>OZ018401.1:45902034-47273197 GCA_963969585.1 Drosophila helvetica | reverse complement strand
ACACACACACACACACACACACGCTTAGAAAGCGGCAAGTACACACACACACACACACGCAATACACGCTCAGATGCCACACATGCATTGGGGAGACATTAAAAGCGAGGCAAAATGGCTTAAACTTTCACAGCATCCAGCAGCGGCGGCAGCAGCATCGGCAGCATCGGCAGCGGCAACGGCATGTAAAATAATGTAACAAAATGCGTTCTAACACGAAGCAAAGCAAAGAAGGGGCAGCGACGCCAGAAGCGACAGAGGCAACAGCAGCAGGAGCAGTAGCAGGAGCAGGAGCAACAACAAAAGCAAAGCCACCCCGAAAAAATGTGTGGCACACATTCCAACAGTTGCAGCAAGGCAGCGCAGCTGGCGTTGCTGTTAACGTCACAGCATCTTTTGCTGCTCTGCCCTGCCTCTGCCTCTGCTCTGCTCTGCTCCTTTCTGTTCTGCTGCTCTGCTGCTCCTGGCAAAGTCAAAACGAATTTCGAAGTCGACGGTTGTGGCTGGCGCTGGTCGTTTTTTCTCCACTGCGCCTCTGCTTGAAAAATACTATTTAGGCTTTAAAAAACGAAACACCCCCGTCATAGAAAAAACCGAGAACCGAGAACCGAATCCAAACGCAACGCACAAAACAAACTTAAATTCTAACCTAAAATCAAATTTCAAATAATAGCGAAACTGTAAGGAAGTGGAAATGGAATGGAAAACAAGAAACAAAACCAACAAAAAAGTGTAGCACACACATTTGGACTGTGGACTGTGCTGGAAAAAACGCCCACGAGGCATTTTCCGATTGAAATAAAAGTGTAGCCAAAATGCATGAAAACAAACATAATTAAAGTCGCAACGACAGTGGGTGGGGGGGGTGAGTGCAAGAAATGGCATTTAAGTAAATTAAGGTGTGGTGATTTATGCAACTTTTTTAGAGGCACACACACACACACACACACAGTCACATAGGGACAGAAAAGACGGAACAGACAGACGGGAAAGACCGTAAGAAATGGAGAACGAGGATTGGGGATGGGTAGGTGCGGGACGGGACGGGACGGGAGCGGAGCGGAGGGGGAAACTGCACATACCTCTAAGCTAAGACCACACACACACTCACATAAACACACATACATATACATAGCGATGAGAAGAAGAGAAGCCCAAAGAGGAAGAGGAATACAAAGTAAAGGATAAGCAAGAAAGAAATCGAAATTAAAATATATGTTGTACAGCAACAACAACGGGAGCAGCAACAGCAGCAGCAGCAGCAGAGAGGGGGCGAGAGAGTGAAAGGGGGAAGAGAGGGAGCAATTTTCGGCTGTCGCTGTAATTCGACGCTCATCTCTGCTCTACTTTGCTCTCCCATCTCTCTGCTCTGCTCTGCTCCTCTCCCTCATGTTTTGCTACTGCTGCTGCTGCTCCTGCTCTTCTCTGCTCTGCTCTGCTCTGCCAGCCTCCTGTTTCGTCAAGTGAAAACATTCGAGTTTCGTCAAGTTTTGTAGGTATTTTGGCAGAGCACAAAAATACACAGAGCCATCATCTGAACCGAACCTGCTCCCTGTCGTTGTGGCCAAAACTAAAGAAAAAAAAGAAGAGAAAAACGCTTAAATTCTTGAATAAAATAACAAAAATGAAACAATAATTCATTCCTAACTAAGCCGCGAAAAGTGATTTTTAATTAAAGCTGATTTTTGATTCGGAAATTACTCGAAATTACCGAAAAACGTAACAATTTTTTTGTGGCTCGTGCTCCCCGAAAGGCGTTGCCAAATCGAAAAGCTCTGATGGATAAAACAACAAAACCCTAACTATAACCTCCAGATCCCATGCAGGCACAACCCTTGAAAGAACACTCAAGAAAATTAACAAAAATTAAAGGGAAATCTAAATTAATCATACGCACCGTTTAAAAGCACAAAAAAAACGTGAAAAATTCACAAAAAATAAAGAAGAAGAAGAAGAAAAAAGCCGAAACATAAAAAGCAAACAAAAGCTACAACTCTCTAGAGAAGGAGCAGAATCAGCAGCATCATCATCGGCAGCAAGAACATTCTGCTGCATAAATAATACACGCCACACACAGAGAGTGACTGGACGGGACAAGACGAGACGCGACGTACGGAAGGAAGGACGGAAGGAAGGACCCACACGCGTCATATAGGAGGAACCACATACCAGGCTGAAGTAGCCTGAGAAGCGGACTCTGGAAGCAAACACACGCATGCAGGAGGCGCAGGGGGCGGTGCTGGATGTGGTGCTCCTGTTCTATTATTTAACTGCTTTCAACGTTAGCGTGTTCAACTTGACGAAAGTCGATTGAAAGCCGCCTTCAACGGCATCCAGCCACCAGCAGCATCCCTTGCTCTCTCCCGTTCAATCAACACAGAGAGTCTCCAAGTCGGAGAGAGAGCTGAAAAGAGAGAGTCTGTGCGAGAGAGTGTGACGGAAGGAACGTCGTCAACGTCAATCCGCTCAATATTTATACATTGAACGGAGTCTCTTGGTCAGAATCCAGTACCAGAGCCAGGACCCCAAAACGCAGACGCTCCCTGGCTCCCTGCTGGGCCTCAAAATAAATAACATCTGACATCTGCCCGACTCCCCGAGTCTCCCCCAACCCCCCTCCCCCACACGCATTTCTCTGCATCGAGAAAGCACTTAACCATAAAGAAAAGCCCCCAACAAACGAAACTTAACGAAAAGCGAAACAATTTCCATACAAAAACCATAAAACCAACCAAACGTGAACTAAAAAATAAAAAGCAAAACTAAAACAAAGCAATGGGCGCCAAGGAAAGTGTCGAGGCAGCCGCCAAACTGAATGCCGATGGCTGGGGTCATGTGGAGGTGTGTATATGTTTCCAGACAAATAAATAGCAATTACCCATCTATTAAACAAACCCCAAAAATCCAAAGACAGTTGCAGTCTAAGGTTGCCATTAGAAAATATGCGTGCAAATTCGGTATGGGGGGTTGTACGGTATGGGATGATGATGTGTACACGAAAGGCTGTGAGGTTTTTGGAAGTGTGCTGAAAATCCTATTCCTACAGAGATACCCAAGAAAACATTAAGAATTCTTCATTCCAAAAAAGAACCATATGCTGCCGGCATTTCCTTACCTCTGAAATATTTATTAATTTTATATGAGGAGACTTTATCATCCTTACGCATCTTTAAAACCTCGAGGATTACTTCCTGTAGATTCATGGAAATTGTTAAAGTGTTTATTTTCTAAGCGGTCAGCGTTTCCCATGAAAATATACAAAAATGTTCGAGTATTTGCTCGGTTCGGCTACACCTTTCTTTATGTTATTCCATACAAAATAGTTTTTCAAAGAATTCTACTACCCTTTCACTATCAATTCTTAAATAAACAAGAATGCTCTCATGTCCCTCGCTCCCCCCTCTAAAAATATCCATCACTTGCCAATTATTGTCAACAGTTTGATGAACCAATTCGATGTGTCGCTCATCACCCCGAAATGTGTGTCACCTTCAATCCCATTTCCAATTGCATTTCCCCATGAGAGTGCTGCGAGAGTAGAGAGCTTCGCTCTTGTTTTCCCCTTTTGATTGATTTTAAAAATACATTTTGACAACAACACGTGCAGCCAGTGGCACGTAGAGAAGGAAAACAAACACAGAGAGAGAGAGAAAGAGCCACAGTGTTTAAATATTCCCCCATTTTCATTCTCATTCTAATTCCCATATGCCCATTCCCATTGTCGTCGTCGTCGTCGTCGTCGTCGTTGTCTAGTGGTCCACTTGATGATCACTCTGTGGGCCCCCGAGCATATCTGCCAGCAGAGATCTGTGAGATCCGAGAGATCTCTTGAGCAGAATGGGGGCTGTGTGGGCGTCAGTGGCGCTCACGAGACGCCAAAAGAGAGAGAGAGCCGCCGACTGGCTGAGGCCGCCACCGCCGCCACGAGAGTGTGAATGGAAAACGCTTTGATTTTGATTTTTCTTTGGCGTCTTTTAGTTGAGTCTGTGGCGTGCATTTGTGATGTTGTTTTGGCGTTTTCAAGATCTCTTTTAGCCGCAATCTGTGAACCGCAATCCGAGTAAGCCAATCCACATAGGAAGCAAAGCCGGCAACTGAATGGCCAAAATCCATTCGATAAAACAGGTGTCTATGTCTCTGTCTCTGCCTCCGCGTTCGCTTAAATGATGTAAACATAAATAGATATATACATTTATACGGCTATATACTAAATATATATTTATAATCACAGCCATAGCCATCTCCCCCATGTGGCAGACATATGGGGCAGACAGAGTGAATATCTTTGAAAATGGTATCCCTCCCCCCCATAAAAAAGATTTTGCATCTGCAACGTACATTTCAGAGAACGAAATCAAAAGCAAAAACTTCAAAGCACATTTTCCGCTTTACATCGTTCCGTTTGAGTTGTGGATTTTCTTTTGTTTTTGACACCTACACAACAGCTTTTCAGCGGCCACCACCGAGTGGAGTGATGGGGGAGTGGACTGCACTGCTGCACTGCCGCACTGGCGCACTGCCGCACTGCCGCACTGCCGCACTGGCGTTCGCACCTCTCGGCCTCTGCGGTCGCTCGGTTATGTGTGGAGGATGACGATAATAAACGTTGGCTTGCTGTGTGGGTTGCTTTAAAGACCTGTTTTTTTTTGGTGTTTTGAATACTACAGCTGAAGAAACATAACAGATATTTGATAGATTCGATAGACTCATATTTCGTGTGTTTAATCTTTCCAGCGAGGAAGTCGCTACCACGGCCATCGGCATAATCAGCGGTCGCAGTCGCTAAATCGCGGACAGGCGCTCTCGCAGGCGGACGTGAGCGGCATGTGGTGACATCGGGGTGCCTCTGGTAAAGGTAAGTACTTAACTTAACCTTTAATCTATCCCTTAACTAATGCAATCGTCTATATTGTTGTGCAGGATCTGCGAGTAGCTGCGCCAACTGCGCCATGGGCAACAAATTGAGCTGCTCCTGTGCCCCGCTTATGCGCAAGGCCTATCGCTATGAGGATTCACCCTGGCAGAGTTCCCGACGACGCGACGGTCATCTACTGAGGTGCGTTCTACTAGAGGGTCGGTCCTCTCCTCTCCTGTCCTGTCCTGTCCCCTCTGAGTACTCCACATTCTCCTTTGACTCTGTTTAAGTTCTCTGACTGCCGAATGTGGGCCTATCAAACAACCAAACACCAAACAGCAAACTGAACAATTAACTAGAACCACAATTGAATACGCTCTTTCGATCAACTTTTACCAATCCAACTAATTGTGTTTCTCTTCTGGTTTTTCTTTCTTTCTCAAAAAAACAATGAAAAAAAAAATGACTAACAAACTTACGACCTTTATCCAATAATCCAACAATAAAACACACACAAAATGCGGCCAAAAAAACAAAAACCCACTTCGAAAACTCAACAACAAATGTTCTCCTGCTTCAACTTTTCCTTCCCTCCAACGACAACAACAACAACAACTGCAACAACAACAACAACAACTATAACTACAACAACAACAACAACAAATGCGATTCTTTGTTTTGAAAAACTTTCCTCTTACCAAACAAATCAATTGATATTGGATTAATTCTACAAACAATCTTGATAAATCTTTGATAATTGTATTTCTAACCAACAATAGTTCGTTCAGGTTGTGGGCAGAGGTCTTCCATGTATCAGCCAGCGGAGCCGGCACCGTTAAGTGGCAACAAGTGTCTGAAGATTTGGTTCCTGTGAACATCACCTGCATTCAGGACTCGCCCGAGTGCATCTTTCACATCACCGCGTACAACAGTCAGGTGGACAAGATACTCGATGTGAGACTTGTGCAGCCAGGTGAGTGCACATCATCCACACTACCCTACCCTCTACTCTACTCTCCTCTTCTCTCCTCTATCCCCTCGCATTCCCGAATGAACATCTAATTCCCGCTTGCTCCTCTCTACAAACGCAGGTACACGCATTGGCCAAGCATCAGAGTGCTTCGTTTACTGGAAGGATCCCATGACAAATGACACTTGGGGCTTGAACTTTACATCGCCCATCGATGCCAAACAGTTCCGAGAGTGCTGTGTAAGTATTCTCTTACAGTCTGCCAACAAAACAAACAACAAAAATGCAAGCAAAACCATTTTGCATAGCAACGACAACAAAAGCGCAAAAAAAAGAAAAAAAAAACTAAAAAAAAGAGAAAAAAAATAAGAAAAATTTAATTAAAAAAATCAAAACCTCAACTGATACCGATACCGAAATATACCGAAAAACCTCAGCCACCACCCCACTAAATACAACACTAAAACAATGGCCTGGGGCAGGGCCCCCTTGGCCACCCACCTTTCGTCTCTGGCTAATCATGCCCCCGCCAGCTCAAGCACTCTACTACTCGTACTAACTAAAACTACAACCAAAGCATCTCCCCAGCCACCAGCCACCAACCACCACTGTCATCGAACCCACTTCCCCCCATCTGAACCAGTCACCCATCCATCCAAAGAACCAAAGAACCCAGAACACCCAACGAACTTAACCAGACAATGAAACACACATACAGTACTCGTACTACCCGTACAGCAGAGAGAAGGGCGATGGCAGCCGGCCCAAGATGTTGACTACGCTGAAGATGATATGATATGATGATGGTGATGATGATGCACTGGCTCTGATAATGATAATGACGTTTGCTTTGCTATGTATATCATACATCTGTCTGTCTATAATCGTGCTTTCATAAATGTATCCCATAATCAAACTCAAGGTTCCACAGTGCCGCACGACACTCGATAAATCTAAAGAACAAATCACAATCAAGCTCTTCATTCGCTCAGCAGCAGTCACTGTCCATCTCTCCCTCTGAGACACACACGCACAGAAAACAACCCTTAACTATTTCCTTGTACTCCGCTAATTAGAACAAATTTCAACGCGAGAAAAATATTCGACCACCTTTTGTCTTATTGAGTTATGTTAATGGTTTTATTTTTTTGGTTTTCCCCAATTGAAAATTACTTAGTTTCTAGTTGAAATCGTTGAAGAATTTGGCCAAAAGTAAAGTAGAAATTGTAGAGATACACTCACACACACATGCATACAAGCACACGCACAAACACACTCACACCCACCCACACACACACACAACACACAGACTGAGATATGCACTCACTTTGATTGTCAGAAATTGAGAGAGAGAAAATAAAAAGAAAGAACGTACTTTTTTCATAAAATTAGAAGTTAATCCTATGTAATACTGTCCGTTCAGACTGTCCGTTAGTTTAAACTAAACTAAACTAAACTGAGCTAAAACTCAAACTTTTAGCGCTTAAATATCAGAGAATAAATCTCAAATTTTGTAATTTGTTGTCCCGAAAACAAATTAAAAGTAGCGAAAGAGCGGTGGAGTGCTCTCTTTCACTACCTGTCTCGCATTTACTGCTAAGCAACGCTGTGAGGGAGGATATAACAAACGAAAACTAGCTAAGAAGACAGCAAGAGAATAAGATGTGGAGCGCCCTCCATGAGCAAGATTATATTAGCAATAAGGTGACGTCGTCCGCTGTGGTGAGGACCATCCACGCTTTCTCGGCTCTCAATGCTAGCAAATGCTAGAAAGAGATAGCAAAAGTTTTATGTTCTCCACGTATGCATGCATACTTACAAACGGATGGTCCTCGAAAGAGGGCAGATATTGTAACGAAGTCACTCCATTACCAAATTCATATTGTCCATGCGTACATGTCTGACTTGAATAGTCAAACTCTTTGAGTACAAGCTTTACATGGAAACTCATATCATGCTTAACTGTTAAGCCACACTGGGAGAGAATGGGAGAAAGCGCATTTTTTTTATTCCGTCTATAAAAATGTCTCGAATGACTCGAAAACTTAACTTCTGACTCGTGGAATAGCCACCATCATTATTCATAGTCCTGTTCATACACGAACCTCCTGCAACATCTTTATACACAAACTCTCACACACACACACATGTATACATGACATACAACATACATATGCCTATTAATATTAATAGATTCTATAATATAATAGTAGTCAAACATAAACAATCTGGACTAGCGTCTAAATAATGATTTCATTTTCTTTTCCTACTTTGCGCATCATATGTTGCAGGTATCTTACATTGTAAAAAAATACGTTAGTATCGCTTCATATTATTTCTTTTCCACTGTGTCACACACACACACAAACAACCACCGCGCACACTCGCACTAACACACACACACACACCACATACATCAATTAATTCTTTTTCTGTCAACCAATGTGTCTTTTGATCGCAGCTAAAGATATGTGTATATCGTAGTACATCGTAGATCCACAAGGATAAACCCCTCTATCGGGCATGTACCTATAAGATCACACACACAAACACACGCATCACACACACATTGAGTGTTGTATTTGTTGTAAACTTTTATTGCTCTATGTGTATATCCAACCACCCCAGATTCCACTCTCGTTTTTCACTCTCAGTGATTTTTTTTGTGTTGTTTGTTGTTTCTTTCGATGTTTGTGGGGGGTTTCAAGCCAAAGGTCGTTCGACTTTTCGGGAGCATTTGTGTATATGTGTATGTGCCTCATTCATGTGCAAGATACGATGAAGAAGATGCAACAGCGGAAACGATCCGATCCGATCCAATCCGATCCGGAGAACATGTAACGCAGACAGACACAAAACGCACACACACATGCACACACACACACACACACACACCACTACACACTCACACACAGAGCCATACACCCACACTAAAATTTGTTAAATGTATTTATATTATATATTCTTTCATTTCTTTTTCTCTCTTCTAATCATTTTTCGAAATCATTCTCGAAACACGCCAAAACAAAACAATATACCCCTCTCTAAAATATATAATGTCCACCCAAAAAAAAAACAACAAAAAAACCAAACAAAAAAAATTAAAATGTTTCATTTCTGATGCATTTCATTTTCCTACGAAACATTCAATTCGAAAACATTTTCAAAAAAATTAACCACAATAAAATACCGACCAAAAATGAATACCAACGGATATTTCTGTCCCGAAAATCAATATGAAAAAATGTTAACAAATATATTTAAAATAAAACACGCAACACCTCCTCCAATCAACAACAAAAAACTCCAACCAAAACTCAACAACAACAATTACAAATACAACAATAACAACAACAACAACAATAACCCCTATGATAAACCCCCGAATGTACACCCCCACCGACTGTGTCTCTGATAAATCTATATTCTATATAAATATATATATATGATATGATATATCCGTTCTCTACCCGTGCCCCACCCCTTCGAAATGCTTTTATTATCTCTAATAAATAATTTTATTTAACTATCTCTAAATATATATTTATGTATGTATAAATATATTTTTCAACTCGATTCGTTTGCATTTCACGTGTGCCCATAAACCGAAAAATCAAAATTTCTGCAAAACAAAAAAAAAAAACGAAACAAAACAAAAAAAAAAATGTAAATGAAAACAAAACCCATAAAAATTGATTGATGATCAATGATTGAAATGTAAATAATTTTGTGGAATTTGTACATGGAATGGAAAATGCAAAAGAAAAACGCAAAACGCTTTAAAACAATCGCACGTATCCTCTACTACAATACCGTTACCTATCCCCTACAATCCGTTTCCGACGAGCCCTAATCCGAACCGAAACCCAATCCCGAGTCGTCCTCCCGTGTCCAGCCAATCCGCATCCTCTGCTCCTCCCGATCCGAAGATCCCATGCAAGTGGGCGGTTTACTACGAATCGATGCAATTTTCAAAAATCAAAAACAATCTTACTCCAGTGAGGATTTGAATGAGTATCAGAAATACTAGAAGCAGCAGCATCAGCAGCAGCAGCAGCAAACAGATAACAGAGAAAATAGAAACAGTAACAGTAACAGTAACAGAATCAGAGTTATATATTTAGATATATGTACAGTATATTCTTGGAGCATAGTTTATCGCCTTGAAGGCGCACCGCTTCCATGGAGGTTTCTGAAACCCAACAAAAAAGAAACAAAAACGAATCGAAACGAATCGAATCGAATACGAATATTCAAGCAACACCACGCACATGGCTTACAATAAATTGTTAAAGTTAATACAGATGTTGAAAAATCTAAAAAGCAAAGTTCAAGTTTGAAGTTCTGAAGAGTATCCAATAATCAAAAGCAAACGTTAACAAAGTTAGGCTAAGTCGATGTTTAGATCAAAAGTTATCAAATCAGTTACTAAGGCCAGGCGGCGCTCAGCGCTCAATATCGAGACAAGGAGAAGAACAACAGCTTCTAGGAGAACATTTCAGAAATATATAAACTATCTATAGTATAAAATATACATCCATATATAATGCTCGTTTGTGTCCTACACTCTACTACTCGTACTACTACTACTACTACTTAAACTAAAACTACTAATATTACTACTAAAACTGCTTTCACTATCTAGATATATAAATATATATATATTGTATGCCTAACCGTAGATCAAGGCTTTAAGCACCCAAAGCTCAAGCTTCGAAACCTTCTTTTTGCACCCCAAAAATAGTTCTTCTTCAAGTAGATCTCGTAAGATATATTTTCTAAAAAAAAAAAACACAAACACAGAAACACACCTCAAGAAAGTGAAAGTTTCGCCAGGCTCCAGCTTGTGCCCACAAAGATCTCCGTCTGAGGAAGAGAAACTGAGAGATATTAGAGACAGAAAAGACAGAAAGAGTGAGAGGTAGAGAAGAGAGAAAACCGCACACACAGAACCTTGTAATCCCCAATCAACTAACCTAATGATAGTGCGACGTTTTACAGTCGCCTTCTTTCAAATTTTCACGAAAGGCCTCGTCGTCGTACTCGCTGAAATTGGATCCGCCGGGCAAGGGCAAGGTGAAGGCCAAGCGAAAGCCTCTCAGCACACCGGCGTCGCCGTCGCGCGTCCGCCAGGAGCCCCAATGCACCTGCATGTCCGCCGAACAGTATGCGCGCCTGAGAACCGATCCACGTGTTAGAGGTGAGAGCAAAACAACAAACACAACAAACAAACAAACAGAAAAACAAACTATGAAACCAAAGTCCCCCCACCCCCCCCAAAAATACTGGGATAGGTCCGCTAGAGAGCAACCACATCCATCATCTGTACCATCTGTGTACCACGATGATGAACCACAGCTCTCGCTCTCTCTCTCTTCCGCCCCACGAAAGTTTACGTTTCATTTCCTCTGTTTGTTATTTTGAGTTCCCTGCAAGCAAAACCTGTAAGATCTGTAGTAGATCAACGAATGAATGAACTGAGAACACTCAGAGCCTAGCAATTAGGCGACAAGTCCTGTCCCTGTCCTCCCACCACGCATCCCCACACCCATCAAAACTCATCCGCCATCCTCATTGCAGGTTCATCCACATTGCCGCGCAACGTTGGCTCGCACCGCATCACCGATGTCGATGGCCAGCAGCAGCAGCAGCAGGTGGGTGGCAGCGGCAAGGTGGTCAGTGCTGTAAGCAGCACCTCGCTCTACGACAACGTGGCCAGCGGTGGGCCGGGAGTAAGCCAAGGCGGTAAGCCCAAGCCCAAGCCATACAATGCCAAAGAGTTCTCTCTAATAATCACGATTTGGTCTCTCCCTTGACGCAGACACCTTGCAACGTCAGATGAAAGGACAGCAGGAGCGACTGGATGTGGCCAATGCCGGGGTCAACACCAATACCCCGGGCGTGATTGTCACCGGGGTGGGCAGTGCGGGTGGCAATGCGGATATGTGCACCCAGAATCATGTGGGCTCTCAGGTGGGCAGCGACGATACGGCCGCCTGCCAGATGGACATGGATCTGTCCAAGAGCGAGGGCACCCAAGCGGGCGGCGGTCTCCATCAGAATGTGGGCACCTGCACCTCGTCCTCCAAGTCAACGGGCACACGCAGCAAGGACTTTGGCGATGATATGGTATGTTCTGTCGCTAAATCTGGTCATTATTCACCCACTCATTCGTCTCCTCTCCTCTCTCTCTCTCTTGTTGCAGACACGCGACGCACACTCGCACGACATGCACCAACATAATGTAATCAACAACAATACACGCCGCAAGACCAAGAGCACCGAGGACATGAACGTGGACACCAGCACATTGAAGCGCATGCTGAAGCCGATGCCCAGCACCGAGTCGCCCGTCACCTCGCCCGAGATGGGCCGACGCCGTTACAACTACTATAATGCCAATGCGGCCCAGACATTGGGCCCGCAGCACATGCACCAGCACGGCATGAGCATGGGCATGGGCATGGGCATGGGAATGGGCGGGGGCGTTGGCGGTGGTCATCACGTCATGAACAACAATACGATGGGCCGGGCCAGCAGTCAGTCGTCGCGCTTCTCTGGCTCAAGGTGGGTGTCCGTTCTCAAAAAAAAAACCCTCTATTTGAAGGCTAATTGAAACACACTCTTTGTACACAACAGATCTTCGCATGAAATCGGACGCGGATATCCGCCGCGTAATCTTTACTTAGAGCTGGAGCGAGAGCGAAGCTGCATCGAGGGTTCGCCGCCCTCGGATAACGTGATGTTCGATAATCAGTGCTATGCCACGACTCCCAGTTCCAGTAATGGCAATTCCGACCAGGATCAGTCCTACGGTCAGCAGCAGTCCTCGGGACAGCAGCAGCAACAGCAGCAACAACAGCAGCAGCAGCAGCAGCAGGCGCATCATCAGCAGCTGCAGCAGGCGATTGCCCATCAGCGAGCCTCGCGGCATCAGCATCATCATCAGCAGGCGCCCAATGTGACGCCCACACCGGGCAGTCCCACCTCGCGGCTGCTCTTGGAGTACGAGATGCATCTGAGAAATACTCTGGCCAAGGGCATGGACGCCGAGTCCTACAGCCTGCACACCTTTGAGGCTCTGCTCTCCCAGAGCATGGAGAATCTGGGTGAGTGGGGTTTCGCTTTAGTGTTCTCCCTCGTTCTTCTGTGTTTTGGTTTGAATTACCTCTGTTCGTTCTTGTTGTTGTCTGTAGCTGGCGTTCGATTCTGTTTTTGTTTTGTTTTTCTAATTGAATTTCCTCTCTTAATTAGCTTTTGAATCGAAATGTTCTGTCTGTCTGTCTGTCAGTCAATCCATCTGTCTGTTAGCCTGCTTGTCTGTTCGTCTGTCGACAGTTCCCTGTTCGAAGAACCCATGTCAGTGGCCTAATCAAGTCAGGTGATTTCGACAGTGAAGGGTTTGGGTGGATAATCTGATTACAAAAGGGGGGAAAGACGATTTTTTGTGGAATGTATCAGAAGGGATGGGATTTACCAAAGGGGGTTGAGTGTGTGCGTTCGTGTGTGTGTGGGAATCCCCCGCTGAGGAATATAGAATATAGAATCATTTTGTGTTTGTTTTTGTCATGCGAATTGTTTCTACATGCTATTTTCCATTATCAATAATCAATTTCTTCAATTCATGTTAATTTAATCCTTTCAAAACTATGTCTAAACCTAATGCTATCCCTTGCCATAACACAACAAACAAATGCTCTCATCCATTGCCTCCTCTACTCACAAACATCCACAACAATCAAAAACCAATCAAACAACCAAACAACCAAACAACCATCATCAGAATTCGCTGAAAGCCTACCCGGATCGAACCAGCGCAGCCCATATCCACTACGTAGGCGTAAGTAGTTCCATTCCAACTCTTGCACGATGCGATCTCTTGCAGATACATATCTATATCTATATCTATATTTATAGCTTATTATCATTCCTCGAACTGTTCGAAAAAGCTTTAGATTTTTGAATGTCTTTCAATTAGGATCTATCCTGGCGCCTTTAGCCGTCGAATCGCATTAATCCGTCTAATCGTTTGCCATATCTTCCAATCTACAGCCAATGCCAAATCTTCGACCTTGCCATTGCCGCCACACCGACCCCTGTCATCGATACGCGACAAGGAGCGTGATCGCGATCGCGATGGTTACTACAGCGATCGGAATGAGCTGATACGCGAGAGAGAGCGCGAACGCGATCGTGGCTATCTATCGGATCATAATGCCAGGTATGCCATGAAACATACAACATCTGAATACTCTCTAACTCTCGTCGTTTCTTTAGTTTCTCCAATTCGCGTTGCGCCTCTTGCATTGGCGAATCGGCTCGTGCCCAATGGTTCCGCCATTCGGATGGCTGGCGGTCAGGCAGCTCCACAATTGGGTCTGGTTCGGGCCATGGCATGATGTCCCAGCAGATGCCAGGCACTGGGGGACACAAGCGTTCGCCCTGGGACTCGTTGCCATCGTTGCGTCAGGACAGCAGTCTAAACGATTCGGGCTACAAGAGTGCACGTGCCGATTCCCTAGAGCAAAGGTGGGTCTTCTATTGGATCTCCTTCACGTTAAAATAATATTTATAATGGAAATTTTTGTGCATTGTAGGGCGGAGTTTATACGTCAGGATAGCCTGCGATCGGAGTATTTGAGCGATCGCGAGTCACGCTATGGAATTGTACAACAGGCCTCGATTGAGAGCACCGATTCAAGGATGTGCTATTTAACATCATCAGAGGTGAGTGAGAGTCTTCCCTTTATGATTCCTATATCCTATAAGGATATTCTACATCTAAGTATGAAACGAAATGCAACCGAGGGGTGCTGCTGCATGCCCCTTACATTCCGAATGGAAATGTAATTTCCCTTACTTGGAGAATGCAATTTCTCTTGCAAAATGCTGAACATTCATCCATAAGCCCCCACTGCTGGCTATGGGGGAGGCTCCACCCTTCAATCTTTGCTATTTATAGAGAAAGAAAGAGTGAGAGAGGAAGAGTGAAAGAGAGCGAGGCGACAAGGGAATTGGGTCAACAGCATCAGAGCCATAACATGACTAACAGCAGCAGCAGCAAGAACTCCTCTACCTGCAACTGTTAACAGAAGAGCCCCTGTTAGATCTGAATGCCACAAAATATATAGTAGGTATATATATATATATATATATATATATCCTATACCTATACGAGTACGAGTACGAGTGTATAAATATATTCAAAGCCGAAAAAATGTAAGAAGGGAAAGTCAACTGGCGCATTTGTCTGCAACATAAATGATATTTTTAGTTGCAGCCCCAAAGCTGACCCAGTTGCACGTTGATTAAAAACAAACTGCCACACACAGCACACCCCACAGCCCACAGCCCACAACCCACAACCCACTCCAGTATCCAGTATCCAGCATCCAGCATCCAGTAGGTAGTCAGCATCCAGGCATCTGTGGGCAGCAGAGGCGGCATCCTCGTACACTCCTAAGCAAACAACAGGATGATGGGCGTAAAAGGAAAACTTTCTCTTGTTGTAACACAAAAACCATCCTTAGCCAGAGGTCCATTCGATGATGAAGAGTCGCTCAGAATAAAGATGATAATGATGATGATGATGGCCGCTAAGCGTTGCATGTGAGAGGTGGGGCGTGGCAAGTAACTAGAGTGGCATATGCATATGCATATTAATTGCATACTTGAGAAATCTTGTCTTCTTAATGCCAAATTTATATATCGCCTTGACACTAATGAGCGGCAGCCTCCACATCCTTCTTCGCATCTCTGGGAGTCCGAATGCGACTCTCACAGGAGTCAAGGAGATGGAAAGAGAGAGAGGGAGAGGGCGAGAGATGGAATCGCTCGCTCACTTGTTAATTGTAATGGACTTCGTTCCATTGTTACACTGACACATAAACCAGACAGCCCCACACTCTCTCTCTCTCTCTCTCTCTCTGTGTCTCTCTCTCTGTAAAGCTTACAAACTCTCTCCCATGCCAGTCGACTTTTACAGCTCTGTTGCGGCGGCGCATGCGCTTTAAGCCTGGCAGCCTCTCCGCATCAGCTTCGGCAATGCATTTCCAGGCTGGCTTCCAGCTGCGAAAGCTTCGTTCGTATTCGGCTTCTACTGCTGTCTGCTGTCTGCTGCTGCTTCTGTTTCGTGCCTCTGCTGCCACTGCTGTTGTCACTGCTTCTGCTTCTGTTTCTGTTTCTGTGCTTGTGGATTCAGCTTCAGCTTCGGCTTCGTCTGCGCTCCGCTCCGCTTGCCACCGCTGTGTGCTGTGTGTCATTGCTGCGCTGCTGTCTCTGTGTTGCTAGTGTTGCGCCAACTTTTGCTCTGTCGTTTTATAATCAACTCGAAATTTCATGTGCCTCGTCGAGTGACGTGTGTGTGTGTGTGTGTGCGTAGCGTATGCCCCATCCACACACGTGTCTTTGTGTGTGTGTGTGTGTGTGCGTGCCAGATTTGCAACTTACGAAAATATTGCAATAAATAAAGTTTCGCTCAGTGGGAAAGCTTGCTACCTCCTGCAAAAAAAAAAAGAAAAGAAAAGAGGAACAGAGAACTGCAGCAGCAAGAAGTTTCCAAACCAGAGCCCGGACCCGCACCCGCAGCCGAATCCTGCCGACTGCCGACCACCTCCGCCGCACAGGAGGCCACAATGAAAAATTGTGTATAAAAAATTGTTTTAAAATTCAGCCAGCCAGCCAGCGCACCAGCCGACCAGCCAACCAGCCAACCAGCCAGCGAGGAGTAGCCAGGAGCAGCCAGAAGCAGCTAGGAGCTAGCTACCCACAGAACGGCGGCAGCAGTAGCAGTAGCAGCGGTAGCGGCAGCGGCAGTAACGGCAGTTTTCTCTCTCTCTCTAATCCGTGCAACTCTATGTATGCCTGTGTGCGGTGTGTGTGTATGACGCTTAAAAGTATGCAACGTGTGGAAAAATTCGCTTTATTGCAATTTTGTAGAACGTGAAAGACAGCAGCAGAAGCCGCAACAGCATCCCCAGTAACAGCAGCAGCAGCAGCACAAACAACAAATTTGTAGCAACAACAGAAACAGCAACAGCCATAATAATAATAATAATAAGCATTAAGGAAAATAAAAACAACAAGGAGAGCCAGAGGCACGTTAAGCAAGTAAATGTCCATAAAAATGGCCCAAAAACAAACAGGATCTCCCCCGTGTGCGTCTGTGTGTGTGTGTGCGTGTGAGTTAAGCTGCGATTAAACGCTTTGTTAATCCCCCCATTAGACCCGCTTTGAACAGTTTCCCCCACCCCCATTTCCAATCTACCAGACTGAGTGCAAAATCCCTACGCACACAGTGCGTGTGCGTAGTGTTCTGTTGTTTTCACATGCCACAAGCAAAAAAAGCCACGACAACAACATGGCGTATGCGTGATATGCGAACCAGTCTTTCAATTATAGAAAAACTGAGAGAAAGCCCAGAAAAAACACACACACACACACACAATATAGTGGAAAATGCGATTAGGAGGAAACCACGTTTTCTTTTGCCAGCCACGAGTGTATGTGGGTGTGTGGGTGTGTGTGTGCCCCGCAAAGAAAGTGTGCCTCAGAGAAAGTGTCTCTCGTGTGTTTGTGTTTGAGTGCTTGAGTGTCTGTGCGTGCGTAGATGTTGTGTTTTGATAAGCCACACAGACAGAGACAAGTTTTGTATTACAAATGTGTTTGGTGGTGCCGCCAGCAGCAGCAGCAGCAGCAGCAGCGTCGCTTCTATGGCTGCCCGCCTGCCACCCCCCACCCCCCCTGTGGCGCACACAGTCATTGATAAATAATGATAATTATAACGATGATAGATGCATTTTTCAACATAAATATCTGGGAAAACCGAGGTGGAGAGCCGTTAGAGCTCTAGCCCTAAGCTCCCAGCCAAAGGCGGTTGCCATTAGCTTTGGGTTCTCCCCAGCCAGTCTTCACTGTATTTGCTGTGCGCTGTGAGCAAACAAGTCGAGTGCCAAGAGTGCTGGACAGTGTTTAAATAATGTAAATCGCCTTCTGCTGATGCCTGGCTATCGCCTGGATGCCTGCCGCCCGGCTGCCTGGCTGCCTCCTGCATTAACATGCCGCTGAAAGCTTCGTGAAAGCTTTTCTGTTAAGTAACACTTTGCCACAGGAGCTGGCTGGTTGGTTGGTTGGTTGGCTGTTGAAGAGCGTATGATGGCCAGGGGATTTAAAAGCTTTGCGCTGTTCACAGGATGTGGCAATGTGGAAATGTGGAAATGAGGCAAGAGGCGGCTGTTAAGCTCCTTACGGGCCGTCACTCCATCAGCCCGCCCCGTGTAATGGGAGAGTCTTGTACGAGCTGTGGAATGGTGTTTCCCCTTTTAATTGTGTGCATTTTTAATACAAATTGGGCAGGCAGGCAGGCAGGTCATCATTGACACGGACACGACACCATCCACCACATGGAGCCCCTCGTTAGTTGCACGAAAATATGCAAAAATCTGTGGCGCAAAAAACGGAATGACAGATAATACTCTCGGATGTGTGCACATAGTTTCTGGCCAAACCGAAATTTCTGCTGATAATATAATTTGACTAAACTGTCAGCCACTCCACTCATTTTGTGTGTGCATTCCACGATGCTAACTTTTCCTGACACTTTGGCAGGCAAAAGTTTTCTCCATTTTTTTCTCCGCTTTTTTCCAGTTGAATCGGAAACTTTTGTACGCTGCTGAGGAGAGGAAGGGGCCCCAGGAAGGGTGCCCCTATCGATTACAACTTTTGCATTTCGAATGCAAACTCAATTGCCTTAATGAGCTTGCATAATTTAAGCACTTTAAATATTTACAATATTGACATTCGAGAGGATGTTGTTTCAGGAGAGTGGCGTCCGCTCGGGGGGCCATTGGAATGATCAATCAAATTGATTAATTACCGCCCGCCCTCCACCAGCAAAAGAGACAGACATGGGGTGAAGGCAGCCAGGGAAAAACATTGAACGCATTTTAAATGCGTGGCAAGACATTAATTTATGCGACTTTGTGGTTTTTCCCCAACTGACACCAAAAGGGATCCCCAGAAAGAAGAAGGAAAAAAAAGAAAAAAAAAGGAAAGATGGCTAAGGAAAAACAAAGTAAGAAAAGCTGACATTCATTAGGGGCTAAGAACAGGAAACAAGGGGGAGATTAGGAAAGAAAAACTGTGTAAACACATAAGCCACTTTGGCCCCCACTTCCACTTCCCCCCTCGCCATCCCCTCCCCTCCCCCCATTTTTTTCATCCTGTTTTGCTCATTAGCTTTATTGTCTTATCATAGATGGTTCTGTTCTGTTCTCCGGTCCGGTCCGTTCCGATCCGTTTCGTTTCGTTCCTTTCAAAAGCCAACGGGGAATTCCCTTTTTAATTTTGTTTAATTTTCATTTTCGCACCTTTTTTTGGTCCGCTTTTTCCGCTGATATCATTAGGGCAAATTGATGAGCGCACTGCCAAACAGCTGAGACTTTGAGGCTGCGACTGAGATGGCAACTGGGGAATGAACTGGGGTCTGGGCCAAAAAATAAAAGCTGCAAACTTTTTCCGTGTGACTCCTGCTCCGGCTCCGGCTCCGGCTCCGGCTCCGACTCCTCCTGCTTCCCTCCCTCAGGTGTGTGGCAAGTGGAACGCTAAATCATTTGGCACCGAGAGCATTTCAAGCAAATTGACGTACAGCAGGGGCCAAGGAAAAAAAAGAAAAAAAGAGACCATGATGGAAAAGCGTAAAAAAGCCAAAAAAATATAGAAAAAGGTTCAACTCAAGAGATGCTCCAGACGTGGAAATTACAATTTGGCCAAAGAGAAGGAGCAAGAGGATAAGGATAAGGACAAGGAGGAGGAAGACGCCGCTTGACATTCCATTGACATTTCAATAAGTGAAGAAACTAATTTTTGTATTACAAGCTTCTCTCCAGCAAAAAGTTGTCCCATCTTCGAGCTGCGGAATGGGGTGGGGGGCAAGGGGGAAAGGGGGAGAGCGGAGGCTAAGAAACACTGCAATATTAATTTGCAGCGAGTGCATTAAGATTGGAGTGGGAGACGGCAGCAGCAGCAGCACCGGCAGCGGCAGGAGTAGGAGGTGGGCGACTCGCAATCGTACGGGGGAAGTGGGTGGGGCGGTGCTGACGGTCTGCTGCTGTCAGCGAAAGTTGGACGTTGGACAGTTGGCCAAATTATTTGACACAAAAATAACAGTTTTCTTATTTGCCGCTGACCAACGAACTGAGTTCTTTTCCAACACCCCCCCTGAACCCCCCAAGCCCACTTTCTCCAACAGTTTTAGTCTCAGTTTTTATTCTTTTCTTGCCACGTATTTCTAGTCCAAAGTTTTGGAACTAAGTTTCATCCTCTGCCGCTCTGCTGCTGCTTCTGCTTCTGCTTCTGCGGATAGTTGGACAGCTTTGATACTCTGGCCAAGGGCGTGGATAGGAGAGGAGAGGAGAGGAGGAACTGTCATCGCAACTTTGCTCCCGACTTGGCAGCCAGAGGGAAACATATGAGATCGTGTGGGTCTTGAATTTATCTTGATGGATGGTGGAGTTATAGATGGGAATTGGTTCATTTATTGGTCATGGATTGCAGTTTTCTTCGCTGTAAATATACAAGAAATTGTATAATTAATCAAGCATATTGTACCTCTCGATCTGGTTTGTAGAACGCAAGCTAAATGGAGGGATCATCATGCTACCTACTTGACTGTTCCCTGGCCTTCTGGCTTGGGTATTGCCAAAGGTTCTATCAAAGTAAAATGCGTAAATATTCTGCATTATTTTTGCTTGACTTTGTGGCCTTCTCATGGCCAGTCTACCGAAAGTCGTGTAATTTTTGACTCATATTTGTCATCTATAGCACCTTTGTGCTCTTCCATATTTGCCATAACCTCAGGTTCGATTCCATGTTCCATTACGATAGCTTAGCAAAATGGAATGTGCCCTGAAATTGAATGAAGTTTATGGAAGGAAAAAGGAAATCATTACAAGTGCAACTGCGTACCACATCTGGGTGCAACTTCATTCGACAGAGTCGTCAAGTGCGATAGAAATGGGAAGAATGGGGTATTCCTTTCAAATATGACCACCATTCAAGCGATAGAAATGGAACCATGAATGCATAGTATTTCCGAAATGATTTCTTCATGTGATTCCAGGTTAAAATTGAGAGCATCTCCCATATATCCCACCTTCCACATTGCTACCCTACTCGGTCGTGTCTGTCATGAAGTATAGGTATAAACTGCAGGCAACGCCTGACTTCAGTGCCATTTCATTCCACATTTTTTGCTGCTGCTGCTGCTGCTGGTGGCTTCTGCTGCTGGTGACTTCTGCTGCTGCTGCTGCCATCTTCTATGCCAAATGACATTATGAAATGCTAAAAGCCTTGAGCCAAAAGTTGTCCAAGTACCAAAAGCCGCACCCGCACAGAAAAAAAACACCGAGTTCAAAGAGAGGGCGGGGAGAATCCTGTCCTACAGATACGTTAGAGAGGAGGGAGATGAGCAGGAGAGAGGAAAGCGAGGCGGGGGAAGGGCCATGGCGATGCTGCCTTGAATTCATTTTCATTTTTCGATAATTCTTTTGGCTGCTGCTACTGCTGATGTCCCTGTGCCGCATATGTGGCAGTCGACACATGGCCAAGAGCTGAGGGAGTGTCCCCTTTTTTATGTGTGTGTGTGTGTGTGTGTGTGTGTGAGTTTCTTTTTTTGCGGTGGCCAAAAGCTGATTCCGAGAGCAGGCTTATGAAATTTAAGCGCATTTCCCCGGAGGCAGGCCCAGGGATGAATGGTTTAAAGTTTTCCAGCACAACACAGAGAACTAGCGCCTGATTATCCTGGCCAGTGCGGGACACATTAATTGGCGATGGATACACCTCTGGATATCCGGAGAGAGAAGGCTACTTTGGAGCCTAATTTAGAGCCTTTCAAGGACTCTTGGGGAACGATGCACTCGACGCCCGACTGCCGCCGCCTGGGCTCCTTTGAAAGGGATTTAAAAACACTTACACAACTTTGCACTCTCCTTCAGGACTTTGCTCCAGGACTCTTAAGCACCCAACAGAAGTTTCAAGCCTTAAAAATGAAAGCAAAATAAATGAAACTTTCGTCCCACATGCTTCAGCAAAAGGAGTTTTCCCAGGCTCTTTAATGTTTGTCTTTCTTGCGATTTGCAAATTATACGGAAAAAACAACAACAAACAAACAAACAACAAAACCAAAACCAAAACCAAACAAAAGATGTACTCGTACAATATTCTTTGGGGTCTGAATTCATTTCAATTGCAGAAATCCCCCAACTAAACCGCGTAAGATGATATCATACAGAAAAGTTAAAAAGAAACATCAATGAACAATTGGGAGGCAGGATGAGGGTTACCTGGGTGAAGCAGCCAGGATATATGGCACTCGACACACTCGCAGGAGCAGGAGCAGGGGCATGGATAGGGACAGGGGCAGAGCAGGGGCAGGAGGCAATAGCAGGAGTCTCACTCTCAAGTGCAAATCAAGATAACCGAATAAAAAGCCGCTTCCTTGCAGCCATTTGCCCTGTGTTTCGGCAGGTTCTCCCCCTTTTCCCTTCCCTTTTTTTCCCTTTTTTTTTGTTGTTTGGTTCCTGGTTCCTGGGGTTTTTCCTGGATTTTCCACGCGCGCTCCTTGATTTCTTCCTTCCTGAAATGGCAAACGATGTCGTTTTCGTTTCGTTTCGTTGCCGTTTCGTTGCCGTTTGCCTCCCATGTCAAAAGATTATGCTCGCGCACTCATAAAAAATAATAAAATGTGCAAAAAACGCACAACTACATGGAAAGGGGGGGGGGGGGAGTGGGGTAGGAGGTGGAGCTCACATGAGTGCACACACCCCTAGAACCTGCCACAGAGAACGCAGAGAACCTGCCACGCATTTCTTTGTGTGTAACATGTAAATGTCGTTTTGGCATTCGCGCATTTTAAGGCTGCCAGAATCCCCCACAACCACCCCCACACTCCGCGGAACAGGTGTGACCCCAAAAGGGGTGCAAGCTGGGAGCGGGCTGAAGCGGGTGGAAGCGGGTGGAAGCGGGTTGAAGGGTGGTTCGACCTTCTTCACCTCTCGACAGAAGCAGAAGCAAAAGCAGCAGCGGCATGCGGCAGTTTCTCAGGCCTCATTTTGGCACCTCTCTTCTCTCTCTCTCTCTCTCTCTGTCTCTCTCCCTCTGGGCTTTTCCATTCCGTTCCGTTCGTTTTTCCCCCTTAATTGGCATGTGTTCAGCATTTTGTACATTTTCGCACTGTTGGCAGAAATGCCGCGCCCCTTGGTACGTGGATCCTCTCGCCGCCTGTCGCCTGCCGCCTGCCGCATACCGCGTACCCCGTAGCCCGTACCCCGCACGAATTACGGGCGGGGGTTATGGGGCTAAAGATATGAATATAATTAAATGTTACAACTACATTTTGTGCATTTTTTATAAGTAAAGCGATGTTCGCTCTGTCTCTGATTCCAAGCGGTTGGTTTTGAGGACAGGACGGCAACATCCTTTGAGGTGTTTATGAAAATGGCAGGGCAGGAAAAGCAACGACTGGGACTGGGACTGGGACGGGCATAAAGCCATCAACTAAATTGGCCCCCAAACCCAGTAGTAGTCGTAGCCTCCCAGCCTCCGTAGCGTCGGTCGAAAAACTTGAATTCCATTTAGCTGCTTAGCTTTTGCTTTGTTGTTGGGCCGACAATTAAGGACAATGACAGTGGCAGATTAGGTCCTTAAGTTGAGAAATTAAGTTGAAATTGAAATGCCCCGAGATTGAGTTAGCCCCGAAAAAAGTTCGTAATGAGGGAAAGGCCACCACCAGCACCAGCAGGCAGAGGCGAAGGGAAGCGGGGAAAATAACTAAAGAAAACTCAAATGCAAACTATGGAAAATGTTGAGTGAAGGTTTTCATTTGGCGCTGATTGGGTGGGCAAAAAGGAAAAAAGAAACGAACAACTTAACGACAATGCATAATAAAAAAAAAATAGATAACAAATATATAAAAGAACACAAATATAAATAAATAGGAGAAGGCTTTGGGAGATTGACTATCTTATACTTTTAGGGAATTTTCCTCCAAAGTGCGATGATTTTTTCTGGTTTTATATTCTAGGGAGAAAGAAATGAACCTCGTGGCTTAATTTTCTTTTAAAATTTGATCAGTTCTAGAGAGGTTAGAGAGTTTCTTGTAGTTCTTTCTGAACTTCTCTCAATCCTAAACCGACAAATAGTTTAGTAATGGATGAAAAAACGCTTTAGGAACTGTCGCCATAGGAACAAACTAAATTGACAATTTCGCACTCTGATTTCGCCTGCATTTTGTGGCAATTAAATTTTGTCACAATTGTGGCACAGATTTTCGGTCAGCAAATTGAATTTGCATAACTTTTGGTAGCTAGAATCAAATTGCAATTTATCTGCAATATATATCTTGAATAACTTATTTGTGGCATGTATGTGTGTATGTATGTATGTATGTATGTATGTATGTAGCAAGTACATGTCTCCCTGTGGGTGAGTGTGTGTCTGCGTGTCTGTGTGTTAATTCAAATAAAATATGTATTGATATCAATATTTATAAGCAAACACACTAAAATCTCAATCAATTTCTTCTTGTTTTTCCATTGCAGGTAAGCATTTTGCACAATTTTCCAATCTTTTCCGGGGTAGTGTGCGGTAGTTGGCGGTAAGTAAAGAAAACCATAAATTTCCAATGGAAAATTCTATACAGTTTATGAGTTGGAACATGAAAATGTTGCTAATTTATAGTTTTTTCGGGGTGGTGGGGTGCGCAGGGGAAATCCATGCCGCAACGGGCTCTCGGGGCGACACCTCAATGGGGAGCCAATAAGCAAAGTTATATAAATGTGGCAGACACTGTGTCTCTTGCTGTTAGTTTACGTGTGTGCGTGTGTGTGTCTGTATTGGAGAGAGAGAAAAGCGGATATCCGCATGCAAGCCATAACTCAATAAACCATTGTCCACAGCCAAAGCGCAAAGAGGAAGGACGCAACGAGAGGAAAAATGGCATAAAACAAAAGGAAAACTAAAACCAGAGCTAGGACTGGGACTGGGACTGGGACTGAGGGGATGGAAGAGCAGGAGCAGCATCATGGAGCACGGCCAGGCCAGGACAGGACAGGATAGGATAGGAGAGCCAGTCAAAGATACAATCGAAATGCAGTAACTAGCAGTCTATTCTAAGGATTCTCTCTGTCCCCCTGTGCAAAGAGAGAGGCAGAGACAGAACGAGAGCGAGAGAGATTAGAAGTGTAAACAAAGCCAAGGAGTGAGCGAGATAGAAGGAGTCTCCAGGAGGGGGATCTCTATAGGGAAAGAGCAGGCAATGGGAAGGAGAAAGAAATAAACATTAACTGTAATTTAGTGGGGCATTGTGCTTAAGCGTCCAGTCTCGGACTCGGACTCTGACTCGGATTCGGATTCAGAATCGGACTAGGACTAGGATTCTCCCTCTGAAATTATGGCCCCATTGTGCAGTCAGTGGACGGCCAGCAGTCACGCCTCTCAGTGCCCAGGATAGTTTCAAGTTGCACGAAGCTGCCGGTCAAAACGCGGCAGGGAGGCAGGCAGCTTCCTATAATCGTATGGTCGTGGAGGACGGAGGATGGAGGATGGAGGATGGACAGAGAGCCTTCTGGCCATAAGGCCCCCTGTCAGTGGAGCAATTGTTATTTGCCTGCAGAGCCAGAGGCAATGTGGCAGCGTGGCAGAGCCAGTAGAGGCACCCCGCTCCAATTACATAGACAAGTTCTCAGTTTTCGCATTGCCAACAATTAGGTGGCAGCAGCTGGAGCCGGAGCCGGAGCCGGAGCCAGAGCTGGAGCTGGAGATGCCACAAGGCTACAGACGCAGAAATGCCAGAGACAGAGCTGAGCCCACCAATCAAGTTCGATTAGAATTAAAAGTCAGGAATTTTTCTCAGTGTCGGTGGGGGAATGGATATGAGAGATCCCTGATAGGAGTGGAGTGAAAGACCAATAGAAGGCCTGGGCACTGGGCAAATACGAGCACGAGCAGCAGCAGCAGCAGCAGCAAACTCAACAATAATCGACAACAATAAAAAAGGAAAAAGAAAATTGTTGGCCAGACTAAATTGTTGGCCCAATGGAAATGGAAATAAGAAGGCAAAAGGGACTAGGACGCTGTGCTTCATAGTTCCATTCCATTCCCAGCAGCAGCAGAAATTTATCGAAATGAAATTGCGACCTTTTTATGAATATTGCATACCAAATGAAAGGCCCTTCCCCACTCTTTCTCCCTCCCCCAACGAGACAAAGAGCCAAATAACCAAAGAGCATTAAAAAGGTTAATCGAAAGAGCAGGCCATGCTCGCGAGAAAAAATGTGGCAAGTCATATTTTCTGATTCCGCTTTTTGCGCCATCATTCAGGCCAATTTCTAGGCAATTAGCTGGGATAACCAGGAAAGACAACAAGTGATGGCTTAAAAACCCCCTGAAAAAAACATAAACGGAGCAAACGCTATTCGCTATTCGCTACACGCTACAAATATAGCGAGTTGTGAAATATACACGCCAATCCATGTGCTAGTCGAGCGAGTAGCGACTTGAAACCATTTTCAGGCCGATTTCTAGGCAATTAGCTGGGATAACCAGGAAAGACAACAAGTGATGGCTTAAAAACCCCCTGAAAAAAACATAAACGGAGCAAACGCTATTCGCTATTCGCTACACGCTACAAATATAGCGAGTTGTGAAATATACACGCCAATCCATGTGCTAGTCGAGCGAGTAGCGACTTGAAACCATTTTCAGGCCGATTTCTAGGCAATTAGCTGGGATAACCAGGGAACACAACAAGCTGGCTTAAAAACCCCATGAAAAAAACATAAACGGAGCAAACGCTATTCGCTATTCGCTACACGCTACAAATATAGCGAGTTGTGAAATATACACGCCAATCCATGTGCTAGTCGAGCGAGTAGCGACTTGAAACCATTTTCAGGCCGATTTCTAGGCAATTAGCTGGGATAACCAGGGAACACAACAAGTGTTGGGGGAATAATGCCCTAAAAAACACCTAAACTTTACACGCTACACGCTCAAAATTGAACGAGAGGCATGCACAGTCCACGTGCTGGTGGACCGAGACGCGACTTGAAACCGCCTACGGCCATAACGTGGCTTTATTTGGCTTACAAAATTGTTAGAGATCAGAGCCAGGACCTAGGCAGTCGCCCATTTCCATTCCCAGGACCCAGTCTCATGAACTTTCCTCATAATTCAACACCTCCAGAACGGCGGCAGGGCGAGGCCCCCAAAACAACAGTGAAAACAAAATTAATAAAAATAAAACCTACAAAACCTACAAAAAAAAAGTACAACAACATATAACCAGAAAGGGAAAACAAAAGTCCAACGAAAATGCAAAAAAAAAAAAAAGAAAAACCTTTTTCAAATTAAACTTTTGCAGCCAGCGCGGCTCTCCCGCTTTCCCGTTCCCCGTTCCCGTTCTCTTTCTATCTCTCTCTCTCTGTCTCTCTCCGTCCGACTTTCTCCTGCTTTCTGTTTCGCCCGCTCTCTTTTGTGACCACTTGATGATGCGAGTGCCGCTGCCGCCGCCGCCGCCCTCGGGCCAGCCGGAATCTCTGGTGTCGGCGGCACTGATATACCGCCCCCGCCCGTAGACGGCTTTACGGAGGGAATTGCAGCTAAACAATTTTCATAGCCTATCAGCGGCGTGTGCTGCTGGGAGAAAGTTGGCAACTTTTTCCTCGAGTGCAGCAACAAATTAAATTTGCGCTGGTAATTGGATTTCAAAACACTTCTCCCAGACCCACCCGCACAGAGAAACAGAGAGACAGAGAGAGAGACGCGACGCGACGCGACACGACGCAGACTTTGGGCTGTATTTAATGCCGCCAACAGCCGCAAGAGAAGCTTTTCCCCCAGCCCCCCTCAAAAACCCAAATCCCCCACACACAAAAGAGAAAGAGAGAGAAAGCTGGACAGGAGGCTGTCAGTTTTTTGCTTTCGGCATTCGGCCCTCACTCACATTTCAGGCGCAGGAGAGCTTTGGCCTAGAAACTGCCAGGCTCAGAAGCAGCCCGTCCAAAGGAGCGGCGGGCCGGCGGGTCGGCGGGGCGGCGTATCCCCCGTAAACAAAAATGAACTGACATCAAACCAAATTGAAGCGGCAATGTCAACAGTTTTTTGGGGATAATTATGAGAGGTGTAAAGGAAGAGAGGGAAGAGAGGGAAGAGGGGCGGCTGGCTGGTGCTGCCTGCCAGCCTGCTCTGTAATAAGGGCGGAAGGATACCATGCCCCCATGGGGCGTTCATCCATCCATCTGGACCCGACAACCAAATTGATTTATTTTTGTAGGTGACGGAAATTAAGCAACAAACGATAAGAGAGAGGGAGACAGAGAGGGAGAAGGGGAGAGAGAGTCTCAAGACCGGAAATTATAAAAATGCCGATTTCCTGCGGTAACTGAATTTCATCGAACAAATTGGAATAGGATGGATGGTATGGTGAATGGTGAATAAAGAATGGAGAATGGAGAACCAGGATCTTTTATCATCTGCCATTCCATTCCATTCCATTCGATTTGTATGCCACAAGCACATGCCTGCACACTACAAATCCAGAAACAATTTTCAATATTTCCAACCCAAAAACAACCAAAACAACAACAACAACAACAAGAAAATCATAAAATATTGTTTTTACCTCCACTTCAATTACATTTACAAGCGGTGCCGGGAGGGGGGGGATTCGGGGAGAAACCATTAAATAATCTCACCTAAAACTGCGGCGAAAGGAAAATCCCAGAGAGAAAGAAAACTCATTTTTCAAATCCCAATCACAGTTATTAAATCTTTGGGCTATATGATTATGATTATTGTTGTGATTTGATTTTATGGTAATAGATGGTACGAAACGAACACACACACACACACACACACACACACACACGCAGACAGACAGACAGAGAGAGAGAGAGAGCGAGAGAGACGGAGGCAGAGACAGCGACAGCGACAGATAGTGGCTGGCGAGATAGAGAAAGAGAGATAAGCGATGGCTAAAGAGAGAGAGATAGAGAGCAATTGCAAGATTGCGAGCTTTTTTTTTGTCGGTCGGAATCTAAGAGAATGAAAGACCTTTCGCCGTGCGCTCTGTTATTGTTGTTCGTTCCGATGCTTGCCCGACATTTGCGCGCGCTCCGAAACAGCATGGAAAAATTCGAGGGGGGTGGGATTGGGAGGGAAGGGAAGAAAAAAAACGGTCTAAAATGGTTTACTGACGTCATAAAAGTGACTTTTCTTATCTGGTTGCGTATCTACAAGCGAAATGGATGCGAAGCGAAGGATGCTGCTGCTGCTGCTGCTGCTGGGGCAGTCGAATGTTTTGGGTCGTCTTTTGTACCCACTGTATCTGTATGTGTGTGTGTGTTTGTGTTTGTGTGCTTGTGTTGGTGTGCGTGTAAATTTAAATGTCGCTGGCAGAAGGATGCCCCTGCGATGGCGGTGAGGCCTGGCCCAAGCAGCAATCCTTCAGTGTCCCTGTCACTGACGTCGCATAAAGGGAAAATAATTATATTTAAAGGCAATTTGGGTGGCATGCCACATCCACATCTCTCTATCCATACAGCCCCCCCACACTTGCCACTTGCCATCTTCTCGTGGAGCCCCGTCGGATTCAGTGTTCACTGTTCAGCATCAGCTGCAGTGTCCTTGACCGAGTTGATGTAGATTTGCAAGGCTTTACACTGCTTTCTGCTTTCTTTTTTTTCTACTGCTCCGACTTTTCCGCTGGCTGCATCCTCCTGGCCTGCCTCCTAGCCTGCCTGCTAGCCTGCCTGCCTCTAGCTCTCTCGCTCTGTGTGTTGCATGTATATTTGTATAATATTTAGCCAGGCAGCGGCTCTTCTCACATCTCATTATTAACATATTTCCACAGCCATTTTCTTATTGCTGTGTGGCATCCATGGGACTTGGGGCTGGGGCTGGGGACTGGTGCTAGGACTGGGACTGGGACTGGGCCAACGCTGCGTATGCGTTATATTTTACGATTTCGTTCGTGTGTGTCTATGGCTCTGACTGTGTGTGGCTGTGTGTCTGCCTGTTTCTGTTTCTGTGTATTTGTGTGTGTGTGTGTGAGTGGGCGTGGCACAGGCCATGTGACTTATTTGAGCGTGTTTAAGCATTTTGTGCTGTTGTGATTGCCTCTATATGGCGGGGTGGTGGGAGGGGGGGTGGATTGATGGTGGTGTCTGGGGTGACATTTGAGTTTTTGAGGTGTTGACTTTATGGCGAGCCATTTGGGGGTACGATTTAACGCCTGTCTGTGGATTTATGACCCTGCCAGCAGAGCAACAGAGTAACGGAGAGTTGGCTGGGCCATAAAAAAGGGAACACACAGAAACTATAGCCTACTTATGGGATGGCCGGACAACAGATAAACCACATAATTAAGTTTACCTCATGATAATCAAATATTTAAGCTTTTTATCTCATTCAATCAACTGCTGCAGCAGCAGCAGCAGCAGCACCCAGACACAACCCACAAAAGCTGTTACAAATTAATCCCAAAAACTCTGCAAGAAGTACTCTGGAAAACCATGCCATTATCCTTCTTTCCCCAACAATAGAACCCAACAATGTCGCCAGCCGCCAGCAGCCAGCAGCCTCCCCTCCAGGCAGGGGCAGGCAGGCAAGCAGGCAAGCAGGCAGGACAAGCAGGCTCTGCCTCGAAAGTTGTAACAAAATAAATTATGCTTACGATTTGTAAAAGCTTTAATACGCCCCAGAGCCAAATCCTGAGTGCACACAGAAGAAGCAGCCAGCAGCCAGGCAGCAGCAGCAGCCAGCAGCAACAACAACAAACAGAGCTGCCTGCTAAAGCATCTGCTGTAAGTGTTCGTTTGGTTCTTTGGTTCTTCGGGTGGGGTGGTGGAGGGTGAGGGTGAGGGTGAGGGAGGGGTCGGTCTCTACGGCTCTCTCTCCCAAAGACAACAATGAATAAATTTAATTTTAGCTGCGGCCGACCTACCGCACATAACTCCAGGTTGCTGTTGCTGTTGCTATTGCTATTGCTATTGCTGTCGGTTGTCGTTGTTGCTGCTGTCGTTGTCGTTGTTGCTGCTTGCTTGCTTGCTTGCTGTTCATGTTGACTAAACACCTTTGAGATTGTGCCTCGCCCTCTGGCAGCTGTCACACGGGTTGTATACCTCCAGCATTCTCCATCCTCTGCTCGCTCTGTCTCTCTCTCTCTCTCTCTCGCTCTCTCTCTCCCACTCTCTGTCTTTCTACCCCTCACTCTATCCACTATCCAGCTTTCTGTCTCCCTCCTGCTCTATATATCTCTCCTCTCTCTTGATATATCTCTTGTCCCTCTCCAACCGCCGAGTGCATTATAACTGCATTTTGGTTTTGATGACGTCGTCATCGTTGTCGTCGTCTGATTTGTAAATTATGCTTGGGCATCCCACAGATTTCACAGCTCTCTCACTCTCTCACTCTCTCTCTCTCTCTCTCTCTCTTTCCTTCGCGCTCTTTTGGCACTTTCTCTCTCTCTCTCTCTCTCTCTCTCTCCCTGTAGCTCGCTCTCTTAAAGCTGACCCAAAGAGCTAAAAGCTTTGGTCTTAGCTTTTCACCGCACAACCAGCCCATGTGACTCCCGCCAAAAAAAGAGAGATAGACCGAGGGACAGAGAGAGAGCGAGAGCGAGCAACTGTGATGCTGCAAAAGCTTTTGCTGATTACGTAAATAAAGGCGAAGCCAGGGCCAAAAGCATTACAATTTACGAATTGTAACGAAACGGCTATAAACAAGTTCGCATTGGAAGCGGCGCCGAAGAGCACGCGAAGGCGAATCCTGAAGCCGAGGCTGAAGCTCGTCCGAAGGGAGGCAGGCCCGAAGTGACCCGGTTTCGTGTCAGTGCTGTGCTGTACACCCGAAATGGGGCGAGAGACCAGAGCCAGGCTCTGCTGGAAGCACGACAAAAGAGCAAGAGAGAGAGAGAGAGAGAGAGAGAGAGCCGAAGTCAGAGCTTTGGCTCTCTCTGTGTGCTGTGTGCCGTCTTCTGCCTGCTGCCTGCTCCTTCTGCTCCTGCTGCTGCCTCTGGCTGCTGCTGCTGCTGCTGCTGCTGCTGCTGGTGATGCTGCTCCTCTGCTGCTCCGTGGTGAAAATCAGTCAGAACGGGAACGTCGTTGCGAGCTGTGCATGGTAGCGCCTTCAGCCCATAGAGATTCCTGTAATGCGAGGAACGAGTCCAGCCAGAACAGTCGCAGTCCAGCAATAGTCAGACGCAGATAGTTTTCCACAAGTCCGCGAAAAGGAAAATCTACGCAGCCATCAACCGTGTATTGTATTTTTGTGTGTATTTTTTCTGTGCCGCGCCAAGTGACAAGCAAACAACAAAAACCAAACAAGAAAATATTAATATAATAAAATAATTAATTAATCAACCGACAGATCAAAATCAAAATCAAAATCCAAATACAAATACAAACCAAAAACAACAACACAGAACAAGTAACCAACAAAAAAGTTAGGAAAAAAGAAAGAAAGAAAGAAAGGAAAAAAGGAATAGTGCGTCAGCATCAGCAGCAGCAGCATCTCAGGCTCATCATCACCATCATCATCGAAGCAAAGGAATTGAAGCTGATGCTGATGCTGATGCTGAAGCTAAAGCTGATGTTGAAGCTGTATGGCTGATGCCTCAGCAGGAGGCGGGCGGCAAAAAGAAATCAAATTACAAAACAGCAACACACACACACACACAAACACATAGATAGGGGCACACATACACGCTTGTACAAGATTGTGGCACACACACACACTTGCAGGGAGGAGACGCTGTGGCACACGCAGAGGCTGAAATTGACGCAGGCTATATAATTTAGCACACAAGTTAAACGCAAAAAACAGGCAAAAAAGAAAATAGGAATAAAGAAACGCGAGAAAATTATGAGAGAGAAGAAAACACAGTAATGAAATTGGAAACGGACACGGAAAACCGCCCAAAAAATAGATGGAAATTCGCATCTCTCATCTATCTCTTAACTAAAAACGAAGCCGATGCCAAAGCCAAAGGCAAAGCGAAAGCGAAAGCCAAAGCCAAGTGAAGCCTCAAAATAGGGATATATTTTTTGTATAGTTTTTTTTTTGGATGTGATTCGTTTCTCATTTGTGGCATTAAATGCAAAATTAACCACCAGTCAAAATCAAATAAAGAAACTTGCCACAGCGCTGCAGAAACAAAACACAGCGGATGGCGGAGACGCCACAACACACAAAAAAAAAGAAGTGTTGAAAAATCCCCGAGCAGCTGTGATGATGGGCGCTAAAGGAATGTGTGTGTGGTGTGTGTGTGTGTGTGTGCGGTGTGTGCGTCCGTCTGAAGGGGGGAGGCGGAGGCGACCCTTTCGGTTGGGTGTGCAGCATTGTGGGGAAAGGACGAAGCAAATACCAACGCACTTAACACATATTTACCCACACAACAGCAATAACACAACACACAAACACAAACAAACACACGCACACACACACACAGACATAGATAGACCTAGCCAGGGCAACATTTAGAGGCAGGAGCAGGAGTGGCACAAAGAGCGGCGTAGGTGGAGGCGCGAATAAAAAACGAAAACATATACTAGGAAAAAAATGGAAAACCATGAAACAAAAACAACAGAACACACACAAAGAGAGAGAGACAGAGAGAGAGAGAGAGAGCGAGAGAGAGAGCGAGAAAAATAGATGGAAAAAACTTGAAACGCGAGCGAGAGTCGTGTCGAGATTCCATGTTATATTGTTGACTTGTTTTGCTCCTGTTTTGGCCCTGTTTTCTGTTTTCTGTTTTTGCTATTGCTATTGCTATTGCCAGTGTGGCATGCCCATGCTGCCACCACCTCACCAGCAACAACATTGCCCGGATATTTTTAGCATTTTTAAATCGCAATCGAAGAATGAAACACAGAGGGGGAGAACACCCAAACAGAAAAAAAACAAACGTTAGTTGTGTTTGAGACCTTTTTTCTGGCTAATAAAATATCAACAAGCAACGGTCGTTGTTGCTGTTGTTGCATGTGGCAGAGGCAGGCAGGCAGCGCCTTCTGTTGCCACCAAGGATAACCAACCGAAGCAGCAGCAGCAGCAGCAGAAGCAACGTCATACATGTGCAAGGATATTATCAACGTCATGCCTGTCGAAGTTCACACAGATACAAAAACACATGCACGCACAGCACAGCACGAGAGAAAGAGATGGGGGGGTGGGGGAGAGAGTGAGAGCTAAGGGCAGGGACAGGAAAAGGGACAGCACTTGGTGTAACCATTAAACGTATTTATATTTATGGCCATAGGTGCCACTGGCCACTGGCCAGTGCCTCTCCCTGTTCTGTCTGGGTGTGTATCTGTGTTAAGTACATTAAACTTCAAGCTGATGCTCGGATAAATCTATTAAAAATAATTTCAACTAAAAGTCAACACAGGCTTCAGAGAGAGGGGGAGAGAGAGGGAGAGAGAGAGAGAGAGAAGCCCAAGTGGCCTGTGGCTGACCCTCGTATTAAGAGGAAATCTAATTTATTTGAGCCACATCCTCCATAAAATCTTTGACTCTGGAGTGCGCCGCCCACATTCTTCATCCTCCTTCCAAAAATAAAGCATACTTTATAAGCCATCAAGCACACAGACGCACAAACACAAAGAAAAGTTAAAACTTCTTTAAGAGCTTTTAAAGCCAAAAACTGTTGCCTACTTTCGTGGGCAGCGAAGATATAAAATCGGCCCAAGAGGAAGGACTACCAGAGGGGCAGAGGAATCTTAAGCATACATTAGTTCCGAAACAGATATATATGTATATGTATATGTATTTTTTATACATGCGCTACCTGTTCCGCGACTCAACGACTATCTCACTGATCCCATCTTAAGGACCCTCTCTGCATAGAAATCCCCGTGCAACATTTTTGAGTTGGGAATCCCGGGGACTTTTGCAATTTTGGGAAACTTTTTGGGCCACCAAGCCACAAACCTCCCCCCCCGCCCAAAAAACAACAATCGAAACGATATAAAAATGTCATTTAGCACGAGATTTCGATGGTGGGGGGGTCGGGGGTTGCGTGTTTTTGGAAAAAGTTTTCCCTTCTGGGAGAAGGAAATTAACTTTATTGGCCGAATCAAGCGAAAATCGCTAAACAAATGCGCCCAAGCACCTTTTCAAGTGGTGGATCAGGAGGCAGTCCCCCTTCCGCTTCCCCCTGCCCGACCATCAGTTGCCAACTAGTTGAGCCTTGCCACACGCTCACGCACACAGAGAGCGATGGAGAGAGAGGCAGACAGAGAGAAAGAGTGCTGCAAGCACGCACACACATTTTGGCAACTAAACACATGGCCAATGCGGCAAACTTGAAACTTATCGACGGCTCTAATCTAAACGGGACAAGCTGCCCCGAAAAGTTTTGTGCTGCCTCCGTCTCTAAGACACACTAATTCGCAACTCTCTCGCTGCCACATGCCCGTGCCCGTGCCCATGCCCAGGCCCACGCCCATGCCCCCTCTGGGTGTTGTGTGGCAAGTCCCAGAAAAGTAGGCTATAAAAACTATCAACACAACTCAAGTTTGTGGCAAGTTCTGTGTTGTGTGTTGTGAGCTATGCTGTGTATGGGTTATGCCACCATCTGAGGTGAATGCAGCAGCAGCAGCAGCAGCAGCATGAGCATAAAAATAGGAAAATAAGAAAACTTTTGTTGTTTTATTTTTTTGTGTATTTTTAAGTTTTTCCACCCCTTTGCCCCATGGCCCCATGGAAGAACTGGATCATATAATCCTTTCACTTAACAAGCAAACTTTTTGGCAGGAGCCGAACGAAACGGAACAAAAAAAAAAAAAAAAGCAGGAAGAAAACTTTCGTAAACTCCTTTGCATAAACACAAACAAGACCGTAGCAGGAATAGTGGGGATATCCGTAGAATAGGAGCAGGAGCAGGAGCAGCAGCAGCAGCAGAGTAGTATAAACAGTAGGGGTATCTCCATGGAGCAGAAGCATGGAACAGTAGGGGTATCCTCAGAGCAAGAGTGAGAGCCATAGCCATAGCCATAGCCATAGCCATCGCCAGAGCCTGTTTCCGAGTCATATCTCCCCATGTAGATGTAGACATGAAATTTATGCATTTGCTGCCACCAGCCCCCAAAAAGTATTTATGTATGCGCTTATAAATATATGCACATCTCCTCCTTCTGCCTCTCTCTGTGTGTGTGTGGCTGTGTCTGTGTCCGTGCAGATAGCCAACAAATTTATGCTAGCAATATAACAAACAAAATATTTGCGCACGAGCTGCAAAACTTTTCGCAGAGCAACTTTAAAATAACACCGAAGACAGCAGCAGCAGAAGAGGCAGCTTCCCGTATCACGAAAAAGAGACAACAAAAAACTGACTTGTTTAACATGAAACAATGTTTTCGGATGGCCTTTATACATGCATGCATGCGTGCATACATGCATACATATGTACATATGTATATGCTAATTAAAGCGCCTACGCCTAGGAGACTCGTGCGAGGCATAGACAGATGGATAGATAGGCAAATGTATACTCGGATAGATAGGGAGAGATGTGCAGAGCAGATGACAGGCCGGGATTTGTCTGGGATTTGGGATTTGGCATTCGGCATTCGGCATTCGGCTTGTGTAAACGAACTATGAGCCTTTCGAAAGAGTCGGATATTTATCTGGCAAATCTGCGAATATATTTCCTGGCATTTATTTCAAATTTATTTCTTGAGAAAGACTTTCTCTTCATTAAGTGTTGTTTCAATAAAGTCTCTGTGAGGTATCTTTATTTCTGCCAGGTAATTACCGCTTGCCTTGTGCTAAAGTCTCTCAAAATAGGACTCTCCATTCAGATTCCCCACAACCAAAGACCTCCTATATTCTGAAAATGATGAGGCAAAAGAACCCTTTTTTTTGAGACTGTCGCATAACCAGCCGAACTGGGAAAACTTCCTCAATTCTCCAAGAAGTAGATAAATACTTTAAATCGCTTTTTCTTGTTGAACGAAAGTTTTGCCCTTGCAATGTATTTACCCCGTTTTTTGGGCGATTTCAAATCATTATTCTTGATGAATTCGTTCATTCTTTTAGTGTATCCCGATATTTAAATCCTGTACAATACCCTCGTAAAGGGAATAATAAAAGTCAGGAAGCCAAAAAAAAGCGAACAAACTACAACTTGTTTGCCACACAGAAACATGGTAGCATGGCAGGCCAATGGCAGTGGCAGGGTCAGTGGCAGGGGCAGTGGCAGGGAGGAGGGCACTGCAAAATGCTTTGTGATTTATAGAGCAAAACAAATATAATTAAATAAATCCTCGAATAAATACACACTCACACACACACATGCATGCTGCCTTAAACACTCAAATACTAATACAAACACACACTCAGGCACACACACACACAGACAGATAGACAGACGGACGGACTGATGGTAAAACGATTTCTTTTTGGCTGCCCGCAAAAAGGCAACAAGTACAAATAATTAATTATAGATAAATGTGTGTGTGACGCGCATAGTCCCCGTACCGTGTGCGTCCCCCGAGACACACACACACACAGAGTGAGAGAGCGAGAGAGAGAGAGAGTCCGGCGAAGAGATAAATTACCGAAAAGCAGTTTGTAATAAATGACTCTGCCACAAAATGAGCTTTTAGTTTAATTAATCAAATGAATAATAATCGCCAAATGAATAGAGAAGTGCATAAATAAAATAGCGAGAGCGAGTAGTGCCACATCCATGGAGCGAGAGTGTCGTCGTCGTCCATCGCATGGCCACAACGGGAGTAGTAGCCCCGCAACGAGTGACGAGTAACGGATAGAAGAGCAGCGAATCGGAGCAACGAGTAGCAGAAACGAGACAGCAAGCCTCACCCATCCGAGCCGCACTATCCGCCCGTTTGTCCATACCGATTACTGTTGCCGTTGCCGTTACCGTCACCGTTGCCGCTGCCGCTGCTGCTGCTGTTGCTGCTCCTCCTGTGATTCATTCTGGCCGCCCAACAAAACAACAACGAGCGGGAACACAGCGGCGACAACAACAACGGAGCGGTCGGTGCGGCCCTCAGCGGGGGGCCTGGCGGAGGAGGCGGAAGCGGGGGAGGAGGAGGAGGACAAGGACAGGGACAGGGACAGGGAGGAGGAGGAGGAATCGTCAGAGTCGGTGCCAGCGGTGGAGTCGGAACAGGAAACGGAAACGGAGGAGGCGGAGGAGGAAGTGGAAGTGCAAGTGGCAGTGCTGGCGGAGCGGACAGCGACGGCGATCCCAAGAAGACCTTCTCGCTGCACTGCTGTTGCGTGATCGTCGACATCACACCCGTCACGCACCCAGGACGCCTGACATCCGCAACAACGGCCTCGGGAAGGGATGCGGGTGGAGCCGCCGCGGGACAGCAGCAAAGCACCGGCGGCGGCTTGGGGCTGGGTCTCGGCGAGAATGTTTCGCAACTGGCCAGCCAGCTCTTCCGCTTTGGCAGCAAGAAGCGCGGCGTCTGCATCTGCAATGCCCAGTGTCGGCTCCAGTCGCTCGGCGAAGGGTCCTTGGGGCCGACCATCAAGCCCCATCACGGATCCCTGGACCGACTGCTCCAGCAGTCGGAAAAGACAGCGGCAGCCGGGGCAGCAGCCCCGCCCGTCACCGCTGAGCGTTCGATAAGCTGGGTCGTGGATGGGGGTGCGGCTGGGGCCGGGGCCCTGCTCAATGCCTCCTCCGACGAGAGCGATGAGAAGAAGAAGATGGAGGAGGCGGTGGCCCCACCGCCGCCCAGGCCCCCGTCACGCTCTCAGAAGCCCACGGCCAAGGAGGAGTTCGATCGTGGCGTGGAGGTGGAGAAATTCTATCACCAGATCAACGGCGACATCTTCGAGATCACGCGGCGAGTGCGGGCCCGCGACGAGGAGACCATGGAGCAGAAATGCATCCGTCGCAAGGGTTCGGTGCGGCTCACCGAACCCCCCTCCTCCGGTCACAGTCACGTGCGGATCGAGCAGCAGCAGCAGAAGCCGCAGCTGCCGCCGCGGCGCCAGAAGAGCGCCGAGGAGGTGGCCACAATGCCGAAGAGCGCCCTGCGGCAGGCGCCCGAAAAGCTCGAGTGGTTCGACCGCAAGGCCCAGCAGCGTCACTCCGCCCGCTCCGCGGAAGGGGGACAGGTGCGAGAGGAGACCATGGAGTGGCTGAAGCTGCAGAAGACGGCCTCACCGGCGGCGGCGCCACCGGCCCGCACCTCTTCCGGACCCAGCGAGATCACCGTCCTGAAGGACGAGCTTCCCGACTGGCTGCTGGATCACCTGCCCAGGAAGCGGGAGCGCCTGCCCTCGGACGCAGCCAAGGGCCAAAGCTCCTCCTCCGCCTACGCCAAGGCCCTGTCCGAGCTGCTGAAGAAGCCCCTGTCCCGCCAGAGCTCCGGACCGTGCGAGTTTTCGCTCCTGAAGACGGACATTGTGGAGTGGCTCACGAAGATGCAGGCCAGCGGTGCAGCCAAGCCCCGGCGCTCCCATCATCGTCGCAACGGGAGCGGAGGCGATGCCCCGAGGTCCAATTCCCAGGAGGAGGCCATGGCCCCGGCCAGCTCCCATCGCAAGCGGCACTCCCTGGGCCACAGTGGAGCGGCCAGCGAGGAGGAGGCGCAGCAGCAGCTCTCGCAGCCCCCCGACTGGATTGCCTATCCCCTGCACAAGCTGCAGTCCCTCGGCAAACAGCCGCCACCGCCGCTGCCGGCCCCGAACATTCCCAGCGGCTACGCGGTGCCCAGTGCCCTGGCCCTGGCCCACACGCCTCTCTGCCAGCGAAGGGAGGAGCGGTCCAGGGAGCGCCGGCTGCGACACTCCGCCAGCGAAGTGGTGGGAGGAGGCGGTCCCGGTCCATCCGTCGCCCATCTGGAACGCCTCTACGCGAAGCCACACAAGGAGCGGTATCAGTATGTGCCCAAGGCCAAGGATCCCGCCGTCTCCGGCTCGAAGAGGGAGCGATCGCGTCGCCATCAGACCCAGAGATCGGCCACCGTCTCGGACATGTCCGCCCAGCGTTCAGGCGGCTACAAACGCAAGTCCTCCAGTGCCGAGCGGGCGCCACGCTCCCCCTCGCCCGGCCCCTGCACAGATCCCGACTGTCCGCTGCTGCCCATCTGCACGGATCCACACTGCCGCTATCTCGAGTGCCAGTCCCAGGCCCAGACGCTGGCGCAGGCGCCGCCCAGCCGCTGCCTCACCTCATCCGTCAGTTCGGTGAACCTTGCCCGCCACCAGCAGCTGGCCCAAGTGCAGCTCCACGCGGTGCCCGCCCATCTGATGGGAGCAGGAGGAATGGGCTCCGATGTGCCCACAACGCCATCGACGACGGCCACACCGCCGCCGCCGCCACCGCCACAGTCAGCAGCAGCAGCAGCCGCAGCATCAACAGCAGGAGGGGCCGAGCGGCGGCTGGTCATCTGCCACGAGTGCCGCTCCTGCTGCGCCCCGCTCCTCAGCTGCCAGAATCGCAAATGCCTCAATGCCGCCAAGTGCAACTCACTGCCTCGCTGTGCCGCTGACTTCAACCGCCTGCGGACACAGCTCGCCCAGCCCCCGACCACCCTGGACGACATCGAACCGGCGCCGCCGCTGATGATGATGGACCACATCGAGGACCTGGAGATGCGGCCACTGCCATCGCCGCCCTCGCATCATCACTACCGCAGCAACTCGCAGCCAAACACACTGCAGCGCGGCGACTCAGCCAGCTCGGGGGCAGGCCATGGGGCATCATCCATGGGCATGAGTCTGGGATGGCTGGAGCCGATGACGAGTCTGGTGCAGCCGCTGCCCACGGCCTATGTGCACCACCATGGGGCGACGATCAATGGGAAGCTGATGAAATCCGCCTCGGCGGCGTCGCTCAACTCGCGTCGGAGGCGCCACAAGACGGTGCACTTCGGGGAGAACCTTCTGCGGGAAGTGTGCCAGAACCGGAAGCTCATCAAGACGGAGCAAGTGCCATCCGGTTCGGCACCGATGAAGGCCAACATACAGATGCTGTACAACTTTGTGGAGGGTGTCCTCAGTGCCTGGGTGGACGATGACGAGGATCAGGTGCGCTCTGGCGCCGAATCGGAGCCAGAGCATGGCGGTGTGGTGGCCCTGCAGCCCATCCATCGGTGCAATCGCCTGCGCTACCAGTGCATCCGTCGGGTGGTCGAGGAGGCAGCCGATCTGCAGGGGACCCTCAAGCTGGGCAACTCCCGATACAGGCATCGCCATTGGCGCAGCACGGCCAAGCAGTGCAACGAAATGTTCCTTCGCAAGGTAAAAAATCCCATCCATCAGATCGGAAAGACTTCTCTTTCAAGACTTTCGGAGGCGTTATTTTTGTTTTTGTTTTTTGTTTTTTTGTGTGAAATGAAGGAAAGTACCAAACCATCCAATCTTTGGTACTCCTTCTACTCCTTCCACACTTCCTTCCTTATATTTTTGGTTGTTTAACAAAACGTTGATCAAAGCCACAGCCACAGCCAAAGCCAAAGCCCATCCTTTTCACGCTCGAGCTGTTCTTCTCCGGCGGCTCCTTCTCCTTCCACAAAAGGAGCAATAAATTAAGGCATTAGCCCCACCCCACACCAGTCCCCCAAAAGAAAAGCTCTTAGCACACACACACACAGATGCACATATACGTAGAGACACAGATACACAGATACAGAGAGAAATGGCCATACCCATCCTTTTGAAGTGCTGTATTTAGTTTTTGGGTAATGAATGCCATTGATTGCAATACGCATGAATCACAGACAGTGCTTCAAAGTGATAAAAGGCCATTTGTACGAAGAATAAAGAAGAGAAGCGAATGGAAAAGTGTACAGATAGATAGATAGGTAGATAGATGGATGGATAGATGGATACATGGACACACAGATAGATGGATGGACAGATAGATAGTTCAATAGAGATTGCAGGTAACCTTCTGCCCATCGATGGTGTGTGCGTCTGTGGCGCATAAACTGTGAGTAACACTGTGAGCTCCACAGCTTAATTGAAACGCACAGAGATACACAGCGAGCGACTGAGAGGGAGAGAGAGAGAGCAAAGTGTGTGCACTGTACAGTATATGTATCTGAAGTTATTTACATGTATCTTTCATTTGGTTAGACTTGACAAACAAAAGATACGATGGTCAGGAGATACAGATACTGGTACTGTGGCACACACAGCAGCAGATATTCAAATGAGTGGAGGAGCCTGAATGGTATCAAGGATTAGGCGAACGACCAACTGCATATTAATTAATGGCTAAGGATCGATAGGACGACAGAAAGGAGAGAGCGAGAGAGAGAGGGAGAGGGAGAGTATGTCCGTGAATAAAATTCGTCGGATTAAAGATACGAAAGTATCTGTGAAATGGAATGTGTGGGTGTGTGAAAAGCTCATTTAATGACTCATTCATTCTTTTGGTCAAATTAAAGCTTATTATGTCGCCGCACGACCTGAATATAAAACAAAATCTTCTCCCTGGGAGGGGGTGGATGGAAATCATCCCCTGCATTCCCCGCTCACCTCCCCTGTGCTTTATTTGCCTGTCAATTTTGATTGATTCAATGTTAAACAGGTTTCACCTTCAGACAATTAGTTTTGCAGATTTAATCAAATTGGAAATGACATCCCTCTGCGGAGGATGCCTTGCAGGATAATGCCAAATTGATTTTCTCTCAGTGCAACGGCAAAAGCAGCACCAAAGAAGAAACTTAAAAAGACAGAAACCCACTCGTATCTATCTATCTATCTATCTATCTATGGCTGAGAACCTTTCACCCCCTCGTTATCCTTAACGAAGGAGCAGTCTCAATCGACTGCATTCCAGATTGGTCTTTGAATCAATTTTATTTCGGAGAGAAAAACAGATTTCCTTTACGCGTACCACCCTGCCACAGAGAGGCAGCAGGTCTCTTTTCCTTGAGCTGCCTTAATGCCTCACTTAATCGCAATGCCAAAGACGTGCCACAGATACAGAATACCACGAATGCCACATGAGCCAGGAGGAGAGACAGGCGAGGGGGGTGTGTGTGGGGGGCAGACAGGCGCTGCATAAACACTCTATCAAATATTGTAATTTTTGACGACAGCCGACATATGACAAAGATTTTTCGCTTCAGCAAAAAAGGAAAAACATCAACGGCGAATGGTTGGATGGGTGGATGGGTGGTTGGGAGGGGGGAGTGTAAATGGTGTACGGGGTGACAATGGCTGTGCCAACGACATCTCTGATGCTCTCTCACATTTGACATTCAAAAGTCATTGATAATTATGGGTGAAACGTGAACGACAGCCGCATCGAGGGATCACAATCAATTCTTGATTAGAAATCGTAACGAAAGGCCTCCCCAGAAAATCACCTGGGAATCCCCCCATACCACCTGATTTTTCGAGAGCCAGCAGCAGCAGCAGCAGCAGCAGCGGCAGAAACACATCCCATCCGTTGCCTAAGTGGGCGTGTCTACCTGTGTGCTGTGTGCTGCCTCGTTCAGGGTTCGTCTGTGCGTAAATTGAATTTTGATTTTGCACTGATGCTGAGATATGGCGTATTAGGCCCCAAAGTAATCAGATGGAGCGCACGAGAAGGAGGAGGAGGAGGAGGTGGAAATGGAGGTGGAAATGGAAATGGAGGTGGAGGTGGAGGTGGAGGATGGACAGGGACGAATGACTGACTGGCTGGCATTTAATCTTTTGTGTGATTGTTGTTTGGGCCGCTTTCTCGTTCGTGTTTTGGGTTGCCCATTTAGGCTTAGACCCATGTGAGTGCCTACACTGCCATTCGAGCGACTCCTGCCAGTAATGGAAGGGAAGAGAAGAGAAGGGAAGGGGCTGGGGACTGGGGACCGGGGACTGGGGACCAGTGAGCGTTGTAGGCCCCGTAAATCTCATTGTCAGTTTTTGGGGTCTGATGAAATTCAAGAAACACTACTCCGGTAACGGGGGCGAGGCCAATTAAAAATTCATGAATCATTTGACAAACTCTTTGGTCGGTCACAGGACGCAATCACATTTCGGGAGAGGGTTCCTTCGTTCCTTCGTTCCTTCGCTCGCCAGGTACTTTTAGGGCTACGATGACCAAGAGGATTCTGGCAGGGACACAGACACCATTTCGTATGCAGAGTAATCTGTTGTAAAAGGGTACATAATTCCCATAGTTTAGACCCTGGGACCCCGGTCCATCCTCCTCATCCTGCCTACATTTGGTTCGCCCTGTTCCTTGATTCCTATTTCCTCTTCCTTAAGGGGAACATTTTCGGGATAAATGGCATTAAAGGCACAAAATTTGATTTACTGAAGAGGTTTGGCTCTTTTGGTCCTCGAGCAGGAGTGCCTTTTACTGGGTCAAGCATTAGTCTTTAAATCAAATGAAAATCCACGTTGGAGTCTTTCACTCCATTCCAACACTGACTGCAATCCAACATTCTCTTCCTGCCTTCAAGCACAGACACATTCGACTCGTTCGATGCGATTCGATGCGATTCGATTCCCTTTCCCACATGCCACACGCCACATGCCACAGGAAAATTCAACATTTTCCCCCCTTCCTCAGTCTCATCCTGAAACAGTTGAACAGTTCCGCTCGACAGCTTCCGCTTGGCTGATGATGATTTTCATGGAAAACTTCATTGAGCAAGCGGAAACTATTTCATTTTGGTGGAGTGCCGGTGCCAGTGCCAGTGCCAGCGCCCATGTCCATGCCCATGCTCAGGCCCATGCCACCTCCTGTGGCAGGTTGTTGCCTTGAGAGGGCAGAGGGCGAGCTTCCCTCTGTTTTTGAAGTTTTCAATATGAAAGTTTCCTTTTAAATTGGCAGGAGGTTGGGGAAGGGGTGAGTGGAAAATCCTCCAACCTTTTAAAGTGACACGCACAGATATCGATTTGTTAGTCTCTGCTCGACGGCCCCTCCACCTCCACCTCCACATCTAAAATGTAACCACTTTGATCTGTCTCTGGTCTGCCCCCCACTAAGCCAAGTTTGCAGGTTTTCTTTTTGGTTATTTGCATGCCTTTGCACTCCTTCGATTAATATAAAATTTGATTAAACTTGGCCAACGTCTCCGTCGTTCTCATCCCCATCTCCATCCCCATTCTGCTCATCCGCAGCCTTGTCGTCTGATTGTGGGTTAAGTACACATGACCCCATGGCTGGCAAAAGACGCAAGGGGCAAGGAGCAAGAGCAAGAGCACCACCATCACCACCAGCACCACCACCACCACCACGGGTGGGACTGAGTCCGGAGTGTATGCAAACACAGAACGCAAAAGCCACTTGACTGCTGCCCCTCCTGCTGTGTCCTGGGGTGTCCTGGCGTGTCCCGGGGTGTCCTGGGGAGCAGGCAGTCAAATAAATAACTTGTAAAACATGCATATGAGCAAAAATGTTTGAAAATTGCCAAAAACGTAAGCGTAGAAGATGTAGATGTAGGGGGCTTTCACAGGGGTGGGGAAGGAGAGGAGAATGAAGTATCGTAGTAACCAGGCCAGCCAGAAGGAGGACCAGCAGCGGCAGCAGCGGCAGCAGGACGAAAAGGACCAGCACCAGGAAAGGAGAGACGAAACGAATAAACACATTGTAAATTGATTTCCTTGGGAACTCAAATAAAAAGTGGCATGAAAAGCAAGTGAGCGACAGTTGGCCCCACTCCGACTCCTCCTCTTGCTCTGCTGCTGCTGCTCCTCCTCCTCCTCCTCCTCCTCCCTGGTTGGTGGGTGGTGTGTGGCCTGCCCCTGCCCCTGCCCCTGCCGCACCACCGCCATTCCACATTTCTCCTTTCGATTGAAACGAATGAATGGGCAAACCAATTTTTATTGCCACGCGGGACACGTAGCTCGGAGTCTTGGCCTGGAATTCCCACATGGACCGAGGCCGAAGGCGAGGACGAGGGCGAGGACGGGGCTTGGGTGAGAGGTCTCCATCCTGTTGCAAAGGCAGGAAAATTGCTGCTGTGAGAAGAGCGAAAGGAAGTCGGGGAGAAGGAGAAGGAAAAGAAGCAGAAGGAAAGGGAGATGGAGATGGACTGGCAGGGGCTAAAGGCAAACAACAGTCAGTCAGTCGGTCCGTCGGTCCGTCGGTCTGTCTGTCATTCAGTGAGTGAGTCATTCATTCATTCATTCAGTCATTCAGTCAGTTAGTGAGCCGAGGAGTCCGACCCCGGCTTTTGATGAAATAACATTGCCAAGTAACAGTTTGCCATTCGCCATTTATTTGCCTCTCATTCTCTCTATCTATGATTCTCGCTTTTCCTCCACTTTCTGTCTGCCATTTTGTCAATTGTTCGTCCTGCCCTATCTTTATCTTTGGCTACGAGTCCTGGCTGGTGGGGCGCTGTCCCCGGGCCTTCGCCCTCTTCTCCCCTTCTCCCACTAAAAATGCAGGCGAGAAGAGAAGACAAATTGCTTTATCGACGACATACGTAACAAATGTTGCTGTCGGCACTGACAACAGCAACAGCAAACAGCCAACAGCCAACAGCAACAACCAGTGCCACATCCAGAGGCAACAACCCAGAACAACGAGTGAGAGACATGGATCCCAGGGCAGCCGCCATTATTGGTTTCAAATGGCTTCGTTGCAGGACTTACAGCTGAATCCTTCGCTGTTCTTCAAGGCCCTGTGTCTGGCGTTGGCTGCCTGCTGCCTGCCTGCTGCCTGCCTGCCTGCCTGCTAATTATGACTTAATTATTTCAATTATTTTTTCTTGGATTTATTGAATTTTCTCGAACTGAACCGAACCGAACCGACTCGAATGGAAAGCTCGTACATGTGGCATTAATGGAGGAGGTGTCCTGTCACTTCTGTCCCTCTTGCCCTGCCTTTGCCTTTGCCCTTGCCTTTACCTTTGGCCTTACCTTTGCCTTAATTAAAATCGAATTGGTATACATTCTTCTTCATTCTGTGTGTCCGTATCGTTGCTGATGTGTTATTTCTTTTGATGTTTTCACCCTCTGCAGATTTCGGACGATGATCGAATGAGCCTAACTACTGCCGTTTCGGATGAAGATGATGGGGAAAGTGTCATGGCGTCACCATATAAAGCAAAGGCCACTGGCACCGCTGCATCCTCCTTCAACTGTACAGGAGCTGTACGAAAAGCTGGGTGAGTGCATTTAAAACCAAGACAAACTGAGCACAAATTTCAAAAAAGGTCTCCCAAAAGAAAAGAAAGAAAAGAAAGGAATATACTACGTTCTAAGTAAGAGTTAGGGCAAGACTTATTTAGTTCACATTTACAGGCATATTTTACGAGATTGTAGCCATTAGTTAGGGTATCCTGGAGTCGAGCCAGGTGTGTCTGTACTGGAAAAAAAGAGGAGATTTTCAGTTAATAATTCTCATTTCAACTGCAAATAAAATAAGGTTCTCTTGGGGTACAGAATTTTTGATATTGGTTTGAGAGATACAGAAAATGCATCAATTCGAAGGAGTTTTCCGGCGAAAGAAAGAAAGAGCAATCTTTCAAGATATCTGAAATACTTAAAGAAATCTCTGTCTAGATGCCAGTCTGTCCCTTAGTGCAGTCCTCTCCTTCAGTCCTTGTTCCTCCAGTTGATGTAATCTCTGTGGCAGCCACCAAAAGGAGGAGCAGGAGTAGCAGGCGTAGCAGTAGCAGGAGAGCACGTCCAACAAGTCATCATAAATAACCCCCAGGATGGAGCCCTGCCTGGGTCTCCTTCGGTGTGTGCGTGTGTGTGTGTGTGTATCCCTTGGGGGTCACCAAGGAATATAATTTCGCAGTGATTAAGGTAGCCGTAGAGGGGTAGTGGGGGTTGGGGCGCAAAGATGAGTCTGAGGATTAACATTATTATGATAAAGTGTGCGAAGAGTTATCAAGGAGATTCCCTGCTGGAAGCTGTTGAAGTTTCACCGCCCCCTGCTCCTCCCTACAACTCTCTAGGATTATAATTCCCCAAACGGGAAAGGGGAGACGGTGAAGCTGAAGCTGAACCTGTTACCCAACTTAACCAATCTCTAACTCTCTCTCTCTCTCACTCACTCTCTCTCTCTCTCTCTCTCTTCTCTTCCCTCGACGAATACAGCTTCCTATCGGTGAAGAAATGGTTACTACGCAAGAAGCATCAGATCGAACTGGCACGAAAGCGGGGCTGGAAGGGGTATTGGGTGTGCCTGAAGGGCACCACCCTGCTCTTCTATCCGTGCGACTCCCGTGAGGGGCGGAGCGTGGAGGCGGCGCCCAAGCATTTAATTATTGTGGATGGTGCAATTATGCAACCGATACCCGAGCATCCCAAGCGTGACTACATCTTCTGTCTGAGCACGGCATTCGGAGATGCCTATCTCTTCCAAGCGCCCTGTCAGGTGAGTTCTTTTGGGAAGGAGAAAGGGAAGGGGAAGGGGAACAGAACGGAACGGAACGGAACGACGAGGGTGTTGCTGAATGAATGGGTATGGGTGTGTTGGGAGGATGACGATGGTGATGGGGATGAGGATGAAAATGCCACTGCCTGAGGCTCTCATTTTGAGCAGTCAATATCCATGGCGCACACAAGGCGCATCCTTCAAGGAAAACTATGAGGCAAGGCAAGGCAAGGCCAGGCAACGGCAAGGCAGCTGGCAACTGAAATTTGTTTGCACAAGGATGTGCAAGGATGGATGGAAGGCCCAACCCAAGCCCGAGTTCAGCGCTCGCGGCCTTTCCACACAGGCCTCAGACGCAGTCTCCTCATAATCGCCAGTCTAAAATGTATGCCACATAAAGCAGCAGCAGCGGCAGCAGCAGCGGCAGCAGCAGAAGATGCATACAGATGCCCTGCCCCCAGATATACATGGATATACATGGCTCACAGATACAGCTGCAGATACAGGACGAGGACATGGGCATGGACGAGGACGAACGACGCTGACGTAGGCGTTAACTGACGCAAGCCGCAAAAGGCTTACAAAATGGTCAGTGGAGGGTGAGGCGAGTGGGGCGTGAGATGTGATTGAGGTGTGGATGAGGCAACTCTCGGCGTTGACTGACTGCCAACTGGCAGATTGCCTTGAACAGGACCTGCAGCTGCAACAGCAGCACCAGAAGCAGTAGCAGTAGCAGCCGTTGCTGCAGCCGCAGTTGCAGCCGCAGTTGCAGCCGCATCCTTGCGCCCTAAACTGTTACATGTCTCAAAGGCATACGCTCCGTCCACCCCATCATTTCTTTCCTTCTCTCTCAACCGCTACATCTCTCTTTCTCCTTCTCCTTCTCCACCACTGCTTTCTCTGTGGCAGTTTGTCAGGTTGCCAACTCCTCTCCTCCGTTCTTTCTACCTCCCTCTCTCCCTGGGCCAACGTGATTTGTCATTAAATTTGCATAACTGATAGTCAGCCAACGACAGCAATGACGGACGGGGGTGACAGATCTGGGTGGTACTGGCACTGGTACCACGGGGACCTCGGGGACCACGGACCACCGTGGCAGAAGTTCGACGTTTGGCGCTGGGGAGCAACATCAAATTGCTTGCGGTGCATTTGGTCCTGCAATTTGTTACAATGTTTCCTCTTTAACCAATCCTCGTTTCCTTTGCTTTCGTCTCGTTTCGTTTCCTTTTGCTCAGGTGGAGCTCGAGAACTGGGTGAACAGCATACATAGCGCCTGTGCTGCCGCCTTTGCACGGCATCGCGGCAAAACGGGAACACTGCATCTCCTCCAGGAGGAGATCTTTCGACTGGAGAAGGCCATTGAATCGGTAAGTAAATACCCACACAACAACACCATAAAATGCCATACCATACCATAGAATACCATACCATAGGATACCAAACCAAACCAAACGTATGCATGCATATATTTATGTGCCACTCGTAAGTGGATTCCCGAAAACCCAAAATACATTCCGCTACACACAGACACGCTGTGGCGATATTATGGCAGGATGCAGGCTGCAGGCTGCTGGCTGCAGGAGGCCCGTGGCAAAAGGCATCGTGCGAAAGTATGCGTTGCTGCGGTTGCTGCCGCAGAAGCACCTGGAGAATGTGTGGCCCAAATGGTGCCAGGATGGGGCATGCCACGGGTACAAGTTTGGATTGCGGCTGCATTTTGTTGTAGCTGAAAAGATGTGCTCGGGATTGGATTGGATTGGATTCGAGATGTGCGATGTGCGATGTGCGCTGTGGCATGGATGGGGGCTGGGGCGGCTCGTGGCTTTGTTGTTTTGTTGCTGCTTGAGAGTTAAGTCAATTTTGCCAAGTGGCTGAAACGGCGAATGAATAGAACATGGCCATGTCAATGCCATGCGATATGCAGGCAGCAGCAGAAGCTGCGTCTCAGCCAAACATGTGCATTTCCATCGACGATTGTGCCACGAGGATAATCGCCTTATTAATGCAGTCAGCGCGGCTGAAAGGAGACGAGCTCCACATGCCAGGGGAAGCCACTTACTGAATTGCGATTATATCAAATCTGTTGCACTGCTCTGAAAGGCGCTGTAATTTATTGGCATGTCGGTGAAATCATCCAAATGAAACGCCATGCGAGTGCACGACTGTATGGTTATTTACTTATTGATTGGCACAAAGGCAGCGACTGCCAAGGAATGCGTTTTGTTAACTAAAGGAGTCGCCAGGCATCCCTCGCCAGGCTTTGTCTTGTCCACCCGTATTCGTACTCTTACTCGTCGTTTTAGGAATTTTTCCTCTGAATCGCATATTGAAAATGCATTCAATAGGAACAGGTATTTATCGATCTGCATGCAGATGATGAAAAATGCAATTTGACTAGGGCTAGAGGGCCAACGGGAGACATTTAGTGGCATACAGCCGTGAAACGCACTGCACTTCGCAGTAGTCGAGTAATCGAATTAAATTTTAAATCGAATTAGGGCGTATCCCAGCAGATGTTAGTCATTCAGCTGGGATGGGTGCTAGGTGTTAGGTGTTAGGTGAAGCTTGAGGACGGGACACCCTAGAGCAGCTGTTGGCCTGATTATAGTACTGGGAACGAGTTCTTGGGAAAAACTGCAGTCCTTATGGGCGAGTTTTGTCTTTGGAATTCTCGGGAAGTGGCCTTGGCAAGAATAATTCCGCGTAGCAGTTGGCAGCAAGGACGGACCACCCGTCCCAACACTGATTTAGATGACTGAATTTCATTCGAAATGAATCAAAATTTCACCATTAATTCGCTTCGAAATCAATTCCAGTTATGCTCTTGTCCATATCTGATTCCAGAGCAGCCTTCAGACCTCTCTATGTCTCTCTCTTTCCCACTCATTGGCTAGGGCAATCAAGTAGAAAAACAAATTCCCGCAGATAGATAGACAGACAGATAGATATCTCCGTTAGAGACAACAACAATTTCTCAATATCGCGGAAGTCAGCACAGGAAGAGTGAGAGAGATGGAACACAACAATCGCATTTTCCACATTTTCCGTCAACATTCGCAACCAATTTCTCAGTCTCAGGCGATTCCCCGCGAGATTTGTGCCGTTGTAGGGAAAGGGTTGGGCGATGTTGGGCGTAGGGAAAGGGAGGGGCAGAGGCAGGCGTTCGGTTCCATGGCGGTGCAGGGGGGTGCGATGCGGGTGTGTGCTACCACTTGCAACTATTTATGTATTTGCTTTCGAATCAATTCCCCATCAATTTCGCGGCAAACAGCGTAAAATTTCGTGCACTGCAATTTATTTTCTCTTCCCCGACAACGACTGGGAAACTTTTCATTGCTGGCAAAAGAGGGTGGTGGGCAGGGAACAGGCAAAGCAGGAACAAAAAACAAAAAAAAAAGAAAGAAAAAGAAAAGGAAAAGAAGAAGAGGAAGAGGAAGAATACGAGATTGCAAAAGCAAACAGAATTGAACTCGAACTGAAACTACAAGAAATCGCACTTGCCCCACGATAAATGCTCTCTGGCTGAAGCCTCTGGTGGGTTATGGTGGGCCGTGGTGGGAGGGGCGGGGCATTGGGGATTGAAGATTGAAGACGGATATAGTCCAGGAGCCCACTGCGGGCGCAGGAGGGAAATGGAGAAGGAAAGAAGCCCAACGAAAGCGCTGCCAACTCTTGTTTTGAAGAAAGTAAACTTTATTTGTATATTTATTTTTCATCATGTCATTTTCAGTTGTTGTTTCGCTTTGGCTCCACTCTTCATTCCCCCGCTTCGTCTTGGTCCTGCTCTGTTCTGCCTGTCCCCGCACTTTCCCCCTCTCCTGCTGCTCCTGCCACTCCTGCCACTCCTGCTGCTCCTGCTCCTGCTGCTGCTGTTGTTGCTAGTTAGTTAGCAGGGACTCCGAAAGACAATTATGTTGTCCGTCCCTGTCCTTCACTGAAACTTGATTCATTCGTCTCTGTCTCTGTCGCTGTCGCTGCCATCGCTCTCCTCCCCTCTCCCGCTGCTACTGCTCCTGCCACTTCTCCTGCTGCCTGCTGTCAGCATCGCTGCTTTCATTACTATCGCGGCTGCTGTTTTAGATGAAGCTGATATCTCCGCAAGCTGTATGCAGAAGAAGGTGAGGCAGTCGGAAAGAGAGGCCCCTCAAAAGGACCTCCTCACACGGGGAACCGATAATAGATAGAGCGAGAGAGAGAGAGAAAGTCACAAATATGGATAGCTGCTGCTGCTGCTGCTCTCTCCGCTTATCATTCTTCGCTTTGCTGCTGTTTGCTCCAGCTTCTTCTTCCTTCAAGGTGAATAGGGTAAAGGTGACGCCTCCCCTGTCCAGAGAGCGCTCAAAATATGCATGCGAAATCGCTTCTCGCTCAATCTGCTGGTGCCGCGGAGCTGTCTTAGCCCAAGATGAGGCATGTGGCATGTGGCATGATGATTTCTCCATTTGGTTTTCAGTTGCAAGCTGGAGAGTGCGTTGGAGGAATGCCTTACCTTATCTAAGTGAATCTTGCTCCTGTTTCTTGTCCTGTTTCTGTTTATAGTTTTCTCTGCTGCTGCCTTCGTCCTGCCAGTACTTCTGCTGCTTATCCTGATCCTTTCTCTCTCTCTCTCTCTGCCCGCTGACTTCTTGGAGCCCTTTTTTAATTTAGTTTTTCTTTTCTCATTTTCTCTCTGAAAGTTGAAGTTTGAGCGAGTCCTCTCCTCTCCTCTACTCTCCACCCCTCGCCTCGCCTCCCCTCCCCGACCATCCTCCCGCCATTCGCCTGCCACTATCTGTCCCTTTGGATAAACCATAATTACTTCCTTGAACTGCTGCGTTTTTCTTCCTTTCTTCCTTTTTTTTGCGCTGTCTCCGCCGCAACTGCCGGGCAAAAAACAAGAACCGAGAGAAAGAAAGAGAGAAAGAAAGTAAGCCAAAAACAGAGCGGAAAAAACCATTGAGCGGAAGTCCGAGATTGCCATAAGAGGGTGCCCCTGCCCCTGCCCATGCCGCTGCCCCTGCCACGCTCTCTCTCTCCCCCTGTCTCCCGCCCGCTCTGAAGGAGGCGGAGTTCTCAGTTAGCCGAAAAAACTTGTTGGATGAATATTAATTAAATGAGAGGCTTAAGGAGTGGTCCCATAAAATGCTGTTTTGCATTTTGCATTCGGCATTTGTTGTTAATTAATTTGCTAGAAAAATACGCAAAAAACTAAAACCAGAAGCAGGGGTGAGGGTGGCAGAGGGGGCAGGAAGTGCCCTGAATGGAATTAAAAGAAAAGAAAAGCAGAGCAGACGAGAAAGGGGAGGAGAATGAGAAAGCAGCGGCAGAGAAAAGGTGTCACAGCAACGAGCTTCTGTGTCGTTGCTTGCGCCTTTTATGACGCCATGTGTGGGTGCTGCCTCACACCCCCACACCCCCACACCCTCACACCCTTTCCTCATCTGCGGGTGTGTGCGCCCTCTCCTACTGTCACTCTCTGTATGTGTGTGTGTGTGTGTGAAAAGAGCAACAGTGTTGTTCCTCCTCTGTCTGTCCCACCTGTCCCTATACGGTGGGGAGGGGGGTGGGGGTGCTTTTTTTTTGCCTTCTGCCCTCTCTCTCCGCTTTATTTCTCTTGTCTTCTCCTGCCTTCGCCTTTTGTGTATGATATGCCCCGCCCACATGCTTGACTGCCGCCTTCCTAGGCCGACCAACCCCCTCCCCCAGTACGGGATCTCCCTGTTACTGTAGTTGTTGTTGTTTTTTTTTTATAGCTGTCACCTTTCGGAAATAATCATATATGTGTCACGAGGGGCAGGAGGCGCAGGGGTGTACCAGAGTGTATGCCACGAGGGGTGGTGGGGGGGTGCTAGGGTGAAGGTTTGGCAGCACTTCGCTTCGTTTGCTTTAGCTTTTCTCTAGCTTGTCGCCCTTCAGCCCCGCCCCTCGCCACTACCTACTCCCTTTACTGCTGCTGCTGCTGCTGCTTTTTCCTTTTCTAGCTATCTATTTTTCTTTTCGCATAAACCAGTCACACAAACACACACACACACACACACACCCATCCATCTAAATATGTGTATATGTATCTGCACCCACAGATACACAGACACATTTACACAATGCAGAGCCGTAAAAAAAAAGACAAGAAAAAAAATAGTAGTAGCTGGCCGAGCGCGTTTGGTTTTTCGTACGCTCTGGTTTTTACGCTCTAATTACGACTCCTACGACAGGCACGTCCCTCCACTGACACCCGCGCGGTCCCCCTCGCCCTCACCCACACACACACACACACACCCACACCCACACCACCTGGTGTGCAATTGCCATGCCGGCGCTGTCTAAACAAGGCTCACTTGCTGCCCCTGCCCCAGCCTTGTGCTCCGTGCCCCGTGCCCCTCCCACGGGCCTCATCCCCATCCCTATCCCCAGCCCATGGCTTCTGCTGCTTTCAATTTGCAATGGCGGCTGTCATTTCAGCTCAATAGCAGCTCTCTCTCCACTGCACCCCTCGACCACCCTCTCTCTCTCGCGCTCTGTCGTCCCCGTCACGCCTACCAATTCCAACGAACTCTACTATAGACCCCTGCTATCCCCTATCTCCAGTCCCCTGTTGCGCTCTCCTTCTGAGCTGATGTTTTTCCTATACCCTCACACAAGAGAGTACTAATACTTCCAGCAGATTTTCGGCCCCAGACAGTACTATACTCCCGATCAGAATCGATAAAACCAACCCAAAGCCACATATCTGATCGAAACTGTGAGCAGATCTTTTGCTCAGGAGCTGGAACCGCCAGGAGTGAATGATTGAATCTGTCGGGCTTCTGCAGCATTTTCATGTATGCTTTTCCCGCAAATTCAAACGATAGAGTATCTCAATCTTCGGTAGGTGGAAATCAGCATCTCCTACTTGCTGTTAAATTGCTGTTTGCTTTAACATTCTACGTTATTTGTATAAGGTTTTTTTTTTTAAATATTTTTTTCCAAATGTTTTCTTTATTTTTAAGCAACTCTCTATGCAGTTTTTTCAACATTTTTTTGTGCTCGACCACCGCAGTGGTTTTGTGTGCGTGTGTGTGTGTGTGTGTGTGTGTGTGTGTGTGTGTGTGTGTGTGTGTGTGTGTGTGTGTGTGTGAGGCAAGAAAGGTTTTGTTGTGGCAGAGCTATCGATTTTAAATAATTGCACTAATTAAATCTTGCATCGTTCGTGAATTGAAAGCTTAATGCAATTTTGTGGGGGAAAACTGCAAGAGAGACAGTGGCAGTGGTGGGGGGGGAGGTGGTGCAGTACAAATATTTTAATTGCGCTTTATGAAAGCATTCGACTAAATGAAAATTGTTTTTCTTGACTGCTCAGCTGGAAAGCAGCAGCAGCAGCAGAGGCAGTGAGAGAGGCTGTGAGAGGGCTGCCTGGCAGTGATTTAAGATTAAAATTCCCTTTAAACTTTTCCGTTGCCTACTCTTGAGGGCAAAACGCACTCACGCATACGACCACGCAGAGCACACACACACACACACACACATGCGAGCAGAAAAACACTTTTACGTACATCTTTCAGCATCCTTACAGCACCCTTACAGCGAAAGCCCTAAAGTGTGCAATTAATTTTATAATAATTAAACTGAAATTCAACCACAACTACCAGGGTTTTCCCCCTCTCAATTTCCCAATCTCTCAATCTCTCAATCTGAATCTGAATCTGCTCACCCTCGCCTCTCAATTCCTCGCCAATCTCTTACGACGAGTATGTATTCATTCTCTCATGTTTCCCTCTCTCCCACTCTCCCTCTCCCACTATCTCGCTCTGTGCCATGTTACATAACCCATAAACCATAAACCGAAAATGTGTGTAAACCCCGAAATTATAATGAAATGCATATTTAGTTAATTTAAACTTGAGCCAAAAACTTTACTTAATTAGACCCCAACTTAAAGCCACACAAAATGTAGCCAGCAAGAAAGTTCATTCCCTGTGTGTTGCAGGGGCAAAGCCATTGTTTTCCATTGCTACCTCCCTGCCACCATCCCACCCCCACCCTTATCCCAGTCCTAGTATTGTGTTGAATTTTCTTTCGTTTCAAATATTTTTAATGAAACCATAAAGTTTATAATTACCATCAAATTTACTTGTTCTCGAACACGCTTTCTCTCTCTCGCTGTCTCTCTCTCTCTCTCTCTCTGTGTGTGTTTTTCTGTGCAGAGTTTTCCTTAGGAAATGGCAAAAAAAAAATAGACTAAACTTTGACCTGACACACACACACACACGCGCGCGCACACACATTGGAAACGGGCGGAGGGGTTACGTGTGTGCGTGGCATTTCATAAACTAATGCCAAAATGGTAAAAATTTATGGCAAGAAATATGAGAAACGAGTTTGAACTCCAAAGTCCGGCACAAAAGGCACGCACAAAAGGGGACATTCAAAGGCATGGGTGGTGGGGGTGGTGGGGGTGATGGGAACACCCACATGTGTATGTATGTGATGACCTATGGCCCAGCACCTACGGAATACCGCCCGTCTGCCCGTCCACTGTCCTGTCGTGGAGAGCGGGGGTAGCAGCGGGGTAAGGCTTTGTTTTTGGCCAAACGTGCGAATATTTTTGCCACTTTTGGTCCGAAAGTTGCACAGGAAATGGGTCTGGCATATGGTTGCAGGCACTGTCCTGACTCTCTGGTCAGGACATGGAACCAGGAACCGGGAACCGGGGTCCCAGCCCCTAATACCCCCATACACCTCTCATCCCCTCTAACTGTGCCTCTTGCAGCATGCGTTTGCTTTGGTTTTTGATTTGTTTTTGTTGGGTTTGGTGGAGGCAGAGGCAGAAGCAGAGGCAGGGGGAGAGGCAGCGGCAGAGCTGCAGAGGTATTCTGTTGTTGCTGCCTCATGCCTGCTGCATGCAGATGCAAAAATATGCTTTATGTGGGCGATGACAAAAGGGAGGCGTGGTCTGTGTGGTCATGGGCGGAAAATTCAATTCAATTGTCAACAGCCGACCGACCAACCGACCAACCGACCAACCGACCGACCGGTCCGTCCGTCCATCTGTCCGTCTGCCTACGGTTCATCCTCTCCGTTCTCCGTTCTGGTTGTGGCCACAGACATAGGCGCCAGTTTAGGGGTCTGGGGTTTTTGGGGTTTAGCTTCCCCTTTTTTCCCTTCGCCCCACCACCCACCTGCCCCTGTTTTTGTGCCACTCTGCAGCACACTCGCATGTTATGTAATGTGGCATCATTTTGTGGTCAGCATTTATGCAGGCCCATATACATGCGAGTACTTCCTACAATTTAGCAGGAGGCCTTTTGTGGACATGGCCGAAAGCTACCCCAACCCCAACCCCAGCCCCAACACCAACAACAATCCCAAGCCTTATTCTGCCCTGCTGATGCTCATCTGTGGCTAAAATGGGTGACGGAGGGGGGCGGCTTGACCTGACCCGATCCGATCCGCTCCGCTCTCTCCCTCTCTCTGGCTCTGACTTTTGAACTGCAATGGAGAGCAGCCATTTAATGCACAAGCTATGTCAAAAGTCATTTCAGCCAAGGCGACTCCATTGAATAACTCAATATCCTTTAGGGCGGGAGAGCCGCTCCTGCCCCCGCCCCCGCCCACAGCCCACAGCCCCCCGTGGCTTACTCCTTGTGTTAATTGATTGTTATTGTGTCTCTGGGGCAGTGCTGCTACGAGGGATGGCTGGTGTTGGGGCGGTGCGGTGGTGCGGTGGCAAGGACACTGAAGCCATTAGCAGCGGCAAACAAAATAAATTGATATCATCCCAGCGAGGAGCGAGGAGCAGGGGAGCAGGGCAGCAGTACGAGTCCTTTCCTGCCTGCCAGTGCATGATTATTATTTCAGTCATTGTTTCCACGTTGTGTGTTGCATGTTGTTTTGTGTGGCTGCCACATTTGAGGCATCTTTGGCCTGTCATGCACGAAGCGAATGACAATGAGACAACTCTAAAACAATGATAAAATGTGGTTTTTTAATTGTACTCCAGAGAGTGTAAACACACACACACACACGCGTACACACACACGCGTACACATACTAGAAAGAAACTAGAGAAACCAAAGAGCCATGAACTCTCGAAACTCTCAACTATGAACCGAACCAAACCGAACCGAACAGAACAGAAATCTACTGTACTGTACTGTACTGTACTGTACTGAACTGTAGTAGTACAGTGCGCACTCTGCACAGCGGAAGCGGAAATGGCAGACCAACAACAGCAGAATCAGCAACACAGCAACAAATGGCAATGGCAGCGGGAGCTCTGGAGCTCTAGAGCTCTGGAGCTCTATAGCTGAAGCTGAAGCTTTAGTTCGAGCTTCTGTTTCTGCAGAGAGATAAACAGAGAAATTGTCGCATGGGGAGTCGTCATCGGTGGTGGAGTAGGAGGAAGAGGCATCCTCAAGTGGCGCTTAATGAAAGCGCAACAGACAACGGCAGGACCGCAGGAACACGACCACACGACAACAGTGTCCCCCTGTACACACAAACACAAACACAGAGACAGAAGCAGAAGCAGAAACAGGAACAGAGCCAGAATCAGTGGGAGTAAAGAAGAGGACAGCACGGGACAGGACAGGACAGGACAGAACAGAACAACTAAATAGGCGAACCGCAAAAACCCATCGTCAAGAAGACACAGACACAGAAACAGGAGGGAGAGAGCAGAGGCAGGGGCAGGGGCAGGAGCGTGGGAATGGAATCCAACTATGTGGAGCAATAATAAAATTCACGGGAATTGAGATGACAGCAGAAGAGTGGAGTGGAGTGGAATGGAATGGAATAGAGTGGACTGGAGACCTCAAGCCGGAGACGGAACCAGAACCAGAGCTCTTCGAACTGCGACTGGGGACTGAGGACTGAGGATTGCGGACTGGGGACTGGGAATGATTCTACGACTGCGACTGCGACTGGGGCTGTCACTTAGCGTGTGACATGTGTCAAAACAAGCAGCAACCGCAGCAGCGGCAGCAGCAGCAGCAGCGAGAGACCGTGACCAGGCCAAAGACAGAAGTGCAGCCAACCAAAATGCTTGAGAAATGGTGGTTTTGCACCCCTAGGCAAGAGTATAGCAATCACCATTGGGAGGGAGAACGAGCCGAACCCCCCATGAAGAGAGACCTCAAACGTCAGTTCATAGAAGGTGAAGTTAAAGGGGGGGAACAACTCCATTAAAGCCAAACCAGACACCAGGGAAATCGTCGAGCAGGAGACCCTCAAAGAAAGAATTCAAGTCGAAACACAAAAGCGTTTAAGCGCTTTCCCACTTCCATTTCCATATGTGCCTGCCTGTGCATGTGCAGCCGACATTTCGCTACCCAAAAAGGAAAGGCTTGGCCACAGGTTATGGATCACTGACCAGGAGCTATTGTGCGTGATTTACATTCCCAATTGCATGGCAATTACAAGTCCATTAACATTGCCATTAACCCTTGGAGTGGAGCTCCCCCGAAATGCGTTGCCAGAGGACCCTCTCGACACAAGGGACATGGGACACAGAATGGTCGAGGCGATTAATGGTCAAGCAGTGGACTGACAGAGACAGAGAGACAGAGAGATAGAGAGAGAGAGATGGAGAGGGCTATTTATGGGACACGGAGACAGCGACAGAGAGACTCTTCCCTCGCATATTACTTTGACAAGGACAAACTGTTGCCTGCCTGCTGTCTGGTTGCCTGCTGTCTGGCTGTCTGTCTGTCTGTCTGTCTGCTGCCTGCTGCTTCTGGCCTTCCAGACCCGCTGCCACAATGTTTAGTGTTGTAAATAATCACAAAACTGTGCTGGAAGGAGATACTCCCTGCTCTCTGCTCTCCTGCTCTCCTGCTCGCCCTGCAGTAGCATTACCCTTCTCCATTACAAGTAGCCTCCTCATCACTGACTGGCTCTGCCTCTGCCTATGCCTCCGTTCCTTTCCTTTCCGTTCCTTCCTTCCTTCCGGTTTGTGTTTGTCAAATAAGCAGCTTTCCTCAAGTGCCAAATGCCATTGACAGCAGCAGCAGCAGGCCTCCGCTCCGCTCCTCCTTCGTCCTACGTCCTCCGTCGTCTCCACTTCGGGGTAGTGTATAATGGGATTTTGGTTTATTAATTACCCAACTCTGAGAGCCTCCAACCGAACGAATGGGGGATAGATAGATGGGATGCTCCTCAGCATGAAATGATGGTCATTGAATTAAGACGGCAGACAGGAGTATCGATTGTGGAATTATACTACTTTATTCTACTGTACACTGTACTGTATCCTGTATCCTGTAGTCCTGTATTCCTGTACTGTGGAGCCCCTCACGTACGGCCATTGTGATATCAAGTATACGTACGAAATACGTGCAAATAAAATGCACAAAACTTTTGATTTATTTCCACGTAAAACAAACATTGAAAAGCCTCAACGTCCACACCGCACACACAGGCACGCACACGGAGGCTCAAATAGAAAGAGATGGCTACAGAGAGAGAGAGACAGGTACAACACTCGCGTTCTCCCACCCCGCATCTCATCGTGCAGCAGTGCGCTCCTGCAGGGATCCCAGGTCCCTGTTTATGTGTACACATTCATTAAAATGTCGAACATCGAAAGTGCCTATTCAGGTTGTTGCCACGCCCACGGCATAGGGCATGCGGCCCACGGCCCACGGCACACGGCACACGGTTCAATGGCAACTGCAACTGCAACATCCAACTGCATCTGCAAATAATTTTCAGCTTACTGGCTCACATTCAATGTGGCATTGTTGATGCTGCCACCAAGAGAGATGGAGAGAGAGGGAGAGAGTGAAAGAGTGAGAGGCAGGCAGGGAGAGAGAGGGAAACCCGAAATGAAACAATCACGTGCTCCATGAAATCTATGCACGTGAAAGTGGGATTCAAACAGTGCGATGGGTTCTGAAATGGTGGAAATCCCCCTATAGCCAGCCCCTCCACTGCAGGGGGAGGCAGAGAGAGAGAGGGAGAGAGAGAGGGGGAGCTAGCGAGTACTGCTGCTGCGGAAGTCAAACGGTATTTGTAATGAAAACAGGGCCATGTATATGCATCTCCCTCTGTGTGGATCTATGGCTCCTAACCCTTTTTCCCTTTTTCCCATTTTTTTTTTTGGTGCATTGCCAACGCACTTCAGTCGTCGTGCTCATACAAGGGGCAGGGGCAGGAGTAGCAGGAGCAGGAGCAGGGCATCCAAGAGATATTTGAATTGCGCCAACAGCAGCAGAAGCAGCAGAAGCAGCAGCAGCAAAGGGAGGCAGTGGAAAATGGGGAAAATTTTAGCTGCACATGACGCGTGATTTATGTATTTTCGTCAAATGGCAGCCACCGCATCAGCAGCAGCAGCAGTAGGAACAGGCAGTAGGAGCAGGCAGCAGTGGATCCTGCAGCAGTGGAACAAAGCTGCCATGAAATGCTAATGATGCCCCATGCCTCGAATGCCTTTCATAACCCAACACGAGTGCCGCACTGCAACACCGCATATTCACATTCTCACACACACAGAGACACACACGCACAGGCACACACGATAGAAAACCTCCTACATACATACATACACACATACATACATCCATACATACATATATTTATATATAGGTACATATATCCGTATGAATATATGCTTGCTTTAACACCTTTGTACCGTTCCTTTTGCAGGATCATAAGCTGAAGCACATGGCCGAGTTGCAGCAATCAGTTGTCACCGATCAGGAGACACGTCACCAGATCCAGGGCCAAATACTGCAGTGGGAGGAGAATCTCGAGCGACTGCACTGCGAACAGTTCCGCTTGCGCTGCTACATGGCCTCGCTGCAGAGCGGAGAGTTGCCCAATCCAAAGGTGAGTTATGGCACATGCCTGTCCTGTCCTGTCCTTTCCTGCCCTGCCTGCCTGCCCGCCTGCCACATGCCACCAGGGCAACCAGGCCACCAAGCAATTAATGGTTTTGGCCCCCGTTTATGGTCAGAGCTTAGCCAAAAAACGTCAGAGAGAGAGTGGTAGCCAGCCGGATGGGAGATAGGCCTCCTCGTTTGGCAGCGGTTGAGTAATTCCTTTACGAGCATTTCCCCCGAAAATACCTTTGAAGAACCTGCTCCGCTTAATCAATACCTAATACCTAATGCAGGGAACAAAACACCAGGCCTAAGCTCCATATCACCCCGCCCCCGTCACGCCAATGCCCCTGCCCCTGCCCATGCCCCAAAATTAGCAGCGAACCATCGTGCAAACATCAAAACCAGGCTTCACAGCCCCGTTGAGGGCTTAAGACCCGCACAATACACAGAACAATAATGTTCACTTCCCACTCCGCACTCCGCACCCCACTCTCCCCAGAGAAAACCCGTTTACAATTTTCTTCTAAACCCTTTACGTGTTCGAGTTGTCTATAATTACCTCTACCTATTCGCACAATGGCTGTTGTGCCTGCTGTCCTGTTCTGTTCTGTCTGCTACCGCCACTCCCGAATTCAAGGCAAATCAAACCCCGAACATGCACAATTAATCGCCATAACAAAGTTTAAGCATCTTAAATGAGCTTAGAGGGAACGAAATTTCCCCCCTACTAAGGGAGAGCTGTGGGAAAGCTTAGAAAAAAAGAGATAGAGAGAGAGATGATTGAGGCACTGACGGACTGACTGACTGACTGACTGACTGACTGACTGGCTGACGGGCTGACTGGATGGCTGAGTGAAAAGGGTTGAAAAGAACAGCCGTGGCAGGAATAAGGGGTACGTGCTGCTCTCCATGTGGATAGAGGTGCAGTGAAAAGCAACGTTATTTATTATTAATAACCACAAAATGCAAACATCTTCAGACCAGACCAGACCAGCACCTGTAAGTGGAGCACAACTTCACTTCACTTCACCTCTCGCTCAAAGGATTATTTGCTTAGTAGAGGAAGATGCTCACTTTGTTGTAAGGATTATGCCCGAGGAAATGAGATTAGTTGTGTGGTCGGTCTCTCGTGAGGAGCTCAATCTTTTGACTTGCATTTAAAACACTCTATTCTTTCTCTATTTCTCTATATGTATGTATTTTGAAACGTTCTTGTATTTATTTCCATCCACAGTCGCTGCTCACTCACGTGTCCAGGCCAACAAAGAATACGCTGAACAAACTGGGTGTGTTTACGGTCTCCTCGTTCCACGCCTTCATTTGTGCCCGTTCCCCGTCGCTGCTCAACAATCTGCTGGCGGGACGTGGTGCCACCAAGCGGCGGCCACCAATGCTGTCGCGATCGAATAGCGGCTCCAGTCGTCGCTCCATGCAGGTGAGTCCTGTCCTGTCCTTTCTTGTTAACGCATGTGCGTGTGTGTGTGCGTGTGTGTGTTTATGGGGGTATCAATGTGTGTTTCAATATATGTGCGGATGGTCTGCCATCAAGCGGCGGCCGCGGTGACGGCACTGGGGCGTATGCGTAATAAAATTATTTCAATTTTAAACGCATTTATGGCTCTACCCACGACTTTGTATCTGTATCTGTGCGGGTTTATGTTTATAGCCGTCTCTTTATGTGCGTGTGTTTGTGTGTGTGTGTGTGTGTGCATTTATCTCTGTGTATCTGTGTGTTTGAGTAATTGAATTTTTATTTAAGGCAACGGAAATGGCATTAAAAGCTAAATTGAGCGCTAATGCCTCGAATGGCAAATGGTGGATAGCGGATGGCCACCAAAAAAAAAAAAGAAGAATATATGTATGTGTGCTGTGTGTCCTCTCGCAAAGAGAATGGACGAATGGAGCCGGAGCCGCGTCGTCCATTAGAACTTGTTGTTTTTGTATATTTTTTTTTGGCTTTTATAATTTGCATTTAATGGCCATCAAAAATTACAAAAGAAAGAAAAAGAAATGGAATTTATAGAAGAGAGAGAAAACTTGGCCAAAGGAAAATATTTGCATATTTTTAAGTAAATAATTCCAACCGAATGGAATACCAAGTGGCGATCTAGCACACTCCTCCGACTCCAACCTCAACCTCAGCCTCACCCTCACCGTCAACCCCAACCACCCTAATGACCTCATCATCAAATTGAAATCAAGAAGAAATCTACTCCAAATGCTGTGATTAAATTCCCCCACAAATCACTCGAAGCGAAAGTCCCACAACAGATTTCATCCTTGGGATACTTATTTGATAAACTCCAATTAGTATAACCAATTTGTGCATATATCGTACATATATACGAGTATACATACATATGTACTATATGTATATCGTGTATTCATAATGAAATTCATTTCATAAATTCAATTTATTTCGATTATTGACAAAATAATCTTGTGCACAGTTCGGATTTCATGGGAGATGGACCCTCTGACTGACTGACTGGCTCACACACACACCCACACACACACACACAAACACTTCATTTCCAATTAAATTTGCCAACACTGCAGAATTGCCTTCCTTCCACCCACGAAAAAAGGATGAAAAATACTACTTTCATGGCATCCATACATATTATATATCCATACAGATATATTCGTGTAAAAACAAATGAAATGAAATAACATAAATGAGAGGAGCGACAGAGCGAGCCACCCATCCACACGATGCTGGCTGCTGCTACTCGGTTTCCATTCGTTTTCTGGCTGCAAATTTCGTTGTAAATGCGCTGAAAATTCAATGAATTTGAAAAATGTGCATTTGATTTGGTTCATTCTGCACCCGCCCTACCCTACCCTACCCCACTCTACCCTACCCTCTCCTCGCTCTATCTGGTTCTGCCTGTGACTGCATTTCATTTTTGCCATTTTACGGAACATGTCAACTGCAATGCAGCACAAAGTGCATTGCAGCCAGCAATTCAAAAATTGAAAATAAAATTAAAGCTTTTCCAAAGCAAATTATCATGCGGCTCGTACGAGTGCATCAGCACCCAATAAATATATCGCAAAAAAATATATGTACAGACCTAGAAAAAATATAAAACTACTGACTGCAACTGAAATTGAATCAAGTGCCTAGCCATTGGCATCCATCCCGGATTCCTGACAGTAAATCAAAACTTAATCAGACACCAAAAAAAGTGTCGAGCGTCCGAGAGGGAATCAAAAAATGCCATATTTTCAAGAGGGATCCCAAAAAGACTCGACTGCTAATGGAGTGTGGTTTTAACGAAGAAAATAAAAAAACTAATAGGAAAACGGAATACAGCCTAATTTGACTCAGGAATTTTTAGTAATTCGTTTGAATGTGAAATTCCACGTGAAACTCTCCGAAAGTGTTTTGTATTTTCAAGAAAACCGAACTCGTCCTGAGGCTTCAACCTGGAAACTCGTAGGTTCTTTGAAGAAAACAATGAAAATACGGAAAGAAAATAAAAAAGACCTTGTGGAACTGTTGAAACGGGCTATATCTTTGCTAAAGCTTAACCGATTTTGCTTGGAAATGCTGTTTGAGACTCTACTTCATTAGTGCTTGGATCCACACTCCGAATCATTGTTTAATGTTGTCTAAAGCTTAACAATGTTTAGTTAAACTGTAAGGGGAAAAATTACATGACCAAAATGTATTGGCTCAATAGCCGTTATGGTCCCACCCATAGCCAAGTTAAGGTCATTGAAAAGCCAGTAGCCCAACAAATTCGAAATTTAAGTTATTTAAATGGAATGGAAATTTAAAATATCAAAACATTTAAGGCTCCTTTTTGAATGGCAATTTCTTGCTCGAAAACCCTGTCTATCATTCAGGTTTCATATACAAACACCATAATAATATATTTTGCTTCATTTTGAGCCATTGGCTTAAGGTTCAGGGAATTTCTTATACGGTACTCGTACTTTGCATATCCAGAAAAGTCCTTCATTCTCATGCAACAGCCACAGCAACAGCATCTGCAGAGGCTGTCAGCATTCCACATATGTACGAGCATCCTTGTTCTTTACTTTCATGAATATAAATTTGATGTATTTTTGGTCCTGGCATAATGATCCCGTAATCGATATGCAAAATTTGTATGCAATGGCTTGTTCTTTTTCACGGCTGCTGTCCCAGCCAGACAGCAGTCCTTATTTGTCTCGAAGCTATGGCTGTGGATGTGGCAACTGCCAAACTAATTCGATTGTCTCCGGCGAGTGGTGTGTGTGTGTGTGTGTGTGCGAATGTGTGCGAGTGTATTACCTGGTCCAAAAACCAGCTGCAGCGAGAAACTACCAACTCCAGGCCGGTGCGGAATGGAGGAGAGGAGCCAACCATTGCCAATGGCGGCTGCCAATACAAATGCAATTTCCAGTAACCGACAACTGGCAGCTGGGCCACCTGATTCGTTTACAGATGCAGTCGGAGCCTCGGAGCCGGAATGGGAACAGGCGATGGAAGATGGGTGATGGGAGATGGGAGATGGGTGCTTGGGCAGAAGCAGCCAGCCAGCCCCATCATAGGGTTAACATTGGACAAGGATGAGGATGAGGATGGGGATGGGGATGGGCAAGGGGGTGCGGATGCGGATGCGGATGACGATGACGTTGTGGAAACTGTTAAGCATTTTAACTGAGTTTTCTTCGAAATTGTGTGAGTGTGGGGGCAGGCACAGATCCTCCTCCTTCAGTCCGTGGTCCGTGGTCCGGGTGCAGGCAGAATTCGCGGCTCCTACTATTGCTACTGCTGCTGCTGCTTCTGCTTCGACTGATGTAATGCTGCTGCTGGCGACATTTTTCATTACGTTTGAGGGGTGGCGGTACGTTGAGGGAGGGGTGGGGCATGCAACATCGTCAGCGACGAACGTCAGCGCAGCGTCAACTGCGGGTGAAAATGTGTGTTTGCTATTTTTCAATTTTCACTTCCGTGTGGATATATGTATTTGTAACTGTGTGTGTGTGTGTATGTCCTTTGCAAAATGTCTGTGCCTGACTGCTTAATGACATTGTACGTGTGTCCGTCCCCTACGTCTACGTCTACGTTCTGCATCTGTATTTGTATTTTGTATTTGTATCTGCGGCTGTGTCCGTGTCCCATATCCCTGAGTGTGTGTGTGTGTTCACTCCTGTTTATCCAATCGAATTTTCTGCCTTTTTCCAGATGAATTCACGTGACGAACCGGAAAAAACTTTCAAAGTTGCAATGCCCGACAATGCTTACTCGACAGTTTATCTACGTGATGCGATGTCTGTCGAGGAATTCCTCGCCAGCGCCTGCGCCCGTCGCAACCTCAATCCCATGGAGCACTTTGTGCGCGTCAAGAAGCGACGTGACATGGAGGATCACAATTACTTTGTGCCGCATCGCAACGATCTGATTGAAAATTATGTAAGTACACATACGTATAATCAAAGCCAGAAATGCCTGGAATGCCAGATACGTGCAGTCGCAGTCGCAGTCACAGTCACAGTCACAGTCTGGGAAAGAGGTCTCCTTCTCCTCCGCCACCACCTCCAGCTCCCCTGCACAACGCACACATTGACAGCCCGTGGGGGCTCCTTTGCGATGCAGAAGCGCCACCAAATTCAAGTTCAATTCAACTTATTGAATCACGATGGGAAATTGCATCGTATTGGAAAGGGAATAGAAGGGCAATGTGTGGAGCATTTAATCAAGGATTGATGTTCAATTTAATGCGACAAAAGCAAAGTGCCAAAGTGGCGCCATAAGTCCATAATTTATGACGATTATATATAGCTGAAAGGAGCGAATATCTTTATCTGTGGAGTGCACTTTTTGACCGGAAAGAGTCAATTTATCCCCATGCCTAAGTACAATTCATACCATTTCATAAATAATAAATAAAATACATAAATTGTGCGCGATTCAGATAGAAATTATACCCAACTCTGTTAAAAATTATAACTAGTTGAGGCACCAGCTATAAGCCGTTTTGGTATACATTTACAAATAATTTTGCATTAGTTTAGTATGCTTAATTTTGGGATAAATTATACCTGACTTAGCCATGAACTATACCAAATTTGGGCATAGATTATACCTTATTCGGGCATACATTTCTCATAATTAACATAGGTGCAGCAGAGTCTCACAAATTCCTGTCGAACAACTTCCGATCCTCAATTAGCTTTCAATGCTCCGAGATTTGCTCCCATATTACTCGTTAAGGAACAGCTGTAATCGTTAAGCGCCTATTGCGCCATCTAAAAAAAAGTGTGACTGCACTTTGTCTTGTAACAAAATACGAAATATTTTCAGAGAGCGTACCCACCCCCCGGGGAGTGGAGGGGGTGGTGGTACTCTTCGATGCTGAAAGCATAATGCCATAAATTATAAACTTTCCCGTTGGCATTTTCCCCTCCACTTGGCACCCGATTAGTCGTCTGCTAGGTGAGACTTTAGCCAGCTGCCAAGTCAGCCGCTGGCTGTGAAAACTTTCCGCCCCCTCTCTCCCTCTCTCTCCATCTCTACGTTGAAGTTGCATCTCCATCTGAACTTCGACCTCAACAACAAGCCAGTAAATACTATTGGCCGTGGCAACTGGCGATTGGCAATTGGCAAATGGCAAAAATGTGCAACTGGCAAAAATGAAAAAGTTTCTTTCTCTCTCTCTGGTTGCGCTGGTGGCAGTTCAATAAATTTTCGACAACAACTTGAACAGAACTCGCAGCAACTCCACTCCATCAATGGAGTGCTGTCCTCCTCCTCCTTCATTCAGCATCCTTCATCCAGCATCCCTCATCCAGCATCCAACATCCAACATCCTGCATTCTGATTGCTTGCATAACTCGGCTAATTTGGTACTCAACTTCGGTCTCCCCTTCTCATTTTTTCCATTTGCCATCTCTTTTTCAGCTACATAATCATGAATTCGTGGAGGTCTGCATGAAAATCTTATACCAGGTGGAGCTGCAGCGTACTACCCTCGAGCAGATGTGGGGCTTCTCCGTGGAGGCGGAATTGATTGAAAATGCGGAGCGTCAGGACGAGCTCTGCTGCTATGTGAGCCGCGTGGAGGACAAGAGTGTAGCCATGCATAATGGTAAGTACGAAACTATTTATTTTCAAAAAGTACACCGCAAATACTGGACGAAACGAGAGAAACCCGTACGAGACTATAATTAACGAGATGAATCAAATAGAAACGAGGCGAAGTAGTGACAAAACGAGACGAAACAAGATGGCAATTTAGTTTGAGTATAAAGAACCGCCTTAATTTGATGAAATAGTGCATTTCATTTAAATAAATTTGTACGAAAAGAGATGAATATCGCACGAGATTTGATATAGACGAGATGAAACAAGAAGAAACGAAACGAAAGAGACGAGACGAAATAAAGACATAACGAGACGAAACAAGATGGGAATTTAGTTTAAGGATGCGATCCGCATTCAGTTGATGAAATCGTGCATTTAATTTATGCCATTGAGCTGACGCAACGGACGATGGAGATGAAATTCATTCTTTGACTTGCTCTATGACAACTCCCCTCTCTCCCCCACTCTCTTTCTCTCTGGGGACTCCACTCACCTGGTCGCCCGAAGCGAAACAATGTGGCCCAATGTTGCCAAGAAAATTATAAAGTGCCCTGCTACTCCCACCGCTGTCTGCCCGCTGCTCGCCTGCTCGCCTGCCTGCTCTTTTCTGTAGTTGTATGCTTCTTTTATATTTAAATGCTTTTCACTTTTATGTCAAAAAAAAAAAAATAGCAAAGAAAGAACGAACGACAGAAAGAAAGCCAGAAAAGAGAAGGAGGAGCAGAAGCAGCAGCAGCAGCGGGAGTGGGCGAAACTTGAGCAAACTCACTTTGGTCTACAACAGAGCCCGAGTCGAGTCGAGTCGAGTCAAGTGGAGTTTGAGCCAGGCTGGAGGAGGATACCTGGAATACCTGGATACCAGGATACCTGGGAGATGGTGACGGTGATGGTGATGGTGATGGGAGGGGAATGGAGGGATTGTATAGAGCCTGCCTGGCAGCTCCTCGGGGCGTGCAATGCGAAAAGTCAACTGTCAGCGCTTGTTTGCCTGGGAAGAAGCGGGGAAAAGCGGGGAAAGCGGGGCAAGCAGGGAAAAGAAAGGACACGATGACGATGATGGTGATGAGCAGCGCACTCGAAATGTTTGCCAGGTGTGGGCAGGGATACTAGTACTTTGGCTGCAGCCAGCACCGAAGCCGAAAGCCGTTGCGGCGGCGGTGGGTCCTTAAAGGGTTTGGCACAGGGAGAGCGCAGCGAGCGACATCTTAGCCGGCTCCTGTTCCTGCTTCAGCTTCAGCCTCAGCTTCAGGTTCCTTCTCCTGCTGTTGTTTTTCTATCACTTAAAATCAACTTAAGTTGGCATTTGCATTCGCCGGCACGAGGAGGAGAAGGACGACGAGGACATGGAGTCAAGTGGATGTAGTCGAAATGCCACTAGAACAGCGCCTTAAATTATGGAACTGACATCCTTCCTGCCTCCCCACACCACCGCACCGCCTCCACTCTCTGTGGGGCAGGTACGAAAACTGCAATGCTGCACTTGGCAAAGTGATGAACCGAAAGAACATTTCTCGCTCCTCCTGCTGCAGCAGTGGCAGCAGCAGCAGCAGAAAACTCATTAAGCACGTCGAGTGCAAGTGCGAGAGTGGCGCTCATTTGGTTGGTTTTGAAGGCGACAACGAATCAAAAATCCATGAAACAATGCACACGAAATTCGCTGGAAGGAACAGGAGAAAAAAAACAACAACCGCGGGAGAGGCAAAAAAAACAAAAAAAAAAAAAAAAAAAATGAAAGGGAAGGGGGGAAATGCCGTCAGTCGGTGCAGACTTCTGCTAATGAGTTTTCCGATTGAGCAAATGTTGCATTAGCTGTGGGGTGTGTTGGGGGAGGTACGGGGCATTTCCTGAAACAATTGCATAATTAAATGTGGGGGAATTTCCCCAAGAAGAACTCCTACAAGTTCAGGGGGGAGGGAGATCCTTGTTTTAGACGGTTCCAACGAAATGGGTACCCCTTTGAAATTACGTATACGACGATTGTGCAAGATTATGAATTCAATGAGCGAAAACTTTCGTTGGGCATGACGGACCTTCCCTTAGAAGGTTCCAATTCTGATTTCCAAACATGAAATACATTGGTTTCGAAAATTCTAAAATTGGTTCTCGCATAAAAAGCATTCTCATGCCGCATTACGTATACGACGTGTTGAACACGCTTTAAGTGAAGCTTTTCTCTCTCTCCGGGAGCATATCCCTCCCGCACTCATTGTAGTGGCGTGGGTATGCATAAATTAAGGACTCAGGACTCGCATTTACATTTGCAAAACGCAGAACGCAATACGAAACTTTCTCTGCCCCTCACCACCTCTACTCCGGAGATAGAGATGATTGAGGAGAAAAGGGTGAGAGCGGAGAGCGGAGAGTGGGTGAGGGTGAGTGGTGAGTGGTGTGGAGTGGAGTCGAGTGGAAAGCGGTGGCTGAGTACAATTGAATTTAATGGCTATTAGCATGTCGAAAGACGCAGCTCTTAAGCAGCAACCGCAGAACAAAGCCCGAAGCTTGGACCCAGACAACATTTACGAGGAGTAAATTGCACAAAAGTTGGGCCCTGGCCCCCAAGCTGGAGCAAAACAAAAACAAATCCTGACCGCAGCATTCAAATGCAAATGTGGCACAGAAGCGGAAAATTCTGGCCACTTTTCCCCAGCTAATTGTGGAATGGTAACGAACTAAAGAAAGAGAGAGAGAGAGAAGGACGGACACAGAGGGAGAGAGAGAGAGAGAGGCGTTGGCTTTGATGAAAATGTGGTGTGGACTCCAAGAAGCAGCAGCAGCAGCTGAAGCAGTCTTAAAGTCTTAAGACTTGGCTTCCAACTGCATCTGGTCTTGAGTCCTGGGTCTCGTTCCTGGGGCCAGTATGTGCACAAAAGTTGAGCCGTTCGAGTGGCGCAACTTTGGCGTTGAAACAAGCGTGGCAAAGCATTTGGCAAACACGGAATAACAATTTGCTCAAGCTTCTCTGGAGCCTTGGAGCCAGCGAACCGCAAAAAGAGAGCGAACGTGTTGACAACCCATGCATATGCCATGCCGCAAGGGAACGGGAGAACGGGGAACGGAACGGAACGCAACGCAACGCAAAGGATAAGGCACCACCGCAATATAAATAAAATTTGTCTATTGCCAGAGCCAGAGTCAGAGCCAGAAATAATCCGCATTCACAATCCCCAATCCCCATTCCACATTCCTCAGATACAAGTAAAAGTACAAGAGAGAAATATAAAATATATATGCATTTTATATGGTAAATCGCATGTGTCATGTGATGGCAGCATTAAGATGTAAAAATCCGTTTAAATTGTAACAAATGCAGAAGGAGATGTCTCGAGGGAGAGAAGATATAGATGGTAGACGTTATAGGTGAGCCAGCTAGCCAGCCAGCCAGCCAGCCAGAGGTAACGCATAAAATACTGCCACGGGGCATGCCACACCACACCACAACACACCACACCACACACATACAATAGATGCACATATCTGTCTATCGAACTTTGCCTTAAGAAAATGTTGTCGTCGGTGCTGCTTCTGGGTGCTGGGTGCTTGGTGCTGTACCAACAATGATAAGCGACACAAGTAATGTTGCAACTGCAACTTGAATGCATGTCGTCAACAGGAAGAAGACGGCTCTGGTGCTGGTGCTGGCGCTGCTCGTGGGGCAGGTGGGGAGCGTAGGAGGAAAGTGAGACAGGTCGAAGCCTGGCGGAGAATAACCAACATCCATGGGTAAAATAAATGTTGTAGAAAACTCACACAAACACACGAGACGAGTCCTGCAGACAAAGTAGAAAATGCTAACGAACGCAGAGCACCAGAGGGAGAGAGCGGGGACTGTGTGGTTGTGTGTGTGGGAGAGACAGAGAAAGAGAGAGAGAGATGACGAAGGGATAACGTGGCGTATGAACAATGCAAAAAACCACAATGCTCTTGTTGTTATTGTTTTACAGAAAGAAGTAGAAGCAGCAGCAGCACCAGCAGCAGCTGAAGACATTCCGCTTATCGTTTGTTATATAAAAGATGTCAGTGGTCCGCACACAGCAGCAGCAGAAGCAGAAGCTGCTGCTGCTGCTGGTGCAGCTGCAACAACAGCAGCCACACAATTGTCAGACATTGATTCCCGTTGCCTCCCGAACCCCACCTTGATTGCAGCAGCATTAGAACCTGTCGCCCCCGACTATCCCCAACTCCTCCGCAGGTTTTCTCTATTGTCTAAACGTATCCTCAACCACACAGAACACAGAACAGAGAACCCAGAACAGAGAACACAGAACAGAGAACAGAACGGAGACAAAAACTAACAATGCCTGCAACAGAATCGCTAGTTGCATGCAACATCTACTCATGCACACACGTATTGTAGCTGCAGCTGTGTCTGTGTAGCATCCACTAATTCTGTCTATCCAATTGCAGGCATTATCAAAGGAGACGAAATAATGGTCATCAATGGGGCAATTGTATCCGATCTAGATATGATGTACTTGGAGAGCGTCCTGCAGGAGGAACAATCGCTCAGCATGATGATGCGGTAAGTTATGACAGAGTCCTTGTTTATGCTCTATTTAACATCTGTTCGGTTCGCTGTTTCGCTCGACCTGAATGGATAAACGGGCATAGCTACGAGCTGCGAGCTGAGAGCTGCGAGCACGGGTATCCATGAAATACAATATATTGTCCTGCAGCACAGGGTTATCTGTGGGAGCATGGCTTTTGGCTTTTGGCTTCTGACTTCCATTGTTTAAATTTCAGTTATACGGATTAATTAACTATTTTAGTCGCTTGTCCTTTTCGCCTCCTGCTCTGTCTGTCAATTAGCCCACGGCCTTTCGCTTGATGGGACAGCGGCTGCTGCCTGCCTGCCCGCCTGCCTGCCTGCCTGCTGGCCTGTTTTATGGGTATGGGTATGGGCCCCGACAGAGTGTAATGTAATATCCCGGCCATTGTTCCCCATTGTACGAGCATGCTCTCTGCTGTGGCCTTTTTGATGGCCAATCAAGCTGGATGCTCTCTGGGGAGAACGGGCGAACGGTCGAACGGTCAAACAGGAAGGCCGCTGCTGATTTCATTTCAATTATATTTATGCAAAAATATAATATAAAATGAGAACGAGACGCGACGCGACGAGCCATATGGATTATCTGTATTAAAAGCCATTTCAAAATTAAAAATATCCCATGAACTGATGCTGATGTTAATTAAAACACATCCCTTACATGCAATCAGGTTTCTATCTGTGTATCTTTTGCTCTGGTCACAGAGGACCACTCAAACCCTTCGGCCACAGACCACATCAAGTTTTTCGGGCGGGGGAAAAGCCCTCCCCTTCCCTCCCCTCCCCTCCCGGGTAAAGTCCACCCAAAATGTCAACAATCGACAAGCTTTGCCAATTTTTGATGATGTTACAGCCAAAGAAGTTCCCATCCCATGCCCCTACCTTCCTGCCGTCCTGCCGTCCTGCCCCCTTCCCGACAGCCGAACCCAAAAAAATTGAAACTAAACCAAAAGCAAAAATTGTTTCGCAACAATTGAAAAAAAGAAAAAATCAAAGTGGAGAAAAAAAAGCATTGAGGAAGAGCAAAAGAGTAGGGAAAAAAATGAGAGGAGCAACGATGTTTAAACCCAAAAATGTTCCATGTACATTCTCGAACCATTTTTGGTTTTATAGTTTTTCAGCAAAGTCAACAACAAGTTCAAGCCGCAGCTGGAAAACTGTGGAAACGACGAGGAAAATGGGGTTGAGGCAAACCCAAACACGTTGCCAGGCCACGTTCTCTCTGGTTCGTGGGGCACTTTGTTCCGTTTCGTTGACCAGCACGGTTCTCCCCACCATTCCTGCTCGTGCTCCCTGCTCCCTGCTGCCTGTTCCCTGCTGCCTGCTCCCTGGTCGTGTTCCCTGTTCCCTGGTCCATATACAGCTCTCTTGCCAGGCATCACCTACCTTTTGGCGCCCAGCCGAACGGCATTTTGATAGCTAGCCTAATTAGCTTCTCTTTATGGAAAACGAAAACAGAAAGCTTTTGTGCTAAGCGTTTGTGGAACCGAACCAAATGCTTCTCCCCAGTTGCCCAGCTGCCCAGCTCCCCAGCTCCCCAGCTCCGACTGCCAGACTCCCCGTCTCCAGCTTCAGTTTCAGCTTCAGCTTCAGCTCCTTCTCTCCCTCCCTCCTCTACCATTTTCCATTCAAATTATGCACGTTGCGAGCATTTTCCGCATCTTTTGCTAATTTCGCGCACTGACACAGAAAAAGGTCACGTCGTCGGCCAATCCCCAATCCCCGATCCCGAAAACCCCCATTAATCCCCAATCCTGAGTCCGAATTCAGGTGTTTCAATACGTTTCGGTTGTTTGATTTCGAGGGTCAAAAAACGGAAATTATGCAAATACTCGAATGCTCGAAAATAAACGTCCCTTCTTAAATATTCTTTCGTTTTGTTTCCCCCTTTAGGTCTTCCCGCACAGAGCCACCAGATCTAGTGGGGATCATGCGTGTGACGGATGATATGATTGATTCGCTGGTGTGTCCACCGCCGCCGACAGATCCGCCCGTGATGAGCGAGGAGATGATAACTGGATTGATTGTTCCGGCGCCCGGTTGGAGTAAGTACACAAACAGAGAGCGAGCATTATTATTCCAGCGTGGGTGGGGATTTTCGGCCATTTTAAAACATTTAAACGGGAACAAAAACGGTGCAAATATGTTGGAGAAAATAAGAACCGCAACGCAACATTCATCAGCTCGGTTGGCTACAACAAAAGCATACTAATCACGGCTATGGTTACGGTTTCGGTTCCTGGTCCGTGTTCGTGTCCATGTCCATGTCCGTGTCTGGGGTCGCGGTGGGCCATGAGCCTTGACGTAAGGTGCATGAATGTGTGTGTGTGTGTGTGTGTTTGTGCAACGGAAACGAAAAAGCGCATTTCCGGGCGCGCATGCGAATTTGTAAAGTTCATTAAAGTAATTTATATATATTTTTTTTAACATTTAATGCTGCCTCTAGACAACAGGCAAAAGAGAAAGAGAGAGAGAGAGAGAGGGAGAATGAGAGGGAGTGTGTGTGTGTGAAAGACAGAGAGAGCGAGATGGAGAGAGAGAGAGAGAGGAAGAGTAGTACCAACAACAATTACATCAATAAGTAAACCGGTTGAGGGACAGAGACGGAGAGAAAGTGAAAGGGTTGCTGAAGAGGGGTTGGCTGTAGGATGTGGGTGGCATGTCGTTTCGCAACAACAAAACTACATAATTACAGGATTACAAACTGCAGCCACACACACACACACACATACACACACACACATGCACATGCACATGCACATGCACAGATACACACCCACTGCACTCAAAAAGCCGAAGTGGCTAAGAACACAAAACAATTAAAAACCAACAAACGCAATGGCAGCAGCAGCAGCAGCAGCAGCGGTAGCGGGTGGCGGGTAGCGGTGGCGGTAGCGAAACTGCAACGAAATCCAACACAAATAATAGAATAGAAGTGGTTGATACCCTAGCAGATCGATGGCATGCCATTTCAGCTATATATATTCGGTAATACGATATTTGGTGAATTAATAATGATAGAACCCATGGGACGACAGGCTCTTCGAGTTTTGGCTATAAAATATAAAAAATAATTATTTTAAGCTGTGGCAGCTGAAGAATTTCTACCAATTTTGTATGCTGCATTCGGGAAGATACGATACCATTTGTATGGCTTCTCGAATGCGTTTCTTTCAATGCCGCAAAATCATGATGCCCTCTGAAAGGGTATGCCAAACAACCACTGAAAAAAAAGCAGCAACAATAACGAGAAATACCACAACAACGAGTACGGGACCATCAACAACAAGAACCACAACAACAGGAACGAGTACGGGAACCCGCAACGAAAACAACAACAACAACAACAGAAACAGAAACAACAACAGCAGGAAGAACAGGCGTGTATGTTGTACACAAAATGAAACTTTTGTTGTTGCGGCAAACAATTAAAAGGCACAGAACGAAACACTAAAAAAAAGAATTAAAATAAAACAAAATAATGCAACAACAAAACAAAAATTGTAGCAGAAATTAAACGACTCCACACACACACACACACACACACACACACATATATATATGTATATGTATGTATATGTACAATGTACCTACCATATATCCGCAAACACATATGTGTTTGTGTGTGCGTATTAATATTTATTCCTTCTTTCTCTTTTTTCTTTTTTTTTGACACACATATGGGAAAATCGGGCTGGGAGATGAGCAGGAGTAGAAGCAGCAATAACAGAGAACAATCAAAGAGTGGGGGAGAGAACAGATAACAGAGAGCCTTTTTTCCGAGAGAGCCGTCCATTCCAGTACTTAAATTTTCCACCGAAATCGCTGATTGATTCCACTGCCACCCGCGCAGTGCAATCAGAATCATGCCCCATCCAATAAACGCTGCTGCAAGGCCATTAAATCACCGAAATTATAGGGAGTGTTGCCTCCGCAATTCAATTGGATTTTCCATTTGAATTTTCGCACCAAATAATTGTAGATTCGTAAATAATTCGTTCCATCAAATAATTGATGAGTTGAACTTTTTGCAAAGAAGTCAATGCAGTCAATGAAGTCAAAGATGTCAATGGATTTGAATAACCAATGCCGACGGGAATATTCTGCATAATCCCGAAGTGATTTCTCTGTCTGAATCAATTAATGGTTTTGAATTACCAACAGAGGGTAAAGCTCAACCTGTGCCACTCTGCTCTGCTCTGCACCACTCCACACACCACTCTCTCTTGGCCAATCACAAATGTATCCGTCCATTGATTCCAGCCAGAAATCAGTGCAGTGCAGTAATTAATATAATTGAATGGGCAGAAATATGAAAATACGAAACTTTCTCGTTGTACGAGAACGCAGCACTGCTCCTGGAAACAGAGTCGAATATGCCACAAAAGTTGGTAACCATTGAAGGGATCATTAACCCCAAAAGAAACTATGCAGGAGAAGACTTCTTGCCAAGTTGTTTATGTAGTATCCTCCACTCGACAGGGGCCAGGGGTTAAAAGAGTTTCCCAACTTGAGGTCTCTTCAAGCGTATCTCCTGCCATAAACAAGCTACGGCCCTGGTCCTGGTCCTGTTCCTGCACAAGTCCTCGTACTTTATTTAAAGCCACTAAAACTGAAAAAGTTATTTGCCATCGACAAATTCAGCTTGGCACGTCTAGAAGTTATTAGCTCTAGCTCAAGTAACAGGAAAAGGAACAGGACCAAAACCAGGACCAGGACCAGGAACAGGACGGAGACTACGACCAGAACCCGGACCAAGACCAAGACCAAGACTACGTGCAATTTGGCAAAAGGAGACCGCAAACTGAAATTTATAAGACGGCAATTTCCAATACTCCTCGTACGTATCCTGCACGAACACCGACACGTGTGTGGTGTCAAATTTGTAACGAAAATGTTCATAAAATTTGCTGCTACCGAAAATTTGCATGCACGGAAGGCAAAGACAAGACAAGACACCACCACCGACACCACCGACACCACCACCAGGACGAGGACGAGGACGAGGACGACAACGACAACGAGAACGGAACACCAAGGCGGGTGTTCAAGGACATGGGTTTTAAATGCTTCCTGGGTGATGGCAAAAACTACTTCCAACTACATGGAACAAATACAAATACACTCACTCGTAGCCACTATATATAGGTAGGGGATATATATATATACATATATATATGTACAGGATTTGTTCCCTCATACGTACCAGTATGTATGGGCCATACATTTTTTTCGGTTAAAAGCGTCTCTCGTTCCCCATTTCTCCCGCACTCCCCCCCTCTCTCTCTCTCTCTCTCTCTGTGTGTGTGTGTGTGTGAGTGTGGACGTTGTGGCAAACACATTGCAGCAATAATCATTACAGCTTGTTGTTGTTTCTGTTGCTGTTGCTGTTGCTGTGGTTGTTGCTTCTGGCTGTTTTTTGTCGTTATTACTTTTGGCTTTGAGCCGGTCGGTCCCATGGCTTGGGCTAGGGGCTGGCGGGGAAGGGTGTAGAGACGGAAGCAGGACGCGTGCCATTTTCGCCAGTATTAAAATTCCTTCGTGCGCTTTTTACTGCACAAACATGGAATTTAAAATTAACAAGCAACAACTAACCGAACGGAAATCAAGGAACAAAAACAATGCAGACCAAAGGTCTACATGGCGACCTAAAGAATACCTACTACTGGTATTTGCTTATGAGTCTGAAAGTGAACACTGCCCAAGGGAATATCGGTGCAGGCAAATCTAAAGATATTGATTGGGTTTGCCTTAGCCTTCGAATTAACTAGATATCTAAGGAAGCGCTGTACAGGGCTCGCAAGGAATCAATCGGCTCGCTCCTATCACACACACGATCAAAACGGAATAATCTCTCACCACTGGGTATACGAATACTGGGTACAGACTCGTACATATTTTGTACATATTTTAATCGATAGCAAAGCCAAGACCATTGTCAGTGGCTGTGCAGTGGCAGTGGAAGGGGCTGGGCATCGGGATAGGGGTGCGGTTGCGGGTGCGGGTGCGGGTGCGTGTGGGCAACACACAACTAATTATAGGCTGCGGAAAACTAATAATAACAAAATGAAAATGATAAAAAGTAGTAATAATAATAATAATAATACTTAATACTTAATCGGCGCATTTTGTTATCTTTGGCTTTTGTTTCGCAGATGGCAATGGCAAGGATCTGTATTCGCCGGAGGCGGAGAGCTCGCCGGCGCCCTCGTTCGTGGACCCCCAAATGGTGGCCGCCCAAATGGCGGCGGGCGGCGGTGTGGTCGTTGGCGGACTGGGCGTGGCCAAGCCCACGTCGCGTACGAGCAGCTTTGAGATTGAGAATCTGCTGAAGACCGCGGAGCAAGTAAGTAGGGGGAAAAGAACGGGGGAAAGCAAAAGGAGCCCAAAAGAAAAATATGTATGGATAAAGGAAAAACGCAAACACAATTCTCTCGATGCCATGACCCCTACCACCCTCCCCAGTACCACCCTGCCCCGCACCACAGTTGAGTCTACTTTTGGCACCACCCTACCACCCAACCAACCCACCCAGCACCCCCTCATAGTAGTCCCCACTCCTCCTCAGCAGTCCTACTTGCAGCAGTGGCAGTGGCAGTGGCAGTAGCAGTAGCATCCCACAGGAACTTGCCACTTGGAAGGCAAATCAAATTGCTTTGAACTCGCAAACCGGAAACGGAAACTATTAAAACGAGCGCCAAACATGACGAAGGCAATGGGATGGAGGGACCTAGCCAAAGGGTTTGGGATGGGAATGGGTAGTCAACCCAACCGCCGCCCTCCTCCTCCTCCTCCTCCTCCTTCTCCTTCTGTGTAGCGGCACACTCCCCAATGAGCACTTGTGATTGAAATGTGCACAAATTGAAATTTGCACAAAAAGAGAGATGTACTCTCGTGTACTCGAAGAATAAAAGAAGATGGAGGACAGGGCAAGAGGGAATGGGAACGGGAACGGGAACGGGGGGGATAGCAGTGATACCAAAGTTGGCCCCAAGGCGAGTCACAGAGAGAAAGGACCGAGTGGAGCCAAGGCGTGTGTGTCGTCTCGACACATCTCAAGATGTCATGGCAAATTTGGCCTATTGGGTCGGTCGCCCGCCGCAGCAGCAGCAACAGCAGCAGCAGTCAAGAGGCTCGGTCCTGGGCCAGAACAATAAACGTCACAAATAGAAATGTGCCTGGCATAAAAATATCAAGGATATCTGCTATATAGTATATAGTACAACTGAACAACACAACGAATATGTCTGTGGCCCAATGGGCGGATGGGTTGTTGGGTGGGCTGGGTGGATTGGGTGGTGTGGGTGCTAGACGGTCCCAGAGGGACAGGGGCGACAGATAGAACAACAAGCAAAGATGCCACAGAATGCACTTTGTTTTCTGGATATGCTTTCCCCAAGTGTGCTCGAAACTGGCAGAAACCCACTTCATTTAATGATACTTGAACACTGTGACACACAAACACACTGAGCGGAGAGGAGAGGAGAGGACAGGAGAGGAGTACAGAGGCTACAGTGGGATGGGGGAGCGGGTGGCGTGTTATATAAGGAATCCTTTTAATTCAAGTTGACATTTCACACAGAGAAGAGCAAAGAGAGAAAGAGAGAAAAGAGTGGCAGAAGGGCAGGGGGGGACGGGCGAGAGGCAGGGGCAGAGGCAGAGGCCTAGACTGAAATTCAAGACATTTTCAAATTTTTCATCTTTGGGCCAAGCCAACGGCAACAGCAGCCGCCGCAGCCTGCAACTGCCACAGATGTTGCCACTGCCACTGTACCTAGTGGTGTCCCACCACCTGAGTCCATAAGCTCCACCTGGAGGCCAGGCCACACCTGCCCTCCCCCCTGGGGGGATGTGGTGTCGTCGTCGTCGTCGTCGTCGTCGTCTGTGTTGGCTTTTGGGTCGGCGTCGCTTATGCAAATCAGCATCGCAGCGCAAAAATGCAGAACAATAAAACAGTTAAAAGTAGACAAGAACAAGCTGCAACTGCAACACGGAGCAAGGCAGAAAGATGGCGAGAGAGGGGAGGCAGCACAAAGGGGGACGCAGGCAGGCAGGCAGGCAGCGACAGAAAGAGAGAGAGAGAGTGAGAGAGATGGAGAGAGTAGTAATAATACACAAAGTGCAACTGCATAAAAGTGAAATGTCTCCACAATGCGAGGCCAAACAATGACAACTGCAATTCGCAAGCAAAAGAAAGAGAAAGATGCAGCTGGAGACGACAGAAAGAGATGGGGAGAGAGAGAGAGACAGAGAGGGGGCGAGAGATTACTGGAATATCCTAGTGATGGCAGCGTGACAAACGGATTTCGCACGCTGTCACGGCTGCCGGCTGGGAAGATAAACTGCATAGAGGAGGATCCGGCCATAAATAGTTGAATGGCGAATGGCATGCCATTTGCCCCGAATGTAATCCCACTTGTTTCCAGCAATTCTTAGACACTTTACTATATATATATATATATATATATATATATTTGTGTATATGTATATGTGTGTACCGCCATCTCTTTCTAGTGCTTCACCATCCGTCGTCGCACTCTGTCTCCGTTCTGTGTCTCCGATTGTTGACTCAAGTTCAAGACCTTTTTTCGGTTAGAATTCTGTTTGTTTAGGCATTTACAATGCAAATTCATTTTGCTGCCCCGCCCCTGCTGCCCCAGCTGCCCCTGCTGCCACACTGCAGCTCAGTCAATTTATCAGGAATGCTCCATTTAACACTTTTTCTGTGTGTGTACAAGTGTGGGCCACAAGTAGGGGCACCAGAAGAAGAGCTAAACAAATATGAGAAAAAGTCAAGAGATGCAGAGCGAACGAGAAACCAAGAAGCCAAGAGGGGAATGGCTTAAGTAGAAGTAGATGCTCCTCTGAACAAGGAAGAAGATGCTGTTTCCAGCTCTACAGCTACTACATCTACATCTACATCTCCATCTCCATCTCCATCTACATCTTTATGCAAAATGAGGAGGTGGGAGGGAGGCACCTCCCCTGAGAGATGTACTATATGTATGTGTATGCGCCACACCCACTGTATGTCAACCGTCAAGCGTCAACTGTCAGTGCCAAATGTGCTTGTAACCGCAACAGCAGAGAGCAGAGCAAGCACACACTGGGGAAGGCGAGGCAGGGAGAGAGTGGCCACAAAACACTTTAGCCGCAACATACACCAAAGGCAGCAAGAACCGAAAGGGGTGGTGGGGCGGTGGGGCGGTGAGGGAGAAAGGGCTCTGCTGCAGCACAGAACCAGCACAGAACACAGACAACTTGGACAAGGACGTGACAGTCATTTAGAACCGCAGATGTCTCAGAGTTAGGGTCTCCTTGAAAAGTGGCACCCTCAGCGTAGAGCATCCTCCCTCTAAAAGAGCGAACCACGAACCGCCCCTGCCCTGAATACCCTGAATACCCTGAATACCCTGAATGCCCTGAATGCCTCGAATGTCCTGTCCCCCTGTCCCGAGTCCCGAGTCCGCTGCTCTGCTGGTATTATAAACTATCGTCTGTCTATCTGTATCTTCTGTCATTTTGCTAACTTCATTTTCTGTTTATTGCCATTTATTTGGTGTCTCCTTTTTCATGCGCTCGCATCTCTTTTTCGTTTCTTTTTTCCTCCGTTTCCTTTGTGTGTTTTCTTTGTGTGTGGGTTTGCTCCTTTCGTTTCACGAACCAACAACAACAACTCTATCCTCATCATGCAACAACAACCAACAACAACCAACAATCAAACACTATAAACACCACACAACACAACAACAACAACAACAACAACAACATGAACCTGACAACATGAACCCCATGTTAAGGTTACCGGATTTTGTCGTTCACCCCAGGAAACACGCAAATCGAGCCCCACAGGCTCTGTCACCTCATCGGTGTCGACAACGGCATTGACCCCATCACGGCAGCTAACCGATGCGGAGAAGCTACGCAAAGTCGTCATGGAGCTGGTGGACACCGAGCGCACCTATGTGAAGGTAAGTAACCCCTCCCACCCATCCACCCAACAGACCCATCGGGCCCAACACCCAGCGAATCAACCAAATCCTGGCCATCGACCACACGGTCGGTGGTAGTCGTAGTCGCAGTCCCAGTCCCAGTCCCAGTCCGAATCGCAGTCACAGTCACAGTCGTCGGGTATTCATTAGGAGTCTGAAGGCTGAAGGCCAAATGGCGTGCGGATTGGAGGGGGAACAAAAGTCCGCTTGCAATTAAAAATGCAAATTTTAATCCTTTAACTGTGTCCCGGACTTTGTTTGCCTGATTCGGAGCAACCATGCCACGCCCACCAACTGTTTGCTTTAAGCCACAGTCGAAGCCGGGGTCCTGGGCCCAGGAAGCATACAAATAATTATTATAATTTAGAAATTATGTAAAGCGCCGCTGCGGCAACGGCAACGGCAATGGCAACGGCTCCGGGTCTTATCTGCGGAGCATAGACCGGTCCATAGCCAACCTCGTGGCCCACTGGCTCTGGCTCTGGTTCTGGTTCTGGCTGTGGCTGCTCCGTCGCCTCCGCCACACTCGCATTCGTTGCCTGCCCTGCCCGGAAGTATTGTTCCAAATGAAAGCGCGCGCCTGTGGCGATGCTACAGTATTTCTGGCCTGGCCTGGCCTGGGCTGGCCGGCCCAGCCCCAGCCTCCTCCCCATTTTTGTTTCATGTTTTGTGCCAGTTTGCAAAACTAAAAAGTTTCCTCCGCCAAACCGAGCAGAACCGCTGGCCAACTCCGATGGGAATTGTTGTGGCCTGCAGGACTCGAACGCAGACTGAGACTCCAGGATGATAGGATCCCCGAATGGGGGGCGGCAGACAGCGGCAACGGTCGTTGATTTTTTAATTTAATTTATGCATTTTTGTTTGCCCCTCCAAAAGTATTTGCCCCCGCGTCTTCCCTCCTCCGTCTCGTACTATTTGTATAATTTGTAATTTATTGAACGAGAAGAGTAATCCACTTTTGGACATCCACCAATCTGCACAGCACTTGAACAATCTACTGGAGCACTATCTGGAGCCCATGAAGCGGGAGACATTCCTCTCGAATGCCGAGATCAACGCCCTGTTCGGCAACATACACGAGATCGTCACATTCCAGCGACAGTTCCTCCAGAACCTCGAGGAGTCCCTGGACCTAGAGCCGGAGTTTAATAAATTCGAGCACTGCGGACAGTTCAGGGTGAGTATCGGACAGCCCTCGATCCCCTCTGTTCTATATCTCTGAGATCTTCCCCCGATAGAATGTGCTCTTCGCGATTGGTTCGGCCTTCCTGTACTACGTGAATCACTTCAAGCTGTATTCCTCGTTCTGTGCGAGTCACAGCAAGGCGCAGAAGGTCCTGCATCCGAGTGAGTATTTCCCCAGACAAATCGAAAGGGGTGCAAGTGCGGGGGGCAGGTCTTATGCTGGCGAAACGCACTGTGCTATATGGCAGCTCCAACAATTGCAATCAGCGTCAAGCGTCAAAGTCTATTTGAGTTGAAGTTGAGGCAAGAAACTTGTAAAAGTCAAACAACAGAAGCCCTGAACGCAAACGCAAACGCAAACGCGGCCACAATTGGCAAACTATTCGCTTCAATTGTGCGGCATGCCCCGGAGAGGCAGGCGTTCGCTTTAAAATGATTTGCAAGTTAAATGAATAATTACAACCGCAAATGGCAACCAACAAAACTCTGTTGGGGAAGGGGAAGGGGAACGTTCCTCCAGGAGAAGAAGCAGCAGAATATGGCATAAAGCACAAGGCATAGGGCATAGGGTGGGTGTGGCATGGTGGCAAATTGGGCCGGGGGTGGCAGCATATTCATATTCATGCCAAGGCAGCACCAGCAGCGGCACCAGCAGCGGCACCAGCAGCGGCAGCGACAACGGCAACTGTCAAGTATCTTTTGTTAATTAAACTTGTAGAATTATGACACGCTTACAAATGGCGGCCCGAAACTATGCCACAGGAGCAGGAGCAGGAGCAGAGGCAGAGACATCCACGGTATGCGTATATGCGTGTGTGTGTGTGTGTGTGTGGCAGGATAAAGAAAGAGAGCCTGATTGTTGAAGGAGCAGGAACACAGAGAGAGAGAGAGAAAGGCACCGCTGCTGCAGTGAGGCGGATAAAAGGCAATGCTGAAGCTAGGAGAAAGAGGCTGTGGCAGGCAGCAACATGTCATAATTAAATTAGACTTAGTCCAAGCTTAAAAACACCCAAGCAAACAGAGGGAATAGCACACCACACTCTCCACCTGGTAAGCCTTTCAGGCTGTGGCAACCACATCCTTCTTCCACACACACACACACACACACACACACACACACGCACCCACCCACACTCCAAACTTTCCTGACAACATTGATTGAGGCAAATGGGATCCATGGTTTTCGTATCCGTGGACTGGCATTGGTTCCTGCTGGCAAGAGCTAATCAAAAGCGTTGAAGGTAAAAATGTATGCACAATATTTGCAATCAATGAGCTAAGCTCCACAGCTCCAGAGCTCCAGAGCGTTGTCAAGGTAACCAGAAAGGAGAGCCAGAGACTGAGGCAGCAGCGCCATCATCCACTTAACAGGCAGAGAGGGGAGCGGGGCGAGGGTTGGTGTGGGTGTGGGTGGAGTAGGGGTAGAGAGAACGTGGCACTGCGCCTGGCTGTTGCATGAAATTTTATGCAAAAAGTTGAAAGGATAATTAATTATAGCAAGAAGTGCACTTAAGTGCCTTCGTTACGTGCAGCAGGAGCAGCAGGAGCAGCAGCAGGAGAAGGAGCAACAGCAGCAGCAGGAGGCTTGTCAGACTGGCAGAAGGACAAGCAGTCGGCGACAGGCGCTATTAGACGTAAATCTGCTCCGACCATGGCTCCTACTCCTGCTGCTGCTGCTGCTGCTGCTGCTCCTGCTTCGGACGGGCTTTGACGTTGCCCTTATCAAAAGCTGCTCGGCTGACAATAAGAACAAGTTAATGACATTTTCTTCTCGACGTTGTGACGTTGCCAATGCCATGCCCTGCCATGCCCTGCCATGCCGTGCCGTGCCGTGTCTTGCCATCCAATGCCGTGCCTTGCGTTGCTGTTATCCCTGTAACTGCATATCCTTGTGCCGCCTCTGCGCCACCGTTCTCATCGGCCCCTTAATGGGCCAACGTCGCAATTAATTACACCGACTCGAACGAACGTCCATTGAAATCGAATCATTTGGCAAATGTCTCAATTTACATTTCCATTTTGCCTCTCTTTACCCTGCCATCTTCCGTCTACCATATACCTTATACCATCTTCCATCGGCTTCTGCATCTGCATGTGCCACACCCAGATGAAGGCAATCATGCCCTGCAGGAGTTCTTGGCAGCACGCAATCCCAAGCAGCAGCACAGCAGCACCCTGGAGTCGTATCTGATCAAGCCCATTCAGCGCATCCTCAAGTATCCGCTGCTGCTCCAGCAGATGCGCAATCTAACCGATACCCGGGCCGACGAGCATGTACATCTATGTGGTAAGTCCTTGCACACACACATACCTATGTATGTATGTATATGTACATGTGCTACATCAAATTTGTTTTCATCCATTTAACAGAGGCCCTCAAAGGCATGGAGAAGGTGGCCGAGCACATCAATGAGATGCAGCGCATCCACGAGGAATACGGCGCCATATTTGATCACTTGTTCAGGCAGCATCAAAAGTCCTGCAAGCAGCCCATTGACTTGAGTCCAGGTGAGATCTCAAACTGACAAACTGACAGAATAACCAACCACCTCCGAACATTGACTGCAATATGGTATTCTTGGTGCTCTTTTAGGCGACCTGCTGTACTATGGCGGTGTCGAGTGGCTCAATATCTCCGATTTTCTGGGCAAGATTAAGAAGGGACTTGAGTTGCATGCCATGTGCTTTGTGTTCAAGTCGGCGGTTGTGTTCCTCTGTAAGGAGCGCTTGCGACAAAAGAAGAAATTGATGGTAAGAAAAGCGGAAATCCATTAGAACCGAACCCAGCTCCAGATATAACCAATATTTCTCTCTCTCTCTCTCTCTCTCTCTCTCTGTCTTAGGGCGTGTCGAGCAAGAATGCCACCAATGAGGTGGAGATTATACGCTACCAAGTTCTCATACCTGTTACCGAGGTTCAGGTGCGAGCCAGCTCGGCCAAGGACATGGACTCGCACTTCCTGTGGGAGCTCATCCATCTGCGCTCGCAGCTGCAGCGCCGCTCCGAGAAGGTCTACGTGCTGTCCAATAGCACTGCGGACTTCCGGAACGCCTTCCTCAAGACCATACGCCAGATCATACGCGAGAGCGTGCGGAACATGTCAATTCCCATGAAGAACTTTGGCGGCAGCTCCGGCTCCGTTTCGGGCCACTCCTCGCAGGGGATGAGCGGACACGGACACGGCTATGCGGGCAACTCCCAGACCCTAGAACGACCCAAGCAGCAGGTAAACTCCACGGGGGCGGGGGGAGCACTCTTCTGGATGGATCTGCTAATCTCCCAGGGAATCTCGTAATATCCCCCGCAGATAACGATCGTTCATGGCTCCCACACACTGGGCAAACCTAAGAAGAAGTCCGGCTCGCAGCGGCACTCGGCGGGCAACATCGACTACGACAACCTGTCGGGCAGCCAGGAGGCAGACGATCTGCCGCCGAGCGTGCACTTTGGCCCTGGCCACAGCCACGGCCAGTCGATGCAGCCGAGTGGCTTCCGCAGCCGCAGCAAGACGGTGGGCGATGTGACAGGTAAGTGCGACAGTTCCATCGGACTCCCAGCCGCTCTCTAACTCGCTCGCTAACAACATCTCTACGCTTCATCCTCCGCTCCATCACACACATTCATGCCATAAAGAAATCGCTTACTCCTCCATAGATCCCCAGCAGCAGCAGCAGCAGCAGCAGCAACAACAGCAGCAGCAGCAGCAACAGCAGCAACAGCAGCAGCAGACTCATCCGCATCCACATCCCCATCCACACCCACATCCCAGGGAGCCACCACCGCCGCCGATCAGGCAGCCGCACTTGCATCACCACAGCAGCGACATCGAGCGGATCGATCCGGGCACGAAATCGGAGGGGGAGGAGGACTCACAGCAGGGCACAATCAGGCCCAAGGCCACACTGGGCCGCACGCCCAATCATCTGACGCTGAGGTAAGTGTAAGGATCCGGTAGCTCCCGTAGATCCAAGAGCCAATGCTCCTCGAGACTATTGCTCGACCCTTACGCCTTACGCTCTTTGCATTTCTCCGTTTCTCGCCCTGAATCCGCATCTTGATCCTGTAGCACCACATCGACACTCTCAGTGGGCAGCACTGGGAGCCAGGCGCGCCTGATACAATCATCGCATCCACCGGCCAGCTACCAGCCGGTGCTGATGAAGGACCTAGGTAAGCCCAGCGACGAGTCGGAGACGGACTCGAGGTCGGAGTCCGAGGCGCATGCCGCCCAGGTTGCGGCCTCCTTTAATATAAGTCTAGGCAGTAGTGGTAGCTTGTTCGCCAGTTCCGACCCCAACCAGACCCAATCACAGAATCAGAATCAAAATCAGATACAGATACAGAACCAGACCATACACCTGTCCCCGCGTCAGTCGCCCCGACAATCGCCCCGACAGTCGCCCAAGCAGGAGATCGAGGTGATCGAGATATTTGAGAGCGAGGCGGAGCGTCTGGCCGCCTCGCAGCAGGTGGCGGTGGTCCACCAGCACCATTCAGCGGGCCAGGCCAGGGAGTCCTTGCATAAGCAACGACGCGACCGCGACCGCGACCGTGACCGTGACCGAGAACCAACCGAGACGGATGCCACAGCTCGTTTCATGGACAAACACCTGAGCGACCTTGAACAGGAGAATCTGGCGGATGGCACTTGTGACATTGTGGCCTACATGGCCGGTCTACGCGAGAAGGCCTTCGATCCGCAGGATCTGGGCGAAGAGGCGGCCGATCAGCAGCAAAATGACTCCAGTCTGTCGCCAGAGCCGCAGACCATCGTGGAGAACACCCAGCAGACGGTGATCGTGGACATTGAGTCGCCCTCGCGGCCTGCCACCGAGTCGGACAGCACCGGCACCACCACAGGACCCTCGGAGCGGTCCGGCGATGAAACCGAGGAGGAAGCCACCACCAGTTCCGGCCTGGCCTCCCATATCGTGGTTATTGACAAGAAGGTGGACAAGATATTCAAGGCGAAGTCCCCGGAGCGACCCGTCTCCTCGAAGCCGAAGAGCGGCAAGCGGCAGAGTATCTACATATCGCCGGACCGATGCAAGTCGCAGGGCAGCTCCCCGGTACGCATCATCAAGATCAAGTCGCCGCGCACAAGTCTCAGCGATCAGGGCAAGCGGCTGAGTGTCTGCTCTTCGCGGGACAACTCCCAGGATCGCATTTCCGGCGGCCGGCGCACTCCCAGTCCCCGGCGATCCTCGGAGGGAGGTGGCATTCTGAAGCATACAAGTCCGGCTCCGGGAATACTGAAGCCACCCTCCAGTCCGGCCAAGTCGAAGAGTCCCGATCGCAGCTGCCTGAAGAAGGGCGGACCGTCGCATGTGTGCAGCGTGGAGACTCTCTCGCCGCACATTTCGCCACGCAGCAGTCTGGACCATCTCTCCCCGGACCGAGGCAGCACCTGTCTCCGGCACTCGCCACGCAGCAGCTTCGACAGCCAGGGCGGATCTGACCACAATCTGGATGTGCCCTACGGCGGCCGCAAGCGCAGCATGTCCGCCCACGGCAGCTTCGAGACGGGCACCAAGCCGCGTCCCCAGGAGACATATCAGTACTATCCGGTCTACGATAACCAGACCTGCAGCGATCACTATGTGGCCGCCGCGCCCAGTGGTCGATATGCCAATGCAGGAAGTGGAAATGGTGGAGTCGGAGGCGGAGGCGGAGGAGGAGGAGGAGGACGCGGACGCAGTCGCCTGAGCAAGTCCCTGGAGCGCTCCACATCCCGTGACAGCACCACGACAAGCAGCTCTTATGGCCAGCGGGCGTATGGGGTCTCTCCGGACCGCAACTACGTGGTCTACAGCTCTGGACCGCTGCGATCCCAGTCGGCGGAGAACACCTTCTCACAGCCCATCTACGATCCGGTGCCCAGGCAGCCGGTGCCGCTGCACCAGTCGCCGCACCAGCACCAGCCGCAGCAGTACGTCAGCTATGTGCCCGAGATGGGTGGCTACGGACCACCCTCTGGCTATGCAGGAGGCTGCTCTCACGATCCACAGCAGCAGGCGGGTGCCGGCTACCAACTGAGCTCCTCGGCGCCCGAGTACACCACATGCATTGACTGTCTGTACCAGAAGCGACCCTCCTAGCATAAGTCCCGCGTGCGGCAAAGTCGCACGCGGAAGAAGACGCCCCGAGGCATGGTGGTGGTCAGTGCGCAGCCGACGGCCACGGGAGGGATAGGATTCGTGCCAGAGATGGGCGGCAGCGATTCCGGAGGATGTGTCGACTGTCACGACTACTTCGAGATACACGTCTAGGCACAGAGCTCGCCCAGAGCCGGCTCAGAGAGAGGACTGCGGAGGGAACGTATCTAGACTAGAGTTATTTGAATCCACTCAGAATGCAACCAAAGATAACAGCAACAACAACCCGAATGCCTCAACAAAACTAATTTTAACCGAACTCAGCTCAGATATACGTAATCGCAATGCAAAAAGCAACATAACACACAAAAAAAAAAAACAAAATAAAAAACCAAAAACCAAAATAATCGAAATAATCGAAATACTCGTACTCGAACTTCAACAACACAAGGGATTGAAATCAAAGACCTAGCATACAGTATACAGTATACAGTATCTACATATATACAATCTACAAGCAGCATAACCGAAGAAAGCATAACTCAAAAACACACGTAAAGAAAACTCGAAATTCACTCGTTACTCGCTACTCGTTGTGTACTCGTTGTGTAAGTGTTTAGCATGTAAGTCACCCCAATCCGAACGTATGTAATTTTTTTTTGACTCTTTAGAGTACCGTAGTTCATACCGAAAACTAATCAAAATCCAAGGAGGATGGAGGATGGAGAGTGGTGGCTAGAGGATGATGCAGGTGAGGTGGTGGTCGCACAATGTGTGCGCCACCACCATTTCTAGTTAATTATTTAAGCTGCAGTCGCCGAGCATTTCACCATGATTTACACAGAAAATGGCGAATGGAAGTTCCGCCATGTGTCGCACGAAGGGGTGCCGTGAAGAAAAATTACGTATAAGCCGCGTTGCACACACAATACTCAAGTGCCGTAATTACGAAGGAAAACAACAACAGAACAAAACAAAACAAAGCAAACGCAAATGCAAACGCAAACGCAAAGAGCAGAGAAAAGAGAAAAGAAACTAAAACTAAAACTAAAGTTGAAATTCATACTCGCACTTTAGTAAACTACCAAGAGACATGCATCCCCAACTTACTGGCAAACTGCAACTCAACTCAACTCGAAACATAGATGGGATGGGGGGGGATTACAAGAAGCAGAAGAAAAAGAAAACTATATGCAATCGCACACGCATACATACATATACATTGGTATGTAGTAAATATATCTACGTACCACGCAGGGGTAAGAAAAGGGGTAAAGAAAGAAAAGTTGAAGAGAAGTCGACAACCAACCAACTATTAGTGGAGCAGAGAGAGCGAGAGGGAGAGAGCTGAAAGACCATGGAGGGGAAAACTATGTCACTGGCAATATTTCCGCAGCTGATGCCCTGCAGCAGCCGGGAATGGAATCTGCGAATGAAATCAACAAATTTTAATTACCCATCAAGCGAAATGATAGGAAACTGCAACTGCAATTGCAACTGCAACTGAGCTGGCCCAATGCGGGGTTTTGGCCAACATTCTATAGGGTTAACAGAATAAATACCTAACAAAACGTATACCTAAAGCGGGAATATTTACACGGAAAACAAAACAAAATAAAATAATAAAACAAAAGTAAAATAAAATTAGTTAGACAAATTTTCGAGTGTGTGTGAGAATAATGTTGTGACAAATAATTTGCATATATGCATATGGTTTTTGTATGATTTTTATAGGTTTTTTATAGAGTATATAAAACAAATATACATGCATATACAAATCGAAATCCAATCACATTTTCCTACTCGTACAACTCGTACTCGTACTCGTACTCGAACTCGAACTCGTATGTTTTCCAGCATTTCCATTTTAACATTTCACTAAATCAGAAAATACAATAAACAGAATACCAGGCAATCGATGTGTATTCAAAGAATGATAATCGTAAGTCGTACCTCAATGTTCAGTATTATATATGTATATGTATACAAAAGGTAGCTACAGAAAATACTCAAACATACTATATTGTGTATCCGAAACTCTCCCTTCCGCCCAACTCCTGGAGCCAGGTCAAAGGAATATCCTTTCTATACCTGCCTGCCTGCCTGCCTGCCTGCCCGAACCCCCAGACAAACACTCGACTAGCAAAATGATTACGATCAAATTTCAGGTTGTTGTAACACAAAAATGCAAAAGGAAAAAAATATAACTAAACTAATGAAAATCATAGTCAAAATAGTTTTAAGCTTCAAGAGACGTTTACAGTTTACAGTTTACAGTTTACACTGGGCTTCACAGCAGCAAAATCAAAAGGGAAGAAACCATTTTCAAAAATCAAAAGTATACAACATAAATATGGCATATACATACATATATATACATATGTACATATAGTACATATGTACAGCAGCATATACACAAGTTAAAATGGGAATCCTCAGAAATACGAGTATATAAAAATACACACATAAATGCAACTAAATAGAGATAAACGGAGACCGCAAACGGGAGAACATGAACATTTAAGTGTGTAACGGTAACGCAGTAAAAACTAAAACAAATATCAAATGTAATCGGTAATCGGTAATCCATGTGTGCACACAGAGACACAGGCACAGACACAGGCACAGGCAGACAGTCGGACAGACAGTCGAACGGACATGTGAAATGTTGGTGTTTAAACACCGAAATCCACTAAACAAATAATCAAAAAATAAACAACAAACAAGAAACAAGAAACAACAAACGAGCGAGCGAACGAGCTACAACTTCAAAATCAAATGCATAAAAACTAATACTAAAACTAAAACCAAAAACCAATACAAATATAACTAATAATAATGGGAAAACTCGTAACTAAACTAAACTCAAACTAAAGCAATTGAAATGCAATTAAACGAAATGAGATATGGGAAATATGCAGAATAACATACATAACTATACATAACATACAATACTTATATGAATACAAATACAAATACAAATACAATACTCTTATACGTACACCCGTACCCGTACCCGTACCCTGACAGACACCCGTTTGACCCCTGAAGAACAGAGAGACAGAAATCTAATCGAGTTCATGCAGCGATTACCTGGCCTATCCCCCCTCATAAATATATTCGATACTCGTCACTCGTCACCCCCTGAGATACTGAAATACTGAGATACTGAGATAGTGCCCCCTCCCCCTCAATTAGTTATGCATTTAAATTTATTTTGTAGTTGCTTAGCAGGTAAGTGCAACAATATTCATTTGTAATTAGGCGACAGAAAACAGAAAGCACTAAAGCGGTCGAATTGAATTGAATTAGTCATTAAACAATTAATCGGGTGATATTCCATTTTGTTGACACACACAAACACACACACACACACACACACACAAACACACAAATTATCTCAAAGATAACTAAAATCCCAGATAACTAATGAAACACAAGCTTGAATAAAGTTGAATTGAGTTAGATACCTCCATATACACACAAAATACTATATAATTGTAAGTCGAAATCAAGGTCGGAACGAGGACGAGGCGAAGGCATGTTAAGTTAGTACTAGGTTTTCTTTTCCCGCCTATTTCGATGTGGATGCATCTCTTATCCATACAATATATATCCATATAGTGTATCTGTGTATCTGTTGTGTCTGTTACAAAACACTTGATATTATTAGTTGGCATCGCTTGATTAACTAATTAACAAACTAACAAAGCAGAAACAGAACTGAAACTGAAACTGAAACTTAAACTGCAACTGAAACCAACAAAAGAACTTTGCAAGTTTTCTTTTTCAAATTTTAACGTTTTGCATTTTCTCAAAAGAAAAATCACAAACTTACAAAATCAAATAACAAAATAGACATCGAAGTATCGAGAGTGTGCCACAGATCTGAAACCAAACCTTGTGCTGCCGAAAGAGCGCTAATATCTAATGCAAAAGTACATTATAATCGAATTATATATTTATACAACTATATATATATATATATATGTCTTATGGTTACACACACGTGCCCCCACAACTCGACCTGCCACAACTTCCACCACTACCACTTCCACCACTACCACTTCCACCACCACTCACTCCTTCAATTAAATCACTATTTTCCTCAATTTATTCGGCATTTTCGGCATCCACACCCTCGTCCCTCCACACACACACACACACTCAAAGTTTTTTTGCAGAAATTTAATTTTCTGTTTGCTGTACCGAACTGTACAGAACTTTTTGTGTGCCACTTATTAAAAATATAATTAAATATACATAAATTTATTTTTATGAAACTCCCATCTATTCGCATTGCGCAACTTTTTTCATCATTTTGAATCATGCTCTCTTCGACTTTTGCATTTGAAAAACTCATCTCAAAATTAGGGAAATGCTTGGCCGCTCATTTCAACACAGTTTTCAAAATTTACATTTTCCCATATCTGTGTATATGTATATTTTCTCTGTATATCATTTGTATCACCAATTGGAATACCACCCACCTCCCCCCCACCCCCCCCCCCCTCCCCACGCCCCGCGAAAGCAAGACACACAAAAAACTTTAGAGACAGAAAGGAAAATGTTGGCATAAAATGCAAAACTATTGATCAGAAATTCGAAAATTTGTCTAGCCTATAATTATAGTAACAAAAGCAAAAAAAAAAAAACGAAAAGAAAAGAAAAGAAAGAATCGAAATGAATGGAAATACCAGACCAAGCGATGTCAACATTTTAGCCAACACAACTGTACTCACACTAAGCCTAACCCACAAATATTAGTTGTTGAACTTAGTGTTGATCCCCCCATAGCCCTAGACCCAGCCCAGTCCAAACACCAACCCAACTATATTGAGTAGCGAAATCCCGTTTTGAAGTAGTGCTCATTACATTAAACAATAATTAGTTTTGCTTATATTTTTCCTAACCAAAGTGCGCCCAAAGTCGAGTATTTTGGTCGCGCTGCTTGCATGCTTTTTTGAAGTAAACGAATAACCCCCGACTGCTAATTGGCTGCCAATTTATTTATTAAAATCTGTGCGACACAATTGTATATAGCCAAATGGAGACGCCCCTCCTCCCACTCGCTCTCTCTCTCTGTCTGTCTTTCTCTCACTCTCTGTTTCTAACTCTTTCTCTCTATATTTTCCATATAAAAAGAAACTAAAAACTAAAACTTAAACCGAAACTACAAATTAAGTTCTGCAAAAACCAAAACCAAAACGAAAATATTTCATAATTTTTCATATATGTATGGTTTCCATTGTATCTTTTCCTTTCTTTCATTTAATTGTAGGGTCCCCGGTGTGGAAACCACGAGACATGATAAATTTAGGCACAGATCCACAGTCAACAACCCGCAAAGACGATGTGAAAAACTAAGTCAGAAAAAGCAAAACAAAACCTTTAGTATCAAGCTAAGCAAACATAAGAGCTCTTAAGCCTTCACAGCTTCACAACTTCAATTCCTTTGTTCGATTTCTCAATTTTACGAGTAACTAATCAAGTGTGAGGCAACAGCCAGCAACAGCAACAGCAGAGGCAGCAGTTCAAAGTTCAAAGCAGAACAGAACAGAACACAGCAGAGCAGAGCAGAGCAAAGCAGAGCAGACCCCCAAGCCTAAAGAATTTCTCAAGCACAACTGTACCTCCGCCAAATGAAGATGCATTGCGACCATAAATTGAATGGAAGTGGAAGTTGGCTCTTGAGAAAAGTTTGGGTTTCGGTTTCGGTTTCTGTGTTTCTGTGTGTCCTCTCTTGTTAAAAGGATAAAACATCGAAGAAGTTTTGTGTCATTTTTACTTTTACGTTTTTAACGAAGAGAAGAAAATAAATCACACACATGAAAGATACTTGGAGATCTTTTTTAGAAGTAAAACCAAAATGAAGAAGACTTTGATTTATATTGATTGTATTTAAAGTGCAAAACATATAATAAAAGCATAATTAAAGCAAAGGATTTTGAGCAGATTTAATGAGAATTAAGAATAAAAATGATTAAGAAATATGAGAACAAATTCAAATGCATTTGTCGCTGAAAAAGACTTGAACGTAAATTTCGATTTAAATACATTTATTGAGGAAGATGAAGATGACGAAGCAGATTACGAAAACGTAAACCAATTGCAAACATTGTATTTAGGATTAGAGAATTTAAATTATAAAACTTAAACACAAACACAAACGAAAACGAAAAAAAACATAAAAAGCAAGAGAACTGCAGCAAGAAAACAAAGTCAAATGCAAACTTAAACAAAAGAGAAAAGAAAGAAAATAAAGAAAAGGAAAGGAAATCTTAGCCAATTAAGCCACACCCACACTCACATACTGAAGCAAATCAACACACTCGTAATCGTAAATGGAAAATTAAAAATGAAAATGAAAATGACAGCAGCGATGCAAATGTTTAGTATGTAGGAAGTACACTGAAAAAAAAAACACAAAAGATACCATACAAGATACCACATACTACACGTAAACGAAACAAAACAAAACGAAACGAAAGAAAAGAAAATAGCAAAAATTTAGTCAAAATGTTAAATGGTAAACTAACAAAAGAAAACTAATAACAAAACAAAGCGACACAACACAACACAATTCCAAACACCCAAATTGGGCTCAATGCCCCTCCACAGACCCGACCCGACCCCAATCGACACAGTAATCGTTCAAGAAAACCAAACGTTAATTGCAGCAAAAATAACTCAAAGCAGACGCGAACCTAACACGTTTAAGCGGGCAAACATTAAAAAATAAAAAACTATAAACTATACAAAAGCATGAATAATACCACAAGAATATATAAGCATAAAGCAAGCAAGCAAGCAAGCAAGAAAACGAACACAAACCAAAAGAAGACGACACTCTCTAGCAGAATTACAATAATAATTAAGAACTTCACTTCGAACACTTTGAGAAAAATGGGTATCGATGTCAACCGAATTATAGATAAGCAAAGAAGCAAACCCCGAATCCAAAAAACTCCATAGACAAATGCACAATTTTCGAGATCTAAATTGAACATTTGTTTGATTTCTCTACACTATCTAAATATGGTTTTCAATTTTCGTAGGAGGAATTTTAGAGGAATAACCAATAAACATACAATACAAGTAATACAAAACTTAATGAAAATTCTACAAGAAAATGGGAAATAATAATTAATTGGTTGTGAATGCAGCAGAATGGATGTTAATTCGATTCAGGAATATAATGAAATTGCCCAATTGCTGAACATTTGTTTATTCCTCCGGTACACGTACACTATTCGTACAAGTGGCGATTGTCAATGGTTTTGTTTTTCAGTGTACTTGCAGGCATTGCTCACACTCATTCACAGGTTAATTCATTCATATTTTGAAAAGCCCAAGCCCCATTGAACCATGTAGCAACAAATCGAAACATAATCAAAACATTTTTTAGGTTTCCAATCAAATTGAATTACGAGTAAATATACAAATGTAATCTTTAATTAAACGATGAATGAAGAATAATAATAATAATAATAATAATGATAATTGAAACTACAGACCATAGAAAGCTATAATAACAAGTCGAGTAAATAGAAATTCTAAAATGTATACAACAGTCTAATTGATAAATGTGCATCGTTGATCGATCTACCGATCGGTGAGTGTCAATCGAACACAGAGGACAAACAAAGAGAAGATTACCAAATACCAAAATCACAACATTTTAACATAATTTTTACAGTTTGTATAAGTTTGACAGAGGTTAAATGATAAATAATACAATTAACGATAATAAGCAAAACTCGGCAGGAGGCGTGGCAGTCAGTTGGACGACTTTAGCGAAATGAAATAGTTAAATTATGAAACTCATTTGATGGCGAATGATGAGCGATGAGCGATGCGCGATGCCAACATTCGAAATGGCGTGAAACTTTTTGTACGCATTTGACTATTTTTAAAGCATTTTTTTAAATATATATACATAGTCTCTATTATACGAATGTTTGACAGCCAAACAATGTACTCATTTAATTAAGTTCACGTGCACGCCGATGCGCTGAATCTCTTTTAACAAATTGTTATTGGGTATTTGTCTTGTTTGAGTATAATTGTTAGTTATCTCTTATCACACTTTACTTTTGGCAAGTCTAAGTGCAAGGGCAGCGGGATACACGAGGGTAACAATTGCATATTTATTACGATTTATAAGTCAGCAACACGACACGAAACGAAATCCAAATTCAATACAAAGAAAAAAGAACTTAATAGCATTGAAAACAATTGTAGTTATTAAAAAAATGAACAATGAACAGCATACAAATTCAATTTTTATTAAACAAAAAAAAAAACATAATTAGCAGCTGCAACAAGAGTAAGAACAAAAAATGTGCAATGGATGTTAATAATTTTTTTTGAACAAGAAAAAAAAAAGAAAAGAAAAAATATGCAACAGCAAAAGAAAAACCAAAAGAAAATACACAATGATTATACAATTGCAAATGCAACTTAACACTCGAAATAAGGATAGTGAAAATGTGTGACAAATGATTAAATTACGAATCCTTTTGAAGTGAAAAACAAAAGAAAATAAAATGTGAAATTTAAAAACGATACCAAATTCCGATGCCTCTTATTTAATTCAATCGTTTGCAGAGTTTTCCGCCGATATGTGGCTATTTGCACAATTTATAACGCCTATTTGAAATATTTTATCAGAAATAAGTGCATGAGCCTTTACCAACGATAAAAAGGTAATATCAAACGATCGGGTATGCTCACCCGATCACAAGATGGCGTTGCTCGCCCAGATTGGCCCACGTATAGCGAAAGAAAGTAAGTATGTATAACTGAGGAATATTTCCTTGATCCTTGATAGTGACTCTTTTAAAGCAGCGACATTTTTCCGATCAGAGGAAACCGTCGCACGCCAGGATCCGCCTACAAATAACGGAGAAAAGAAGAAAACATCTGGGTTTTTGTAATTTGTTGTTGTTGTCTATCATCACTTCTCGGCATCAAATTTCCGATCAATTGGCACCAAAATCTTAATTTTTAAAAAATCTCTGAAAAAAGGCATGCACAAAATTGGATAACGGAGGTTTTTCACACTGCAGCTGCCATGGTTCTTATAGTTTATTTATTTATTTAACAATTATCTGCTAAAAATGCCTTAATAATTTGTTCACTGATTCGATGACAGGCTGTTGCTATTTATACTGTGGGCTCCACGCACAAGAAAAATACTCCAATATCGGAAGCACTAACAAGATATACACACGGTCAGACACGGGTCGTCAAGCTCCTTGAATTGAAATTCTTTGAACACCACGTCAGTAGTTCATTTAGGTCTAGTTGAAGGCGTGTGTGCAAATACCAATCAGAATACAATTTAAACATAATAAGCATACATTAGTGTACTAGAGTATGTTATAACTTGAGGAAGGTCACAAAGGAAATGAACCGAAGCGGACCCAAATGACTTCCCTAAGGCACTCGTGATGAAACATTAACGATATCTGACAACACATTAGTAAATAAAACACGATATGTGTGATTGGTATTCGAATCCGAATATCGACGAAATCCACTTTAGAAGACATTTTGGGCAACCTAATAAGGACAGCTTTTGAATTAGCCGAATATGATTCACAGAATCAAATGCCTTGCTAAGTTCCGTGAAATTCACATCGGTTTGCAAACAGCTTTGGAATCCACGGCTTATTAGGGTAGAGAACTCAAGAAGGTTAGTCATTGCCGAGTGACCAGGAACTCAAGGAGCTTCGGGACGTTGGAAAGCTTTGCCATACCTCGATAGCTTTCTATGTTAAATCGTGTACCTTTTTTGTGAAGCGGAATGATGTGAGATTCATTCCAAATCAATGGGAGACCAGACTGTACCAATGATAAGTTAAGAAGAAAGGTAAGGGCTAGCATAGGGACAGGGCATAGTGTTTTAAAATGAAACTTGGCACTTTATCTGGACCTGCAGAGAATGAAATGTCTATCGATGTCAAGCCTTCCAGAACCAATCTTTCCTCAATGAAAGGCAGAAAATATAATTTGAAAATGGGGGGGACGTTGTGACTTTATACCCGGTACTCAGTCAGTATATATGTGATTTATGTAATTTATTATGTTTGCAAAAAATTTAATTATTGCCCAAAAAGAAAATTTAAAAGTTTGCAAAAGTTTGTTTGCATTTGTTTTTTACATCTGTCTTCTCTACATTTCTACATCTACATACGTCTTTACTACAACTCGTGGAAATGTGTGCGAGAGAGAGAGGGGGAGTGAGTCAGCGCTTGGAAGGCCACTGAAATTTAATTTGTTCCTTCTGGCTATAATAATTATCCAACCTGATCCAGATTGGGTAATCTGGTAGATACGGGTATTCTCCATGATTCTGCGTTGTTGGTTTTCTCGTATCTTAAAAATTGGGGATTCCACAGATTTTCGTCTTTTGTGGGGGCGGAAGGGGGCGTGGCAAAATTTTGAAGTACTCTTGTATTGAAGTAGTATCCCAGAAGCTTGGATAGAAAAGTATGGTTGATCTAGCTATTATAGTCTCTGAGGTCTAGGCGCTCAGCTGGACGAGTGGGTACATCAGACGGGGTCGCGTGTGAGAGTGAGCGCGAGGGAACGATGAAAAGCTGCCAAATTAAGCTATAAATCAGACAACAAACTTTGTAGCTTCAGCTTACTGTCTGGCAGTTATTAAGCTTTCGAATTCAAATTTGAAAATGGTTTGCGGTATTTATTTCGGAAATTTTGACTTTAAAAACTCAGGTAAAACGACTGCAACATAGCCGTTTATCCATTGATTCTTACAAACGATAAATAATAATATTACTAACAGACTCCCGCGCTTCGCTGCTTATTAAATTAATTTAATTAAATGTCGTCTCGACATTTAACTTAAAAAACCATACAGGCTTTTTCTAAACGCACACATTTTCAAAAGCAACAGATATACTTACACAAATTGCAATTTTTTCCAGAACAAATTTTTAACTTTTGAGGATTTATTTATAGAAAAGTACAAAACAAAAATGTGTTATAAAAGCCTTGACACATATTCTGGCTATTTTGCAATTTTGTGCACGCGTTGCGGCGATAGCCTCTTTCACACTCATATTTTTCTACAAATTTATAGTATAGATTGTAGAGCTTAAGGTTTTTACAGTCGAACTTCTCTATAACAAATTTCTCGAAACGGATAAAGACGAGACAAAAAATTCAGAAAACACGGCGACAACACAACGGAGACAATGGACAAAAAACGGATGCGCGTAAAGCTGGCGGCAAAAATGGGAAAGTTGACCCTAAAAAAAAACTCGCCCAAAGTTCATCAAGTCCGAGGTGGGTCTGCCGATAACTTCCCAGGACCAGCAGCAGCAACAACAACGGCTAAAAAACAACGTATGACAATGGAGCAAAAACGGGAAAGGGATAGAGACCGGATGCGCTTAAAGCGCTCCAATCCCGAGTACCTGGATAAAGAAAAGATAGCGGCAAGAGCACGGCGCGAAATGCACCAGTTGCTAGATAAAATGGGAAAGGTGACCCTAAAAGAAAACTCGCCCAAAGTTCATCAAGTCCGAGGTGGGTCTGCCGATAACTTCCCAGGACCAGCAGCAGCAACAACAACGGCTAAAAAACAACGTATGACAATGGAGCAAAAACGGGAAAGGGATAGAGACCGGATGCGCGAAAAGCGCTCCAATCCCGAGTACCTAGACCGGGAGATGTTGGCGGCGAGAAGACGGCGCGAAATGCGCCGACCCGAGGTGGGTCTGCCGATAACTTCCCAGGACCAGCAGCAGGGGCCAATGTCATGATATAGCCTATTTACACCACAGTGAGTTACCTATCGATAACCGAGAAAACTCAATAACTTAGAACTGGTGTCTACACTATGCCAAAGTTGAGTTATTGAGTTTTGGCTTGCTGGCAAACACGAGCGTGCGTTGTTTTGTTTAGATTATTAAATTACACAAACAAATCTCGTATCTAGTGATACAATTGTATTGAAAGCATTGTTTTTAGGAAATATTTGTTTGTTTACCTTTTTTCTCCATAATCACATATGTTTCTTGTTGTTTTTTTTAGTGGTGATAGTTCCACGATAGGCAGATCAGGGTTGAAATATTCGTAAAATCGGAAAACCTCGATTGAAACTCGACCAAAACTCAACTTTTTTGCCCCCTTGTTCCAGTCCCACCGGAGCGATAGTTGGTCCAGGGCTGGGGGCGAAGCGCCATCTATCGGGAGTCCAGGGAAGCTCCATGGGGCGTGATGATATCGGGGGGAGCAGGGATCCGGTGCTGTGGGCGTAAGGAAGAGAATAGGATTAGATGGATGTATAGGTGAGGGACAAAGGGATAAATAGAGGTGAAAACAGATCCGAACCACGTTTTCCGTGGATAAAGCCATAGAGTTCGGAGGCGAGTGCAGAGTCTTCCGACACCCTGAAATTTTGGGGGTTAAAACCAAAAATTGTAAAAGTGAGTGCCGATAAATGGGGCGGGAATTTGAATTTTAAATTCATGCCGGTGGTATTATTCCTCCCACAGCCTGGCCCGGAAAATCACCCCCTAGAACCGGGCCAGAGATTCTTCTTTTCTGCCGAGGATCACTTTTTCTGGAGGCTATACACCACTTTTCTAGAGGCGATCAATTTACCTCTTCTGGAGAGGATCAATTTTCCGGAAGACGGCTTATTACACATTCTAGAATTGCTCGGAGGGCAGATTTTTTTTTGAGGGAAGGCTGGATCACTTCACGCATGGGGATCACAAGTGCACATTGGGGAGGAAAACCAGCTTAAACCGAGTGAGTCCGTGCCATAGTGGGTGTGTGCGCTGCCGCAAAGGCGTCTACCGGCCACACGTCTGTGCCGGGATATACCCGTCCAGATCCGGACGAGACCATACGGTGCCTCGCCCCCCTTTTGGGCGTGCACCCCGCCTGTGATCAGTGAGCACTCCGCGAATCCGCGCACATACAATTCACTGCAAAACTGTTCACTCAAACAAATGTGGGTCTGTACGGCCAGACTCCACGATCCCGCACATTGCGTCACATTCCTCACTTTCGGGTCATCCACGAAGGCTCGATACCCTGCATATAAACTCACCTCTTAATGTTGTTTGTTCCCAGTGTTGTCCTCTATGTGTACAAATTGTCATCAACTAGTACTTTAAGCACTTAACGTAAAGCACGCACCTTGTCCAAGCACCAACATATATCACGAATCCAAATCAAAACAGCGATCAGCTGATCGGCTGTAAGGGGCTTAACCCCTTGTGTGTGACGCGGGGTCACTGAACCCCACCATTGGTGTTGGCACATATAGGTGGAAATCTAACCATTAATTATTCCTTCTGCCCCGGGGACCCTTAACAAGAGCTCTTGGTAGGACAGTCTCGGTAGGGCCCAACTCACACGTTTTCATTGGGTGAAGTTTTGGTGTTTTTTTTTTTGCTATTTATTTATCGAAATAATGACTTATACTTAAACTGTTAAATATATCCCTGATTAAATTGAAGAGAATGAATTTCTAAATTAATAGAGAGGGGGGACGCGTGGCGTGGGCCATGGATTAGGCCAGCCGCAGCCGTTCCAGCAGAGGGTGGTCAAAATGCACATTTAAATTTGATCACAGGAAGGGCGGGCGCGCGAAGTGGAAACATCGATGCTTCACCACTTGACAATCATATGTTTGTTTATTTTGTCGTCTCTTTTGTAGCTAAGTGCAGGTTTTTTTTGTTGGTATTGTTGTCCTGAGAAGTCGTGTGTCTCGAAACTTTGTCTACATTTGGCGGGCAAGGGGAACTATCCAGCCCTGGGATCGACAGCTAGCCGGCGTTGCCCACAGGGAAACAAGCCAAATGTAACACCCTCTAGGGCCACTATGCTTCCCCATGTAAATGAAACTCGAGTTTTGCCCAAAACTCAATAACTCAATAATTCAACCGTAGTGTAAACAGGCTATTACAATCCGTCGGGAAAATGCTAAAGCTGCGCCACTAACCTGGCCGTTCTGGCTCATTTCCTCGTCAGGTGTCTCTGTTGATAATTACATTTGGCGGCTTGGCCAATGTACGCTCGATGTTTCTTTGATTATATTATATTATCTCTTTTATACTTTCAATTACAGAAATGTGTTTTGTGCGCGTCGTAGTTGAAGATATAGTGTTGCCAGACCGTCGTGTCTATGTCGCAAGTGCTGCCACACCAGAGAACAACGTGTAGTTGCAGTGTTGCTGAGGGGCTGCGATCTGGGCTGCCACATACATTCAATACGTAGTCAACATTTTCATTTGATGGAGTTCTTATACACTAGCGCTCCAACCGGAGAGCAGCAAAAGTTGCAAATTTGATGCAATATTTACAGCATACTTCCAAGGCATACATTTAAAGCATACTTTCAGGCAGTGCTGAGAATAAAAAACCTCAAAATTTGTTTAAAATTATTTAATATAAAATAAGATATAATTAAATGCACTAAGAACCGGTCAGCTTGTCAACCAAGAAATTATGATGTCACTAAGTTACTAGCCACCATGTAGCAAAATTATTGTCACTTTGCAACATTTTATTTTACATTTTACATTTTATTTGTACATATTCATACATATTTGGCCTTTTTTGTTTACAAAATATTTAGGAATAATGCAAATATCTGCTTGCTTCCCATCCTATAGAAAATTGCTTCATAAGTCGGATAAAAGTATTTGTCCATTAAAAGTCGCGATGGAAAAGCTCTTAAAACGGCAATAAACTGAAAAGTAGTTTTGAAAAATTTCTTTTGGTCCATTTTGAAGCCTGGTTTGATTGGAAGTTTTTCTTTGGGTCCTATATCCTAATATAGGTCTCGAAATCTGGACCTATTGAGCCAATGAAAATACAAAATTTGTTTGTTTTGCGAAATGGGACACAAACCACAGTTTGTTTGGCTGTGCCCGTGCCCAGCCGGCAACAGCAAGAAACCAGTACTCGGCAGCAGCTGAGAGCCAAGAACGGGCGAGGCGGCAGCACCACAGCAACAGGTAAGAGTCACCCAACAGACAGAAGGTAAACAGGCGTCGCTCCGTACAGACGTTGCCGCGCTTCGAATTCGAGTTCCGTCGTCCGTGAGTGAGACACCAGGTACAAGATACAAAAACATACAAAACGGCAACAACAAGAAGTCGCTAGCGGCCGCCTGGCCAAGATCAAGTTTCGGACCCTATCGTCATCCATTCGCCGTTTCAAGAGTGTGTGTTTTTTTGCGTGCGTTGTTGGCCAAAAGCGAAACGAAGCCAAAATATAATGTGAAATAGCTGAACTTAAATGGACATTAGTGTTAATTAGTGTCTGCGGGTACTTTCTGACTTGGGCCAGGGTTGGACTAATTGCATTTCAGCCAGAATTACAGATGCGCAGATCTGAGGATTTTACATTTGCATTTAGCAGAGGAGGCGTCTGCTTCCTGAGAAAGGAATTTTCTCTCTCCATCTCACTCTCTCTCTCTCTCTCTCTCTCTCTCTCTCTCTCTCTATCTCTATCTCGGGGTTTCTCCCTCTCTTTGTTGTTCTTTTTTGCCCAAAACGAGAACTCGTTGATATATGAGTGTATTCCAATACCTACTACATGGACTATGGCTCAGAGTTTGCAGATTATAGCAACCAGTCTGTGTGTGTTTTTTTTTCGTTATGTTTCTTGGCTGCTTTGGACATTTCGGACTTGTATACCCTTGCGGAAGGTAGCATGATTTCGACAAGAAGACTGTATACTCGGCTAGAGAAATGTAATGAAATGTAATGGATAGTCAAAAACAAGCTATACAATGTTGTATCGACATAGCCATGTGTGTCTGTCTGAAATCGAATCTCTATATCATCCGCAATGGATCTGCAAGGGTATCTAAATATTCGGTTCCCGAAGCTAGCCTTCTTTGCTCTTTAGTATGCTTTTCCGCACGTCTGTCCCTCTGCTTTCATCCGCCTGTCTGTTGTGTGTTTGTCCGTCCGTGATGTGTGTGTGCCTCTGAGCTGGTGTGTGTGTGTGTGTGTGCCAGCAAAGAAAGCCATCATCGCGCCGTTTGCCAATCGCCAAGAAGTGCCCAATGATCGGAACTCCCAGCAGCAGCAGCAGCAGCAACAGCAGCCGTCACCTCATCATCATGTGCTACTTTTCACATGTGCATAAAGTGAAATTTTCTGTCCGCTCCCGCAGCGTCTTTCAGCTCTTGTTCAGCTTCTGGACTAGAAAATTGTCTTGATCATTTTTTGCCCATCGGCAAATGTGCTGAAAGCTGTAGTCACACTGCCGCTGGCAAAGTTCAAACGGCAAGGCTGCGATTAGCCAACTAAAACAGCAGACTCAGCCAGATTCCAGCAAGATCTCTGCTATTGCCACTCCATTACTCGTACCACTGTGCCGACAAGGCCAACTGGGGCGGGTGTGTTGCAGCTAACATTGAAAAAGTTATTGTTTCGGTCCAAACGAATGACAAGAAATTCGGTTTGCATTTTCTGACAGTCAGCAGTACGAGTCACAGGCCCCAAGAACGAGCTACGAGCGGAGTAAAATCGAAACTGTGTCGATCTATAAAATCTATGTGCTAAATACTAGAGTAAACAGCCACGAAATCTCGGCGAGCTAACGGATACAGATACCTAACGGCATTGAAATCAGCAACGGCAACATGTTGCCGCTGGGGCTGCCCCTGCTGCTACTGCCCCTGATGCTGCTGAGCTCCACCCGGGCCCAGCTGCTGAATCATCCGCCACAATTTGTCCCCGGAACAGGAGACATGTCCCGCTTCAGCCTGTCGGAGAACACGCCAGTCGGGAGTCCCATTTACCAGCTGAAAGGTGAGTACTGCCACTTCCAAATTGTCCCAAATTGTATCTAGAATATCTTCCCGTGCTTTGTGCGAGATCTGGGCCACTGGAAAAGTCTGTGTTTTATTAACATAATCTTACATATGTACGTTCAGCCAGGGGAGGCTCGTTTTCATCACGTTTCATAATTTCATACGAAATTGCTACATGGCTTTCATTGCAGCATTGAGACAATGTTCAACAATAGCCCAGTTCCCACGCAGTTTGCGGAGATGCCTTTCACTGGCAGCAGCTTGTTGTTATTGAAAATAAGAGCCCCACTAGCCCCACGAGATGGTGGGCCCTGGGGATGGTGGAGCATTTGATTAAGTATTATCTGAAAGCTAAAGAATGTAATCTTTAGGGGCGGGCGCTTGGAATGCAATAGAGAAGATTCAATCATATCTTAACAATGCAATGCTCTGAAGATTATGTACATTAATGATCATCCAACGAATTGATATCTGAGACATATCCGAGATAGTGTTTTTGAATTATATTAGAGGTTGAATGAAATAAATATATTAGAAATAGATGCTTAGTTCCGTATTGAGGTGTTATTTATCTATTTATGTGATGTTTTCGTTTTTTTTTTACATTTGCTAAAAGTCTATTACATAAGGGAATCTTCCACGTTGAACCATGATTTCTGCTCAGATAACTTCTTTTTTTGTGGGAAGAAGTTCTTTAAAGGGTATCCCCGCTTCGATTCAAACACATACTCCCTCTCCGCTGGCTCTTTGCATGTATAATAATTTTGTAATTTGGCTTTTGGACATACCTCAAATTACCCGTGCTGACTTTCATTTCTTGGCTCGGAGTTTTGGGGCTTGCTCTGGCCACAACGCCACCTACTTCGAGGCAACCTTGCGCGGGGTATTGGATTATTATTATGGTAGCAGCACGTTTACAGCATATCGGCCTCAGATATGAGCATATATGTATATAAGTATATGCGGTTACACAATGTGAGTGTAGTAAAAAATGCAGTGCAGAGATCTGGCAGAATGTGCGATAAGCCACAGATACTCGCAGGTGTTTCTCTGTTTCTTGCTTTTGGGGCTTGCATTTGCCAGCAATCGCCCAAGAATGCAGTTTGGTAATCAATTAACAAACAAAAACAAACAAAGATACACATGTATCTGATAGGTTGACATGCGGAAATGCATTCGACCACGTTTGTGCGTAGCAACAGAGCCGATCCGGAGATCCGGTAATGATGATTGCGGTAATGGGTGCCGTCATTAGATAGTCTCGCTTTTGCTTTAGAATACTTTACACTTTTACTCCGATCGAGAGTGCCAATCAATCGAAAGTCGAGACCAATCAAATGGCAATCTTGTCTCAATCAGCATAGCGGAGGCCTGTCACCGTCACTCCCTCAAAAACGATTATTCAACAACCAACCCACTGAGCAGATCTCGTTTGCTCTGGTGCACCTGCTCCACTGCTCCACAGTTGACACCCTAACACAGAGGCCCAGTCCCCAGTTACAGATGCGATTCGTAGACATGGAGAGGCCTGCAATTTGATGCCACTGCAACTTCATCAGCCGCGCCAACTTCATAATCAGATGGAGCATTGTCTTAACTGGTTGTTTGGGGGCTGGCTGCTGAGCGTGTGCCAAATCGCCTTGGCCTGGCCTGGCCTGGCCTGGCCGGGTTGTTGCTGTAACTGTAACTGAGACTGCCTCTACCTCTGCCTCTGCGACTGACTCTGCGACTGGGTGAGCGGCCTCTCAGCAGGTTCGTTTTGCAAGCAGCATCCGTGAGATACAAAACACGTTTGCTGCGTTTGAAATCAAAAGTGCCAGGCATACATAAACATAGCCAAACACTTGAAAGCCCAATTGAAAAACTGGCCAGGCCAAAAGAAAATTGCTTTGCCTAAACTGTGAGCCAGGAAGCAACTGTCCAACTGCATCTGGTTCATAACTCCAGATGGGAAATCCACACTGAATACCACCGCAATTGCATAACTCCATTATTCCCAGGGAATGTACAATCGATATTCACAGGTTCCTTATTCGGAAGTCCTGAAACTGCATCTGGCTTATGGATCTCGATTGCCATTCAATCTTGGAATAATTGAAATCGAATATTCAATCGCAATTCATGAACCTTTCAGCAATTCAGGTGAATCCACAAAGCTCTTTCTGGAACACTCCTTTCAGTTTAGTCTCAAGTTTCATTGGAAATGGGTACTTAATTATACGTTTCGAAAACCATTTGAATGGAGTGGCTAAGCAAACGAATAATTGTCCGAATGTTGGCACATGGCGGGTGGGTACATCAGGCGTTTCTCTCGTTTTATCCAAAAGAGAAAAAGCCAACCTATTCAGTGTGTAATAAAGAGCCAAATATTAACAAATACGCTTCGCGAAGCATGAAATCACAAATTATTTCTGCCGCATCAACAGCAACAGTAACTACCACAACAATTACAGACGCATCCTCCCCCGCAGAGCAACGATCGGGGATCTGGGCCTGGGCCTGGGATGGGATGGGATGGGCCAAGTGAAAAGAAGAAAAGCTTTTCCACATCTCGCACGTACCCGCAATTACAGTGTTCATTCAGCTTTTCCACTTTTCCCCCAAAAACTCTTACCAAAACTTTGTTAACTCATGTGTACATACGAGTAAGAGCACGAGAATTCCTAAAGAGAAGAGAAAACAAGTAAGAACGCGCCTGCAGAGCGAGACTTGACTATAACATACCCTACACAAAAATTATATTTCATGACCAAATTATATTTTCATAAGTAAATATTTAGTGGGAAAGAGATAGAGAGAGAGATCTCCGCACGTTGAGGAAAAACTGAAACTAAAAATAATGGAAATTAAATTTGAATTTTGCTTTTTCATACACGAAATTGTATTGCAATTATGTACACTAAAAACTGATTACTCCAACAGATTGCAGTAGATTGCTCAAGGCTATTTTGCCAGCAATTCCTCTTATTCCTTCGTCATATTCATTCTCTCTCCCATTTCTATGTAAGCAAAATTTGAATTACAAATATATGGCGAGCGAGTGCAACAAAAAATTGTAACATCAATCCGCTCACACACACATTACTCTGCCGATCGTTACAGTCTTTGAGATCTTGTTGAAATTTAAATGACGGGCCGTAATAAATAAATTGGCCTTCATTCGTTATTCGCCTCGTAGAAGATATCTTCTGCACTCTTAGATTATCGTACTAATTTCTTTGCAGTCAATATACCCCATCCTCCTCCGTGTGCAGGGTATGAATATGTGTAAACCCGAAATATAAGTATGATTATGTACATTGAAAAGTTGAAACGGTCACTCACGCGCCAATGCAAGGGGAGTGGTGATAGTGCGGTGTGTTGAGGGGGGGATATGAGCAACGATCATAGCAGTGGCGATGGGAGAGAGGAACGGGAATGGAGCGCGGACCGGGTTGGCGACCACAATCGGTATGTTTGGGGTGTAGTGCTCGTAAAGCTGGAGGAGCGGTTGCCGTGGTTGTCTGTTTGCTTCCCGCTTTTGAGTCGTGTCTTGCTGGTCGGGTCGTGCTGCAATTGTCGGTGCACGCCAGACCCGCTCCCATATCGGTATAGCCAACAACTCTTAGATTTCCCCCCTCCCGGAGTACCCGCTGAATGGTTAGAGCAAACTTGAAAAATCTGTCTAGCTGCATAGCAGCAGGCAGCAGCAGGCAGCAGCAGGCAGCAGCAGTGCCAAAAGCAGTTTTCCCGACCGCTTATTGCTCTCTGTTTTCCTTTGTAAGCTCTTCTGGGTTCATTTGTTTTCTCTCCAGTTATTTTTCCTCCATCATTGCTCTGAAAGAATTTCTAAAGTAATTTCGTGGTGCCCTCAAGCTGGGATCTGGCTTTGGTATTTTTTTTGGATATGCTTATATTTCCTGTTATTAGACTGGAGCAAAAAAAAAGAGAAATTGCCGGGGGAATGACACAATCTACTTAGTGGTAGACACAGCCCCGACTACTTACCGACTTCCAGCTCCCCAACACCCGACCCGACCCGATCCGACCCGACCCCAACTTGTTAGTTGGCCCCGTTTTACCGGCACAGGGCACAACGAACGCATTCGACTAGAAACACAAGGCGAAGGAGGTTGTGGGAACTAAATTAGCATTTTTCACACGCTTTTACATAAACCCCCCGGTGTGTCGGGGAGTCGGGAAGTCGGGAAGTAGCACTACTGAACGACTTCCACGAAGTGACAGCCTATGACGTTAGCTCGGATAACTCGTAATTAAAGCAGTGAGCGTGTCAAGCTGTGCAATAGACGGATAGACGACCAGCAGACCGATAAACCGACAAACCGACAAACCGCTTTAGTCTCGAACTAATTTGTTGCACTTTTTCCCGGCCCACTCTCTCACACAGGCACCGACCCGGAGGGAGGCCGCCTCAAGTACAGCATAAGTGGGCCAGTCTTTTCGGTGGATCGGGAGACTGGCGTGGTGCGGCTGCGGCAGGAACTGGATCGGGAGACCCAAGATACCGTCGAGGTGATCATCAGCATCACCGACGAGGGCGTCTATGGCACAGAGCCCAACACTGTGTCTCAGCGTCGCGAGATACCCGTGAGGGACTACAACGACAATCAGCCCACGTTCTTCGGGAGACCCTACACTGCCAGCGTCAGCGAATCCCTGCCTGTGGGAGCTGAGCTGAGCGTGGAGCCCGCAATCGTCGTGGTGGATCGTGATGAGGGAATCAACGCTGAGGTGCAGCTGAATTGTGTCGAGGTGAGTGATAGAGAATTATTTGCATGCCCGGCCCACTTCACAATTTCCCCGCCTATTCCCATTCCAGGAGAACGACATCTGCGACATCTTCGCAGTGCGTGCAGTGAAAATCTCCGATGGGAACTACACCGCTCGAGTGGCTCTGAAGCAGCCACTGGACTTTGAGAGTCGTCCATCGTACATCATGACCATCTCGGCCTCGGACAGCGCGCACGAGAACCGCCTTTCCTCTTTGGCCACCATTTCCATTAACGTGATCGACATTCAGGATCAGCCGCCCGTCTTCACCAATGCCCCCTACTCTGCCACGGTCCCGGAGAACACACCAGCTGGAGTCAGCATTCTGACAGTAAAAGCCATAGATGGAGACGTGGGCATACCCAGGGAGATATTCCTTTCGCTGGAGGATGAACCATTCGGTCACTTTGAGTTGGTGCCCTTCGGGGATCCCCGGGAGGGTACCGCTGTGCTGCAGACCACTTCGGAGCCGCTGGATCGCGAGAATGCGGAGATTCTGCAGAACGGTGGGGTCTACGTGTTCTCTATTCGTGCCACGGAACTGATTGACGGAGCCATTCCCGCCGAGCACTCGATAACGCGCGTCACTATCGTGGTTACGGATGTCGACGATCACCAGCCCACGTTCAGTGCCCCCCATTTCAACGTCTCGATTGCCGAGAATCTGGCCAACGGTATGCCACTGCCCGGTCTCTCGATATTCGTCGATGACCGGGACATGGGCGAGAACAGTCTCTACCAGCTGGCCCTGCGGAACGTCGCCAATTCAGACGGCGTCTTTGCCATCTCCCCCACCGAAGCCCAGGGTCGAACCCCAGTCGTGGTCAAAGTCCTAGATGCCAGTCGCTTGGATTACGATGTCCCCGATCCGTCGCAACGCAAATTCGAATTCGATTTGGTGGCCCTGGTGAAGGGCGTGGAGAAGGGCAAGGCTCGTGTGGAGATTCACCTACTGGATGCCAACGACAACGCGCCAGTGTTCGCCCAGCCCACATATCGATTCACCGCCGCCGAGAACCTGGCCCCAGATTCCCTCATTGGTCATGTAAAGGCCACTGATTCAGATTCCGGGGAGTTCGGACACGTTCGGTATGTGCTCAAGGGCTTCGGTGCCGACAACTTCAACGTGGACCCAGAGACGGGCGGCCTCTTCCTACAGCGTCAGCTGGACTACGAGAAACAGAGCAGCTACAGTCTGACCGTTGTGGCCATCGACGGCGGTGGTCGGGAGTCGAATGCCAATCTTTTCGTCGGCGTCGTCGATGTCAACGACAACCATCCGAGCTTCGAACACAAGGAGTACAGTCGCACCATCCGCGAAGGAGCGGCCATCTTTGAGCCTCAGTTCTTCGTCCGGGCCCATGATTCGGATGGTCCCACCCAGGGCAATGGACGAGTGACTTATGGCATAGTCTCGGAGAACAGCATAGCGGGGAATGTCTTCCGCATCGAACCGGATACGGGGGAGATAGTCATTCAAAAGGCGGCCCGATCCATGGACACGGAGCGTGGAGAGTACGAGCTCGTGGTCTCTGCGACAGATTTCGGTAAGTTCATGGAGAAAAAATACTCCCCATTTGGAGAGATTAATAAAGAGTAAATTTTGTCTCTTTAGGTGTTCCGCCTCTGTCAAACACCACTCGTGTCCTGGTCCGCGTGGGCATCTCTGGCAATCAGCGACCCATTTTCAGGGGACACTTCCAAAATGTGGAGAATCTGCCCATCATAGGCCCGCCCAGCTATCGAGTTTCCATTCCGGAGAATGCCGCACCAGGCTATAATGTGACTTCAGTCTCTGCTCACGATCCCGATGGCCTGGACAGCCTGCTTCGTTACAGGATAGTGGGAGCCAACGATAACTTCGAGATTGATGAGGAGTAAGTATGGGTTTCAGATCCACTAACTGCTTGGGCTTTAATTCATGAATGCCTTCCTTTTTGTAGGACCGGTGTAATCACAGTCTCAACGCAGGCCCACATCGATCGCGATTCGAATATGAATAGCTTTGAGATCATCGTGAATGCCGTGGACTCGGGCACACCCATCCCGGAAACTGCCACCAGCACCGTATATGTGAACGTAAAGGACATCAACGACGAGAGGCCCAAGTTTGAGCAGGCCAGCTACGCTGCTTACGTATCCGAGAGAACGGCCATTGCGGAGAGCGTGCTGCGTGTAAAGGCCATTGACAAGGACCTCAATTCGCGCCTGGAGTACAGCCTGCTGGGTCCGGTGAAGGCCACCACCAAGGCTGGTGTCAGCATCACCAACCGCAGCAACTACCGGGTGCAGGAGGCCTTCCGCATTGACAGCCAGAGCGGGGAGATCTTTGTGAACAGCTCGCTGCGCCACGATGTGGCCGCCATCATAATCTTTACAGTGCAAGTGCGAGATCTGAATGCAGAGGTGGACCCCGAGGGGCAGGTGGACAGTACCGAGGTGACTGTCTATGTGCAGTCCTTCCAGGACACCAACCCAGTGTTCAAGAACCCCGGTTGGAGCAGTTCCCGACCCGTGATAGACATCAAGATCAAGGAGGAGATGCCCATCGACAGTGCCCTGTTCATTCTGCAGGCCGAGGATCCAGTGACCCGGCAACCCATAACCAGCTTTGCACTGATCGAACCCCAGCAGGTGGACTACTTCCAGATATCGGAGCGCACCGGCGAGGTCATCCTGAAGAAGCGCCTCGACTATGAGGCGTTGGCGGAGGCGGCCAACGGTCCAGAGTTCGAGCTCCAGGTTCGGGCCAGCAGTGCGGATCGCAAACGCAGCACCATCAGTCGCCTCAACATCACCGTGGAGAACGTGAACGACAACAGTCCGCGGTTCGAGCAGAGCTCCTACCGTGCCACCATCATCGAGAACCGGATGCACCCGGAGAGGGTGGTGCGTGCTAGGGCGCTGGACAAGGATGCCGTGCTGAATGCAAGGGATGAGCGTCTGGGCTACCACAAGATCATCTACTCGCTTCAGGGCGAGCACGCCATGCTCTTCGAGATCAACAACATCACCGGTGAGGTGGTCGTGGCCCGCGACCAGACCATCGATCGCGAGAGGACCCCGCACATTCGTCTACAGGTGAAGGCCGAGGACTCGCCGGGCAAGCCCACAGACGCCAAGCAGAGTGTCGTGGACCTGCTGATCGATGTCCTGGACGTCAATGACAATGCCCCGGTGTTCACCCAAAAGAAGTACAGCACAGTCATTCCGGAGAATGCGCAGATCGACTCGTACGTTCTTCAACTGGAGGCTCTGGATGCCGACGAGGGCCTGGGCGGGGAGGTTCGCTACGAGCTGGTCAATGAGGGAGAGGCCAACGGCCTCTTCAAGATCAATCCCCAGACGGGTCTGCTCTCCACCCGCCGCAATCTCACTGGCAAGGGTCGAGCGGAGCCGTACATCTTGATCGTCCGGGCCCAGGACAATGGCGGCCAGCTGCCCAAGCAGCCAACTCTCTCCACCGATGTGGATGTACGGATATTCATCGGCGATGTGAGTGCCAACGACGGAGTGCCATACTTTGTGGTGCCCCGGGTTGGACAAATGGCTAATGTTACTGAGGTAAGACCCCATTACTGAAGCGTAGATTGACAGGTTAGTTAGCATAGCCCATCCCTTTTAGAATGCTGTTATTGGTGCGCCAGTATTCCAAGTCATTGCCAATGATCCGGACGATGAGAGTACACCCTCAGGGAGCATAACCTACCGCCTTCTGCCAGATACAGTGGATGCCGAGGCCTTCGCCATTGATACCCACACAGGGCTGATCACGACAAGACAATCGCTGGATCGAGAGACCAAGAATATGTACAAAATCATCCTAGAGGTCAGCGACAACGGACAGCCCAAGCAGTCGGTGACTCGCATCTTGCAGATTGCTGTGCTGGACGTGGATGATCACGAGCCCCGGTTCGCCAGGGAAACTGTAAGTAATGTCAAGGGAGACGCCAATAAGGGAGTCTGACAGAACAATTTCTCAATAGGACGAAGGACCCTTGGCCATGTCTGTCAGTGAGGAAGAACCGGCTGGCACCATTGTCGGTAGCTTCAGTGCCGTGGACGAGGACATGGGCGAGAATGCCGCCATCGATTATGTCATTATTGAGGGCAACAACGAGCAGATCTTCACCATCGAGCGAACCAACGATAGCCTGGCCATCCTCAAGACCAGCCAACCCATCGATCGAGAGCTGGTCGAGTCTTTCACGCTGACGGTCAAATGCCTCAAGTTGGGGGAACCTGGTTACAGGTTCATCGGAGATCCCTATGATCGCCAGGACCCCTCTCACTTGCGCATTACCATTAAGGTTCTTGATATAGACGATAATCTGCCGCAGTTCGAGCAACTGGATCCCACCGTGGGCATTCGGATCAACGTCCCCATCGACACGGTTGTCACCACTCTGCATGCCAGCGACGCTGATGCCGAGGCGCCGCCCATTTCCCTATCCATCGAGAATGTCACCTTTGTTCCACAGTTCTATAAGCGGAGTCGGAAGCTGGCCGTGGGCAATCTCCAGAACCTGTTTACCCTTAACAATCGCACCGGAGAGCTGCGCACTGGCGGCTCCTTCTTGGACTACGTGGATGGGTACTTCCTCATGCGAGTGGCTGCCAACAACTCGGCCAAGCCAAAGCGACAGACACACAGCCACCTGAAGGTGTTCGTCATTCGCGACAAGTCCCTGCTGAAGTTCGTCTTTGCCCGCCCGCCCAACGAGATCCAGCACAACATTCGCCCCTTCCAGGAGCAGCTACAGAACAAACTCAAGCCGCTGGGTCTGGAACTGCACGTGCTCGACACCCAGGTCTTCACGCGCCCCGACATGAGTCTGGACTTCACCGCGACCAGCTCCTGCTTCCAGATGTTCAAGAACGGGGCTGCTCTGTCCCTCAGCGAGATGCAGAAACTGATGAACTCGCAGCAGCTGCGCCAGGAGCTCATCGATATCTACGCCGCCTTCGGGGTCAGTGAAGTGGAGTCGTGCTCGGTGAGAAGGGTCCATGCGGCGGCTCTCTTCGCCGGAATGTTGACCTCGGCGGGGGCCTGGCTGGTCTTTTTGGCCGCCCTCATAGGCCTGGCTGCTCTGATTTCCTTGTGCACCGCCTGCTGTCTGAAGAAGAAGTAAGTAATTGATGTTCTCTATAGAGCAATGATGATGATGCTGATGGTTCAATCTCCCGCACAGATTCAAGCGGCACAGCAAGCGGAGTCTGCAAGCGAGTCTGCGTTCGCCCACGGAGCACACACCCACCTCATATAGCTACTCGATGCCCGCCGTTCTCTACTCGGAGCCAATCTACGGGCCCTTGTAGCCGCAGCTTATCTTCTGCACGGTCAGGTCCAGGTCCCTAGTAAACTAGTGCACAAGACTTAGGCTCCGTTTCGCACCAGCGGCATTGAAGATCGGATGGCGAGGGATCTACGATCTACCTTTGGCAGCTGCGAACCGGGAGTTTGATTGGCAGAGGGAATGCCAAAACAGTCCATATATAAGCTTAAGCATACTATGCGCGTGATCTAGTATGTATCGTACATATCGTATATAGACTAAGTGAGGTTAAACTGTATAAAGTCTAGCGTTTACCCAACTGAAAAACTTAGCCTAAGTAAAGTCAGTTCTTTGTGTCATTTGCGCTGAAATACGAATTTGGTTCGAGGTTGGGTCGATTTGCTGATCTGATTTGCCCGGACGGACTTCGCTCGCCTCGAATCTGCGGGTTTTTTGTAATTTTTTTTTGTATTTTGGTAGGAATAGAATGCATTTACTTATATAAACCTATTTATCTTATCGTATATTTGCCCATAACATGTCGAACAAGTGCAAAATAAATATCACTCGAAATGCAGACCAATTCCAGCTCCAGCTCCATATTCAAATCCCCGAACTCCACGCAGTCCATTATGATGATGATGATGATGGGGCCCTGTCGTCATCAGAGTCGGAGTCAGTCATGTGCGTGCTGGCCGAAACTGAATTTCCCATTTTCAAACAGAATGCATATGTTTCTGCTATTAAGTAAATATATTTATACTCGTATACTCGTATACTCGTATACACGTATACCCGTACGAGACTAAGTAGTTTGTCGAATGTGAACATGTGTGCAAATAAATTCTATTAACTACGAAAAATGTGAAAGCTAAACACGACCATTTAGTCATTTTCCAAAGGTTTTCGCCGTGTTGGCGTTGGATATATGGAGTACTCGTACCTGGCTCTGTGATATATGTACTCTGTACATACTCGTACGTAGGTGTGAAGTGATATGCAAATGAATTGTTTCCCCACTAAAAGCAATCAGGCTCCTGGCCATACCCTTCAATATGGGTAGTTCCAGAGCTGCAACTACTCACTTTATACTGGATGTCTTTGTTGAGATAGAATCAAACTTAGTGATCCATTGACGACATTGAAACAAATAAGGTTTCAGCTTAGTATAAAGATTTGTATTCTCACTTTGTATGTGCATATATACATACATATGTATATGCAGACTGTTAGGCTTTTCTTTTTTCTAAGAGATGGATATTTTTTCCTCTGGGAAGCAAGACTGCCTCCCATCTTCCCACTATAATTCGTAAATAATCTTCAGTACAGTACAGAAATTTGTCTAGACCAGACCCCAAAGCCTGAGTAATTAAAAACTTCTGAAATGCTTTGTCATCTCTCGGCCTTCAACATTCTTTGGCCCTATCTCTGCTCCCTTTTTTCGACACTCACAAGAACCATCAGGTCGCTGGTCGAGTTGCTAACGACCCGCTCTGTCCAGATTCCAATTAAAGTTGCCCTGCTTATAGTAATTGCAAATTCTCATTTCAAATTCATTCGGGAAGTGCGTCACTATGCAGGCAAGTGTAAATGTAACGTCCAAAGCAAACATTCTAGCCAACGGGCGGGGAAGGGAAGGGAAGGCCAGAGAGCTGCAGATGGAGGGAGGACGGACGAGGGAAAAACCCATAAATAATATATGTTGTTAAAACTAATGTGCGGCGCTCATTAGCCCCTGGCAACGAGAGAGAGCAAACGCAAGCGAAAAGGGGATGATGCTGGCCCAGCCCCTGGCTCTGGCTCTGGCTCTGGTTCCTGTTCCTGTTCCTATTGCTATTCCTGACTAAATCAAAGGGTGCAAGATGAACTGTACTGTTCCGTTGGCCTGGCTCCGGGGGTTGCTGCTGGTAGTTCCCGCCACACATCCATCGACTTATTTTTATAACTTTTTAAAGCGAAACAACATCAACAGCACAAGACAGCGAATCAAGTGTTGTTCGAGTCGGGTCAAACCTTGTGGGGGTTGCGCTGCAGTTGCTCGCCCTCACAGCGCAACGGAGACTGAGTGTAATTAAACGCGTTTCCCGCACAACTCCCCAGTTTTAGGCAAAAGTTTACAATTAGCATAAGACCCGTCTAACCTGGATTGCAGCTCCCATTGTTCTTTTTGCCAAATCACCTTCCACTTGAACAGTGATTGATGACGGCGATGGCGATGGCGATGCCATCCTCATAAATCACACTTCAGAGCCGAGTGACAATGCGAACCCCAGTAAACATTGTCGGCGCCAACTCTCGAGGCCCCTAAGTTTCGGTAATCGCCAATTAATACCATCGGATGGATGGATAGTTACGGCGCCAAAGAGCTTAAGAGTGTGGGAGATCCGCAAGTGCTGGCAGCTTGCGTTCTCTATAAACCCCATATTCCATCCACTACACGGATCCCGATCCACATCCACATCCAGATACCTCTCAGCCCTGCAGGTGTTCTGTGCTGTGGCACGAGGCACAAATCAACTTTTTACCCCAGATTCAATTCAATTCCCTGACAGTTAGTGTCCGTGTTTGTCGGGCTGTCAGACAGCTGGCCAGATGTCCAACTGGCTGACTGGCAAACAAAGCGAACAATTAATGACTGAGGCCCCCGGCCATTTCCCTTTCCGTCCCTCCTCCTCCGCCTCCTGGACGTGCAACAAATAGTCAAAAGACTTGCGTGCATATCAAAAAACTAAAAGTGAAAATGAAAGGAAATCATAACGGTCGCTTGGCGAGGTGCCGGGGCCATAAAAAGGGACTTAGGACTCACCCCGGCAGGGTCTGCGTAATTGCAGCTAACTACTTGTTCGGCTGCCCGTGAATACATATTTTTGGGGTATTTTTTTGCAACATTTTTTTGCCTGGATTTTCATTCATTTTTTCGCAATTTTTCTTCTTTTTTTTATGTCAGACAATGATGGAATTATTGCGGGATTTTCGCGCGAGTTTCCGGCCTAAGCCGGAAGTGGAATTATCCAGAAGCGACAGCTTGGTATAAGTCGCTGATCAATTGGACTAACCAAAGATTTACCCCACAGAGCACCGAACAGAAGTGACAGCTTAGGATCAAACGCTAGCCATGGAGCCAAAGGATTTAATGGGCACGGGCATTATCCGAGCCACCTTTCAATTATCCGTAGTCCGTGTCCGTTGTTTATACCCAACAATAACTAGGCATGAAACCGTTGTTTTGTCGACATTTTAGGGCCAACCTTTGGATTCAATTTATTCACGGCGAAGCAGAGAAAAAACCTTAACAAATATCAACCATAAATTAGAAATGTCAGATTCATTATGCACATGGCGCTGCATAGTAATTAGACAGCTCTGCGCGTCCTTGTAGAATTCTCTCTCTCTCTGTCTCTGTCCAACTATGTAGAAATTTATGACCACTTGATGAACTGCAGCCACTACGGGAACAGTTCAGCCTCTGGGCACGGGGTTGAGCACTCGCATTTCGTCCTGGTCCTGCTCATTTGCATAACAATCAACTCATCGTTTGTGGTACAGCTACAGCTACCGGCTACCAGCCACCAGCCACCATCTACCACTCCGGTCTTTCTCTAGTTTTCGGTCGGTGAGAGGGAATCCGCCCTGCAATGGGGCTGGATGGGACTACCATCCCATGCTAATGCATTCCGTACAACAGCAGCGGGTGTGAAGTTGTAAAGTTTAATGTATTGTTTGTCTAACAGTTTATTCATTTGGAAAAGGAATATGTACATATATTTTGTGTTCATCATGTGACTGGAATAAAAAATGATTGTCCATGGGGTTGAAAATAATTCAAACGGATTCTGAAACTCTCTCCAAATCATCATACGATTGTATTGCCATTTGCTTCCCTAATAAACTGAGCTTAGACTTTGGCGTGCCACCCAATATTAATAAACAGAAAAGTGTAGCTCAAAAAATATATAAAGTCTGCTCAACATACGATGAATAATGTTTCCAAAGAACTATACAAAAATATTCCAAATTAATACAATATTATATGGTTGACAATTTTCCATCTTCGAGATAAACATCGCGTACAGAAAAATGTTTACTACATATCCATGAATCCATTAAAATTACTTCTATCCCAGCAATTCCTACTCTTTAGTTCCATCGTTCAATTTCCCGCAACTTAAATCAAATTTGTTGCAATTGTCGAACATGATCTCGATTCGATTTGCTTCATAAAGGAACATGGGCGATATAGTTATCTTGATTCTTGATTTACATGTGTTAGCATTTTCTTGTTTTGTGTGTTCCGTCTCTCGTGTACCACTTTTCGGCTCAACAATGTGACATAAATCTGCTTAAATTTGACTAAAACCGCTCTGATCGGATTAAAATCAGAACTTGCATAACATTTTACAGTTTCAGTTTCTGAGGGCCGAGCATCCATCCCATCCCGCTGCTTATCCTCGCCGGGCCAAACATGCACACAAATGCGACAGATTGGCTTCCTTCGCCGAGCTGGTTCCCCGAACTTATTGAGAAATAAATAGGTCCAGAGCAGGGTACGGATATGGGTGTGGGTATGGGTATGGGTATGGGTATGGGTATGGGTACGGGTACGGGTTACTCAGTGTAACAAAATACTCGAACGGCTGTTTGTTTATCCAATGTTTTTCGGTTAGATGAGCACACAACTCAAAAGCGACAAAGGTAGGGCAGATAGCTCAGACATCATCGCTGGCCCGTGTTTCGGGAACAGTAACGAATACACCCCGAAAGGCGAACGTCACAGATTTCACAGATAAACCAATTCGAGCAGGGCAATGAATGGGTAAAAAGGTCGAGCAACTTGCCGCCAAAAAATGAACGTGTAGCTCTAGCACCAGAGCGAATCTTCCATGCTGATGTTTGATCAGAGCCAAAAAGGGTTACGACATCGGAAGGGTTGGGGTTGGAGGCACAGTTTGCACGTGCAAAAGGCAAAGCCAAAGGGGTTATCCAGAATCTGTGTCAACTTCTTGCTAAAAAGGCGTAAAACAATCAATTCGCCAAATAAAATTCGATCTGCGAAATGGGAATAGACAAATTGCACGAGGTCCTGGGTCCTGGGTCCTGTCCTATCCTATCCTGTTCTGTTCTGCGACGACGTGATATATGGTCTGTGCATATTTCATGCCTGACAAAGCCAGCAGAAAGGTTAAACCTATAAATTCAGCCAGATTCGTTTTGTACAGTTAGCTAACCTTTTTCTGCACAACGTTTTTCCATATAGAAAGTACCAATATTTAATTGACGATTCTTTGCGCATCTACTAGGCGAAACTTCTATCATTTGAATGGAGAAACATGATTCAAAAGAATTGGAACTCAGCACCATTTGGCATTGCTTTTAGCTATCTGCAAGCCGAGCCCTCGGGCAAATTATCCATCATCTATGGATGTATCTTTTGTGCACTTCCATGGAACCGCACATGAACCGCACCCTGTGGACCAGCACTTGACGCAGTCGAAGATGCCATTGTGTTTGCTCCTTTTAGCATGTCCATGGCAATTTGTTTCCATTTTGGTTTGCTTATCGCCTTATGGCCATCGCCAAATTGTTTTTGCAGCTCCGGCAGTGCATTAGCATAGAAGAGGGGAAGATGCCGTCATTGATCCGCCGATAGCCATCTAGATATAGCTACCCCGTATCGCTAATGATGCCCGCCCGTACCGTACCCAGATGTAGTCTCTGCCTATGCCTATGCCTATGCCTCAGCCCCAGGCCCAGCCGCATCCCTTCGGTGACAGTTCTGGAAATTGAATGCAGCTTAGCTGGCTCACCCGCTGCGTATTTGCGCCTTTGTTATGAGCTCTGGCACGGAACAACAGAGGAACGGAGCCCATGTCGAGCCATAATAATGATTATTCTAAAGATAAATCCGGACACCTCCAACAAAGCTGCACAAATGACAAACGCCGGGTCCGATCCGGCTTAGTAGTTAAAATAATCACAAGTTTGAGAAACCGAATTCCTCTCTACCATTTCGGAATCTTTGGGATCCTGTTCACCCTTGCCTCGTAACGGAAAATGTCAGTCAGTTCCCGTTCTCCTCTCCTGTATCTCGACTCTTGCCGGTTCATTCAACTAAATAATTTGAGTGGCATTCATGCAGGTCCACTACAGGCTCATGTTTCAGGACTGCCGGTCCTGACTCTACCCCTGCCTATGGCTCTGCTGCTGCTGCTGCCGCTGCTGCTGCTGTTGGTACATTCGTTTTGTAATTCTGTGGCAGGTGACGGGGCAATCTTCCATTGTTCGACCTCAGCCGAGTTTCTACTTGAACTCACCCCATGTCGAATTGTAAGGGCGCAAAAATGCCCCCTACAATACTCGTAAAAACAAGCTGCAATGCACACACACAGAAAACCATTCATTTTATGTGCACTGCAATATACAATATTTATTTGAATTTAAGTCTTTTGTTTGGAATCTCAAATCCGCACACATACAGAGACTCTCTGCCTCTGCCTCTGCCCCAGGAACGGGAACGGGGGGTTGTTTGATTTGGCTACTATTTTTGACTTTTCCAGGAGTTCTTAGATCCTGATTGCGCTGGAAAATTGAAATTTTCTGGTTCGTTTTGATCATCAACTTTATTAGAAAGAAAAAAAAAAGTAAAGTAAATAGTTCTTTATGGCTTTACATCGAAATTCAATCTTATCACGATAAAGTTTTAGTCCTGACTAGCTCGCTTTCCTTGCATTGCAATAACTGATACAGCATCTGGTGTAACCTATATATAGTCCATCGATTGTATAGTTCCCTGGTGATACCTTATACCTAATACATGATGCATTGTGGCGATTGTCGTGATACCTAAGATTACGCTTATGTCTACGATGGCAAAGGTACATACATATACGTTCTATGGACAACCGATTTGTACTATATAGTTAATGGAATTTGGAATATTTTGAGAGAAAGAATGCTTATCCCTTGAAGCATTCTTTGCTCAAATATTCCCCTCAGATCCACAACAAAGAAACCAATGAAGATTGAAGTTTGTAATGGAATATTGGTCTGTTGAATGAGCTTAACTATGGATTGTGTTTCTTATATGGGCATTGATTCTTCTGTTGCGGTTCGCTCTCTAATATACATCACTCCAAATTGAGGGCAAGGATCAGCTAAAGTTATAGTGGGTCTTGGAAGAATCCAAATCGAACAAAGCCATATCCTTGCAATCAATTTAGTGGTTCACCTATTACAAATATCAACTGATTGTTGGAGCTCCGCGAAAAGTGATGGATGCAAATACTTAGATGATTCTCGCCAGCAACTTTTTGGTTTTGGATTACCCAAAGTCAGTCACGAGAACATCTATTGCGTATTCGCATGGATCAGTTTTCTGCAAGTCTTCAAAATCTTTGTCTCAATCTATCACGCTCTGAACGCTGCTAAACGCAAGTTCTACCCCCAAGAGTGTGCTATACCTGGGGGGCAAACTGCTTGTAGCTGTGTGGATGTGGATGCAGCTGGGGATGGTGAATGGGCTGCTCCTCTGGGTACTCCTTCCAGGGCGGCGTCTGCGTGTAGAAGCTGCTTTGCTGGTGCATTGCTGGCTCCGTGGCTGAGGACGGCAGATTGGCAGCTGCCTCGAAGCTGCCTCGGAACAGATCATATTTCTCCTGCGAGAACTGGCCAGCGGGTGGCGTCTGCTGTGGGTTCGGCTCCTGCTGTGGATTCTGCTGATAATACCGCATGCTGCTGCCGAAGTCGAAGCCAGTTGGATGAGGATGCTGGGGATGAGGATGCGGCGCTGCTGGAGGGTAGTCCATTCCCGGCTGGAAGGGCACCATCTGCGGCTGATGGTGATGCGAATGCGGATGGGGATGAGGATGGGGATGGGGATGAGGATGAGAATTTGGATGCAAATCTGAATGTGCTTCGGGATGCTGGGAAAGAGGAGGCTGCTGCGTCTGGCCGTAGGGAAACATCCGGCCACAGCCAAACATGGGGAACGGCTGGGGATTCACAAAGAGGGCGTCAAACAGCTCCTTCGTGATGCGCTCGCCACTCAATGTGAAGTTCTGCAGCTTCTCTAGGTCCAGATTGACGGTGTTCCCGCTCTCCAGCACCTGCTCCAGAGCAAATATGTAGTTGTGGGCGAACCGCAGTATCTCGATCTTCGTGAGCTTCGTCTCCTCGGGCAGCGAGGGCAGCGTCACCCGCAGCTTCTCCAGTGCATCGTTGAGGCTGTGCATCCGGTTGCGCTCCCGATCGTTCGCCTTTATCCGGCGGAACTTCTTAATGCGCACCACCTGGGTGGGGCTGCGCGAACGGGTGACGCGGTTCTTGCCGACGGCATATTTCCGCTTGGGCCGTGGTGCATCCGGATCTTCCGGCGACTTCATCGGCGTGCTGGTCATTTGCGGCTCGAAGCCTCCGCTAGTGGCACGGCTGTTCAGGTGCTCCACCAGGGTGCGGCCGCTGCGCGTGCTGTGGTTGCTGCTCGTGTCCAGCAGGCCCACGAATCCTGCCGGCGGTGAGTTGATCGGGGCTGTGTCCCAGGTGCCGGCATATGCCAAAGGTGCCGCCGGACCTGTCGCTGCAGTGTTGTAGGTTTCATCGAAATCCAGACGCCGTCGGGAGCTGACTTGGGCCTCCGTCTCGAAGCTCTTTTCGTAGCCGCTGTCGAAGGAGGCATCGTCATCGTCCTCGTCGAAATCGAAGGACTGAGAGGGAGCACTGTAGGCATTATAGCAGGCAGCCATGATCTGTTCTCGATTTCCGTTCGGTATGAACTATATCCTTGGTCTGTATCTGTGTTTATCCTCTATCGAACAGTCGCTACGCGTCTTCCACGCCTCCCAATTCCGATTTATGATTTCCGTTTTTCACTTTCAGAGTAGGACAGTGTCGCTGGGTGTTTCTGTGTGTCTCGCGTGCCCGCACCAACTAAAAGCTGGCAAGGAGTGCGCACCGGTTTTATGCACCGGGGCCAGCCATTAATGCCCGCGCTGGAAGCGGTAAGCCCGCTGATTTGGGTCTAGGCGGCGGCAACAACCCTCGGCGCATTGTCGTCGGTCGTGGCGGCGCCATGGCACACACAAATCCCAAAAGATATGCGCGCCGTGATTGTCGCCAGGGGGTTGCTTTTGCCCGCTCGCACACACACACACGCGCACGGATGTTCGATGGACGTGTCCGTGTACGGACACACTCACGGAGGAGATTCGTTATAGCTGGTATCGCTGCCAGTTAAAATACGAGCATTTTTTACGCTTTGCTGGCTAGCGGCGCGGTCTAAGCCAATCGGAAGGATGTCAGGGCTGGCGAGGATCAGCGATGACGCCAACGGCATCATCAAAGTTCAAAGCAATATTTGCTAGTGGCTGCATACTCTCTCGTGAAAGGGTTGTTCTGACTTTCACATCATGAAAAGGAGACTTCAATCAAGCCAAATATGCGAAATAGGTTTCATTTAGGGGCCATCTTAGGAATAATAAAGGAAATAAAACATAAAGTTACTTATACATACATATCTCTCTGTGGAGATCAGCCAGTACAGATATGTATGTAGATCTGTTCAACGTTCATCCGGAATCAGCTGCAAGTTTACGCTTCTGATGGCAATCCTTCAACGGTGTAGAGTATATCAATTTCGCATTTTAGAAACAATGCCATTTTATTTTATCACAACATTGAACTTGCGGCCGCCTAATGCGATTGCCATTCAAAACGTTTCAATTACCCGCAACTCTTTCGCTTTTGTCGTTTAAACCGCAGTAATCACTTAGGGCTTACGCCTGTCGCTAAAAGAATTAGAGCCACGTGGCCAGGACACCTCCGACACTTCCGAAAACGCAACATGTGTACTCCCACTCCCACTCTCACTCTCACTCATACTCTCTCCTCGGCCCAACCTAAGGCCTGGCCACGTGCCGTGGTCTTACCGGCTGCTCAAGTGGCAGAGTGTGCCATAGATATACATGCATATATGGGCCAAGAAGCATCTAAGTGGAGGCGTTTGCGGGCAGCGATTTCACAGATTCCAAGTGGCCGACGGGAACGGGTGCCACGTGTTATGATATGCGGAAATTATCGCAAATTGCTGGCACAATTGAGGAGGACTCTAGAGTGTCAAGGGTGCTAATTGAGCAATATGGCTCTATGGCCTATGGCTTGTGGCTTGTTGGGTATCAATTATGCCCGCCAAAGTAATATTTGATTTTCAAAGATTGGGCGTTTGCTATGTATATGTATGTATATCATTTGGTTGGTAATTAAAGTTACGAGTCTATTTGGTGCTATAGATCAAAAATACTCTTTAAAACCCCAGATGAAAATTAATCATTTACTAGACTACTAGAATCGATCTCACTGCACCGTGTTAAACATCAAAGCTATTCAGATTAAAAATTTTAGCATAACAGCCAGCAGTAAAGAAATATTTCAGTCATTCGAAACAGTTTGTCGGGAAAATATCTAAAATCTCGGAATAAAAATTTGGATTAAATTTTAAATTAAAAAAATAATGGATAAAAAAAATAAATGTATTCTGATCAAAATTTGGGCCATACTCCTAGAAACGAATATCCGGAAAGCAGGAAGTCGGGAAGCCGCATCCCCTAGAACAGCATCAACCAAAAGGTATGTGAATGATAGATAGTTCCATACTTTGCTGGGGTACGGGCGTTTGCAAAACATTTCGGAAAAAATATCCCTAGTTGAAGAGCAATTTTGAAGAGCAATTTTTATTATTTTTAATTAAAAGATTTTGACATTTTTCCCATTTTATGTGGGTAAAAATGAATCTTTGAAATTCAATTGTGCCTGTTCACCAAATACATAGAGCCTAAATGTAAATTCTTAATGATCCGGTCCATTGAGGGAATTTTTCATTTTTTAAGATTTTTGTAGGTCTGTGCATCGAGCCATATTTATCATAAAATCTTCCACTCACGAATCTATAGCTTCTGGTGCTTCGGCAGAGAGAGGACAAGTTTCTTGGAGGAATACAACAAAAGCTACTTGGGCCATGCTATGGAGGTCCTGCCGGCTCGGGCTGTCAGTAGCAGAAACAGGAGCAGGGAGAATGGGAGACACAGAGCAGCCAGAATCAGACCGTGGAAGTATGGGGCGGACAGAAGCTGTAGCAACAACATCAGGAGCAATACCACGGTGTCCTACACAACAGCACTTCCAACTACAGCAGGACGGACAACAGCGAGGACAGGGCGAAAGTCAACAGCGTCCTCAGGGCCACAATGAACAACGCAATAGAGGCTCTGATTCATATGGAAAGAGACCGAAAGGCCGACTTTTCCCCTGCCAGTTCGTGGAAGCTCCAAGATGCGAAAGTGACGGTAAGTAATATTTTATTCGTTCGAATACGAATCTGTTGCCCTTAACATACATAGCTTTCTGCTCTCCAACTGACCAATCCCCACGGTCGTACCTTGTGTAGGACTGAGGTATTGCCCGTGATGTTGTTGCTTCAGCTTCTTTCAGCCCTATACTTCCCTGCTGCTGTTGTGGAGGCGGCTTCCGCCCGGCCCAGCCTTCCCCGGACTTGTACTGACTGTTCTGTGTGTGCTAAAATGTTTGTCGAAATTTTCGAATTAAAAAAATTAAATACATGTCATATTTTTAACATCTCAAATAGTAAAATAGGTTGTATTTTACATGAATCAATAATGTTTATATGTCCTAAAGCTGAACTAATTTTGTGATGCACTAGTTAATTACAACTACTTTCAATAAGTTTATCACATAATACCAGATTCATTTGAATAACACAAGCGTTCCCAGCTGCACGTAACTCCGACCAACATCCCTAACTGAGACTAAATTGCCACCCAATTTCACACAAACCGCCACGTGTCGTCGACTCCTTTTCCGCTAGTGCTGTTGATATGCCTGACCAGCTCAAGTGCTCCTCCGACGCGTGTGGCTAATTCGCTTTTTTCGGGAAACACAATGCGTATCAATTAGGCTGTTAATTGAGAGGCGGGTGCGTGTTGCTGTTGCTGTTCCTGCTGCTGCTGCTGAGCGTTGGTCGAAATGGAGCGGTTTTCTACGAATCACAGTCCAAATAGATGTCAAAACACAATGCCTGGGCCAATCGGAAGGAAGTCAGAACTTGCTCTCACCCAAATGCGCTAGCAAAAAGACGACCGCAAACTAAGACCAAAACGAGGGGGAACGTTGTGAGCCGCGTCTACCGCCGCGGCTCTACTTTATACCCGGTACTCAGTCAGTATATATGTATGTGAGCTTGTAATAAATTACATTATTACATGTTCGCAAAAGGGATAAATTTAGTTTTAGCCAAAAAGGACAAAAAAAAATTAAGTCAACCTTTTCGGAGATTTTTATATATTAGATGTTTCCATATTTGTTTGCATCAATTTTTTACATCTGCCATTTCTACATGTTTTTATCTACTTCCTACATATACATACTCGGCTGTGTGCGAGAGAGAGAGGGAATCAGTCTGCGCTTGGGAGGCCACAAATTTCATTTGTTCCTTCTGACTATATTTATGGTCCGATCTGATCCAGATTCAATACTCTGATAGATATGGTCATTTTCTATGATTCTCCGTTTTTGGTTTTCCCGTATCTTCAAAATTTTAGATTTTCGTCTTTTGTGGGGGCGGAAGGGGGCGTGGCCAAATTTTGAAATACACTTGTACTGACGTGATATCACAGGAGCATGGATAGAAAGTTTGGTTGCTCTAGCTCTTATAGTCTCTGAGATCTAGGCGCTCATCTGGACGAATGGGCACAGCGCCCAACCCTGTGTGTGAGAGAGAGCGAGAGGGAACGATGCATTTCGAAATGGTTTTCTTCATTGTGGCTAAATTTATGAGTCGATCTGTTCCAGATTCAACACTCTGATAGATATTGTCATTCTCTACGATTCTGCGTTTTTAGTTTTCTCGTATCTTTAAAATTGTGCATGCCACAGATTTTCGTCCTTGGAGTGAGCGGAAGGGGGCGGGGCGAAATTTTAAAATACACTTGTAACAGTGCGATAGGACAGGAGTCTGGATACAAAATTGTGTTCCTGTAGCTTTTATAGTCTTTGAGCTATAGGCGCTAATGAAGACGGACAGACGGACGGACGGACAGACGGACAGACGGACGGACAGACAGACATAGCTATATCGACTCGGCTATTGATGCTGATCAAGAATATATATACTTTATGGGGTCGGAAACGCTTCCTTCTGGGTGTTACACACATTAATTTTTTGCACAAATCTAATATACCCCTTTACTCTTCGAGTACCGGGTATAAAGAGTACTGCGCATACATAGCCATTTTATAACTACTCTTAACTATTTCTTATATATAAGAATCTCGTGTAACGGTGTTTATGGTTAAACTACATACTGTCATGCGCTTAAATTCAAACATGAGTTAGACAAGAAACAACCAGAACCATTGAACAGCTTGCTCTTTGGGATAAAGCCAGATCTAACCCTGTTTCTGAAATCCATCTGCACATTCAATAAATGCATCCAAAGGACATCGTTCTGAGCACCAGAAATAGCTCACAATATTGCGAAAAATGATCAACAATTCAATTCAGCATTTGAAATCAAAGAACAAGTGTACCACAAAGAGGGCTCATTGCTGCCAATGTAGCAAATATATACTTCATAGCCATCAATATTCATTTTGCCCTACAAAGTAATATTTCCTTTTCAAGGATTGGGCGGTTTTCATCTAATTCATTTAGTTGGTAGTACTAGAGTTGATTAAAGTTACGAATCGATTTTGTGCTATAGATCAACAATACTCTTTATAACCTTAATGCAAAAATACGAAGAATGTAATAAAAGAAATTCATTCCGATCAGAATTTAGGCCGAACTCCGAGCAACCAATAGCCGAGAAGTAGCCGGAAGCCCCAGCCGTTAAGCCCCCACAACAGCATTGACCAAAAGGTAAGTGAATGATAGTTCTGTACCTTGCTGAACGTTGTTTAATTTTTAGATGTACCTTTTGGTGATATTGGGTGCGATATACGGGCATGTGCTCCAAAAATCGCGATGGAGTTGATGGAGAATCCGATGTATTTCTTTTAAACGTTGAGTGAATATCCGGATTTGAAATCACAAATAATACAGGCCGACGTAATGCAGATAGTTTCCACTGATGAAGAGCACTTTGCCTACCAATTAAAATGCATTTCAATGTTTGTATGTTAAGCTTTTTCTTGACATATGTAATTGATAAATAAATACGTACATATATATATGGAGTATGGCAAACACAAAACAAATTACAATTAATTAGAAGTAGGAATAGGAATTTCTCAGTCAAACTGATCCTTAAATAATTTCCATATACATATGTACGTTAGCTAGCAGATATTTGTTCCTTAATTCATCTTAATTAAAAATAAACTAAAGAGGATACAAGTTGCATTTTTCAAACTATCAAAATATATTGTAATTATTCATAAATTTCTGTATTTTACATGAATCGATAATGCGATGCACTAGTTAATTGTAGCTACTTTTAACAGGTTTATCGTCTAATACCAGATTCATTTGAATAACACAAGCGTTCCCAGCTGCACGTAATTGCGACCAACATCCCTAACTGAGACTAAACTGCCACCCAATTTCACACAAACCGCCACGTGTCGCCGACTCCTTTTCCGCTAGTGCTGTTGATATGCCTGACCAGCTCAAGTGCTCCTCCGACGCGTCTGGCTAATTCGCTTTTTTCGAGAACCACAATGCATATCAATTAGGCTGTTAATTGAGAGGAGCGTGCATGTTGCTGTTGTTGTTCCTGCTGCTGCTTAGCGTTGGTCGAAATGGAGAGGTTTTTTAAGAGCCTGCAGGCGTCGTCGTGACAGTCCAAATAGATGCCGAAACACAATGCTTGGGCTTCGGATAAACAGATGTACATATATATAATTTTGTCAAATCCAGGCTCAGTGCGGGAAAGAGCCAATACGAAATGTGCCTAAGGCCAATGGCGTTCTAACAAGCGAAACAAATTCAATTTTTCAGGGTGTTCCCGATGTGCAACCCCTCGTCGGCATTCGTTCCGAACACGTAGAGCGGCCCCTGAGGCTAGTGCAGGGTGCGTCCTTTCAGCACCGTCAAAATGGAACGATTTCCTCTTCGTACAGCGGATCCAATTCCAGGACCTGAGAGAATTGGATGCTTGCTTTGCTGGTCCGCGGCAATGACGAGATCGAAGAGTGTGAGTCCGAGGACAACTCAATCACATCTGGCAAACAGGAGGCTTTTTCTGAAGGTGCTTGCCGACAGACTCGCACTTGGAGCTCCTTGACCCTCATGTTACCTCGGGTCCCATGACCACCACGGCCGCCTCGTTTGCGATTGAGGGGGGCTGGCGGATGAACCTCTTCGAGATCCGTTGAGGAATCAGAGGTTATGTGTCTGAAGATCTTTTTGGGCACCATCACGGACGGTGACGGACGAATCGGCGAGTCGGACGTTATATGAACAAATTTTTTAATTCGTTTCTTCCCGGTTTTCTGTATCTCGAATGTTGGCGTAGAGGCGTTGCTGTCTGTTGTGATGGAATGGCTGTGGCTCTGTCTGGCTGGTCCTGGCTTTCTTCGTTTCCTCTGCGGTTTCTCTTTTTCTTGGAAGTAGGATACAAAGTCGGTGCGCTTGATCCGAACTCGGCATTCACGCATCTGCTTCAAGTCATGGAGAGTAAGAAGTTTTAAGCGGACCTTGGCTGTGCGTGTTAGACATTCTTGGATAAGGCGTTTGGTTAGGTCGCAATCGTGCCATGGTGGATGGGTTGACTCTGCTCCGTGGCTGCTTGTGTTGGAGCTTGGTGAGGGTTTGAAGCGCTTGTTTTGATGTACCTGATTAGTAGTTTCTTGTTTGAGATCTGCCGCCGTCGTCGTAGCTCCGTCTGCTTTGCGTACTTCAGTCCCCGTCTCCTGGCTCACCTCCTTCTCTTTTTCATCGGGCTGCAACACGCCTGTCTCCATATTAAAATCAGACGATGTGGCCGGCGGAGGCGTTAACTCTTTACTTACACCAGACATATCTTCGCAGGGCTCTTCGGTGGAGTCGGGCATGACCATCGTTGAAGTTTGCGAATCCACGCTGTCAGTTTCCGACGCGACGCGCATCTTCATCCCTCGTGGCTCCACATCCCTGTCTTTTGAGTGCGCTGGTGCTGGCGCAGTCCCTCTCAAGGCTTGCCAGCTCTTAAATTTATTTAGAACTGAGCTGCATTCTCTCAGGCCATTGCTGTTGCTGGCCACATCCTGAAGCTCTTCCTTTTCGAAGCTCCAGATGTCGGCAAAGGCCTTGAAGCCGCTTGTTTCATTGCAAAACTTTTTTCGGGTATCCAGCAGATCGCCGAATGACCGCTTCTCCGTATTCGCCGCCGCTTCTGGGGGTGGGGATTTTGGCGGCTCGGACTCGGTCATAGACTTAGTCTCAGGCTCAAGCTCGCTCTTAGTCTCCTTCTCTTCTTCTGGTTCGGAATGGACTGCAGAGCTGATCGTGGGGGGCGAGCGGCGACCACTTCGCATGCTCCGATCCATGTCAGAGAGCATGGCATTGGCAACCATAGCAGCAGCTCGAATGCGTGTCCTTCGGCCCGAGCCTGTATAATAGGCCTCCGACTCGTCTGAGGCTGCCTCCTCCTCCTCCTCATCTTCGGAGATCACTGAAAAAGGGTATACGTGTAATTATGAGAATCAACAAATTGGGATATGTTTACCTTCATCCCAAAATTTGCGAGGAGGTTTCCGCTTCTTGGCCTGCTTAGGACTCGGCTCCTCTTCTTTCTCATCCGCGCTCACTTCAGCTTCTGCTTCGGCCAGGTTTGCCGCATTTTCGTAGCCCTCCTCAATGGTGCCATAGTCCAGTTGCGGGCGGTCCTTGTACTTGGCATAGTCAATTTTTAGGAACTCCAATCGATCGTTAGCCTCGGCCATATTGAGAGCCACGAACTTATTCTTCAGATCTTTACTCTTCAGCAGCGCGTTGCAACGCTCGTGCAAGGTGGACCACTCCAGGGCCCACGAGTAGCGCTTGTTGCGGGGCTGAAATATCACTGTCAGCAGGTCCTTTATGAAGCTGCGCGGCAGGCGCAACGCCTGCAGAGCCTTGTAGATGGGTTCGTAGTCTCCTACGGGGGCATTGTGATTGGTTATGGTAACGATTTCATCGACATCAATTGTGGAGCTTAGCAGCTCGTATTTGATACCGAAAGCAGATTGTGCACTGCCGCCGGCCCCGGACCCAGTTGCCGCTCCGGCCCCGACCCACTCATCATCAATGAAGCGCTTCTTTTTGATGCGAGAACAGCGCTTGACTTCATTGTAGTTATTTGCTGTCGGATGGAGATAGAAGGCCGTCAGCCAGAACTCCGCCTCCATGAAGCCATGATCACTGAACACCTTGGCCAGATCCGCGTAGTTATTTGATAGTTTGTGCTCTAAGTTAAGCATAAAGTCCGTGGTCAGGCCGGGATGATAGCGCCAAATTTCGATGGCATTCAGCTGCTGGCCAATAATCTTCAACAACAGAGCAATCTTGGCAAACTGCCAGCCTCGGAAGTCCTGTGCGAAAAGCATTTGAGCATTTTATGATTACATTGCTTAACTTATTTGACTTACCCGTTCTGCCAACAATTTGTAGACAAAGTCCAAGACCTCCTCGTTGTTGGGTACATTTTGGAAGACGGGGTCTATTTGCCGATCTAACTCCTCGTCGACATCTGCCAAGGGCTTCTCATCATCATCGCAGTTCTTGTAGTTGCCAATGTTGCTGGCACGATTGCCTTTGCAGATCTGTTGCTGATAGTTAAGGTTCAAGTTTACGGTATACGGTGTGGCATGGCTATTCCGCTGAGACTCCAGCTTTTGCAGCTCGTTCAGAAGAAAGGCCTCGCTATTCTCCCGCTCCTCCACATAGCGATTCATTAGGACCTTGAAGTGAGGTAAGTGCGCCAGGAAATCGTGTTCGTTTAGGGCCATCAACTCCAGCAACTGGTTGCCCAGTACATAACTTGTGTAGGCCTCCAGCATGACGGCGAACGAGGTGACGAGATTCAGCTTGAACTTCTTGAACACAATCTGCTCGAAGAAGCCGCTTTTGCTTAGCCGCAGGCGTACACACATCTGGGCGATGAGACGAGCAGGCGTAAAACTTATGTTATCCGCAATTGGAGCTTCTTGCATGCTCAGAGCATAGAAACGTATATTGTACATCTTTAAAGGAGATTATTGATCTAATCAGTTGTATATAATGCCAAAGATTTCCCTTCTTACCATGTTGTCGATCGCATAGCCGCGATTTTCGTCCATTACGAAAATCGTCAAAAGATAGAAGTGTCCCACCAATGTTATGGCCGTCCGCTCATGCTCCAAGGATTCAAAGCTTGAATTAGCACTGGACTTTAGCCAAGCTGCCAGGACCCTGAGGGAAAGTTGTTTCACTGCCTCAAAGTTACCCGCATTAAACAGCTGTATAAGTCGCAGCAGTATGAGGTTTAGATTCTCCTGCTGCAGGAACGTGATATCTGCATGAAAATAGAAGACACTCAGTAAACCCCCGACATGGAGCAGTCCCCCACTCACCTTCATGTGTGGCAGCCAGCACTGAATGCTCTATGGTATGATGCTTGTTCTGTCTCAGGTTGGCAAACAGCTGCTGCAGATAGGGCACGTTCCAGGGCTTGCCCTGAAGCCTCAGGATATATTGCCAATTGATTTTGGATAGCCCCTCGATCTGGGCAAACGATGACGTTGCTTTGCCTAGGTAATAGAGCAACATGCGTTTTAGTCCCTCCGAACAGCTGCTCCATTCTTGACTGAACCACAACTGCAGCGAGTAGTGCGCCAGCACCTGGACAACATGGCGCAAGGAATCTTCTCGCAGGCCATCGGGGTTGGGTAGCTGGCAGACCTCCCAGCCGTATATCAACTGCATCAATCGTTGGTTCCCCATCAGCTCAAACACGTCCACATCGCTGCATTCAGTGCAGAATACGAACATTTTCTGTAAACGAAGGTTAAGCAATGGGCGATGGCATAGGTGGGTGGGCTCAGACTTACCGCTGAAAACTCATCGTATTCGAGCTTTGAGGCACAGTCGAGAAACTTCTGGCCATTGTGCAGTTCCAGGGGTAAAATTACTTCCATTGTGAGGTGTTTTTATAACGAAAACCCTCTTCTTTGATGTAAAATTTGCATTTTATTGGAAGCCGGTCGTATGCTTCGTCTTTTTTTTTTGTTTTGCAAGTGTGACCATGGCGATTATTTCATCGATAAAATATACCCGTCTGGCCCTCAGAAATATACCGAAATATACCATCTTCTTTTAAAAAATATACCTTAAACATACTGATGAAAAAAGGAACTGTCCATGGTTGAAAAAGATGTTCCTGATTTTGATATTCGGTTTCGCTCAAAAGCCTAGTACTCAGACAAGAAAAATTTTCTTGCGCAAGGAAGTTGCCTATATATTGCTGTGTGACCAGTGGGACCAGATGTACATGCTCTACGGTTACACTGTTTTGTGTTTGCTTACAAATAAAATCAGTTAAAACCCAAATTTTGCCAGAAAGCAAGCCGGAATGTACTACTTATGGGCTCTGTGGCGCTGGAGAACGACAAAGAACATAAAAAGCTCCGCAATATTGGATAAATCAGTATCTATTAAATTATAAATAAATAAAATGGGTATCGTTTATAAAATGGATAAAAAACAATATCCATATAATCATCTTCAATGAGATTCCATTTGTTTTCATTATTGCAATTTTCTAGCCGGCTGGAACTTTCCTGGTCTTCTTCATGTTGATGTCAATATACGAGTGTCGATGACCACAGAATATAGAATAATTCTATCTTTCAGTCGAGCCCAGCATATACCACCTTTTTTTCTAGTATAGATCGTTGCCTTTCCAGAATTAATCGGTCATTTATTTTGCTTGTCTGAGTACTCATTTGCAAAATTCCTGCGCAAGAAATTTCCATACGAATATCATCCCTGATTCTTGCGCAAGAAAATTTTGCTCGTATGAGTACTGGGCTAAACAATGAACATATTATTGGACCCGATATATTAATCTATATTCTACAAGATTGTATTTATTTTTCAGATATCCGACATCGGATTCTTCTGAACAATATGTATGATGATGTTGCTAACTGTTTATTGATCTTGATCCTCTTTTTTATACCCGGTACTCGAAGAGTAAAGGGGTATATTAGATTTGTGCAAAAAATTAATGTGTGTAACACCCAGAAGGAAGCGTTTCCGACCCCATAAAGTATATATATTCTTGATCAGCATCAATAGCCGAGTCGATATAGCTATGTCTGTCTGTCCGTCCGTCTGTCCGTCTGTCCGTCTTCATTAGCGCCTATAGCTCAAAGACCATAAAAGCTAGAGGAACACTATTTTGTATCCAGACTCCTGTCCTATCGCACTGTTACAAGTGTATTTCAAAATTTCGCCCCGCCCCCTTCCGCCCACTCCAAGGACGAAAATCTGTGGCATGCACAATTTTAAAGATACGAGAAAACTAAAAACGCAGAATCGTAGAGAATGACAATATCTATCAGAGTGTTGAATCTGAATCAGATCGACTCATAAATATAGCCACAATGAAGAAAACCATTTCGAAATGTATCGTTCCCTCTCGCTCTCTCTCACACACAGGGGTAGGCGCTATGCCTGATCGAATTTTTTGACGCCTAGTTCTCAGAGACTATAAGAGCTAGAACCACCAAACTTTCTATCCAAGCTCCTGTGATATCAAACCGAGACGAGTTTGTTTTAAAATTTGGCCACGCCCCCTTCCGCCCCCACAAAAGATGAAAATCTACAATTTTGAAGATACGGGAAAACCAAAAACGCAGAATCATAGAAAATTACTATATCTATCAGAGTATTGAATTTGGATCAGATCGGATCATAAATATAGTCAGAAGGAACAAATGAAATTTCAGTGGCCTCCCAAGCGCAGACTGATTCCCTCTCTCTCTCGCACACAGCCGTGTATGTATATGTAGGAAGTAGATAAAAACATGTAGAAATGGCAGATGTAAAAAATTTATGTTAACCAATATGGAAACATCTAATAGATCAAAATCTCCGAAAAGGTTCGACTTAAATTGTTTTTTTTTGGCTAAAATTTAATATTTTCTTTTTGCGAACATGTAATAAATTACAACAAGCTCACATACATATATACTGACTGAGTACCGGGTATAAAGTAGAGCCGCGGCGCAGACGCGGCTCATAACGTTCCCCCTCGTTTTCTTTAATATTGTCTTTTAAAAGTAAAACTTTTCCCGATTTAAAAATAAATATATACATATAATTTTGAATAGAAATTAAATTTAAGTTATTTAAATTTAAGCAAGGGAAGCTTTCCTTTTATACTCGGTACTCAGTCAGTATATTTCCGTCAAAAGGTCCACCATGCCAAAAACCATTAAAACCTAGTACTCAGACGAGCAAAATATTCTTGCGCAAGAAAGTTGCCTATATTTTGCTGTGTGACCAGATGTGCATGCTCTACGGTTACACTATTTTGTGTTTGTTTACAAATAAAATAAGTTGGAAATTCAAATTTTGTCAGAAAGTAAGCCGGAATGTGGCTCTGTGGCGCTGGAGAACGACAAAGAACATAAAAAGCTCCGCAATATTGGATAAATCAGTATCTATTAAATTATAAATAAATAAAATGTGTATCGTTTATAAAATTGATAAGAAAGAATATCCATTTAATCGGCTTCAATGAGATTCAATTTGTTTTCATTATTGCAATTTTCTAGCCGGTGCAATTTTCTAGTGTCGATGACGACAGAATATAGAATAATTATATTTTCAGTCAAGCCCAGCAAATACCACCTTTTCTTTTCTAGTATATATCGTTGCCTTTCCAGTATTAATCGGTAATTTATTTTGCTTGTCTGAGTACTCGTTTGCAAAATTCTTATTTTCTAAATCTATTGAAGGTTAGGTTAGATAAAGGTGGCTGCCAGGCTCGCTAGGAGCCCATCACACTTAGGCCGGTTTCGGCCCTAAAAATCTATTAAGAGTTAACTTATTTACCAAATTGACATTTAATTTCATTAACTTTAATCTGAAAGCCTATTAAAATAAGCAAAAGTTAACTTTTTTGGTAGTTTTTGGTATTTTTATAGTCACGTTTTCCTTTAATATTATCTCCTATAAGAGAGATGATTCTTGATAAAAGTCTCTCTAAGATATTAATATATAAAATCCCAAAAAATAGTCGATTTTTTAATTTGTATTGCCACCGAATTTGGTAACATAATGCTAGTTACTTACGTCCGAAGTCTCTTTTATTACAAAAAAAAAAAGTTTTTACTTTTAATAACTTGGAAAATTAACGCTCAGTACTTCTTATATTAGCACAAACAATTTAATTCTTACCCAATATGCAGAGTTTTGCAATTTTATATCCCAACCCAAAACATCACTGATTTTTTAAAGTAACGTCAGGACATAGTTTGGCTCATTATACCCGGTACTCGAAGAGTAAAGGGGTATATTAGATTTGTGCAAAAAATTAATGTGTGTAACACCCAGAAGGAAGCGTTTCCGACCCCATAAAGTATATATATTCTTGATCAGCATCAATAGCCGAGTCGATATAGCTATGTCTGTCTGTCCGTCCGTCTGTCCGTCTGTCCGTCTTCATTAGCGCCTATAGCTCAAAGACCATAAAAGCTAGAGGAACACTATTTTGTATCCAGACTCCTGTCCTATCGCACTGTTACAAGTGTATTTCAAAATTTCGCCCCGCCCCCTTCCGCCCACTCCAAGGACGAAAATCTGTGGCATGCACAATTTTAAAGATACGAGAAAACTAAAAACGCAGAATCGTAGAGAATGACAATATCTATCAGAGTGTTGAATCTGGATCAGATCGACTCATAAATATAGCCACAATGAAGAAAACAATTTCGAAATGCATCGTTCCCTCTCGCTCTCTCTCACACACAGGGGTAGGCGCTATGCCTGATCGAATTTTTTGACGCCTAGTTCTCAGAGACTATAAGAGCTAGAACCACCAAACTTTCTATCCAAGCTCCTGTGATATCAAACCGAGACGAGTTTGTTTTAAAATTTGGCCACGCCCCCTTCCGCCCCCACAAAAGATGAAAATCTACAATTTTGAAGATACGGGAAAACCAAAAACGCAGAATCATAGAAAATTACTATATCTATCAGAGTATTGAATTTGGATCAGATCGGATCATAAATATAGTCAGAAGGAACAAATGAAATTTCAGTGGCCTCCCAAGCGCAGACTGATTCCCTCTCTCTCTCGCACACAGCCGTGTATGTATATGTAGGAAGTAGATAAAAACATGTAGAAATGGCAGATGTAAAAAATTTATGTTAACCAATATGGAAACATCTAATAGATCAAAATCTCCGAAAAGGTTCGACTTAAATTGTTTTTTTTTGGCTAAAATTTAATTTTTTCCTTTTGCGAACATGTAATAAATTACAACAAGCTCACATACATATATACTGACTGAGTACCGGGTATAAAGTAGAGCCGCGGCGCAGACGCGGCTCATAACGTTCCCCCTCGTTTATAGCTTTAAAACCATACGTTCGATGGTTGTTGTGATCCAAATTTGACCTTTTCGTTTTTTTTTTAATACCCGGTACTCGAAGAGTAAAGGCGTACATTAGATTTGTTGTAAAAATGGATGTGTGTAACACCCAGAAAGAAGCATTTCCGACCCCATAAAGTATATTTTTGATGAGTATCAATAGCCGAGTCGATATAGCCATGTCCGTCTGTCCGTCCGTCTTCATGAGCGCCTTTATCTCAGAGACTATAAAAGCTAGAGAAACCAACTCCTGTCATATCACACTGTTACAAGTGTATTTCAAAATTTCGCCCCGCCCCCTTCCGCCCATACAAAAGACGTAAGTCTGTGGCATGCGCAATTTTGAAGATAAAAGAAAACTAATCATAGACAATGATTATATCTATCAGAGTGTTGAATCTGGATCAGATCGGATCATTAATATAGCCACAAAGAAAACCATTTCAAAATGCATCGTTCCCTCTCGCTCTTTATCACACACCGTGGTGGGTGCAAAAACGCAGGAATCATAGAAAATGATTCATATATATCAGAGTATTCAATTTTATGTAAGCTCACATGCATATATACTGACTGAGTACCGGGTATACAGTAGAGCCGCAGTCTTAGCCGCGGCTTACAACGTTCCCCCTCGTTTTTTTTTACATTTTGTCGTACAAATGTTATGTAACGCCAGAATGGAAGTGCCCATATGTCAAAATTTCAGGTCACTCGGTGCAGTCCTTTTCGAGTTTTTAAATGAGCCAGAGCCAATATAGCATATTTAAATATAGGTAGATGATGGTGATTCTTTAATTCTTTAATGACTTATAGAAAAATATGGCTTGCAATGGTCACTTCCATGCATGGCTTCCCACGCTCGTGGCCAAGTTATAGTAGAATTGAATTTATAGACTGCCCTTTGTTGCCATCTGGCGCATGCAAAGTGCAAACAAATGATTATTAGCTGCCAACAGCACAGCGGGCGGCAGCCACTACTCCATCTTCACAATGAAAGCACCAAGGGATTCCTATACAAATGTGGCATTCTGAATAGAAAAGAACTGTCACGGGGATGGGGCGCGGTGGGGATGTGTGGAGTGTGCCTTGGTCAAGGCGACAGCAAGAGCAGGACTTCAATGCAATTTCGCATTCCCGTGGCTCCCCTCTTTAAAGGTTCCTCTGACGGTACCCGAACAACAAGATATCACATGGCATCATTCAGTGACGTACCGAAATGGATCGCATCGCTCAGTATAAAGGTCACCTGCTAATGGCTGCAATTAGGCCAGACACATAAACAGGAAATGATTTACAATCGTTGCTGCTGCTACTGCAACACATGTACCTGTCATTGATAGCCTGACTCCGAGTCCGCAGCGATTTATCAGTGGCGAAATCAATTAGTAGCTACGTAGCTTATCGTTGGGGATAAGGGGGTCGTCCCAATGCGTCCCCCCATAACCCATTCATTATACGCACCGGTAGAGCAGTGTCATAAATATTCCCATCATCGTTTATAGGCATCACAGGCAAGGCACACGGGCACGGGCACCCATCAAATGGCCACAAATGAAAACCTGTTGATGTCCGCACGCCCATACATCCACGGAGCAAAGGTTGACATCTTCTTCAGCTCTCGTAATTGAAGAAGCTCTTTTCCTTCCTTTTTTGTGTTCTTTTAAACACGGTACCGGTATTCGTATAGAACAAGGGTATATTGTATTCAAACAGGTGTATGTAACAGGTAGAAGGAAGCATTTTCGACACCATAAAGTATATCAATTCTTGATCAGTCGAGGAGATGTAATATATCGTTATATAATGCTTGCCATTCTGGTATCTATTGGGTGTATTGTGGGAAAAAATATACATGAAAATCACCCGAATAAACTCGCTTAGCTTTTAGGGATACACACTTGCATGGGGACATATATTTGGGGTTGACTTTAAATCACTCAAACTGTGCTTTTCTTGAGGCTACGTTGAGATTATTCATGCCCGTTTTCGTTCCAGATGTTTCGGGTGTTTGTTCAAGGTTTAGTACAAGAAATATGTGATTTTTGCAGTTTGCTGGTGTTTTGCTATTTTCGTAGAATTTTAAGAGGTGTCTTTTATTCGTAATGTCGAGTATAGGGTTCTTACAATTTGTTATTTTCGAAGGGAATACGAATACCCATGCAAACTGTGTGGAGTGCCTGAAGAGGCGTCGCAATATCGTCATAAATATTCATGAAGCACTAAAAGGGTTGTTACTCGAATGCTTAGGTGAAACATGCGGAGCGGTCGCAGACGCAGCCGCCGCCCACCCACAAGCGCCCCCACATCGATGGCAGTGCGAATCGAAGGTGATTGGCAGGAAAGAATAGTATTTGTATTTGAGTTTGGTCGATTGCTGCGCCGCCCCCTGCTGACAGAAAGAAATGCAATATGCAATATGCTCGCTGAGTGGTTTCACTCCATTGTAAGCGTGTTTAATTTTAAATGCCTGAAGGCGGGACCCCAACTGGGAGCATGTACCTGAATTTGAATGAGTCCAAGGCCCACGCAGGCATCGTCCAGGCACAGGGACAGTCTCAGTCCCAGTCCCAGTCCTGGCCGCGGGCTACAGTCTGTCCAACTCCCCAGGGGATCGGGGATGCGATGCGATGCGTTGGGTTCGGTTCGGTTTGGTTTGGGACGAATAAACAAAAGTTGTAGGGCCGCGCATGTGTGCCATCAACTCAAGGAACTACAACACTACTAAACTGCCACATAGGCGTGTACGGGGGACACCCCGTCAACGGCCACTTCCGTTGCAAGCGGCAGCGGGACTACAATGGAGGACAGGCGGACATCCTGCCACCCATCATTGTAAATGTGAATGTGAATGTGTGCGTGCGCAGTGAAGAGGAGCCCTTGTTGTTGTTGGGACCCGAAGTCCGATTCGGCCATATCGCCGGGTCCACGTTCGGGCCGCGAGTCGCTTCCGTTTTGATTTATAAGCGACTGCTGCGCCGTGCTGCGTATCATTAGCAGTCGATCAACAGGTTTACGCACACGCAGCCCCATAGACAGGGCTCCAACTATAACACTGTCCTCTGGCACTCCTTCATTTCCTCGGTGCACAGGCTGTGCAAGTGTCCGCTAATTGAGTTCCACAAATCCACTTATAAAAGTAATTTCATGTGGAAAAAACTATTATAAAGCAGAGCACAAAAATCAGGAATCCAATCAGAAGCCCCATTGTGAAAAAGTCGTCTGACCGCAGATACAACGGAAGCCCGGCACCCGTTCACTTTTTGATTTCAAATAAAACAGCGAAAATTGTGCAAAAATATACTCAGGTGAGTGGTTTGGATATATTTAATATATGGCCAGGCGAGTGGTTAGTAATCCAATTTTGGCAGATGGGGATTGGGATGGGTTCCATGGTTTTCCAAAAGAAGAAAATTGAATACAAAAATTAAAAGTTATTGCGGTGAAAATATAATTAAAGCTTCATTTCTGATTGAAAAGTGTGCTTGCACTGGATTTCATAGATTTTGATAAGTTTATTTTACAAAAATTAAGGAATATAGAAACTAAGTGGGTAAGATCTGTGCTCCTCACTTTTTTTAATAATTGCTCGCTAAAATTATACATTTAACCAAGTAGAAGCTTAGAGAAAAGCCTTACGCAAGTAATTTCCGTATTTTAATATGCAATAATGTTGATTTAAATATCTCATGGCTGAAAAGCTCCTGAAAAGTCATAAAAAGATGTGCGAAAATTACTGAATAAGGAACTAAGGAAATAAGAAGCAATTTTGAGGCCATCCAGGGCGTCGATACCCTTTCTTCGCGTTTTACTACTCTCGTTTTTGAGGGAATACCGATTTATTCAACTTTCTGTGATATGACATAAAATATTCAATTTAATTTGCAATTTTAATTATATTACAAGTAATATCTCGAGTACATTTTTTTGCGCAGGAATTCATTATTTAACCAACAGCTTTGACAAAAAAACTAAACTCCAGCGCGCTAATACCTCTATTACCTTTCCATATTTTCACGAACTCAGCCGGAACTAAAATAATTATAATTTTGCCAGCACTGTTCGGGTGGTTTGAATCCATTGCCGGCTTAGCGGCCTAAATTTGATAAAGAAATATCAATAAATTATGCAGAACGAACTCTTTTGCATTAAAACAGAATCGAGTGTGGGTCGAGAGGGCAGACAGGGACTGGCCTGGGCCTGGGTCTGGGCCAAGTAGCGTCTGCTTGAGACGAGCATTCTATTTGCACTTTTGCGGATATTCTGTTGATTTACGAATTTTCGTTAATGTCCATGTCCCCCAAGCCCAAAGCAGCCTGGAATTCTCGATGAAGATTTCCATTTACACTCTTTTTTTAAAGGACAGGCAACAGGCGGTGTGCTGCGGTCCTTCTATGTGGGTGCTGTGAGACCTATTTAAACAAAATACTTATAGGCAAATGCCATCCTTTGGCAAATATTTGCCGAGGCTATTTATCGAGGAGACACAATGAATGGGCGAGCTGGCAAATTCGATTTCCACCGAGCTGTTTAATTTTGGCGCGAAAATTTCGTTTCAATTTGTTTGCCCAGCAAACTGGGGGGAATCCTCTCCAAAAGGATGTGGCCAGGAGTGTGTTGGCTCTGTCCTCTTCAGAGGATTCGGCTGGTATGGTTGCCGTTGCCCTGACACCACATGAATTATTCGCAAGCAGGCAGGCAAATTAATAATGGACACAGGCGAGGAGCCAACTAGCAAATTCGGAAGAATGTCAGCCGCAAAGGTCATAAATATTTTCAGTTAATTTCAATTACAACTTGACTCTGCGCACGTTTTCTGGCAGTTTTCTTGGTTCCTGGTTGATTCCTGGATGGCCTTTTTTGGCCCCCCGCTCCCGCCGATTGTGGTCATAAAATTTGATGCGTGCTCCGTCATCACGGTGGCTCTATATATTATAATTTGGCGCAAAGCCGCTAAAACTTTCATCTGGGCGGCGTCAATCAATCAACGACAAGCGCACAAATTAAGTCCAATCTAAGCCGGCATAGGGCGGCCAGAGATCCGAGAGATGGGTTCATACTCGGACCATCATCAGTCAGGAGTCACTAGTCCGGGGCCAGTTCCAGCTGGCAACGGGTTGGCTTTCCGCTGACGCGACGCCTCTCAATTAGTTGGCCAATCCAAGCGGACAATTTAATCAGGAGAGGACCTCCCAGATAAGATACGACCGACTTGCCATGCTGATTGACGTGCCGTGATTGCTGTGGGCTTTGAAGACTTGATTCCATGGGGATGACTTTCCAGGTTGGCGCCTAAAAGAGGTTCAGCCAGGAGGATTAGTCCAAATGGGGCATTATAAATATTGATAGGGATAGGTTATTTATCTGATGATTCGAACCTCTGTAGGAATAAGGGCGACGCATTTCTATTGATGGTATTTCGGGAAAGTTACAGCAAAGACATTCTTGCGGTTCTTCCCCCATATGCCGATAAGTAGGATAGGGATTTGCTTGCTTTTAAGTATATTCTGTATGCTGAAATGTATGCTAATCAATATGGTAATGCAGCATATGCGAGCGCATGGGAAAAACTACTTTGGCAGGAAGTGCAAACAAATATCCGCCCACTTCCTGCACCCATTCTGGTCTTAGCTGCCTTTTGTCTAGTCTTTGGAGCGGCCGCAAGTGCAATCGCAAGGCACTTAAGCCGTTGGACAAACAGACGCATAATCTTGACTATAAGAAAGCATATTAACGTTTTGAAGCATCATTATCGACTTGAAATGGCCTTTCACCGGCCCCCCCCCCCCCCCCCCCCCCTTTCCATCTCAAACTCCCAGCCCCTTTGCACTCGTTGGCAAATCAGCAATGGCATGGAGTCAAGTGGAGAGCAGAGCTGAGAAGTGCGTAGGATTACCGGCAATAGGCAGGGATATACGCGTATCCCCAATCATTCCGCTGCGTTGGCCTCGCCTCCTGCCTCGTTCCTCCTGCTGCCAGCAGACATTCCGAACACCCTCCATCGGAATGCCGCCGCCCGCTGGTTGCTACCTCAGGAGGAGGACATTAATAGGCCATAAATTGTAACTGTTATGCGCTGTTGCCTTTTAACGCAGCGGTCGACAGGCGGCATGACATGACCTCCGACATCCAGCTGGGCGGCGACTCCTCACGGAAGCTCCCACCCCCACCGCTTTCAATTAGAGAGGTTATTTAGCTAAATCGTTATGCTTGTTCCCTCCCCCCACCGTGTTCGGACCCCTCTTGTTGGAGTAATTTTTAAGCGTGAGCGAAAATGATTGCCGTTGAACGGGGGCGTGGGCGGGGGTGGTGGGAAAACAAAGCGCTCCCCAGGACCCCCGTGAACCCCCAGGGAGCAGTCGAGCGGCGTTGGCTTTGACTTAATTGAGCATTCCTCGAGACCCTGCGGTTGAACCTCAGGGCCTCAGTTGAGACTCTGCCTTAGAGTCAGTTTCATTTACATATACAATTCCCTTCTTTCATATTTTCGCAGTGAGCATGGCCCACCCGAAGACAAAGACCCAGAACCGCCTGTTGCTGGTGGTAGTGTTGCTTCTGTGCAGTGCCTGCAGCAGCCTGGCCACCGGCAGCATCGCCAGCACCGCCAGCAATGAGCCCAGCGGCCTCTCCGAGCAGGTGGTGGACCAGATGAGCGACAGCGATCTGTACAACAACAACAAGCGGGCCTGGCAGTCGCTGCAGAGCTCCTGGGGCAAACGGAGCAGGGACGGGCCAGGTGGGTTGGAGGCATCGTTCGATGTAGACGACAACATCTACATGACCGGACACTTTGTGCCCCTGGTGATCACGGATGGGACCAACACCATCGACTGGGACACCTTCGAGAGGCTGGCCAGCAACCAGGATATGCAGCCGCAGACGCCGCAACAGCAGCAGTCGGGCGAGGACATGGTTGAGGATCCGGAGGCGGCCGGCAACATGGGAAAGCGGGCCTGGAAGAGCATGAATGTGGCCTGGGGAAAGCGTCGTCAGGCCCAGGGCTGGAACAAGTTCAGGGGCGCCTGGGGCAAGCGCGAGCCCACCTGGAACAACCTGAAGGGCATGTGGGGCAAGCGCGATCAGTGGCAGAAGCTGCATGGCGGCTGGGGCAAGCGCTCTCTTACCCTCAACTAAACGCCAGCATAAACGTAAACGTAAAACTATCCCAACACTAACCAGGCATAACTAATACCCAACTGTATCTAACCAATAATAATATGTGTATGTGTGTTCCCCCATAGAGGTTCCGTTCCGTTTCCAGTCTAAGCATCGGTGGAAGCTGCTCTAGAGACCTGCTCCCAGACACCATCGGGATCGGGGCAACTGAAAGTCAATTCCAAAAATGTATGAAAGCCAGCGCCAGATACACAATACGTATACATATTCAGATTGTATTCTAAATGAATCCAGTATTATTATAGCCATTACATACATATATATCCACCATATGAGTACGGTACTATCTTTAACTTTTTTTTTTAGCACCTAGCATCTCTCAGTATACCAGAACAAAGGAATATTTCGAAAGAATATCACTTTAATTTAGTGACGTTAACTTAGTTAATGAATTGTGCATATATTTATATTTAAATATACATAAATACAAGACATATATATACCAAATGGCAATTATAAATATGAAATGCAAATACGTTGAACCTAAACTTGAATTCCATTTGGATGTTTCTTTGTTTCTTTGGGCTCTATGTGGGGGTGAGTGCTAGTGAATCCAATAACTAGTAACCATGGAAGACATATACATACATACACATATGTACATATATGGGACATGTCCCAGATCAATGAAAACTAGATCTCAGAGCATATAGGACTCTCAGCAACTAATGTCATTGCTTACACTCATTTAGCTTCTGCGTATCAAAATAGGCAAACCGTTAACCATGTCTGCTATGTTCCATAATGTGAACAATCTGATATTTTTTGGAGTCACCACTGTGGTGATGATGGTAAGCTTCATCATCATAACCGTGTACACGGGCTTCCAGCACGAGACCAAGAAGTTCAAGACCATGGTGGTGACGATTGTGCTGGTGCTGCTGTTCCACTTCATAGTCCTCGATCCGATCAAGTTCATTGTGCTGTCCATCGACTCGGCCACGTGGCCGAGGAAGCACATCATGAATTACAAGCCGGAAGGCAGCAGGGAAAAGTATAACCACTTGGACTACCTGAGGACGAGATTGAGGAGCCTGAAATCGCAGCTTATGATCACCATTCAGCACCGCAACGAGAGACTGAACGAGAAGTACAGCCACATAACCCAAGATCTGAAGCTCTACGGGACATACTTCCTCCTGCTGCTGTTTGTGGTGATTGTGCACCAGGATCCGCTACTCTACTACAACACGAACGCCGTGGTGACCCTCATGTCCCAAAATACAAGCACTACAATCGGCATAAAGGAGATACTGACCTTGAATACGGTGTACGACTTCATAGAGATTTCACTGATCAAGGGCTTCAATCCGGATACGAGCTCTGACACCGGCTGGCTGCACATCCGGCAGATGAAGAGGTTGGGCGTAATCCGGCTGCGGCAACTGCGACATATTGACAGACCCAGTTTCTACGATACATCGTGGGACCAAATGACGAGAATGCCCGCGTGGAGCGAGCCCTACCAGCGGCTCCACTACCAGGATAAATACTGGCGGATCTACGAACCGTGGCTACCCATCACCCACATGCCGAGCCTGGAGGATGGACTGCTGCTGAACTTCAATCATTACGGATACGACGTGGACTACCCGGAATTGCTCGGCTATGTGGCCCTGCTAACCACAGGGCCGCACAACAGCCTCAAAGTATTGAAGTACCTCAAGACCTACAACTGGATCGACCAACTAAACACCTCCGCGTTCTTTATCGACTTCACCATGTTCAATGCGGACGCGAACATCTTCACTGTGTGCACGCTGATGGTGGAGTACACTCCGTTCGGATATCAGATGACCCGGGCGGGGGTGCAGAGTGCGAAGCTGCTCGAGAGCCTCGACCAGATGAGCCATCTGAAGATAATCGTTATGCTCCTCTACCTGATCATAGTCATTCAGTTTGTCCGCAGCCTGGTGGTCAAGCTGTGGTACAACCATGCTGCCATCAAAAAGGCCTGGAACAAGGTGGACGTGATCATCTGTATTATGAACTTGATCTTACTGATGCTCATATTGCTCCGCGAGTACGAGGTGAGCAAGCTGCTGAAGCTGCTCAAGGAGTCCACCACGAGAGACTACCTCGACTTCCAGCGGCCCACGCGGCTCTACCTGTTGATAAATATTGTTATGGGCTTCCTCGTGTGCATCACTACGATCCGCCTCTGGAAGGTGCTCCAGTTTGCCAGCGTCTTCGCCGTTTTCACCAAAACGCTCTATCTCGCCTGGCCAGCCGTGGCCAGTACCGCACTCATCATCATCATCTTTCTGATGGGCCTCGGCATGGCTGTGGCCATCATCAACGGCAACAACAGCGAGTACTTCCAAAAGCTGGTCAAGTGCATCATCGCCTGCCTGTGCTTTGCCTTCGGCTTTAGCTCGGAGGTCCATCCAACGGATATGTTTTACGGCGGAGAGTCCCTAGGGATCGGGCTCTACCTAGTGCTGGTCTTCATTATTGCTGTGGTTCTCATGAACGTGTTCGCCGCCCTCATCTTCTCCTACTTCGAGAGCGCAGAGCAGGACCGCAAGGATAGCACCCACAACAAGCGCATCAACTTCTTGCAGTTCCTGCGCCTCGAGTTCGCCAACACACTCAAATTCTGTGGCTGGGGCTGCCGCTTCTTTCGCAAGAGCTACCACCCACGGGGCCGCACTGTCCGCGAGAATATCGAGTGGGAGATGTATAGGCGCGAACTAATCAGAGCCAAGTCGAGCAATTTGGTGGTTAGCAAAAAGCCCAGCGACGACGAACTGCGCTTCCAGTATCGCCAGCGTATCGAGCTGTTACTCGGCCTTTCGGCCATTCTCACTGTCCAGGTGGAGCTGGTCGAGCGACTGATGCTTGGCGACAAGAATGGCGAGCTTCCACCCACTTCCGAGTCGGACGACGACTCCGATATACCCGAGATGTATCGCAAGCATGCAAATACACCAAATACAGAAGAATAGTGTACAATGCTGTCCCAGAATAAAGATGGAAATAAGCGACGTTGGGGGACGTTGTTATCCGCGGCAAAGACCGCGGCTCTACTTTATGCCCAGTGCGCAGTTAGTATCTACATATGTGAAAATATTATTTATTTAATTTATGCAATATATTTTATGTGTCGTTTGGCATCGCTGTTCGCAAAGGAGACGAATTGATTTTTTACCAAAATAATAATTTCATAAAACTCGGTCGAACCGTTTGGGAGATTTGCATTTTTTTTAGATCTGTCTGTTTTACCGCGCCAGAAGGCCCACGCTGCACGCGAAGAGAGTATGAGAGATATACTTAGATATATAGGCGCTCATGACGATGCGCCCAGATAGACATAGCTATATCGACTCGGCTATTGATGCGGAATAAAAATATAAATACTTTATGGGGTGGGAAACCTTGCAGAGGACTTTGTGGTTTTGGTTTGATATTAGCTGAGAAAGGTCTCACAGATCATTCCCCTGGGTCTGGGCCGACAGACGGAGCCTCCTCGAAAATAAGCAGCGATAAATGATTTAATTAAACTTGAGCTTCGTTTTCCGCGTAGTCAAGGGCGCGAATAATTCCACTACTTAGTTTCTGAGCCCACGAGTGCGAGTGCTGCTCACCCAATGCTTTTATTTCAATAATCTGGGAGTGGTAGTGGAACTGGGCACAAATTGGCAACTACACGCCCGATGCCTCGGCTGATGAAAGGCCTGATGAAAGAGTGAAGAAAGAACTCCCTCGACTCCCAAGCTGGCGGCACTAATCGTGGCCCATGTCAGGCCCCTGGCGCAGTTGCAGGCGGCGCGGCGCGGCGTCTCAATCTCAATGCCAGCGAAGCGGCGACAACAATCGCAGGCCTAAATTGCCGTCAGCCCGCAATTTGACGCCACCCTGTAATGCCACGAGATGATGACATATTCCCCTGCGGCTGGGAGACACCTGATCTCATATAAACGGTGCTTCTGCAGGCCGCGATCCCAGTCGAAATGTTTGCTTCGAAACGAAATCTTCTCCCGGTATCCAGCTTCTGCTGGTGTGTCTGCCTCTGGCTGTCTCTGGTGGCGTCGCAGGAGCAGAATTCGAGTGCTGTTATTCAGACAGCGGACTCCTGGACACCGCTAAAGCCCCCACAGAAACGTCAGGCCAGTATTCCTCTGGAGTCGGGAGTCTCTACAGCAGCAGCCAAAAGTTACGATCCACCCCCGGAGTTCTATCGAGGACCAGGATCGGTTTCGAAGTTGGACAGCACTGCGGCTGGGTTTATATCCAAGCCGATTGGTGCGATTCCCCCTGGAGGCACACCCAAGTTTGGCGGCTTTAAAGAGAATCTCAGTGAGGCCTACGACAAGTGGCGCCAGGGAGGTCGGCCCCTTCAGGATCGGATCAGCGTGGGTAAGATCACCCAAAAGTCGAGTGAAGAAGACCGCCAGATCTATCCCCATAATCCATAGGTCACTACGGAAGCAGTGCAAGCGGATCAGGAGGCAAAAGCTATGCTTATGAAGGTCATCCCTATCCGTACGACTACGGACAAGGACCCTCACACGGATACGAGACGGGACCAGTTCCCAGTCACGGATACGGATCCAGTGTCGAGGCAGGAGGGCCACCATACCATGTCTACAGGCCCCGACCCGAGCCAGGCCATTATGCCGGACCTGGTATAGAATACACCTACAGCTCGTATCCCATCGACTCGCACGAGATCGTCTCGCACAAGGGATCGCCAGAAATTTCCCCCAAAGCTCTGCTGGCCAAGAGCTTCCTCATTCCGCTGGCCAGTGCCACCGTTTTGGGCATAGCAGCAGCCCTGATCAACAACCCCCTGCTGTTGCAACTAGCCCCAGTTCCAGGCCTGGGGGTCGGAGTGGGAGTCGGCCCATCCGTTGTGGGAAAGCGGAAGAGACGAAGACGTGCTCTTCGACTATAAGAACGTCTATTTACCCTACAAATTTAGTTTTCCTACTCTTTGCCCTTTTAAAAGAGTAGTTCCAATCGTGCATTAATTAACGTTTTCAATCGAAATGGATAAAAATAAGCAAATTGAAAAACCGTTTCAAAATCAGGAGTGAGCAAGTCATTTCAGACTTCCACAAACAATTTACTGGACTGGTTTTGACAATATATCATAGATCGGAAAATAGAAAATTGATCTACAGAATCTACGACCAATTTGATGCAGATCTGGAATATAGTATAATACATACACATTGTTAAATAAATAATTATATCCGATAAATAAACAATTTTTTTTTGAGTATCTAGTTTTTAAAAGTGCTGTTTTATTGCATTGCATTATTTCAAAACGAGCTAGAACATTGTGATCCGCGGCAAGTGCCGCGACTCTACATTTATACATTCAACATTTTTTAGCTCCATTTAGCTCCAACTTACCGTCTGGAAATTATTAAGCTTTCAAAATTGGAACTTTGAAAACTCAGGAAGAGTAAAAGTTATCGTTTTTAAATCTATGGATAAACGGCTGCCGTTTAATTCCGTTCGGTACCGGTACATTCCCAAAAGCCATTTTACCGGGGTAAAACTGTTGCAAATAACAATTTGCGGTATTTTTTATACTGTTTAGTATTCCGCTCTATCTGTCTCTCTCTTTTTCACTTTTCACACGCCAGGGGACTGCACGAGAAAGAGTGAGAAAGATAGATCAAGAGAGAGAGAGAGAGAGAGATAGAATGAGCAATCGCGTGAAATGGGAAGCATCGATTTGTTCATTCTGGCCATAATATGGTCCGCTCTGATTCAGATCAGATTCAGCATTCTGGTATATATGTATGGTCATTCTCTATGATTCTGTCGTTTTCTCGTATTTTCAAAAGTTCTGATGCAACAGTGAGGACGGTAGCAATATTTGGAATACAAAAACTTGATTCAGTGTGATATCATCGGAGGCTTTGGTTGCTATAGCTCTTATAGTCTCTGAGAACTAGGTGTCAAGCATGATGGACAGACGAATAGACCGACAGACAGACATAGCTATATCGACTCGGTTATTGATGCTGATCAATAATACATATATATATATACTTAAAGGATTCGGAAACGCTTCCTTCTGGATGTTGCACAGATCCACCAGAAATATTTCCTTTGTTTTTCGAACATTGGTTATATGTTTAAAAAAGTGGAAAATATTGATATTTGAACTGTAACTGTTAATATGCAACTACACAGAGAAGCTTTCGTAAGGCGACACCTGACGACGGAATCGGTTAGTTCTTAAAACGGCCGTGTTGGCGCTGCGACGTAGACTTTTTCGATAGGTTTTCACACTTGTTACATCACTAAGACGGCACGCTATTTCACATCACTAAGAAGGCAAAGCCGCCAATTTTCCGGCATTATTCTAAATTTCTGTTTACTAATAAATACATCATGAATTACTCCAGGAACGCATGGTAAGATTACTAAATACCGTCTTTGACCACTTGACCAACAAAATTTGAACGTCAAACAGCTCACCGATTGTGCAGAAGAGCTTAGATCTGCGCCTCCGCGGCGCCCTGACCAGAAGATACCTTAAATGGTGCACATTCAACGTGGTCATCCTGTCACTGCTCCTGTTCGACTTGCTTCAGACGTGCCCGTCCTTGCGGCAGGGTTACTTCTTCATGGCAGAGTGCTCCGTAACCACTCTGACAGCCCTAAGTGCGGTGGCCTGCCTGGGCAAGTATTTGTGGTTATGGTTTAGCGGCGGCCAGGTGATTGGGACAGATGTTCAAAGGAGTCTACTGGATGGCTATGAAGGTAAAGAGTTGATTCAGGCTATATATAGAGAATTGTCTAATGTTTTCGTGGTCGTTAAGACAACTCTTTCAGAACCATCAGCACACAGAAGGTGAAAAAGCCGCGTTGCTATGAAGTTGAGACAGATTTGGAAGATGACACACCCATTATAAATTGGCATTCATCGTTCGAGGACTCCTGCTGGGGTTCTCAATCGCTGCGTCGCAGTCCCAGCCTCACAAGGACGCCCGAACAGCATCAGCATATGCAGAATGCTTCGTACAACACCTCGCCGATGATGCACAATAGCTCCCTGAACATCAGCAACTTCAGCGATGACTCTCCCTATGCAGAAGTGCGGCACGACGACTTCCTCACAGATGCCCGCCAGCTGCCAGCATTGATGAAGAATGCCCGGCGTCAGCGGAGCATATTGGAGAATTTAGATGGGCCCAACGTTCAGCACACTAGCTCGGCTAATTCGTTCTGGAACTGTTGCAACCAACAGTTGAACAGGTTGAAGACAATCTATCAGCTGGCGCCGCTGCCACCGGTCTCCACCGAGAACGCACCCACATCCATTGAGGAGTTCAGCACGTTCCAGTTCAAGGACAGCAACTCTGAAGTCATCAATCGCATCTCCACGGACAAACTGTCGCAATATGTGGCCAACCTCAGAAATGTATGCAAATTTTCACTGTGCCAAGAAGTCGGGCTAATTTCCGTGTTTCTTTAGTGGATCTCTACCACCATACTACAACGACTGGTGAAGGAGATCAACCATGTGGACGAAATGTTTCGGCAGCGTGGCCTCCACGACTTGAAGATCGGAGCCGTGAGCCTGGAGCGTCTGCGAAAGACGGCCGATAACCAACAATTTGTACAGACCTGTGCCCCCATTCTGCCCATGCTGCTGCCCTTTCTCGATACCTTCAGCAATCAGGAATATTTGGTACAGCGAATCAAGGAGCTCTCGCAGGGCTCCTGCCTAGCCGATTTCCGCTGGAACTCAGGCAATGCGCACAACGGCCAGGAATGGGGCGAGCACTTGCCCACAGATGCAGCTGTAAGAAGCCATAGCCATAGAAACTATTAACTGCTGAGACTATTCATTAATTTATTCCTTGTAGATTATATTCCATCTGTTCTGCGTGTATTTGGATAGCCAACTGATGCCGATGCCCCAGGGAGGGGGGCGGCCCTTCCACTGCCGCTATGTACTGATGCGCGAAGAGAAGCGCTCCACCAAGGACATTGTGAATGCCGTGCACAACAAGGCCCACTGCGCCATCCTCTGCAGCAGCAGCCCGCTCAATCCAAAGTTTAATTTTATCAGCGACAAGGAGCTGCACAACTGCGTATATGACAGAAACAACTTGTTTTACGTCATCATTCAATTCCTTATCTACATGCGTCAGCATCAGGATTCTGCACTGGAGGGGGTCAATCTGGGGAAGACTGGCATTAACATCATGTGTGTTATTGATAACTGAGCCCCACTCTCCCAAAAAGACTCGTTTTATTTATAAGCATCATTTTATATTTACTCTTGAATCGGCTGTCGGTTCCGTGGCTTCTCGGTATTGCTCATATTTTGTAACTATTAAATTATGCATTTGTAATTATTAAGTCAACATCCGACCATGAACACGGCCCTACCTCGTATGCGGTGCGGTTGCTGCGGTCAGACTCTGACTTACTTCGTGGCCCCTTTAACGTTCTCAAGTGTCATGCGACCCCCATGCGTGTAAGCTCTCGCTGTCCCTGCGGTAATTGCGGTTAGTGCCTGGCCAGCAATTAACTTGTTTGGAAGTCAGGTGGGAAGATGTATTCATGTGGGGTGCTAGGGGTGGGGTCCTCCCTACGCCAGTGGGAATCTCTCTGTGTCTTTCTGTCTAGGCAGGCGAGCAGGAGCAGGTGCCGGATTTAATTGCCTTTTCATGATTCTCAATATTGCTGAAAGTTGTTTTGCTGTCGGATGGTCAATGGCCTAGCTCCCAGCCCCAGCCCAGCGACTACGATTGCCATGTGCACCTTCTCTACTTTGCACTTCCGAAAGTGACAAAATTAATGGTTTCCGCCGAGGACGATGTCGACATTTTGTCGAGAGACGTTGAGAAAATGCTGCAAAAGAAGTGCACACAAACTCTTGACTGCTATGCTGCATATACTCAGGATTGGATAGAGAGAGGAGTAGAGGAGAGCGGAAAGTGGAAGTATCGGCTCTCAACCGGCCGCATTACCATTTCTCTTGGCCATGCTCATTTCTGGTCTCCACTCCCTGCCGGCTTTGACGTGGAGTCGGTTGGCTGTCCTCGCTGCTCCCTGCACACTGCTCATGGGCTGGCTGGCTGGCAGGGTGGCTGGCACCTCGAGTGAGTAATGTGCCTGGGATGTCAACTTTACACTTTTATCCCCAGCATTATATTTGCCCCACCTACACAAACACTCACCCACTCACCCATGGGGATCCAGAGTTCTTCGCCATACCACTCCTCGCCTCGCTCTCCCTGGTGTGATATGTTTTCCTGATACTTTTTCTCAAGTTGTAAATTGGCTTAAAAATAATTTGTCAAAGCATTTCACTGTACGGAGCGACGGAGATCGGATGCCTAAATGGGAGTTGAAACTGATGCCTTTGCCAGCGGCGATGCTCCATTTTCTTGTCACAATATTTGGACCCTCGGCACATGGAGTGGAATGCCGCCTTTAAAGAAACGCATGTGCGCGTCTTCATATCCAATTAGAAAAGTTTTCCTCCGACTGCTCCGTAATTGTGTTGATTAGTGCGGCTCGCTGGGCTGGGGCTAGGACTGGGACTCCGGCATCGGCTCCGGCTCCACTTTTGGGATTGGGATTGAGGTTGGGTGGATGTTGTTGACAAAAGGCAACGTGGGTGTTCGGTGGTGCTGTTCCCAGATGCTGACACTTTAAAAGAAAATGCGCATTAAATTCGATTGCCAATGCCAATCGTCGCACACTCTCCTCCTTCAATGGACTTTTTCTTTGCGGCTTACACAAATTTTCATTTAGCATCGCTTTGAAGGAACTTTACTACATATACAATATCCTTAAATGGAAGTGTTCTCTGAAGCAACTGTCTCAAGGGGTGGTTGAAGATGTGGCTGAACGGAGCATACATACATATGTACATCATGGGTTGATGGAATGTCGATACATAGAAAATAACGAGTGTACCTACAAGGGGTTAAAGGGAAGTGCTTCGATTATGAATTTAATGGTATTCGTTTGAGGGAAAAATGGGAGTTGGAAACCAGCAAAATACTAGCAAGATACTTCCACTACTACAAAGTCTACCATTAAAACCATTTAAATCTAAATCAATACCATTCATTTTGAGTCCCATTAGAATGGCTTTATTTCTATTCAAATTCCTAACAAGTTTAACTTGCAATTTAAGATGTACATATAGCATGCTTGCCAATCCATTAATGATAGATAGGCGAAAACCGTTTCTGAGAAATAAAAAAAAAAACAAAATAGGAAACAGAAATGTGGGCAAAAGGAGGAAAAGGAAAGAGATATCTCAGTTATCTCATGTGCCTTTGAATAATTAATTTTTACGTTTGCTTCACACACCGAAATACATGCCTCCTCCATCACACACATACATATATATGTATATACAAGTATGCGAGTATCCTCGTAGAGAGACAGACACATCCCTGATGATCCGATCCAGATACGGGTCGGAGTCGGAGGCAAGAAAGCTCCAAATCGAACACGCAGGTTTACATGCGCCTAATCCCGTTTGTCAGTGGGGAATGGCCTGGGGCTGGGCCAGGGCCAGGGCCATTCTGCTCCTATCCTCAACCCAAACTGCCTCCACTTTAGTGGCACCCCTTCACACATATGATAGCTGCCCCTGCCGAAAAGCCTCAAGCATGTCCGTTATTTTGTTTACAAGAAAACATAAATCTCGGCTCCTGTGGCCCGGGAGTGAAGTGGGGGGAAGTCTGTGTGCGGTGCGGTCGAAAGGATTGCCAGCCGTTGCCGTGTGAAATGAAACATATCATCACATCCAGGCCTCCCTCCTTTTTCATATCTGGGTCTGGGTGCTGGGGAGTGCTGGGTCCAGGGTTGCGGCCTCTGCCCATGTTTAGGAGGAGCGCACAGAAAATGGTTTGAGTGGCGCTTGGGCCTGGGCCTGGATCAGCTTTGGTTTGCACGCGTCAACTGTAAAATCGTTTTGACATGCAGCCGGCAACTCCTCGGTCCGGTCCGGTCCGGTCCGAAGCTGCCCATAAAAAATGTGGGCCCGGATCCAGGGACCATGCCCGGTTGAGCTCAGCTTTAGACGCTACAATCCAATTATAAAGAATTTTAAACTATGTAGCGTGAACAGGACACTTAAAGTGGGCGACCTAAAAAAAAAATAAAACCAGGTTATTAGCGGATGAATCCCCACTCTGTTCGGCTGTGTACGAGAACATGTGTGTGTATCTTACTGTATAGTATAGTGGCGTGGGAGTATGAGTATGCGTTGTGTGTGGGAAAGTTATTAAAAGGAAGCAAGTTCTGACGGCCAACAATCAGTCAAGGGCTCACCCAGCTGAGCTCCCTCAGACCCCCTCTATTCGCCATTCTCCACGAGTGTGTGTATAAAAATTGACGTGAAATTTATACGCCATTCCATTTTTGGGTTGCAAGTTGAAGAAAAAATATAGCAACAATCCATAAAGTAAATGTAGCATTTAAGCAAACAAACCAGGCGACAGAAGAGAGCTAGGATTGGAGTGGCATCGGGAACAGGAGTGGGCATCGTGGGCACCAGGGGTGGGAATCAGGAGTGGCACGGGATTCCAGTGACAAAACACTGGAAGCCAAAACTGACAGTGACAACTGGCTGAAGTGGCAGGGATGAGGATGAAGAGCAGCATGTATGTATGTATGTATGTATGTATATATGTACATATGTATGTATGTATGTAGGTGGGGAGCAGCGTTGATGATGCTGCCGCTCCAAGTAGCAGAAACAAAAAATTGACATAAGCGGATATGTTACCCCAGCGTCTGGAGGATGATGTGCCCCATATAGGCAGAGACAGTGGCAGTGGCAGGGACTACATGAGCAGTGAGCAGATAAATTAATGCGATTTTTCATGTTGCATGTTTGAGTTTGATTTATGCAATTATATGTCTCTATACGGAGTTTTGTGCGGAGGAACATGTGTAGGATAGAGTCCGAGGAGTGGGTGTGGGTGTGGGTGTGGGTGACATAGAACTTTTGTCAAATACGTCTAAAAGCAGTCATTTTTTATATTTGATATAAAGCGGAAGTGCTAAGAGCATTTCCAGTTCGTTACCTACGCGCAGTCCACAGGGTTTAGCAAATACCCTGTAAGCAGGAGTAAGTAGACAATCAGTAGGTGAAGAACTTTCTCTAATTGCTTTTCGCTTACTTTCTTACTCGGGCTACAAATCAGACATCGAAAATACGAGTGTCTGCTGAGGCAAAGAGCAAACTGTGGACTTTCCCGAAGAACTATCCTTAATTAAAACCTGTTTCCAGGAGCAACAAACACTTATAAATAGGTTCTCTCCGACACCCAGCAAGCCCCTAAGCGAACGCTCATACAGGGCATCCACAATGGAGCAGCAGCTGCCGCAAGACAGGCAGCAACAATGGAGCCCAGAGTGGGACTCGGACTCGGACTCGGGCTGGTGCTGGGAATGGCTGCTCATGTTAATTTGTCATGATGCCACTTGCTTACTAGTTCTGCCTGTGGTCCACTCATCCGCCAATGCAGCCAACATACACACACATAGCCACATTGGGATTGCACAACAAATGGACTTTGGTCTGCTCTGGCATCGACTGTCCGGTGCGTCTGCCTCGCCTCTTATTTTCCTGGAATCAGAAGTACAACCTGTAATCTAGGCAGCCAGTACGCAAATCCGATTAAATGCAAATGCCCCCGCAAGCCCACCTACAGAACAAATCCACACACCGACACACACACGGTACAGATTAGTTGCGTAAGTTATAAGGGACAGGGGTGGAAAGAGCAGGGGGAACAGGTGGAACAGGTGGAGCAGAGCGGAGCAGAGCAGAGCAGCAGGATTGAGGATGAGTGGCAGTGGTTGCACTGCAGCAATCGTCAGTCAAGCAAATACTGCAGCAATTCCATTGCCATTGCCATTCGCTTTCGCATTCGCATTGCCATTGCCATTGGCAGGGCATGAGCGTTCCATACTACTAATTAATATTTCAATGGACGAAAGATTCATACTGGAGGAGATGGAGATCCGCATCGCTTTAAGTCCTGGCCAAGAAGCTGCAAACTTCAAAACGGCTGCTGCCAAATAGTTGAGCATGAAAACTCATTTCGACCATTAATGGCTGATGGGTTCGCCGTAGCGGAGAGCGCTGTAGTGCGGTAGAGTGTGGGGGAGTGGGTCGGGACGTCTCCCGCTTCAAAGGAAATGACAGCCATTTCCATTTTTAGCAGCGCTTGGGAAAGCTCACAACTGGCGCGCCGAACGGAAGTGCCCGGCCATAGAGAGGACTCTTTAAAGCGAACTACACAAATTGCTGGCTTAAAATATGCGCCAAAAAATTCCCCACAATGGGGTACCCACTATCCCAGTATAGTACAGTATCAACCATCCAGCGTCCAGCATCCAGTATCCAGTATCCAACAGCCCTATCCGAGCATTGTCGCAAGTTTGTTTGGCCCCGGCATCGACATCGACATCGACATCAGAATTTTATGTAGCGCACGAATAATCGGCCAGGAGGAGTTCTAGGGAGAACGCCACTAGACGACGAGGAGAAGGAGATGGAGAAAAATAAAAACGCCACTTCCGTTTTATTTGCGCAAAATTAAATAAACCGAAATATGGCGGACCATATTGGCGCATAATGGGCAAAAATATTCTTTTCATTAATGGTGGCTGGCCCCTGGCAAAACCGACACAAGTACTCGTACTCGTACTCGCACTCATAGATGGGAAAATAAATAAACTGCGGAGCCAAAAAGGAAAGCCGAAAAGTAAAAGCTCCGACCAGCTTATTGTGTATAAATATTTGGTTGACCAGGACAACGGCGTTGGGCTGTCGTAGTGTGTCCCCATCTAAGTGGGGATGGGCGCGAGTGTGCTCATAATTGGTATGGGGCCAGGGACAGTTCCAGAGCCAGAACCAGAGCCCGAGCCAGAGCCAAGAATCATGAAACGATTGTGAGTTTATTCAGTTTGATTGAATCTGCACGATGGGGCCAAGGAAACGTTAGTTATCCAAGTTTATATTACTTTTGTTATTGAGATGATAGAGATTTGAGAGCTCCTTAAATTAATTCGATATAGATCCTGGACATGGAGCGACTATATATTCTATGGATTGGCTGCTTCTGTTGGACTGTCGCATGTCGCTATTTCTGTGTTGAATGTTTCTCAAAATTATCGATTGAGTTTTAGGGGTAGAAAACTAGTGAGAATCGAATTGATTTTAGCATCCATTTTTACACCTGGTAAATACCATAAAGCTGTATTTGTAACAGTTTTAAACGGTAAAATGGCATTTGGGATGGTGAAGAAAGGCAAAAAATTATACCTTAAACGACGTTCAATTAATGTACCTATCTAAACTCAAAAATTCAACCCAAAAAATATTGTTTTCGACTTACCTGAGTTTTCAAAGTCAAAATTTCGGGAAAATATAGCGCAACAAATTTTCAAATTTGAATTTGAAAGCCTAATATCTTCAAGACGGTAGGCTAAAGCTAAAAAGTATTTGTATCCGATTTATAGCTTTATTTGTCAGCTTATCAGAATTGCATAGTTAAATACAACCAGATGTAAGATGCTTGTTATGTGAAAACACGCCTTGAAAAAAAACATAATTGCTTAATAATTTTGAAGTCCCCTTATCTATCAGAAGTCATTTTGGGCCATAGCTACAAAAAATGCAAGCTCCCCTTGCAGATTTATGTATTTTCGTGTCGTGGAGTAAAACGCCTATAAAAATAATGGAATATTTTAGGAAAATTATAAAAAAGCCGGTGTGATACTTGTAGACATTTTTAAACAGAAAAATCTGTTGGAAAAGTGGAGTAATGTGTCGTGACAAATCGTATCGGTAGAAAACTGAAACTGAAGTGTGGCAACTGTGGCACTATTTTTTCATATTTCTAAACGATTTTAATGCGAGTTTAACTTTGAATATCGAATAGCTAAAAAAGCTAAGATAAATCTGAAAATAAACTTAGATTTGTAGCACATCTACATGTGAATAAATTTCGATGCTGCTTTTCTTAGAAATACTGATTCAAACTGCTTCTGCTCCTGCTTTGAAAGTATTCATCTGATTGCTTGTGTAATATTAACTAGATCTACGGGCAGGTCCCCAATTTTGTCTAGACGACACTGAACCCTGCTCCACATCGCTACATTTCCTCGTCCCGTACCGTTTGTCCCATAGGCGGAGGCAGAGGCGGAGACGGAGACGGAGGCGACACACGTGTCCAGGGCGATTCGGCCTACGGCTTCGCTGGTTGCCAGCCATATGAAATTATACCAATTTGCATATATTTTATAAAACAAGATACATAGATACTCCCACTGGCAATGGAGATTTCGTGGAAAGCAAAAAAATCTGGAGGACATCACTCATACGCACCGGGTGTCACTGGTTTCACGGGATGGGGTAGGGTAGGTAGGTAACTTGAAAGGAAATAAAGTAGAGCATGAAAATTGCCCAGCGGAAATTGCGCACTGCGGGGGCGCCTCGCCTTTCACTGCCTCGTATCTCTCCCGAGGGGCAACAACAATAGTAGGAGTCGGAGTCGGAGTCGCTGCCGGTTTCAGTTTTCAGTTTCATGTTTTGGCCTGGCTAATTGAGTAAATGTACCAAACCGCTTTTGGCCCACTTCCGGGCCACGTTTCTGCCATTGGTAGTGTCCGTAATTATAAATCAATTGCTTGCAGGGTGCTCTTTATTTGGCCTTGCTTCCCCCAGCCGCAGATCTGGCAGAAAGTTGCGTGACATTTGGCAAATCCTCCGGGCAGTTTTCTACAGCCTGAGCATTGGCGTGCAACTCCTGCTTCTGCTCCTACTTTTGCCCTTGCTTCTGCTCCTGCTTCTGGTGCTTCTACTCTTCCCGGTTACTTGCCCTAGTTCGTGCCTTTTCGCAGGTCCTTCTGTTTGCCCGGGTGGGTCCATTGCTCGTTTGCTTTCAATCTGTGTCTGGCTGTTTTCAATTTCTCTTGGAATTTGTTTTCCACGCAAAAAAGCGAGAGAATCAGCACAATTTCATAGCCCCGGAGTTCGCCTCACCCACCGCGCCTGTATAGACATTTATAAATACATATATTCCCATACCCGGTTGCCTTCAATGGTAGGGTATGCTGAATCCAAGCAAAGCATAACGGAGTCTTTCCGATCTCAAAGATAACCAAAACTTAATCATCTTTCGATGGCTGAATAATTCCCGTCTAGAAGGTATCTTTTAGTCGAAATTTCGACCCCATGATTGGACTTGTTTTTATGTGTTTATATTTGATGCATTTGCCGCTGGGGCTCTGGATGCAGCGGTGTGGGTGCCTGACTCCTTGTAAATATTTGTATATGTATTTGTGGGTCTCCATGCCCGTGTCCCCATATATTTGCTACTGATTCCTGATTTATATACCCAGATGGGTATTGATTTGGTGCCCATTTCGATATCTCGTTCAGTGTGTGTTCAGTTTGCCGTCGGCGGCTGTGCAAAATGGCCTCGTAAACGTTTAATAAAATATGATTTCAATTGATTCGAAACTCGCATTTAAGCAGTACGTACTCGTACTTGAATGTGTGTGTAAGTCGTCCCGGATTCCCCCAGGCAATCAATAAAGCAAAAACAAAGTGCCACAAGAAGAGAGAGTGAGAGAGAGAGAGAGAGAGAGCCACCTCCAAATCTCCGACTCCTTCTGTCTGGGTCTGTCTGTCTGTCGGTCTCCGGAGGCTTTCGTTCGCCTTGACTTGGTCCTCAGTTATCCGCTTAGATCACTCAACTAAAAAACTCAATTTGCATATTAATATTATTTGGGGTTTTTTCTTGTTGTGAGGCCCTTTGCTGCTCCGGCTGCTCCGGTTGAGTTTCGCCGCTGGGTCTTCATCCTTTTATCAAACAAAAAGAACAGCAACGAGGGGCAGAATCAACAGTAGTGAATTGAATTTGCTCTGCTTCAACGCCTTTTCCGTCGCCCTTTGATACGAGTATGGACAGGACCACACACACACATACACACACATACACACACACCCACACATACACACGCATGGACTGGTGCTTCTCCCAGGTGCATACTTTGGGAAGCTGCTTGAGGAAGCTCTGCCCAACATTAAGACCCCCTCCCACTGCTGCCACTCCGTTTTGTGGGTCTTTGTTCACCTGCCGGACAAAAGCCGAGCAGGGCTGTCAGGCAGTGTGTTACGGCAATTTCATTTTTATTGGAATTATGTCAGTGTTATTTTGTCATAATCATAACAAGAAAGGACTCCTAGCTTGGGGGGCCGAAGCCTTAAATACCCTTGCAGATCCATTGTTCTTGTGGTAGCTGTCAAACCGATGTTGATGCAGTTCTGCTGAGCCATGTTACAGCTCATAAAACATCTCAAACGGCTCCTCGTTGACTTTGTCTGATTTTTCATCTAACAAGGTTTTGCCTGGAAAATGCTGGCGTGTATCAAATAACTGGTCAAAGGCAAACTACTCTGCATGGGGATACAATTCTATGAAATGTGCATGAATTGGCCCGAATCGAGTTTGTTAAGGCAGAGATTCGGACATATTTCTGTATATTTCCCCAATAGCTAGAGGAGAACCTTTCACAGCTTTAATAATTACCCGCAATTAAATTGGAACTTTTGCACTTGATTTGAGTTCCCCAAACGACCAAACGACCAAACGAACTCGAATTAATAATGAGATATTGGTTTTTGGTTTTTGGGGTTGGAGTTCTGGTTTTTGTTTTGGTTTCGGTTGATGGTTTGTTTTGACGAACGCAAATGAAACTGAATAATTTAGAATTGGGGAATATTTGAATTTAATATTTCATCAGCCTGGCGCTGGCGGCAATCGGAATTAGAATATAAATGGGCTCCCATCCAATCCGAGTGGCTGCAGTCAATCTTCACAGCAGAGCAGTCCCGTCCGCATATGTCAGGCACTCGCTATCGTCCCCGTTTGGCGGATGGGGAGCTCGCTCCACTCCCCTGGCCCGTGGCCCTGTATCGGAAGCTCAATCACATCTCCTGGCCCCTGGAGGTGGGCGTGACTGGCTGGACAAAGAACTTAGAGATTTTCTTGCTCATCGTGGGATTTCTCATCTTTTGCGAGCACAACGAAGTGGACTTTCATTACCTGATTGTGAATCGGAACGATATAGACAACTTCCTGACGGGCATGCCCACCTATCTGATTCTGGTGGAGATGCAGATACGCTGCTTCCAGCTGGCCTGGCACAAGAACCGCTTCAGGCGACTGTTGCAGAGCTTCTACAAGGATATCTACGTCCAGCAGGAGTCGGAGCCGCAGCTATTTGCCCAAATCCAGCGTCAGATGCTGAGCACGAGACTCAACTCGATTATCTACCTGCTGGCCCTGCTCAACTTTCTCCTGGTCCCCGTCCAGAATATCATCTACCATCGCCGCGAGATGCTCTACAAGCAGGTCTATCCATTTGACAACACCCAGCTCCATTACTTTATCCCCCTGATTGGGCTCAACTTCTGGGTGGGCGTTATCGTCACCAGCATGCTCTTTGGAGAACTCAATGTCCTCGGCGAGATGATGATGCACCTGAATGCCCGCTACGTTCAGTTGGGACAGGACCTGCGGCGACATGCCCAGCGGTTGTTGGGGGAGGGGAATCAATCGGAGATGGCTGCCAGCTATCGCAGGGAACTGACCCACATCCTGCGCCGGAATGGTGCTCTTCATGAATTTGGCGAACGGATCGAGCAGGAGTTCAGCTTCCGCATCTTTGTGATGTTCGCCTTCAGTGCCGGCCTCCTGTGCGCCCTGAGCTTTAAGGCCTACACGGTAAGCCAAGATAAAGATTAATTGATTAATCCTATCCCACTCCGTCGCTCTTCACAGAATCCACTGAGTAATGTGGCATACATTGTGTGGTTCCTGGCCAAGTTCATGGAACTTCTATCCTTTGGCATGCTTGGCTCTATACTCTACAAAACGGTATTACTGGTTCTCGTATTCCTTCACATTTCCGCTAATCTCCTGGTATACTATGCCTCTGACAGACGGATGATCTGTCACTGATGTACTACACCGCGGGCTGGGAGCAGATAGTCCATAAATCGGACAACCTTCGCGAGAATCTCAGGCTCATGAGGCTGGTCACCCTGGCCATCCAACTGAACTCGAGGCCATTCTTCATAACTGGTCTGAAGTACTTTCGTGTTAGTCTGACGGCAGTCCTCAAGGTAGGCTTCGATTGCTTACCAGCTTAGGCTTTAGCTAATTCATTATCCGTTTTAAATTTACAGATCATTCAAGGCGCCTTCTCGTACTTTACCTTCCTGAATTCGATGCGCTGAGAATTCCGTCTGGCCCCTCATCTCAGTTGCCAGTTTGCCAGTTGCCTGCTATTTCCTCTTAAGCTTCATTAGATACCCGATAACAATGGAACCGAGCCGTACAAATGTATGTGTGGGGGATGGAGATTATTCCTATTCAAAGATATTAACACGTGCACGACTGTGATTTATGGAGCAGGGAGTACAACTGCAGCGTGATGCAGAGCTAGTGCATCATCAATCCACCGCTCTGCTCTCGACTCACTCATAAGGAGCACATTTAAAGCAAATGAAATTTGCTGCTGCGTTGACAGCTGCAATCCAAAGACGTTACCCGGCACATCGCCATCCATATAGCCATAACTGTCAGCCATAACTGAGTGGCAGCGATTGGCAGGGCTTTCGAGCAGGAGCAGGAGCTGGAGCATGAGCAGGAGCAACCTATCATAGCACTACGAGTATATAGAAGCGAATGCATGCTCATTCACATCCACATCCACATCCACATCGACATCCACTGGCACTGTGGCACATTGCAATATATTCACCCTATATTTTTCTACATACATAAATATCGATATGTGGCAAACATAAATCGGGTAAAAATGTCGTTACAAATATTTCATAACAGGAAATCCGTTATTTATACGCACATTGTGCTTTGCAAGGTTAGGGAAGAGTCCTGAAAAGGGGATGAAAAAGAGCACGGTATGGGCTATGTAGGAGTAGGAGGGATCCAGAGCTCGGCTTCAATCGGCTCTTGGCAAATATGAATGAATGTTGTTTGCCTGTCTTTCGCTTGTCCTCCTCCTCCTTCTCCTACTTTCTCCATAGACATCCAGAACCCCATAGTACACCCATTTCTTACCATCTGGCCGACCATCCATTGCCTGATTGAAGCGACAAAATGCAAAATCCTTATGAATTGGCTACAATTTTATTTATTATTACTCGTTCTTCTATTTGCTGGCTCTGCCTCTGACTGGCACTCTCGGCATGGCAAGGCGCTTTTCCCGTATTTCTATGGCAGATGCTGATGCTGATGCTGCTGCTGCTGCTGCTGCTGCTGCTGCTGCTGCTGCTGCTGCTCCTCTCTGCTGCTAGTCCTCTCCACTCGTCAGCAATCTACTCCCAGCAATCTCCCATTCAGAGAGTGCTATTGGAAAAGCAGAAGCAGAAGCAGAAGTAGAAGCAGCTCCTTGTGCGACAAACGACTTGTTTTGAGCCACACAAAGTGGCGTTCCCAAGGCGATTCGATTCCATTATGAAGGCTGGCAAGCCGATGGCAAATTGCAAAGGCGCAATTGATATTGGTTCTATGCATTGTGTTAACAAAGTGCCAATACCGTCAATAGGATGATGCTGAAGAAGAACCAGAATGCGAGGCAGAAGAGCATCAACTGCACAACTTCTTGAAATGATTTCCAACTAATAATTGGCCCTCACCTCGTTGCGTTTATCCGAGCAAGGAAGTGCCATCCTTATTATCCTAGCTATAAAGGAGGTTGGATTGATCATTCGAACCCCTGCTTTAGTTTATACATACTAGGGGGCATACGATACCCTCGATGGAATGCGATTTATTATTGTGTATTATTTATCAAATGTCACTGCTGTGGTATTAACTATTTTTATTGATATTACAGGGATGACACAATATTTGTGAGTTCCATTTGTAACTGGGAGATACATTTGGATTTGTGAGACTCATTTGCATCTGTGAAATTACAATTTCGGGTGACGACCACAACCCACCACCCACGAGGGATACCAGCTTTACCCTGCCACGTTTCGCTGTGGCGCACATTGTGATTGCGCGGATAAGAAATGAGGAAAAAAATCAAGCAAGCCTTTCATATATGTTTAAATTTTGCAACACTTGTGGGTGGGTACACAATATTTTCGGTTTGCCAACACGGAAACACGCAATATTCCGTTTGCGCTCCCACCATCTTCAGTTCAGTTCAGCACGTTCTACCGTTCTCGCTCTTTCCGGATTTCCACCACATCCGCCTCCTGCAACGCCTCTGGATGCTTAGTTAGCTTCTCAGGCATATTCGAAAGCCGTCTTGTCGATCGTTCTCTTCTGCTGTAGCCTGGATTCTTAGTCTGTTTCTCATTCATGGCACCGAACTAAGTCGTTTGGTGTTTCGCAACATAGTAGTGAAAGCAATAGCTCAGGTGGGTAGTCAGTAATGGCAATAGCTCTCAAACAACGTCCTTTCGAATAATGCGAACGAGAGGATGCGATGCTTATTCGATTGAGCAATAGTATTGAAAGGCTGCTTTATGAAAATCATTCCTTTATGCCTTTCTTCCTGCGCGTCGAGCATTATCTTGTTGTTGAACTCTACGTTGAGCTCAAAGATGTGTTCTGCTCTTGTTTTTGAGACGCACGAAAGCTCGTTCTTCTTCAGTGGGTTGGAATGTTCAGATGGAATGTTGGGAGAGATTAGATCTTCTGGGTAATACAATTTCGAAACATAAGCTAAACAAATTCGACTGGTTGGTACGGTAGCTGGTATTCAACTGTTTTATTTATTTGCTTAGGTAGTACGTTTGTTAGCCAAACCGCAGGCGCGTTTTATATAGCCTTAAAACCAGCTTCGGATAGAAATTCCGCTCAATCGGTGCAGGACTTTTGGAGTTTTTATATGAGCTCCAAATCAACAGAGCATTTTCAAAGGTAGGGATATACAAATCTCAACTATAAAGTAACCCACTTTCCCGTTTTGACAAGACCTAGAAGTTAAACTTCATATGATAGATCATACCTAAATAAATTTCTTCGTGTGAACTCGTATATTTTATTTTGTAGCACTTAAACCTAAATTAGTTCCGAAAAATTTGGATAGTTCGTGAAAGCTATCAGAATGGTTCGTATGGTGCTGAAATGGTGTGAGCGGATCCTTAGCATGTTCCGCCAGAACTGCGAATGTATTGCTAAGTGTACCGTTGTGTGGGTGATCCTGTTTGGGATCATGCACTATAGCTATGTGAAGAAAGACTGCGATCTGCTCTGGTGGAAGGAGCTGATAACGGACCGCATAGAAGTCCCCATAATTGTTGTGCTGTACATTGTGGCTTTCAAGGTGTCTCCCATCCTGTTCCTGTACATGAAAAGGAGGACCACGCGCATCTCGGATGTAAAGCGACGCTATCGTCGCTTCATTATGATGCGTCTGTTGGAAGCCTTGGATACGTATAATTTAGAGCATTGTCCACCAGGAGACCTTTCCGATTCCGACTGTGCGAAGCGGTTTCTGGAGCGGCATATGAGGCTTATCGAGGAAGTGGAACTCTTTCGCTGGGACGCCCGAAGGCTGTTCGAGCGCCCCGAAGAACAGATGTACTTGCCATTTTACTACCACCGAGAGGACGAGCTGCTGAAGAGCGGCTACGGTGACCGCCTTGCGATGCTCAAAGATGTAGACATTAAAAAAATTGTCTACGGATAGTTGGGTGGAATATTCTCAGCCACTTGGTATTGTCATGTGAGTTACAGAAGCAGCAATATGCGTCTCCCAAATTTACAAAACTTTTTAATTAGATTTCGGCAACAGTCTTTACCGGCTCCGGCTCCTGCTCCTGCTCCTGCTCTCCGCTGATGGGCTGGGGTTGGCTCTTGTTAATTTTCACTTTACCAACATGTTAATTTTAATGGCCCACGTGCAAGTTTAGACCCTGCTCACGAACACCCATACGCATGGAAAATATATTATTTTGTTGCCACTCGAGTCCCCAAAGTGGCAGTACCTCCATTTACACTGATTACTTTACTGGGGATATGGCGCTCAAATTGGAGATGGATGGGGATGGGGATGGGGATGTGGATGCTGCTGGAGTGTGTCTGGAAGTGGGGCATCCTTCGCATCGGAATCATTAACTTTTCATTTAGTTTTTGTCCGCAGTTATTAATGAATTCACATATTCGTTATGTATTTATAAAGTAAGTGAAATTCTGAGTAGGAAATGAGAAGACAATGTGATAGTTAATTAATTTCTCAGAAATCGTGTGGTTTTTATTTTAGGCTTTACAGCTGGCATATGCAAAAAAAAAAAAAAAAAAGTTTGTTAAGAACTAAGCATAATCTATATAGTATGTATCTATAGCGCGAACCCTTCTTAGACATAGTCATAGTCCATATCAAGGGCCTCGCGGTGGTCCGGCAGTAGGGGATTGTAATGCTTCTTCATATGTTGTATGGGTGGTGCTGGTCGTGTGGCTGGTGGTGGCGGTGGCGGTGGCTGCAAGTGTCCCGATTGCCGGCGCCAGTGACCTACAGGACGCAGCTTTAATGGCGGCGTGGAGTGCACGGGCTTCTGCTGGTAGTAGTGCTTGTGAATGGTGACGGGACGAAGACCCAACTTCAGCCTTTCGGCTCTCTTGTTGGCCAGAAAACGTTTCCGATCGAAGGCATCCACATTTTGCTTGACTCCAAAGACCAGATTGAGGAATGGTTTCACCAGCACACTCAGGGCCACAAAGCCCAGGAAGCCAAAGACCACTGGAGAGACGAGCGTGAAGAGAAAGACGCCCAGGGTGAAGGGATTGAGAACCGTGAAGAAGGCCACGAACTTGACGAACGGATAAAGCACCTGTCCCACATGGCTGAGGTACTCCTTTTTCTTTTTCTTGAAGAGGCTGTTGTGCCGCAGCAGGTACTTGATCTTGCTGAAGGGACGGAGGGTGGTCGCCGGAGGCTTGGTAGTGGTAGTAAGGGTGGCCAACAGAGCAGCGGGTACTGTCATGGACGGGGTCTGATGGGGGTGGGAATAGGGGGGATAGCCGCCGCCGTCATGTGGATGATGGTAGTAGTGGGGCTGTTTGGTGGGATTCGCGAAGATCACTTGGCCCGGCTGGAAGAGGCCCAGCCCAGGGGATGCCGTTGGCTCCGGCTCCGGCTTCTGCTTCTTCCTCTTTCGCTTGCGTTTTCCCTTCTTTTTCTTCTTCTTCTTCTTCTTCTTCTTGTCACCCTTGTCGCCCTTGTTCTTCTTCTTCTTCCGCTTCTTGCGCCTCTTCTTGCGCTTCTTCCGGCGACGACGTCGGGTCCTCTTCCGGCGTCGGCGAATTCTCTTTCTTCTGCGGCGAATTCTCTTTCGCTTTCGCTTCTGACTGTCCTTGGCCCGACCCTGCTCCTGGGGCACGCCCTTGTGCTGCTCTTTGAGCACGTCCTTGTGCTGTGCCTGCGCCTCCACCGCTCCAGCGGTGGGATCCAGCACCTCAAAGCTCTCTTCCTCTTCTGCCTCATCCTCTGGGTGATGCTCTTGCTTCTTTACCGACTCCTCTATGAGGGCATTCACGATATGAAAGGGCTTCGTCGTTGTGGTGTGTCTGTCCGCCTCCTCCAGATCCTGGCCAAGCTGTTGCAGGACGCGAAAAGGCCTTGGCGTAGTGGTTATTCTGTCAAGAACCTCCTGATCCATGTGCAGAGCTTCGAGGATGTGGAAGCTGGCATTGGACTTTCTCTGGAGCTGTAGGGTCTGCTTCTCCTGCTCCAGGGCCAGTTGTTGCAGCACACTGAAAGGCTTCACTGTAGTGGTCCGTTCCAGCTTGTCCTCCAAGTCCTGCTGCAGTTGCTCCAGCACATGGAAGGGCTTCCTGCTGACCCGTCCGACGGGGGACTGCAGCTGTGGCTGCCAGAGCAGAGTACGGCCTTCATTCTGTTGGATGTCGGATGAGGGGTTGGATTTGGCCTGAAGCAATCGCGCATACCCGTACAAAGTTTCGTATATTTTTGCAAAATTAAAAACATGGAGTGCTTCCTCTTCCACCGCAGCTCCAGTCCGATGAGCGCTGTGGGCACTAAACTCCAACTTTGCTAATCCATCACGCCCCGCCTGCTCGGCCTGCTTGTCCGCCGACCGCTCAGTGCGTGCCCGGCCGCAGTTTTGTAAAATCAACAGAAATATAACAAAGTTCCTAACACTTTTGGCACTTGGTCTCTGCCCCATTTCGATTCATGTTGCCATGTTGCAGAGGGCGGTGGTGGTGGTGGTGGTATTTTAGGTGGTGGGATGTGGAGCTGTGTCCTGGCTCTATTCCGGATCTCTGATTCCGCCTCCGTTCTATTCCGTTCTATTCCCTTCTTGGCTTTGCGATTCAGTTTGATGTTTGATTTAATTTCAACTTTTGCGTTTCACTTGCCAACTACAACTAAAGTCCGGCTCTTGGCCATTGCCACTTCATCAGCTCGGTTGACGGTTAACGGCTGAGGGTTGACGGTTGACGTTGCTGTCTGTCCGCCTCTCTCCGTTCTGTCTGTTCGGGGCGGACTCTTCGAGAACTTCGCCAACTTGTTGAGCGGTGGGTCAAAGGGCAGGCGGCAACCATTTCACTTTTCGCCTGGTAAAAGTACTCGCTCTTGATTTCTGGTTTGTTTTCGCTGCTTCTCCCCCAGTTTCAGTTTTCTTTGCTTTGCTTGTAGTTTTGTTATAAAAGTAAAATTTATTACTACTTAGTACATTATCAACGGTTCTGTTGCTCGTTATGGCCCCCATTCCCCATTCCGTATCCACCATTCCCCCTCGCCATGCCCATGTTATGACAAATTCCCGTATAGCCAACAACTTGTCAAGCACTTAATTATGTTTTTGGGCACAAAAACCGAAAACTGCTGTCTGCCTTTCGGGCCAACTTCTACTTCTCGGCACAGTGCACACACATCCACAGCCACAGCCACATCTACAGCACCAACAAGAACCAGAAGCAGAGGCAGAGGCAGAAGCAGAACCAGAACAGTTTGGGGCGAGGCTTGGCTCACAAGAGGCCGAGAGACTATCACAACACGAATTATGTGAACTGCCATGCAAAAGACTTTGGAAAGTACATAGTGGCCAATTGCAGTTCCCACTTTGAGCTGGCCGGCCCGAAGTTTCCCTCTACAGAAAATGGCAATTTCATGGCTATTTTCGTGTATATCTACGGTTATAGATATACGTATGTGATATGCTTCAAAGCAGTTGGCTCTTGCTGAGAAAAAGTCGGTCAAAATCCTCTTTAAAACAGTATCTGATGAGTCAGGCAGGTGGAGCGTCCTCTATGCTATCCTTAAATTCATTGATTCAGTAATAACAGAGACACCTCTACTACTCTAGTTACGAGTACATACCCCATTTACCATGTTGTTCCTTCAAACGATATTCATCCTTTTTTTACACAAGCTTAATTACGCAAAAAATGCTCCCTAGCTCTTCAATGGAGTACAAGTATTCCTCCTGCCTTTCCCTTGATGAGATTCAAATTTGGAACTCCGCCCACCAGCACATTTTCGGTGGGGCAACATGTGCTTTGGGTGCTTCCGCCTACTTACAACATTTACGTTATGCCATCTGCAGTCAATGCCACTTTGAATAGCCATTATCCTAATTGTTTATTATGGATTTCGATCAGCAATGGGCATTATGTTGCTGGCATAATGTCTGCATTTTACGATCTAATCTTTTAGGGCGTGTAGGCATACACAGACACACATTAACCCAGTAATAACCCATAATAAAAATGCTGTAAATGAGCCCAGGGACAGGTGTTGATAAGCCAGAAGCCTCTATCAATGGAATTGGGTGTGTGAATCACCCCACCCGCGTCCCCGTCCCCTCCCCGGCACACTTCCACTCTTTGACAATTAGACGGGAGCATGGCATGCAATTTGAGCCATCTGTGGGATGGATGGATGGATGGACAAAAAAAAGAGGAACCCCGATTGCTTGTTGTCACCTCGGTGTTGGCATGGAAGCGACTATATAAATTTGATTGCAATTTGCAGTGTGCCAGCAGGAAGCAGGAAGGATTTCTAATAAACTCGTTCACGTCGAAAGGCAGTCAGAGAGGAGAACGTCAAAGCACTGATAAATTCAATATCAAGCAAGCCATACAAAAGAAACTATTATTCCCAATCAAACATTCGAATTCGAATTCGAATTCAAATTCCACAAAGACAGCAGATATAGTTTTTCTGCAATGCTTGGAGTTCTGGGGGCAAGACGACGCGCCTTGTCCTGTTTTCGCCTACTTGGAAGTTCCCCTCCCATCACATGGATGCGTCGAGGGACCAAGCTGGATGCCTGCAACATGTACGATAAGATGAAGTTTGAGTTCACCAAAGAGAACAAGGCCCGGCTCGAGTCCCTGCTGACTTGGTACCCAGAAGAGGAGCGCCGAGGCGCACTGCTGCCACTCCTCGACCTCGCTCAGCGCCAGCATGGCTGGCTGCCGATCTCGGCCGTGCTGGCGGTTGCCGGGATCCTGAAGATCGATCCGATGCAGGCCTACGAGACGGCCAAGTACTACACAATGTTCCACATGAAGCCGCGCGGCAAGTACGTGGTGTCCATCTGCAATTCCACGCCGTGCTTTCTGCGCGGCAGCGACGACCTGCTGAAGACGTGCCGGAAGGTGCTCCGCCTGCAGCCGGGCGAGACCAGCAAGGACATGCAGTTCACCCTGAAAGTCGACTGTTGTTTGGGGGCCTGTGTGAACGGGCCCGTGGTAATGGTCAACGATGACCCGTTCGAGGACCTCTCCGAGGTAAGCCTCGAGTCCATTTTGAATGATCTGAAATGCGGCAAGATGCCGCCCGCGGGCCCCTGTTCCGGACGCTGTTCCAGCGAGCCGATAGATGGGGCGACCACTCTGCTGATTGACCCACCGCCAGCCGGCTACAAGATGCAGGACTTGGACGATTCTGGTGAGAAATGCAAGTAGCCGGCTTTAGTCTCCTGCTCCATCGTTTGTTAAGTTTTAAAGCAATAAATTTCGATTGCCATTGGCAACTGCAAAGAAATTCGAAAGAGTCCTGCCAACAGCTGTTGTTTTGCTAAGCTCCTTCTCATCCGCATTCACATTCACATTCACAATCACATTCGCATTGTCCTCGCTTGTGTCCGTGTCTCGGGTCCGGGTCCGCGTCTGGGTCCGGGTCCATGTCCGTGTCTGCTGCCATTGCAGTTTATCCCTGGCCAAAGGACATGCCTTGGATTTCTGCAGTGCTGGCACAATAAACAGACAACAGCAATGACAAAACAAGAAGAAGACATTCCTCACCCCAGAGTCGAAGATACCATACCCTACGCAGCAGGAAGATGGGTGATAATGAGATTTACCATGGGGGTTCTCCTTTTCGAGTTGGCTTTCCAATTAATCCGGTTTCATTTTTGGGGTTTCCTCAGCATAAATGGCTAGAAGCATTCCATGGGCTAAATGTAACTGTTGCTTTACTTTAACAACTAAATGTGTTCAAGCCAGAAACTCCTGGTACCGGTACCAGTACCTGTACCAGTACCGGTACCGGTTAAACTTCTGGCAAGGGTATAGCCAGTACCTACTGTATTCCTGTATACGGGGCCCGGCCCATGTCCTGTCAGCCATTGCAGCAAGTAATCAGCTTTTGTCTTGTCTCTTCCCCAGCCCTTGCGTGCTGCGGTTTGACCTCGGCCCTGGAGCATGCCCCGCCAGCAGCATTCTAATAAAATGTTCGCCAGGAACGAGCAGGGAACAACGAGCAACAGCAGCAGCAGCAGCAACGGCAACTTCAAAAGCTGGCAGCGTTGGCAACAACCCCGATATTGTTTTGGCCAAAATAGTTTTAATTGTTGCGCGCTCTCCCAGAGGCAGTCAGGCAGGGCCCTGCTTCCCATCCAATCCCAGACCCTAGGCAGGACCCTGTGCCACTCACATAGTCAAATTACAATGGATATTTTTCAGTTTTCATAAATCTGTTTGTCGCCCCCGCTTCGGTGGCACTTCAATTGCCATCAACAAAATGGCTTGCAGCACCAGGCCATGGTGCTTCTGCCTCTGCTTTTGCCCCGCCCCCTTCCTGCTGTCACTGACATCCGGGCCCGCTCTCCCCTCTCCGCCCACACCCCGCGCCAGCGCATGGTGTTGAATTTTTAAATGAAAATTGTTGCTATTGAAAGTTTTTAATTTGTGTGCGTGCGTTTTAATTTTATTTCGCGTTGCGGATATTCAATCGAGGGAGAGTCCAATGACTTTCCTGGGCAGTTTGAGACGTTAAGAAAATGTTACAAAGTCCAAGATGCTTATTGGGCAATGTGCAATGTATGTGCCTGTTAAATCCACTTAGGTGTCGCCTTTGTAGGTTTCCTTTAGTTATTTGGGATGCTAGAATACGTCTTTAAAAGAGATTCGGCTAGTCTTAAGTTGATATTATATATGTATATATCAATTATCGTTCTCTGGACGTGCTGAACTTTTAAAGATAAAAATGTATACATTCTCAGAACGAATCCTTCTAGTAAAAAACTCTTCATATTCAAATGACACACTCAAATTCGAAGAGCATGAAATCTTCTGTGTGGAAATGGCATCACTTTCTCTGCTGTGTTAAGTTGTCCCCTGATTCGTGGCCCCCGTACCTCAACCCGCCTCAGTCCAGTCGCATTTTGCGTGATTTCGCCTGCAAAAACGGCACCTTTGGGAAATTAATATCCTTTTTGGATGGTTCTGGCTGGCTGGCTGCCTGGAGGGGACTGGGGAGGGCATGAGGAGAGTCAACAACATCACGTGGCTGGAGCGCGTGAGCGGCGCTTGAACTTTTTGCGGCCACGTTGCACGTACTCACGCTCTACGCCCCCACCAGGAGGACCCACTGGCACTCGCACTTGCCCCCGGGCGGGGCTTTGTTTTAGTTGCTGCCGTTGCTGTCGTTGACAACTTTTGTTGTTGCCCCCGATGCCCGATGCTCGATGCTCGGTGTCCGTTTCCCGTTCCGCTTGGTCCTGGTCCTGGTCCTGGTCCTGTTCCTGGTTCTTGCCCTGCAGCCCCGTCCGGCAGTGTCCTTGCTCTTATCCCTGCCTGATTGCATGGTCTTCGACCACCCACTGAACCGTGCCACCTCCCTTTGCGTAACTGCGCGTTCTTTATTACTTTTTTGCGCAATTACTCGTTACATTATTGCATTTCATACTTCTGATACTAGTACCGTGCCCCCATATACCTATATGCACGTACAGTTGACTAAGCCTGCGCGCGCCCGCCCGCCGCTCCGCGCCGGAGGGTGAAGGATGTCCATTTGAGGAGGTAATGCCAGAGCGAAATAATTAGAAAACATTTCCCTTGCCTCCAGTGGGAGCAAGAGAGAGGGAGGGGTAGGGTCGGGTCGGGTCGGGTCGAGTCCGGCCACTTCCAATTGCCACTTTTGTGCATCTGAATGAGTTGCATTCTCTCTCGGTTCGCTCTCGGTGGCAGCTTCCGGCCCCGCCCCGCCCCGCCCCGCCTGATGGTGCAGCAGCCCGCGGCTTTGTCGCCCTTCCCGAAAAAAGTTTTCATTTGCATGTTTTTAGTTAATTGAATTTATGCAGAACTTTCCGCTTTGCTGCTCTCTCTGGGCAACGCCATTTATATAAGCGCCAACTGGCTCAAAATATTAAGCATACGCCCCGTTGCCGCACACAGCTTATTAGCTCTCTCTTTCTGTGTGTGTCTGCCTCCCGTTTCCACCGCTCTCTTTTTTCGCTGCTCCTCTGGCCTGGTCAGGGCAGGGCCATTAAGTGCGACGGCTGACTCTTTGACTTGCCCAGCGGAGCAGGGGCAGGGGCTGCCTTAGAGTCCTTTGATTTCCTTTTATGTCCCAGCCATAAAGTGGAAATGTCGACAGAGTCTAGAACCAAAAAGACGCTTTAGCTTTATTACATTCCAGGAGCAGCAGCAGCAGCATCAACATCAACATCGGTGGCAACACAGCCATGTCATCAGCTGGCCATAAATGCCTCCATTGTTGGCCCAGAATAAAGTTCCGTCGCTTCACACATGACATGTGGCAGGGGCACTTTGAAGGCTTCTCCAATCTCTATTCTCCTTGTGCGTTGTCAGCCGCATTTAAATTTGATTTTTATTAAGCGCAAAAATCAAAGTGGAAAATTTATCTGCTGCCCCAACCCCAGCCCCAAAATGGTTGTATATCTGAGCATGCCAAGAATATTTCAATGCTCCTATTGCTCCCTCCAACGGCTTCCTGCCTCCCTTTATAGTATCTGCTCATCTTGTGTTCTGCTCTGAAGTCTCGTATATAAAAGCAATTTTATTGCTCAAGTTGTGCTGCTCGATAGGATAAGCCCCTCATTTATGCCCGTTGCCGTTGCCCGGCAACATGTTGCCGCTGCTCCTGCCGCTGCCACTGCCACTGCTTATGGTCCTCCTCCAGCTAAATTCGCCTCCTATCCACTCTTGATGGTAGAGAGGGCTTGTGGGGGCATGCCATGAGCCAACTATTAAAGTGCTGTTAACTTTATTATTTCGAGCACTTGTTGTATAATGTGGCAATGCTGTCATGGCAACTTCCAGCCATAGTTTTCTCGGAAAAAACAAAGCCGTCAGAAGCGAGACAGAGAGAGAGAGAGAGAGAGAAACAGTGGAGAGTGGAGAGAACATCAGAACATCACCGAAGTCATAATTTGTCAAAAGATGCTTGGCACATATTTGTTACAAAATATATTTTCTCTGTGAGACTTTTCCTCCCCCTCCTCCTTCTCATCCTCTAACCACTGCCAACCACTTCATATCGAAAATTTTACTGATGTAAATTCTTATCCTGTTTCCCAGCAGAAAATATATTACTTTCAACTTTCTCGTTTCCATTGTCTTTGGCTAAAAATGTTCGCCAAGCTTATCCGTTGGAGGTAAATTGTTTGGTGAAAGAAATCGTATGAAATAAATCAACAGAAGCCAAAATTTAGAAACAAGAAATACATATACATTTTTTGGCAGTTGAAAACTAAACCCAAGAAAATCCCCATCTGCATTGCCAGCTTTCATCGAATAGTAAATTTAAGGCAGTTTTTAATGATTTTATTGTGATTTATTACGTCTGGATATATGGTAAAATATAGCTACATTTTATCTAAATGAAATCTTAAATTAATATTAATCGCGTACATTTCATCTGTAATATGTAATATTTACGTAATTTGTGGATTCCTGACCTGCTTTGAGCTTAATTTTATTGAACAACATTTTACACAATTTGCAGTAAACATTCATTTGATTTCGGTTCTCGTTGGAAAATGGTAATACCATTTTGATTGCTTTTATTGCTCTGTAAACAAATACATTACATGTTTGCATGAATACATTTTCATTTTCATTTTCATATTAATTTAAGTTCAATTAAAGTTCAATCTGAATTGTTTTGTGTTCACTTAAGTGGTAATCACATTTACTTGGATTTAGTTTCAATATCGAGAACGTTTTAAATTTGATTTTGGTTGCTGGGGTGTATTCTTATTTCGAGCCGCGATGTCCAGTCACAACCCTTGAGTATTGAATATCAACAAGAATTGCGTTTGGACAATCATAGCTAAAAATCGAATTAACCAAATATGTTGATACTGATACGAGTAATCGTATCCATTCCGCTGCCCTCCTCTGGATGCTGGCTACTGAGATGCTGAGAGCTGAGAGCTGAAAGCTTTTCCATCTGCTCGCCGTGGGAACTTGACCAAACTGCTCCGAGGATATCGCATGGCACTTCATGGGGGAGCTGGGAACTTCCTGTGGAGCTGCAAATGGGATGAAGAGAAAAGATGCGAGTGGTTCGAGGCAAATGGGAGCATTGTCAGCTGCTGCAATGGCTGTGCTCCAATTTTCCATTTTCGTCTGCATTACACGGAGCACACCCTTCGAAGTGAACTTTTTCGCTTGCAACTTAATACCGAGTTGGCGATGGCGCTAGCAATGGCGATGGCAATGGTGATAGCGATGCTTGCTTAAAGTCTTTCACTCTATTATAGTCAACCCCACCCACAAATACAGATATACTCGTACTGTATATACGATGGCAAACTACATATACATATGGAAGGGGTGTTCAAATTTAGTGGGGGCCGCTGTCAGCTTGGCTTCGGCCATAAAGTGTCGGAAGAATCACAAAATCATTGTAAATGTTGAACGAATCTCGTATTACACGCAAGGGGCTGTCCACCCAAGCATTTGGATGGGGGCAGTAGGAGTAGGAGTAGGAGTAGGATGAAACTAGGGACTGCCACTGCTGACACTTTGGTTCGCCTGGCAACTGGCGCCTGCACTTCTTGATTAAATTTCTGCACAGAAAATGAACTGGGTTTACACCGCGCATACACGTACAGCCAAGTCTTCAACCTCAACCTCCACCCCAATCTCAATCTCACTCCGATTCGCGCCTTAGTCCGCCCCCAGCCTCGGAGTCATCGGAGATGGACGAGATGGACAGATGGACGGACAGCTGGTATGTCCGGGATGGTGATGGCGCTTCCTTGGGTTTGCCGCGTGTTTTGTGGTTTTTATTTTCAGCCCTGCCACGCTTTTATTGTGGCTTTGACCGCTTCCCCATTGTTGGCAACTGTAAAATGCATTCCTGCGTGGCTCGACTCCGTAGCCCGCTCTTTTCCTTGCCGTTATCTTTCCCTTTTCTTTGCAATTTTCCCAGGATCAGATAGTTGTCCGTGTCAGGCAGCTGTTATTACAATATCCAAGCTGGTTTTTGTTGTTCTGCGGTGGCCTGAAACGGCAACGGGTAACGGGCAACGGGTTACTTTCAGGATAACAACATCAAACTGTTCTTGTTTCCTCGACTCCGGCTGCCTCTGGATATTTCTCTGGATATTTCTTCTTCTGCTGTTGGCCATTAAACTTGAAATTAAATTGTCGTTCCATTCTGCAAGCAATTTTTATGGCAAAAAGGGAGCCGCTCTAATTGGAATTGATTGAAAGTTATTTGATGTTTGGCCTTTTTTTGGCCCAAGCCCCAGCAGCAATGAACCCAAAAGAGATTCACAGTGGGACCCACGCTACGTGTCTGTGTTGCTTTTTATTCATCAATTTCGCGCTATCTATCCTTGTCGCTCTCTCTCTTTCTCTGTGTGCTTGTGCGTATCTGTGTGTTGTTAATAGACTTTGTTGTAGGTAATTAACATAATTTAATTATGTGCTTGGCATTAATTTTACGCACGAAATTAAGTGTTGAATTTTAAGTGTCTACACTTTAATTGAGCGACACTTTTATATACTCCCCATACACACGCACAGTGCAGGGTAGTGGCAGGGGTATATGCGAATTCTGGAAAGCTTGAAGGTTGTGGTCTGTGAAGGGAAAATTAAAATGTGTAGCTTCCTCATTAGCTCCCTCCACCATGCTCTGTCCTCCTTTGACATGGATACTAATATTTCAAAAAGGTATCTATTCGTCGTCCAACGGCCTTTCGGTCTAACACTTGTCCTAATGGATACACACAAATATGTATGTATAATATAATAATAGTATATACTAGGGGCCAAGAACCGCAAGCACTCGACTCTCCCTCGTGCGCCATCTAACTTGCCTTAAGCAATTAAAAAAATGTACTCGATGGACCAACTACAGACTAATTCTAAAACGGACCGCGATTGTCGTGTCGGTAATTTGTATTTGAGAGCAACTTTTGTATCTGGGAAAATAAAGTTTCAAAACTATTTAAGAAAATAGAGTGATATTTGTACATATTTATTTTAAGGATGCTGACTAATCCTTAAATTGCATCCTTTATTGAACTTTGGCCGTTAATAAAACTTACAAGAGACCTTCAAATTTTTGTAGCATACTTTTATGGGCTAGCAATCGGTTTATTAACGGGTATATTCTCGGTCGTATCCTCCCATATTTTTGGTTTAATTGTTATTGTTTTGCTACGGTATGCGACCAATAAAATGTCTGTACTAATAACAATGATATTTTTGGGCTGTTGCCGCTGCCGCTGCCGCTGCGGCCATGACTAATTAAATTAAACAAAAAGTAACACTCACTCTTCCTGGGACAGGGGCTGAGGGGCTGGGGGGCTGGGACCGGGGGAATGGGTATCTCTCATTCTTGGGACTGTTGCTTTTATGGGCAATGAAACGTTCCCTTCCGCTCCTCTCGTAGCCTGGCGCCGCCTTCAGCATTAAAAGGGCTTCGACGTGGGGCTCGTAAAAAGTGGATGCCTAATAAAAATGCCGCAGCACGTACGTCAACCTGCAGGCATTAGTCCTACTTATACTTACACACCCAAAAAACACACAGGAAACGCATACACACACACACACACACATACATATATACTTACGTACATATATACTATATGGCCTGGCCCCCTCTGTGTGTGCTCTCTTTTATCTTCCAGGATGAACACGAAAAACTCTTGGCTGTTGTTATTAATTTGCAAAGCGCAAACTTGTTCCTTGCTCGCCGGCAATATCCTGTCTCCTGCCCTGATTCCAGTGGAGAGGGTGTAATAAGCTGAAGCCTCGTCCTGGGCCATCCTTTTATTTAGCTATTTGCAAGCAATTTGATTTTGTTTTTATGCCTGTTTTGTTTGCCCCAATGTATCAAAGTTTTACCGCGACGAAAGGTCTTCGGCGAATTCCCCCACAAATGCTCCCACTTCCCCTGCTCCTGCCCCTGCCACTGCCACTCCCAATCCAATTCCCATCTGAAGCATAGTGAACACTTGGCCATATCGAATTGCACTTGGCCCGCCGGTCCATTAAGCGAGTCCACTTGTCGCCCCAGTGCTTTTAGCCACTGCGGAAGCTGCGAAAAGCCCAACGAAAAACAGAAGACGGAAAAACAGACCAAAAAAAACCCCAAATATTGTTGTGGGCCGCCCCACAAAATACGGATAAGCAGATACATAGATACACAGAGATATGGAGAAGTCAATGCGAGCGAGTTGCCTGTGTGTAAATTGAGCTGCTAATGGCTTTGGAACACACACAATGCCAGGCAAATACAATGGCGGATGGGAACAAAGGCATATTAAAATAAATATAAACGCTTCAGGCGATGACTCCGAATCTCCTTTAACCAGAAGCTCAGTCATTTGTGCAGGCTCTTGGCGGGCCAGGCCCTTGGGATTCCAGAACAAACCCATCATCGTCATCATTCTCATCATCATGTGCCCAGCGGCTGGAGGCAGCCACTTAATCCTGCCAAGCTTTTGCCTAAGCAACTTTATTAGGCCACGTTGACTGCTACTTTGGCGGCACTTGAGTGCCAACTCGAATGCACTCTACAGCTGCTCTGCAGCTAAATGTTGTTGCTGTCACTGCTGTCTCTGCCACTGTGGCAGCTTCTTATTTTGCTTCTACCTTTGCGGCAGCCTCAGCCTCAGTCCCAGTCTCAGCCCCAGCCTCAGCTTCTGTCTTTATCTTTGCGCCTCTGCTGATGTTGCACCTGGCCTGGCCCCGTCGAGTGGCTGACAGTCGTTGGCTTCTTGAAAAACTGCCATTAACTTGTTACAACTTCCGGCGCTGCCTTCCAACAGTAGCTTGCACTTCCGGTGATAGGCTGAGTGCCGGTGCTACGCTACCTACCCCATCCCTATTTATGCTCGAACTTTTTCGCCATTTTCCCTTTATTTTATTTGCGCCCTTAACTTTTGCCCTCTACGTCCCGGCGCCCACTTCATCTTCCTCACACAGAAGAACGCATATTTAGTTGACATTGGGTGTTCGCATTGTTTGCTCGTCCCTGGCTCCTTGACAGGATCGCACAGCCAAACAATTTGCGTCAACGGCACCTGCTCTAGACGAGTGCCTTATACCACACCTACCCAACCGTGTAGTCAGAGCTCTCTTCATAGTCCTCGTCCTCGTCCGCGTCGTCTTCGTCGTCATCGTCGTCGTCATTATAATGAGAAAATTGTTTCAATTATGTTTGTGTTTAGTTGCTTCAATTTGCTAAGCAACATCATTAAGTGCCCTGCCAGGCCCACCCCACTACTACTCATAAAAATATAATTTGAGTAAGGGCTGGAACGAGGGTTGGTTGTTCGAGTCCCGTTCTTCGAGCACATCACATAAGTAGTCGGGGGCGAATAATGCATGAATAAAACAGAGGAAAAACAGAGGGAAAACTGAACACAAACACAAATTGCGCACGTGAAAAGTTGACTCTGCTTCAGCTCACGTTCCTGGGTCCTGGGTCCTGGCTCCTGGCTCCTACTTCTACTCTTCCATTTTGGCCATGTTTTCCATTTCTCAGCTCACGTGGCCATGACGGCGCCCTGCGGAAGTTGCCAGCTCCAGACCCTGGGGGCAGGAGGGCAGGAGAGCGGCAAAAGGAGTTGCTAATACTTTGATTTTGCCGCTGCCGTCATAGCCGCCGCCGCACAACAAAACTTTTGCGAGGATTATTTTCACATTACAAACAAAAGCCAGTGCCGAAACAAAACTACAAACACTAATAATATCCCAGCCAAGTGGAGAGTCGTTTTCTGGCTTTCGCTATACCTTGGAATGCTCGGCTTAGCGCAATGCTTGAGCACTTGAGGCAGTAGCCTCAATTCAGCTGCAAATTTCCAAATGTATCTGAACAATCAAATCCGATTGATAATAGCCATAAATTGGATGCATATCGTATGAAAATTTAATATAATTTGGCAATTAAATTGAGTCCGTTATCCAAATTGGCAAAGCTTGCAGTATATTACCATAAACATTGCATCGTTAATTATACGATCGGTTTAATAATTATGGCTTTTATATATAATTATATAATTATGCGATTTATAATCCAATATGCCATCGAATTAGTTATGCTTTGACACGCACTTTATATACGAGTATTCGTTTAAATTATGCTGCTTAATTGCAATTTTGTTCTATCCAGTAAATGTTCCAAAAACTGCCAGAACTAAGCAACTCCAGAGTCGAACCACTTAAGAACCAAAACTCCGGGGCTCGGTTCAACCGCAGCAGCAACTTCATCGGCAAGCTAAGCGGCTGTGGCAATGGCAATTCCACTGCTGGAGCGGTTCTATGGCTCTGCCACTGCCACTGCCACTGCCACTGCCACTGCCAGATGCAATTAAAAGTCATTTCACATAATTTTTATTCGCATATACTTATTATGAACCGTGTGGAGAAATTCCCACACACTCTGACTTTGGGCAGGTACCCAAAAATAGAGCCAAATCATAGACAAAACTATAAACTATTGTCTAGCTGGGGCTGACTTCGAAAGGGATGGTATGCATATGAATAAATGTACACACAAATATCTATATATATATGCATATGTATGTATATAAGTCAGGGCCCAAAGGCAATTTATGAAGCCATATTGTGGCGTTGGTTGGGTTGGTATCAGGGCAGGAAATCGCACAAAAAATCTCCTTTATTGCATGCACAGCACGTTTCATGTGTTTGTCTGACTCGATCTTGCTTGGAGTCCTGGCCTGCTCCTTTCCCAGCGTTCATTTGCAAGCCTCAACGTTGGCAATGTGATCAAGCCTGCAATCTGCAATTTTAAGCAGAGACGCCCAAAGGTACGGGATGGGGGCAAATAAAGTTTAATTTGAATGCTTCTGTTGAACGTCACACGCTCGGGGATTGGGATGTCTGTGGGTCTCTGTTTCTCTCCGCCCATTGGGGAAGAACGAGTAGTCCCCGGGCTCTGCAAGGGGGACAAAATCAAAGTTATTTGTATTTATTTGCAAAATCGTGCGGCGCGTGCAGAGCAGCAACAATGCCCCAGACATGATGTATATACTCGTAGTAGTGCAAGGGCAATGTGGCTCGGGTCCTGGAGCTGGAGCTGGTGCTGGAGCTGGAGCCGACTCGCTTCATTGCTTGCGATTGCCGTTACAATCTGCTTATTTGTCGTACCTCAGAGTGAGTCCTGGCCCTAGGACTTCGCTGTAGTTGTGCTGTGTGTAGACTCCTGCCGGCTCTCCTGTAGGTAGGTCTCTACAGTTTGGTATTTGTATTTTCTGCTTTGTGCCTTGTATTTTGCATTGCAGCACGTTATAATTTCCGAGCGAAATGTTAACGTCAATATGAAATGCACATCCCAGACTCAGGCTCGGCCCGGCCCGGCCCGGACCAGACTCTGTCCAAGTCTCAGGCAGGGGCACGGCACAGGCACGGGCACCAGCTCAAGCCCCAGCTCTATCTCTGGTCCTCTTCCACGCACGTGCGTCACGTTCCAGGCCAGAGCCAAAGCCAGACAGAGAGGACAGAGCCAAAGACATGTTCCCCTAAGCAGGACTTTAGTCCCTTCCCACCCCATCCCACAACCATCTCTATTCAGCTCCGGGTCGTGCCAGCATGCATCGACACCTTGACTGAATGAATTGACTTGAGCCCATAACTTAGTCAGCGCTTATTTACACTTCACATTGGATTTCTCACAGTAGCATTTCCGTTTAAAATCCCTCTTCCACTGCAGGTATTCACCTTGTTTTTCTTGTTTTTCTATAATTGCTGAGCAAATATTTCTTTAATCTTTTGCACAAACATTTTGACAATACGCCATTGTATATATTCAATGTTTGAATTGAAGCTCAGTTTTAATTGCTTTCCAAATGCCTGGGCCATCTCTCAAGTATCAAATCATATCGACTGCTTATCAAACATTTATTTACGGACTCTGTCCGGGGCGCACTGGTAGCCGGATAAGCTCGGTTCCACCTCGAGCTCCGGCTCCGGCTCCCTGGCAATTGGAAGGCAAGTGCAAGGCAAGTGCAAGCCAAGTGCAGTGCAGTGCACACGAGTTTTCCTGAATGCAGCCAGAGAATGCAATGCATAAATTTACGGCTTGCCACAGCACAGCACAGCAGACAATTAAGAATGGGTCTGAATGGATATGCGGCAAGATTGGCTGGCTTGTTTCTGGGAAGCGTGTGCCGTGAATGCATAAAATGGGAACCTCGAAGCTCAATGCAAAGCGAAGGCGTTGTTCAGGCTTTAGTTTTGTTGCTGTTCCGTTCTGGCTGGGTGATACCATTTTTATATCCTAACAGAGGGGTGATTCAATTCCTGCAAAACGCAGAGAATTGGTTCGCCTTTCCAATCTGATCAGGTATACGCATTATTTATGTAGTTTTTTTTGTTCGTTCTGCTTCTGGCTCAAACTTTTCACAGACTCTTAACTACGCGCTCCACTCAGTTTATTCTCATGCTTTTGGGTGCCATACGGATTGTGCTGCGGCAAGGGTATCTAAACCTTCGGTACTCGAAGCTCGCTTTCCTATCATCTTGTTGCCATAAGGCCATAAATAAAACAAGCGAACATGGCGATGGCGCGGCCAACACCCTGCTACCCCAGGGCCTCTATCTCCATACGTCTGTCTGGGCGGGCGGCCTGTTTGTATGTAATATGATTTAAATTCAATTTGTGGCATTCGTTATCGATATCAAGACACATACACACACACACACACACACACACACACACAGAGAGAACAACAAAGGCCCACACACAAACAGACACACTCAATTACATGCAGTAAAATTTGTTTTCAATTATACATACGATATATGGCTTAGATGTCTGCCGTTGTTCATGGTTCTCTCTCTTTTTCTCTCTCTCTCTCTATCTTTGGGTGTGTGTTCAGAGGGAACATTGGGGCGTATACGCAATATTTTATGCATCAACTTTAAAGAACTCCTTCTACAAACACTCCGGGTACGAGTACGGATACGGGTACGGGTACGGGTACGGGTACTCTACCCCACTCTCTGTCAGAATGGTTTATTGTATTCCACTCGTATTTTTGGCCTCTGACTTTGTTCTGGCATTAAGTATAGGAAAAATTCGCATTTATTTTCGGGTGCCTTTTATGGAAGCAAATCGTTAAGGAAGCAGCTTGAAACAGCATGTGTTTGGAAAATATTTTGCAAAATTTTGTTCTTTTCTTTGCTATGGAGGAACAGAGCTTCACTGCCAAGGCAACAGAGTGGTGCAGATGTGTGTGTGGCAAGCCCAACTAGACCACATTCCCCAGTAAAAAAAGGGAGGAGGAAAAACGCAGAGCAGAACTGCAGCTTTGGAAACTTCAACTTGAAACCGCAATTTACTCATTTCATTTCGAGTTGCGCGGTTTTATTTCGCTTACGAGCGAAATCCATTTGAACAAGAGCTCAACTTTCTGCGCTGCGTTCTAGTTTTTTCGCATTTTTTGCTACAACGAGGAGAGCTTGAGCAGGAGCAAGGGAGTTTTTTCAACCAAAAAACAGCCAGTGCTGCCGAAACATCCGAAAAAAAGAGAGAAAAACCTCACACACGGCGGTCTTCAACTTCAAGTGGCAGGAAAATCCTTTGCTTTTGGCCTCCTGGTTTCACTGTGTGGTAGAGTGCTGGTGTGGGGTGGGAGTGTACAAATTGCATGGCGCCCTGCTCATTAAGAGTCGACATGCAATTATAAAAGCAATGCAGAAACCCAAACGGCGTTGGCATGGCGCCCGAAATGAATCAACGAGTGAAAGAATGAACGAACGGGCCAACTCAAATGAAACTCAATTCAACTCAAAGGCAAAACGGTTTATTTCGTACGAATACCTCCGCACAAAAGTCGGCCAAAATGTGCGTCATTACACACACATAGAGAGAGGGAAACATACAGACCGGCAGACAGGCAGACAGACAGATGTTGAAGTATTTCACGTGTTGGCCACTTGACTCATTAAAAGGAAACGTTTTCCAGCTTAGGCGGCCGACGTCTTAGATACCCTTGCAAAACCATCGTTACCATAGTACCTACATACATATACGGTGAAGGGATCTGCTTTAATCAGTTTTCTCGAAAGGTATCAAGGGTATGTGAGGGTACCATGAAGTCATAAGGATGCTGCATAGATGCTGGGCAAAATCATCGTGCCCTCTATTCACAGAAGGGTATGAAAAGCCGGAAGATTTTTTCCACTCGCCGTGTGTCTGTGCAAAAGCGCTTCAATTGCAGTTTCAGTTTTCCACTTGCCTTTTGCCACTGCCCTGAAGTGTTGATGAAAGCACCGCCTGGCTGTGCCCCTGCCCCTACCCACACAATCCTCCACTCAACCAGAGGCAGCTTTATTTGCGCTGTCGCTCCCCCCGTAGACCTCACCGATCCTTTCGGCAGACATTTTCATGTAGCAATTTGTAAGCACTTTTAAGCCGGGGCACAAGAGCTCGTTATGCCACTTTTCAATGAGGCAGCGGCTCAGGGGACGGGGTGGGTTGGGATTGGGGATGAGGACGAGGATGGAAGGTGAGGAGTCCTACTTGTACGGCTCAACAGGTGGTGCATGTCGGACCAAATTAATTATGCATTATGTACACACCGAGTACCATGCGAGAGTACGAGCGCATTAAGTTGCATAATTCGCCAGACACACGCACCCCTCCTCCGGCGGCTACTTACCACTGTCCTTGTGTCCTCGTGTCCTTGTGTCCTTATGTCCGTGCGGCTAATCCGCGATTGCTGCCAGTGCCAGGTGCTGGGAAAAAAAAAGAATATGGAAAGGAAGGGGAAAGCAGCTGAATGAATAGGGGAAGTCATAGGAAAAGCGGAAAAGCAAGCTAAGTAACTCGAATGGAAATGTTCCATTCACAAATGTGACTCGACTTCCGCTCCACTCGCACTCGCACTCTCTTCTTCCTTCTCTCTCTCCTGCACACTAATGTGTATGTGTATCCTCTGTAATTAATAAAAGTTTCAGCTGAAGAAACACACTCTCCCATAGATAAGCAAGTTTGTTCGGGGAAAACTTTGCTCCTTTCTCCCTTCTCCCCTCTGCCTTTTCCACGAGCACGTATATATGTGGGGTTTCCGTCCCTGGGGCTCTGGCTCTGGCTTTGGCTTTGGTTCCCCTTGGCACTCCATAAATTGCGTCAAATTAGACAGAAATATTTAATTAATCTCACTGAAAGTTGGTTTATTGAATTATTTGCACAGCCTGGCCTGGCCTGGCCTGTTCTGGCCTGTTCTGGCCGGGGCCAGACGGGGTTTTGGCGGTGCTTTGTGCCTCGCTAATGTGCCAGCGAAAGTGCCACGAAGTGTTTTCAAACTATTTTAGCCAAAGACTCATTAAACATGGCGCACGCGGCGTATGAGCAATGCAAGGAGAGAATAATGAAACCCGTGAAGATTCATTCGCTTGCCGGAACTCATCAAATTTGGCTCTCAGGCCAGTTCTGAGACCATCCTCTGGCTCCCCGTAATCGTGTTGTTCGGCATGCCAATTGTCATTAGGAAGCTTCGACTGGGCCCCCTGCTGGCTGTTGCCAGCGGACAGCCGACAGGAAGGCGGGAACATCTGCCATTGACAAATGACACGATTTACATTATACTTGATGCAATTTTTCAACATGGCAGCCAGGCAGCCAAGCAGCCAGCCAGCCAGCCAGCCAGCCAGCCAGCCAGCCCGCCGACATGTCAAAAGTGGACACAGCAGGCGGACACAGCGGCGAACAGCAGGACAGCAGAAGCGGCAAACAAATGACGCGCCTGCATGTTGATGATGATGAGGCGGATATCTCCGCCTCTTTCTCTTTCTCTCTCCCTCTCTCTCTCTCTCTTTCTCTCTGTCTGTTTCCGTGTGTATGTGTGTCGGCGAGTGCATCTTAAGCGGCGGAAACGGAAGTCATTTGGCCAACATTCATGATGCTGCGAGAGGAGTCTGTGCGCTATGTCCCTGTCGTTCCGTTTGCCGCTTGATGACGCAGCGTCGAGTTTTATGGCGAATGCAAATACTCGTAGATCATAAAATCGTACATCATAAAAATAAAAAGTAATTCTCTATTTATGGCAGTTTCTCATTTAGCTACCTTTTCCCTAACTGTAATATTTCTTCAATTCGTCATAAGCTGTTAAGAAGTTGAAATTCTTCAGAGATCTTTCTTTATATTCGAGAAGGTATCTATCTATACATTCGTGAATACTAACGAGTTTCCGAGATCTAATCGCCTTATCTAAATATTTGATATAAGCTATCCATGGAAAGGAATGTCCTGCAGGGTATCCAAACCTTCAGCTCTGAGACAAATCCTTTTTCTGCTTTTTAATTCACACCACTTCCAAAAAGAGTTGCATTTCCCAGAGAAAAGAGAGAATCAGCGAAAATGAACATAGCGGAAGTGTAGAATATCTTATAAAAATTGCAAACGAGTTGCAGGGAGTTTCGTCCTTCGTCCTTCGTCCTTGTCGAGGCCATTTGTTATTCTATAATTTTTCGTTTTGTTGCGCTGCACTTTTCGCATCATTTTCGCGTCGCATTTGCCGTAAACTTTCAGCAAATGTTGTCCCCAGCATAATTGACATAATTTGTGTGGAGCTGAGCTGAGCAGAGCAAGAGCAAGGACATGGCACTCTCATAACCTATTCATACACTAAGCGAAATGGGGAGTACTACCCAACTACCCTCTAGGATAGACTCTGAATAAGGAGAACCAATTTCCATTTAAGCCACGTTTTTGGCAAATCTCCATTTGGGAGAGGACCCTGTAAAAAAAATCTCCATTTTAGAGCACTCTGGGAAAAATCTCCATTTAAGGGAACGAACTCTGAGAAAATGGAACTTTTTGTCTGCATTCACAGACATTTCCCATTAACTAAATTTCCCATGTACAAAGGAGGCTGTCCCAGACATGACTTATATGTTTTGCATGGAAATTGTGTGACAACGGGGCTCTTTGACCGTCTCTCCATTTGAGCCTGGTAGTGGTAGTGGTCTGGTTTGGGCAGGGCCGGAAAGTCGATAAAGACGTCGGAAATGTCAACATGATGACAACAAATTTGTAAAAAATTCTTGATTTATTTGGCCCCGAAACCACAGCAGCATCACCACCGGCACCAGGACCAGGACCAGGAGCGGAGCAGAGCGGAGCAAAAAAAAAAAGGAACAAGAACAGCTAAATGAAATGCTTGAAAGCTGGGGAACGCATGCTGGGCTAATGGCAAACTGGATGGTGGACACATACTCCTCATCCTCTTGCTGCTTCTCCCCTGGCCATTCAATCCGCCATCAGCCACACAGCTCACGTAATGAATGCGAGAAAAGGAAAAGCGTAAAAAAGTTGCAGGAGGAGATTCAGATTGGAGTGGGGAAGGGAAGGGACCACCCTCTGCTGATGCAGGGCTGATTGCTGGGGGCGTGAGTGGTTGGTTGGCTGGCTGGATGGCTGGCTGGCTGGCATATAATTTTCAATGTTGACAGGCAGCAAAAGTTAATAACGCTCCCATAGACGATAATGGCCGGACCACAGCGATATACAAATAGTCGAGAGCCCGGGCCCTGGTGGTGGAGTGAAAGAGCAGAACTCTGAAAAGATCAGCCAACCTCGTACTAGCCCCGTAATAGCGTCACAAATGACCGAGATTTAGCAACAGCGAACGAGGGTCAACGGCTGTCCTGCCCAGAACCAAAGTCACCTACATCAATTCGGCCAGGAAAGGAAAATGAAAAGAAAGACGGAGATGGGGGGGCATAGGTTGGAGATGACGTAGGTGGGCTTCAATTCGATTGATGGGTTCTACTTACGAGTAAGTGCAGGACGAGGCAGAGCCGTAGGACCGTACAGATGACCAAATGTGAAGAAAAACCCTAAAAAGAAGCAAACTTTAAGAATTTAATGGAAAACTAAATCAATAAGAGGTTTAAAAGAAATAAAGACTGCCAGCAGATACATTTTCTATCCTTCTGGCCAACTTTTTGAAGGGTTGACGAGGAATTCTTTGGAGCTCTATTAATTTTCTGTCACAAACACCGCGTGTCACGACCTCTACTCACGCCACTCAGTGGCCGTTACCTTGACTGCCAGTTTAGCGGCTGCCTCGGCTACCCGCTTCACTAAATTGCGGGCAATTAACTTGCTTGATGACTGCTGCCAATCACAGGGAGGTGGTCGTCGTCCTTTCGGACCTCTGACCCAGCCCCTGCCCTGTCCTGCCCTGCCTCGCTGCCTTGGAGATTTTTAAACTGTCGCTGCGTTTTGGCTTTCCTTTTTCCGGGCCCTTATTTTTCGTGCGCTGCGGTTTTGCCTGGCCAGGGATTTTCATTTTAATTTGCTAAATACATTGGACCCTTGTAGCTCCATGTCCCCCCTAGATGGATGGTGGTTCAACCTGGAGTGGAGTGGAGTGGAATGCTTCCTCTTCTGGCTCGTATATTAAGGAGATTAGCGACGTTAAATGCTTTGATTTAGGATACGTGTGCCAGCAGCGATATGCGGTAATTAATTCCCAGGTCACCCAAGCAGGATTGCACACAGAGAAGGGAAGGGGTGCAAGGAGGTGTTGCAGATTGATGCATATACATACATAAGCATGCCACCACACAAAAAGTAATAAGCTGAAAGCTTCCACAGGATGACGATGACGTCGCTGATGAAGATATGGAGCTGAAGTCATTTACAATGCGCTGTAAAGGATGCAGATGTAGATGCAGATGGAGATGGATACCGAGAAATGTGCACCATTTTGGGCGAAATAAGTCAGCAATTTCCTCCTAAACCCACCTTGCGCCATTCTTGCACCAGTCTCTGTCCCACTCCCCCTCCCCCTCCCGCTCCCAGTCGCAGTCCCATTCTCGCATTCATTCAGCGTCATGTGCATTTTCGCATAGGCAAGAACATAAAACACAATGGCAATGCAGAAGGAGCCGCTGCAAATGAACATAAAATGCCACTTACTTGTCCAACAGCCACGCCCCGGAATAGTGGCTCTGTGGGTGGCTCCGGGGTGGCTCTGGCTCTGGCTCTAGCCCTGTCTCTGGGGATAGGGATGGCCTGAGTGGTGCATAACTTTTGCATTCTTTATGAGAGAAGAGGCCCGCTCTTGCTCTCTCTTCATTTGTGTCTGCTGCGAGTGTAAATTTGGGATTGGTGTTGGGATTGGTGTTTCCGCGTAGTTTGTGGGCCTGGTGCTGGTGCTAGTGCTAGTGCTGATCCTGGTCCTGGTCCTTGTCCTATGTACTGATAAAAAGACAGCGGAAATTTAATGCCTGCAGCAACTTCATTTAACTTTTTAACCCGACTCAAATGTATCTGGTAGCCAAATCCCACTTTTTTCAACAGGCCCACCCCCAAGCATCGAACACAAAATGGGTTAGGTGACAAAAAAAAAACGGGGGGAAACTAGAAAAGAAAAGAAAAGAAGGAAAAGGTTAACCAGAGGTGGAGAGAAACGCCTTGGGCAGGGAAAGAGAAGTGAAGCTTGGGGCAAGTAAAAGATACAGAGAAGCGAAGCTTTTGCGGCAGCGAAAGAAACGGAGTGAGGCCTGTGGCTGCTGCCACACAATCTGCCATATCACTGACAGTTTTATCGACTTAACAAAACTAACTGCCATTAGTTTCACTTTGCTGCGAGTGTTGCTGAAAAGCCACGACAGTTGCGCCTCCGCCCCCGCTCCAGCTCCAGCTCCACGAGGAAAGACCGAGACCGGGACTCAGCACAAGCACAAGGGTCGGGGGTGTGGGGATAGCAAGACAAAGGAAAAGTAAACACGGAAAAAATGGAACAGCAACAGCAGAATGGAGATAAGCAAAATGGAACACGGGACAAGGGACAAGGGACATGGGACATGGGGACCCGAAGAGGATGTGTACCGCCCGCCTGCTCCTGGCAGACGTTGAAAAATCACTTTAGCATGACCCCAAAATGTCTATTTCATTAATACAAATAAACCCGGAAAGGCAGGACGAAACCAGAGGAAAGAGGGCGGCAAGTCGTGGAGAGGAAATCGGTATCGAAGGAAATGGAAAATGCCCAATAGGGGCTACGACCAAAACAAATCGTTTGTGCCGGCTGCAAAGACATTTGGACAAATTAAAATGAACATGAAAAGCGGCGGCAGATAAAGAGCAAATGGCCGGGGTCTTCCTTCTGGTCTAGCCCCTCTATACCCCAGACTAGTCCCGTCTGTCCCCTCTGTAACGTCCATGTTTTTTTGTGGCACGTCTTTGCCTATTGGCATTAAAATTTGTCATTCGGTTTTGTCCTTCTTTTGGCACTCGATAAGAATCATTTTTCAGAAAGAGTACATACACTTTTTAAGCACTTTGATAAAGGTGTCTAGAATTTTAATAAATAAACAGAATCCAACGGTTTGTTCAACTATAATTAATTTAAATATAAATTTAATATATATATATTAATTTAATATATAAACATACGAACCCCTTTGCAATCCACAATAAACCACAATTCCCTGACTTATTCAAGAGCATTCAATCTTCGTTGCTTGACAGCACAGAATTCCCATTTTGGCTAGGGCTTCCTTGTATTTTTCTTTCGGTATTTGTTGTCTTTGCATTCTCGCTCTTGGCGCAGGTTATCCAAACTACTTGAGATTCCCGGCACATGGCCCCGGAGCCCTGCCCGCAAAATGGCTTAGATAAACAGCTGGGAAACATGGCGTCTCTAATCGGGCAAGTGCTTGAAATAATTTTGAGCAAATTCATTGTAAAAACTTTTTCGATTGATGGCCCTCTCGACTGCCCCTGTTCCTGTTCCTGTTCCTGGCCATGGCCCTGGATCTGGATCCGGATCCAGATCTGGGGGAGAAGCTGTCATTGTTTGTTCGCCGCTTCATTTATATTTGTATTTCATTAAAATTATTGCCAGGGCGTGTCTCCCCCTCTCTACCATCCTATGTGTATCAGTGTGTGTGTGTGTGTGTGTATTTTATCTGGCCCTTGTATGGGAAACTAATTGATTGGCACACTTTTTGCCGAGGCTTGATCGATTGATTTAATTTGTTGTAAAAAGCTGCTGAAATTGATGGAGTTGAATCAGGAAAGTCGAAAGAGGAAAAGAGGAGGTGGAACGAAGGCCAAAGCGAGCCAGTACACAAAAAAAAAAGAAAAAAAAAGAACGGCATCAGGCATAATGCCATTAAGCCATGACGGAGCGGAAAGAACGGATGAGTGGTGGGAGTGGACTGGCGGCCAGGAAGAGGACTCCTGGTAATGTCATCAAAGTGGCTGCGAGATGCATAAAGCGGGCAACAACAGCAAACACCCGAAAGACTCAAAGACGGCGATGGCTAAAAGCCAAGGGGGAACGCGAGACGGAAAGGGCAGTATCGGCAGCTGAAACATTAGATACTCTTTCAGATCCGAAAGAAGTGAGAGTAGGGAACTCATTTTAAGTTAAGTGAGTCTCGGAGACTACACTACACTACATATACATAAGCAGCAAATAGTTGCATGTAGTTCCACCCCATAATACCTTGTGAAAGGGTATAAAAATCGATAAGATTCTAAAGTGGCTTGTGGTGCGGTCTGCACTAACAGGAACAGCAGAAAGATGAGTTCAGATGAGATGCTGATGATGATGATGGGGCTGCCGCTGCCGCTGCCTCTGTCGCTGTCGCTGCCACATCGTCTTCGTCTTTGCTTTGAGCCTGCAAGCTGCACACTCGCTTCTTTGTACATCAAGTGTGCCCTAAAAGAGGACTCGGAGGGGCAAAGGACTTCCCTCTTGCACTTTTCATTAATCAGAGAGAAAGGAAATGAGCTGGTGGCGACTGGCAGATGCTCTCCCCAGGTCAGCTTCCGCTTATTTGCCAGCTCCTCGTTTGCAGGAGTGTCCCTGCAGGAGCGTGGCGCTGGTCCCCAGCTGTCCTGGCCGCGTGTCATTCATCAATGTTGGCCAAAAAGGAATGGCTGGTACTGGGAAATTAGCACTGCTCTCCTCTCTGCTGTGCACTTGCAACTGACATCAAAGGGTGTCGTGTCAAAGGAAAAGCGGGGCACAGAGCTAGGCAAAGACGCTGACAGGACCGACAAGTGCAATGGCAAAATAATTTACACAACTTTTGTCGACTCATGGAATCGGAAAAATGAAAAGCAAGTTAAAGTTTGAGCAGAAGCAGAAGTAGGAGTAGGAGTTGCAGCCGGAGTTGGGGGGGAAGTCAGGCGGAAGATGCTTTTCAATTTCCGTGACAAACGCGCAAAATGTTTGGGGCGAATTCAATTTGGGCCACGCACATCCATCCTTATATGAGAAAGGGACGGTTTGGTCCCAAGACGAACCGAACCAAACCAAACCGAACCACGTAAAGGCACTAAACGCTGTCGAGCATTTAAATCCAACATTATTGAGTTTGCCAATGAATATGTCAACGAAAATGCTGAGCACACGCAACGCCAAGACCCGACAAAACCAGACCAGACGAGAACACGCCAGAGCCTGCTCCAGGATTCGGCAGGCGAAGACACATGTCCCGCTGCTGGTCGGATGGCGGTAGCTGGTCTGTCCCTGGCAGACGACAATCAGCTAAATAGACGAGCCGAAATGTCGAACTTCCTCGAGTGACTGACTGACGGGCTGAGCAAATGATGAGGAATGAATGCGATATGGTAATCAGCATCCCAGCAATGGCAATGAAAATGGAATCGCAATGGAAAATGCAAATGAAAATGCGAACGATGAGAGATGGAAATGTGTATGTGTGTGTGTGTGTGTATTGGACCCGCACGTTTTGATTCCGTTGATTCAGCGTCAAAGTCAACCCTAAGTTCCCTGTCCTGTCCTGGCCTGGCCTGGCCTTCCACTCACCCGAATAAAAGTCAACTCATCTCTCTTCTCAGTTGTTTAGAAGTTCGCAGAGAGCCAGAAGAGATGCACTCAATGCAGAGGCATTAATCAAACGTATCGAACGATGTGTCCATGTGTGAAATTCTGCAGGCCACTGATTACGGATAAAGCTGATGGAGCAGGAGCAGCAGCAGCAGCAGCAGCAGGAGCCACCACCAGTAGATGGGCAGCCGCTGCAGACAGTAGTGGACGGTGGACAGTGGTACTCCAAGTACGTGGCGCCCTGAGTTATGCAGTGAAAAATTGTTGAGAGCAAGACGAATGGCGGAAAGGACGTAAGCAGGAGCAGGAGCAGGAGCAGAACCACGCGGAACGTGGTCAGCCAGACAGACATTCGGCGGGATAAGAAGTTGAAAAAGAGTACCCCGGAATATATATGTATATATGTATATGTACGTACTCGTAGAAAGCAAAGATAAAGATAAAGCCAATGGTTATACGATGGGGCTTGTTTGGCCAAGCAAACATCACGTTGTCCCTCCCGAGCTCTTCCCCCTCCCCACTCAACTTTGTGCGCATTTTCAATTTGTCAAACGCATCAGGAATGAGCGTGATTGAAGTGTGCTGCCAGGAAATGGAAAATGCTCAGCGGTTGTCTTTAAGCCGACTCCAAGCTCCTTATAGTTCAGCTGCAGCTATGGTTCTGGATCCGGCTCTGGCGCTATCCGGAATTGCCATGATTAATCATACCAGAGACGCTGTCTGTGTGTCCTGGCATCCTTTTGCCACGTCTGCAGCTTCTTCTTCTGCTTCTGCTTCTGCATCGCAATGCGCGGGACGGAAAGGGTAGGGGGGGGGGGGACAAACTCTTGCTCCTCCATGTTGTTGCCAGTTTGTTTTACAGCCGGCAACATAATTACAACAACAATGCCCGAGACTGTTGTACGCATAATTGTGTGACAACGGCAGGCAGGCTGGCTGGCAAACGGGTACGGGTAGGTGTACGTGTACTCGTACAAGGGCGCACAGGAGGGGCACAGTGGCAGGATGCAGCCTGGATACTCGCACACACACTGGAGGAAACTTTGCCTGGCGCCTTGGTTTTGATTTTGACACTTTTCAGGCAACGCCTCGGCAGACTCCGCCGCCGCCGCCACCTCCGCCTCTGGCACTGGCACTGCCACTGCCACTGCAACCTCCTGATTGCCCCGCAGTGCCAACAAGGCTGTCATAAATGCATTTTATGATTTTAATGAGTTTTCTGTTTATGTTGAGGCCTCTGCCAGGGCCTCAACCGAGGCCTCTTATCTTCTGGGGACCCATCAGGGGGGAGGGGGAATTCCGCGTGATTATACCCGGTAGTCGTAGCAGTTCAAGGGTATATTGTATTCATGCACACTGAATTATAATTATTGCCGACGAAAAAAGGAAAACTTCCATTGCACGCTCTTTTTAACTCACTCTAAAGGGAGTAGTTCTCGAGTAGAGGGTATCGAATGGGCCAAATACCGACGCCATCTTGCTGACCTGTATTGAGCCGCATTTTGAAATGTGTTTGCTTGCTGCTGACATACCAAAACTGTAATTAATGCTACCGATGTTCATGTAGATTGGGCCAAAGACAAAATATAATTACACTTTGATGGCCATTGAGCCAGAAGGAACGAGGGATACATTTTGGAGAAATCATGGCCCGAGGAGCAGTTGTTTAATTTGTGAGAGGAAATACAGGTAAAATATTGTGTGGCCAAAATAATGGAGCCTTGATTGCACTGAGTGGCAGGGAAGGTCAATAATTTATCTCACGAATCGGACAAATATCTAGATTTTGTTTTATTTATGGTCAGCTATCTCCACCACTGACCCCTGAGACCAGACCCATACACATACATACATGTACGTGTACGTGTACATGTACTCCCTCTGGATATAATAACGAGGAGCATTAATCATAATGCAGCACAAGTGAAGATGGACACACACGGACCCACTTTGCCACACACACTAGCTGCATGCGGATGGTGGGGTTAAGTGTTATAAAAGTTTGCTGCATGATAAATGCAGGGGAAACCGCAGAATATCATGTGAATGATTGCACTCATAAATAATGGCCAACACGGACATGGCACTCACACACGCCTTGGACCGGGAACGGCAGCCCAGCCGTCTGCTCGTACCTTTTCGCATAATTTATGCCAACATATTTTCCTATTTGTTATTTGCATTTAATTAAAATCAAGTGCAGACCCAACAAACAAGCGGAAAAGCGCAAAAAATTAACAAAACGCCAGCCTATCCAGCTATCCAATGATTTTTAATTAGAAATCAAATAAATAAAGCGTTTAAATCAATGCCCCGCACGTGTGACACGCAGCCACAACAACAGGAACTGCCACTGCCACAGCAACAGCAGCAGCAACAGCAAAAACTGCCTTACGGCAGACGGCCAAACAAACAACAAATTCGACAGCAAACAAACATTAAATTTTGTTGCTTTTTTCCATTCCGATTTTTGATTGCAGTCTGCCCTGGCAAACAATCCAACTCGTTCCGAACTCCGTTCCCCCTGCTGCCCTCCTCTGCTGTCCGTGCTGCTGCCCGCATTTTCCTAAAACAAGAAGAGAAGGCTCCGGTGCTCGAAGCCACAGATACCCTGACAGGTGCATCAATGTATCATTCCTGATTAAATCATCCGGCTTCGATCACACGTGGCACTGTTGAAACTTATTCAGCTGAACCTTCTTCAGCTTGGTTGAATTATCTGTAGAAACAGACATTTCATGAGAATATCTAGGCATAAACTTTTGAAATTTATACTTGTTTTTATACTTGTTTATCTGCCTGGCAAACATCTAGTCAAAATCAGAATACCTTTCGCAGCAGTACGGAACCGGATCGAATCAGTGTGAAAACCACCTTGCCACGCCCACCCGAAGGCCTAACATCTGGCAATTTAGTTGGCCTACCATACCCTCCACCCATCGCTAGTTTTCCCATTTTCCGTTGTTTGCATATGAATCCGAGAGTTCGAATCCGAATCCAAATCCAAATCCAAATCATGTCCGCCGGCCATCGCTCAAGTGTGGCAGCAGGGCAGGCAGGATGAGGATGAGGATGAGGTGTTTTTGCCATTTTTTATGCCACGCCAGACCCGGGGATATTCATACTTTTCTATCGCTACCTTTCTATGTATTTTTATCGCTGGAATTTATGGCTTTTATTTGAGGCCATCGAAGATTACTTTTTTCACTGCCACAAATCACAAACTGATTAAACTCTTTTGCGCAATTCTTGTCTAGGCTCCGAAAATAACACAGACTAAAATACAGATCCATTTTCATAGCGATCGATTTAATCGATATTTAATGTTTCGGCACTGCCAAAACTTCCAAGCTTCAACTGGAATTCAAATTGAATCGTACGTATGTATCTCTGGTCACCAAAATAATCTCAATTCCCGGTATGTTTCTCAGAAGGCAGATTACCTTTTCCCCATGCCAGCTGCTGCTGTTGTTGGGGCAATGGTTTTTGCATATTTAATCGAATAGAGCTTAATCGCATCTGCCAATTATGCTGGCCATTCTAATTGGGATTTCATTATCGTGGGAGATGCTGGCTCTCTCTGGTCGTTCTTTATGTTATGCTCTATCTGTACAGCATATACCAGAGTAGTGCTGGTGTTGGTGCTGGTGCTGGTGCGGTGTGCGGAGTGGAGTGGTTCTTTGTGGTCTGAAGTGGTGTGGTTTGGCGTGGTGTGCTGCATTCGCACTCAAATTGGAAGCAATAAAAACGCATAAATGCGATCAGGGGGCAACAGCAAATAATTGCCAATTTAATGCGCATTGTTCGTGTGCAGACGGAGCAAGTTCTGCAGCCGTAACGGAGTCCGGAGTCCGGCTACGTGTCCGTATTTCGTATCTGTGTCCTCGTACTCGTACTCTTACTCGAACTCGTCCTTGCCCTCGCCCTCGTTCGTGTCCATATTCTCGTATCTGTGCTGGGGGTCTTGGCCGTAATTCAATTATGTTTGTCTTTGGTAAATCAGCAAAATAATTTCGCTTGTTTTGCAGCTAGCAGATTGCCATTTCATTTGGATTGTGCAGTGTCTCTGTTTGTGTATCTACGAGTGTGTGCGTGCACGAGTATCGGCTTGACTTTTCATTATGCAGGATCCGTCACGTGTGGAAAGTTTGTAATTACTTTGCCAGCCAACCATTCAACACATTCATTTTGCACTTCTAATTGCGATAACATTTTAAATGCCGAAAGCAGCAGAAGCCAGGATATTCGCACGGTGCAAGCCAAATGTTGTTCATTGACGAAATGCCACATGGAGAGAGAGATAGAGAGAGAGAGAGAGAGGCACGTTCAAAGAAACAAAGATACAGATACACACGACTGGGATATGCTTCCATTGTCGGCGAGGAATTCAATTGAAATTCAATTTAATTGAAATCAGCAAAATCGGAAATTCATTTGGGCGGCACAAATTAAACACATATGACAGTTGCATAATAAGAAATTGTGATGTCATTTCAGTCCAGGGACTCTGCGTCTCCCCTGCTCTTCTGCTCTCCTGCTCTGCCCCATCTATTTACAGTAAACACACGCTCTGATGGATGGGTGTGCGCGTGTCCAATTACGTTGACATCCTCGTTGTTGTTGCATCTGCTGCTGCCTCTGCCTCTGCCGCTGCCGCTCTTATTTGCATATGCACATTATTATTTTCGTTTCGCTTTCGTCTCACTTTATCTCAGTTTATTTATTTTGGTCGGGCACCGAGTCCTGCAACAATTTCCAGCCCTTTTTTCTTTTCTCTCCTCCTCTCCTCCTCTTTCCCTTTTTTTTTTTTTGTTTTTTTGTTACAAAAATAAATGGAAAATCAGTAAAAACAAAAAAAAAAATCTGCACTGCATCTCCGTTTCTGTTTGGATGTGGATTCGAATTGTGACTCTGGCTCTGGCTCTGATTCCGATTCCGTTTCCGAATCTGCTGCGGTGTTCCGTTGCTGTTCTTGCGGAATCGCGTCGCTCAATGCGCTGATGCGTTTTAATTGGAATTTCCGCTACCTCTCGGCTGTGCGAAATATTAAAATAATTTCAGCACTGCCATCATGTGCCAGGGGGGAAAGCCTCTCTGTAGAGAAAGCCTCTCAGCTGAGCCACGCCTCAACCGCTGAGTCTGGTGGATCGTTTGATGTGGTTCCGGCTATTTACAAGTTTTGTCACGGACACTGTTTACCCTCAGCGCCCCGCCCCGCCCCGCCCCATCCAACCACTCTGCCACTCCACGACTTTTTACAACGGGCTGCTGACCCAACAGGCCCAACAACGTTAAGTACAGTTTTCATGTATTAATTATTCAATTGTTGAAAAGCGACAAAAGACAAGAGCCACCCAAGAGTCGCCTAAAGGATATCTCTTAGCGGAGGCTTTCCAGAATTTTCAAATTATTTACTATTTTTCGAATGCATCCTGTAAACTTCACTGTTGAAGTGTTTCAAGATCATGTTTCTCCACCGAAAACGAAAATTAACCACATTTTACCTTGAACAAAATGTTGGCCAACTCAAGTGCCACTTAATACAGTAAACGCCTGCTGTAGACCCATTTCCCATGAAGTCCCCACACACCCTTGTTACCGAAATAGGTATATGGAAGCCACAGCAACATAACAAATGATATACATACATATATAAATGAGAAATGGGATTCCCAGAAATTCTGACAGCGGCGACATTGATGAAATGCCCCAAAATTTAATTGACCATTTGATGTGGCACCCCTGGGCGGCAACGGCAACGGCAACAGCCGCAAGCGGAGCCAGAACTACTCTCCCCCAACTCCTTATCCACCTCCTGCCTCGCTCTCTGTGTTTGATGTGGGCTTAGAGCGTTGAAGGCGCCCCCGAGTCCCAATGTCCCACTGTGGGCGGCCCGTTAAATGGGTTTTTAAATAAATTCCAGCCACTTTGTTTGTCTGTTTGCTCCTGCGGCCTCATGGTCCATGAACAGTGGCCAGTGGCCAGAGGGCGAGTAGGAGACAGAGACCTGATGCCCTTTTTTAACGTCCCATAAACGTGCCCAACAGCAAATACTTTTTTAAATGCTAAATAAACATTTTACGGCTGAAAAATACTTAAAAACGCTTAAAAACGAAACCAAACGCAACGCAACGCGACGCCGACCATTTTCAGCGAGGACTATTTGTATACAGAATTACAATATAAAGTTTACTTTGAAATGGGATACGATAAAACTGACATCGCCTATCATTTATCAGAAGAGAAATATGTTTGCTAGGAACCCACTTCAGAACTATCAATAAAATCAGTCGTCATAAATGGTATTTGTATGACTGCGGACACAAAATCCTCCGGCGTTCTAGCCGTAATCCTGAAGATGAGCAAGCTATTATAAAGATAAAAAAAGCGTAAATTTTCTCCTATATTCTTTATCTGCAGCAATAGATTTAATTCCATTCCCCTTGAATACAACGGCTCACATAAGCATTCATCCAACCTCTGGCCATGAATCCCTGTCCTTACCTTTGCAGTAGCCCAAAGTAAACCCTTTGAAATAAGGATACTTGTACAAGTTTATCCTTGACTAGACCTAATGAGGTATACCCAACATAAATTTACTGCTAAAATCTTTAACCCGAACCGCCCCGTTCTTAATTAGTCCAAAAGTGCGAAGGATACACCGATCTGCAAATTTGGGTCCGGCCCTTCTGGCGTGACAATGAAAATGGAGCGAAAAAAATGGTGAAGCAAGATAGAGGACCATGTAAAGTGCTAACAAGGTAGCTTAATTTTTGACGCATTTCTGGCGTTATTATTATCACCCCGGAGCGCCAGTACGAGTAACACCAGGAAGGAGCACAGCTGCTAACGCTTAATGCGATGAAATTTAATAAAACACGACAACTCGGCCAGGCCTGGCCTGGGATCCCGTGGGGTTGGGGCTGGGGCTGGCAACGGGAAATTCCTGTTAAATTGTGGCCTGTTGGGCGATTAAGTTGCCAAATAAAGTGCACCAAGCGCGACAAAGTACAGCCCCGGCAACAAAGGGGTTAAGGGTTATGGTTTAAGCAGGGTTTTTCGGCATTTAATATCAAAGGAATCCCGGTCCCCAGCCATCCCAGGCCATGTCTTGTTTGCGTTGTGATTTCCCTGCTATGTCTCACCCTCTTCCTGATTTTTACTTTTAATGAATTCATTTTAAAAATTGTTGTTCGTCCCTCATTTTATTCCGTTTCCTTTTTCCCGCTTTTCATTATACTCGCAACCTGGCAGAGGGTATTGTGATTTTGACCAGATGCTTGCAACTCAGAGCATATTGATTATGGAACAACTCCGGACTGGATCTGAAGTGCACATGTTTCTTTATGTTTCTTCAAAAAGAAAAAGAACAATTAATTTAGAGAATAATGTGAACGTTCGTAGCTCGAACAAATTATCCCGAAATCGAATGAATACATAATAGACTGTAGTAGTAGAAAGAAACAATCGCCGAGGGTATCCAAGGCTTCGATGCCTTCCGTTCTTTATTTCCGCTTTTCATTTTATTTTAACTGCTTTTATACATTTTTATGCAATAAGTCTCAGCCCCTCCCTTTGTGTGTCTTCCCTTTGGCAACGCGCTGAACATAATTGAAATCCATTTAATGAAAATGCGGCCGCAAAAAAACGAGGAGAAAGGAATGAAGGAAAAGTTTGCTCCCAGGGGGCGGCTGATAAGACTTGCTGCTGGACTGAAGGGAATATAATTAATGACATGCCAGGCAGGAAAAGGCAGGAAGGGGATTCGGAAAAAAAAGATTATCTATTGGGGGATTACGGATTACGGTGTGTGTCCAGCATTCACATCCGGATTGATTCCGCACAACGGCGAATGGCGAATGTCGATGGCTTCAATGCTTATGGGGTATAATTATTGATAAATTAGGCCCGGACGGTGACATGACAAATGGTGGATAGGCGTCCACTGATGTCTGTTGTTTGTGGTCGACGGGAGTCTCTTCTCCCAGATCTGGCCACACCCACACCCACTCCTGCTATTGATTTTCTTCCTTAGTTCGATGACTGCAGCAAAGTAGCCGAGAGGCAATCGAAATGCCATTAGAGAGATAAAGTTTAAAGCGCCAAAGGAGGTGGAGGAGGAGGAGGAACAGGGTCTGCTGCAGACCCAAGTCATGTCGAGCATTGTCCAAATACGAAAAGTAGCAAAAAGTTATTTATTATATTTGCCAAAGTGCAAACACAAAGCCAATGGCTGGAGCCTGCTCCTCAGGCTCAGGCTCGGACACGGACAGAGACAAGGACAGGGACAGGGGCCCCACTTCCGTTACGCACTCTTGGGCAGCCGTTATGGCTCCCTCTTGGCAGCCATTTTGTGTTCAATTTGAAACTTCCGTTCAATTTGGGCCATCGGGCGGGACTACCGCTCCCCCACAATGTAAATGCAAACAACAATTGGAGCTCCCATCGAAATATCGAGGCTAATAAGGATCAATTGTGCCCGAGTTGTAGGTACTTCTCAGCCTGATTGATCTTGGGTGGGGATACGATGAGTGCTCGTGTGTGTGCTGCTCAAAGTAAAATAAAATATTATAATTTGCTCACAAATGAAATCAATTTCAATATCATTTAAATCGAGGCCCCAACAACTGCCAGTCATGCCAACCGGGACATGCCACCGCCAGAGCACTCAAAGATATACAGATACAAGCTGAGTGGGGCAAGCAGCAGGCACTAGGCACTAGGCACTAGGCACCAGGGGCACTAGAGTGGGGAGTGGAGAGTGGAGAGTGCAGAGTGGGGGCCAAGTCCACAGACAGTTGCTTAGCAGCTATTATGTGCACATGTTCCTCTCTGTTGAATTGACTGTCAGCGGTGTACGTATGTGTATGGCATCGACATACATAGATGTGTGCTTGTGCCTCACTGCTGGCCCCTGGCCCCTGCCCCCTGCCCCTACCCCTGCCGTCATTTGGCCTCTGGTCTCTGCCTCAGGGCCATTTGGGACTGCTTTTAGATGTCGACTTGAATACTTTGTGCCTCCTGTGTCCTGCCTCCTGCCTTCTGCCGTCTGCCGTCTGCCTCCTGCCTGTTCTCTTCGTTATGTGGCAGGCAATGCCCATAACAAAATCAAACCACATCAATTGTATACGTAAATGGCCAAGTGGGACCTCTTACATATTCATTTGGCTCTGTTTCTGTTTCTGTTTCTATTTGTATTTGTATTTCTGTATTTCTGTATTTCCGTATTTCTGGTTCTGTTTCCGATTTCCTCTCTTAAGTGAAGTTAAGTTAAAGTTCCTTAAATGAAATTCACGTTAAGCGCTGTTGGTCAACTCATGCAATTGTCACTTGGCCATTGTTGCAGCGGGTACTTGTGGGGCTGTTGCAAAATGAAATTAATTTTTCTTTTGCAGCTAGCACAAAACACTCATACGACATGTTGTCCACGCTGCTAGTGACATTTTCCCCCACTCAAATCCCATTCCCATTCGCATTCGCATTCCCATTCTGTCCACCTGCTCCTCCTGCGCATTTTCATTTCAACTTTGGTCACACATGAGTGGGGTTCGTCTCCGTTACAGTTTCCAGTGGATTGCTCTGACTATGGCTCCATCTCCGGCTCCCCTTCCGCCTCCACCTCCGCGTCCGTCTCTGTCCACCTGGCTGGTGGCTGTTGGCTGATGGTAAAAACATTTTCGTTTTCATTTCCATTTGCAACTTGGACAAAATTGTATGCACAGAGCGACAAAATACTCGTATCAACACAACACAGCAAAGCGCAGCGCAGCAGAGGGACAAGAAAAAAAAAAAAATGCCAGAAAATAATGAAAAAAGTTTTATAATTGCATAAAACTTTCCAATTAACAAGCTGTCTTTGGTTTTGGCCTGCATGTAATGCGTTTTCCCCATTGTTCTGTTTCCTGTTTGGTTACACTGCCAGCCGCAAAACTGTCAAAGCCGACAAACCGGCAATTAGACACAAAGATGTGGGAACAGTCAATTACTGGCTCCCATTGGAGTGGAACATTGTAGGAGAACGATATACTTGTCTTTCTAAGATAATTTATTTGAACATTTATTGGAAAGTTGTCCCAGAAACAAACCATTTCATCCCAATGCATTCGGTGGAAGAGAGATAAGCGAGAGATCACTTGGATGGATCCCATAATTTGCAACTCTTTTGGGGGCTTTATCCCATCATTTTTAGCCGCAGGGCAAGCATTTAAATTATTGCACACTTGTTTTAATTGAAAGGCATTCTTCCGACTTTCTCAAGCGTAAATATCAACAACTTCCTTTGTACAAGCTGCAGTCGGAAGGACCCTCCTCCTGCCGTGACACAGCTCCCCCCGTTCAGACACATGAAGAACATGTTCATGCCTGTCTGCTAACATGCCTAGGCCCGAAATGAGAAACCTCCTCGGTCGGAGGAGCCTCCCTTCTCAGAAGTTGAGGTTGAGTCGGGTCTGGGTCTGAGACTGGTTCTGGTTCTGGTTCTGAGGCGGAGTACAGAGAGCGAGCACACAGAGAACTGGTAGCTGAGACTGTGGCTAAGGCTGTGGCTGAGGCCTGCCAACATTTCATTAAGTTTTGCTGCAAAAGTTTTATTAAAACAAATACGTGCCACAGCCACAGCAACACACACACACACACACACACACACACACACGCACACACACACCCATAGAGAGATAGAGAGTGGGTGAAGACTTACGTCTCGTTACATTTTGGCCTCGATTTTTTGCCACCATAGCCTTTTGCCTTTGCTTTGTTCTTCCGTTTTCCGCTTTGTATACTCTTTGCGAGGGCTATACGGACTTTGAGCAGAGAATCGCCTACCTACTACTGAAACGATAGATCTGTAAGGGTATCTAGTGCATCGGCCTTTCGGAGCTGTCTTTTTTTTCCTGTTTGTTGCTTGCGGTGCAGGAAAAAGTCAAGTCAAGTATATTTTCGGCTGACTTTTGCAACATACAACCGAAATGCAACAATTTCCTGAAAGCTGCCACCCCCGCCCGCCTTAGCCCCGTGCCACTGCCTCTGGGCATTGCTTAAGTAAGTTGCCTAACTCCCCGACGATGTCGGCGAGGCCGTTGCCAGTCCGTGGCGGCGGCGGCTTTGTTGTCTTTGCAGGCGGCGCCAAAAGTCACAAAAATACACAAGGACACAGCCCGAGAAGCCTCCACCCGTACCATACCATACCATGCACCCACCCACCCACATCCACCCCAAGGAAGGTACATTTCGCACGGTCATGTAAGCTGAACAGCAAAGTAAAGTCAAGTAAAATGGCATCTGGAAATGTAAACTTTTTTGCAGCTGCACTTCTTTCTGAATACTTTTACCACTGACTTTTGAGCTGCTGCTCTTCTCCCTCTCTCCCTCTCTCCCGCTCTCCCTGTCTCCCACTCTCTTGCTGCCTCACTTGCCACCTCTTATCAGGCTCTTTCTGCACCCTTTTGCTCAGACTCTTTCTCTCCGTTTCTCTTTCTCTCAGTCTCTCGGCACATTTCTCTTTCTCCATCTCTGGGTATTCCGTTTGTGGTGGGGCTGGGGCCGGGGTCGGGGCCGGGGCTGGCGAGCGTTAGCGTGAGCGTGGGCTGCATTTAAAAGTAGTCACCAAAGAATCTGCAATTCAATGCCTGCGAAAAACCACCAAAATCCCCTTGCATAAAATTCTTCTAAAGCAACTTAAAGCGCATCGAATGATGAGGAAATCCTCACCGTCATCCCCAACATCCATCCTCATCGCCATCGCCATCGCCATCATCACCATCATCATCATCAGAGCTGATTTGATTGTACGGGTATGCCCAGGGGAATTTCGAATGTTGCCAGACATTTGATTTGCAAATTCTGGCGACATGTGTTCACCAAATTGAAAATATAGAATAGAAATCAAATCAAAGGTGAAACGAGTACGAGTACGAGGGGGGTATTGCAAGTAGTTTTTGGGTTGAATTTAAAGAAGCCATAGAAATAGATTGTTCCAAAGCTATTTTTTTTCCCGGGAATCCTTTTGCATCAGCGGAAACAATCAGATGGATTTGCATGCCAAGAGGAAGGAATGAAATATTCTACAGATTCATCCATAGAACATGTAAGACAAGGGCGAGAAGGCTACTGTACCCCCTATAATGGCTTTATTCACACAAGTTCATTCACATGAAGTTCTTATGAACCCATTCGTTAAATACTTACCACTCGAAAGCAGCCACATATGGTTTCCACATCTATGAATCTATAAAGAAAATTAATTCCGATTAGAATTTGTTCGGTGGAAAGCTGGAAGCTGATAAAAGAAAAACTAGCCGAAATGGGAGAATAAATTAAATTCCCAGACGTAAATTTGTGGCAACAACTTTGTCACTTGCCAAAGACACCAACAACGACAACAACTGGATACATTTTAGTGTTTTATCTCATAATTAATGGCGGTGACTGCGAGCTCTACTTGGAGGTGGTCCCGGTATGGGAGTGGGGACCGGGAAGGGGAACTGGAACTGGAACTGTTAAGACTAGCAGTATGGGATGTGGGCGTGGCAACTGCTGCTCAAAACAGACATGAAATTAATTGCGCTTTACGCGGCACGATAAACGCTGCAGCAATGGCTTCGAGCAAAGGCCCAAGCCAGAGTCTTTGCCGGAGGAGGACGTCAGGACACCAGGACGCCAGGACGCCAGACAGGAGCAGGAGCAGGAGCAGGAGCCTGAAATGGAGCTGGAGCTGGAGCGCTTGCAGGGCCAGTTACAAATGAACTGACGCGTAACGGGAGGAGGAGCCTGGCCCAACCAACATTGCGAAACTGAACTGAAAATGAGTTTGTGTTGACTGGAAACTAGGAAGAGGACCGGCCACAGGGCCGGGATGAGAGGACCACAATGTGGACCAGGAGGAAGGAGGTTCCACAAAATTAATTAAAAGTAAATCCAGTAAAAACTATTAAAGTTAAATTTGGCATGAACTCGACCACAAATCAATCTGCCACACAGTGTAAGCGCTTTATGCGCCACCCGGTGGCCACAGGACAATGACAGCGCCATTCGCGGGGGATGGAATTGGGCGGGGCACGGTGTACGGTGTACGGGGCATGGGGTATGGGAGGATGTGACATGGAAGAACCACTGACAGCTGGAAAGAATTTCGGTTTCAGCGCGTCCTCGCGTGTGTGACAACGGCATGTTAAGCTGTTTATAAAGCGTTTCAAGTCATTTTCGGTTTTTTTATAGCCGCTACCCATTCCATTCCTCTGAGGGTATTCTGAATTCCAGAATGGATATGTAACAGCCGCAAGGAAAAGTGTGTTCGTCGATTTTCTACGACAATCCATTAATTTTCTGTGATCTTAAAAACGTAAGAGTTTTTCCCAATTGTCCACAGAGCCATCACTTTTATTCTCCCACTCGGGATATAAATACATGATAGAGAGGGTCTATCCTATGGTCCCAACACTCAACTATAGAGTAGACACACGTTTTTGATGGCTGTCATATGCCACTCTCTACCCACACACGCACACACACAAAGCCAGACGCACCTTAAAGGACTGACAAGGATTTGCCGTAAAGTTTTTAAGTGCCAAGTTTTTTTTTTTGGTTGTTTCTTGTTCTTCCGGGCTTATGTACGGTGACTTGCTCACTTTCAGACCTATCAGTTCTGTGTCCTTTGTCCTGTGTGATTCGTTTCATTTCGTTTCGTTTCGCAAAAGAACTGCCAGCACTCCAATAAATAATCACAGAAAAGCTCCCAGATCTTGATGGGGCAAACCGAAAGCCTCTGGCTCGTATATGATTTGCATTAATTTGCTACAGATTTTGTCAAATCACAAAGCAAACAACAATGGCAATTAATTAAAGCACATTTTTGGACACAAGAGGGCTGGGGGGGGCTGCGCTGTGGGCTGATGGTTGAGGGCTGAGGGCGGAGGGCGGAGAAGAACTCCCAGTAATTCCATCGCTTTGTCAGGACGACCTTTTATTTTGGTTTGATGTAGTATAGGGGAAAAGTTTTGCATGAAATTAATTTAACTACCCTCAACTCCTCGCAAAGAATGCCATCTAATCTGTTGCCATTTGTGTGCGGCCTTCTTCATTGATTCGCCTCCCGATGGTTCGGGCAACTTTTTTTGCCAAACTTGGGACACCCGTCCTCATCCTTGCCACCCAGGACCAGAACCGAAACCAGGACCAGGACCAGGACATGTGCTATATATCCTCCTCTGTACATACAGGGCACATGCCAGGGTGACGGGGTGCCGGGGGGCCAGGGAGAGTTTGTGTCTGTTTTTGCGCTATCAATCAATAGACCATTTACTGTAAATGCAGTTCCAGTTGAAGGAGAGCAGAGCGAGCAGATTGCTCGCAATTTGATATTTACTTGAAGGGGCTCCAAGACCCCCGATTCTCACTCCTTCGTTCCGAAGGACAATTTTACAAGTCATTCATTTTGCAATCAGGGCGTTGATTTAATTGGATCGTCATGGCACACAGCACAGTCTGCTATAATATACCATTCATAGCCACGACACGGAACAGCCATGAATCAAACTGAGTAGTTTATTATTTTGTGCCTTTTGTCCGAACAGTTTTCCCTCATTTTTCACACAAAAATGCATATACATACATTTGTATGGCATTCCCCCGTGGTTGTCTTTCACCTTTTGTACTGCAGTCAAAAGTTGAAAAAGTTTCACCCAATATATGGAAAAGTTATTACAAAAAAAAGAAGAAAAAATTGATGTTTTCCCTCCACGAGTGCCATTTGAAGTCGTTGTTTTAACAATTTTTTCATCTGAATTTTTAATTGAATTGCACTCTACGGTAATGCTCGGGCAATTATGTCGCATGCAAAAGAAATACACAGTATTCAGTAATTTAAATAAAACATTTTCTGCAGTTGACATCAGTTTTATGATCGCCACAAAGTTTATGAAACTAATTTGAGTTCATGGAAATTTCATGTACACATGTCCATGAGTACCTGCTGCAGATGGTAAAAGAAGAAAAACCATACAAAATGATTGCAATAATAAATGGGAATGGTATAAGTAAATTATCCCCAGCACAAATTGGATTTGGTTGATAAAAACTGTACAGTTCTAGGCCAATGGATTGGTTTGCCTTTAATCCAATTAGGGAACACAAAATTAAAATGGCTTTAAACGGATGCTACGAGTATTATTCAATTTAAGTCATCAGCTTTCTCGTTTTCACTGCACAATCTGCAATATCAGAACGTTTTCATTTGGGCCTTAAAGAATTACACAATGAAAAATACTCGTAAAAAACCTATAAATATAATCCGATCATCTGATTAGGAAAATAGACTACTGGGCAGGGTTTTTAATCCGATGATTTTAACGTCCGGTGCACAAGTCTCAGAGCTGTTTTTCACTTTCCGAAAAACTCTTTAAGTAAATAATAGTTATTCTTGGTTTCTGTGCCTCTTATCCCCCTCTTTTCATCGACCATTCGGTATTGAAGGCAATTCCGGCCATCGCTCATCGATTTTTGAGTGTCTCACAGGGGTATGAAACCGAAATCGAGACCAAATTTAGTGTTCTTTTATGGATATCTGGGCGAAAGTGTTCACGTTAATGTGATGAGAACATAAAACGCTTGCAATCGCATCAAACGGTTATTTAGTTAAGCTTCCTCCTAGCGAAAACCCTCTCCCGCCAGACACTCACACACTTGCACACACTTGCACACACAAGCACACACACACACACACACACACATAGATCTAACGCCTCTTTTTCCACCCCAAGGCCGGGCCACGCCCATGGCCGGGGACAAGGACAATATTACTTATGTATATTGCCGCATAAGCCGTCACTTGTAGGAAAGTACAAGCAATTTGGGCTAGCCATGAGGGTGATGAGGCGGGGACGGGGACGGGAACGGGAACGGGGACGGATATGTGGGGGCGGATAAGAAACGCATTTGTATTAGTTTTACGCGCATTAGAGTCTCATTGCCTGGCTTAGGGGCACCCACAGCCCACAGCCCACACCCCCCCACACACAAACAGGTTCTCGAGCCACAAAACCGAACCAGGACCAGGACGAGCATAAAATAAAGTAATAAAAATCTTAGCTCTAAGATTGGGTATGGGGTATGGAGTATGTGGATAGGGATAGGGATAGAGATAGGGGTAGGGGTAGGGCATGGGAAGGTGTTTTGGGTAATATCTATAAGATGCAGACATGTATATGTTATATTTATATGCCAGCAGCGTTTGTCTGTGTTCGTGTTCGTGTGTGTGTGTGTGAGACACTACGTGACATTTAAAGGGGATAAGAGACGTCTGAAACCCAAATCGAATCATAAAATACAACTCGAAATGGCATTTGTCGCCCTGGCCGCTGTCAAACTATAATTGCCCTTTTAAGTGAACATTTGAAAAGCAGTTATCCGGAGGGATGCAAAGGCTGCTAAAATGTGGACTTGACTTTACTGTTCCGCTTTTTGTTGCTCCGGTCCTTTCCATTTTACTTAAAAGTGAAGAGCTCCAGTTTTCGCTAGTTTTCTCGATTCTCTCATTCCATTTGGTGTATTTAATACTCTACTTTTTCTCAAATTATTCTAACTCTACTCCACCGTGTACTATCTATATTTCTCCTTATGCTACTCCTCTGTAGTCCACTCTGTTTTACCTTGTTCTGTCTTTCAATTCCCATAGGTTTCTAGCCACACATAATTTACTCAATTTATTCAGCAATCCATACACCTTTAAGAATGCCGCATTTTCCTACTCCTCCTATCATTTTGGCTTGAGGAAAATCTGACCCAATCCATGGATTTTTGTTGTATGAACGAACCAACTTCCATGAAGGGAGGATGGATTTTTGTCATTGAAACAAATGCAGCACGAAATGCACCCGAAAGCCCAATCAAAGCCAAATTACCTAACGACTAGCGTCATCAAGTGGCCTCCCACGTCCCCCTACACCGCACATCGCACACTGTACACCGTACACCGCCATGTAACCCACCATCAAGACGATAGCAAGGCAGCATCCAGGCAGCCAGGCCGAGCGGCAATAAGCTACTTGAGCTGATCTCGGGCAGCTTAAACTTTTTACGGTCGCATGGAGAGCATCAGGAGCGGAGCATCATAAAATGGGAGTCGACCAACCGTGGATGCTACACCCTGGAGCGGGCAGACGAGCAGCGGTAGGAGGGCCATGAAGGGTAGTGGGGGAAATTGCTCAAATCAAGTCAAGTTTCAACAACTTTTACTTGATTTAAACCCATTAAAAGTCACTTTTTTAACACTTTTGGCGCCCAACGTCGTCAGCTAGAAAACAGTGGAGAGAGGCAAAGAGAGAATGCAAAGGGGAGCATAGAATCTTGCAGAGAACTCACCTTGTGCCATTAGCGCATGAGATGGAGATGGAGACGGAGACGGAGATGGGGAGGAGAAGAATATAGATGGTGACGGAGATGGAGATGGAGCAGGAGCACGAACATCGACTCTGATTTGTTGCAGACAATGAAGCGTACATACATATATACATGTATATATATATATATATATAGATTCGTGTATCCTGTATACCTGCATAGGAATGCCCTTGGGGCGTGCTCCCCTTTTAAAAATGAATGCAAGCGAAAAATCGTAAGCCAGGATGAGATGACGATGACGACGACGATGACGGAGGCGCTCCTGGAGCTCCAGCTGCTCCATCTGCTCCAGCTGCTTCCCACTTGAGTCAACAGCGCGGATGTCAGGAAGACATAGACAATGACAATCGGATGAGTTGTGAATGATAATGGAGTTCTCTGCTCTGCTCTGCTCTGCTCTGTTCTCCTCTCCTCTCTCCTCTGCTGTGCTGTGCTCTGCCTTGGAGTGTGTGTGGGCGGAGTAGCTCTGTGGGAAGATAGGAAATGGCGAATACATAGATGAGAGATGGATTGAATGATAAGTAGCTGCAGACAGTCGAGGCAAACGACAGCTTAACCCCTTATATCCCCCTGTCACACAGCTGTAAGACGATGGATGAGAGAAAATATGAAAAGTTAACCTGCATTTAAGGCAAAATTGCCAGCAATGAATATTACTTTCTTAAAGGAAACGTATCAAATTAAGGCTGAGTTATTAAGAAACAGTTCAGAATATTCCTTTGTGAATGATAGGCCAATTTACAGAAATATGGAAAATCCACCATAACGAACAAGAACAAGATTATTGTGCATTATGCTCCGTTTAGCCGCAGAAATGGGAGCTACCGACTTAAAGGGTTAACTGGGCTATCAGCCGCCTTTCTGTGCTCGTATGTCTTTTGTTTCCGGGTAAGCCTGATAATCTTTTTCCGCCCGACACTCCTCAGAGAATTAATTAATTTAGAAAGCTTACGATTGGGCGAACAGATACACAGAGAAATGGGTGGCTCGGCAGACGGAGATTTGTGTCACTCAATTGCAAATTATTTAAATGCGGCTCGCCGAATGGCGTGCATGACAATTACTCAGAGAGCAAATGGGAGAGCCAGCTTTCGGAAACGCAATGCGGCAATCATGTATATGCGACTGTGGCATCAACACTGCCCCATTAGAGGCGGCATTCACATCTCCCTCTCCATTTTAGAGGCACATCAGCGCTGATACGCACGATTGCTGCCCCGGAACACGGGCCGCTGCTGATGCGGCGGAAATAATTGTCTTGACACAGATAATCTCGTTACCTTTCGACCAGCAGAGGTCCCCAGTTCCCTGGTCCCTGGTCGCTGGTCCCTGGTCCCTGGTCCCAGCTCCCAGATCCCCCATCAAACTGGCTCCGCTCCCCTGAAGGCCTTTTTTGCTTTCTATTTATTTGCGTAATTTATGCCCCACCAATGCCAGGGGCGCCACACGCAAACACAAACACATTCAGCCTCATTTGCCATTCCCTCTGGTGCGGGCCCCAAAACGCGGCACACCCTCTTCCATCAACTGTTGCCTGCTTGTCTTTGTTAAGCTTTTCCGAGGGCAGCCCGAGACAGAGGGACAGAGAGACAGAGACCTCTGTCCTCTGTTTAAAATTCAAATAAAATAACTTCATAAATTTGGCGCAGCTCGTTACTATAACGAGGAGACAGGGAAGGAGCTGAGGTGAGATTTTTACATCAGTAAGGGGAAGAGCATACAGAACTAAGGACTCCTCTCGAGGAGAAATACCTTACCTTACCTGAAAAAATACCTTAAAATACCTCTTTTTCCTATTTTTTGTGTTCAAACTAAAGCCACTAATTAGAAGGTCCCCCCAGGAAATTCACACGGAATATCTTATGGAATATTTTTATCCAAAAATATGATTTTATCTTTCCTCCCATCATAGAGTATTTATTCTTCGACTCCTGACTCCTGTATCGGGCTTTTATTTTGCGTTTTGTCTTGGCCACGTCACTGTCACTTGGCATAGTCTTCAAAAATGTTGATTTCTTGTCACAATTTGTTGACATTCATTATTTTGTTGGTCCTTCCTTTTTTGAGGTTCCTTCCTTTTGCGATTCTCTGTCCGCAGCCAATTAAGATGGAAAACAGCAGAGGTAGAGACAGGTGGGAGCGAGAGAGACACGTTCGATACATGTTTGGTGCTGTCTGGCTGATGGGGCTACGTGTCGTATGCTTAACATATTGATTTTGCTCAGCAGTCAGCGGAGCAGCAGAGACAGCGGCCCTTCATCGCCTTTGCTGCACTTCCTGTGCCAGGGAGCTTCCGCTTCTGTTTCGGCAGGCTCAAAGCCTCGAACCTCTTGGCTTATGCCTTTCACCTAATTGCACAATAAGGACCAAGGACCTAAGCAGTCGACGGCAAGTGTCGAGTGGCATAGTCTGGTGCAATTTCCGCACTTGCTCGTATTGTTGATGCAGTCAGTCAGTCGTTCAGTCCTTCAGTCCTTCAGTCCGTCAGTCCTTCAGCTTTCCAGTCAGTCTGTCAATCTTTTGGGGGAGTTCCTTCCACTCAGCTCGCCAGTCAGCTGAAAGACTTTAAATTGTTTCCCAGCTTAAATTAATTTGTGTGCCCTGGCATATACGTCCGTATGAGTGTATGAGCTCCACCACTCGACTTGGCTTCGCTTCCATTTGGCTCTGTTTGCTTTACCCCGTGGCAACATTTCAACAGAATTGCCAGAGTCCCTCCCTAATAGGTAAGGCAAACATTCTCCAACCTCTATGGCCTCTCCAAGGCTCCACTCTCCGTCCTCCCCATCCTCTCCAGCGTCACCAGCCACTCAAGCCAGTCCCACTCCCCTGCTCATTATTTTCGCACAAACAATAACAATTTGGAGGAGCGTTATGTATTTTTCAACTCAATTAGAAAATGTTTACAGTGTGCATGAAAATTTGATGTGGATCGGAGGATGCACAGGAAACTTTTTGGGAGGAAACTGCGAGGGAAAAACTTTTGTAAAAACAAAGCCCAAAACTGAAAAGAGTAAATGCCGCCAGCTGAAAGTTGGCTAAGTGGGCGTCCACGTCTACTATTACTTCGCCAAGTTAAAGCCGAAAATGGGAAATGGCTCCATTAAGTAACCGAATGGGAGAGTCAAGGTGATGTTTCATACTCGTTACATTATTATTATTAAGACTTATGGTGATGCACAATAGCACCAATCCACCACCCACCACCCGCCACCCACTCGCACCACTGACTGTCCCCCAGTCTGGGCCCCGAACGAACACCGAAATAAGGTAAAGTGGTGTGCATAAAAATGGCCAGAAGCGCCAGGCTGGCGTCACCGACTTGGCCAAGTTTTGTCCGATTGCCGCGCGAGAGACTGCCGCGTCTGCAGAATTTTTCCATGGCGTCAGGTTGTCGCTGCTGCTGTTGCAGCAGCAGCAGCAGCAGCAGCCGGGTTTCCAATTCCCTGCACCTACATACACCGTCAGCAGAAATGTCTTTATGCGAGTATATGCGGCCAGCCACAGCCGCATGGCATGGCATGGCCGGGCAGGACAGCGCCGGACAGGACTGGGCCGGACCGGACCGGGCCGGGCGTCAGACAATCAATGGAAGATGCCGCCCCGGCAATTCTGGCAGTCCTGGCCAACTGGCAGCGTCTGGTCATAAAGATAGCGGGCCACTCATAACTTTAAAGTTCGAAAACTAATTATGCCTATGGCCTGGCAGAAGACCTGACTGTCTCTGGCTTTGGTTCTGGCCCGTGTCCGTGTCTCTCTTGTCCTGGACTGTCTGAAAGCTCTACTGCATTCCCATAAATTAAGATCGGCCAGAACCCCTTTAGCTAATTTGCTTTCTGCATTTTGCTGCATTTTATGGCTAATGGTTTTTGAATAACAATCGGCCCGGGCCAGGACACAGTGCTCGTAAATGTGTCTGCCCTGCCCTGCCCGGCCCGGCCCTGCCCTGTTTTGGGTGGCTTGGGGCATCGTTTTCGATATATACATATATGTACATATTTGCTGGCTTAAGTGCCGCATTAAAACAAGTAGACTTCGGGCAGCATCCAGCATACCGGATCCGTCTCGCACTCCAATCACCCCCCATTCACATCACCATGACAATAAAGGCAATTGACGAGCAGGCAAATGTCGAAAACAATGATTAACGAGCAGGCTAGATGAAATTGGGAAGAGGCTCTCAGTGTGGGTAGCTCTTGGCTCTGGGGGCATGCCACTCACAGAGGCATATAAAAAGTAAAACGAAATCCGTATAGCCAGAAAACCAAATGGCATCGGAGATGGATGGCGGCCAGTGGAGGAGGGCCAGGACCTGGGCCGGAGATACTCGTACGTACACTCCCGAACCGAGCTGGGGGGGAAGCTGGCGGTATGAGGGCATCATCAATGATTTAAATTAATCGTCGTAACACACGCAAATCTCGCACATGACAACCAAACGACAACAAAAGACCCCAGAAGATCCAGAAGAGGCGGCGGTCCTTGTGGGGGCGAGATCTGGGGAGCCGGATGTGAGACGATTTCTTTTCTGCTGGCAGCGGATATGAAGCTGGAATCACCATATCAGGCCAAATTACAAGGGCAAACATAAAATGGCTCTGCCAAATGACTAAACGAAGTGGCAAGCAGCAAAAGCAGCGGCGGCGGCAGCGGCAGCGGCAGCGGCAGCACTTGATGCCATTTCCTCCGCCCATTGAGGCACCACCCACCTCCCGGTAGCCGTCACATCCTGTAGTAGATTTCGGTGGCAGGAGGCGAGGAATCGACTTAAAAGGCAACCGAGACCAAATTAAAACGAAACGTTGCGATGACGGTTGCGATGAAGATGGGGAATGTGGCATGGTGGCACGGGAGCACGGGGGCATGGGGGCATACGAGTGGCAGCAGAGGCTGCGGCAGTGGAAGTGGAAGTGGCAGGCGAATGAGATTGGCGGTGGATGTCTTTGCATTGACGCAAATCACAGCCAGAGTTGGGCAACCAATCAAGTTGGATAACATGTGAAGTGGGCCAGGCCAACGAAATGGAGATGCTGCCACAGCCACAGCCACTGCCCCTGCCGTCTGCCTGTCTCTGTCTCTGTCTGCTGCTGAGCTATTTTGACAGATTAACTCACGCGTGTGGCAACATGCAAGCCGCGCCACGCCACCCACACCACCGCCCCTTTCAGCTCATTCTCTCAACTCATTCCGCACTGCCAACTCCCAACTCTGTCAATTGGTGATGGGGTCGGGCGCTTTGACAAACAAGCGGGCAAAAAATATGGACAGTGCCACACCAGAACTGACTCCAACTGAGCCGCAGTCAGTGGCAGACACAGAGGCAGTGCCACAGTCGGAGGCATATCCAGAATCGGAGCCGGAGCCGGAGACTGAGCCGGAGAAATCGCGCGTAAAAATAGGAATGCAAACAGACAAATCAAACTGAAGGATATTTTTGGGGGGAGAGGCAAAACCGAATAAGGAGTGCCCTTTCCAACATTCAGAAGAGTTCGAAACTGTAAATTTGTCACCTATATTTCCGTGAATAATGCTAAAGGATGTCTGCATTACAAACACCATCAGCAGCCAACCCATTTGCCTTCATTCACCTTAAAATTTATTTCTGTTACACAAGCTGCTTGTCAAAGTCAATGTAACCGGCTGTGAGGGCATGATTAACAGAAGTCTACATCCGTTTGGCAGTGTCAGCCATTTGCCGCTGCATGTGTTAAATTTAAGTTTTGATTTACGACCTCAACTTTGTAGGCTGTTCTGTTGTTGTTTTATATAGCCAATACACTCACCCTCCCCCTCCCCCACACCCACACCCACACCCATACACCCACACACACACACTCAGAAGCAACCGACTCACCCACACATATGACCGATTTGATAGTGATAAATTGCGCTGTCAGAAGTTGGTAGCTACAATCGCAAACTGGCTCGACGCTTTTTATTTTCTCTCCGCTGTTTCCCGGGGCTGGGCTGGGCTGTGCCTCTGTTGTTTCGAGGGTATCATGATTTTTCACAGATTTTTTCTACACAAAAAGGGAGAGAACCCCCATAAAGTATATAAATATATTACATATAGGTGGATATTTATGCTCGAATAAAATATCTCTGAAAAAATGAGTTTATTTTTTGCCTAGTTAGATCTCAAATCGAATGACTATAGGTATTATAAGCATGTGCAACTCCCAATGGAATGGAACCATGCACCTCTCAAGGGTATCCAGGAATTCGTCGCCAGAGCAAACCTTTCTTCCCCGTTCGTTCATTCTGCTAAGCCAACTGTCGGACCAAGTCGAGTTGAGTGGAGTCCCAGCTGCCGTGGAGTCAGCAAAATGTATACTTTATACGGAGCTCCTATACCTCCACTCCCCCCCCTTCCCATCAAGATATCTGTGGCATGGCATGGGTTGCACCCACTCCACCCTCCACAGATGGGTATAACTGGGTTATGAGCCCAGCTTCAAGCATTTAATGGCTGTTGACAGTCGTGTCGGAACAAAAAAAGCCTCCACACAGCAGCAGGGAGTGGAATTGGCCAAGAGAGCCTGCCTTTCCTTTGTTTTAAGCCTTTCGCTGTTCGCTGTTCGCCGTTCGCCGTTCGCTGTTCGCAGTTCGCTCTTTTTTATGGCCAACTTCTTGACGGGGCTCTGCAAGTTATGTGCTCATTTCATGGCATTGTTGTTGGGGGCTGAAGTGCGCTTATAAATTTGTAATAAACCTGCTCATGTCGTCGAGGCTGAAGCCCAGGACCGGGACCAAGCGCCATTGTGTGATTTGTGTGCGCATCGAGGACCCTAGCGGCGTATGAGCAATATTGGCAGAGCGGACTTTAGCTAATTGTGGACATTAAATATTAAGAACTATTGGCCATAATTCGTTCTCATACCCAGCCCCAGCCCTAGCCCCAGCCCCAGCCACGGCCCGGTCCCATTCCCCCCCTCGGGAAAATTACACATGCAATTGTGCTCTTTTTTACACGCCAATGAACCCTGGATGGCAGCTGGGACGAGGATGAGGATGAGAATGAGGATGGGGATGAGGATGGCGCTGCTTTCGGATTAGCTGCCATTTGGTTCGGCTCTCCGTCGGTTTGGTCTACGCATAAATTATGCAAAATGATTTATAAGCGAAAAGCGAAAAGCCAAAAGCGGAAACCGCACAACGTAAAAACTAAACATTGACCGAGCGCATAAATTAATTGAATTATGCAAGCCATGTTGCGTTCAGTTGAGGTCCCGTCATGTCCTGCAGGGAGTAGCTTTTACCCGTTCCCTGCCGCACCGCCGATAGATCCATTCATTATTATTATTATGTAAATGTTCTACTTATACGAGTAGGAGGATGAGGATGTGTGTGTGTGTGTGTGTGCCTGCCAGTCGATTGCTGGCATTTAATCAAGCGACTTTGAACCCTCACTTGATTAGCGCCTGGCTTAGTTGACAGATTTATGGAGTCGTGTCTGAGCTGGAGCCGCGCTCTAGAGAGCTCTTAAAGCTTAACCAAAACCGAAATCAATTTTCCATGTCCCCGGCCACTGGCCCCACTCCTTTTTTGAGGTTTTAAGCGTGTGCGTGTGCGTTTGCGTGTGTACATATATATCCTCCTGCTCCTGCTCCTGCTCCTGCTGCTGCTCCTGCTCCTCCTCAACGTTAAAGTCTATAAAGACTGCTTTTGAAATCAATAAACCACGCACGGCTTTTATGAGCCTGAGCTTTATATGGATCTAGTACGAGTAGAAGTGTGTGAGAGATCCTGTGCTTGTGGATGTGCAAGTGGATGTGGGTGTCTGCCATGAACATGACATGTGTCTGGGCCCACACCCTGCTCGCCTCGCCTCTGCTCTGCTCCAGCTCTGCCTCGAGCCCCACCTCTTGGGGCTGTCTAGGCTGGCAACAATGTCTTTAATTTCTTAGTAGCTGCATAAATAAACTATAAATTCGATTTAAGTACGGCAACGGGACACTTGGCCTGGCTACTAGATAGATCACTTGAATGGGGTGCGCGTACAGTAAGGACTCACAAATAATGGGCAATATGCAGCCTAATTACAGCGGTAATGATGGGAACAGATATTAAGCAGGAATCTGCTGGCAGATTAAAAACAGAACTGAAACTCCCTTCACATCAGGAACGTATCCTTACCAGAGCATATAACTTTATCCTGTAGGAAGCCCAATTCCAGATTGCCACACATTCGAATCGGTTGCATATTTTCTCAGCTTTGCCATAACTTATAAGTATTTATGCCATGCGGCAAGTTCGAATAATGAACAGGAAAACTTTTGCCTCTCCTGCGACTGCCACTGCCACTGCTACTGCTGCTGCTGCTGCTGCTGCTGGGAAAAGAAAAGCACCAGCTGATGGAAATGGTAAACGTTTATCGGGCCGTAAATCGTGGCTCGGTTTTATGCGAATGCAGCAGCAGGACTGGGACTGGGACTGGAACTGGGACTGGGGCCCGGACCCGGACTAGGACTCGCATGTGCTAAAAATTTAATGACCCTTAAAGATCCAGTCACAGTCAGGCGACTTTTATGAGCTGTGTGATTGCGCGGCGGCATGTGTGAGCCACATTTAAGGACACGACACGACACACAACCAATCACAGCGAAAGTCAATCTTGCAGATACACATAAAGACACAGATACAGACAACAGACAACAGACAGCAGTCCGAAAGAGAGTCATACATAGAGACAGCAGCGGAAGCTAAATGCAAAAATATGCAAAACGAAATGCTGTCATCAAAACGTGCAATCATCTCCGCAGATACCCGTACCCGTACAGGATACATCCGTGAGGGGCACCTATCATGAATGGCCACCCACCTACACCCACCTGCACGCCTCGTAGCAGTGTAAATTCGAACAAAAGCTTTCAGTATTGGTGGGGCAGTGGGGGGGGGAACCAGTGTCCAGGCAAAGCCCAGCCCAGCCCAGCCCTGCCAAACCAAACGAAACCGATCCCATCGAGGCCGAAATGAACGGGCAATCGCAATCCCCAGCTGTCTATGGGATAGCCCGGATTAACAGTTGGCCAAAATGAAATGGATAGGAGGCAAAAACGTTATGCCGGCCAAAAGGCATACAACAGTTTAAGCACTTGCTTTCCTGTTGCAGCATTTTCCTTACCCTCTCTTTTTTTTGGGATGCCATATACTAGCCATTTTGTAGTCGTTCATTTTGTGAAAACATGTTTTAATGAAAAAACTTTTGTAGTGCGTTTTTTAATTTCATTGGTTGACTAGAAAAATGTTCGAAAAATCTACTTTAGGGTATCTAGAAGTTGCTATAGCTGAAACGATTTTTCCCTCTCAGTTTTCCCATTTTTTTGTGTTTGCTTTTTTTTCCATATTGGCCGTGTGCGCTTTGATAAGTGAAAATTGGAAAAATCCTCACTTTGCATGCAAAAATAATTACGAAAATATTTGCAAACGGGGCAACAATGTCGTTGTCGTTGTTGTTGTTTTTGTTGCATGTTGTTTCTTTTGAGTGTGTGTGCGTGCGTGTGTGTGTGTGTGTGTGTCTGCATCGAGTCGAGTGCTTAAATTGTGCAGCAGATTTGACAACTTTAAGCACCAACTTCAGGCCATTTCAGAGCATTTCAGAGGCATCGCATCGGCAGTTAGTGGCTAAGCACGCGGGCTTAGAGGCTGGGGACAGATGAAGAGCGGCAACGGTGGCTGGGGCCATGGCAATGTGGCAGTGGGATATGGAAAGTCCGGCGAACAATGCAATGACTGTGCTCTAGAGCCGAGGGCTCCATTGTCATTCGCCGTGCATGCCCCAAAGTTAACTGACGTTCATTTTGTTTTCGGTTTTTTTTCCTCCAAACTTGTGTGTTTTTCTTTTGCTTTCTTTTTTTTCTTTTTAGTGTTTTTCCTTGTGTCTGTCTGCAAATGAAAAGGCCATCGAAAACAAAAGCCGGCGCTGCCTATAAATAGCGTGAGCCCAACTTGACTTTCCACTTGCCAACTTTCTGCCACTGCCACTGCCTCACATTGCGGCTCCTTTTTGGCCAGCGGGCTCTTCTTATCTGTTTATAGCTTTTTTCGTGTAAGTTTTGCTGCACTATTTTCCGACTTTTCCGCTTTTCTTTTACCTCCTCTTGTGCTCTCCTTTGTACTGTTGTTGTGTTGTGTGTTGGAACGAAATTCAAAATTATGCGCTGCCTGCGCCCATAGATCTGGTTGGGATTTGCTCTGAGCGCATGGCGGATCGCCCTCAACTATTTTACTTAATTGCATTTTCTAACCACATGGACACACACACACACACACACACTGGTGCAGCAGTGTGGCACGGCATCCACAAATCTAATTGCAATTATGCAATTTGCTGCCAGTTAAGCAAAAAACATATAATGTGCCATAAATTTATGCAACGATAATGCGCGATGCGGGTGCGCCGATGTCAACGCTTGTTTGCAAATAAACACAAATCGCTGGTCATAATTTATACCCCCGATAGTGTGCGTTTCTATGTGTGCGTGGGAGTGTGTGCTAACATGGCAACACGTTCCACGGCAATATTCGCATTGGATACATTATAATTAACAAAAAACCTACAGTGCCATAGACAATATTCCGACTAAGCGATACCCCCGACACTGGTGAATATTGTAAAGAAAATCTTTGAAAAATTTTTTAGAATACAGAGGAGCAATACATATGCCAGGCCAGGATGGTTTTTTTTGCCATTTTGGATATGATTTTTCATGGTCCTGCGCTTTTTAAACCGAATTTCTGTAGGAATTATATGAATAGTTAATACCATAAAAAATTTGCTGATTTTTAGAAGTATATTCAGGATGTATATGTGTGATACTTGTGACGATTTTTAAGGAAGAGCTAGATACAAATTATTCTCTATTTTAAAGGCGAAAAGATGGCAATGTACATACATGTGCATATGACATATAGATATATATTCTTCTTTCCGCCTTTCCCAGATTCAATATACTCCGTTCAACCGAAATTACTAGGTTTAAAATACAGGCGAAAATATCAAGCTATGGCAACAATTGTTTATTGTATTCAATAAATTATTTTTGCAGCTCGAATCTGGCATTTTTTTATATATTTTTTTTTATATTTTAATTGCATTTCAATATGGCAAAGTGCGTGAGTGGGGCAGAAATGTGTTGAAACTCTATTAAATTATATGCAAAACACGTACGTTGCCCGGCCATGATCGTTTTTTCGCCATTTTGAATATGATTTTTAATGGTCCTTCGCTTTTTAAAGCGAATTTCTGTGTGAATTATGTGAATAGTTAATTGTTAAATGCCAGTTAATTGGCAAATGGCATATAACCTTTGATTATCATACAAAAAATGATCTTTCGGTGGATTAATTGTACATATATTTCAGTTGATTATAAAGTCTAAGCCCACTTGACTCCCGTTTGATGGAGACTTTTGCTGTGGCTGTGGCTGTGGCTATGGCTGCTGCTGTTGCTGTTTAAATTGCTATTGGCCCTCTGAAATTCCGCTAAACTTGGCTAAATAACAGAATTAATGAAACATTTCCAGGCAACGCTGGACTGTACTGTAGACCCTGGCTGTGCAAATACAGTTATTTATACTACACTCAACTTAATTACAAGCAACAGCAGCCGCAGGAGGCAGCCTGCTCTCGTCTGACACGGACTGTGTGGCAAGAGCCAAGCAGCATCCAAGGAGCGTAATCCGGCTACATAGCCACGGTTCATTAATCAGGCGCGACTCTAAGCCACAACAAAACCAAGCATCAGGCTACCTAGCACTCGTTCTCCTCCGCCGCCTTCCAGGCAATACAGACAGGAGTCAGGCCACCAGCAGCCACCAAACAGGAAGGAGCTAGATTCCAGGCAAAAAATTAACAAGCAACTTAACACTTTAACGCCTTTCACTTCACTTTACGATGCCTGCGAACAATGTAATTACTTCAAAGCAAGAAGATGCTGACCTCCCCCCGCTGGGGGATGCTACAGTGTTGCAGGACGGGTCGGGGATGCTCTGTGTGGCAAAGGGATTGAGTTTAGGATGAACTAACTAAAAGTCTGGACTGGACGGTTGGTTGGGTTTTTCGGGCAGGCAAGGAGCCAGCCCCGGCCCCGGCCCCGGCCCCGCCCGATTCTGACTGCATTACCATTTGATTATAGAAAACATTTATTTAAGTTGCTAGGGCAGCGCCCATGGGCAAGGCAACTATGCCATTTTGTAGACCAGCCAGCCAGCCACCCACCCACACATCCACAGGATGCCTGTTCCCGGGCTGCCGGGCAAGGCTGGCAAGGCGCACCAAGGCGCACCAAGCCAGACCAGGCCAACAAACTGCACCGCCAACTAACCACAATGCAAATCCGCAGAGCAAACAATGTCAGGTGACGTTCGGAAGGGGCCTCCTCCGCTCCGGGCTGCGGCCTGGATTGTGGGTGCTTCAGTGGGCGTGGATGGTGCTGGATTGTGGGTGCTACTGTGTGGATGGGCCCCCGCTGTATGGGTGTGTGCAAGCCACTGACAGCCTGACAGACAGCGGCACACCTTTGGAATCAACTTTGAACGGGCCCCGTCCTGCGCCATACCTCCCCCCCTCCCTCCCTTTCGGCTGCTCTCAAATTGGTAAACGTTGTCTCCACTCTGCTCCACACTCGAGTCGAGTCGAGTCGACTCAACGGCCTGTGCACGTAATTCAATCTGCAGTTTCAAGTTATTCCCAACATCAGTGGGAGCTGAGCTGAGTTGCAGCCTGCCTCTGTGCCTCCATGCCTCCACGCCTCCGCGGCATCTGTGGCAGATTTGCTCGTCAGTCGTCGTGGCGCGGCATGAGCATGTGTTAACGGCTTCGTCTTCTCCGGCTGCCTCCGGCAACTGGCAGCCATTTGTCTTTGCCTTTGCCCACTGACAGCCGAGACTTGAAGGCCGAAAAGGAAAACCTAGCTGCTGTCTAGCTGCCTGCGCACATGCCAAATGGAATCGCCCGATGCTAATGGAAGGCCAGGCGGAGTTCCCACACAACAAAGCGCTAAAAACGATATCAACTAGGCTGTAATTAATGCTATCAGAGTGGCAAACTGTGACAAGCAGAAGGGGGCGACCGGAATGGATAAGGCGACAGAGCGAATTCGGTTCACGGATACCCCCAAGTCCTTGCCTTGCCTTGCCTTGCTTTGAGCCTTGCATGAAAATTATGGGTTGTTAGATAACCCGTTCAAGCCATAGCCGTAAATATGGCTAAATTATTCAATGCAATAGTTCCCGTTGGGTAAAGAGAAAGCCCACATTTTTATAACTTTTCAACGAGATTCGCAGCCAGGAAAATGAAAGTCATCTATGATAGAAAATGAGCAGTATTAAGCACACAGCACACACAAATCATAATGTTTCATTTGAATCTTAACAGCACAAAAGAGCCCTGAAATGTTATGCAGTGTGCTACCTTCGAGGGGTCTTCATAATTATTAGAGTAACTCCCATCCATTTGGGCGGATATACCCTTTTCGGGAGATGGTGAGTCCGTGGCGGAGTTTTCAGTTGATTGCAGACGAGACTTTGCGAGGGGGGCCCCAGCAGGAATCAGGGCCAGTGGGCAAGGGTCAGGACGAGCTTAGTCTGAGCCTCGGGCTCGACACTCGACCCTCGACACTTGGACCAAGTGCTGCTGCACGAGCACGCGTAGCATAGGCGTGAAGCGACGGAAATGGCAGCCAGAACACGCATATGGCTTGGAGGAAATTGGGTTGAGAATGTGCTTGTCTTACATACAGGCAGATACATATCAATCCGTGTACTTATGGAGGTGAGTGTGCGTGTGCGTGTGTGTCTGCGGTACATAATTAATTTAAAGGCACTGGCCGCCATGGTAATGTCGGCAAAGAGTGTCAGGTGTTTGGGTTCGCAACTATTTATCATCGGGCGAGTGCATTTGCATGGCGTGGATGTGAATGTGGATGAGGATGGCAATCGAGTTGATTTATTATAATTACGCTGCAGTTGACAGCCAGAGCGGTAAATGGTAAGCGGTAAATGGTGAATGGTGAGTGGTGAAGGGTAAATGGTGAATGGTGAATGGAAAGGATGGATAATGCCTTGCAAATTGATTTAATTACACAGACATATTAATGAACAATTATCTACCAATGACACGGCAACTTAAGTCACATAACAAAGTACTTACCATCAGCCAGTGAGGAATTAAAGCAGCGTTGAAGTCTTTCTTTTTCTCGGATTTTCCTGCAATTTCCACCCGTTGGACATTTCACTTGTTTTTCTTTTTTTTATTTCCAGCTTACATTTTTTTAAATGTTTCCTCAAAGACAAAGGGGCTAGGGCTAAGCTCCCACACGCACACACACACACACACACACACCCGTACACAAACACAAACCCAGCATATGGCAGAGGACTCGGGCAGGATGTCCAAAGCAGGCCACATTATGTCCACACTTTGCAACACCCCAAACGCGCTAAATAATAAAAGAAAATGGCCGCAAAGGAAAATAAAACAATTTGGAAAACCAAAAACAAGTCATTTGCCAGGATGTCCCCGTGTTTGTGTGTTTGCGAGTGCTTGTGTGTGTGCTTGTGTGTGTGTGTGCGTGTGTGTGAGTGAGCGTGGGCGTTTAACTTGGGCGTAGCCATTGTCGTAGTCTTTAAGCAACTGTGCCTGCCAGTGCTTTTGTCACTCATTGGCGCACACAGTGATGTCCTGAACAGTTTCAGTTTTCGCACTTGAACAATTACTTTAAAAAAAAAATCAGATATTTTTCTTGCTTGGGGTTTTCCAGTGGTACTCTCTCATCACTTTGAAATCGCAGGAGAAGCTGAGCCTGAGTCCTGACTGTGGGGCAGGACAAGCGCACACAACCTCCGCTGCCGCAGGACGACAGCCGACTGTGCGATGGGGCCGAGCGCAAAGCCCAGGACGATATGGCATTCGTTTGGCTGGGCAAACCAACTCCAACTCGAACCTGTTCGACTCGCTGTGGCGGACAAGGCCGAGTCGCACTCGTGGCAACCCCCTTCCCCACTCACTCCCTGTTTGTCGCGACACTTGTTACGGTTTCGGGGCTGGGCTTGGGTTTGGGTTTGGGATTGGGATCGGAGCGGGCGCTGAAGCTGGGGTTGGGCCGTGGTCCAAGTGTTCGTGCGTGTTTGCTCGCAGCTCGCGTACAACGTGTCGTATGCGCACTTTTGCGGCATTTTTAACTGTTTATTCCGAGAGCGCTTCCGCGCAGCCCACACCCACAGCAAAAAGGGGTGGCGTGGGACAAGATTTGTTCGGAATGGAGCATTCTGCCACTTCAAATTTTTTGTTTTTTTCTCATGCAGCCGTATCCGACATTGAAAGGCTCTCTAAGTTTTCCTTGAAATTAAAATTGGATAGTCTTTAAAATAGTCATTAAAAATTTAAAATAAATCATGAACTTTGTTAAGAGCTTGAAAGTTGCATAAATAAATAGGGTTTCACTGAAGTCTTCCATTCTGCAATCCCACTATCTGAAATGGTTTGAGCCGCTCTGTATATCTGTAATTTTGGTTGTTCCCTCACCCCGTAAATTGCCTCTAATATATTTACTGTATTTTCAGGCACAGCACCTCGTTCTACAAAAACGAAATTAATTGATGGTTATCTTCTGATTAGTTCAAGTTTGCAATTAATCAATAATATTAGTTTGTAGACACATTTTGATGGGCCACTTAGTTTACTTTCGGAGCTGAGGGATTACATTACCATTTATGTATGGCATGACAGCAGCTAGACATGATTTATTTCAGATTTGATATCACTTTAACTTTAATTCATAGAGACATTTAAGTGACAGATCAAACCTGTTCAACAAGCTCTAATCGGATCAAAAGCTAAAACGATTTGAAATACTAATTAATACCATTTATTAAAATAACAATAGTACCTCTCAAAGAAATTATTTGAAGCTTATGTAATATACGTATACGTACATTTGTGGAAACTTTAATACATTTTAGTCCTTTTTAAAGATAAATATTTACAAATAAATATAAATTTACAAAGAAATATTTATTTAACCTACTTAATCCCACTTGCAAGATATCGTGATTGTAGCATGGAGTAATACTCGGCGTATTACTATTTGATAGGATTTACCATAAATCTATCATTTAAGTTTCAAAAAGGTTGCAAACAAAGCTTCCCAATAAAATCTATGCACAGCACCAAATAGTCGATCATCTACGAGCATCTATCTATGTGCATTCGATTTCCGAAACATCCTTGGGGCTAAGGCAACAGCAAACAATTGACAATGTCCGCCAGCGATTGGAAAAATGTCTGACATTATTATTTAGCAATCTAAACGATTTTGTGCGAACAGAACATGAACTATTTGCCAGTTCTGCTGGCATCGAATGGAATGGATGTTGGGTGCACTCGTATTCCCATTGGAGTTTCTATCGGAGTTTCTGCCGCAGGAGCGTGCGAGTGCATGGACGTGCCCGTAGCTCGGTGATTTGGTAATTGCAGCATCAACAATGATGTCATAGCGCATACAAGCTTAATGTTCATGCAAGTGTGTGGTCTGTGGCCCAGAATATCCAGTGGCCGTAATATGCAAGCGGCACAATTAACGGCAACCAGTCGGAGGGCCAGTCGGAGGGCCAGTGAGGGCCAGTTAGCCAGACAGGCCTGCGAGCTATGCAAATATGTCGAACACAGTCAATTAAATTCGAACTCGGAGCCGGCAATTGGTGAGTGTTAAAGCGCCGAAAGGGAACGGGGCTCAGGTCCTTAAACCGGGCGGATAAACATGTCTGGTTATGCCGGGCAATTTGATTAAATTTTCAAAAAATGCATCCCACTCGAACGAAATTTGTAATTCAAATTAAAAGCGCAAATAGTTTTTTCTGGAATCGGTAGGAGGAGGAGGAGGTTGAGGCACAACAAAAGGAATACCAAATTACTAGTGAAGCGTCTATCTCAGAGTCGAGGAGCAGTCGCAGTCGCAGTCCCCATCTCCATACCCGTCACCGGGAGCAGGCCGAGAGTCGAGTCCTGGCAAAAGGCAATGAAAAGCAGTCAGTGGAAATGACGGCGCTCAGCGCGGGCAAGAAATGAAGGCAACTAAAAAATGGAAAAAAAAAAAGCGCACACACACACACACACAAAAACCAAAAGAGAAAATAGAAAATGCCGCCACATTTGAATGCTGTGAAGCAACAATGTTGCATTCCACTTGGGCACTTTGTTAGGGACTCTGTGTGTATGTGGAGGCAGTGGCAGCAACAGTCATATTGTGGCAACGCACACACACACACACACGCCGAAAGAGGGAGAGTAGCGGCAAAGGAAGACAAAAGGGACTCTAGGACAAAAGGGCGAAAAGTAAAAGCCACGCAGGCATTTGGCACGGAAAATATTTTAAAATTCCAGCAACGAAAGTGCAGACAAAACTCTTAAATGACGAGCAGCACGTGCCCAAATAAAATGATGCGCATAGTTCGGGGCAAGTGCGGATGGAGAGAGAGAAAGAGAGAGAGAGAGAGGGAGAGAGAGAAGACTGTGTCCCCATATGGCTGAGGCATACAATATATACGAGCAGAGAATATATATATGTATGTATGTATGTATGTATGTGTATGTACATGCTGCCTTATATAAGCCTCCTGCCTCTTCCGGGTTCTTTCAACTCAATTTTGCACAGGGCACCCGGACCGTATCCGGGCATCCTTTACCATACCATCCCATACCATCCCATCCCTTGCAATCCCTTTTGCCGGGTATAGGCTCAGGATCTGGGATTTTTTCGCTGACTTTTCAATGTGTCACATCGTGCAACATTAGATTGGACTTGTTCCCCCTGTCCCAGCCCTGGCTGATGTTGAGCTTCTGCGATGCAGATGTGTGACAAGTGCATGTGAAAATGGCTTATTTCCACTGATATATTGATAAACATCAATGCCGTATGGCAGCAGAAAGGGCAACGGCAGATGTTTTCCTACAGACAAGAAATGCAAAAGCTGAAAATGTATATTCGATTGGCAAAATATCCGAAGATATTAATCAAGTGATTTTTGGACTCCAAAGGGAATTGGGAAATGTATATTTGATATTTGAAAAATATCGAATCACTCGATGAGAAACTATCAAGTACGAGAGAAATCAGAGACCGATTAAAATTCCATTTAAGCTTATATTTAAGTCTATGCAATGAATCAGTGCTCAGGCTATATATTTGAGTATCCCACTGTTTTCCATTGGAATTTCATCCATCGTTAAAATGCAAATATCATATTATAAATTGAATTTATCATTTGTGTTTTTCGACGCAGTCAAATAAAACAAACATAAAAGGATTTTGTCATTAAATTATCAATCAAATCTACAATCGTTCAAACAGCCATTTCAGTCAACGAAAATTGATATAATTTTTAAAATAAAATGTACATTCAAAGATGAAATATTATTCCATTCATTTCCATTTCCATTTGCTCTTTTTGCGAATGGTCATACCTTATAAATAATTGCTTTCCATTAAAGGTAGATATGATTTGTATGACTTGTATGACCCCAAATTTAAAAAATACATTAATGAGCGCTCTGCACTCTCCAATTACGACTCAATTGCCGGGTAACTTGTTCACCCAAAACCCCGTCAGGGCAGTCCAGAGGGATATATCCCAGTCGAGATAGTCCAACAGCACATTCCTTCTTGTTAGTTGTCGCTCTCAACTTTGTAATCATTAAGCGTGATATGTGCAAACAGGCAGATGAAAATCGGCTGATATCGGAAAAATACATGCAGACTACGTGGGCTTTTCCGTGGTGGGAGGGAGATTACCGCTGGAGGAGCATAAATCAGATGTTATTACGCGGAGCCTGCCGTGCAAATGGCAGTAAATGGCAGCTAATTAAAGTTCTCCAATAATTGGCGAATTTATACACTCGAAATCCGTTTTTTCGCATTCAAAACGAATGCGATTTCAAGAAATTTGCATAAAATAAACATTGGCATTTACGAGTAAATCACGCAGTATTTTTACAATCTAAAAAGGACGAACAAAAATCGGGACCAAACAGAGCAACAAAACAAAAAAAAAACCAAATAGAATAAAGCGAAAAAATCCGAATAACAAAAACTGGCCGCCTCTCACATTCGTAGGAGTTCTCTGGCTATAATCAATCAAACGTAAAATAAATGAAAATATGCTGAATAAACCGAACAACAAATCGGTTGTCTGGCACAAACGGGATTTCTTCTTTTATCCTCATTTCTTTACCAATTTTGGTGTTTTTTGACATGGACGAGTGGTTGCTGTCTTGGCTCTGCCGCTCTTTAATATGACTTCCTGAACCATTAAATTTTAGCATAAAAAACAAAATACTTGCCGACCATTTCCGTTGGCTTGTTTCAATGACATTTAAGCGACACAAAAACGAGAGAGTGAGGGAGAAAGAGAGCGAATACAAAAAAAACACACACAAACTGCAAAGTGCAGTAAAAAATTTGTTGAAATATGCGACGAACGCTCCTGTCTCTCCACTGCCCCTCAATGTCTCACTGTCCATGTTCCAGGCACCAAAATACACAAAAAGAAAAAGAAAAGTAAAAACATTGCTCAATATTCCGACTATAGCATACCCGCTACGCGGACCTACGCAATACCCTAACTCCTTGTAAGACTTTGTGTGGATCTACCACGGCTTTCGTTTTGGTATCTATACCTTCTTGGAAATTAAGGTCTAAGAGATTCGATCGTTTTATCGATTAGTTTTATTACTTAATAGCTGCTTTCTCCTGGTGTTTAAAGATAACTTTAAGAAAACAACATACCCATTCGTTGTACAATTAACGGGTATAGAAATGAATACCGCGTACTCTTTGCCTCGGCTCGGCTCGGCTCGGTTAGGTTCGGTTCGGTTTGGGGCTACTCGGCGTTTTATTTGCACTTCAATTTTGCCCTCGACGACGCCCGGCGGCGCACTTTATGGCGATTGCAGTCCCAGCTGCACTCGGCTAACTGCACTGCAGTGCATGCTAAGGAGCCGCGACTCCACTCGGACTCGGACTTGGTCTGGGAGTTGGACCCGGTCTGTGTGTGTGTCTGTGTCTGGGTCTGGGTCTGGGACTCGGACTCCCAGTCGCCGTCGGAGTCGGGGTCGGGCAGGAGCTGGCAGGTCGCTAGACAAGTGCTACTTACAGCTATTTTATGCTTGGAAATGTCCTTTTGAGCTTATCAGCGCTTAAAATCGGACAGAAGTCAGCCGAAAAATAATGGAAGGTGGGGACTGGGGCCGGGACCGGGACCGGGGACGGGACCGGGACCAGAACCGGCACCAGGACGGTAGGACCCCGCAAAAAGACAGCTGCAGGTGAAATGCACGGTAAACGAAACGAAATAAAATCATGTGACACTTTGTGGTTAATAATGCGAGGGTATGCATGCAGGACGAGCCCAGCCAAGGGGGTCCTTTTGTCTCCGAGCCCCGAAAAACCGGGACAACCCACAACCAATTGCCTTCCGTGGAACGCTACAAAATGAGTTCCTGGCAGTGGCGGTGTCGGTGGCGGTGGCGGTGGCGGTGATTTAAATGCAAATTTATTATCATGCAGCAGTTAAAAAAAGTTATATAAAACCCAGAGAGGAGGGTGTGAGGATGATGGGGGCGGGGCATCCACAAAATATAAATAAATGGACCCGCAAAAAAATATGTAATAATAATATTTACAGAAGCAAAAAAAAAAAGAGGAAATTTTTAATTTTTCGCTTTTGCATTTACATTTTGATTAAAACCATTTGCATATCGCCAGGATCGTCCGAAACCGATTAATTGATTGAAAATAATTGAAGTATTAATCACCTCAAATCACGGCCAGGAGGTGGAAGTAGGTCGTCTGGAACACACACACACACAACCATACAAACATACATACATACTCTATCCTGACGATGGAGACAGCAGCAGCATCAGTCCATGCGCTTTAATATTTATGTGTAATTTCTTAGTCGGAAATATGGGTACTAAAGTAAAGTGCAGGTCCAAGTGAGATTTATAACATATTGCTACTCAAACTTTTCTCTCATGGTCTAAGCAAATTTGGAGAACGTTCAAACAAAGGCCCGCACACACTGCCTCATCGTTAGTCATTCCCAGGGCCTGCTGCGAGGCGAAATTGTTCTGGCACCCGGTAGTCGTTGCGAACAGGGTGTATGGATTCCGTGAGAATGTGCATATGCAGCAGGAATACTAAGGAATATGTCCTCACAATCAAAGGAGCCAAGAACCAAGGCCACAATCCTTCAGAGGCCTTCGCTGTGGATTGACAAAACAAGCACATGTATTCATGTATCTATCAACCTTATAAACGCCATCTGATTGCTTTGTTTCGAAACTTTGCTCCTTGGCAGCATTTGATTGGATTGGGTTTTGTAGTATTGGAGGGTATCCTACATTCGTGAGTGTCCGCCAAGCTTCTTCATGTTTAAGTTTGCCATTTTTCAACAACTCATCAATCTGTTCGATCTGCCATGGAACGAGCATGCTACTTAACGCTTCTTCTAACTTATGCCAGGCACGCACTCCCTCTCCCTACTCGCAAATGCAGCAGCAGCATCAGTCTTTGTCTTTCTCTGCAGCACCCGCAGTCAGTCGTCAGTCGCCAGTCTCTAGTCCTGGTCCTGGTTCTGGTCCTGGTCTTGGTCCCGGATCCAGACCCGGAATGGAAGGGCAAATATAGCTGGCAACGTTTGGTCGATTTGAACCGGGATGAAACCAAAGCGGAAGTTTCACTCATGGGCCTCGAACAGCCGCTGCTGCTGCCGCTGCTGCTGCCGCCGCCTGTCGCCAAAACTTTTTTATTATGTATTTTGCGCTTTTATTATTCATCTATCATCGCTGTTATAGTTTAATAGAAAGTTTAAAAGTCATCATCATGACTTCGGCATAGCCATCGGCAATGACTTGCCAAACACACCAAGCGCCATATGCTCTCTGATCTAAGTCAACTGTTTCACATGACAGTCTGAAGCCTCAAGACTCTAGCCCCGACTGTGACTCCGTCTCCGTCTCCATCTCCATCTCCGTCCGTGTCTCCATTTGCTGATGTTACTCTAGCCAAAAGGCATTTGGCAGGAACTGGCCATCCGCCAGCCCAGACAGGAGATAAACAATTAAATTTATGCAGCGAACGTTTCATTAGCATTCCAGGAGGAGGAGGAGGCTTTCGGGGGAACATACGAGAAGAACTAGAAGGAGGCTTACGGGGGCAGGCCAATAGCAGGAACAACGAGGAGGACTTTGAGGAGCGGAAGAAGAATCATTCGTTGCTTAGTTTTTGGCTCTAACCAGCCCAAGCCGTTAGTGTTAATTAACTTGGCGCGAAGTCAAGTGCCCAAAACAGACAATATGGGCATCCCCAGTTGCCCTTTGAACTTATTTTCCTGACAGGACATGGCCGCTTGCCATGGCCAATACGGACACGAAAACGGAACGCAAATTCAATAAAAATCCCCAACTGCAGCGGCAACGGGCCATGAGACGTTAATGGGGGCCATCGGCAACGCATGCAAAAAACCAACACAACCGCAAAGTGTTTCTAATAAATTTGTGCAACAGCAACAGCAACAACAACAACAACAACAACTACAACTACAACAAGTGTTCAAATTTATCGCATCTGCGATTTACTCTCTCCCTCAGACACACAACATACACACACACACACTCACACACACACACACACTCTGTCCGCACTCCACACCCTTTTTGCATTTCACTCGGACTGAATAAACAATATTTTATATGAGCCAAGAGCCCCAGGACCACTCTGCCAGCTCGCAGCTCGGCCATCGCCTCGCCCGTTGGCGCTAACTAAACGATGCTGAACATCGACTGGAGTAGAGTGGATGTTTAGCAGACTAGGGTATACCCTATTGGGTCAGCAGGTCAGCCTTATTGCAGTTCAAGAGGGTCAAATAGCTGATGCGAAATTCAGCTTAAAGCTTGCAGCTTCAAGGACCGTGAACCGTGGACTTGTACTTCTTTTGGAAACTATTTCTAACCATATTACTGACTGGATTCCAATTATACTTGTCAGTAGCTTTATCTTATTTATCTGTTTCTTTAACTATAACTATTTATATAATATCAGGAATATTTTATTCTATTCTTAAGGTATTGCAAAATATTTTAAACGCAGAATAAGATTCATATGCACTCGTACACTAGGAAGGAACAGATTCTACTCTGGGTAAATCCTATAAATCCCAAATGCAATAAGAATGCATGAATATCCCTCACTGACCGCACATATTATAGGGTATACAAACCACGAAGAGCAATTATGATATCGGGCATGATTTTGTGGGCAATTGGCTTTAATGGCTACCAGGGCAGGCCAAGCCAAACGCTGTCGCCAACAGCAACAGCAGCAGCATTTAGCATCCAGCATCCAGCTTCCAGCATCGTGCTTCCCTAGTATATATCTCCTTCTTTTGTATATATCCTCTTCTTGTATGTATATATGTATGTATGTAACTCCCTCCTCCCGCCCTAGCCATGTGTATGTGTGAAATTTATTTAAATGCTGCCAAAAGGCAACACCAGAACTGAAGCTGACACAAAAGCATGAACTGATGCTGATGCTGATGCTAATGTTGAGGCTGTGCCTGATGCTGTGATGCTGGGATGCTGTGATGCTGGTGTTGGACTCCCATTCGTAGACGGAGATGTAGGCGATACTCAATTGGCCTCCGATTTGGGGCTAAAGTGTCGCCCTAGCTGTGTATTATTAGCACTGAGCTGGGCCCATTGCCAGCCACAAGTCCTGGTCGGGCCTAGAGAGTCCGATGCCTATCGGGGAGGAGTAGGCAAAAGGCAAACCCATCTAGCCAGCATCCTTTTCATTCCCATTTCCTTCTGCTCTTGTGGTATTTTATTTATTTGCCATGCCCTTGCAGAGAGTACTATGATTTTGAAGAGATCTTTGTAATGCACAAGGGGTCCTTCGGTTAAGCATATACAAATTCTAGATCAGCCTCAACAGCCCAGTCGATACAGGGCGGTACATAGCTGTGGTTCTGTTTCTGTGCGCAGTAGCCACTGAAGTGATGTAGCTATCTAATAATCCCATTATGGAAACAAATCCATCTGAAAGAGTATCCAAAGCTTCGGCCTGCGAAGTTGGACTTTCTTTCCTTTCTTGTATATTTTTATTTTTGCCTGGCTTGTTTGCGGGCTGCAATTTATTTTTATATTGCCTTATATGATAATCGTTTGCATTAAAAATCGCCTGCCGTTTGTCCGTCTGGCCGTCTGGCCGTCTGTCTGGCAGTTGCCTCTGCCAAAAAGTGTCGCTGCTTGTATTTATTTATTATTCAAAGTGTTATCGGTGACAGAGCAGCGGTGGTGCTGGCGGTGGTCGTGGTGGTGTCGCTGGTGTCGGTGGTGTCAGTGGTGGTGTGGGGGCATGGCAGCCAAAAACCCAAAGGATTAGTTATGATAAATGTGTTTTATAAGCGTGACACATACACAAATACACACGCACACATCGAGGGACAGATAGATAGGGAGAGAGGGAGAGAGAGAGAAAGCATTTACTCACCAGAGCGGGTCGTGTCCTGTCCCATTTTAATGCACAGATAATGAGTTCCTTTGTTGGCAATATGTCAAATCGCTAGGCCAATATTTCAGCCTCCGTCCTCAGCTGGGAAAGAGAAAGGATTGGGCTTGGGATTGGAATTGGAATTGGGGATGGGGATGGGGCATTGGGGATTGGAATTGGGATACATTTTGCCGTTTACCATTTGCCGTTTACCATTTTGCCATTTAGCATTTTGGTATTTATAATTTTGTTGTTTTGTGTGTGCGCGTCGAATCGTGTTAATTGCCGTACTGGCCCCCGCCCTCCGCCCCCGCCCACAGCCACAGGGTCTTCCATTTCCGTTTCGGTGGGGGGAACTACTGTGATGAGATTAGTTTGCTAAGATTACTCGCATATAAATCAGTGGCATCAATTCTGGCTGAGTTGCGCAAGACGGGCGGAGGCCACAACATGAAATGCTGATAAATATGACGAAACTCGAGAGAAGAGAAATCAATTAAAATCGCTTCAATGGTTTTGACTGCTGTGTTTTCCTTCTTCTCATTTGATGCTGTTGTTATTGCTCATCGGTTGCCATGGATAATACTTAATTAGTCGAGTGACGAAGGGTGTTTCGAATTTATCAATGATGATGTCACATTAGGCCCACCCTGAGCAGTAGCTGAGGAGGGACACAGGACTAAGCCATCAGACAAAGTAAAGGAGTGGCTTACGAACATTCCACATGCATATGTATGGGTTGCATTTAAGGCTGTGGTCTTATCGGATATTGTTTTTGACATTAGTAATTTAATTTCGTATGCAGGAGAACATGGAAATTGTAATTTCTGTACCGAAAGAAATCTCACTGAAATCTTGCAACCATTCAAATGATTCATTCCAGAAAGTGTCTGCAATAATCACCTCCGAAAATATACAAATGTAACCCTAAACCTAAACCCCTGGATAGGACATCGAAAAGTTGTATATGCCTTGGGAGAGAAATTTTCATTCGATTATTGTTTTCTTTTTACTGTGTTTTTTTTTTCCCCCATTCACACAGCTGAAATGGGGGAAAAAATGCAATTATGTAAGTCAGCAAGCATAATCGATGAATGCCCGCGCTTGGCATTGATGTAGCTGCTCCTGCTCCTGCTCCTGTTCCATCTACCCATAGTCCTTCTTCGTCCTTCTCCAGTTCCTTCCGTCCACACTGCTCCAGCTGTGTTCCCCATTGTTGCTCCTCCGATGCGATTCTCCGATTGTTTTTTCTGACTTTTTCCTGTGGACTGGTTCTACATATAACTTGGGGGCGCCGCGCATGAGTAAATGTGAATGTGCTTGTGATTGCCTTATCAAGACGTAGGTGCTTATAAATTCGATTAAATTAACGCCAGCCCGCACGCACACCCACCCACCTTTCCCACCCATTCCCATTCCCATTCCTTTGGATAACATCCTGCCACTGCCGCTGCCACTGCCACTGCTCTCGTGGTACTCGTAATTTCAATTTAATCGCGTGCCCTGAACGCGTGACTGCCGATGTGCTGCTGGCTAATAAATATTTCACTTATTTCACGATTTTCACGCCTACTATTTGCTGATATCCCGCCTTCCCCACCTGCCCACCGTCCTGACGCCTCTGACGCCTCTGACGCCTAGCGTTGACCCTGATGCGGAGTGAATTGTTACAAAACGTTTTCACCATTTTTCTTGCCTGCTCGCACATTGTCAGCGCTTTGTGCCCCAAATGTGTGGAAAGGTGGGCGGACGTGTCTCGGACTCCTGAGTGCCGGCTGCCGGCTGCCGTCTGCCTTCTGCCGGGTGTTGAATGCCGAGTGCCGAGTGCCAAGTGCTGCCGGCGGCATGTGGCGTCTCTCAAAATGAGTTGACACTTTGCATGTCAGTGTAATTTTGAAATATTAATCATATGGTGTGGCATGTGCAGCTTTGGCGACGATGACTGCCCCTGTTCCCGCCGCAGCCTGAATGGGAATGTTTGCTTGGCATGGCACGAGTGTGAGCTACAGCTGTGGAGCTCTGTAGCTCTGGCTGGAGGGCACAGAGCTGGAACTGGAGCTGGCAGAGGCACAGGAGCTGTCGCTGGAGCAGGAGCAGGAGCTAGAGCAGGAGCTAGAGCTGGCGCTGTGGCAGGACGAGGATGATGAGGGCAAACCATTGTTGCTGCTGCATATTACGTTACAGGCGAACATTAAGCACATATACTCGCATAGAGTCCGAGACCAGAAGCAGGAGCAGGAGCAGAAGCAGAACCAGGACAAAGGAGCATTGGCTGCATAATCAAATAGAAAATGTTCGCCTCCTGCTGAATGGGCCAATAGCACTGGGAGAAATGCTGACAATTAATTGAGAACGACCTTGTGGGGAAAGTATAAGGATGCGCTTTAAATGGGCTGGGAGTTGGATAAAATCAATCAAAACTGGCTATATCCAGATAGACGATAGATTTCCAGTTTGCACAACGTTGTTTTTGTTTTGTTCATACTTCCATAACTGCCCGAAATTTGTCTCAGTGCACTGCCCTGACTCGACGAGGTGGCATAAAGCAATTAGTGTTGCATTTTATGGCCTTTAATGTGGTAATGGTTTCGGGTAATTAACAATTATGTCTAACTACAAATGCGACACGTTGCCGATTGCGTGTGTTGGTTGCCGTTGCCGTTGCCCTGCCCTGCCCTGCCATAGTCCTGCCAAAGTCCTGCAACCAGTCCCGCAACAGTTCCGCCCTTCGTCCGCAATCTCAATCTCGTGGCACTTCCTTCTTGAGGTTATTACAAATTTTGCATATTTCAAGTGGCTACCAAAACTTTCATTCACCCGACAGCCCTGCTTCTACTGCCAGAGCAGCAGAGCACCGAAGGGAAACTTCATTTCCATTTTCCAGCTGCAAATTCAAGTGCAGGAGCAGGAGCAGAAGGAGCAGAAGGAGCTGTAGCAGCAGCAGCAGCAGCAGCAGCTGAACAAAGCAAATTAGCCATGGCTATGAGAACTAACTAAGTGGTTTGCTTATTGTTAGTTCGTTTTGGCATATTAAAATTTCAGAAATTGCCAAGCTCCCTCCGCACTTTCGGCTTGCCCGTAATGTGCCCTAGTGCCCAAGTGGGACGGGGATCAACTGGCTCTCCCGCCAGATTAATTACCCATGCAAAATGTTGCAGGTCCTGGCGGAAGTGTCCTGGGACCCGAAAGAGCCAAATCCCAGCGACCTAATGAGCCAAACTGCATCGAGAACAATGGGTGCATATTTTATGTGTATGGCTTTATGCGAGTCGAATGATTAATATTTCCATTTGAGTTCAAAACTGGGAAGCATTCTGAGGGCTTGGCTCTAGCAACCCCCCCCCCCCCCCTCCACCCCACAAAAACCCCAAAATATTTCCACCACAAAGAGAATTCATGAGAGAACATCACACACTTTGCTTTGGGTGTTCTCAGCCAAAACATTTCTTCGTTTAAGTCTGCATAAGTATATTTTGCATCCTCTCGAATTCTCGGACTATTGAAAGAAATTACAGGTGTAATAACACCTGTTGTCCACCTCCACATTAAGTGATTGATTTTTCTAGACACTTGTCTTCTTTTCATTTGGAGTGCATTTTTGTTGGTTTCTCCATACTTCAGAGCTCTGTGAAGAACGCCCCGAAGACAATTCACACTGAAACCTTCGTACAATACTTTCTTCAAATAACATACACATGTATCTGACACTCTCTGACAATCATATCCATATTCGAATTCAAATTCGCCTCCGATAACTGTAATCCAATTGAAAAGTGCACAAAAATGCAGCACCTCTAAGCGATTTAGTGTCCCACCGGGGGGAGAATTGCATTTTAAACAGCAACAGACTCTCTTCTGGCCATAATTAAAATGACCCAACCTAATGGGCGCAATGCCCCAGTGCCCACACGCACACCCACACTCATACCGACTCCCAGAGTCTCGGTCCATTCCGAGGTCCATGCGCATTCCCAATCCCGCAGAGATCTGCCCATTCTGCGGTCGTGACTGGACCTCGGCAAAAGTCTATTAACGTACACTGAAACTGTTAATTTTGCTGATGCAATTTCGGCTCAATTTATTGTGCACCCACAAAACACAATAAAAAAAGGAAGAAGTGTGTGTGTGTGGGTGTGTGTGTGTGTTTGGGGGGAGGGGTTAAGCATGGTAAGGGGGCATGCCAGAGGAAAGCGGAAGCAGAGCAAACGAGGAAAACGAGCCGAAATTGAAAAGCCAAAGTACATAACAACAAGCTGGTGGCCAAACGTAGGACCAGGACCCCCCGAACCGACCCCAAAAAGTGCCAATCCCAGGCGCGAAAATCAATATAAATATGCTAGGCACATGGCCATGGAGTCCCTCCTACCCATCTGGCTCTCTCTCTCTCTCTCGCTCTATCTCTTGCCATTGCCTCTGCCATTGGTCTCATTCGCTCTTGAAACATGACAATTTATGTGCATTTTGTATGCAGGCGGCTAAATAGACAAGGGCCAGGCGAGGTCCGTGCTCGCATTTGCCGCTGTGCGTGCGCCAGAAAGACAGACCGACCGACAGACAGGCAGACCGACAGACCAACAGACAGACAGACCGACCGATCGACAGACCAAGCATAATACAATGGCTTTGCCAAGGACACCAGCCATCACCCCACCCACCCACAACCCTTCTGCAGCCCGACGCCACGCAACGATAAAACTTGAAAATGCTGTTAGCTACAAAAATTTGTTGTCGGACTTTTGGGCGAAGGCGGGGCAGGAGTGGGAGTGGAAGTGGGAGTAGAAGTAGGAGCGAGGCGGAACAGTGCTAGCGGTAGGCCTAATTTGACACCCTCTGCCACACCCCCAGCGGAAATGCACGCACCATTGAGTGTGTATGAGTATCTGTGCATCTGTGGGAGGGGAGTGGGACTGGGACTGGGACTGGGAGTGGGAGTGGGATTGGGAGTATGCGTGCAATTTCAAATTTATGCACTGCACTGTAAACCAGGCAAACATTTCCGCCAACGCCCCCAACGACCCCGCCCATACTCGTACTCGTACTCGCACTCGCACTCGTATATCGCCCATCTCTGGAGCTCTTTTTCCCGGAGAGTGCAAAAATCGAATGCGTCGCACAATTGTGAATTATTTACAGCAACTTTTGGGCCGGCTGCCGCGACTTTGACTGGGATGCGACTCTCTGGTCAGCGACAAACCTAATTACAGTAGCAGTACCCGCCTACACCCTTCCAACCCCCCCCAATACCCATACCCATAGCCACACACAGGCACACGGTCATGCAGGGGGGTGACATGCAGAGGGTCGACCACCCTCACCCCCCCTGCATGTAGAGGCGGAGCAAAGGCAAAGCGCCCACAATGGCCGCCTTTGTGGACTCGTTTAGCCGCGCAAATTGCTGTCCATTCAGTTAGCTGTTAGAGCCCTTTGCCACTTTTCCATACACACACACATACACACACACACACATATACACACCTATCCCGAATTCAACTGCCAAGCCACATAACTTTGTGCCCCATCCCCTTCCAGCCCCACATTGCGACAACTGACTTTTCAACTCGACTTCGAGCCGACTGCAGTTTGTAGGAACAGGAGCTGGCTGCTCCTGTCAAGTGGACAACGTCAGGACCTCTTCCCTTTACAGGGCCAGCAGCAACAACAAAAAGTGGGAAAAAAAAGTGCCTGCTGCAAAATATTGTGCAATGCGCTGCCAAATAACAAAAAAAAAAACAAACTTTCGGAAGACCGGGGGCAGCAAGAACGACTCTTAGATACTGAGTCGACTTTGCCATTTTGCAAATATTTGGATAATGTTTTGACCATTAAGCAAACACAAGCAAATGCTATATTTAATATATTTATTTAAGAGACTATTACACATTGCATCTCTTTAGGTTTGGTTGAATCTAATTGCTTGACTTGAGAACTTTTTAATGTTTTTTTTAACAGTCATGCTGTGGCATCTGTGACCCGATGATACCCTGGGCTCCGCAGAGACCGCTGGGTATCAGAGATGGGTGCATCGCGTATAAACAGCAACAACGAAAAACCTTTAACGGCAAATGTCGAACCTCGGAGCGTCGACCCTCGAATGTCGAACTGCTCCGCAACGGCCAAATGCGTTTGTCTGCCTGCCCCCTGCCCGTGTCTGTGTCCGTGTCCTTGTCTGTGTTCGGGTCCTGGGTCCGTGTGTCTGTTTTATTTTACTTTTGCATATTTTTTGGCGTGTTTCAACTATACTGCGGCTCTGTCTCTACATTTTTCAAGTTGTCTGCGTTTGACGTGCACGGATGGGCGCTCCACTGCGTCGGCGGCGGCGGCGGCGGCGGCGGTTGGCGTAGTTACAGTTTTGCCCATCGACTGGTTGCCCCTCTACTGCCACTGCCACTGCCACTGCACTATGGGTAAAATTCCAATTTTTCGGGTATTAATTAATAACTTTTAAACTAAGCAAGATTTTTCAATGCGGTTTTTTGATTAATGTTATGTACACCCCTAACAACATTTTTGGAAAAGTAGGCGTGTCACCGCCCAACCATTCAAAAAAAAAAAATTTTTTTTTTTAATTATATTAAGAAACTAAGTATTCATATTTATATTTATGGACTTTAATACTCTTTCATACATAAAAAAAAAGTTTCACTATTTGAAAATCATAATTTTGATGAAATTCAGGATTTAAAGAACAATAGTTCATATTAATAGACATTTTTTTAATTTCTAATTTCTTCATCACACGTAAAAAATGAAACGTCAAATTCATCGTCCGAAATCCTTAAAAATTTGATCAGGGTCTTCAATTTCACATGATGAGATGTTAAAAATATCGATGGGAAGGGCTTTTTGATGAAATAGTTGGATCGGAGGAATCCATTGCGTGATGAAGTCTGTCTTCTTTATAGAGTTTGTTGCATGATTCAGATGATTTTTACTTTTTCTGATAGATTTATGAATTTTAAAATTTTAAAGCAATTATTGTTGTTTTTTAATGGTCTCGTTTTTTTTTTAAGAATTTTTTTAAATCTGGCACGTTTTTTAGAGGTAGTGCTTCTTTTTTTCATATAATTTTATCATCTTACATCTGGTTGTGGTGAACTTTAAAATTCTGAAAAGCTGACAATTAAAACTACAAATCAGACCTAAATACTTTGTAGATTCAGCTTACCATCTGGAAGTTATTAAGCTTTCAAAATCAAATTTGACAATTTTTTGCGGTATTTTTTCGAAAAGTTTGATTTTGAAAACTCAGGAAAAGTAAAAAAAAAATATTTCTTGGGCTGTGTTTTCTGTTTTAGATAGTTACATTAATTAGGCGTCGTTTAAGGTATCGTTTGTAAGAATCAATGGATAAACGGCTAAGGTGGAGCTGCTTGTCCAAACTTCCGCATGCCGAATTTCGCGTTTGAAAACACGAAGTCACCTGCAATAAGTTGATTTGCGCAAAAAGTGCAAAAAAGTGCACATTGAGACAAACTGCCTTTAAATCACAATTAATGCCTCTACGACATGCATTTGGACGTACACTTATGCACTCTAATGTTCGATTTATATGATTCCTCGAACTTGAAATATCTTTCCAAGAAATGACCTTTGAGTTCATCGACTACTTTTACAAAATATGAATAGAACACACACAAATACAACATATTAGTTCAACTATTACATAGTACAAGCCCGTCTGATTGTTATCCATTTTAAATTTTGCAAAAAAAACGTTTCGCGTTCGAATAATGACAATTTGAAAATAGCCTGCAAAAATATTGCGATCTTCCAGCTCGTGCTCTTCAACAGCAACAGCTGACTTTAACAGCTGTTAGACTTAACATTGGTCTGTTATATAACATTTTTGGTATTGACCGTTACAGTTTGAAGTTTTCTTAAGATGTTAACACAAAACAGATCCCAGTTTGAATACTTTGAGAAAATGACTAAATACCCGAAAAATGGCAATTTTACCCATAGTGCACTGGCCCTGGCACTGCCACTTCCCCAGCCACTCCCACTCCCACTCCGTTGTGCGGTTGTGGTTCGTTGCTTGGTTATCGCCAGCGCCACTACTCACACAGCCAAAGACCACTGCCTTTGCCACTACCCACTACCCACTATTCGGAGGACCCGAGCACCCAAGCACCCGAGCACCCAAGCACTGCGACCAGCGACTTGGGGGCCCTGTCGGTGAGCCTGTTTTTTAGTGCCTTCCGTTACCATTAAATTTTACGTTTTTATTAGCGCGCACACACACACTCACACACACACAGATACAGATAGGACACCCCCCCAACACCGCCCACTCACCCAGTTGCTCAGTGCCAGTCCCCCAATTCCAGCAACAAGAACAATTTTTGAATATTTCCGTTTTGGCTGGCAGTTTTCGGTTTTCGGCTTGTCTACAAAATGCAGTTTTGCATGCACTTCGTCCGGGCCACACCAAAAGAAAAACCAAAAGAAAAACCAAAAAAACCAAAAAAAACAACAAAAAGTCCAGCTCAGAAAGACAATAATAAGTGCAAAACGAGAAGCGAGAAGCGAAAAGCGAAAATCAACCAAAAAGAGGGCAGAAAAACAACCAAAAAAAGGAAAACTGAAAATGGAGGAACCAAATTGCATTGCGCTCGAATGCTATGATGATTTTTTTTTTCTTTGCTTTGCTTTGTTTTCCTACCCCTTTTCACTGCTTGCTTATGGCTTATCAACGTCTCGGATCGGTCCGTGGAGGGGGAGGGCAGGTGGATGGGGGGAGGGAGAGGGGGTGCCAGCAAAAGTTGGCGCAAAGATAGCGGAATATTGTCGCTGAACAAGAAGTTGAATATTTTCGGCCCAGAATGGGGAACAGCCCCCGAACACCCCCCCATTAAGAGGTGATTGGGAGAGGCCACGAGGCATAGCCAAGCCGCTGTGGGTGTTGCAGTTGCAGTTGCAGTTGTGGGCGGCTCCAAGGCCCAATGGTTGCAGCCACAGCATGTCCTGGGTTGCAGGGGCACAGCTCACTCAAAAGCCAAAGGCTTGGCCTGACGGAAAAAGCTCAAACCTGTTGGCTTGCATCCTCAAACAAGTTCGACATCCACAACAGGGGAGGACTCGACATGTTGGCGCAGGGGAGGGACCAATACAAGCAAAACAAAAAAAACTCTTATACTATTGTACGCCCTAGCAAAGCGGAGTAGTCCAAACGGAAACACTCAGAGCTCGGCTCAATCATTCGGAAAGCCAAATTCAAAATTAAACAAAAACCAAAAAAAAGCCGACACCGAAACGGAAACGGAAACGAAAGTTTGATAGCATCCCACGGCTTCCTCTGACAGTTAGGCGCAGGATGGATCTCTTGATATGGCTCTGGCGGCAGTGCGTCAATTTCTTCTACTTCAATTACCCCTGCATTGCCATCTATAGCAGTGCGGGGGCCGTCGTGACGGCCTACCTGCACTACCACCTGCGGATCCACAGCCTCGACCTGATGTACTGGAAGAACATTGCCGAGTCCTTTGCGAAGGAAATCGACGCCTTTCAGCTGGGTATGATCTTCATCATATTCGCGATCAACGGCGTGTTCGTATTCGTCCTGCTGAGCGTTTATCTGCGCCCGGCTCTGGAGCGAGATGACGTCGAGATGACGCTGCTGGAGATCAAGGACCGCTACGCCCGCTACATCCTTCTGCGGCTGATTGCGCGCCTTGACCGCATCCAGGGCCGGATCGCCACCAGACGGAAGAGCCTCTGCTTGAATCAATATGCACGGGCCCACAGCAGCATGGCCAAGGCCGTAGCCGTCTTCCGCAAGGACGCCCGCAAACTCATCCTGCCCAGCGAGTCGGAGATCATGCTGCCCATCGAGGATATCTACCATGTGGCCGAGGAGGATGAGCGCCAACTGAGGCACGCCGGCTACTACAAGCTGAGCATCGACACCTCCGACGAGACCGTCAAAGCACTTTACAACCCCAAATAAGGAGCAGAGATACCCCCGCTCTCCGTGGATCGCCGCCAATATGTAATAGATGATTTCGATTTAAAGTTTTGAGTAAAATTCCGTCTAAAGCTGCAGCTGTCAGCACCAGGACTCTGTGCTCTATAATTGCTTTTATCAACTCGACTCTGTGGCTGTCACTCCAGCGGAGTGCAGTGCGGCCTTAAAGCCGTTTTATTGTTTCAATTGTTGTTCGGTGCGGGTGCCTTTTGTTGCCCCCGCGCACTTCCATGCGACTCGGCCAGGAGGCGGTCGCAGACGCGGACGCGGACGCGGACGTAGAGGCGGTGGCGGGCAGGCTTTTTATGGCCGCATTGTGCGCCAAGCCAAACAATAACAAGCAAGTCGGCGACAGAGCTCTGGCCGGGACTCCAAGCAGTCCTCGGCCAAGCCAACAAAAACAGAAACAGAAACAGAGACAGAGACAGCGACCAGCTACAGAAAATGGCAACAGAAAGCGGCAAAAGCAGCATCTAAAACTAAAACTAACACAAGATATAAAGGCTACTTTTAGGCACCGAATCTGTATATACTCTAGCAGATCCATCCTTCCAATGGCAGTCCATTCTCATAGGATTCGTGCAACATTTCAGCCAGATATTTTACTAATTGAATGACGACTAGTCCTGCTCCAGATCTGCGAAGCAAAACCTCTGCTCTGTATAATAATACCCCTTGCAAGGGTACTCGTACCCGTACCCGTACTCGTACCCGTACTCGTACAAATGCCAGTCCATGTCTCTACAGCTCAAAACAATATCTAATGTTGTCTACGGCAAAATATTTTGCCAGTGCCTTTGTTTTTGCCATTTTGCCAGTTGTGTTGTTGCTGTTGTCCTGCAGGCTTTTGTGTTATGGCTCGTCTTTAAAATTAGCTAAAAGGTTGTGCAAATTCAAGCCAAACGATGGAACTCAAGCAGAAGACACGAATGGTATGTGCGATATTTATACCGCAATTTAAGTAGATCAAAGTGGCAATATTCGCTCTGGAATGCTGTACAAAGAGTTGGCTTCATTCAAAGTTCATAAATGGAAATCCAGTGATTCCTCTGTGAAACCCTATGAATATCCTATGCAATGGCCAAACCATCAAGTGGCCATGCGACACCAAGCCGAGCCGAGGGGCACTGCCGCACGATCGCGCACATCCAGGAAGATATATGTTCGATTTAAGATGTAAAATTCGAGGAAAATTATAACTTCACTAGAAGAACTAAGCCTGCATTCGCAATAAAAAATACCTAAATACTGATACAAATCCTTTGAGTACATTAAAAGTTCTATGATTTTTCAAGTCTTCCTCAGGCCATAGACCTTGCCGCAGACTCTGTTTACCCACTGTTTGGCCACATTTCCCTGTTGACGACTTCAAAGCAAGGCACGCATCGATGGCCCCAAAAAGTAGGCAACAAAAAAATTAATGAAAACAAAACAAAAAAACAAAAAAAAACAAGAAGAACATTGAGCAAAAACGAAAAGAAAAACACGCACTTTTAACAAATTTTTGAAGGTAATGCGAAAATGCTTACCAAATGACAGCCTAATTTCAGTTAATGTGCCGTGTCGTGTACCGGGCGGGCACGCACGAACGCACGCACTCATGGGGTCCGGGAATATGGCAAGCTGCATTACTTCATTCATTCATTCAATGCGCATTTTTTACGAGTACGAGTACGAGTATGAGTATGTACACCGGACCCACCCACTTCCCCTAGTTGTTGTTGCCCCTGCTGCTGTGGCTGGTGAAAAAGACATTAAGTAGATTATAGTCTGATTGCATATTTGCGGATATGCGCGCCATAAACACGTTCAGACGTGCTGCAACCGCAACAGCGGCGAACACCGTACAGTGAACACACGGCAGCGCAACAGCCCAAAGCCAACACGAAAAAAACCGCTGTGAGCGTGCAACAAAAAAAAAAGGACAACAGTTGGCACAAAATAGTGGCAGCTCGAACCGAAAGATACCCTCTGATGCGATTTTTAATGGTAATGCCATAGTCGTACAAACGAAAATAGCATTACCAAACTAAGGAAAAAGTGCAAGGCACACACATACTCGTATTAAAATGAATATCCATACAATATCCATAATATCGTGAATATGATCTGCATAGTCCTTTGGTCTCCCTCATCTTCCACGAGAGACCTCACAAACACACTTAGATAAAACTACACAGAGACTCTCCCATCTACCTGTTACATACATCCACACGAATCCAATATATCCTCGGATCTTGCGATTAATGGGCAGAAAAAAAGTGGGGGAAAACAAACAAAAAAGAAATGCGAACAAAACATGAAAACGTACGCGCATCTAACCGCAGACAAAATGACGCCGCTCCTCAACACAAGCCACCGCGCTCCCATTCCCACCTCCGACCCCCCTGCCCCCCCATACTACCCATCCACCTCTGTTTTACTCTCTGTTTTGGAGCTTTCCCTTTGCCTTCGGCTTCTGTTTCGGCTTCTGTCTTGCCTGAAAGACTACAAAGCCCAGCGTCTGTGTCGGTGTCCGTGTCCGTGTCTGTGTCCTGCCGGAAGCATAGAAATTTTCCAAAAACACATGTAGAGCTTCTGTGTGTGTGGGTGTGTGTGTCATAAACCCAAATAGGAGCTATTACTTTATCGCCGAGGCAACGCCACAAAATGGCTGTCTATTGCAGCTAAATGCTGCCAGCGGCTTTCCTTTGCATGTGTGAGTGTGTAGCTTTTGGGGTCTGAGTGGGGTATGTGGGTTAGGGTGTGAGGGTGTGAGGGTGGGGAATGTGAAATACGAAATGTGGGAGGTGCGGGTCAGGGTGTTAATTTCATCAGGTGGAGAGAGAGAGAGAGAGCGAGATGAGCAAACGACCCGCAAGCAATAAACAAATAATCATAAATAATGTTGCCTTTTTAACATCGGCTCTAAATTAGCTATTAATTGCTCCACCGCCAGCAGCACATTCCCACAGCCACCCGAAGCGGTCATGAGGGGTGGCAGGTCAACGTCGACCCGTCCCACAACCACTCACCAGCCCCAAAAACACCGACCCACAGCCACCCACTTTAGGACCGTTCCAATCACAGCTGGTTCAATTAGGCTTACGTCTTGCAAATGCAAATGCCGAGCCAGAGCCAGAGCCAGAACCAGAGCCAGAGCGCCACATTAGCATACTCGTATTTCTGATCGCCGTGCGCCATGGGCCACTACTATGGGACTGTTTCGAATGTGATTTCCAGTTGGGAAGTTCCGTTTTTTTTAGGCATTCTACACCAAGTCCTGGCTTCTCCAACAGTACTTGGATACCTTTTCTACGACGCTAGATTCAAAGAGCGCCCAGAAGCTGAACAAAAATTTCAATATTCATTGGCTTACGTTGGCCAACAGAGTCAAAGCATAATTTGAACGGAGAAAATACCAATATTACCATTAAATCATCATTAAAGTACCTGCCTCATAGCAAGCCAAATTAAAGTGGTATAAGCCATAAGCCATGCAGCCCAAAAATTCAGCCCACTGTGCCGAGTGAGGGGGCACTTTAAATTTGATATGATATGATTTCCATGCAAAGGATAATTTCACAGCATGAGCCTTGCAGTGGTTCGATCAGGGATGCGCTGCGGTGGGGGCTGGAGCAGAGGTTAGCATATCGTATGCACACGGACTTCAATCAGCTATGTAAAATCTATGTAAAATATTTATATTGCACTGATGCATCATCCGGCGGGAGCTGAGCTGTGGCACTATGCTCGACGGGCGTTGGGTGTTGGGCGATGGGCGATGGATGGCCGAGTGCGTAATCAGGAGCAGGCCAGAGCCAAGCTGCGCCTCAAGGAACCACCGAGGGATGGGCCAAATGGAATTTACATAAACATGGCCTACACATGCCGGGCAGATGAGATACGACCACCTACCACTTTTTATGACATTTTGATTATTTATTTAGACAAAAGAGTTGGCTGCTCTACGGTTCTACAAATACTTGTTTCTGAAGAGAAACAACCCGAAATTATTATGAAATAAATAAGTGCTCAAGTAAGCAGCGCTCCCCGCCCTCCCAAACATTCAAGTTTTGCTGTTTACACATACATATTGCATATATGCGCATATGTATGTACATAAACGAGTATATTGTATCATGTGCATCCGTATGGCAACACAATTTGCTGGAAAATCTATAGCCAACAACTTTGTGTGGCACGCACACACACACACACACACACACACTGGACATTTGAGTTCTGCATTTGAGTTCAGCAAACAAAATTGCTTCAAATGCAGCATAAGTAAATGTTGGCAAATAAATATGCATGCCCCAAGATAGAGAGATACAGATACAGATACCGAAACCCACTCACATAGATGTCAGATATACATATGTACATATATCTGTATATATCTGTGTGAATTTTTCATAGCTCTGTGCGTAGTTATGGGATGGGGCCAGAGCCAATTGTGGCCAGCATAAATCACTTAAAATTTGTGCCAAATAAATACGGCAAAAGCCACAGAATGCGAGATTTTCTTGGTAAAAGTCAAATTCCGGACAGAGATGGCCGAAAGACGCAAAAACTAAACAAGTTGAAATATTTATGCAAATCAACTGCAAGGTGAAATATCCTTAAACTTTAATGCCAATAAATGCCTTAAGTATTCAAAGGAAAACTTTTAAATTCAACGCACTTGCTTCGAGGCAGATATCTATTATATCACCTTTGTTTAAAATATTAACGCACGAATGGTTCTTTGAATATAATGCATATGCTTATTGTGTGCTTGTGGTCGGAGCTGCACTCAATCCATAAAGCCGCTGCCGAAAGCAGATCAGATCAAACGCAAGAGCGATAAAGGCGGGGAGAGCGCCTATGGCAAAATATCCAAAAGATGGAATACTCCTGGAAATATTACCAATTATTCCTTGATTATTCATCACTGATGGAAAATGGCATCTGAGAATTTAGGTTCATTTTCTTAAACTCTTTGAGAAGTGTTGTCAAACGGAGGGCACAATCAAAAAAAGGCAGAAATATCCGTACAAACGATGGTGAAGGCCTTCTTTAAAGGTTACAAATCATACGCCTGAGAAATGAACTTAAAATGTATTGTAGCAAGAAAACCTTCCACTCGATCTTGCATCAAATCCCCAGATAAAAGCGCCTGATTTAGGAATACAATTTGTATTACATTCTGACAATTTGAAGGGGTGAGGGGGAGCGTGTATTTGGGAATGCAAGTGTCGCCTGCAGGCACATATGCAAAATGGAAACTTTGAGGCAGCCGCAAGCCACTCAGCCAACGCCAGACACGACACAATTCGAGTCCAACGTGTCGTATGCGCAACCTAAAACTTGGCCAAGCGTAAATGGATACATTTTGACTGAGAACGAAGGAGAGGGAACGCTTATACAGCTAGAGAAGAAGAGTTGGAAAGTGGGAGAAAGAGAGAGCAATGGAGAGACAGGGAGAGACAGGGAGAGACAGGGTGGGACGAGGAGAGTAACGCTCAAACAAAACACGATAACAATTAAAACTTTGTACACTTGGCGTATTCACATTATTCATTTCGGTGCTGGATTCCCTTGTCACATTCAGGCGGTATTGTGGCCTTACTCAAATACTATGTATTTGCAACTTAAAGATGGAAGCATTTTCGACCACATTGACGGAAACATTGGCCCTGGCTTCAATCAGAACGTTGCAGTAGGAACGATCAGTCGAAAAAAAAACGTTTTTAATCGTTTCGAGAGTATTAAAAGCTTTGGCCGCCACAGCCGTACATCAGTCGGTACTTCACTCGAATGCTCTTCAGTCTTTTCTTGCTTCGTTTGCATTCCTTTTTTGTTTTTTTCCTTTTGTTGTATGCCACATTCACACACATGCCAATGCACACACACTCACACAATCACGCACATACACACACATACATGTGTACATACATATGTACATTTGTAGATTTCCGACTAATGTTCATTTGTTTGTCTTTTGGCCACTTAAATGATGCCAAAACATCGAGGAAAATGCATGCCAGTGAGAGACAACCACACAATGCAGCAGCCAGCAGAGCGGCAGCCCGAGCAAGAAGGAGACCGCATGTTAAGTACTTAATGACATTTTAAAATAAATGTTAAATTTATGACAAAATGTAATTACCGAACCCCCTGCCTAGCCACTGTCCACAGTCCCCTGGACGTCCCCTTTTCAGGCTCGAACAGCCACAGGTCGGCGCTGCATGAAATATTAAACCATAATTACTTTAATTAAGCAAATATTTTTTCACCCGCAATTCCTTTCATTATTTGGGGCGCGCAGAGAGAGAGTGAAACAGCGCGGGGCGAGGCATTGATTGAGCATATTTATTAAATGGTTATTATTGCACGCACATCGCCCAGCAATAAATTGATGCATTTTAATTAACGTTCAAAAGGCCAGCCCGCGACTCGCGCCTGCCCCACACACAGATCGTATCCATGTACACACACACACACACACACACACACACACATACATACTATTTGAAAGTCACCTCATCGGTACCGAATGAATTTTGAAGAATTTTCCAGCCATTCAAGCCTTGGCATTGTTCTTCTTTTTTTGCATTCCAATGAATCACCTCTATAAGTAGACATGACTTCAATCTGCGCTCCAGACAAAGACATACCCACAATATGTACGAAAGTGAAAGATCTCTCGGTGCACAGGTGTGTTGGTATCCCCGTAAAAAGATATCACTCAGCAGGCAGCGATAAACCTGCAACAACATGCACGTGGTCATGTGGCCGGTCAATGGCACCGTCGGCGTACATTTCCAAGAATCGGAAACGGCAAAATGCGTTTGTAATACGAAGCTATAAAGCTGATAAAACAGATACTTCTGGCAATAATCGTCATAATACAAATACAAGGGTTTCATTTTTTTTAATATTTTTTATTCATATTCAATGCATATTTCTATGTATATCCATCCAAGCCTTAGTATCCATCGATGGTACATCAGCCGCTATAATGTATACAGTTGCATAAGGTTTCGAGCCACTGCAATATACAAATAAGTATGTATAATATGTATGTACTTGTGTGTTTATGTACAATACTTACTTTTAGGCACATATTACTGCGACAATAAGAAATACGATCACGATTACGTTAAACGCGATTACTAGATATTTGGTTTTCCCCTCAAACTGAATCATCTTTGCCACGTTGGTTCTTTGCGAACGATATAATGTAATTAAAAATGGCACGTCTGGGCAGTCCAGTTAACAAAAATCGAATGACGGCAAGCTCGACTAGAAGATTCGTATTTTGATCGGGAAAATAAACCGAGCCGCAAGCCGAACTGCAACCGAAGTGCAGCCCTACCGTGCTCTCCCATTTGGTTTAGATGTATTTTTTCTTTCAGGGAAGCCCATCATATTGATGTACACGTGTGGGTGAGAGAGTTCGATCGAGTTTTCGATCAAAGAGAATCATGCCAAATAAGGCTATATAAGCTATACTTAACCTCTGCTCTTGTCCTCGGTCGATGCGGATTGATTTCTCTGTCTCTCTGGCCAAAGATCTCTCACGCACTGCTTGTCTCTCCCTCTCTGTCTCTCTCTCTCTCTCTCTCTGATCGCTGGCCGCTACCACTCCTTTTTCTTGTTGCCCTTACACTACCGTTCACACCTCTCTGCAGCAGGGGGCCGGCACCAAAAAGAACCGAACAAAGGAGAAAAACGAGGGGGAACTTTGTGTGTGTACTTTATACCCGGTACTCATTCAGTATATATGTATGTGAGCTTGTTGTAATTTATTACATGTTCGCAAAAGGGACAAATTTAATTTTAGCCAAAAAAGAAAAAGTAATTAATTCGAACCTTTTCGGAGATTTTTATCTATTAGATGTTTCCATATTTGCTTACATAAATTTTTTACATCTGCCTTTTCTACATGTCTTTATCTACTTAATACATATACATACACGGCTGTGTGCGAGAGAGAGAGGGAATGAGTCTGCGCTTGGAAGCCACAAAAAGTTCATTTGTTCCTTCTGGCTATACTAATGATCCGATCTGATCCAAATTCAACATTCTGATAGATATGGTAATTTTCTATGTTTCCTTTTTTTGGTTTTCCCGTATCTTCAAAATTGTGGATTTTCGTCTTTTGTGGGGGCGGAAGGGGGCGTGGCCAAATTTTGAAACAAACTCGTCTCGGTTTGATATCACAGGAGCTTGGATAGAAAGTTTGGATGATCTTGGCTCTTATAGTCTCTGAGAACTAGGCGTCAAAAAATTCGATCATGCATAGCGCCTACCCCTGTGTGTGAGAGAGAGCGAGAGGGAACGATGCATTTCGAAATGGTTTTCTTCACTGTGGCTATTTTTATCATCTGATCTGATCCAGATTCAACACTCTGATAGATATGCACATTCTCTATGATTCTGCGTTTTTAGTTTTCTCGTATCTTTAAAATTGTGCACGCCACAGATTTTCGTCTTTTGAGTGGGCGGAAGGGGGCGGTGCGAAATTTTGAAACACACTGGTAACAGTGCAAGAAGACAGGAGTCTGGATACAAAATTGTGATCCTCTAGCTTTTATAGTCTTTGAGCTATAGGCGCTAATGAAGACGGACAGACAGACATAGCTATATCGACTCGGCTATTGATTCTGATCAACAATATATATACTTGATGGGGTCGGAAACGCTTCCTTCTGGGTGTTACACACATCGACCTTTTGCACAATTCTAATATACCCCTTTACTCTTCGAGTACCGGGTATAAAAAGGGTTCGGTTCGGCCGGAGCACAGTGGGGCCATCGACCATTTCAGCTTACTAAATTAATAACTTCTGAACGAAATAAGATACTTTCATGAAAGAAACTGTGTTTGAAAGGAAAAACTTCTACACTTTAGTCTGCACAAGTAAACGTGGCTACGGCGTTTCAAAGCTTCCCAATAATGTGTCAAAGTTGAACTTTGCTCTGGTGAATTTATTTTCCAAAGAAAATAAAATTTATTTATTTTTTTGGATCAATAAAGAACGTTTAATGGTCAACCTCGCTATGCAAAGTAATTTTATATTTAATTTTTAATCGAATATAATTTTTTTAAATTACATAAAAAAACATCTTAATTTTAAAACTTTGTCTAATTTTTTAATTTTTGTAAAGTAATCATCCACACCGGAAGTCATATTTAGATATCTAATAAACCTAATGTTTCTGGAGAATATTTATTTGCCGATTTATTTTGGTATTTCACAAGTCTAGTACATGTCTAAGTACATATATAACTGAAATGGATGTATTTTTGGATCGATTTAAGTGACGCAACCTCACACACACCACGTACTTATTAGAATGGCGGAATGAATAGAGTATCTGGACGATCCCTATAAGTCGGAGAGTAACAGGGATATTTAAAAGTAAGCGCCATCGAAATAATACTCAATTGCCCGTTTAGATCTCTTGTGCTAGTTTCGACCGAACAAAATTGGATGGCTTAACAACGCCTCCTGTGCCTTGACCCTACCCTAAACGTTACTGCGGCGCGAGGTGCTTAAAAAAAGAAATTATTTCATGTTGATTTCACGTTATAATTCAAAGATTCTGATCGTATATAAGTGGCTAAATATTACAAGAAGATAGATGAGGATAATAGATGATAATATTAGATGATAATGACGAGATTAAAAGCTTGGTATGGTATGGGTTTTCTTTTAATCCAGCTGAGCTTTCGGGTGGCGTATGAAAATATCTAAGATCTAAGATAAGTGGAATCAACCCTTATCGGCACATTCGTGTCTTCTCCCCTCTTAGGTTCAGCACTGGCCAGCTGCACGTAGCGGATCTGTAGTTGTTTGGATATCTTAGTGGATGGTTATGGGGTCAAGACCTATTCCTCAAGTTCCTCCTACACACCTTCTCCTAAGGTTGTATCCGATCGAATCAAATTCTTTCCACATTTTGGCGGAAATATATACATATTTATGGGAACACCTTCCGTGTGCATATACGACCTTAGCACACTTATATTTGGCCACAGTCCAAATGCATCGATCAAGTGACAAGTGGAAGCAAGTGACTGCCACCCCAAGAGAGAGGGCCAGACGACGAGAAGCGGTGAGCGAGCAGTGGAGCACGGATCAATTAGTCGCGGCAGAGAGAGAAATCACCGAAGAACGACCGCCACCCCCAAGCGGTCGAACGGCCAGAAGAACCAGAAGAGGGAGAGAGGCTTGGAATGACAGCGGGGAGAGGGAGCCATGACAGGTGAGAGAGAAGAGGGCGAAGCTCGGTGGAAAAGGAGGAGGAGGGGATTTCGATCGAGAGACGCGAAACGAACAGGTCGTGTGCGCTGAAAAGAAATTAAAGCAAGTGCGCTGAGGGATTTTCTTCCAGGGAGGAGACAAGCCAGAAGTAGGAGGAGAATAGGCAGCGAACTGCCTTACAATAAACAATGCATTTTAACTTTAAATTTTTAAGCGATGACGCACCTTTTCCCTCTTACGGCACCACATGCTGCTGCACCGTGGCAATTCAAGATAATCACTGCCTGATTACGGCCGTACTGGTTTCAAGTGCGACCATGAACTTAAATAGTAGTAGTAGTAGTAGTAGGAGACTCAAACTCCTCCCGACGGCACTGGTGGTCCTGGATACGGCCTAAGTCCCTAATTATGATTAGCAATCCTCAAGGTAGGGGGGTGGAGGATATTCTGCTGCTCACAAACGAGTCACATACGAAAAGAAAACGATCATATCTATTCGAGTGTTGAATCTGGATCAAATCGGATCATTAATAAAGCCACAATGAAGAAAACCCTTAAGAGAGGCAACGTTCCCTCTCGCTCTCTCTCGTTGAGCGCCTAGATCTCAGAGACTATAAGAGCTAGATGAACCAAACTTTCTATCCAATCTCCTGCCATATCACACTTTTACAAGTGTATTTCAAAATTTCGCCCCGCTCCCTTCCGCCACCACATGGAACAAAAATCTGTGGCATGCACGCTTTTACAGATACAAGAAAATTAAAAACGCAGAATAATATAAAATGACCATATTTATCAGAGAGATGAATCTGGATCAGATCGGATCATTATCACAACCACAAGGGAAACAACTCTGAATTTGACAAACTTAGATTAGGGCCTAAAATATCAGAGAAAGTGCGTAAAAGTGCGCATTAATGTGATATGCATTTAAGAGAAAATTTAATTCTCTAAGAAATGTATTAAGTCTTATGGTTAACAATTACACAAAATATGAGCAGATTTTCAATTGTGCAAAGCCAAAAAACATATGAAAAACCCCTCTAATGGGACAGAATTGTACAAAATATCTTAAATTGTTTATTTTTACTCTTTATAGTACTTCAAAGTTGTAAGAAAAAATGTCAGTGTTAACAGCACATTTTTCTACCTATCGAACAGCTCTGTTAAACAGCTGACAAATTACCAGGGGTTCGTTCTGTTAAAATTGGGACTACATAACATTGAAGACCAATGTTATTCTGATATAAATCGGCTAAAAATATTAAAATTTAACGACTTTTTGCAAATGGGATTTGGCCAGGAAAAGTGTCAAAATTTCACATGGTGCGTTGAAATCTCACCAGATCCGCCCGCCTACAAACACATACAATACTGGCCAAGTCAAATCCGTCTGCGGATGCGGTTTATGTTTCTAGGTTTAATTTTGAAAGTATTTTCCCATATTATCATTTATCATCATCTTCACATATGGATATGAATATGGTCAGTTCCATTCTGGCGTTACGTTACATTCATACCCCAAAATGTTTAAAAGATATTGAAATATTCAAATTTTAATTCCTATATTCTCCAACAAAAATGACAACCATCGAACGAACGGTTTTAAAGATATAAGCCAAAACATGACCCGACGTTACGTTACATAAAACAGAAGTGGTCTTTGAGGTTGGGGTACAAAATGGCAAGTCTCTGCGAACTGGGTAGGACTGTACATTTTGTGTGCTAGTATATTAAATGTTAAAACATTTTCTGTTTTTTTTATTATACATAAAGACGTAAGTTACTGGTGTTGCGTTACACAATTCCGTGGTAATAAAAGTTAAAAATATACCGTTAGCCGATAAGGGACCAATTCTCTGGAATTTTTTTAAGATAGTTCAATATCTAAGAAAGACTTTGAGGAAAAACTTTGATCAAGAATCATATTTCTTGTGGAAGATAATATTAAAGGAAAACATGACTATGAAAATACAAAATAAATACCGAAAAAGTGAACTTTTGCTTATTTGAAAAGGTTTTCAGATCAAAGTAAATGATATTATATGTCGATTGGGTAAATTAGTTAGCTTTCAATTGATTTAAATTTTAAAATATAATATCGAGACCATATCAGTTTTTATTAACCTTTTATGTTTTTTGACGGAACTGCCCATATGTAGATGCATTTTTAAGCTTAATTCAATATTATATAAATAAAAAATATATATTATATATGTATATTAATAAAAAAATTAAATTTCCAAACATTCAGATTTTACACATGGGGATGTAGGGGATCTGGGGAACTGCCGTATCTGACTGCTAGAGGGACAGGCCTGTTTAGAATTAAAGCTAATTATGTAAGCAGTTCTGGCATTTGCGAGGACTACACCCGGACATAGCCCATGGACAGATGTAGACGGTGCCGCTAGATAAACAGGTGGTTGATGATATGCCGGCTGTTCAGTGGCCCTTTGATGTCCTAAGTGCACTTTTTCGTCGGCAGTCGTATTTAAAGTCTTACAAATCAGACTGACAATATCCTGAGCACATTGGACAAGCTGTTGGACAGTCGGTGATCTCGAACGGCCTTCGAGGTCTGCCCTTCCACGTGATTATCCTGTGGAAATTGGTAGACGTTGCCATGGGGTACTATGGCTCCGTTTTCCCCATTTATGTAGCTTTGTCGTTGGAATAGAGCTAAACAGTATGGGATTCTCGTGGAATGGAATCATCCTCGCCTATTCCAGCGGCAGTTCCAGAACAATAATGAATGCTCTCTGTCGTAAATGAAGGGAATAGAGTCGGATAAAGCGCCTCAGATTGATTTCCCCATTTCTGAGCGTACATGTAGACTCCAGACTGGGATAGAACTCGACAATGTATTGCCTCAAATGAACTGGAACTGTGCTCCTGGAAGACAGATGTCCTTACATGAAATGCCGCACCGAAGGAAGTACTGCGACATTATCTGCGAAAGGTTGAACGGATGAGTGTAGGCCATTCACAAAATGCATTCCCTTCACTAACCTGCAACATGGTGCTCGAAAGGATGGTAGTACACGTAGCTACTGTGCCAATAAATACTATAGTCGGTGTAGGGGGCCCCTTAGCCTCTTCGGTGACCTGTTTCCTGTGCCAGGATCTGTTGATTTGATGGCCGGTGGTTATTCAGTTGACGTTTACCAGGTGATCGTTTCGATTTTGGCTCTATTGAGGTCAAAGATCCGTGATCAGGCCGGTTAGATTTCAAGTATGAGAATTCTGGTTTATTTAAACAATACATTTAATATTCGATGGGGTTTCTCAACGACTTTTTATTTACTGGCCTACACACTCGCATACATATTTATGTAAATACACATGTTGTAAATACTTAGTACAGAATTGAGCTCCCGTTTAAATTGGGATTTGTGTAGATTGGAATTTACAAAATCTAATTGCTGACCGGTGCGCCTCAATACACATTCGACAGTGCAAAATGTTATCAACTTGAAAAGTTTATCAAAAGGCCCGTTGATAAATACAAGTATGCGGATACTTTTGGGCTAATTGTATTCATAATTTGCTTAGTTTTCGTTTTCGTTTTGGTTTTGGTTTCCGTTATTCGGTTAATGCATACAGTTTTTTAGGTCAGGAGGAGCACCACGGGTTGGTCAGGGTCTGCATATATATAGTCGTATTTAAAATTTATTCCTATACACATTTTGGAAAAGGCTTGCGGTTTGGTCTGTTTGAAGTTTAATTGTTCATTGATTAATGGTAGGCTAACATCCATTAAAATACATGGGGGAAAATACTTTGAAGTGCAACAAAATGTCTGATAAAATGTGACATATTTACAGTGCGATTCGAAGCCATGAAACAGTTGAGGGATTAACCGGAAATGAACAGACAACTCTTTCGTCTGATTCCGTTTCTGTATTCTGTATAAATCTCTCTAGTGCCAGCGATCGATGCTGCTCGGTACTGAATTTGTATTCGTTAGTACAGTAAACATAAATCACGTATTTCTTAACGCCTGTTCCACAACTGCCTTATGGCCTTGAGACGCACTGTAACCATGAGTCCATGAGACAACAAAAACAGATGTCCAATGCTTTAGCCTTACACTTAAAAACTTTCCATGAGAATCTAGCTTAAATCTTGATTTACTTTCGTGGACTGATGAACGCGAAACCGAGTTGAATGGGAAATCATTTCCGCAAACAATTTCTTGGCAAATGAGTTACAACGAGGTTACTACTGAGGCCACGTGCGAGTCACCGCTCAGAGGCCTGGCCCAGACACTGGTCGCGGGACTCGGGGGGGTAATTTACAAAACTTTAAGTACAACAAACAAAATTGAAACCGAAATCTAAATGCAAATGCTCTATGAGTTTCACACACGATTGGTTACCATGTAGGCAAGACTTAGAGTTAGATCGATCATATTAGTATAATTATTATTTTTTGTTTCGTTTTGTTTACTTAAGAACTATGTAAATATCTCTTCAATTATCTACGAAAACAAATTGCGGCTAGGCGAGTCGCGAGCCTGTCCTGGGCCATTGGGTCGCTCCCTAGGGCCTGTTGTCGAAGCCGGCAAAGTCCGAGGCCTCCGATTCATCGTCGTCCCGCTCCACGCCGATGCAGTGGATGCCCGTGCGCAGCATGGGCGTCCCCTTGCCCTTGCCCAGTACCCGGGCGGCAATCACCAGCTGCAGCAGCTCCTTCGCGTTGTTCGAGCTGGCAATGTGCAGCACCTCACGCAGCAGCTTCTCCTTGTAGGCGAAGAACTCGATCTTCATCTCGAAAAAGTCGTGCTCGTCATGCTTCGTCCCAGCGAATTCCGTGATCCGGCAATGCAGATTGGGCGTGGCGCTAACAACAGGCAAAAACTTGCTGCCCGGCGCTCCCGTATCCCCGAACACACTTGTCGGCAGTTTCAGGTCGATCAGATAGCGATGACTGATCTGCAGAAAGCCCAGGCTCACCGCGATCGTGTCGCCCGAGCGCTGATATGTCACACAGCTGTCCGACTCAAAGCCGTCCGACTTCACCGTGGCCGCATCGAAGTGTACATGATGATCTGCAAAGAGTAAACCATATAAAATATCAATATAAATTCAATTCAAAAACTGAAGAATGCTACAGAAAGTGACCAAGTTCTTGGAAAAACTATGGAGCCAGTCACTGCAATCTGTGGAGACTGTAGTAGGCATCGTTCCACGGTGGAAATCCCGACTACGTACCGCAATATTTGCGGCTTGTAAGTGTACACAGAACTTAATTGAAAATGAAAATCCTATTTGTTAAACAAGCAGATTGGACGAATTAAAAACTGTGCACACTTTCCCGGAAATAAGACGCCACATCAGAGGGGCACATACGTAGCCACAGTCTGTGGGGGGGGAGGGGGAGTCAGGTGGAATAAACACAAGTATTCAGAGTTGAACAAACAGTGGTGTGGGGGCGAGCTGGGGGCAGAGGCAGAGTAAACTTCCCCCCGGGCCCCTTCCCCCACGGCGTTTGAAGAGGAAATTGCGTGTAACCCCCTAATTAAACGCTGCCACAGTCCGCTCCCCGCTGCCTTTGGGCTTAAATCGCATTAAAATTAGGTCAATTGAGAGGGTGGGTGGGGGTGGGGGATTTCAGACCTGGCCCTGCACTCGTGTCTCGCAGCGTCACATTTCGCGCTGACATTCAACATTCGAGCGACTGTGGAATTGAATTTATGAATAAATTCGAAAGAATTGGCTGGATTTTAATTAATGTTATCACGCCAATGGGCTGTACTACGAGTACGGAATGATGAATGATCCGTAGAGGATTTGTAGCTGAATTCCCATGTGCGAATGATCTGAGAGACACGCAAGAGGGAATAAATAATGTTAACAGATAGTATACAGAGATCCATCTAGAAGAGATTTAAGCAGCAAGATGCCTCCTCATGCACACGACATGTATTTGGGTTTTGCATATATAGATCGATTCTAAGCATACAATAGGCAGGATTTTACATGATTTCCAAGAGAGGATATAGAGTAGAGAAGGGTATATGTATATCCTATGCAATTTTCATCAATATACTCGTAGATTCTCTTGAGAGCTACTCAATCAATAAGGAATATAATTGTAGGTCCATTCAAGAAGGCAATCTACATATTAGTGTCTACCCATCACGTTCAGCTGGCATCAGATGATCCATTATTCAGACGTACTTCCAGTTGCCATATACGAGTACCATATCACTGCTGCTCGTAAATCACAATCAAAATTAGCGTACACCCGAGACGTGGCGCATACGCTACCCTCGTACGTAAAATGTAGGGGGAGGTAGGGTAGGTACATACATACATACATATTTATACGGGGCGCCATAAAGTGGCTGCTTGGAAATGCAATTAACAAATCGCTGGCAAATGTTTATGCAGCAATAAAAACTTGACAGCTTAACGGGCTTCTAATCGGGCATACATGTACATGTATGTACATACATATGTATGTATGTATGTATAACCAGAATTGTGGATAGCCAAGTGGAAGATCTAAATAGTTGAACAATTAATCATGGACTATTGCCTCAGCGAAAAATATTTCACGGGCCCCGACAAAAGTCTTGTCTTGTCCCAAAAATAGAATTCGTATTTGTTGTCCGTTGGCACTCGAAAGTTGTGGTGGAAAGTTTGTTATTTTGGGAACAACGTTTCCACATAATTGTGGAACCATCGAACAGTGCGTTTCATTCGACTATCCTCTCATCAAATATTGATTCTGAGCAAACGTTAGTTTTGGAGTCTACAAATGTAAGAAATGATCTGATCTGATCCGATCAATCATTCGATCATCTCTTTCCTTCTTTCCACTTCTTTCCTTTCTTTTCTTTCATTCAAGACACATGGGTCTTGTTCTTTTGATACGCACTGTAGGAATGGGAAAACCTTCGGATATTTTTCATTCTGTTGTCATTCGACGAATGAAATATCTGGTCGAATGCTTCGTTTTCTTTCGGATTCTTCTTTATGCCGCTATTTGTTTTTTTTGGCTGATCGCCCGCTCAGCAGAACGTCATAGTAATTCAAATTCAAATTTGCAATTTAATTTGCAGGAAATGTGGACAATAAAATTGATGTGTAATTTCTGTTTTCACTTTTTGTATTCGCTTAATGCTGGATCATGTAAAATTGAAGCAATTTTCCGGTTCTTCATTCGCTGGATGTAAGCAATTTATTGTAATCCAACTTAATCTGCTTTAACAAAGGAGGTAGCGACCTGAGACCCGACACCCGACACCCGAGACCTTTCAATGTCGATTCATCCAACCAAGGGGTACTCAGCCCCCTCTCCCCTCCCTGCATGAGAAGCAAGCTCTCCCAAGTGCCGGGACTGTTGTTCTTTTTATAAATTTCATTTAAAGTCACGCTCCAGGCATTGCCACACGAAAACACACAGCAATCTGTACGGACGGAGAGATGGCAGGGGAATGGGGCTGGGGTTGGGGATGGAGACGGGGATGGTAGTCACTTACTCTCTCACGTGCCCCCCTCAATCAGCATTGATTTATCATTAATGGAATCTCTAATTGGTATCGTTAGAAATTTAAATTTGAATATAGGAAATTTTGGACCTCCTTTCGGGCTAGCTTTCTTCCATATTTTGGTATACATATGTATATGGTGACAAATGATCTGTTGTCTATCTGAGAGCTTGCCAATCAATTGATTTCAATTTCAATTGGTTCGTTTATTCAAAGCATATTCTTAATGAATGTCCTCAGTTCGGGTATGGAATTTTGAATAATATATCCACCGATCTATGTACGTTCCACCTTCCCTACCAATCGAACATTCAATATTCCACTCATTTCATAATACATACATACATGTATGTATATGTATATGTAATCCAATCCAAAGACTGTACTGTGTGTGTCCACTTTCTTGTCCCCCGGTCATTCATAACTAATTCAGCTTTGCCACCCGGAGAACAGCCATTCCATTGGGGGATGGGATGGGTTAGGTTGGGATGGGATGGGATGCCATAAAAAGGCATATGTACAGTTCGTGGTACGTGCCAAGCAAAATATTGCCAAGGCATTGCCCGCTAGGTAAGGGAGGGGAGGGGAGGGGAGGGGAAGGGGTGCAAAAACCTGCATAACAGAATTGTGTTCAATGTTCTCGAAATTTTCAAATCAAAACAATTGCAAAGGTGTCGTGTCGTGTCGTGTTGTCCGTCTGTTCCACCCAACGGGACAAATATCAATCACAGAAACACCTCGTGGCCGCCCGACAGGGGGAGTGTGGCTGTGGTTGCTCTCCCCAAACAACGTGCTCGGGGCAGTCCGAACAGTCCCACAGTCCCACAGTCCCAGCGCTATAAATAGCCCAACTCATGTGCATTATACAATTGCATATCACTTTATAGAAAAGGCAATAAAAAAAATAATACAAAACAATGAACAACGAACAACGAAACACGGAAAACCACTGCCAGCATTCGGTTTCTATGCAAACAATTTAATTAAGCCAAAGGCCAGGGTCTGAGGGGGTGTGGGAACTGCACTTGTGACGTTGAAAGTGTTGTATCTGGGCGGGCGCTAAATGAATTGATAATTAGGATTGTTCATGAGATGGCTGCCAAATGATTGCAAGTGCTAACTCATGGCAATTTGATTGTGTGGGGTAGCAAAGGATAGGACATTTCACACCACATTGGAGACTTTTAAACGCTCTACTCTACACCCAAGAGATCTGCGTGGAAGAGCTTTTCACTCAAGGCTTTCGGACACAACACTCAAACATTGGCTAAACGATGCTGAAGCTGCTTTGGACAAGCAAAAGAGAACGAAATTGAAGAGAGAGAGAGAGAAAGAGATTTTCATCTTGCTCAATGTTATGGGCAGCTCTAGAGAGCGTAAGATCCTGCTCAATCGAAAGAGAACCAATTAGGTTGCTCTCTTCACTCCCCCAATCAGACAGTTTACAGTTACTTTACTTGAACAATAAATTCAATGTGGCTCTCCCCCCCGCACACACACTCACACCTCCACCTCCCTCCCACAGAGAGCACTTCAAACTGTCCAACGGAGCGCGATAAACCGTAATTGATGAAAGTGTATAAAAAGAAAAAGTAATATTTATATGCCAGACGACAATTCATTAACTTTTGCCTGGCAGCGGGGGAGGGTGCGATGCGGTTCGGTGATCATAAATAAAAACTAATCTACGACAATTTAAGAATACATATTTTTATCAAATGTTTGAGCCTGGGCTTTGCCTTAGCCGATAAGGGGGCAACGGCGCGATGCGGCGACCCGCAGCAAGTCACGCGAATTGCGGCATAGGGGGAAAAATCATCGATTCGCCGGTAAATGTCATGAATTTTGCATCATGGGACGCAGAGAAAGCAGGCAATGGGAACGAAGGTGAAGGTGGAGGTGGAGGTAGGGGCACATCGAAAATTGGCTTAGGTTTGACCATGAACAAATATTATTTTTAATATTGCGACAGAAAAGCAGGAAAAGCGGCCAAAGAATAACAATGAACGTTGCAGGGCAAAACGGAAGGGAGAGCTGGGAACACGAGAGAGAGCGAGACATCGATAGGAGGGATAAAGAGAGCGAGGGATACGGATGCGTCAAGAAATGTCAACAAGAAATGTTGAAATTTGCACCAGTAGCGGACCTTGTACAAATCACTATTCACACGGTGGCAAATGCCCTTGCATTAGCAAATAAAGACTAATTCAATGAAGGATCTGCTCTGCCTTGTTACTTGTAACTATCTACTGGTAAGCGCAGAAGTAAGTGGCTATTAAGGAGCAAGCGCCGACTACGTTACTTTGGGGTAAAGAGAGTAAAAGTAGGGCGAGAGGAGGAGAATAGTAAGCGGAAGTGTATAGAATATGTCAAAGGAAGGAGGAAGGGGAGAAGGAGGAGTGCAGAAAGCGAGAAAAGATAAACGTGTCAAAGCCCAACAAGCAACAAGGAAGCAAGGAATATACCATACAAGGTGTGCAATGTATTTCCAGAAACAGTTTTCCGATTTTCACGATTTTCCTCGCCACAAAAAGCGAGCGACAGCGTATGGCTGGCAACTGGTGAGAGCGAGAATACTCTACTTTTTACAAATGAGCCTTGCAAGGAGGCAGGCTCGCACGCACACACACACAAGCCAACGCCGTTGCACTCACACAGGCACACACTAATGTAGCACATGGATATGTTTATGAAAGTGCATTCAGAAAAGGTCAAATGGGAACATTTGTCCCACTTCTAGATCTAATTTTAGCCAAAAAAAAACTCTTGGCAAGTCCAATTAAACATTCAAATCCCCTCAGAACCCCCCTCTAGGAAGCAGGCAAAGCCACTGCCGGCTTTGGTTAATGATATTTTAAGACCACTTTCCGTTTAGCTGTTTAGTCGCAGCTGGGCAGAGCGACCCCCGCTAATGATAATCGCATTTTGGCTTACAGAACGTCACTTGATGGCTAACCAAATATAGACAGAGTAAACACAAACTTTTTTGTGGTATCTACCATTTACCTTGATGATCTGCAGCGGCTTCGTCGCACATTTTGTGGCTCTTCTAAATGCCAGCTGATTTTCTTTCGGGAGAAGGTGTGTCTTTTCACACAGATCACAAATTGAATTAAACTGGAAGGCGCCCTCCTCGCACGCTGTCAATTGGCAATGAATGAAAGCAGGCGACGCCAGATAAAAAAAGGCAGATGCATATGTAGGAGCGTCCAGTAAATATTCTTGTCGTTTCTCCAGCGCCACTAACCGCTCTTATTTATGAATCTTCACTATACTTATTAAAAAAAACAAAAAATCTCCGGGAGCGTTTTTGTTTGGTGGCGGGGTGGCGGTTGCGTTTGTTATTAAAAATAATCACAATTAAAAAAATCACAAGCAGTGTGACCAGTTAAAAATTAGATTGTTGATAGTTGATATTAACTCAATGTATCGATATGAGCGATATTTTTTATTTTTTCCGATAGTATCGGTGCGTATTTTTGACAACGACCATATCAAATTTGTATACCCTATTTCGGAATTAATGTTTATATACTGTTTTCCAAGCTGTTTGTTGTCCTAAATAATAATGTTTTTGACCTATTCATGCATTTAATTAGATCCCCGTATATATATCTCCATCCCGATACATATTTTTAATTATCATAAACTGCAAAATTTTGTTGAGATAGCTTACAAAATATACCAAATAACGTTCATAAAATCGGCTATTGCTTTCGTTGGACAAACATTTCATCAATTCCCTTATGCTCTTCCGTAAAAGGGAAGTTTAAAAAAAACTCTCGCTGAGGAAAAACGGGTATGGACAACAGGCAAAAAGCCCCAGAAAATTCAACGCCTGCTCGGTAAAATACACCCCATTCGCCTAACATACCTTGCGGACAAGGCTGTTAGAGGGTTTATCATCGAAAAATTACTTCTAGAGGAGGTTCGTACGAACTTTGCAATTTCTCTTGACTGGTTTTGCCTGTTTTCTTTACCTTTTCAAAGCCCCGCGGTTAGATCGACTCTCTAATCGACTCAATTACGCTTCTTCGCTCATTTTTGTGTGTCAAGTATGAGCTTCAGTGTGACTGTCAATTAAAAAAATCACAAGCAGTGTGACCAGTTGCCATTATTGATATAATATATTTGTGCTACAATGTGATCAATCACACTCATGTAATGAAATACTGAAATCAGCCTGTTTTAGCTCTATACAAAAATTCAAAAATCCAGGAAAACGACTTTTTTACGTTCGTTTTCTATTTTGCCTCTTACTTTATTTGATGCGCTTGCTCACCCATGCATATACATATATGTGTACACATATGTATGAGCTAAGACATTGATGAAGGAACGAAATAAGCGGCATTGTTTACGTTTTTTTGGAAAGAGGTAGAAACGGGAAAAAACTTAACCGCTTATCATTGTAGGTATTTTTGTTATTAAAACAAACGTTTTTTTTTAATAACTTGTGTAATAATAACGAATGGAGGCTTAGATCTTTGGCAGCTGCAATTTAGTCGGCGTTTTGTCGTTTTTTACCACTTTTAGTCTCCTTGTTTCTGTATGTGCATATGTATGAGTGTGCTAAATATGTATGTGCAAACATCAATATGCTCTATGTGGATGTGTGAGTATGTAGCATGTAGAAAGAACGTAAGAAGTCGTCACTTTTACGAATTTTAGGATGGAAATTTATAGTTATCGCTGTTTCGTATGTAATAGCCTATTTACACTACAGTGAGTTACCTATCGATAACCGAGGAAACTCAATAACTCAGAACTGGTGTCTACACTACACAAAAGTTGAGTTATTGAGTTATTGAGTTTTGGCTTGCTGGCAAACACGAGCGTGCGTTGTTTTTTAAATTATTAAATTACGCAAATATGAACTTCGAGGAAACATTAATGTTGTATTCGGCGCAGCTAGAAGCAGCGATGGTGTGATGTATTGATTTGGCGACAATGTGTGCACAAACTGTGGAGTATTTGGATAACATTTTAAATACACGCATTTGGGCCCTGGTAAGAAATTGGCATTTCATTTTCAAGTGCTTCTATTTTATAATAATATTGAATTATAATAGCCGCGATATGGATCATTTTGGGAGGAGGACGTTGCGAACTCTGATGCCTTTTTTAAGGAAAATTTCCGCATGGAAAGGCGTGCGTTCAACTTGATGGACTGTTGCCCAAACTCCAAAGGAAAGACACTCCTTTTCGACTGGCAATCCCTCTAGAGAAAAGAATAGCCATTGCCTAGGATCCTCTGCGGAATATCATACTGTACTGTGTCTATTTGCTGTGTCAAACGCCATTTCATGAACATATATATAAATAAAAATTGAAAAAAGTACAATTTTGTTTCATTTATTTGCTTATTTATTTTTAAAAATGTGCCAAAAGTCCCGGAATGCCTGTAAGGCCTTAAGTGACCAAACAAATCTCGTATCTAGGGATAAAATTGTATTAAACGTATTGTTTTTAGGAAATATTTGTTTGTTTACCTTTTTTCTCCATAATCACATTTGTTTTTTGTTGTTTTTTTAGTGGTGATATTTTCACGATAGGCAGATCAGGGTTGAAATATTCGGAAAATCGGAAAACTCGACTGAAACTCAACCTAAACTCAACTTTTTTGCCACCTCTAGGGCCCCTATGCTGCCCCATGTAAATGAAACTCGAGTTTTGCCCGAAACTCAATAACTCACTAACTCAACTGTAGTGTAAACAGGCTATAAAACACTTTTTCTTATAGATCTGAAAATGACGCTGCGCAAGGTAACTCCTGGGCAAAAGAAATCTGAGCTTCATATAAATTATCTCTAGAGCTGCGCGCTAAATTTCAATATATATCGTAAATGGTCACACTAATAAAAAGCCAGTCGAAAAAATATTTATTGTTGCTTAATATTTCTGGACGGCGGACGGCGAAAATAGTAATGTTGTTTTTTTGGCAGAATATATATTCAACATTACTTCAATTTACTTAATTTGGATCAAATGGACATGCGGCAATGTTTAAACCTACTTATCGATGGCAAATATAACATCAGTATATATGTGCTGGAAGCGGAAGAGATTCTGCTTTTTGTTTTGAAAATAGAACTTCTAACTTTGGGTAAAAATACTCTTTTTTCGGCATAAATTCTAAAAAAGATGGTTGCAAAGGTTTGTAAGTTGTAACAGATAGGAAGAGCGGCAGTGAGTTAGCCATATGATTTAATATCAATGGTTTTTTGGGATAATTATATGAATGAAAACTAAGTATTTCTCGTAAAAAGAAGTAGTAAATACATGTATTTTCCAAAATCAAAAATATTTCGTTTAATCCAAAGTGTGTTTCATAGAAGAGGTAGCGGTAACTCATTTTTGCGCTCTTAGTCGATAGGCAACATGCCGATGATGTTTTTCATTTTTTTCGAAAACCTGTTATCGATTTGTTCGAAAAAAATTATACAATTAAAATTGTATTTGACAGCACCGAGACTTTTGAAGAAAATAGTATCTAATAGTATACGCGGTATGTAATAAAACAATAATAGAATATAATAGCCAACAAGTTCGGCAGCAAACAAAAAAACTGCACACTCTCCAAAGCTAAGTGACATTCCACTGCTGCCACTTTTGCTGGCATTTTTAGGACTTTTTTAGCGATAGTGCTGCCACCCGCCAGAAATTTGCGCTGCCAGACCGCCTAAAGTATATATTTTTACAAAATGGTGGCTTCTCCTATATTTCTTGCGCGGAGAAATTCGTTGTAGCAGCGATTACGAACAAAAACCACGCATTTTAGCCCAAAAATAATTAAAATTGTAGTGCTAAAACACTTACAGCAACGGTGGCTGTCCCGTTTGGCTGGAATACGCGTGTGAAAGTCAATGTGCAGAGTGCACAAAGCAAGTGAAAATTGTATTTCCATCGTTCGAGTAGCAGCAGAAGCAGCAGCACCACAGAGCAATAAAAAACGCAAGCAAGCATAGTGCGTGTGTGTGTGTGTGTTTTTTTGTACGTGTGTGTGTATGTGCATGTCGATTATGTGAGTGTGTGTGTGCGCAAAGTGTATGCAAAAAAGAAGAAGAAAAACAGAAGAGCATTACAAAAAGTAGAAGGAAAAAAAAACAGCGTATTATTGGTCGTCTGACGACGAGTTTCACGCGCCCAGCAGCACCAACAAAATCAAAGCAATAAAGAGAGAGAAAGAGAAGGACAGAGACAGAACGAGAGAAGCGAGAAAACGTAAGGAAAATCTACAACAAGTGTGCGAAAATTAATTATTACTTAAGTGTGTCACTAATTTCATTTGGAAAACGTCAAAGTCGAAGTCGTCGCTGTCGCCGTTGCAGTAGCAGAAGTTGCGCAGCGTCGAAATAGAAACGGAATTGAGGAGAAAAAGAGAGAAAGAAGGCCCTGTTGATAGTTAGTTTCCCGCAGCGGGGGGGTAAAACGGGGAGTCCATTACGAATTTTTTGTTTTTTTTTTTTTTTTTTTGGTGGTAGAGCAATAAAAACCACAGACAGGCGACAAAAGACACGGACGGCGGACAGAGGCTCAACAAATTTTCTGAAAAGGAATCACAAAGCGCAGTAGTAGCATCGGCAGAGGAGGAGAAGCACAGCCGCAGCAGCATTGGAAGCAACAACAAAGCAAAGCCAAGCGTCAGCAGCAGCGGCGGCGGCAGCACCAGAAACAACAACCCACCACCGTCAGTCAGGCCCGTTGTCGTCGGCGTCACCACCGACGCGTCGAAACGCCGCTGCCAGTACCACTACCACCGCCACCCCACCGGACAAATGCTCTTGGCTCCTTGCTCCTGTCCTGGCTATGCTCCTGATTTTTGCTGACGCTGCCCAAGGAAAAAAAAGAAGAAAAAAAAGATTTCTATATGTAAAAAATATTGTTGCATTGTTTTCCCAGAAAACGGGGGTTCTCCTTTACCTCTCTCTCTCTCTCTCTCTCTCTCTCACCATCTCTCTCTCTTCTGTTCCGTGTAGTTTAGTTTCCAGTTTTTATTTTTGTATCTGTTTAATCATCTTCGTCTCGGCTCTCACCTACGTCATCTCTTCGCTTTCCAGCTGTGTTCTGTGCAAATTAACCAAAATATACATTTCCGGCCGCCCGCGCCCCCTCGCTGAGCATCCAACAGCCGCTGTTACCCACCCCACCCCCTGCAATATCTTACCCTCTGCGGAGACTGTGGAGAGAGACCGGGGCCGCCCGCTGCTGGAGCCGCTGCCGCTGGGAGGAACCCGACGCTTGGAAAGGGGCTCATCGGGCACATTTACCCTGGATACATGGTGAGCCCAAGAAGAAGACATCTGCCCAGCCGGGCGTATATTTAATTATTTGTTTGCCTAATTCGATACCCAATGGGGTCCCCCTACCCTATGTCCCGCCCCGCCCCGACCCGACCCGCCCTGTTCGAGTCTCATGTGTCATCTTCCCCTGCCACAGGCTCGAGGTCGTTGCTGGATGGAAGGGTTTCTGGGTTAATGGAGGAAACTATTTTTCAAGCGGGTTACCATCAACTCGGAACGGAATCACTGAAAGTGGGAATAGTGCTGCGCCTAAGGGTAGCCCTTATACGACCTGTGGAAGAGTTGGATACCAAAATTTCTGCTCATTTCTGGGAAACATTTACCAGATAAGGCCAGATACCAGCCCACTCAACTGATCTAGATCTTTATCGCGGCACTCAGATACGGAGTGGCACTCTAATGAGGCACCATTGTATCGCAATTATAACGTTCTGTCTTTCAGACTTTCAGGAGAATACAAATACATGAGTAAAGGGAATTTCCACTTATTTTTCATAATTTGAAACGTCGTTCAAGGCGCATGGTTACATGAAATTAAAACCATGATAATAATCACACTCTCACTGTAGTATAGATGTTTACAGTAATCTCTCTCCCTCTGTTTCCAGTGTAATTCTGTTACCATATAGTTCCATCTCCCTCTCACTGCTGCTTGGCCTCTCATTATTTCTATTCGCTGTACACTTGCATTACACTTCTTTCCAATGAAATATTCCAGTCGATTCGTGGAATCATCATACAAATTCCTGTTGATTCACATTTAAAATTGAAATTGGATCGATCTGATCGGTGGAAGATGGAAGATGGAGATAAGGAGATAAACCCCGTCACCTGATATTTTCCTAGTCTTACGAGCTAAAATCCACTGGCTCACGTTCTTACCAACTCTGACCATTATCTCTTTCCACCTGCATTCCCCGAACCAGCATCCGCACCCGCACCCGCACCAGTACGTACCCACCCTTAAGGCACATTTTAGATCAATTTCGAGGAAATTCCCTAAAAACAATTTGCAACGCTTATCTCGGGCCCGAACCGCCCATTTCCATTTCTTATCGCTCTCTATGCCGCCCTCCCCACACGTGCATGTAGAATGAGTGGTGGAGAGGGAAATCAGAGGCAGAAGCAGATGTGAGGTGCCAAGAGAGTCACAGCCGAGGCCACCTGATTAGAGACGCATACAAAAAAGAGCTGAAGTGTTTAATTAATAAATAACGTGCTAATAATGCATTTAATACAAAAAGCGAGACCTGCTCGAGGCACAAGTGGAAACATAGGGAAACAACAAAATACATAAAAAATGCTGTTGAAAAATGAGTCTTCCCCTGCGGTCTGTCTGCCTCCACCAATGAGGCCAATGGATGGGTAGCCTCGATTCGATTCGGTTCGGTTTTGTTTTTTATTGGATTTTTGTTGTATTTTTTGTTTGTTTTTTTTGTTAAGTATATTTCGTGTTACACAGTTGTTGGATAGCCTTTGATGTCGGGGTTTTTGTGCGCGCTTTCATATTTTATTATTAGTCATTTGGCTTATTTATAATGTGCCGTTAAAGTTTAACTTTTATTAATCTGCTCGGTTGCGCTTTTAATTTATAAATGCTGCTTATCTGATTGAAATGTCCGTCCCATTCGCCCACTCGACTCGAGTGTCGATTTATTGATGGCGATTAGAAATCAACGAAACGGTTGCCTCTGCCCCAGCTCCAGCCCCAGCCCCCATCCATCCCATCTCTAGCACACCTTGCAGTCGAAGGAGAGTGGTGGGGGATTCTCCTTCCTTTTCCTTCCGTTCTCCATTACATAAGAGAATTAATTAGCATTTCTGGACTGGGTTGCTAAGCGGCTTGATCTGAGGCTGGAGCTGAGCCCCATAAAAACTACCTCAAAGTGTGAGCAGCGCAGCCCGACCGACTCTACTCATTGAGATGTGTGCGTGAGTGGGTCGCGTGACACAGTAGTTTGTTAGACTCATTAGTGGGCGGAATAATAGTAGATAACTGGCTGGGTAAACACGGATAGAACACTCCTTACAACATAATACAACACAATTGCTTTGGCATCAATTGCTATTTTTAGATGGTCGGCTAACCTTTAAAGCTTCAATAATTTTATGGATTTACTGAAGATTCGGTACGGTTCTCAAGTACCTGTCAGGTACCAACCCTCTCTCACGACCGACCTCTCACGCTATCACCTCTTTGCAAACACTGAACTAAATCAATCCCAGTTACTCGGTTGCTGCTACGTGTTAACTCCATTTAGCGATAAGATAATTAGCACACACAAAGTGCTTATTAAAATATATACATACAAAAGACCGACCGACCGAGCGAGCGAGATATTTGTGGGGCTGTCTGTTGTCAGCCTTTTAATATTTATTTTCTCTATATTTATAATGTACACAAACAAAACGAAAAAAAAAAACAGAGGAGAGAATTTAAGCTCTTGTTAATCAGTGTTAAATCAATGAGCCGAGTCGGGGCCAAAATGGGTGAGAATATAATGTAAGAGCGTGTTAAATGGTGCCATAAATCTTTGGCCTTGGCTGTAATTCGATTAAGGAGCGGGTAACGGTCGAAGGATAAGAAGAGAACAGAACGTGCGAGGATGGATGGAGAGGCCGCCGCGCAACAACAGTTTCACATGCAAAGAGCTCATTTAAACACTCACACAAACAAATAACGACAGTTCCATAAACACTAGATGAAAAGGGACAACAATACGAGTAAGGACAAGAAATAACAACAGGCTAAAGAAAAGAAAAGAAAAGAATGCAAAAGAAAGGAAAAAAACGAGCCCCAGCCAGACACATGGTAGAAGGCGCACCCCGTACCCCTAATGTGCCCCTTCAGACGACGACACATCCCGGCATATAAGTAACACGAAACAATTTCTAAATGAAGCGCGGATAAGCCGCAAAATCCTTAAAATACTCGATAAAATTACATAAAACTAATCGCACAAGCGCACGCACACATCCACACACACACACACACGAACACGCACACACACACACAGATAGAGACGGAGAGGCAGAGACAAACAGATAGACAGACGCACACACAGCACAGCCATAGAAGAGAATTGGCTGGATGGGACTTGGGACTGTGACTACTGCTGCTGCTGCTGCTGCGAGAGGGGGACGGACAGACAGTTGAGTGGCTGCTGGCTGGCTGGCGGTGGGTAACGGGAAGCCAGAGTGCGAGCAACGGGCAGAGGAGAGGCGACGGCGTGCAAAATGATGAAGGTATCTACACCGACAATCTGTTTAACAACTTCATGAGCAAATCCAACAAATCGTATGAAACGAAGCCGACAGCAGACACGACAGACGACCCCCGTTCGGATCGGTTCGGATCGGGCCAATGGATGCGCACAGGTTAGCGCTTGGCTAAAGGGGGGGTGCGGCGGTGGTTGGGTGCGGTATGGGGGCCAGCGTTGTGGGTCGTTTATTTGGCTTTTGGAACATTGACTCGTCGTCCATGGTGTATTCATATAAAGTGGGGTCTTGCCAGAAACTGCTCGGACGAGCATCAATGCCTCACCCTATACGAATATACCATGAACTCGCCGTCGTCGTCGTCGTCTCATCATCATCATTGCCGACGGCGACGGCGACGACGACGACGACGACCGACGACGTTGCTTGAATAGATGCTCAATCGTTTGGGTTGAATGAAGAAAAGCATGTAGAGTTGTATCTGTATGTGTGACTGTGTGTGTGTGTGTGTCTGGCAGAGATTGGAGCATGAATAGGAATGTGATGTGGGGGGGACCAAAGGAGAAGCTGGAGGAGCATCGTGAGTGCCACTGCGGTGGCATAATGTTCTTGTTGATGTTGAGTAATGGGCATAACAACTGTAAGCTGGGATGCCGCCTGTCCAGACCTACTACGAGTAGTATGTACAAACATACATATATAGAACTGGAAGTCGAAAAATTTCTCAACAGAAGCACACAAAATTCCATTACTCGGGAACCCGGGGCTTTACTGGCCAAAAAGAAAAGAGAAATTTGTTTTATGACTTTTTGGTTAAACGGCCAGAGCCAGTGGAGTGTCGTCTCTCTTTCTTACTCTCTCTCTCTCTCTCTCTCTTTGTGTCTGTCTCTTCTCCCTATCTCTATCAGTGTGCCCCTACTTTACTAGCCTTTGTTTGTTTCTTTGCCCCTTCTGCAACCTCTGTTTTGACTTGTGAAAATTTGGCTTTCACAACACGAACCAACACGTTACATACACATGTACATACTCTTATACGTACGGGTATATCATACATACTAGTACACACATACATACATATGTATGCATGTACGTATGGACATGGCTCGGCAAAGTGCCTACCAACCAACATTTAATGGGATTTCCGTACTTGACACGAACCCTTCAAATAGACAGATGCAGGCACCGTTACCGAGAGGTACATATGCTATGCCATGGGGTATGGTATGAAGAGTGCCTTATGCCCCCGGACCTAACCGGGCCGGACAAATGCCTATGACGAACTCAATTGGCCATGCTGCATGATAACATTTGTGTGTGTGTGTGTGTGTGGTTCGGTTCGGTTCGACTTGGTAATTAAATGGACTCCTCTCGGCACGGCTTAATAGACCAGCTTTTTGTTGGCCGTTCGTTGGTCGTTGGCTGCCCTGTGCCCTGTGGGGTATGGAGGAATGCGTTAGTGATGGGCACTTTGGTTCTGGTTTTTTGGTTGTATTTCAGTGGTTCCGTTGCCTGATGAACCAGACAATCAATTGTTTATTTAAACCACAAAGAGGAATAGAAAAGCTATTTCAAAACAATTTTATTTTCGTCAGAGCTGTCAGAGTTTTATGTATATTTTAGTGGTTCCATTCAATTTACTATTGATTTAGAGGGTTCATTTTGTGAACCATCCAACAGATTGAAAGAAACCAACGAACAAATAGGAATAAATAGGTTCCTGCTGGTTCGTCTATGGACCCTTTGTTCGGAGTCTATGGGTATTTGTGTGATTCCATTGCTGACTATATACATATGTAGTTCGCATTTAATGTGTATTACAATTGTTCCCAGTTCCTGAACTGAATGAAATACCAAAAACAAAGATCAATAAAAGAACTATTGGAGTCAGTTGAATAGTTCTACTTTCCCAGTTCAGTTCCACTCAATTGGGCAAGTTTACAACGAACGAACTGAAGTTAAGTTTGCGGTAAACAACCCTTAAGAATTATAGACCCCTAAATGAATACCCTTCCTTGCTTATGGTCGGTCGGTCATGGGGGGGGTCGACTAATTTATTTACTGCTATATCACTTAAATTTCTCCATCAGCCAGGGACTAACCTAATAATCTCTCGCCGAGCGGATGGATCGGGCTGGGGGGTGGTGGTGGGGCTGCTGATAAAGTCTCAAGTTTATGGGCCACCCTTAATGTACAGTTACGGCGCATTCATCTGGCGGCAGTGGAATTTTAAGTTGTCTGTCTACTGCTGCTACTACTGCCCGATGCCTGCTACTCTTATTAACGCAGCGGGCTCTCTTTCGTAGTTGTTGCTGTTGCTGCTTGCTGCCTATTTGTCAGTCAATTAGTCAGCTTATTGGCAAGCGATGATTGCAGAGAGAGAGAGAGAGACGGGAAGAGAGAGAGAGAAAAACAAGCTACAGCTAAAGCAATGGAGAGCTGCAGAGCCAGTTAGCCGACAGCCAGCAGTCGACAGCTTTTCCATTTCAAAATTACACTCGGCGAACGCACTTACACAATCACACCCAGGAGTGCTGTAAAAGAGAGCAAGAAGGAGCGAGACAAGCATACACACGTATAGAAAAGAGGCAAGCTCAGGCTCAAGGCATATTCAATAGAAGGTAAGGCAGTCAGTCGTGGTTGTCCACGTACATGGTGCATAGTCCGGTCATAGGATAGGTCCAGTTCAATCATAGTTTGTTACTGGAGCAGATTTTTCTGTCGGTCTCTAAGAGTGCCGTGCCGTTCCGTGCCTTACCTTCTAGTTGACATACATTGCTCAGGCTTTGCTTACTTTTTCTACTCCCTGCCTGTCTGCCGCTCCACCCTTCCCCTCCCCTCCTTTATTCATTCACTCGCGTCCGTTTAGCCGCGTGCGTACACACAATTTTCCGCTACTCATGCTACAAATTGTTTATTGAATTTCCTCTTTCTGTGGCCCATGTCGACAGCGTTGCCACGCTGTTGTTGCTGCTGCTGCTTGCTGACTGCTCTCCAAGTTTTTATTTTCATTTACATTTCTCGCTTTGTTTTCGTTCATGTTTATGGGCTGTTTAGAAAACAATTTGCCACGGCGGGGAGGAGACGGCTGGCCTGGCCTGGCCACCGCACAGCCATTGACTAGAGTGGAGTGGAGGAAGAGAAACGAGTTGTTAATCTGATGGAACTTTATAATACGCGATGACATTAATTGAGAGACAGACGGACACGCCAGTTGAAATTGACAGCATTATTGGCCTTAAATTTGCACGCAGGTCAGCCCGTCGTCCGTGGATGAAGAATAGCAGGAGAGGAGGAAGAGAAAAACGAAAAGAGGAAGAACCATAGCCAGAGCAACACACAGCCAAGCAGCTTGGCTGGCTGCCTGCCTGCTTGCCTGCCTGACTCACAGAGTACTCGAAAACGTCACGTAGTCAATGTACAGACTGCTCTCGCTCATGCTCTCTTTTCAGTTACGCTATCCTGCTCTTGCTCCCTGGCCACTGCTGGCCTGGTCGCTCAGTATGGCTCTCCTTGTGTGTTTGTGTGTGTGTGCCCTCTCCTCTCCCATTCTTACAGTGTGCCATAATTTGTGGTATTTTAGGGTAAGGGTGTGGAAGGGAGGCGGAAGAGCCGGAGAACGGCACTTTTCGGTGGTGGCAAAATGTGGCTCTGTTCGAGCCTTTCGTTTTGTCTTTTTCAGATTTTATGGCTTTGTGCGTTTACAACGTCGCTTTTTGTAGTACATTTGTTTTATAACAGACCCCGCCAACACACCGCCGCCTGCCCCCCCAAAGCTACCACAGGCAGAGCCCAGAGCAGAGCGAACGAAACAGAGACCCAAAGACAGAGAGCCCAGGAGTGCCAGCGGGAGAACAGCAGGAACAGAAGAGCTTAGCACACTGCTTGCAGTTATTACACAATTTTTCCCCAAGCGCCAGGGGCCCAGAGGCAGAAGCCAGCGAGCCAGCGAGCCAGCCAGCGAGTCAGCCAGCCAGCCCCCACTGTCGCCCGGCAGGTGATGGGGGGCTGGGGTGTGGGTGGGTTTGAGGGATTCAGCGGGGGATTCAGTCGCGTGCCCTGCGCCGCCACCTTCTGTTTGTGTTTATACGAAATTTTTCCACTCACGACTCCCTCATAAAAAAGTTTTCTGCTGCCAGTTAAACCAGCAAGCAGTCAGACCCAAAACGACCCGGGCCGGGGCAAAGCCAAGCCAAGCCAAGCAGGGCAGAGAACAGGCCAGGCCAGGCCAGAGGAGCTGCCAACCTGGTGTGGCTGCTGATGTCGTTGATAAGTGTCGGCCCCAAAACGCAGACGACCGTTCGTTGCACAGTGGTACAATCTGATGAATTGCGGGGGAAAACTGTTGATTATGGACATGGCAAAGTATGCCAAAGCTCATCTCATAGCAGAAATAATCCATGAATATTCTGGAATGAAATGGAAAGTATCGACTGGATTTATTTTCATTGTTCCAGGAAAACAGTTGTTCCATGGATCGTTAAAAGTAAACCATAAATATTTAAGCAAATTCACTTTAGGTGAGCATTTATTTATTAGGGTAACATTCTTCGGCACAGGCCATACTATTGCGGGGTAGTCAAACAAAAGAGGGATGAAATATTCATCCCCCCGGCCATAGAATGTAATGAATATTTCATGTGAGTGTTTGACTTGGGGGGGGAAGTGCCACTGCTACCGATACCACTGTGCAACCCCAGGGCTAGTCGTGTGTGCGTTCGTGGCCTGCGCTTTCGGTCCGCCTCCGTCGGGATCGTTTCGCAGACCCGTTGTTGCTGCTGTTCCTTCTCTCCCTAGCCCCGCTGTCGTCAGTCATTTAGGCGGCGTGTCGTGCCTTATTGAGTGTAAATCTGTCGACAATACACACATACATACATTCTCATACACACACATATATGTGTGTATGTATGTGTACCCTTTTTTTTTTTTTGCAGTCATCGCGCGCTCGCACTGGCACTGGCACTGCCACCGCGGTCGCTCTGTCGCTGTCGCTGCATTTAATTAATTGATTTTAATTGCCATAATTTGTGTGCCGCTGCCACACAACCGCAACACCGTCGGCATTCCTGATGAGACGTGAACGCACTGTGTGCCCTCTCTCACTCTCTCTCTCTCTCTCTCCCCCTCCCCGCTCCCCCACGTCAGTGTGCATTAGCCATGATATTGATTCATAAGCAAATTTAATGATAATTCCGCACTGGAGTGGGATGAGATGGGATGGGGTCGTTGTGGGCATGGCATGGAATGAGATGAGATGAGTTGAGTTGAGAGAGGATAGGGCCCATGAGAGGATGCTTACTTAGCCGTTGGCTCCTCGTTACAGTTATTCGCGGAGTTACTTGAGCGGAAAATCTGTTTACAGCTGCACGCACACTTGAGAGGCAGCACCCCAGACCCAGAGACCCCGAACAACAGCAACAACAACAACAAAAAAGAAGAATAAGAAGAAAAGAAACCAAAGCAAAGCTGAACAAAAAAGTGAATGCTAGATAACTAAATGACGACGAACTTCGAATACCCTTTAATTGGCTTGGAAATGGAAATTTCTTTTCTTAGAAAACCACTTTTTGCCCATAAAAAATATAATTTTAATCGATTATTTCTATATGGTACCTACCCATGAACCTATGACTTGCATTCCCTTATATAGGCTATAAACATGATATCTGATTGATGGAATTTTACACGCTGAAAGGGTATGCCAAGCGGCACAAAATGAGTGAATGAACAAACCAAAGCATACATACGTCTGTCAGTCAGTCGGTCTGACATATCTGCAGTCCAGTCCCCCCTCCTCTATTTCTACACCCTCTTCGCGACGGACGCATTAACATATGCAAGCGATTAAGTGGCAGAGGGACAAATTCGTCCGACAGCGTAAACCCCTAATTTCGAGACCCCGTCAGCCGTGGCCCCCAGCCCCCACTCTCAACCTCTCTCTCTCTCTCTTTCTCTTTCTCTTTCTGTGATACTCCATCGTTCGCACATTACATGGCATTATTTTTATGGATTATTTATTTATGCATGTTGATGTGAACTTCATCGCTTTATTGAAAAATACTACTGGTACTACTCCTCCCACTCACCCCCTCCGGCCCACACTCTCACTCACACCCGACTCCACCCCGATTCGATTCGATCCGATCCGTTTTTTATGCATTTTCTCTGTGTTTTTTGCAGTTGAATTTTCATATCGTAGAGGGCATAAAAAGGCTTAACACTGGACCGGAAGCGTGTTTTTAAAGGGTGATGGCGGCCTCCACTCAAGGAGAAATTCGAGTGGGTCCCGGCCACCAGGTAAACGATGTCTATGTACGTACATAACTCTCACAAATCAGAAATTCAGCTCACGGTAACAACAACAAAAAATTTTAAAAACAAACAACAACAACAAAGAACTACAAAATTAAACAATTATGCCAAAGAAAAAAAGAAAAAAAACAGAAAAAAAGAATATAAAGAAGAGATAAACCTTTTTTTTTTTTTTTTTTGATTGCTAAAGTTGTAATTTATATTCCTTTGTTCTTTCTCTTGAATTTCAATGAATTTCTCAACGTTAAAATCGTTCACAAATTGCTTTATGGTGTGTAGTCCTTAGAAGGACTTTGAAGAGGAAGTACGGGAAGTAGTAATTGCATTCCGCAAGCACTTTTTAGTGGGGTTATAAAACTCATAAAACGAACCAAAGGTTACCAGCGAATTCTGATACGGCATGGCACAAACATATCCGTACCTTATATTCAAATGTTCTATAATTTCTATATTTCATAGATGATTAGAGCGGATTTCAGGCCCATTCCTTGACTATTATATTCTATCTATTGGAATAACCACAGCTGAGTGACTGCCATCTTCAATTCTTCAATTCTTATGCAGGAGAAAAAAGAAAGAACACACACTTACTCCTTCAAGAACTCTCAATGTTCTTCCTAGTTCCTGGTTAATGCTTCAATACTCACTTCCCTTCGATAAAAGGCTACACGAAGAGCAATTTGTTTCAAATATTGTATGTCCTTCGGCTAAACTCTCTTGTAAATAACTCCTTAACTCCTTGTACATAATTATTGCAACTAAAGTTCTTGCGATACAATTGGCTCTCTTCATAGTTCGAGTTCCTAATTGGTAGATGTTGAACCAAAAAAAAAAGAAAAACCCCCACCCCCCACAGATCCCAAATCCGTACCCTCTGTCCCGCTCCCAATCCCACTCCCACTCCCGCTCCCAATATCCGAATCAAATCCGTAGCACACATTATACATTATTCATACATAATCATGCATTAGTCCTAAGAATTTCTGTATCATCGTGTATCCATCCGGAGGGAATCTCCTGAGTGGCAGGTTCCCTCCTCGCAGCCTTCAGGTGTTGTCTTGCGGTGTGTGGATTGTGTTTTTTGTGATTGTGTGGATTGTGTGCGTGTGTGTGACTAACAAAAAAAAAAACAAAAAAAAAAACCAAAAACTAAATTGAGCGCACCTGTCCGTCCTGTCGTGTCGGGTGGCGCTCGATGAAGTTTGCTCTCCTTGGAGTCTTTTTGAACTAATCCCGAACATTTTCGTTTGTCTCCTATGACGACTGAAGGCAAAACTGCCCGATTATAATCCAATCTCAAGCTTCCCCATCGACAAGGAAACCGATGAACGTGAACTAGAGGAATCAAGATGGAGTCCAGGCGTTGTGGCCGATGGCGATTTGTTAATGTTCTTGCGTGCTGCCCGCTCGATGGCCGCATTTCAAGGAATGTGTGATGGCGGACTAGAAGACGGTTGTTTGGCTGCCAGTCGCGACGACACAACAATTAACGCACTCGACGTGGTGAGTCCTCAATCCGAAATCCTATATCCCATTTGCTATATGTATATATGCTAATACGTTATCTTCTGTAACAGCTACACGATTCTGGCTACGATCCAGGCAAAGCTCTACAAGCACTAGTGAAGTGCCCCGTTTCGAAGGGCATCGACAAGAAGTGGACCGAGGACGAAACGAAAAAGTTCATCAAGGGTCTGCGACAATTTGGCAAGAATTTCTTTAGGATCCACAAGGATCTGCTGCCGCACAAGGACACCCCCGAGCTGGTCGAATTCTACTATCTGTGGAAGAAGACGCCCGGCGCGAACAACAATCGTCCGCACCGGCGACGCAGACAGAGCGCCTTGCGACGCAATCGTGTCACGCGCGCCAATAATAATACACCTCCCAAGAAGGAGGACACACCGGAACCACAAACTGCGACGACGGCGGCGACGGCGACGGGGTCGGCGTCAGAGACGGCGAGTCGCTCATCGCCCGCTGTCTCCAAGGAGGAGAACAGCTCTCTCACCGAGGACGACGCCAGCGAGTGTGACAGTGATTCGAGTCTGACCAACAAAAGGGATGAATCACCCTCTAGGATGAGGACGCGCAATAAACAACAGAACAACAACAACAACAACAGCAACAACAACAACAGCAGCAGCAGCAACACCACCACCAACAGCAGCAGCAGCAGCAGCACGGCCAGCAATAGTGGCGGTGGAGGTGGCGGTGGCGGTGGTGCGTCCGTCGGTGGCAGCTCTGCGGGAAGCGGAAGCGCTGCAGCAGGCGCCACGGCCACCAACAGCTCTTCGAAGGATCAGTCCGCCACCAACAACGCTGTGGCCAATGGCAAGCGGCCCAAGCGAGGCTCCGAGACGCCCGATGGCGGCGGTGGAGCCTCCTCGGTGGACAGTCCCAAGACCCCGACCAAGGCTGTTGCCGAGAGTTCGGCCACCAAGCGCAAGGGCGGCAAACAGGACACGCCCAACAAGAAGAAGCGCACCGAACAGGAGCAGGCGAACGACCAGGCAGCCAATGCTGGAGTGGGAGCGGGCGGTGTCGGTGTTGGTGTTGGCGGATCGGAGGAGAACAGCAGCAGCTTGAAGGAGAAGAGAAAGCAGCAGCGGCCCGACAGTCCCGTGGAGAGCATGAACTCGGACAGCAGGCCGGACTCTGTGCTGGACGACGGCGAGTCGAATACCACGGACACGACCACCGCCGAACAGCAGTCGACCAAGGACAGCAAGGAGCTGATGCTCAACTGCAAGGAGGAGCGGGAGATGGCCGCCAACGATAGTAGTGGCCTCCACCTGGAGCCCAAAACGGAGGAGAAGTCCATCAAGGCAGAGGTCGGCTCGGAGGACTGCAGCAAGGAATCGCTCTCGATCAAGAACCTGGACGAGGAGACGAACATCCAGGCTCCCAACAGCGTGGACGGGCTGCTGCTCAAGGACTCCCCTGGCAACACGATCCAGCAGGACGGCGGTGTGCCTCCGGTTAATCCCGTGGCAGCGCCCCTCACCATGAAGGTGCCGACCATTGCCACGGTGGAGGCGCTGAATGCCTCCGTGGAGCGCAAGGAGGCCATCGAGAAGATGGAGACGTGCGACAGCGATCCCGATCTGCTCAAGAAGCTGGCCACCATCAAGCAGGAGGTCTCTCCCCAGCAGCAGCATCAGCAGCAGCAGCAGCATCAGCAACAGCAGCAGCAACAGCAGCAGCAGCAACAGCCGCTGCAACAGCCACCGCAGCAGCAGCAACAGCTGAATCCCATATCCATTCAGCCGCCACCTGCGTGTCCGCCCACGGAGACGGTGTACATCAAGAAGGAGCCCATGGACGACTCGATGGATGCCACCTGCAATCAGAACAGCAACGAACCGCAGGATCTGAAGGTGAAGATCGAGATCAAGAACGAGGACTCGCTGAAGCACAACACGGGGGGACTGCCGCTCACGGGGCCTGGGGCGCCGCCCACATCCATGCATTCCCATTCGATGGCCGGTGGCGACAGTGGGCAGCCGCCTCTGGGTGAGCCGCTGCATCTGTCGCATCTGCCACACGGCCAGCAGCCGCTGCAGCCACCACCTGCCAGCTATCTGATCGATGCCCAGCTAAAGTACGGCCCGCCGGGAGGACAACAGCAGCAACAACAGCAACAACAACAGCAACAGCCTCCACAGCCGCCGCAACTGCACAGCGATCCGACTGGACCTGGTGGCAATGGACCTCCGCCGGGCGGACCCAACACGCCGCAAAAGTACGCGCCCGAAATGGAGATGAAATTCACGCCGCAGGATCTCAAGTATCCGCCGCCACCGCCGCTGGACGCACTCAAGTACAGCCAGGAGATGCAGGCGGTGGCCGCTGCAGCAGCCGCTGCCGCCGCCGCCGCTGCCGCGGCTGGCAAGTACGACATGAAGTACATGATTGAGCAGCCGGGCAAGTATCCGGTGGAGCTGTCCGCCGCCCACCAGCCGCCACTGAAGCAGGGCTACCAGGACTCCCTCAAGATACCCGACGTCAAGTCGGGCTTTGGCCATCTGCCGCACAACATGGCCTCCCAGCTGGACGTGGCCCACAAGTACGGACCACCGCCGACGTCCCAGGAGCAACAGCAGCAGCAGCAGCAGCAACAACAACAACAACAGCAGCAGCAGCAGCAACAGCAACAGCAACAGCAACAGTCCCAGCCGCCGGCCCATCAGGTGCCGCCGGGTGCGACGCCACCACCAGGCATAGCCATGCCCAAGCCGCACTATCAGCACGATGTGCAGACGCCGCCATTGGGACGGCCCTTCGAGCCGGGAATGATGCACAAATACGGAGATCCTCTGGCGGCCAAATACGGCCCGCCCCAGCCGCAGGATCTCAAGTATCCGATGCCACCAGTCGTTTCCGCCGCAGGACCCGTGGACGTTAAGCCATACGGCGAGAACCTGATAAAGTCCTCGCCGTATGGCCCGCCCCCGGAGAGCCCCATAGATGCCTCGTCGCGGTCGACGCCCGGCCAGGACAGCCAGGGCAGCAACAGCAACTCGCAGCCCTCGTCGATGGCCCCACAGCCGCAGCAGTTCCAGTCGCCGCATCCCTCGCCTCACATGCCTTCACCCGCAGGCGGCGGCCTGCCGCCTGGGATGCATCCCCAAAATCTCATCCACGGCCTGCCGCCGGGTGGGGCCGGTGGACCCCAGCCCCCGCCACCGCCCACATCCCTGCACCAGTCGTCGAGTGGGGCGCCGGGTGGTCCGCCGGGTATGCATCCGGGCCTGCATCCGGGACAGCATTCGCAGATGTCGGTGGCCTCCTCGATGCCGCCCAGCTCGATCGGGATACCACCCACGCTGTCGACGATGGCGCCCTCGCATATGCATCCCCACATGCATCCGCATCATCTGCAGCAGGTGCTCCATCGGCCGCACGACATGCCACCCAGCATGCATCCGCACGCGCCCATGCCCATGTCCCTCCAAGGACATCCGCAACATGGCCACGGCCTGCCGCCCTCCCACGCCCCCCAGCAGCAGCAGCAGCAACAGCAGCCGCCCGGCGGTCCCGCCGGCACGGTGCGCACTCCATCGCCAGCCCAGCATCCGCCACGCAGTATGCACGATCCCCAGTCCCGGGACCAGCCACCCACGTCGCAGCCCTCGACAACGATGGCCGGATCCGGCGGTGGTCATGGCAATCCGCACCAATCCCCGCATACGCATCGCACTTCGCCGCTGCCGGGACTGGCGGGGAATGGCCATCCGCCGCCGGGACTCATTGGCCACCCGATGCCCATACATCCGCATCTGGCGCATCTGCCGCCGGGTCATCCGGCCCACGCGGCTCTCGCCCATCCCGGACACCATCTGCTGTCGCACTCGATTGCCGGTCTGGGCCCGGGCGGAGGACCCATCGCTCTGTTGGCGGGTCCCGGAGGACTGGGCCTGCCCGAGTCCGCCCTCAGTCGTCGCACCCCGCCCAGCCATATGCCCCACTCGCACGTCTCATCGGCCCCGAACACGCCCCATTCGGTGGCCTCGATGACGTCCAGCAGCATGGCTCTGACCACCAGCACGGTGCCGTCGTCGGCCTTCAGCCGTGCCAGTCCCAGCGTTCAGATCTCGAGTGGAGGCGGTTCGGGCGGACCTGGCGGCAGCAGCACGCCTGGCGGTGGTCAGAGCAACTCCTCGGCAGCGGCAGCGGCAGCAGCAGCTGCCCACCGAGCAGCCTCTCCAGCCTCCAGTGTGAGCAGCCTCAGTCGCCAGAGTCCGCTGCATCCGGTGCCGCAGTCGCCGCTTAGCCATCATCCCTCATCCTCGGCTTTGTCGGCGGCAGCGGCAGCCGTGGCCGAGCGGGATCGCCATGCCCTGCTGCGACAGCAGTCGCCGCATATGACGCCTCCACCCGTGTCGAATGCCTCGGGCCTGATGGCCAGTCCGCTGAGCAAGATGTATGCCCCGCAGCCGGGCCAGAGGGGGCTGGGAACGTCACCGCCGCCGCATCTGCGACCAGGAGCCTCACCGCCGGTCATACGGCATCCGCAGATGCCGCTGCCCTTGCCCCTGATTGCGCCGGGTGGAGGCATTCCACAGATTGGCGTGCATCCCGGCCAGTCGCCGTACCCGCATCCGCTGCTGCATCCCTCGGTCTTCTATTCGCCGCATCATCATCCCTTCAACTCGCCCTACGGCTATGCGCCGTACGGGCCTGGATTCCCGGCCTACATGAAGCCCCCTCCACCGTCAGGACCTCTGGATCCCGCCGCAGTGATGGCCGCCCACCATGCCGGCCTCCAGGGTCCGCCGCAGCAGCAGCAGTCGCGGCAGGACGAGCAGAACGCCGCCGCAGCCGCAGCGGCGAGAGATGCGGCCGAGAAGCAGCACCATCAGGCGGCGGCCGCAGCGGCAGCCCAGCAGCAACAGCAGCATCAGCAGCAGCAGCAACAGCAGCAGATGAAGGGCCCGCCACAGCAGCAGCAGCAGCAGGGTGGCCCGCCGCCCAACAAGCCGCCGACGCCAAAGACGCCCCAGGGTCCGGGTGGACCGGGCGTGCCAGTCGGCATGGGTGGGCCCGGAACGCCGACGGGCCTGCCGCCTGGTGCCTATCCGGGCTCCCATATGCCCGGCTACCCGCCTGGTCCGCCGCACGGTTCGCCCTTTGCCCCGCAAGATGGCCAGCCGCACGGCATGAAGCCCACTTCCCACATGGATGCCCTGCGAGCACACGCGCACTCGGCCAATTCGGCAGGCATGGGCGGAGGCCATCATCCAACGGAGCCATGTAAGATGGAGAGTCGACAGTGGTTTAAGAAGGTGTCCTTACAGCATGTATTCCCTGTTCTTGCAGTGCCCATTGACATTGAGCCGGACCCGGAGCCAGATATACCCAGTCCCACGCACAACATACAACGTGGCCCCAGTCCCGAGGCCAAGCCGGACGACACCGAATGCCATCGCTCGCAGTCTGCCATGTGAGTATCCCCAGAGAATCCTGGAGAAGCGAGTGGAAAAAATGTTAATCTTTGAAATTTCGCTTACAGATTTGTGCGGCACATCGATCGCGGAGATTACAATTCCTGCACGAGAACGGATTTGATATTCAAGCCGGTGGCCGACTCGAAGCTAGCCCGCAAACGGGAGGAGCGGGATCGCAAGCTGGCCGAGAAGGAGCGCGAGCGGCGGCAGGTGAGTGGAGCGGAACAGAGCAGAGCAGAGCAGTCTTGAGAATCCAGCTAATAAAAACCCATTCGAATCCTTCCCACAGCAGCAGCAACAACAGCAACAGCAGCAGCAACAGCAGCAGGCAGCAGCCGCCCAACAGGCGGCCCAGCAGGCCAAAATGAAGGCGGAACTGAAGCCACCGTATGCGGATACGCCAGCCCTGCGACAGCTCTCCGAATACGCACGCCCCCATGTCGCCTTCAGGTGAGTGCCGTGCCGTGCCAAGCCGCTGGACGACGTGACTCTTCTATTCTTCTTCCTTCTTCAGCCTCTGGTGTTAGGTTTCCGTTCAGTTCTTTTCCCCCCTTTTTCCCCTACCCCATTTGCTCTTTCTTTATGTTGTGAGAGTCCGTTGAGTGACGTTGATTCTTGATTGTAATTATTTCAATATTCAATTTCAGTCCTGTTGAGCAGATGGTGCCATATCATCATCCAATGGGCCCCATGTACAGAGAGAGGTACAGTACCACAAAAAAGCCTGAAAGATCCCCTCAACAGCACCATCATGCACCAAAACATCCACTCCATACAACCATTCATCCAGCTCCTCCACCTCCACATAGTCTACCCCAAACACACACTCCCCCATAATGGAATTCTTATCCAAAACCAATCGGAAGACAATCAGTGCGTTGCAGAACTAAAAAGTCAACTTTAAACATAAGTATTTGGATTATAAATGGATAAAATGATATAATTATCGTTTATGGTTAAGAAAAAATCATTTCTTATTGGAAACCAAAATCAAAACAAAAAAAATTACAAATCTAAGCCTGTTCGTGACCAGCAGATCCCCCATTGAATATTTTAGGAACGTTCCCAAGAGAAGAGAATTCCCTGCTTTATGTTCTAATGTTTTCTCTTTCCACCCAATGAATTATTTCATTCGTATTTTAGGTTCCCTTTTTCCTCTATTGTTTTGTATTCCGCTACTTCTGTCTCTCTCTTATTCACTTCTCACACCAACACCACAGCTGTGTTGCTATCTCGCTCCCCTCCGCCAGGGGTCGCACACTGCACGGGGAAGAGAGGGTGGGAGTAAGCGCGTAGAGGGGGTATATAATATAATAATGATCCGATCTGATCCAGATTCAGCAATCTGATAGATTGTTATTTTATGTGTTATTTTCTGAGAACTAGGCGTCACGAATATATATTATATATATTGTTTATGAGGTCAAGGACGCTTGCTTCTAGCTGTTACACACATCGATTTCCGCCACAAAGCTAATATATCCCTATGCTCTTCGAGTTTTTCTTCGAAAAGGGTTCTTTGTTGGTGTTAGAGTGCTCCAAAATTTGAAGCACCGATGATTGCTTTCCATATTCCATAACTGATTTTAATAGACTTATGTAAATATATCCAATTCTGTTTTAAAATAAGTTCTGAAACGCACTGATAAAACCCACACCACCTCAACCTATCCCTAGCAACCCGAAAGCGCCCGCAGCTTTTTAAGAATTGAATTCTTTATGATTTGGTATCCCAAGAGCCGTCAAAATTTACGCTTGTGTTGATTATCATTTGCCAATGCACCGATCCCGCGCCATGCCATGCCACACCCACACATGAATATCCCATTGCTAGACTGCCCCATGCCCCATGCTACATGCCACATTACCGTGCTCATTCGGTGTATTTCGACTTATTGCAGGGAACTGGAAGAGATCAAGAACGCACAAGCCGCTGCGGCGAGTCAGTCCCGCCTCGATCCGCACTGGATGGAGTACTACAGACGGTTGGTTATCATCATCATCATCATCATTGGAGCTTCATTGAAATTGTATATTAATATATCCACATTGTTATATTCTTACAGCGGCATACACCCCTCACAGTTCCCACTCTATGCGAATCCGGCGATATCGCAGATGGAGCGGGAACGTTTGGGTATACCGCCACCGCATCACGTAGGCCTTGATCCGGGCGAGCACATGGTGCGTATGGTAGGCCACACTTCTTTTTTATACTACTATTATTCCATATTCATATTCACAAGATCAATCGTATTTGGAACGAACCACAAAACCACAAATCGAATCACTCTGTTGTCCACTTTGTCAGCTATATCTCTCACAAAACATGTTTAACCACATAAGCAGCGATGCTATAAGAATCTAGCAATTTGCTATTTGCTATTTGCAATCTGCAATCCAATCAAATCCAATCAAATCCAATCCCATACCCAAGCACGTGTACGAGTACTGTCTGTCATGCTGTGTTCATTTCTGTGCTAACCATACTCTTTGCCATGCCATGCTTGCCTCTTCTCTAACTCGGGGGGAGGCGCCCTAACCATCAGTCGCGCCATCTAACCCGCCAAACTCCATCTAACTCTCAACAAAAACTCAAATAAACGCATTCAAATAACGCATAAAAAACAACCACAAACAAAAAAAAAAAAAAAACACCAACCAATCTTCTACTGTTGGCATTATCCCACAAATGCAGCACTGGCTCTTCTCTTTTGAAACTTTCTACGATATTCAATAATTTTCAGATACGATTGACGAGAGAATATCATGCACACTCTCATACTCATTTACATTTGCCTTTGCATCCACAGCCGCAACCACCGGAGGCCGGTTTCCAACTGCCACGTGAGTTTGTATAGCCTCAAGAGGTTCCCCCCAACCCCTGCTCTCTTTCCATCAATAAGTACACAAATAACGTGATTTTTTCTTTACCGTTTCTCTTTCTCTTTTTCTACATCTACATCTATCTCTACCTCTACATCTATCTCTATCTGTTGTACTTTCGTGCCACTACTTACTTACTTACTGCAGCGAATGTTGGCCAATATCCACGCCCAAATATGCTTATACCTAGGGAGCCGCACTCGGATGTCCTGCTGCGCATGTCCTATGCCGATCAACTACAGGTTTCCCAAATCCAAAATTAATATCCTAACTCATTAATTACATATATACAGTATTTGCAGGCCGCCGAATTCCAGCGACAATCGCTGCACGACCAGTACTTTAGGTGAGTCTCTCTCTCTCTCTCTCTCTCTCTATATGCCCCACCCCCCCTCAAATCCAAATTCAAATCTGAATCAGGCACTATTCTCCTCCACCCTCATTGACATTTGGTTAATCATTATGTTGAGTTTGTGCTTTCGTTTCCGTTTTATCATCAACCGCCTCTCTCTATATCATCCCCACAGACAACGGCCCAGATAAGTGGACAGCCGGCAATTGTAGAGACCAAGCAACTGAACAAAGAACATACTCCCAGGCCCACCCATCCCCTGCGGCCGTGAGGAAATGCTTTGTGTGATTTTTGTGTTCAAACGTTTTACATTTTGTTTTCCACAAACACTCCATAATATCATACTCGACAAGAACAAGAACAACCAGAACCCGAACCCGAACCAGAACCAGAACAATAGCAGAGACAACGTATGGCATCTCGAGCACATCCAGAAACTAAGCGAACTTTAAGTTGCGCAACGGTCCTCTCATGATTTTATGTGAAAAGTTAGTACATTTCACCGTTCATTCACTGTACTCCTCTACATTCCCCCCCACCCCCACTGAGAATGTCACATAATAAACTTTAAACCTGATCTAATCTATATATTTTTTGTTTTTGTATGGCACAGAAATCAGCTGCGTTGATGGGGATCATCGGATATTGGATCTCGAAAGACTACAACAACAACAACAACAACAACAGCAACAACAACAACAACAGCAACACGGACACCACGAGACACCAGACAGCACCACTCACTGACCAAGGCATACAGAATCAAAAGAGAAAAAACCTTCAACTACAAGAAAAGCAACTACAAAACTAAACTAGACAAAACAAAACACGATGGTCGCAATATTTTAAGTATCCTCTTTATAGTGTATAGTGTTAAATTCTAAAACCTAAACCGACAAGATGTTAAATATCGTTTAAGATTACAAAACTGATAAGGGCAATGGAACAAACCAACCAACAAAGAAACAAACAAACAAACAAACAAAAAACATGGCACACACACACACACAGACACACACTTTTATTGAGGTCTTCAAGCTACGAATAAAAATGTGCAGCACTTTGACTAAGATCTTTACGGATAGGCACGAATTGATCAGATAACTAAGCAAAAGCAAAAGCAAAAGCAAAAACCAACCAAAATACTTGCAGCAGGAGGCCAAGTACATAAATTAGTATAGGAAATGTGAAGGGTTGAAGGATTGAATGATTGAAGGATGGAAGGGGAGTCAATGGCAATGAAGAGTTCACAGAATTCATTTCAGATTGGGACATCAAAATGGATATTTATATTCGAGTGTATTGTACAAACGGGTTCGCGGACATGGATTTTCTTATATGACAAAAAACAGTTACTTGTACACTCTACTTCTACTTCTACTTCGGATAGATACTACGAGGAGTATAATTTAAATGTACTTCCAGCCACAAAGGAACTAATCTAATTTATGGATCGGATCATCGTATGATCGATCGATCGATCGATCGATTGCTGCTTAATTTTTTTTGACTGCTTAGCTAAAGACGAACAGAATCCAGTTTACCGATTCCTGTAGTCCCTAGTGTGTTATTCTTGTGTTAGCCTAGAGACAGCTTTGCTTACCCACTAATTGCTACTCATTAATTTATTTTTTTTTTCTATGAATAGAGTATTATATAGAATGGGGCAACAGTTTTGTAAAAAGTGCATAATAAACAATGGAATATTAATTATGGGTATTATACATATGTGAATGATTTGATGCTGCACAGAAAATGAATAGTATCTGTAGGACAAGAGAGATGGATGCATTTGAAGCAGCTGCAATTTATCGTGTGCTTAATTTATATTAGTAATTTATACAATTAACGATACGCAAAAAGGATCCATTATATACATACAAATATATTTAAAAAAGAAAAGGAGCAAAACAAAAAAGGTTTATATTAAATATAAGGCCAACAAAGGAAATGAAATGAAAATGAATGGCACGATAATAAGGAAAGGGAAAGAAAGGCGGAAACGAAGGAGCATAAATTATAAACTAAACAAAAAATGAACGCATATTTTTAAATAACGTTTTTTTATTTCACATTTTGAATATACACATTGATATAAATATATTGTAGCTATATATATGTAATGTAGTTATATATACATTAAATTAAAGTTTATTGTAGAATTGTCTTGCAGCATATTCAATGGCACACACACACACACACAGACAGCCACACACACATGGGAAAACCAACCATTTTTTGCGTAGTTAACATTTAAGATTGTAAAGTGAAAAATCCAGGCATACATATTTATATATACAAAACCCCCCTCCCAAAAACCCACACACACAAAATGCAGCTATATATTTGCATATGCTATATATACATATACACAAATTATAAGGCATACAAATCCATTTACAACTTGATGATAAAAACCCACACAAAAAAACATAAATTATTGAAACCTGTAAAAACTAAGTAAAAAAAATAAAATTAGTTACATTAGTTACAAAATCCGAGAAAATATCTTCATTTCACATTGTGTTCGTCCCCTTTGACCCACCACCCCCCACCCCCACCTCACACAAACTCATGCATACGTACATAGCCCCAAAACTCCCCCCAAAAACAGCGGTAAAAACGTTTTCGTATGCTTCACTAGATTATTATTGGGAGGGTGAGTTCAAAGCAATCGTAGCCATAATGTATAACAAATTGTATGGACATAGAAACAGAAAAACTCGGAATTGCAGATAATATATACATAAATTATTTAAAGAAAACGATTTAAGCAAAACCTTTGACAGCGCTCTTTTTACTGGGAAACACGCATCCATTTCTGGCTTGTCCGTGACACTCGCAATTTAAGAGAAACAAAATGATGAGCTAGCTAGCTGCGAGGGGAATATCCAACTGAGTGGAGAGCAGATTTCTTGTCCGGCTTGGGCAGACTACATTCTCAGTCTCTCTCCTCTTGAGTATGGCTGGTGCTTCAAATAAACTCCAGGTTTTCAATACAACATTTTATATTTGTGCTAAATAGATAACCTTATTGTAAATAGTTCCTTAGCTTAGGGATGACCTTATTTCACAAATGTTTAAATAATTGAGTACTTTTTAATCAGTGGCATGGTTATAAAGATAAAAAAAAATCCATAAAATGCAGTCAGTAAATATGATAATAAATATAGCTAAGGATCAAGCGGATGGATCTAGACAAGACGGGCTGCCGAGCAGGTGGCCGCCGAAGGAGCGCTTTGTGGCTCCGCTGAGCTGCCATTGCCAATATCCACTAGTCCCATGGCCCCACCGGAGGCGCTGGCCAGCACTCGCTTGTAGTTGCTGCTGCATTGCGAGTCTGCTACGGAGCGACCGTCACCCTCGTCGCGACGACATAGTTCTGCCGCAAAGGGTGCCCCCGCGTTGCTCGTGTGAATCTCCAGGCGTCGCTCCAGAATGTCCGCTGTGGTTAGCTCGCTGGCCTGGACCATACTGCTCGCGGGGACATTGCTCAGCCAGGGCTTGAGGCTGCTCTTCTTCTGAATGGTGGCAGCCTTGCACCGGCAGATAACATCCGCATGCTCACCGCAAATGGGGCAGGTGGCGCGGTCCGCGGCAGTAATGGCACCGGATGTGCCTTCCACCTCGTTGCTGCCACCCACCACAGTGGGCATGGTGGCCCCCGAAGAGCTGCCACTCAGCTCCAGCTCGTTGACGGCATCCACTAGGGTTTTCAGGCCAGCGGAGGACTGGGGACAGCCTTCGCCCATGCCGTTGCCCTCCTGCTCCTCGTAGTTGGGGCTGAGCAGCAGCTTGGAGAGCGGTGGCGCCAGTCCCAGGCCCAGATTGCGCTCATGATACAGCTCCGAGATACTGGGTGTCAGCTCGCGGTTCATATGCCGCATCATGCTCTCCTGCAGGCACTTGGAGCTCGTCTTGGCCACGGTGGGACTCTCCTCCGGCTTGGGCTCGCTCAAGAGCAGGTCGGTGTCTGTTTGGGAAAAGTACAGGCTCGCCGGATTAAATACCACACTGGAGACCTCCTCCTCCTCGGGCAGGGCCAACGGTTTTCTAGTGGCCGCTGTTCCGGGATTGCCTCCCGGAGCACTCAGCTCCGTCCGCACACTCAGCCTGTCCATAAACAGAGCGTGCTCCTTGTTGACCCGCGCCGCCAGTGAACTCTGGGCACTTCCCAGCTTGATTTTGGGCTTGCTGCGTCCTCCGATGCCCACACCCAAATTGTGATAGGCCGGCGGTCGTGGCGGGGGCAAAGGTGGCTGCTGTTGGGGCATTGCCACACCGGCTCCGCGTCGCAGCACCGTCGCATGTCCGGATCCCTCCCAGTCTGTGGTGCTGCTGGCCGAGCTGGAGCTGTCCGGTCGTCTGTTGTTTACGCTGTTTCCGACCATTCCGGCAGATGCTGGAGTCGCCACAGTTGTGGGCTGTGAATAGAGACTCCTGATGCGTGTCTGGTGGGCGAGGGCCAGCGTCAGACTGGGATCTGTGACTGGAGGACTGGGGGTAAAGGCGGCATCGCTCTCTCCGCCACCGCCTGGCCGTGACACCCTCACAGGGGCACGCATACTGGCATAGCCGAGGCGTGGATTGGCCAGTCCAAGGCCCGGCTGTGTGGCATAGCCATCGGATAGCGAATGCTCGCTGTCGGTGGTGTTGGCCAGGCTTGAGTCCAAGCCGCCTCCAACTCCTCCGCCACCTGGTCCCACAGTCACCTCAGTGCGTCCGCCATCTGGTTCCCCGCGACGCCGCACATACGAGATGAAGGCGCTGCGCGGATGCAATGGTAGCGGAGCCTTCCCAGAGCTCACGGAGGGCGTGCTGCTGGCCGTGGGTTGGACAGGTGCGATGGCATCCATTTCCGTCTCGGCCAGCGACTCGCAGCTGCTGCTCTGCGCCGAGTCCAAGTCCATGCCCATGCCCATGCCCAGGTTCTTGGGTGCCTCTCGAGTGTCTGGAGAGGAATATATAAAACAATTGATTAATAAGAGGACTACTCCAAGCGAAAGCTCCTGTAAGGACTCACCAAACAAGGCAAGAAGTGCCTGAAGAACGAATTGGCAGTGACGACGATTGGCCTGCTTGCCCGTCCGGAGGATCACCTGATCAGCCCCCACCTCGGTCAGGTCAAAGCCCACGGAGGCGAGCAGTTCATGGCATCCTGCCACGCGCCACAGGCGCACACTCAACGGCATCTCGATGCAGCAGGCCTCCTCCTGCTTGATGGCACCGACAGCTGCTGCTGCTGCTGCATTGGAGACGACGGCTGGGGGGAACTGGGCCAGAATGTTCCGGATCACGGCTATGATGTCGTCCGCATGCTCGGCACTGTTTACATGGACCAGCTTGGCCAGCGCCTGAAGCGTGGCCGGCGTCAGGGCCAGCAGGGCCTGCAGACTGGCCGAGCACTGCGAGAGCCGTTCCTCGGGATCTGCCTGCGGGAAGAACACGCTCGAGGGGATGCCATTGGCAGCAGGCTCGAAGCGAAAGCCGACAGCCATCAGCAGATCCTTCCAGCCGGCCACGGGACCCGCCTTGTTCTCAATGCTCTGCTGCGTCGTGTACATGGCATTCTTCTGACCGCGATGGATCCGCTGCAGACTCTTCTCCACCAGATGCAGGCACACCCGCAAGGCGTCCCGACACCGCTCTGGCGTGCGCAGCAGCTCGCAGAGGGCATGGCCCAGCGCCACCTTATTGGACAGCCTCACATTGCTGCCGACCAGCAGGAAGCCCGCCCAGTTGGCCGGATGGGCAAAGTGTTTCGTGTGCTGCACCGTCTGCATGGCCTCTGCCAGGGCGCTGCAAGGGAGAGGGTGTTCCATTAAAAACCCCCCAAACAATACTGCTAACAGATCTGTGGCACTTACCGTGCAGCGCGTGCTCCCTGCAACAGAGCCGAGTAGAAGGCACGCAGCAGGATCTTGGCTGCCGTCTCCGGGACGGGCCATAAAGAAATGAGCACGGCTCCGGCACCAGCCATCAGCCAGCCGCCGGCCAAATGGGCCACTCCGGCCCCCGTGATCGGCTCCACCGAGTGGTAAGAGCTGAGCACCACCAGACGGGCGCTGAGGCGCAGCTGTCGCAGTTCTCCAGCGGCCAGAGTGAAGTCCGAAAGCTGCGGCTCGTGCGGCTCCTTCTGCTGCTGCTGTTCGGCGGTGACCACGTCCCCGGGACTGAGCACCACGGCGCCCAGCTGCCAGCTCAGATTGGCTGCAAAGTGTATGCATTCGGCGGAGGGGAGCTCTGCGAGGACAGACTCTTTGGTGGCATTGGAGCCAGCCAGGGCGGTGGCCTGCAGCATGTCCGCCACCATGGCGGCCTCTTGTAGGGCTGCCGGCGATTCGGCGCCTGCCCAGCCCCAGCGTTCGGCCAGACTGCCGGGCACCCGAGGACCGCCCACCACCAGAGCCTTGGGAGGACGAGCCCGATCCCGCCGCACCTTGGGTCGGCTGCGCAGCGCCTGCAGGGAGGGAGCCGTGAGAATGGCACAGCGCTCCGAAAGATATTCCCCGTCCTCGCCGGCCGCCCTCAGGATGGCGAAGGGCACCAGATACAGGGAGCTGTCCAGCACGAGGATGAGCTCACGCCTGCCCTGTCGCGAGAGATTGGCCGAGGGCAGGAGGTCGTCGAAGGGAGCCAGCAGCAGGTTGTAGAGGGTGTGCAGGCAGGAGGGTCCCCGCCAGGCGGGCACGGGCGGCGCCCGGCGCGAACTGCGGCTGCCCACGGAGCGCGTGGAGCCCTGCAGACTGGCCACCGAGCCTCCGACGGAGCCCAGTGAGAACAGGGAGCTCAAGGAGTAATTGGAAGAGTTGAGCAGCTGGTTCCGGCTGACCATGCGCAGGAAGCCGCCTCCTCCGGCTCCAGCTCCTGGCAGATCCTCCAGCAGCTGCTCTGTGCTGGCCCGCCACCCGCTGCCGTCGCCCTCGTGCAGCAGGCTCTGGGAGTTGACGCCCAGATTATCCCGCACCATGTTCACATATCGTTCGAGCAGTCCATCGCCCTGCGGCTGCTCCCGCAGCTCCTCCTCCTCCATTTCGAGCTCCTCCTCCTCCTCCTCGCTAAGGGACAAGGGCAGCTGCAGAGTTTGGGCATCGATGCGGGCCGCATGGAAGCGCACAATCCCCGTCTGGGGATGCAGCAGCCAGGCAAACAACTGCTCACCGGCCAGACTGTAGTACAGCACCGGCATCCGACCGCGGTTCACCGTCTCCTGGATGGCCTCGCAGTCCGCCAGCGGCGCCTTGTTGCTCTCATTGCCCACAGCGTCTGCTCCGCCCCGAGCCTTGCACCGCTCGGCGGCCACCAGGGCCTCCTCGTTGCGCTGCAGGGCAACCAGCAGCTGCTGCAGCAGATGGTAGCAGTTCGTCTGCAGATCGTACAGGGCCAGGCGCGTCTCCGGACTGCGTTGCTCGTGACGCACGGCCTCCAGCAGCTGGGCGGCGGTCTCCAGTTGAAGGCGAGCGCCCTCGGCATCGCCCGAGGAGCGTAGGGCAAGACCTGGGCAAAGAGATGACCATGATTAATCTTGATATGATCGTATGATCGTACGATCGTGCCGCCACGATCGCTAAGAACAGTTTTACGATTATTCACTGCCCTTTTGCCAGTTGCTTCATTTATGATCCATCATTTACATTCATCTCAACTCTATTGGCATAGCATATCAATTATATTCACAGAATTTCCTTCATAAATATTCTATTCTACTTTGCCCACACTCTCGATTTTCATTTGAATAGTTCCTATTAATTATAGTCTTTATAAGAGGCCTACCCCTGCCTCTGTTTCTCTTATCATCTCGCTCACTCTGCGATTGTGATCTTGTGACGATCGAGCTCCCATAGTCTCTGAGAACTAGGAAGGACAGACAGACAGACATAGCTACAGCCCTATAACGAATCGGCTATTGATGATTAAGAATATGTATGTATATATATATATTTAATAAATGAATTTAATTAAAAGTCGTCTCGACGTTTAACTTTAAAAACCAAACATGTTTGGCTTTTTCCAAAAGCAACAAATATACCTATACAAATTGCAATTTTTTTCAGAAATAAGAGCTCATCATAAAGTGCTCCGTTCTACAGATTGACACAAAATGAAATTAAATAGGCGTTCAAACACAAATTTGTGGCTCAAATTTGAGATCTTTTGGACTAGCTTTTAGCTTTTGAGGAACCTATTTATAGGAAAGTAAAAAACTCTTTCTATAAAAACCTTGCCACATGCTCTGGCTGTTATTTAAAGAAAACCGCATTCAATTTGGTGCACGCGGTGCGGCGATAGCCTCTTTCACACACATTTTTCTCTACAAATTTCTGGTAGAGATTTGATGGGATCGGAAACGTTTCCTTCTGGCTACAGGAATCTAAACTTATTGTTAACCTGCCAGCCACTCACCCAATTGATGTCTTATCTTGGCCTCCTCCTCCGACTTGCCAATGGACTGGGCGCTCGTCAATCCCTGCCGCAGATACTCCACGGCCTGTGGATGCTGCTCCAGCTGATGGTGGACGCGTCCGAGGGCCAGGCAGGCCGTCGCCTTGCCGAGACGATCCGCGCTGAGCTCCAGCTGCCGGTCGTAACACTTGAGAGCCTCCGCTTGCTGGCCGAGGGACTCGTGCACGGCACCCAGATTGCTGAGTGCCCGAGCCTGCAGCGAGGGAGCCGCCAGATCCGTGCATATCTGCAGATCCTGTCGGTGCAGCTCCAGGGCCTCCGAGTGCTGGCCCATCCGCTGCTGCACCTGGCCCAGGGCGCACATGGCATCCGACTCGAGGGCGCGATCCTGCAGCCCCTGCGCCAGTTCCCGCTGATGTTCGAGACAGTTCAGGGCCTGCGTGTGGTTCCCCAAGGCGGCATGGACATGCCCCAGGTCTCCGTAGGCCAGGGCCTTGATCTCGGCACTGTGCAGCTCGTGGGCCACCACCAGACGCTTCTCCAAGCAGACCAAGGCCGCCGGCAGCTGTCCGAGCGAGCGTCTGGCCTGTCCCAATCCCCGATAGGCACGCTCCTGATCCCGGTGACTGGCCAGCCCCAACGCCAGTTGCAACTGGCGCTCGTGGCACTTGAGTGCCTCCTCGTAGTCCCCGAGGGCCGCATAGCAGTCCCCCAGATGACCCAGAGCACGTGCACGATCCGCCTGCGTGGATGGCAGGGAGACCCGCTCCAGAGTCCCCAACTGCGCCTCCAGGCACCCGATGGCCGCCTCGTAGTGGGCCATGTTGAGGCGCGCTATGCCCAGATTCCCATGGGCCTGTGCCTCCACAGCAGCATCCCGCTGCTCCTGCGCTCGCTCCAGCTGTTCCTGGTAGCACTTGACGGCATTCGTCCAGCTGCAGAGGGCCATGTGCACGGCCCCCAGGTGTCCGTGGGCGCGACACTCTCCCGCCAGGTCGCACAGCTCCTGGCGCAGTGTCAGCTCCTGGGTGTGATGTCCCAGTGCCTTGTCCCAGCGCCGCATCAGACGATGGGCCAGTCCGAGGGCTCCACAGGCAGCTGCCTCCATCGAACGGTCGCCCGCGGCCCGGGCCAGTGCCAGCTGCCGTTGATACAGCTTGATGGCCTCTTCGTGGGAGCCAGTGCGTATGAGGATGTCTCCGATGTTGCCCAGTGCCCGGAATTTGGCCGGCAGCTGGTTGGTGGCATGTGCCACGGCCAGGAACAGTTGCTGGCACTCGAGTGCGGCGGCAGTGTGTCCCAGCGCCAGATGCGCCAGCCCCAGATTGCAGTAGGCCCTGCCCATGTTCGGACGATGCTGGGCGTCCTTGGCGAGGGCCAGATCCTGGTCGTAGTAGCGCACCGCCGCCCGATAGTTGCCCAGCGAGAAGTGCGCGTAGCCCAGCAGATGACAGGCCTTTCCCTCGGCGGTCACGTCCCCCAGCTCCTGGGCCAGCATCAGATAGCTCTCGTAGTGGGGCACCGCCTCCTCGTACTCCTGCCGCCCGCTGAGGCAATTGCCGAGATTCAGCAGGGCACAGGCCTCGCCGGCCGTGTCCTTCAGAGATCTGGCCGTCGAAAGGTGCGCCCGGTAGTGGGTGAGCGCTGCATCATGGGCGCCCAGTGCCTGGTAGGCCACAGCCAGATTGCCATGCGTGGCCGCCTCTGCGCTTCGATCGTGCACCGCCTGGTTGATGGCCAGCTCCTGTTTGTGGTACTTCACCGCCGCCTCGTAGGATCCGGCCATGTGGGCCATGCGCGCCATATTCCCGTACGCCCTGCCCATGCCCGTGCGATCGCCCAGCGAGCGGGCTATCCCCAGATGGGCCTGGTGCAGCTTCAGCGCCGCATCGTGGGAGCCCAGCAGCTGATAGACGATGCCCAGATTCGAGCAGGCTCTGCCCTCGCCCAGCTTGTCCCTGGCGGCCAGTGCCATCGCCAGCTGCCGTTCGTGCCAGCGTTTCGAGGCATTTGCATCGCCGGCACAGCGTGCCGCATGCCCCAGACCCGCATAGGCGGCCGCCTCCATAGAGCGATCGCCCAGGGCCTGGGCAATCCTCAGCACTTGCTCGTGGCAGGCGGCGGCCTGGGTGAACTGTCGCCGCTGGTGGTGCGCGGAGCCGAGATTCGAGTAGGCCCGCGCCTCCTCCACCTGGTCGTGCAGCTTGCGGGCCAGCCGCAGGTGCTGCGTGTGGCAGTCGAGGGCCGCCTCGCACTCGCTTAGCGCCAGGTAGACGGCGCCCACGTTGCCGATCTCGCGGGCCTCCTGGAGGCGATCCCCCAGCTGCTTGAACAGCTGCACGCACTGCTTGTGGGAGGCCAGGGCGTTCGGGAAATCGCCGCTGGCCGTGTACACGTGTCCCAGCGATGTGAGGGCCGAGGCTGCCGCCTGCGTGTCCTTGCACTTCATGGCCAGCACCAGTTGATAGCGATGCGCCGTCAGAGCCTCCTTGTAGGCTCCCTGGCTGAAGTAGGCGGAGCCGAGGTTTCCGTGCGCCCGGCACTCGCCCGCCGTGTCGCCCAGGGACTTGGCCACCGCCAGATCCTGCTGCATGTAGCCAATGGCCTGGTCCAGCTGATTCAGTGCCCAGTGGGCGGAGCTGAGGGCGCTGAAAACGGATCCCCGCAGCTTCAGCGAGCAGCTGCCGATCCGGAGAGCCGCCTCCAGCACGGCCACCGCCGCCTGGTACTGTGCGGCCTGCAGCAGCTCCTGCCCCACCACCGAACTGACCACAAACGGCGACTCCTGCAGCTGCATCGTCCTCAGCTGCTGCAGCGTCGGGTCCAAGGCCGTCCTCAGGGGACTCTTCAACGAAGCCTCCACCAATCCGCCCATCAGCTGCTTATTCGTTGGCTCCTGGGCCAGGCCGGAGGCAAAGGATGCCAATGCCTCGCCGTAGCGGCCCAAGCACTGCAGGGCCACGCCCTGGCGGAAGTACGCCTTCGGCCATTGGGGGCACAGCTCTCGCGCTTGCGTGGCATCCTGAAGAGCAGCCGAAAACTGTCCCTGCTTGAGCAGCGCCGCCGAACGGTTGCTGTAGAGGATGTGGTTGCCGGGGTCCAGCTGCAGGGCGTCCGTGTAGAGCAGCACCGCGGTGGCGAAGTCTCCGTTCTGGCAGGCGGCGTTCGATTGGCGCACCTTCTCCAGGAAGAGGGCGCGGTTCGCGGCAGGCAGCTCCGGATTACATTCCGGTTCGTTCTGCGGAAAGAGACGGAGAGAGAGAGAGATGGAGGTTTAAGGATGAGCGGTGGATCGGAGTTAGCATTGATTATGGCCAAATTGCTGGCATGAGCATTCCCTGCCGACTGCGACTGCCTCTAAGTAGAGCAATAAACACAACTGTACAGGGGTGGAGCTGGAGGAGGTTGCAAGGACAGGGGGCAGGCTCGAGGATGATTGCACACATCTGCCGCAGTCATTTGGAAAGCTGAACAGTGGGTCAAAAGTGGCATGTTCTGGGCTCAAATTCGATGGTCGGTGGGAGAAAGCGGAAAATTTCAGAATAAAGAATTAATTAAAAAAAAAAAACAACAAATAAAATAAATAAATAATATAAAAATATAAAAAATATACTTGAAAAAAAAAACAAGAAAAAAACGTATAATAAAAATTATACAGGAATAAAAACAATGTACGAAAAAATAAATTACGAATTATTATTATTTTTTTTAAGGTAATTTTTATCATTTGTTTGTTTTTTTTTTACTTGAATCCCACTCAAAAATGTCTTAAAATAAAGATAAATCTTTATCTGGATGGGAGATCCAGCTCTCATGGTGGAAACCAATTTCTGCCCAATCCCTGATCTTCGCCCGTATCCTTGAACCCTGCCCCACTGTGCGGTCGTCACTGGGTTGTAATTATGTTAAATGCCGACGCACTAGCCTCGGCTCCAACTGCGGCTCCAAGCCTCAGAAGAGCCCTCTCTCGCGGTGGTGGTGCGCAGGTATGCGGCCACCGAGTCACGTTTCCCGGCCAACTGCTGTTCGCTCCCAGCTCCCGATCCTGTTCGCTCCCCGCTCTGCCTGCCACCCGCCGCCGCTCATCAAATGCGGAAGCAATTCCACGAATTCGTGGCCCAAGAACTGAGCCACGACTGGCAGCAGCAGCAGTTGGTCTGGTGGGGGGTAGGGGCAGGGGCAGGGACAGCAGTCGAATCAGTAGCAGCGCGCAGAGGAAAAAGTGTCGGAGTGCTAGAGTTGAGGCCCATTTTTGGCATAAGCCACCAATGGCTGTGGTCACGGCCACGGCCATGGCCACGGCCTGGACGAGACCAAGACCAAGACAAGACGAGACCGTGACAACGACGTAGAATTTTTTACATATTTTTTGAAGCAATTAAATGCAATGAGTATGCAAATGCATTAGCCCGATACGAGACGAGGCCATGGCCAGGCCTGTGCCCGCAGTGGCTTCCTAGAAAACGTGCCCGACAAGTGTCGATGTGGATGCCCCATGCCCCATGCCCGATGCCCGTTGCCCGATGGTCCGTCCGATGGATGGTGCCGCGCCTGTCGCTGGCGGGGCGTGAGTTACGGATAACGTGCTTAGATTGGCCTTCTGGCCGCTCTCGACCGCTGCACGGTCTCTGCCAGGCGTATAAATCAGGTAACAACAAAGTATCTGACAGATGCAGAACGCAATTTTCGTTTTATGCTGCTTATAAGAGCCAAGACTTCAGGAGGTTCAGAGCTCCGGCGATAAGCCACAAATGAAGAGGGCGTTACCACAAAAGAACCCCAAAACTCTCCTTCTTTGCGAAACGTAGAAGATTCCCCTGCAGTTCCATGCGTTGGCGGTGCTAGAAGGCCAAACAGAGATCTCGGCGAGAAGATTGTGGTGGTCAAAGTCAAAGTCAAAGCCAAATAAACACGCACAGAACATGCCCTCCAAAACGGCGGAAGGGAGCGCCGCCGCAGCCTCCGCCGCTCTCTCCGCATGGACCAGCATTCTCTAGACTCTAGAGTATTAGCAGATGTTATCATTTCCCCGACGAAAATAATAATAATAATATGAATAGCAGGCAGATCCAAGAGGAGCATAGAATGAAAGGTATAAGAAACGCGATCAGGCAAAGCTTAGCCAACGACCGGATAAGCTTTGGAATAAGCTCCCTTCAATCAGTGGGAATGAGTTCCCCTCCCTCTTCTCTCTTTCAATCAGCACTTCACTGTTTCTAGTGCAGGCTGTGGAAGCTTTCCAAAATCTCAGGGTTGCCTTTCTATTCTTTTAAATTCCACATGGGAAACGCGACGCGACTTCTAGCTTGGAATGCTGTACAGTTATCCTCCTAAAACCTTATACCGAAGACGGATCGAATCTATTTGAGGTTAATCCCTTATAATCCGATCCGGATATACCGATATCCCTGTCCAGAAAGTGTATCTTTAACTGCGGCTCTATATGTATACAAATGTATGCATGTATGTATGTATGTACTTCCTTTCTTTCTCGCTTGTTTGCCCTTTAGCTTCGCCTTCGCGTTCCTCGCGCCATGCTGTATGTCAATTTAGGAATTGGCGCCCAAATGGCACATAGAGAAGTCATGTAAAATGATACGCTTGCTATCTCGCTCCAACAATTCCAGCTAAATTGGAAGCAGCATCCACGACAGCAGCGGCAGCGGCAGCAGCCGCATCCAACAGCAGTTTAGAAAATAGTCAAAGACGGACAAGAATTTTATGCAATGAGAAAGGGAGAAAATGAGGAGGTAGCCAGCGAGAGAGAGAGAGAGAGATATATGTATATGGGATAGAGGGGCAATGGGAAGTGAGTCCAAAGAGGTATTCAGGAATGTAAGAGAAAAACCTGCGATTCGAGAACTGGTCGCTGTTTGTCGGTTGGCAGTTGTCCGCCCAACAGGCAAGAGCAAAGAAAAAAAAAGGAAAGAAAGAACGCCACAAAAAAGTGGCACCCATAGATGCATTCGGCCAGCAGTTGCGTTTCGCTTCGCTTCGAGTGGTTTTTGCCTGGAACCAAATGGATGTCCATCTCCTCTCTGTGTTTGTCTCTATGTGTATGTGTATGTGTGTGTGTTTGTATAAGTTTGGAGCGAGTAAGAGAGTGTGCCTGTGAGCCCCCCGAGGCTGGGCACTGGAGACTGGGTACTGTGGACTGGACCCCGGGACCATCGATAAAGTCCACCGCATTGGAATGCGAACAATTTCACGATTGCTTGTGGCGCACATTGGCATGTTTTGCGCTCAACTTGAGAATTTTGTTGCAATTTAACGCGTAATAAAATAATTAGCTGCGGGCTCTTCCTCTCAGGCTGTCCACTCTCCTCTCCTGATATTCTTCTCTCTTTCTTTGGCTCTCTTTGTTGATTTATAAGCTGTGCTTAGGCAGCGGTGCTTGAGGGCTTTCCAGGCACATCCCGTTGGAATGAGAGTATGTAAATGAGAGCAAGGTGACCTTGATTCTGAGTAAGCTCTTCAAAAAGAGAGGGCGTTATATGACAATTCGGTTTCCATTACGAATCTAATTAAGAGGATCCCTCTTCTGCTGCTCTTCTACATGCGATTTGTGCATTTCAGTGCATGAGCGTCAGTGCCACAGGAGTTGACGCAATCTTAATCCTTACTAATCTCTTTAAATGTATGTACATCAAATTAATTTGGATATTTATGCAATTTATACACCGTTTGATTCGCATCTGCCTACGCAACTGAACAGCCCCATTTGTGGCTTTAAGCATGAGCTTTAATCCAATTAAGTTTCCCCCTTTGCTACGCTCCTGCCTGTGCGCTGCTTCCAGTTTATGTTTAAGCATTTCCTATCGTCCGTCTAGCTGCCAAAGGGACACTGGACACTCCACTCCACTCGAAATGCGGACACAGACACGGACATCAGCCAGTCAAGACAGTCAGCCAGCCAGCAGGGGAGAAGGGTTCCAGGGATCTGTCTTTGAGACATGCGCCTGAAACTTATCCAACATCGTTGACGTTGTCGTCTGTTCAGCCTCTTCTTCTTCTTCTTGTTCTTTTCGCTGGGGTTCTGTTGTTGTTTTTGTTTTTGTCCCCTGACATGACAGCGCGGAATATGATGAAAGGGCCAGAGTCAGAGTCAGGGTCAGGACTGGGGCTATACTGGGCTGGGGGTTAGTGCAAGTCCAAATTGTTTTGCGTTTTGGCATTCTTTAATACCCTTACAAAAGGTACAATTCTATTCACGAAATTAAATTAGTGAAAATCCATATGTATACAAATTGTTGGCTTTTAACTAATTTTGAATTTTAACATAATGGAATGCTTCGGTTCCAATGCTTCGTTGCTCAGTAAAAATGTATTCGAATACGATCTGCGAGGGTATCTAAAGCTTCTTCATGTGATATTCGTGATATTTACTCCCTCTCTTTCTCCTTCTCTCTCTCTCTCTCTCTCTTTGTCTCTGTGCTGATCTGCTTTGCTTGGCTTTTGTTTAATTTTGGCTGCTCGTTTTTTTCTTGTTTTTGTTTGTGGCTAAGCTAAGCCCTTTTGTAGTATTGCCGCTGCTGTTGAGTTAATCAGCATTGAAATCATTTTGCCATCATTTTGATTACTGCCTGATTGTTTCTGCTTTCCTGTTTTTTTTTTGTTTTCTTTTCTTTTTCAACTTTTCTGCTTCTTGAGGTTAAATTTGGAGAGCGGCGTAATGCCTGATTAAGTTTTATATGTAGGTACATACGATATATGTACATATATATTTGAAGGCCATAAATAATTGTCATGGTGTTTGAACTGCAAACTGGAAATATGTACTACACTCGCACATGGCCAAACATGTTTGTGCGTGACAGAGAGAGAAAGGGATAGGGATATATGTGCATATGTATGTACTATGTACAGGGACACGGACAGGGTGTACGGTCTCCAGCTGCTGCTGAATGTTGGATATTTTGATACCATTTTCCACTTACCTCGGAGAAATCCCGCTGCGACATCTTATTTAAAAGCTGTTCGCCAGCGACGGCAATTTTGGCATTGTTCTCGCTATTACTATTGGCATGATGATTATTTGCATTAAAATTTAATGGCAAATTTATAAGATTCTCATAATTCGTCATTTGTATGCCACAAGAGGAGAAGAGTCATACCATCAAAAAGCGCCTTCGTTCTGCAACAAAACAAAAGAAAAGAAAAGAACAGAACAGAGAAGATTATGTTTATGTATAGACAGCGGTGGGGGGGGAGAGAGAAGAGTGAGGTGGAAGAGAGAGAATGATGGCGGGAATGTAAGAGCAAAAACAAAAGCTTCCAGCCAGAGAGGAGAGGAGAGGAGAAGACTGACAATGAGGGCTTTGCTTTCAAATGCCAAGCGAATTCTAGGGAAAACAACACTGAGAGAAACAAAAGACCAAGACATTCCACATCTTGCGTATTCATTCCGTACATATTGGGGCTCCGACTAAAAGAATAATCTGTGTGAAATATCAGATAGATACGAAACTACGGCTATATTTGTACATAAATACAGAATTTAGGCATAGAAAATTATGGGTTCTGCACATACGAACATAATCATCTAGTAAAATAACTCTCATTAATACTCGTAATTATGGAATTCCACACATACGAAAGCCATATCTATTTGGCTCTAAAATGTCTACAAAACTCTGACGGTTCGGATATTTTTTTTTCTTTCAGTGAAGGGATGAACGCCGACAACGACGCCTCTTATGCAAATATTGGCCCGATCCTCAGTCGCAGTCACATAAACTTGACAATTGAATGTGGCCATAAATTTGTGGAACCCGCAGACGTCTCGTCTCGTCTCGCCTCTCTCCCTCCCCAGTGGCCTGCCCACCACAGCCCCGTCGTCCCCGGGTAGCACTTTTCGCACAGTGGCCTGAGCTCAGTGGGAATTCTGTTTTGCGAGACCAGAAGATTCTGATTGCGCCATTCACTTGCCAGCGGCGCCTGGCTATCATCGCCATCATTGGGCTGGGACGGGCTCAGCCACGCCCCGACTGCCGACAGCCGACTGCCGACTCCCGCCCAGATGGACTTGTTATCATTTAATTGAGTTTGCGGTAGCTGCAAAACTCTTCTTAGAGAAAGTACGCAGGCACCGCAACAAGCAGCAAATCGTAATTAAAAAACCAAAATTGGCCGAATCAATTAAATCTCTTTTTTATAGCGGAAATTGGTAGCATCTGAGACCCATACCAAACCAAATCAAACCGTTGCTGTTGCATAGAAATTGCTTTTGTGTGGCACTCGTGTGTCTTTTAATAGATTTCCAAGGGGTCTGGTCTTGGTGGCGTTGCGGCTAGAAGCCTTAGGTCTGCTGGAGGCCTTAATTGAAATGTTATGCCGTGCAATGACAAAAGACTTGAGTGACAGACGGGTTAACCGCAAACGCCATTGACTCGATGGACTGACTCGCACTCCTCAAACGTTTGAATGATTCTAATAAAGTTCCATTGGTTCTACTGACTCTACATTGGATGCGCTGGCAACAGCAATGGAATGCTGATGAGAGAAAACCAAGTGGTTTTCACAGAGGGAGAGGCCAATACGAAAAAAAAGATATCATAGCAGACAGGTCCGAGGGCACTCAATATACATAAATACATATAAAAACTGACTCCCTCTACTCTTGATTCGGGTGAAACGTTTCTTGGCCGCTTGGAATCCCAATGAGGAATCCATACACAACAGTAAAAATACTGATACTACTGCTGTTCTCTCTCTCTCTCTCTCGGTCATGGGATATTTAACTGTTTCTGACTTCTAACAAATCTAAAATCTAGAGCCATGACTGTACTTATTTGTAGAACCGTTTCGCACTGCTTTGTACATTGCGTGCACTGCTTGCCCATTGGAATTTGATCCGTTTCAATTTTATTGAGTGGAAGAAACACTGGAATGGCATTGAACATTCCAATTGGAATTTGCTGGCGGCATTTATGATCGTTTCTGTGATATTTTTACGATCCGTTTCGATGCACTCAATGCTGCGGCATGTTTCCAAATCAATGAGCATAAAAAAATTCATAAACCGTAATGCATTCACCTGGCTCCCTCTCACCTCTCTCTCTCTCTATCGCTCTCTGTCTGTCTTTTATAGATCGGTGCTGCCATAAAACGCTTATCAATTGCCTTGCCGCCTGTGTGGCGGCATTTTTAACAGTTTGCTTTTATTACTTTTATTGGTTATGTTTTCTTTCTTTCGCCATTTCCCTCTGCTCCGTCTGCCCCGTCTGCTCTTTTGCACTTTTTGCACTATTACTCGTATTATTAGTTTCTGCGTCTGTCTGCTTATTGTTGCTGCCCGCTGACTGCTGCCTGGTGGTGCTGCTGCTGTTTGGCTTTTAACGATTATGAAGCCCGGTTCCATGGATCCAAATGAGCTAATTTAGATGCCTTGATGGTTTTATAATTGTACTTGTACACCGTCGTTTTTATGGCAGCTGTTTTTATGTCTGTCTATCTGTCCGTCTGTTCGTCTGTGTGTGTGTGTTTGAATGTGTGTGTGTGAGCAGCAGCGGCAATGACAGAAGGCAAAGATGAGTCGCTTTTTCCCCATTTCATTGAGTTTTTCATATCTATTGGGAGTTTGGCACTGATTTTTCTATGCAATGAAGTCATATGGGAAATGATTTGGTTGTGTTTTATCAAATCACTGCAAAGATTAAAGGTTTTTTTTCTGTACTTTTTACTTTTGCAAGTTCGTGTCCCAAGTCTTTTGTATTACTCTGGAATTTCCTTAGAAATTAAGTCATATCGGTAATGATGGTTTTGATGTTTTATGTAGCATTATCTCAGTTTTAGTTCATAGACTTTTTGTGTCCTCTTTTTTTGTTTTGCAAGTTCGTGTCTTAAGTCTTTTATATTTCCATAGAAAATACTTTCCAAATATTTACTTTGCTTTCTATATATTGGTTTTTTTTCTTAAAATCTTGAAATGAAGTCAAATTTATGTAAGGTCAGTGCACGTTCGCAAATGCTTTCCGATTTACTTTTTAAAACGAAAAAACTGGTGCTTCCGCTTTCGCCAAAACGCGAAATTTGTGCGTTTTCAAAACGGATACATTTCCTCGCCGAAACGTTTTCATACAAAAAAAATCAATCTCAATTGCAAATGGAAAAAAACGATGACAGGAAAAAAGAACAAAAGGACAGGAGAGAATGAAACATACCGATGACAAATACTTGCGAAAACGGGAGCCCCTAAAAACGAGACGTTTTGGGCTGAAAGCGCAAAACGTAAAAGTGAAAATCGGAGCTAGCCTGAATATACTTTTTACATTTTAGACTCTATAAAAACAGCTGTAGACCATTTTACACTATTTTTTTCATTTTTAGCTAAAAGTTAATCTTTTTATATAATTTCGTGAGGGAATAGAAGTATCTTAAAATTCATATAGCTACGATTGCTATCCTCTCTTTTTTAGCGTGGAGTTGAATATATTTGGAATTCCGTGAACCGAACCGATCCGATCCGATCCACTGTCTCTCATTGTCGCTAACGAACAGTTTCTTGCAGTTTATTTCTGTGTGGTGTGTGGAAATTCGCAACAACTACAGCAACAACAAGCCAAAACATGAACAAGAACCACTTTGAATTCCTTTTGTCAGGTCATTAGCGTTAACTAAAGTTTGCCTTAAAGTTAGACTCCTTTTGAATGGCCACAGTACCCCCCATGTGGCTACATCCCCATCCCATCCCACCCGACACTCCACTGCTCCACTGTCACAATAACAAAGTGTTGCAACATTGTTGCATTCGGGCTACGTTGGCGGTCGTTTAACGAGCACAAGACTCAGCCCTGGGCACCAGCCTTGGCAACAACACAAAGAAGGAGGGAGGACGTGCAACATCAACCAAAAAGAAAAGAAAACATGAACATCCATGGACCCAGGGACCATCCAGGGACGAGGAGTACACGCTGGTTCTTTATTACAACTTCTATAAATGATTTCCGCTATTAAAATGAAACACTTTTGCATAATTTTTCACTTAGAAAGGACAACAGGCCACAGAGCCAAAGAGCCACAGACCCAGGCGGCAAACAGAGGGGGAAGGGAAGAATCATACAGCATACAGTAAGAAGAAATTCCTCACGCTTTATAAGGCCCGCCAGGTATGCCCGAAAATTCCACACACCACAAACGCCTACCCAGCCACAGACATGTCCATGTCCAGACTCGGAGACCCTTTGCTCTACCCAGACCAGACCTCAGTATGTGGGTATCTCCATCCAGATACCTCGTTCCTCGTCAACGTCTTCTTCGTTCGGGTCTTGATAATGCGCCTCCGCCTTCTTTTCCATCTCCATCTCCCTCTCCATCTCGTAACCTGTTGAAATGTGTGACAAATTGGGCGTAAAGAGGGCCCCATCCCCATCCCTACTCCGATCTGCCTTTATTTCTACCACCATAACCCCTGGCCATGCAACGACGTGGGCGTGACAACAGCGATTTTGGTACCGATTTTTTTTTTTTTTGAATCTTTCCTCTTGGGCCGAAAAAATACATTATTGGAGCTCGGTCTCAGTACAAAAATTGAGTCATAAATTTTATGTTTATTAAACTGTTAGCCTGAAGTTTATTCCATTCCATTCCAGTGGGGAGCAGAGCGATAAATGATTAAGAAAATTATCTTTACTTATGTCTATAGAGATTAGGGGAAATTAGGAGAAAATTAATGAATATAAAGCTCATTTATTGCACACCGAAGCAAACATATATTTACTGATCGAAATACTTCCGTCTACGTTTTCCTCAGACAAGCTGCTGCTGCTGTTTTGATTTTTCCCAAGGTTTTCCTTCAGTTTTCCTTCGGCCTCCCCCGAACACATTTGCGACTTGTTAACTAACAAATCGGCAACAAAATTAATCACACAAATACGAAATGTGTTGCGTTTTATATGAGGTGTTTCGGTTTTTTGTTGATTTTTGGCTTTTCATGGCCTTAACAGGGAGCTTGTACAATTTCGTGAAAACTCATTAAAATTGTTTGGTGCTGCTGCTGCTGCTGCTGCTGGTTGGTAAAGCATTAAACTATTTCCCAGTAGCCACGAACATGAAAACAGCATGGAATGGAAAAAGGAAACAAGGCGAACGAACGGTTCGGCGAGCGAAGGAGAGAGACATGGACATGGATGTAGACAAAACGAAAAGCAATTTTAATGAAGCCAGAGTTAGAGGCACCAGGCACTTGTTGTTGTAGCTGCCGCTGCCGCTGATGCTGATGCTGTTGTTGCTGTTGCTGCTGTAGCTGTTGTGGCAGGCCGCATTGTTGCTGCCTTATAAGCGTTGCATGCATTTGTTGTCCGCAATGCTGCTGCGAGTGGCACGATGTAATTGACATCATTAGACTAAAGCGCAGCGAGACCGAGTCGGAGTCCGAGTCGGGCCAAAAGGAGCTCTAGAAAGTGGCAGCCATGCTGCAGCAACCACCGTTAGCCGTTACCGTTCTATGGAGAGCGAGCGAGCCAGCGAACGACCCACCGCAGTGTGGTGTGGAGCCATTTAGGGTCAAATTATGCAAATTATTAAATGAAAATCAAATCTAATATAATTATTTTTATTGACCTGCAGAGACAGGGACAAAAGAGGGGGTAGGGGCCCCTTCGGTTTTGAATTTGTAATTCCCTTGTCACATAAATTTATTGCTTAAGCATTTTTGGTCAAGACTTTTGGTTTGGGAACATTTTTTGGGTTCACTTCACCCACCCTACAACTACTACTCACCATGGAATGGAATGCCGCTGCAGACTGGAAAGTTTACCTTGTACTTCTCTCTTTCCTCTCTCTCTCTCCTGTTGTCGGTGTTGTTGTTTCTGTTATTGCCGCTGGTTCTCTGATTTTCTCCTTTTTTCCGTTTGTTTTTGCTTGCAGCTTTTCTCTTTCTGCTCTTCTTGTTTCTCGTTTTGTTTTATCACAGACTGAGGAATTATTTTAAAATTAATTTAATTGGTGAAAATATGCGGAATGAAAATGAGTGTCAACGAGAGGGGAGAGGTAGAGCAAGAACGAGAGCGCCGAAGAATTTAGTACCGAAGCTTTTTCTTTTTTTCCTTTGAGGAAAATATATGTATGTATTTATAGTGTTATAGTACATTTGTACCTACAAATGCATGTTTATATGTATGTCCCATACTGCACTAAATCATTCCGATCCCGATTAGCAGTAAGTCCTTTTCCCTACAACAACAAGCCACGAATGCGGACCTCACCTTGCACTCCCTCTCTCTCTCACTCCCTCACACGCACTCTATAACGCGCACATACACATTTACGCACGAAAATATTTGTTGCCGTAATCCATTTGCAGTTTTTTGCGTTACATAAAGTTATTAAAGTTGTGCAGGCCGTTATGGTGTTTTACATTTGCTTTTGTTGTTCTTTGCATAAATTAAAAATTCATTTTTATGGCTTTTATGTGTCATTCTGTTTGGAAATTTATGTAAAATACGGGCTGCTGCTTCTGCGGCTGCACAGCGGCCAACAACAAGAAGCAACAGATGAAGCAGAAGAAGAAGAAGGCATGGATGGCCTGAGTCGCACTCATACATGGAAACGAAACCCACCAAACACACAAACACACACACACACACACACAGCACTTACACATGCCTGGGTCAAACAAGTCAAGCAACTTTTTTTCATCTTTTTGCTGGAAGCGGCCAATCTTTGGATTGCCTTCCTTTGAGTCTTTCGATGTTGTTGTTGGGTTCCTTGTTTTCTACAACTTCTTGTTGTTGCTTTTGATATTAGTAGCATTTACTGTGGAATGCACCAAAGCGAGAACGTTTTGGGGAAAATTACGACAACTACAACAAGTCCGTCTCGGCCATTGAAATCGAAGTCCATGTTGTTTGGCGAAAATGGGGAAAAATTCATGGCCTCGATTGCAGACCGAAGAAGAAAGGGAGAACCACAGAGAGATACACAGTGCATAAGTTCCGAAAACGCCAGCGGATGTCAAAGCTACCTTGCTGAGTTCAAAGGCCGTTGCCGAAATTTCTTAACTTTTGTTTCGCATTTCTTTTTCTCAAACTCACTTTACAAATTTGCCACAATTGAAAAAATGGAAGTCGTTTTTCGAAACCGATACCACCGCGCTTGGATCACTTCACTTCGTTGGGAGCTACGCGTGCGCACGACCTTTCGGTACCGTAATTTCTGTTGGCTGGATCGATGCGACCAGTCCGAACTTAACCCTCTTAAGCCCCCTCTATTTAAACAGGTAAAAAACTTGAGTTAACCCGAAAAAAAAATACTGCTGGAAATTCTTCTAATAGATTCATCCTATCCCTCCTCTTTACTTTCAAAAAAGGCGATATAATTCTTTACGATTTTTTAAGATTCATCATTTTTGTGGGGTGTATTTTAATATCCTCTAATCGACAATGGGTTAATCGTCCTCCGCCCATGATCAGAAATCATATTCCTCGATTTTGATATTCGTTTTAGTATAAATAACTAGCTAGGACCCTCAGCCCTGAAAACATAATTTTATTCGATTGATGAATCAATTTCCTACGTGACTGGTTAATTTTAAGAACTCCTTTTATTGGATGGTATATAAATTTAGGTTTAAACAGAAAATCATAACTAAAACTAACAATTTTTTACATGTTAACTACACAGTAACTACATATCTGGTACATATAAACTAAATATTCATGGAGTATGGACATTTTTATACCCTACTTCTTTCAAATAAAGTTGAAATTCTGTTATCCAAGCTTCTTTAAAACCTAATTATTAATAACTTTTTCTCAGATCGACATGTTGTTGACCTATTCATGAATATAATTGGATTTCCGTATATATGTACATATAAGTATCTCGATCCCAATTTATATTTTCGATATCAGTAGGAATACCATAAACTGTTAATATTGGTTGATCCTGTTCCATCAAATCGAATATCAAAATCAAGGAATATAATTTCCGAGCATGAATAAAATATAACGATTAATAAGCTTCTTTATTTTATAGATTTGTTTAGCTAGAAGTGCAGCACGCACAACCATTGCCCCACCAAAAAAAAAAAAAACTTCGTTCAATTATGTTAAGCATGTGCTTACTATATTTTATTATTTGGTAATAATAAAATTGAATAAACTAGAAAAATTACGACTTAAAATAATCTAAAGAGCCATACTTAACCAAATTGATTTGTACCTGAAACGTTGGGTCCAAGACTTCTCACATACATACACTTATCACTTATTATTCCTCTTCGCCCAGCGGTATGAACGCCGGCAGTGCCCCTAACTTTGGTCGTTGGCGGAAACTAACTGGGCCCGCCTCCGCTGACGCCTTCTCCTCCTCCTCCACGGACAGCTCTTCTTCGCTTTCGCGATTTGGCTGGTCAGCGGCAGAGGCTGGCTCGTCCTGGGTTGTCGGCTCGCTTTTGGACTTAAAGTAGCGAGAACTACTGGGGTGTTCCGTTCCAGGGTTAGCAGTCTGAGGAGTTTCCTGGCTACCGACAGACTTTCGCTTCGTCTTGGGCTTGGGCTTTGTCAGCCGCTTTGAGGTCTGCTTGCAGAAGCGACACTTGGCCAACTCACAGGTACCCTTGCGCTCCAGCTCGGGGCAGGCAAACTCGTGACGTTTGTTGCACTTGAAGAAGCAAAGGCGTTAATAGGATGATTTGCCTATAGAGCAAGACAACTTACCTCGGCAGCAAGCGGGCAATAGCCACGCACAAAGTCAATACAAATCTCAGTATTGCGGCTGAGCTTCTTGTGCAGATAGGGGCAGTCCTCGCGCACACAGACGCCACGCAGATAGTAGCGGCAGACGGGCATCTTCTCCAGCGTAACATTGTGCGACAGCAGGCAGTCGGACTTGGTGCATTCGCCTCGCAGGAAGCTGAAAATAGTTAAGCAAAGTTAAGCAAAAAAAGTTACCGCTTTGAGCATCCACTCGGAACACCATCGAAGAGTCTCTCCTCGCACGGCTGAGGGACCAACCTGGGACAGATTGTGACCTGTCGCTTGTCGTGCAATTTTCGGCACTTTCCACGACTGTGCGCCACACATTTACCGAGCTTCTGGTAAATGGCACATGGCACATTTGTCTTCACCAGCGACTTGTTAAGCAGCGTCAGGCTGCGCTGCCTGGCGTTAATCAAATGGGCGCGCGACACATGATTCGTAGTGCGTATAAAAACATTGTTGGTCTTGGCCGAGGCCACATAGGTCAAGCCACCGATATCGATGCGACGGAGGGTGGTTCGGTTTCCGTTTAGCTGTGTTGCACCACCACCAGCTGTTGACGATGCTGCCACGGTTGTAGCTGGTACTCTGGTTAGACGGCAGCCCGAGGGATCAATGATAAACTTGTTGCCGCTCACGAGCAGAGTACGGCCGGACAATGATCGGTTAACGGTTTTTGGTGTCGTCGATTTGGCCACAGCTCCTGTTGGGGCGTCCAGTTTGGTGAGCTTGTTCTTCGATATCTTCCTGTACATCACTCCATGTATGCTGACCATGCTCAGGGACTTGTTAACGCTGGCCTTAACCACTGTCGGCTTTGAGCTAATTGGTGAGGAATGTACGTTTGTATGTTTACTGTGGCAGAGTCGACTAAATATTGGGTCTAACCTCAGGTTTTTGCCTGTCTCCGCCTCGTTGGTACGCTGCAGGGCGTATTGACCCACAAATTCGCCGAGGGTGCGACGCTTCTTGACCAGGGGAGTAAACGTTAGGGAAATGTCGCGCACTAGTTTGTATTTCGTGCGCTTGGCAGGAGGTGGAGCCGTGACAGTGGGCGTTGTCGTTGTCGTTGGCTTCACAGCTGGCTGACGCACTATTTTCCGTTTGGATATGCTGACCAGAGGCGGCTGGGTCACAACAACGGGAGAGGGAACACGCAGAGGGGCAGCCTTAACGGGCGCCTTCCGCACCAGGCAAGTGCTGGCCTTGCTTATTATCTTTGCCTGCGGCGTGCTGGCTGGAATATGTGGCGTTACCTTGGTGGCCACTCGTTCTTGGTAAAACGGAACGGAGACCTGTTGCTGCATCTCTTGCATCCGCTCCTGATGGCGATACTCCTCGTACCTGGCTTGCTGGCGCTGCAGGAAGTACGGGTTTATGTGGATCGCAGGCAGTAGAGGTGGCAGCGACTGTTGCTGGTGCTGAAACGGATGAGCAATTCGCCCTTGCAGAGCCATCTGAAAATTTGGATTAATGTACACTTTTCGCGTCGCGGACGGCAAGATTTCCTCCGTGCTCAGGTGGGGCAACATTTTTCTAATCACTTTTCAGGCGTTCCGTAATAGTAGTTTCTATTGTATTGATAAACGAAATTTAAACAAACACCAAAAACTATAGGCATGCCTTTGTTACGTATTTTCGTTGCCTAGTGATGACACTTGAACGATTGCTCTAGGAGTGCGATAAGCATACTTGGTTGGTGAATGGCAAATGTCATATGTTTTCGAACACTGCGAATGACAAAACGTGTCTTGCCTGCTTTGAAAATCTGAAGAGAAATTTAATTTATTGACTTAAAAATGGGCAAAGAACGGGGAAGGGGACGCAGAAACCATCAGTCTAGGCCTTATAATAAAAATAATTGGCGTGGCCAGAAGAAGGAGCGCTCCCAGCACAATGGAAACCCACGTAACAGGTGAGAAAACCAATAAATTTGTGGTGTCCCCATGACCGGCTTTTATTCCTATCGTTTCCAGATCAGCGCCACAGCAAAAGTCCACACTGCTCGAGAACCAGGTGGGCATAACGGAATTCACCAATGCAGATGCTCCCGGATTTACGGGCATTTTAAAATCGCGTTTCTCCGACTTTCATGTCAACGAAATTGATACCGAGGGGCGCGTCCTGGAACTGAATGATTATACCGTACCAAAGGCTGTAGTGGAACGTGTGTATATTCGGAGGGCAATAAAAATATTCGTATAAATTTCTTATTTATATTAAAATTGCAGCTGTGGATCCACAAAAGTTGGATGAATGGCGCAAGGAGCTGGAGGAGGTGATTGGCCCAGATGTCTGGAAGAATATAGCCAGCTTGGCGGATGCCAAATTTGACCCAAAGACTGAGCAGAAAGTAGAGATCGATGTGACCAGCCTTGACAAGGAGAAGCGCACGAAAATTCACCAGCTGGTGAAGCAGTTGTACCTGGGCAAGCTAGTCTCCACCACATTGGGCCAGACACAGGCTAAGGAGAAGCCGCAGGAAGAGGTGCCGCAAAAGGTCCCAGCGGAGGAACCAACCCCAGTGGTGGAACCAAACCCAGTGGAGGAAGCAATCCCAGTGGAGGAAGCAACCCCAGTGGAGGACAAGAAAACCATACGCATAATGAAACCAAAGCATGGACGCGGTAAGTGCTAGGCCATTTTCTAAAGAATCTTCATCAATAGAGTTATATTTGAATAGGCGACAATCGTTGGAACTTTCCTGGAGAGTTTGTCACGTTCCTGGTGCACAAAACGAATATAGATACCAGTGAGGTGGCCTCCACCCTAGCCTCTCGCCTGAAGTAGGTTCACCCACGAAACCCCCATAATTAATCGAATCTAATTGAGTTGCTTCATTTCCACAGCTTACGACCCTCCCAAGTCAACTACTGTGGGACCAAAGATAAGCGCGCCAAGACTACGCAAAACTTCTCCATCAAGCGCCGTTCGCCCGATAGCATAATCAAAGCTGGACGAGCCATCCGAAATGTCTTCTTCGGTAACTTTAACTTCAGATCCACGACCCTAAAGCTGGGTGATCTGCAGGGCAACCGTTTCCGCATTGCCTTGCGTCACATTGCCAAGGAGCGGAAGGCAGATATTGAGGTTGCGTTGGAGTCCCTCAAGGAGCGCGGCTTCATCAACTACTACGGTCTGCAGCGGTTCGGCAATAGTGCCAGTGTGCCAACGTATGAGGTGGGCGTGGCTCTGCTAAAGCGCGACTACAAGTTGGCCTGCGAGCTGATCCTGAAGCCCCGTGACACGGACATGGAGTTCATGCGGGCCATACGAAAGGAATGGTGGGAGAAACGCGACTCTGCGGCGGCCGCTGCCAAATTCTATGGCGACAAGTTCATCGAGAAGAAGCTACTGGATGGCCTCGCCAGATTTGGGGAGACCGACTATTCCTCAGCTTTGCGGCAGATACCACGCAACATGCTGATGCTGTATCCGCATGCCTATCAGAGCCTGATCTTCAACCGCATCGCTTCGCGAAGGATCAAAGAGTTCGGCCTGAAGCTGATCCCCGGCGACTTGGTTTATGTGGAGCAATCGGAGCCCATGGAGGAGGAGAACCAGATTGATTCTGCTGAGACCGAAGCTGCGGAGACTGACGAAGGAGATCTTCCAGAAGGCGCCGAAGAGGAGGACGATGCCGCCGTGGAAGAGGAATCGGTTTTCAAGCGCAAGGTGCGACCGCTGAGCGAGGAGGACATCGCCAGCGGAAAGTATAAGCTTTCCGATGTGGTCCTGCCCCTGCCCGGTCATGACATAACATATCCCGCCAACGAGTGTGGAGCTTGGTATGCGGAAATGATGGCCGAAGTGGGTCTCTCATCGGAGCTACTCAAGCACAAGGAAAAGACGTACGCCCTGGGGGGCGCCTACCGCAAGATGATCATTCAGCCAAACGACCTGCAGTGGAGTTTCCGGCGGTACAACACTCCCGAGGACACGCTGATAGCCTCCGACTTTGAGCTGATGAAGGGTATTCCAATCACTGCTGAACCCTCCGAGGACGATGCCAAGTATCTGGCCCTCGTGCTGGAGTTCTCGTTGCCCACGGCTGCCTATGCCACCATGCTGCTGCGCGAGCTGTTCAAGCAGGATACCTCGACGGCCACACAAATGGAGCTGGAGCAGGAGGCGATGACTAAGAAGGAGGATAAAGATACCCCATCAGATAGCCCAACAATTGTTGAGGAAATGGGAGAGGGGGAGACGGAGACTGCGGTGGAGACTGTGCCAGAGACTGTGGAGCCTGAGAAGGAGGCGGAGGGACAATAACGTACGGCAGCAGAAATCAATATACTCAGGGAAATCAATTTTACGCGCGTTGCCCGATGCTCCCGTTATATTTGTATGTAACTTTGAACCAACCACAACAATAACAATGCGCGCACGTGAGAGGGGTGTAAGCTCGTTTCCGCTCTCTCTCCCGGTGCTGGGTTGCTCTCTCTGGCGCCCAGGCACAAGGTATATTCAGTTTAAGATAAGGGCCGCTCTTTGTGCGGTCGACTACCCACCCTCTTTCTCTCATTCCGATATAGGTTCGGGCCTTACCACATATTCAATATGCCCTGACCTGACCAAGCAGGACCAGGACATTCATTCGTTGCTGCATTTATTCGTAAGCTGGCAAAGCGAAAGCTTTGGACGCGGCGCAGTTTCCCCCTGCCCAACCGTCGCACGTCTCTGTGTGTAGTTTTAACAGAATCCTTTCAATGCAGAATAATATACAAATACAATAAATAAATGAACTTTTGAACAAACTCAATTAAACCGTTACAAGTGCATCGCAAATAACCAACAAATAAAAGCAAAGCCAAGGTGAATTTTGTTTGATTAAATATTACTAGAGTATTTTAGGCGCGATTTTTAAAAGTAGCGTTTATTTCAAAATTTAAACTAAAACTAAAATTAAAGCTAAACAACACATTGAATGAACACAACGAATGCCGAAGATTTGTGAATTAATCCTACATTTAACTGTACAATAGTGGACTGGCGCTTATCGATTTTTGTTTGTGCTAAAATCAATCGATAATTTGGTGTTTAATACCGAATGTGCGGGAGGGAGGTGGGTGGCCGTGGCGGCGGCGTCGGCGTCGGGGCCTGGCTATTGGAGAAGTTCCATGTAGTAGTGGGCTTTTTGTTGGAAGGGGAAAAGGGAGAGGTGAGGACATGGGCACACACAGTAGTTAAGGGTGCACGACGACGACGACGCGCCTTGTCGGTTGTGGTTTTTGTTTTCGCTAATATCGCATGGTCTGGCTGCCTCGCGGAGTCATCAAATTAATAAGCTAAAAATGCTTGTTTTGGCGTCGTCGCGCACACCCCCTCCCAGGTATTGACCTGCCTGCCCCTTACCACCCTCCCCCCCGCAGACTGATCCAGACGGGGATATTGAACATGTTATTGCTTGCGCGCGCATTCTTTGACCAGCTCCACAAAACTGCGTCATAGCAGGAGTTTTTGACGTGGTTGTGTTCGATTTTTGTGTGCTGTGTGCTAAATAACCAAATCGTCGATTGGTTTGGATTCCAAAACACGCAGATTGCATTTACATAAGTATGCAATGATTCTTTTTCCCGCCTTAACGCAATCCTCCTCGCCCAACCCCTCTAGCAGGACACCGACGCGCTTCATGGTATTGGCAGGGGTTAAAGGGGGTGGGGAAGAGGTAATTTGGCCACTACAACTTGCCATAGCCTTGGTCGCCTCTGCCCCTGTGCACTGTTCGTCCATTGCCTCTTGCAAAGTGTCCTCTTCGTCGTGCACCTCCTCAATAAGGGGGTCCGATTGCCGAGGACTCCTTACACCACCCATGCCATGCCTCCATGGCACCAGGAATCGCATTTTCGGCATCAGGCTCCATGTGGAGCCGACACCCCCGGCCTCCTTGGCTATTTCCTGGTGCAGTTTCGTTTTAAGTTGATCCCAACGGGTGGTGCATGTCTTGACTACAGTGGAACAGGGAATTGCTTCGATTTAAATATGTACGCAAAGAAAGTTAGGATAGAGTTCGGCTAATTACCATCGGTTTGCAGGGAGGTCGCAATGGTGCGCCAGAGCTCCTCATTGTCCTTTCGCTTCAATGCGTATGGAATGGGGCGGATTTGCCGCTCAAAGAGAAGGGGATTGCCCCGTACCAACCTGATTAGACGAGAGTCAAAGTCGGTCATTGTCGCAGAAGGCTGCAATTTGTTTTGTTTTGTTTGTATTTTTGTAATTTATAAGTAAGACAGTTAGCGATGACAACAGAAAGAATCGAAATCCCGATAGCTCAGTCGATTACTAAATGGAGACTGCTAGACAGGGCTGTTACACATCGTGGGGCTGTAGGTGGTGAGGTGAAAAAGATGTTTGAAAACTTGTTTGCCCCAGTCTCCCGCAATTTATTGATTTCTCTTATTGATTATCGTTGTCAATGTGCAGCAGCAGCAGGAGCAGCAGTTGTGCGTGCGAGGCGCTTCCGGCCGCGAGATGGCCGCCGAAAACTATCATCTAAAGTGGGACTCGCATTTGTCCTACTTAAACACTTCCATCGCCACGCTGTACAAGTGAGTAAATGAAATATCCTGCAGTGAACTCTTCTCCATATAAATAATCATTGGTTTTCATGCAGGAATGAAAAGTTTGCCGATGTGGTGCTGTACAGCTCCTACACCAGCAGCAGCATCAACTCGGACATACCCACGGTGGGCATCTCGGCGCACAAGTTCATTCTCAGCTCCTGCAGCCAGTTCTTTGCCACCATGTTCGAGACGGCGCCGATTACCTCGCCCAACGGCGTCATATACGTTGTGCTTCCGCCCGATCTGAGCCACCGGGCCATACAAATCCTGGTGCAGTACATGTACAGCGGGGAGGCCACCGTCTCCAACGACATCCTCAACGAGGTGCTGCGGGGCGGCGAGATTCTCAAGATCCGTGGCCTGTGCCGCTCCAGCTCTTGTGCTTCCAACAACAGCAGCACCACAGTCACGTCCTCGCACCACCATCCGCACGGCGGACATCTGCATCAGCGGGAGCGCGAGTCAGCGAGCGCCATGTATGTGTCGAATGGATCGCGTTCGACGCTTCCACCGCCACCGCCCATGTCCACACAGCTTCCTGGCGACATCTACAGCAGCAAGCCGAGCAGCAGCAGCAACAGTGGCTCCGGCCGATATACCTTGGAGCACCACCATCACCAGCCACAACCACAAAACCATCCACCATCGCACCAGCATCAGCACCAGCAGCACCAGCAGCACCAGAACCAGCACAATCATCATCATCACCATCAGCAGCAGCAGCAGCAGTTTCGTGGCCTCGGCGCTTCCGTCATGCCAAAGGACAGTCCCGTGATTGTCAAGTCGCCAAAAATGGCCGCCCACGCGGGTCTGCTGAGCGTGGCCAGCAGCAGCAAGCTGGGCATATCCGTAAACAAGGAGGTGGCCATCGATCCCGAGGACAAGTGCTGCTATGCAGCCGCCACCAGTCAGGTGGAGCAGCAGCCGCCGCCACCGCCATCATCGACGACCGCAGGAGCAGTGGCAGGAGCAGTAGCCGGAGGAGTTCCGCCACCACCAGCCATGTCTATATGCACAGAGGTGGGCTGCAGCAGCTGTCCCCTGGCCGTGGGAACCGCCACCGAGCCGGCGGAGACCACGCTGCGTCGGCCGGAGTACGAAGAGCAGGCGCTCTGTGATCGGGAGGATGTGGGTCTGGTGTACGAGCGTCGAATGCGTCGTGAGAGTGCCTGCGAGCGAGGTGAGTGTGAAAGATGTCATGGGGTATACATATATGTAAGTAATTCGATTGTGATCCATTGGACCTCCAACAGCTCACGAGTACTATGAGGCACCGCTGCACTTCGCCACACCACCGCCACCGCCACATCCGCACAGCTTTCTCAGCATCAAGCAGGAGCCCAGCGACTGGTCCAACAACCCACCAATAGCGGTCAATGCCAGCAACAACAACCACGAGGATGGGCACCTGTCGCCCAAGCAGCCGCTGGACTTTAAGATGAGCGCTGTCAAGCTGGAGGTGAACCGCGACCGGGCCACGCCGCACGAGGAGTCCGAGGAGCACACTCTGCGCGACTACAACAACTTCAAGCAGCTGCTCGTGTGTGAGATATGCCAGAAGACCTTCGAGGACACCAAGACCCTGGTCCGTCACCTGGGCACACACGCCAACGAGCCGGGATCTGGCACTAACCTCATGACGGCCAGTGCCAGCGGCAGTGCATCGACCACTTCCAGCAACACCAATCTCGCGATGCGAGCCCTCAAAACCTATGTGCCAAAGAAGCGACGCAGAGTCTCGGTGAGTCTCGTGGGAGTGCCGTGCCGCTCTAGTGATCGGTCCATGTGGCAGGTGCCTAACCATTTGCTTATCCCTTTGCAGCAACAGGAGAATAATATGGATCATGATCATGTCACCCTGCTCTGTGACTTGTGCTCCACGTAAGCGAAATCCAAATACTGAAATATAGTTTAGAGATACTAATTTTTTGTATTGCCCTGCAGATCCTTTGAGACGCCTGCGGAGTGGGTGCGTCATATGAACAGCCAGCACACGGAGATCGAGCTGGCCATGTTCAACAGCAAGAAGGATGGCGAGCAGAAGGGGTGTGTGTCCTAAATGCCCTGCCCCCCAAAACCCGAGCAAATGATGAACTCTGTTCACTTGCAGCCAGCACCAGCAGCAGCATGTCACCATAAGTACCACCAGCAGCATTAGCAGCAGCATCGGTGGCAGCAGCTCTTCCACAGTGTCCACCAGCCAAATGCAGCCAAAGTACCATTCCAGCTCCACTCGACCGACGCTATTGCAGTGCTCCCCCCAATCTCAATCTCAGACCCAATCCCAGCCTTTGATTCTGAACAAAAGGAGCAACGTTGTGACGGCGGCTGTCACAGTTGCTTCGGTCTCACCCACTGGCCTCTCAGTGGCTGCCACCTCATCGCATGGCTAAGCTGCCCCACCAACGGCATCTTCGATACCAGAGAAGGCAGCCACAACATCCTCCATCAAAATACCATTTTCGTTCGATAAATTCAAGTCGTTCCAGTAATCAAAAAAAAAAGAAGATATATATAATGAAACAGCAAGAACCGTGATCAAAATGCAACAAACATGTTTGCATATTTTATAGAGCAACAAACAAAATACAAAACCAACAAAAAACAACAAAAAAAAAGGATAACGAAATCGTCAGGCAACGATGCAAAACAAAAACATCAAAACAATTGCAAACGAAATGAATATAAAAATGTAATTCAAATGTGTAGAACTTTTTTTTAGCATGTATTGTATGTATTTGTGTACTTAGCTTAAGCAACTTACTCCCCCAGTAACAACAAACAAAAAAAAAACAACCATGTATGTAATTACAATAAGAACAACGCGCAATCGATATGAGAAACGATTCAACAATCGAAACAATTTTTAAATTTAAACTTGAATGTTTTTTAAAAGCAGATCAATTTGTTAGCCCTTCAAACTGATTCAATTATTATCAGAAGTGTCCTTTGTCTTTCTCTCTGTCTGTCTGTCTGTCTGTCTGCCTGTTTAGATAATATTCTTCTACCAAAAGATACCATTCCTTTGGATTGTCTCCCACAATTTTAAGTCAGTTTTTACTCTATAAATATAAATAGAAATAATTGATACAAATTGATTCAAGGGCTTTCAAATCAGGCTTCGGCCATACCGAACTGAACCGGACCGAATAAATCGTTATTCCTTAATTTATTCGTATTATTTTTTGTATCGCGATTTATTTCGTAAACACTGATAACTGATTGAACTACAGTACTATTTTTTATGCAGCGCTGACAGAACAGCTGGCAGTATTTGTTAAATATATGTATGTATGTATGTATGTATTTTTTGTATATTTTTTATATGACTTCAGACAGATATTTTCGTGAATTTGTGTAAATAGGATAAGTTCCGTTCCGATTTTAAAACAGGATAAAACCTAAATGAAATGTTTCTAAATGTGTGTCTGTTTAGTAGTAGTTGGAAGTTCACTTAACCAAACCAAACCAAACCAAAAAAAAAAAAACCAACCAAAACTCTCCTCCCCCGAAATCCAATCCAATCCAATCCAATCTATGTAAAACTGTAAAGATATACCCAATATATATACATGAATATATAGTATATGTATATTGCAAAAGCCGGGCGTGATTGTTAATCAAATAAGTAGATGTACGAACATTGATATGATATGTATTGACAGGCAGCATGTGAACGAATCAAAATGTAGCAAAAGGCGTTTTAATCGCAAAACAAAAATAAACGAGGACAATGTGAAATTGGTTCTACTCCGAGTGTACGAGTATGCGTGTGTAGGCTCTATCGAAAGAGCCAGAACTACGTTCATGAAATTCGTAAGAGCCATATCATGCTCGGGAAAGCTCGCTCATCGTATGCGCCCGTATGGGGCCCCAAAGCTTTATAAATACAGAGCGCACGCAAAGAGAAACATCAGTTGCTTAAAGAAAGCCGGTTGCCTTCAACATCAGTATCCAATACCAAGTCAAGTGATTTTTTCTCTAAACAAAGCCATGAGTTCTGGTAAACACTACGCCAAAGGTAAGAGCGGTGGGAAGAGCAGAAAAAAAGCAAGCTGCTATTTCACCATAAAATAAAAACGAAACCATTGCACAGGTTCTCCAATATTCCACCAATTTCTCTTTTCCGCAATCAATGATTAAGAGAGCCCATGCATACAATGATATGGCAGATTGTTTGCTGATGGGATACTCTTAAAGCTATAGCAAAACAATTACAAAAAGAATACCTTATTTATGTACATATATGTACCTTATCCGATAGAGTTTCCATCGATCTGAGTAAAAACTGCTACGCTTCGGAGTAGACAACTTACAAACCAGAGCAAACCTGTTCTTTGTGTAATTAACACCCCATATTTGGTGTGCTAAGATCTTCGTGTCTTACAGATCTTAGCGATCAGATAGACAGGAATATACATACATTTGTAGGTCATGTACTTTATGTGGTCTTACTATATATCCCAAAAAGCTTCGAATTTCCCCTTAATCAGGGCACTCAGAAATGATTGGGGTTTGATAACGAATGTTGCACAGACGAAAATGTTTTATTCCATAAAATTTCCATAGCTTGAGAATGCATGCGTCACGCTTCGAGTATACAGAGGGGGAGAGAGCACTGATTTTTATGGTAGGCTGCCTAATTAGTATACGAATTATCCTCGAATAGTAGACCGTCGCAGATAAGATATGGGTAAACAAAATGTTTGTCATGTGGGTTTTTCATTCATGAGCGTATCAGCTTTGTGACTTGCTATTTGGCTACACATTTCTTGATACTGTAATCGATTTATTGGTTTATTAATTGCGTATTTTTAGGTTCATCGAAACCCGTTCTGCCCGACGATGGACAGCTGCGTCTGTTTTCGATGCGTTTCTGCCCGTTTGCAGAGCGGGCACATCTTGTGCTGAATGCCAAGAAGGTGCCCCATCATACCGTCTACATCAATCTCACCGAGAAGCCCGAATGGCTGGTGGAGGTGAGTCCGCTGTTGAAGGTGCCTGCCCTGCAACTGCCGGCGGAGAAGGGTGAGCCTTCGCTCATCGAGTCCCTGATCATTGCCGAGTATCTGGATGCGAAGTATCCGCAGAATCCACTCCTGCCCAAGGATCCGCTGCAGCGGGCCGAGGACAAGATCCTGCTGGAGCGCTTCAGTGGCGTCACCAGTGCATTCATGAAGATCCTGATGCACAGCACTGGCCTTGAAGACTACTGGCTCGCTCTGGAGATCTTCGAGGAGGAGCTGGTCAAGCGGGGTACACCCTTTTTCGGCGGCGACAAGCCTGGCTTTGTGGACTACATGATTTGGCCCTGGCTGGAGCGTCTGGCTGTGATTGGGTTCATCCTCAATGACAGCTACAGCTTCGATGCGAAACGCTTTGCCAGGATTGCCAAGTTGATTGATCTGCTCAAGGCTGATGATGTGGTGAAGTCCCACTACGCCACGCCCGAGCAGCACATCGAGTTCTGGAGAGGCCGCAAGGCGGGCAACCCCAACTACGATCTGCTGGCCTAGATCTCGCGATACTCGATTCTATAGTTTTTACTTTTACTTTTGTGTGCAATTTCTGATTCTGAGAGATGAATAAATAAGTGTGGCAAGAACAGAGACGTTCCACTGTGTGTCCATCAGCACAGCTATGTGTGTCAGCCGCAAAGGTTGTCGCAGCCGCCAAGTTCAGCCGGGCCGGGTAATGGAAGCCGCCCAGCCAAGGACGGACCGCTACTGCTCTTTATATATTAGTCGACTCGGTTGATGATTTGCATCACTTGCATCGCCGGACCAGAGCAGACCAGACCAGACCACGCGCATCATGAGCAACGGCAGACACTTGGCTAAAGGTGGGTACAGCTCCTCACCATGTGGGTCTGCCACCCTGAAAGGAATCGAATCCCCAATTATAGGCTCTCCCATGCCGGATGTGCCCGAGGATGGGATATTGCGGTTGTACTCCATGCGCTTCTGTCCGTTCGCACAGCGTGTCCATTTAGTGCTGGATGCCAAACAGATACCGTACCACAGCATTTACATAAATCTCACAGAGAAACCAGACTGGCTGCTCGACAAGAATCCGCAGGGCAAGGTGCCCGCTCTGGAGCTGGTGCGCGAACCGGGTCCACCGGTGCTGACCGAATCGCTGCTCATCTGCGAGTACCTGGACGAGCAGTATCCACTGCGACCGCTCTATCCGCGAGATCCACTGAAGAAGGTCCAGGAGAGGCTTCTAATCGAGCGCTTCAACTCGGTCCTGGGCGCTTTCTTTACGGCATCTGATGGTGGGGACCTCGAGCCCTTCTGGTGTGGTCTGGACACCTATGAGAAGGAGCTGAGCCGCCGTTGCACGGACTTCTTTGGTGGCGAACAAACGGGCATTCTCGACTACATGATGTGGCCGTGGTGCGAGCGCCTGGAACTGCTCAAGCTGCAGCGTGGCGATGACTACAATTTCGATGAGCGGCGCTTCCCACAGCTGGTGAGTGCTCTTCGGATGACTCTTGATGTCAGAAGCTAACCCGTAGTAATCTTGGTTTTCCCATTCAGTCGCAATGGGTGGAACGCATGAAGCGGGATCCGGCTGTGATGGCCTTCTACATGGAGGCGGAAGTTCAGGCAGAGTTCCTGCGCACTCGCAGCGCCGGCAAACCCAACTATAATCTGCTGGTCAAGGAAGCCTGATTTTGTTTTTTTTTTCTTTTTTTTTTGCTTGAAATGAATAAAGCACAGATGCCGGAGGGCCTTTAAGCCTTAAAAGCTATGTCGTACTGCGGCTTGCCCAGCCTTTTTGAACCCTGAAACTCTGCGTGCAGTTGAGCATCTAGAGCGGTCTTCCGAACAGCCTCCTCCTGGGACACCAGATCACGCCACTTAAGCTGCAAAGTGAGCATTAGAGAGGGCCGCACATTTAGGTGGAGGGCAACAGCTTACCAAGAGACCAAAGCGCTTGGCATCCAGCTCATACTTGTGTTGCGTGGTCAGCTTCAGACTGGGAAAGCGCTCGAACCAGGGCCAGATCATGTAATCCACAATGCCAATTGTCTGTCCAGCAAAGTAGGGAGTCGCCCTCTTGGCCAGCTCTTGCTCGAACACATCCAGGGCAGTCTCGAAGTTCGTGAGGGCATCTTTCGGAGCATTGGCATTGCAGGTCAGCACTGGATACACGGCACTGACCACTGGAGCAAAGCGTTCTATCAGAATCTTGTCCTGGGCCTTTTGCAGCGGGTCAGTGGGAAAGAGCCGCAACTCGGGATACTGCTCATCGAGATATTCGGCAATGATCAGCGATTCCACAAGTGTTGGCTGGTCTTTGACATCCGTCAGCTGCAAGGCGGGTACCTTTCCCAGGGGACTGTAATCCTTGTACCATTCGGGCTTGTCAATCAAATCGATGTAGATTTTGTGATGGGGAATTTTCTTTGCGTCTAGGATGAGGTGTACCCGTTGGCTGAATGGGCAGAATCTCATCGAGTAGACACGCAATACCCCATCCTCGGGCAGCAGCGGTTTGCTGGAGCCTAAAAATATTTTCAGAGTTTTGGTTAGTTCGTGCGAAAGTCTAGAGATAACATCCCAAGTAGTGGGTTGAATGCCCTCGAAGATAAACATTTTCGGAGGCTATATTTTCGAGTATATTTAATATTGCTGATTCAGAATCCAACTTTACGACACTCCCATATTAATCTCACTTTTACAATCTACTCTTCGACAGAACATTCGTCATTTCCCATTCTTTACAAGGGCTCGAATGCCAAGTCATAGTTGGTCTTGCCCTCCTGACGGGTGCGCATAAACTTGGCATGCACTTTGGCATCCAGCGCAGTCGCTTTGACAGCCTCGTCCTGGGCCACAAGGAGGCGCCAATTGAGCAGATTCGGATAGCGTTTGGAGTCCAGCTCGTATGGCTCGGACAGCGTGTACTTGAGGGCGGGGAGCCGCTCGAACCAGGGCCAGATCATGTAATCCACAATGCCAATTTTGTCGCCTCCAAAGTAGGGCGTTCCGCGCTTGGTGATCTCCTCCTCAAACACATCCAAGGCGACCTCAAAGTTCTTCAGTGCATCCTCGGGTGGGTTTGTGGTGAAGAAAACCGGATAGATGGCACTGACAGCGGGCGATAGTCGCTCAATGAGTATCCTGTCCAGGGCCTTTTGCAGCGGATCCTTGGGAAACAGGGAGCGCTCTCCCGGATACTTCTCGTCCAAGTACTCGGCAATCACCAGGGACTCCACCAGAGTCGGCTGGCCCGGCAGATGGGCCAACTGGATGGCTGGCACCTTGCCCAGGGGACTGTAGTCAGTGTACCACTCCGGCTTCTCGGTCAAATCAATGTACACCGTGTGATGGGGAATCTTCTTGGCGGCCAGCATTAAATAGGCGCGCTGGGAGAAGGGGCAGAAGCGCATGGTATAGTAGCGCAAGACGCCATCCTCTGGAATATCCGGTTTGGGCGTACCTGTTGATGATGTGGACTTTATTGGCACTGACGTCAGCGGGGAAATATCTGTCTATAATTAATCACTATCTGCTAAAGCCGTGCATGTTTCCTGTTGCTCTATTTTAATATGCGTTGCAGATAAAACTACAAGAACAATTTCAATTTCCCAGCCTCAAGTGCCTCAAGAGGTGGTGCCGGCCAGCCAAATGCCCTTGAAGAAACCCTTGAACTAACCTTTTTTAAAGTGCTTTTGCGGTATGGACATGTTTATGCTTTTGATTAAATTGTTGAAGCTCTTTAAACGCGAAATGTTGACTTCTTGTGGGTTGCCTATCGAATGACAAAGACCGTGAATGCGCTCTCGCCCTTATATAGTGGCGGTACCTTGTATATTTATCGATAACAATTCAAATTGAATTTGAGTATTTACATTTAAATTTGCCGCAATATTTACTAAATCTGAATTATGACTGTGTTCGTGTTCGTGTCAGCGCAATAAAAAAATAACAAATTTTGTAAAGTTTTAGTCCAATCGCGAGCGCTTGGCCTCATGGCTAAAAATAAAAAAAATGGGATATCTTAAATAGGAATGGTTTGAGATTATTTTGAGATGGATAAGCCTACTAGAGCATATTATAATCTGCGTGGCCAGCTAGACTGGAGCTCATGTATTTGGCATGAGTCTCCCCATCCAGATAGGAAATCTTCACGGCCTTGTCCTGGTGCATCAAGTCGCGCCATTTGAGCTGCGAAACATACATTTTATACAGACATTCATTGATTCAGAGTGTGTACTCACTAGTGTCACAAAGCGCTGTGGATTCAACGTAGCTGGGGTGCCGTCGGCGCGTTTCAAGGCAGCAAAACGCTCGCACCAAGGCCAAATCATGTAGTCTAGCATTCCCGGCTTGGAGCCGCCAAAAAATACGCTTCCACGCTGCTTCAGCTCATTCTCGAAAATGTCCAAACCGTTGTTCAGCTCGGCCAGGTCCTGTTTGGGTCTGGGGTTTACCAACAGCATGAATATCGTTGTGATGAACTGGCCAAAACGCTGAATGACTATCTTATCCTGAGCCTTCTTCAACGGATCTTTTGGGTAGAGCGGCACACTCGGATACATCTCATCCAAGAAATCGCATATGACTAGAGAATCAGTTAGCACAGGATTCCCCCTTTCCTTGACGAGTTCCAGTGCCGGCACCTGGCCGTTGCGGTTCATCTTGACAAACCATTCGGGTTTGGCACGCAGATTAATATAGACGTTGTGGTGCGGTATGTTCTTTGCATCAAGCACGAGATGCACGCGGTGTGCATAGGGGCAAAAGCGCATCGAATATAAGTGCAGCACGCCATCATCTGGAAATATGGGCTTGAAGGAGCCTGCGAGTGGGAGGGGAGGGTTGTTATTGTGTGTTAATATATTCAAAGCGTTGAATCACAATACATACCAACAGTAAAATGTTTAGTATCGCTCATTTTTCCCCGGTTAATTTTTAGCTGTTTTACGTTTTGTTTCTGATAATATTATCGAAGTGGGTAATCGAATATGACTTATGGAGCAATGATAGTATGATTCGCACAACCCTGGCACTAACCATACAGTATGTAGAAGTGATAGTAAATACACAGAACATGTCGCAAACTAACTTTCTGCGGGCGGCCCCAGAGTGAATACGTGTGCACCCATACATTAAAATACGCTGGAACCACAACAGAAAAAAACCAAGCAAAACCCGCAGAAAATTAAAAAAGGAACAATCACATTATTTGTGGGAACATATTATGTGTAGAACACTAATACATATGTATATGCAAGTCGTTGCTGGCTGATGATGACGAAGCGCGGGCCGAACGCCAGAGCCGAAGACTCGGGAGCGTACGCAGAAAATTCGTCTGCGACATGCTCGATGTATCAAGTAACAGATCTACATATAAACTGTATGGAGTTGGTGACAATGTACACGCGCGACTACTTCTAGTCGATAGCTATCGAGCACGCGTGCGATATCAATATATATTTAACATGCATTCCATCCCTATTTTGCGGATTTTGTATTGGCGGTGCGTGCAAAAGTGAAAATGGAATTGGCATATGTTTAAATCAATCGAGTTCTCAAGATGATTACAGTTAACCAGCACCTTGCGTAACTGTGCATGTTTGTGTGAGTGGCGTCTAGTCTGTGCAAGTCGGTCGGGGCTACGTTTTTACCGCTGTCTCGCGCCTCCTTGTCGTTGAAAAGTTGCTCTTTTGGTAGATTTTCTGTGTTAATCTTCGATTGTTGCAACGTAATTAAGATTCGGCGTTATCTCGACAGTACGTATACTACACTAAATCCGTCATCCCGCCGTTCCCGGCAGTGTGGGATCGAAGTAATCATTGGGCAGCATCAGGCAAGCCCTACACTATCACCGCTGTGCGCATCTCTGCAACTCTTGGAATTGATAAATACATGTGTACATGTGTTTATGTATGTGATGTGCTAAACAGTTCAATAAATAGACGTGTGTAAGTGTTGCAATATTTTCATAATTAAAGATTATTTAGTTTAGTGTGTCTCAGTGCATTGGAAATGCATGCGACGGGCCCCTCATCTGCTCCTCTTTGCCCACCCATTCATAGTGTATTTATAGCAGCCGCCTTCCATGTGCGAGTTTTTGGTCTTCTTCTTGCGATTTGGACACCCGCTCACTTGCATACATACATACCATGTTCAAATGAATATGTACATTCACACAAGAGTGTTAGTGATACATAAGTATGTATACGGCACGTTTTTATGCTATTTTGGTATATTTTTTTTTATATATTTATAACACGAATAGAAGTGCCATTTTCATTTCCATTTCCATTTTCCTTGCTATCATTAAAGCCCAATTACGCAAAACACAAAAACGATTTTGGTAAAATATGCAGTAGAATGCTTATCGGCAATGACCCATATACTATCAACATGTGTTTTGATCTACATACATACATATGTACGTAGTTAGACTCTGTTTTTTAAGACTTGTTGTTGGACGAGGCGTAGGTGGTATGCTGCTAGCTATGCACTGTGATTCATAGGTGGATCGGTGTCTACCGATGATGGTATGTGTTCCCTATCGCACCCATTGATTGTCATTCTATTGCCCCAGTGGGTAGCAAACTCTCAAGTGACCAGAGAGAAATCAATTATTCATGGAGGTCCATTATCAAACGCCTTCCGATTCGCTGCCGTCACTCGAGGAATCTAACGACAGTCCGGTAAACACAGCAATAGACTATTGTTTACAAAACGATTCTATATATTTAATAACAATACTATACGTACACACATATCTATATCAATGAATTATTTATGGCATTCGGCGCGGGCGCGGGCCCTTCAACATCAGTTATGTGTCAAAGCGCTACACTCAGGCTCCCTCCTCAACGGTTGTACCTGTAGCATATTAAACTGCGAAACTCACGTAGTTTGGCAGTCGGTTCGGCCAGCGAGCAATGGCGCAAGGTCACAGCCAGAGCCAGAGCCTCGTCCCAGCCAGATCCATTCCGTTCCGATCCGATCCGGACACTCATTATACATACTATGTTTGGACGTGATCGACCTCTGCAAAGTCACACATGATAAGCTATTCTAACTATCCAGAACTCCGAAAATTCATGCATCGCCACATGACCCTCGCTCGCCCCGCCACGCCGTTCAAAAGCTGAAAGCTGAAAAGCCACAACAAGAGCTTTCGGTCAATGATTTTACGTTTCTGGCCGGCAAAAGAAAAGATAATATATTTCAGAGTAAATAAAGGTTGAGGAATCAGTGTAGGAGTATTCGTGTGTGTGTGCGTGTGTTTGTGTTTGTTTGCTACTTACCTGTCTGTGGGGCTCTCGATATGAAATTCTTGAATGTTCCGACAGAGATATACTGCCAAAGGTACAGCTGAAGATAAAAGGTATATAATGGATGAACGTACGCAGGTAGCGAACGTACACTCGTCTGCGGTGTTGTCTGTGTGAAATTTCAGCTTGCGAGATCTGCCTGCCGGCAGATGGATTACGTCAGGGAACGCTGTTGGTCATGTGTGGAAGGGTTTTAGCGACTGAAATTTCAGTCTGTAAAAGGTAGATACATACTACATACATATGTGCATACATATGTATGAATATGGTGAAATTCTATTTTGAACAAGTGAGAACGAAGCTGGCCTGAAGCAAAAGTGTAAAATGGAGATACCATGCGAAATGTAATTAGATGAGTCAGCGCAGCGCATGGCCTGCAGAGTGCCAAAAACAGCTGTGAAATTTATTATAATTGGTTTGTGTGGTGAAATTTCAGTTCTGAAGGCGGATATCTCTGTGAAAAATCGATTCCCATGAGTCAGCAACAAGTTGGAAAGTTTCCAAACCAAAAATTCAACGAAATCATCCTTTAAACACGAAATTGTATGCTAGCTTTAATCCGACAAGTCAGCAGAATTCTTTGGACTTATGAAATGGAGATACCATGCGAAATTTGAGTTTCGTTGAGTCTACAAATAATCTTCCAACGTTCTGGAAAAATATTGCTAGCTTTGATCTGACAAGTCAGCAGAACTCTTTAGACTTATGAAATGGAGATACCATGCGAAATTTGAATTTCGTTGAGTCTACAAAAAATCGTCTAACGTACAACAACAGCTAGAGAATGTTTCGTTCTGGAAAATAAAACCCTTTTTTTGCAATGGAGATATATTGAGAAATTTGATTTCGTTGAGTCAGAAATGGGTTCCAAGAATTTCAAACTAAATTGAAGATAACGAACGCAAATGTCCACGTATGGGGTGGAGATTTGAAGCGAAATATTATCTGTTGAGTCCGCACACATAGATATATAAATGTATGTATAGAACATTACTATTAAATTTCAGTTTATGTTACGAAGATAACATAAATGCTAACATGATGATATATAAAGCAGGGACTGTAAATAATGATTATTATTATTTGTTTTTAATAAAAAATCACCTACTTCTAATGGACTTTGTACGTACTCTGCATTCCCGCCATGATTTGAAAAATTCTGATTTTTACGATTTTCTTCACCGATATCGATTTTGATTAATTTCATAATAATCATGAGAAATCATTATATTTGATCAAAACAAATAAGCCTACAAAATAAAGCCTAATAAATAAACTCAACAATAGTTTACGGATTCCGTGTACAAATTTTCGCCGATATGATTACATACTCTAGATCTATGATTTAATGCCTTTCATATGATTCATCACATGTCCATCAAGGACGAATATTAAGGATTCAACTATTTTCTATTAAATATCATTTATTCCTTTATAGTATGTATGTCCTTTGTATGTCTCTTTAAAAACAATCAAACGGCTGTTATTATACCCAGTAATTAAATAGCAAATAAACCATTAAAGCATATAAATGTTGAAGAAAATTATAGCCAGTAGATGGATGTACATATGTAATGAGATGTTCAGGAGAAATAGTGGAACTTTTTCTGCCATAAACGTGACTTTTCTGCGTGTGTTTAAGGGGCACACGACTTTCCCCGAATGTCCCTAAATTGAAATAATGATCAGGCTATAAAATATATACTGAAAATTGGGTGAAACGGATACAAATTGAAGTAAAATTAATTGCCTTTTTGAGGGACTTTCCTTGTTGAGATTTCGAATATCCATCTAAGAACCTTAAGGATACTCGTTTGTGTCCATCTAGCATTCTGGCATAGTTCAATTTTAAGTATAGTTTATACCAAAAGTGTCGGATTTGTAATAAAAGAAGCATTAGCATATTGAAATTTTCCATCAATTAATCGAGATTAATTGTAGAGTGCAATAATCCATCCACAGCTTGGTCCAAACTTGGCGAAACTTGACAATCGCCTCTGAATGTTCTCTTCTTGTTTGCTGTGTGTTAGCCATGGTCTGAAATCAGTTTGCACGCCTCCCTCCGATCATGGGCATGCTTTAATGTATGTGTGTGTGTGTTTGTGTGTGTGGGGGGGCCATTTTATGGCCGTAATGAAAAACTGGGCTTATAAATCGCACGGAAAGCGATGCGCGCTGCTCAGTTGGCGGTTCGGCTCGGTTCGGTGCGGTTCGGATCGGGTTCAGTGTCTTCAATATTCAATATTCAATATTCGAGTGCTCTAATAGACACATATGTATACTCGTGATAATAGATGGGGTACGAAGCTAATAGAATATCATACATATTTTTTTATTTTACTTAATTGTACTATCAATCTAGAGCTGTGCGCATGCGTGCCAGACAGACACAGACACAGAAACAGAAAGAAAGTGAATTTAATTGCTGAATTTATTGGCACAAACGAATGAAACAGAAAAGCAAGCCCCTCCTGCCTCCCGCCCCACCCCCCTTCAACACTTATATCAGACATTCAGGGAGAAATAAAACAGCGCGTCCGAAGTCAATTACAGTTTTTCTCTCAGTGATTCCATTTAAAATAAAATCACGCGAACTGAATTCAAATGAGGCTTGATTACAAACAGATAACGTACAAAGAAAAAAAAACAAAACAAAAAAAGAAATACATAATGAAAGAAATAATAAAACAAATCAGTCAATGGCGGCGGTGGCGGCGGCACCACCACTTGACCAATTGACTGACTGCAGGGATTGATTGGGAGGTCAGATTTTTGGTTGGGATCGCGATTCTGGTGGCTCGCGGTATCTGCTGGGATATTCCACAACGGACAACGGACATCGGACATCGGGAATGGCATTGAGAGAAGAGCCAGCCTCCAGCCTCCAGCCCCCAGCCCCCAGTCTCTGGAGATTTGGGAACAGTTTTGCGATAGATATTTGCATACGCTTTTATTGATTGATTTTTATTGACACGAAATTAAGTTGATATCAGAATTGATTGCAAGCAAAGATCCATCAAGTAATGCGACACACAGAGAACACAGAAGCAACGAAACGAAGCCATGTCCCTTATTCGGAGTTTTTTAAACATTAATGGAACATTCTAATTTGCTCAACAAGTGAGTGCAGAGGCGGTTCGGTGCGGTTCGGTTCGGTTCGGTCTTTAAGTGAACTCTCAACCTTTTGAACAACATCCACTTCAAGCCACTACCTTGATCCTGGGGAGCCGGCCAGGAAACGCGTGTCCTTGTCAATGCCGAATGTGCAATGACGGGGCCGCCTCGCCGCCTCACCGCCCACTTCCTGCGACCTTGACGCGCCTCTTGCTTATGCAACAACAGTGACGTTTGCCTCGGCTTGGCCTGGCTTGGCTTTCCCTTTTTATTAAGTCGATAGGCAGGCACCCACCTGGCCACCCACGTGTTTCCGTTTGCCACACTGCCCCCCCCCCCCCCTGCTTTGTGTCGCAAATGTTCGCCCAAGTTTTATCAATAAATTGGATAGCAATGCAGCGAACTGTCGTGGAGCTTGTGGCATTAATGCGCAATTGCAAAAAATTGTCTAAGGTCTGCCGTCTGCTGTGCCCCCGCAGCAATGAAAACTCTAATAACAGCAGCGGCAACGGCAGCAGCAGCGGTAGCAGCAGTTGCAACAACAAGTTGTTACATTAACAGGGCAATTTTCAGTAGTTTTGCTTCGGTTGGGGCAAATTAGAAAAGTCTCGCTTTTGGCGCGTGCCGTCGTCATTCGCGGTCTGCTTATCGAGGCGACCGCATGGCATCGCATCGATGACGTTTGAAGTTTCAGGCAACGAGACCCAGACCCAGCCACAGACCCACGGCCAGACCAGCAGATTTTGATAATATAATTGTACTTTATATACTTCCCATCAAAAGAGTTTAAAGCTTAAAAACCCCTGAAAAGTGTATTATTCGATTCGAAAAAACGGTGATAGTACAGGGAAAAAGAGTACTGAAGTGTGTGTTTGTGTTTTCTTTCGAAAAGTGCTTCAAACTGAAAGATATATAAGTACAGTCGAACATCTTTATAAAGAATCGCAAGGGGACAAAAGAAAACAATTCGTTATAGGGAAAATTCGTTATATGGAATTCGTAAAATGAAATTGTTTTTAAGTTTATTTATAGTTCGGGACTTTCCCACATGCATTTTTAACTTTTTTTGGTGGGAAACCATAATCAAAATATTTAAAAAAAAATCATTATAGCGAGGTCGAAAACGTATGGGAACTAGAGAAATATTCGCTATAAGGAAAACCAAAATTCGTTGTAAGGAGATCAAAACATACTGATCCCTATACTTCGGTATAGGGAAGTTCGTTATAGAGAAGTACGACTGTAGATCCGTAATCGTTTTCATTTGATACATATGTATGTATGTATGTATAATGCAGATAGAACTGTCTACCAAAGTGCTTAAAAGTTAAAGATGATCATGAAGTGATGCAATATTCCACAAGTATTCCCAAGTGAAAGATCGACGATTGATGCGACTTCCTATGGGTAGATCTCTTTAAAACGAACCACAGAATGCATTGAAATGAGAAACCCATTTATGGACACTGCTGTGAGCACCTGAAAACCAATTGATTGCTTGGGCGGTCTGCTGTCTGTTTTTATCGAGCTTTTTCCCATATTTGGAGGTGTCGATCCACATCCACATCCACTTCGTGGCTGCCGCCTGTCGTTGGCCGCGAAACGAACATGAACTTCCGCTTTGGTTGACTGACTATTTTGGTTATGCAATTGTCCACCAAATGGGTTGGGTGTATTGTAAGTGGTCTCCTCTCCTCTCCGATCAGCGATCAACGATCAACGATCTGTTCAGAACCGGGGGCTTAATGAGTGTGGGATGGGATAACGAGCTAGCGATTAGAGTAGAGTCCCGTCCCCTAGCGTTCCCCCTCTGCCATAGCGTCCATTTGCATGTAAACATATCGAATTCTGTGTTGGTGTGTGTGTGTGTGTGTGTATTTCTTTGACTAATCCCCAAAGTATATTCCTCTACGTTCCATTGCAGATCAGAACTGAGCGCGTGAATTGATGACTGACCTGACTGATTGATTGACTGACTGAGTATATATGTACATAGAATGGTTGCTGGGCAGTGAACCGAATCAACCAGAGCGATCATCGGCAAATCATCGACAGCTATTTGAGCATTTGGGCATTGTTTGACCAGAGAAGAACCGAAAGAGGCGGCCGAGAAGATGGCGCGTCACATAATGGCCGTTTGTGTGGTCTGTCTCCTCTGCGCCCATCGCCTGCACTGCCAGGATCATGTGGAGAGCCTGCTCGCAGGCGCCACCGTGATGCACAGCCAGGAGCAGCTGAATGCGCGCGTCTACACCAGTCTCTCCTCCAGTCCCTCCAGTGATACCACCGATCAGAGACAGCAGCTAGCTATCGACGATACCCAGAATTACAGCACAAGTCCGCCCTCGAGAAGAGACAAACGGCATGCCGAGCATGGCCATGGTCACGGCCATGGCCATTCCGAGCCACCTGTCCCGCAGATCACCAAGTACTTTCTCGATAAGCTGATGGACCAGCAGGGGGCAATGGACAGCAGTGGTTTCAACAGTTTCCTGCAGCAGATAAATCTAAACTCGATGGTGGCCTCCACCGAGGAAACCGTGAGTACAGGTTCGCTCTTCGTCTATGGATTGCACATTAATGTATTCCCCTCTCGCTATCCTCAGTGCGTGCCTGCTAGTCGGCTGGTGCATCATGTCCAGCCCCACGATCTCTCCCATCACAGTCACAGTCACAGCGAGGAGGCGGAAGGAGAGGAGCTCAAGCTAAAGAACTGCACCCTTACAAAGAATGGCACCAACTCCAACATTGTATGCGCACCTGCCCAGCTCCAACACGACAGCAGCTCCGTCGAGGAGCCCACAAACTTTACACTCAGCGAACGAGATATGCTCCATCTGTGTCCTGTGCTGCTGCACGAACTGAAGGCCCAGACTGGCGGCTGCATTGAGCTGGATGTGCTGGCCGAGATCGATAGCACGGAGAAGCTGCTCGTCGCAGAGAAGGATATGTTCTATGGTACGTTGAATCTACTGTCTGCTGTTTTTCTTTCTTTAAATTAATTGAATCTTTCGTTTCAGTGTGGGTCTATGCATTCATATCGGTGTTCGCCTGCGGCATCCTGGGCCTGGTCGGCGTGGCCATCATACCTTTCATGGGCTCCCGGTATTACAAACACATTATCCAGTATCTGGTGTCGTTGGCCGTGGGGACAATGACTGGCGATGCTCTGCTCCATTTACTGCCGCATGTGAGTATGGGCTTGATGAGATTTTTTTCCTTCCTTTGTGATTCCTGATTCCTAATTCCTGATTTCTGTTTCTGGATTCTATTTCGATGGCAGTCGCTGGCAGGGCAGGACGAGCGAGGGATGATCATGAAGGGATTGGGCTGCCTGGGCGGCATCATCTTCTTCTACATAACAGAGCATGCTCTGACCATGATCTCCGAGTGGCGGAAGAGCGTGGAGAAGAAGGAGACAAAGAAGCCATCGCGGGCGAAGGTGATGCGTGATCCGGACTCGTCGGTGAACAACTCCGTGGCGGGGGACAAGATCTGCAAGCAGAAATACAGCTCCTATCCGTACTGCTACGATGAGATTACGATGAACAACAAGCAGAGCGAGTGGATGCACCTCCCCGGCGACGGAGTGGCTGCGTCCGCGGCAGGAGCTGGCGGGGATGCGGCGTCCGTCTCTGAGGTACGCAACGGACTCTCCGATCACGATGGTTCCAGTGAAATGGCAGCGGCCGCCGAGTCGCTGCTCTCCACGCTGCACACGAACTGTGTGGAGATGAACCACCACAACCACAATCACAAGCATAACAACCACCAGCAGCAACAGCAGCAGCATCTGGAGGCACAGGACAACAATACCATTGTCACGGATCTGGATGGAAATGCTGTGTATGCCGCCTCGAACAGCAACAGCAAGGCGGTGGATGGCAAGGACGGCAAGAATGATCATGTGACTGTCATTCTAAGGGAGCATGAGTCCTCGCATCATGGCCATAGCCATCGCCACGGGCATGTCCATTCGCCGCCAGAGACGCTGAGCGCCGTGGCCTGGATGATCATCATGGGCGACGGGCTGCATAACTTCACCGATGGCATGGCCATTGGGGCGGCATTTGCCGAGAACATTGCCGGTGGCTTCTCCACCTCGCTGGCCGTCTTCTGTCATGAACTGCCGCACGAGCTGGGCGACTTTGCCATTCTGATGAAGGCGGGAATGTCCGTGAAATCGGCTGTGTACTACAATCTGTTGACTGGTGTCCTCAGCTTCATTGGCATGATCTTTGGCATTGCCTTTGGCCAGTCGCAGGATGTGGCCCAATGGATGTTTGCCGTAGCAGCGGGTCTGTTTATATACATTGCCCTGGTCGATATGGTATGTCAAGATATTCCAATTTAACCTTCATATTTTGATAATTATCGCCTTAATTTCCATTTACAGATGCCCGAGATATCGGCCTCACACAAGTCGCTGGCCCAGTTTCTGCTGCAGATACTCGGTATGCTCAGTGGCGTGGGGATCATGCTGATAATTGCCCTCTTCGAGGGGGATCTGATGAGCGTATTTGGCACTGCGCCCCCCAGTGCCGCCCACCATCAGCACGTGCATTAGATAGTAGCCCCAGTAGCCAGTAGGGAAGGGAGCAACCAACAACCAACCACCAACAACTGCAGCGAATCTTGTAGCGTAGCGTATTATGTGAATTGCAGCGAATTTGGCGTATTAACTGCATTTTTTTTCCGTCAGGCCTAGGATTTTGTTCAATTATATTTTGTTTAATTTTAAATAGACCTTTGTTACACCTTGCACACATATATATATATATATATACACACACACACATACAGCTAGATCAACAGGTTATCAATTATCAAAAAAAGGCATTTGTTATCCAGTTTTTGAAACACACCTAAACACCCAAACACCTGTACACCCACACACAACAGGCGAGAGGCGAGAGGCAACAGGTTCCTAACTTTTGCTACAAAACTGCGTTTGATATTGGGGAAAAAGGAAGAGCGAAACATTTACAGAGAATGGAGCGAATGTATGGCCATGCTGGAGCACGGATACACGGATCCACTGATCACTGATCTTCTACACTACTAAAACGGAAAACGGCAACAGAACCTAAACACTTACGATACACTTACGATTGTAGGATATATATATATACACTATATACATGTAGATTTTTTTGTATTTTGTAGTCTGGTGTGCGCACGAGACGTTTACTTTACGCAAGTTTGAACACATTCTATAAGCAAAATGTCCGCTATTACTTAAAGATTTCGAAGCGTATTATCTACTTTTGGAGATCGACCCCGAACCCCCATTTAAGTTTAATTTATTATCGTATTTGTAATACACTTAAAAACTATCCTAAATGCACGCTCGTACATAATTTGCCACATCTCCTGAACGAACAACGTTTCGTTTAATTATGTTTTTCCCTTTTTTTTTTTTGTAATAAAACAAATATGAATTATATAGTTGTCTATTTTGTTGTTGTATAATTTTGCACTGATTTTGTTGGTAATATGCGCACATAACTAACACGAAACGAAAGGTGATTGTGATTCAAAATGAGTAACTAAACATTTGTAAAATGGTGCGACTTTGATAAGGAATGGAACGATTGCTCTTAACCGACACCCCACACTTCACATGCCACATGCCACACGCCATACACAGATCTGCAAACGAAACTATCACTTTAACTGAGCAACTAATAATATTTTCCAAAGCCCCACACACACTATATGCTAAAGAGGCAGTAAAACCTATAATTATACTTAGCTGTAAGCTCTCTAAAAACTACGAAGAATGAAAATCAAGGGATGTGCAGACATCCCTTGGGGGATTCTTGGAGAAATTGATGTAAAATTACTTTGGTGATATCAAGCAAAAGGCAATTGAAACGACTAAACGAAATAAGTTTACAATAATATTAATAAATATTTAAATATAAATGTATGTGTGTCGTGTTGTAAGTGTGCACCAGCACACGCAAAATGGCGCGTATTTTGCTACATTTAATATTATTTTAAACACTTTAAATGATCAAATAAATGTTTTTCCACCTCAACTTCGTAAACAAAATGTATGCGTGAAAAAGTTTGAATTTAACGGGTGGACAGGCGGTCTATCGATGACAAATAACATGTATTGGTCATGACCATATGACATTAGACTTTGCTAAATTTGCTGCGAAGAGAGAGATAGCATGATAGACGAAATCAAAACTTAATGTTTGTAGTCGTCTCTAAGCCTGACTGGCTATCAGTCGAATAAATGAGGCCCAATTTGTAACAAAATGATGTTTTCGAACAGACACAGCCAGCCAGCCAGCCAGCAAAATTGTATCTAAAAAGTATAGCAATCGATAAACTCTACCGCAGCTCGTCATACGGGTATCAGTGGTCTTGAGATAGCCGTGGTTCTGATTGATTATTTTTCTTTCAATTGCAAAAATAGAATTTTCGCTGATCTTTTTATTCATAATTAACCATGTAACATATTGGTGTTACCCACAATATTGACTATTAACTATAATAGCTATAAGAAAATAAAATAAAACGCCGCATTCGTCCGTATATCGCACAAAAGTACCGATAATGTAGTGTAGCAACTGTGTGCATCGATAAATATAATCAAAAGTCGGTATATCTGAACTAACGACGTGAAACAACACAAAAATAGTGTCAATTAGCTCCAAATTAAGAAAAGTATTAATATATATTAAATGAATTGACAAATTAACGAGCCAATACAAAACTCACCCACAAATTTATTATCAACAAATAAAAATATCGATATATTGATTAGCATCCCTATGTATATATATGTATGTATATTTTATATATATATATATACACACGTATATAGATACTGTGTTAGATTTTTCTCAGCGCAGAATTTCTTTGCATCAGCTATTAATTGCCAAAATTGAACGAATTGAAATTGAAAAATGAACGAGGGGAGTCAGTACTCCATACATACGGTATGCCGCACCTGTCTGAGCACCCTGCACGACACCATGGCGTACGATCTCTTTTTGATTCCGGGCCTGGCCAAAAAACTATGCGTGTGCACTTCGCTATCGGTGGAGCAGCAGGATGGCTTTCCCAAGAACCTGTGCTTCAACTGCTACGCGAAGCTGAACGAGTTGCACGACTTCCAGAAGCTCTGCGTGGACTCGGTGCAGAAATTTCAGGATCTGGTCTCCAGCAATGCCTTCACGTGCCAGACGAACTTCGATGTTCTGGATCCTAGTGCAGCGGTCGCAGACCTGCCGCCCGACGACGAGGACCACGTCAACTTTGATCCGCTTTTGAATTCCAAGATAGAGATCATTGAGAATGAGGAGGATGTGTTCAAAATGCTGGAGGATGTTGAGAAGGAGGTCGAGGAGGTAGAGAAAGATGAGCTCGGCTCTGTCGAGGAATCCAACGACTCTTCTATTGAGAGCGGCAACGACAACGACCAGGACGAGGACTTTCAGCTAAACAGCAGCGATGATGACGTGCCCCTGGCCCAGCGGGCCCGACGCGGAAACAGGCGTGGAACCAAAGCCAAGCCCAGCAAACGACCCGTAAAGGAAGATTCGGACGAATTCAGCTCCTTCTCCGACGACTCGGACTCGGACGGCGAGAAGGGCGGCAGGGAGAAGCCCAAGCGCAAGAGGATTCCCGCAGCCGAGCGACACCTCCATCGCCTCATCGACTGCCACATTTGTCATCAGAAGTTCAAGAAGGCCATTCGCTACGAGGAGCACATGAAGCACCACAACGATCTCCTCCCCTTCCAGTGCAAGGTGGAGAGCTGCCGGAAGGGATTCACCACGGCCAACGGGCTCCGCGTCCATGTAGAGCATGCCCACACGGAGTCATCGGAAATGCATCCGTGCACCTACGAGGGCTGCAACAAATCCTTTGCTCGGCCCGTGCTGCTCAACTTCCACATGAAGCGGGTGCACAAGGTGGACACGCCCCAGAGGGACTTCCCCTGCACGGAATGCGACAAGGTCTTCCGCTGCCCCACGGCGCTCAAGAAGCACATGTACAAGCACACGGGCGAGGAGCTGCCGTTCGCCTGTGAGATCTGCGGCAAGCGATTCCCCATCAACAGTGTGCTGAGGGATCACTTGCTGCGGCATGCGGGCATCAAGAACCACGTCTGTCCGTACTGCGGCGTGGGCAAGACCACGCGCCAAGAGTGGAACAAGCACATTCTCACCCACACCAAGGAGAAGAAGTACGAGTGCCGCCAGTGCGAGCACACCTCGCACAACAAGCAGGCCCTGGCCAACCACGTCAAGGTGGTGCACGAGAAGAGGAAGGATTTCGCCTGCCAGTACTGCGGGAAGACGTTCGGCAAGTCGCATGCCTGCAAGATCCACGAGAGAAGCCACACGGGAGAGAAGTGCTGCGAGTGCAAGATCTGCGGCAAGGTCTTCCTCTTCGAGAAGGGCCTCACCAAGCATTTAAAGACGCACGAAAAGTCGGATCTGCCCAGGAACCAGACCACAGTCAATCCATTACTGGCCGAGGTCGCTTCGGCAGCCTCCTCCTCAACCATTGCTAAGCCCAGCCCTCATCTGCGAGGGCGTGTGGAGAGAGTGGACATTGCTCAGTTGGCAGGCACTGTGGTGAATCCCATACCGTCTGTTAACCTACCGTCGTGGTCGCCGCAGGTGAACTTCACCAAGAAGGAGGGCCAGCACATGTGCCCGGACTGCGGCAAGGGATTCAACCATGTGAGCAACATGAAGCTCCACTACAAGGTGGTGCATCAGAAGGTGAAGGACTTCTGCTGCCGCTTCTGTCCCAAGCGGTTCGCCAAGAAGCAGTATCTGCGCCACCACGAGTACATACATACGGGCGAGAAGCCGTACGAGTGCAAAGTGTGCGGCAAACACTTCCGCCAGGAGCAGGTGCTCAAGACCCACATGAAGGTCCACGACAAGCCGCCGAGGCCCCCAAGCAAGCCCAAGGAGCCGGTGGCACCCAAGGCGGAAACGGTCAAGCGACAGCAGCCAAAGAACTTTGAGCAGTACCAGGATCCCGCTGCGGAGCGGGCTGCTGCGACCGCCGAGCTGTTGGCGTACCAGCTGGAGGAGAACGAGGCCAAGCGGAAGGCGGAGGTGGAGCTGCGGAAGATCCAGGAGGCGGCATTCGAGCAGTTGAACAAGCTGCAGAAGCAGACGAACACCTACGACGGCTTCTACGCCCAGAAGGCCGAGGCGGAGGGCACCACCGTCGATGCATTCAAATTGGATCATGTCTGAGGACAGCAATAAAACTCTATATGTTTATTAATATTAGTAATATACACGTATATTATGTGTGTTTCTACTACTATGAGCATAGTTTATATACTATAGTATTTTTAAATGTATCATTTATTCGATTCGCTATTATTTTAAAAGATTTTTTTATGTCTGTGCTCTCAGAACCCGCTTCATTGAGATTTATTTTTGGGTGTCGCCATGAAAATGATAATTCAAAAACGTAAAATATGAAGAACCAAATAGAAGTTGCAATCCAAATCAAGGAATATGTATAGAATGTATGCAGGAAAAATATCCTTGTGAGGAATGTTGCGATTTTATTTTGAAATAAACGCCGAATTCGTTCCGCCTATCGCACAAAAATACCGATAATATTTCTAGCTACCCTGTGCATCGATAAGTAGAGTCAAAAGTCGCGGGTCCATGATTTGGTATAAACAAAATCCACCCACAGCAAGTACCATATTATCGCTGGGATACGCGAGATGAATTCTCCTATTGTCTTATGCGAAATCGCGGATGAAATTCCCGTGGAATGTGTGAGCGAGCCTTCACAGTTCATTTATGCGATAAAGGGCTGGGAACTGATGGACTTCTTTGTGCCGGTGTATGCCGAAGTACTCATTGAATGCATAAAAAAGTGTAAGTTGAAGAAAAGTTTACCAAAACTGGAAGATTCTCAGGCACGCATTTGCAGGCGAAGCCGAGCGTCCCCGAAAGTTGGTCTTCAAAGCCATTAAAAAAGATGCCAAATGGATCTTGGTGCTTTTGCAGCAGTCGGCTCATGTCCACCCACGTCCGCTGGACATGGAAATGGCTGCCATACTATTGCCGATTGTGTTTAAAAATTTCAGGCTCGAGACCAGCTTGGATTTTGCAGTGGCCGCGCAGGAGAAGCTGTGCCAGCGACCACTCAAAACGTATGTGTCCACGAAGCTATACGATGCTCTCTACGAGAGACACCAGAAGGCGCGAGAGGGCAAGGACAAGCCGCTAAATCTACCCGACTGCTTCCAGTCGACGCTGCGCAAATACCAAGAGCGCAGCGTCTGCTGGATGCTTAGTCGCGAGCAGGAGTCAAATGAGTTTACTGGCAACTACTCCATCCTCCACGCAGTGGATGGACATTCACGCGTGGTCAAGCATGACTACTGTCTACAGTTCTATCCGTTTCAGGAGAAACTGCCAAAGATAACTCTGCCCCCCGGTGGCATCCTAGCGGATGAAATGGGCTTGGGCAAGACGGTGGAGTTCCTTGCCATGCTGCTGCTCAATCCCAGAGCTGAGGGCACATTCAACAACAAATACTGGCTAGAACTACTAGAGAGTGCCAGCGAAAACGTGCCCCTGAAGAAGCCGCGACTGCAGAAAGAACTGTTTTGCATTTGCACAAAAAGAAAGGGCATCCAGATCAAGTGCAGCATGTGCCAACTGTGGCAGCACGAGCAGTGCATGAATAACAGGGGCGAGCCGGATGCGAATGATCCCCCATATGTGTGTCCCAGCTGCTGGTCGGAACTGCGAAGCATGAAAAACACTCCCCTGATCGAGTCCGGAACCACCATCATAGTCTCGCCCAATGCCATCAAGATGCAGTGGTTCAAAGAGATGCAGAAGCACATCTCGCCTGCCCTAAAGGTCCTCCTGTACCCCGGCCTGCACTCTGGCTCGTGGTACAGTCCCTTGGAGCTGGCCAAGTACGATGTTGTGCTCACAGATTTTTTCATCCTTCGCAATGAGATTTATCACACCGCGGACCACAAGTCTGACCGCCAGATGCGCCACCAGCAGCGCTATATGCGTCCGAACTGTCCGCTTCTCATGGTCAACTGGTGGCGTGTCTGCCTGGACGAGGCTCAGGTATGAAAGATGCCCTCTAGCCAGTGCACCTCTTTTGGAATGTTATAAATGCATTTTCCCTTCTTTAGATGGTGGAGAGCATCACATCGCATGCGGCGGAAATGGTGCGGATGCTGCCGGCTGTGAATCGTTGGGCCGTCACTGGAACCATTGACGACCTGCCGCCACTATTGCAGTTTGTTGGCTTCAACGAGGCCTGCCAGCCGCCCGCTGCCTGGCAGACTGTCGATAAGTCCTTCCAGCTGAACCACAACCCAAAGCCATTGCTGGATCTGCTGGAGCACAGCTTGTGGCGCACCTGCATGGCGAAGGTGAAGCACGAGCTTGGCATTCCGCCGCAAACGGAGGTGGTGCATCGCCTGGAGCTTAGCAATGTGGAATCTCTGTACTATCGCGAGGAGCACAATAAGTGCCACGATCAGTTCCGTCAGGAAGTGGCAAAGAATACGCATCATAACGAGGACAACAGCTCCCGTCTGGCGAGCATTTCTCCGCAGCTGCTGCGAACCATCCTAAAACCATTTTTGCACATACGCAAGACCTGTTCGGTGCCCGTCGTGAACAACAACAATTTGAGCACGTTACCTTTCTTGGATCCGCGCGATCTCCTAGAGCATCTGATATCCAACAACGAGAACGAATGCAAGAAGGAGCTTCGGAGCTGGGCCTCCTCGTACAATGGATCGGCAGCCATATATTTTATACGCAAAAATTATCGCCAGGCCATCTGGCAGTACAAGCTCCTGCTGAAGCTAGCAGCGGACTACAACAAAGACAACATATCGTAAGCAAAATCAGCCATAGATTCTCACTTATAGATCTGTTTAGTACTCGTTCAATGTATTTTAATAGCGTGGACAGTGTGCTTCAGATACATGCTCTCTACAACATTCTGCAAGCCAGCTCTCTGGCTGCTCCTCAGGATAGGATATCCGAACTCGAGGAGGCCACATATAAATCACAGATGCAAAGGTGTGAAAGGAAGTACCTGGGGGAAACCTCCAAGGTGCTCCAATCGGCTCTCAATGCCTACCAGTCGAAGGTGTCGGATTTGAACACGCTGGAGAATCAGTTCCGTGGCAGCATTGTCCAATTTCTGGCCACAGTGGTCAACCACAAGCGTGCCCTCCACGATGTCATATTGAGCAAGGTGCAGAATATTTCTTCGGATAAATTGCAGCAGGTCCAGTCCGTAGCGGGCATAATTTATGTGATTGAAATGTGGCAGCAACGCCTCGACGATCTGAAAATCAATTTACTTGAGGAATTCGAGTATCTACAGGATATCATTGGTCGGGCTGTTGGGGCAGTCCAGGCGGGAGATGCCCTCACATCGGAAATCACTAGTTTTATAACCAATGTTTCCGATTGTCATCTCGCTGAGATTTTGGTGAGTGCTAAACGATTATATATATCTATTATTGCAGCTGAAAATTGTAGCTTGTGGCTTTTCCAACAGGATGAAGACAAAAAGAAAAAGAACAAGAACAAGAAAAAGCAGCGCACTTGTCGCCTGTGCAAGATTCGTGAGACCTTGCATAAATTCGAATGTCTTGTGTTTGCCAAAGAAACCGACGAGACCGAGGGCTTGGAGAAGCCCAGCATGGAGATCAGTCTTCTGAAAAGTACAGAGCGAATAACCGAATCCAAGCTTTAACTAATGCATCGCCTCCTTTCAGCAATCTTTACATTCGTGCGCACAAAATCCGATTTCAGCGACTATATTAGCGAGTGTAAAATTAAATTGGATTTGCTCTCCTGTCTCCAGGCACTGGCCAAATCGATGGCCATGTACTGGATCGAGGTGGAGTATATGGTGAAGTCATTCGATGAGTTGGAAATGTGCAAGATGCGCATTCTGCTGACCAATAATCCCGAAGAACAGTCGAATTTCCGCATTCTAAAGGGCCAGGTCGATGAGCTATTGCACGAGAATCTGTACAAACTGGAAGTTGCACAGCGCAACTTCACGCGGCTGAACGGACGCCTCAAGTATTTGAAGCACTTGAAGGCGGACCCCAGTGCCAGGACATGTCCCATTTGCCAGTCCGATGAGGATTCGAGAGTAAATATGTTTTAAAATCAGATAAATAACACATGTTCTATACACTTATATTCTATTGCACTCTCGTGCAGTATGTGATGATGGTTTGCGGCCATTTTGTTTGCCAGGAGTGTCTGGAGGAAATGATAAGGAAAACATCGCGCGACGGCAGCACCAAGTGTCCCATATGTCGCCAGGATTCGCCACAGTAAGAAATGCCACTCAATCTTGGCATATGTATATCTGTGACCATCGCTTTCTGTTCTGCCCGCCAGGCTGTATCATTCCATTCGTCCTGGGGCAACCAAATCGATCGTTGGGAGCTTTTCCACGAAAATCGCCTACATAGTGGAACTGATTCTCAAGATTACGGCTGCCGATAATGAGGTTAAGATCCTCATCTTCTCCCAATGGCAGACGATACTCGAGCAAATTTCAATTGCACTCAAGTTGAATAGGATTGTGTACCGCAAATGCAGTAACCAGGATTTGGAAGACTTTAAGGTTCGTTATGAGCGCTTAAGCGATGTTTATCCGGCTCTAACCAACCAACCCTCCTTTAGAGCACCGAAATGAAAGTTACCTGCCTGCTGATGGCCTTGTCGCGTGGCTCCAAAGGTCTGAATCTGATCGAGGCCACACATGTGTTTCTGGTTGAGCCAATCCTCAATCCTGGCGATGAACGCCAGGCCATTGGGCGCATTCATCGCTTCGGCCAGACAAAGTGAGTTCTAATTTCAACAATCTGTGTTCCATATTTAATCTTATGGCTTGTCTTCTGTAGACCCACGACAGTTCATCGGTTTATAGTGAATGGCACCATTGAGGAGAATATTCTGTCGCTGATTTCATCAGCCGATGATAGCCAAACCCTGGGCACGCACTGGGATCTGGAGAACATGACATTAGACAGCCTAAAGAAGCTTTTCATACTCAAGGAGTAGGCTCAAAGGTGTTCCATGAAGAGTACTACATATGTATTAGTATTATTAATTATCAACCTTTCAGGAAACTAGATTTAAAAAAATGAAGTTTTATATAACTACATCCCCTACATCTTCTACAAAGAATATACAATTATTGCTGTTCGTATAAAACATCTACATTAGTATTTGCTTCTACCCCCTCCCCCCACCCCCAGGGGCAACGTTTAACGTTGGGCTCCGCTCCTCTTCCTCACACATGATCGATCTTCAGGGCGTCCATGCTGGTGCCATCAGCGTGGGCCTTCTGCGCGTAGTAGCCATCGTAGGAGGTCTGCACCTTATCGATCTCCTGCTGCTGCTGCAGTCTTTGCAGCTGCTCGTAGGCGGCCTCCTGGATCTTGCGCCGCTCTTCGTCTGCTCGCCGCTTCACCTCGTTCTCCTCGAACTGCTGTGCCTGCAGCTCGGCGGAGGCAGCTGCCCGCTCAGCGGCAGCCTCCTGGTACTCGTCGTACGAGTGCAGATTCCTGTCGGTCGTCTCCAGTTTGTGCAGGGACGACAGCTGCTCCTTGGCCGCCTCGGCGATCTCCTTCCGCTTCGCGTCCGCCTTGCGTTTGGCCTCCCTTTTGCTGCGCTCCTGCTCCTCCAGTTCCTCGCGGGCCGCATAGAACTTCGAGGAGATAACAGGCGGCCGGTTCTCGTGGGTTCGCTGATGCCGCTTGAGGGCCGTCTCCTGGCGGAAATGGGTGCCGCAGGTCTTGCACTCGAAAGGCTTCTCACCCGTGTGGATCCATTCGTGGTGGCGCAGTGTCTGGGCTTTCGCAAACCGCTTCGGACAGAAGCGACAGGCAAAGTCCTTGACCTTTTCGTGGATGATTTTGTAGTGTCTCTTCATGTTGCCAATGTTGTTGAAGCCCTGCCCACAGCCCGGACAAATGTGCTTTCCCTCCTTTTTGGTGAAGTTCACATCCTGCGGAGACCACGAGGGCACCGACACCGACGATATGGGATTGACAGCAGTGCCCGCCAATTGGGAAATGTCCACGCGTTGGACACGACGCGGATCCTTGGGTATGGTGGCCACCGATTCCGCACAAACTTTCAGCAGCTCATCGGCGGCATTCTGTGACATCACCGGCTCTCCACCCGTACTCGATTCGGCTCCACCTACGGTAGGCACTCCCATAACATCCGCGGAGTTGTCCACCTGTTCCCCGGGTGCCGTCTCGCCCATCTCCACCTGCCGTTGGCGATAGGTCTCAATGGCGCGCAGTACCCGCTTCTCGTGTGTCTTCAAATGCTTTGTTAGACTCTTTGGATAGAGGAACTTCTTGCCACAGACCTGAAAGTAACGAAAACTTTAGTGTAAACGGATACTCCTTTCATTGAAGGATCTCTCTCTCTCTCTCTTACCTTGCACTCGCATCGCTTCTCCCCCGTGTGTGTCATTTCATGGATCTTGCAGGCATGCGATTTCCCGAACGTTTTACCGCAGTACTGGCAGGCATAGTTCTTGATCTTCTCGTGGACGATCTTGATGTGATTGGCCAGGCTCTGTTTGTTGTGGGAAGCATGCTCGCATATATGGCACTTGAACTTCTTCTCCTGGGTGTGCGTCAGGATGTGGGTGTTCCACTCCTGGCGCGTCGTCTTGCCCACGCCGCAGTAGGGACACACATAGTTCTTGATGCCCGCATGCCTCATCAGATGATCCTTGAGAGCGCTGTTGATTACGAACCGCTTGCCGCAAATGTTGCAGGGGAAGGGCAGCTCCTTGCCATCGTGCTTGTACATGTGCTTCTTCAGGGCCATGGGACAGCGGAATACCTTCTCGCACTCCGTACAGGGATAGTCGCGAGGCGGTGCCGCTGACTTTGCTATATTGTGCACCTTTTTCATGTGGAACGTGAGCAGGCGTATGCGCGGGAAGCTCTTCCCACAGCCATCCACGCTGCACGAGTGAACCTCCGACAGTTCGGTGTGGGCGTGGTCTATGTGGAGGCGTAGGCCGCCTGCCGTTGTGAAACCTACAAATCGAAACGTTAGCGAATATTGCTTTTAATAATAATTGCTGGAGAGTATTACCTTTCCTGCAGGTTTCCACCTTGCACTGGAAGGGAAGGAGATCATTGTGGTGCTTCATGTGCTCTTCGTAGCGGATGGCTTTCTTGAATTTCTGGTGACAGATGTGGCAATCGATGATGCGATGCAGGTGACGTTCGCTGGGAGGAATTCTCCTTCGTTTGGACCTCGAACTGTCGCCGTCCTCGCCACCTTCTGATCCCGAAAAGTACTCATCCTCTTCCTTGACGTCTGTAGCGCTAGATTTCTTGGATTTCGCCTTGGACGATTGGCGCTGAGTCGCTTTCAGACGCTGGGACAGGGGCACGTCGTCATCGCCATCGCTGCTGTTGGGCTCAAAGTCCACGTCTTCATCGATGTCACTGCTGCTCTCCGCCGAAGAGTCGTCGGCGAATATGCTCATCAAATGATCATCTTCAGCGTCCTGCTTGACCTCCAACTCTGCCTCCTCGGCCTCCTTGTCCACATGCTCCAGCATCTTGAAGACATCCTCCTCATTCTCGATCAGCTCCATCTTGTGGTCCAACAGCGGATCAAAGTTGATGCGATCCTCATCCTCCCCCACCAGCTCCCCCTCATGACCGGCCACATTCAGAACATCGAAGTTTTTAATCTGAGAGCCCGTGGCGACGACGCAGAAGACATTATTGGCCACCATGTCCTGGAACTTCTGCACCGAGTCTACGCACAGCTTCTGGAACTCGTGCGTCTCATTCAGCCGGGAGTAACAGCTGGTGCACAGATTATTGGGATATCCATCCTGCTGCTCCACGGACAGCGGGGTGCACACGCAGAGTTTCTTCGCCAGGCCCGGGACCAGGAACAGATCAAAGGCGGCATCGTTCCGCAGGTGCTGCAGACAAATGCGGCACACCGATTGTATGGAGTACTGAGCCCCCTCATCCATTTTGCCCCCGCTACAACGTGTTGGCCAGTATTTTAGAAATCAAAATATTTCAGAAAAACTTTACGCGTCAGAAGGGAAGATTTTAGCGAATATGTAAATATTGATATATCTATATATCGATATATTTTTTTTGTTGATATGTTTTCTTTTTACGGGCGAAAATATTTATATGGCTATGGATCAAGGGAACAGACGCCTGTGCTTTACTTGTATTTCAAATTTTACAATTCAGAAACAACTTTCAACCCTAAAGTAAACTAAAAATCCTTAAATTAATCCAAAGCTAATCAGTCCCATTCGATACAAAAGATTGCGAGTGGTTGGTGCCATCGATGAATCGATTTATTAATGTGAGATACTATCGAATATCTTGCAGCTCTACACAAAAGCAGAGAAGAAAATTTTAGCGTGGTTTTTTCGGACGAAAAACAATCAAAAAACAAACAAAACTGCAGCAGATCGTGAGAAATATAAAGCCAAACATAATCGTAAGTGTGGCCGCAACGATATCCTGCACAAATCTAAAGCAGCCAACAAGCCAAAAATCATCCTTACGTTACATTATAGTGTATATGTGGAACCTGCTTAGCATAATTACAAAATTTACGCATTACTTTGTGCGAGAGTCGGCAACGTTTTTCGTTTTAATTGACTGACTGCACTTTCCTCTTGCCCCGCAGTGCTGTGTGTATGCTACGTTACAATAAATTCTTCGTGCAAAATATATCCAAGAAAGTAGTGAAGCTCGCAAAGCAAAACAAAAGCTAACAAGCTTCCGAAATAAAAATTCTTGTTCCCCCCCGCCTGAAAGTGTCACCGCCAAGACGTTCGTGCGAAAAATGTTTTGGGACAAGGGTTATGCGCCCTCAGCGAATATAGAGGCGTTACTAGAGAAGGAGGTAAGTTTGTGGCCACCTGCAGCGTCTCCGTCTCCGTACCCGTCTCCAACTCAACTCACCCACTCACCGTCTCGCACATTCGTCTTTACACATCGCACAGAATTCAAAGCTAGAGGAATTTCTAGATGAGGAGGACATACTGCAAGAGTGCAAAACGCAAAAGAAAACTCTCGTCAACTATTTTACACGTGCCGATGTGATCAGGCGTCTGGTTGAGCTAATCACAACTGAACCCTCTGATGATCTGCCCATGGTACAGCGTTTTCGCTACGCAAACATGTCCTGTGAGATACTCACACTGTAAGTTCTGCCTTTTTCTTGTATGTATATAATAACTCTCTTAAATTAAACACATTTAATTTAATTTAATTAAATAATTGAATAAATAGCGGCCTACCGTCCCTTGATGAGAAGCTTCTGTCCGATGCGGACACAATACAGCTGCTGTATTCATATCTGGAAAAGGAACCACCGTTAAATCCATTGCTGTCGTCGTTTTTTAGCAAAACGTTTAGCATGCTCTTTACCAAAAAGCCTGAACAAGATTGGTTTTCGTATCAACACATGTGCCTACAACTCCTGGAGTATATTAAATCGCAGAAGACCTTTTTGGATTTCATTTGCAAACACTTTGACACACCGGTCATACCTGATCTAATAATGCAAATGATGAAGGACATCGAGGGTGGTCAACTCAAGCGAAACCTATTCGAAGTGAGTGTTGTCAAGGTTCCCCGTCTTTCAGCACACATAAACACTTCAATATCTTTTGTTTCCCGCAGTGGCTAACTGAAGATAAAATTGTGGAGAGACTGATTGCAATATTGCGTAATCCTCAAGAAACCGATAAACATGCAAATGTTGCCGACTTTTTCTGTGATCTTATTAATCAAGGGCGCCTAATGCGTCAAACGGAGCAAGAGAACGATTCATTTGAGCCGGCCTTTGATGGCTCGAATCCCATATTGAAAACCATTGAATCTGCTGATACAATTGAAGCCTTGTTAAATGTGATTTTGGAACCAAACGCTCAAGAGAGCGCCATCTTATCAGGAATATCGGTTGTACTTACGCTTATCAAGCCAATAACATTCACGTAAGTCGCTGAGCCCCCCGATCCCTGATCCCCGGACCCTCGATCACTTATTCTCCTCCCCTCCCGCTTCTTCACAGAGATGAGCCAAATTCTGATCGTCAGCGTTTGCTGCAAAAGCGAGAACGAGAATTTCATCAGGAAGTGCAGGAGACTGTGATCACTGTGATGGCGCCACGCCTACAAGAATTCGTACATGTTCTCAAGAACCCGCCTGCGGTGAGTTCTTACAGTAAAATCGAAATGAAGTGCCAGTTCTATATACCATATATATCGATTTGCAGAAATCCACAATTGAGACCACAGCGGCCGTGTTGACGCCCCCCTTTGGCAAGACACGTCTTCAAGTGTGTCGTGTGTTCACTGCCCTGCTGGAGACCAAACACGAGAGCATTCAACAGGCGTAAGTCTTAAAGCTTGCCACGCGTCCGCTTTTCAATGATTGAATCTCCATTCTTTCTTCAGGATCTGCGCAACGGAATACTTTAGTTTGCTGCTGGAGTATTTCAAACAGTATTGCTGGAACAACTTTCTGCACACCGAAACGGAGAAGGCCCTCCACCTGGTATTCTACAATGAGCTGTCCAACAATAATACGGCCTCCACGGAGGCCACCGACTTCTTCACCGCCGACTGCCTGATCAATGCCTTTCTGAAGGTCAACGAAGAGGAGTTTGACGTTGAGTTGAAGAATGCCTTGAACGACTATAAGCGGGAGGAGGGTGGCAACAATCCGGATCAGGATCAGGATGGTGACATTGAAATCGAAGTGGCAGCTGCGCAGGAAGCGGCGGTCCAGGCCGATGAGCAGACACCAACCACCATTCAGGAAGCAGACCCCCAGAAGTCCCCAGAAGAACCGGAACCGCAGACAACTGTAGTGTCCGCCAATGAGGAAGCAGCGGCGCCAGCGGTGGAGGAGAATCATGTAGAGAACAATTTGGAGGATGATGGAGGAGAGTTGCCGCTTGCAGCAGATCAGCCGGAGACCGAACCAACGCTTAATGATCTGGACAAAACCAAGGAAGTGCCGAATGCCATGCCCTCAGAGATGCAAACGCATGTAAGTTGGACATGAAGGTCTTGTCCAGTTCCTGTTCTAATTTTGGCCCTCCTTTCAGTTGATTGTGAACTGTCACCTGATCTCCAAGTTGATTGACTTTTGGCAGCACAATGCGCAGGCGCAGTAAGTATTCACACAGATCACTCTGAAAAGTGCTTATCCCCAATGTCATGATTTTCCCCCGACTGCAGATCTGTGGAAAAGGGCCGTCGACTGGGCTACATGGGTCATCTGATCAAAATTCTCCGTCATATTACAAATTGTATATCAGAATCTGAACATATCGCTGCCTTGATGGTTGCCAGCCTCAGGGACGAGGCCGAGCAGCAGCTCTGGCAGTCGCTCATCGATGCCGAAACTGGCGAATTCACGCTTGCAGCGAAGCAGCAGAACCAGATGCTGGCCAACTGCAATCCGCACGAGGACCACGAGTACAATGCGAGCGGCTCGAAGGACTATTTGGGCGAGACCAATAGCTGGGACATTGGAACGCTGTCGTACAGCAATATGGGATACAGTGATCTGGACAACACGTTGCAGGACATTGTCTTTACCATGGACAACGATCAGAATCTATTTCAATTCGGTCGCAACATCGACGACGAGGACGATGACGAGGACGAGCAGGGCAGGATGACGGGCTCTGGCGATGGCCATGGCCACGGCATGTTCACGAAGAACTCGATCACGCTGAGCAATCTGGCCGATCCCTGGGACATGGATGTACAATTCTCGGACATACCCGGTGCATCTGCTCAGGTCAACACTGGCACCGAGAACTGGGGAACGGAATTCAATACGCATAACTTTGCCGACTTCGATGCGCACTTTAGCACCTTTGGCAGCGATTTGGGTATGCCCACATCACGGCCCCCCGTGGACGAGGAATCGCAATCAGTACCGGAGGTTCTGGCACCCACTCCGGCCACGGTCGGCGATGAAAAAGAGTCGCACGCCCACAATGATGATGATGATGAGCCCATGAGCCCCAAAACTGTCCCGGATAATGCTTCCAGCGACGATCAAAAGGCTGAGTACGACAATAATGCCAATGTGGAGAAGTCCTGCAGCGATAAGCTGGCGAGCGAGGCAAGCGTGGTGGAGGCCACATCGATTGTAACCCGACTGCAGTCGGTGCTGTTGGATGGCGAGGATGATTACGAGGACGATGAGGGCATGTGGACCAAGCCCTTGGGTGGCGATCGCGAAACGGAGGAGCATACCACGCCCATTTCGAATGGACCCACCAGCAAATTGAACGAATTGTACGCAACTGAAAGTCAATTGTATCCAAAAATGTACATAATTTCTCTTCTTTTCTTGTTGCAGCAATCATGCCAACGACAACAGCAGCAGTAACAACGTGGACGGCCATGAGGACAGTAACATCACAGCAGTAACAGCGGAGCAACAGAAGCTGACGGCCGCCAGTGCCAACAAGACGAACAATGTTGAGATTGCAACACACAACACATAGATACACTCTTACACACACACAAACCACGCACCACAACACCCAAATAAACACGCACTCATCATCCAATCTGCAATTTGTATAGCATAAAATGTGTCGACGACAATTTGTAAAAATGCCTTTGATTTGCTCTTTGGTCATTTCTTATACATACATACATAATCATGCATATGCTACATATTTATATGAATATATACCACATACTACTACTTATACGTACATGCATAGACACGTCTATATGCATATACATATATATATATATATATATTTATATTAATATATATATATATATATATGTATTATATACACAACAAAAACAGGCTGCAAAAGTACAAGAAACGATTTGTGCATTAGCAAAAGGCCGAAGCCCGCCCAAGAAAAACCAAAATGGAAATGAAAAAAAAGAAACTGTTTAAAAGTGAAAAACGTTTATTGTTGAATCCTTCTGCTCCTCGCTCGTATTGCCAATTATTTTAATTTGTAACTTCTTTCACGCTTCCTAATTAAGTGAATTGTATTTTTTTTGTACTTGTACTTGTATTTAGTCTGTCGTTTTAGTGCTGTAGTGCTTCTACTTTCAATACTCTCAATGTGTTAGGCAACGAATGAGCATTACTTAAAGTACCAAAATTTACCATGCAGCAAATTAATGTCGTATGAATAGTTTTGTATTTGTATTTCGTGGATAATCTATATCTATACATTTACATATACATATATAATATATATATATATTTACACATACTCCTACAGCCACACACACACACAAAAAAACACACACACACACATCTGTATTGTTGAATATTCGTGTTGGAGACTTGTGCGAGCAAGTATTTTTTTTGAATGAAAACGAAGCAAAAGCAATGCCAAAATACAAATAGTTTCAACACACCACACCAACACACACTCCCACACACACACACATACACACACACATACACACACGCACACACACATGCTGCAAGCACAAAAAAGTACGCATTATGTATTAATGAGGTATATTGGTACATATTTATATGTGTACAAATATACTTATGTCTTTTGCCATTATGACTTTGTTTCTATACAAATCGGTATAACCAAAAAATATTCTTTGTCGAAAGTACAAAAATCACACTGAAAGAAACTACTAAACGAGAAAGTAAGAAACAAAAGCAATAGAAATAATTGAAAACAAAAAAAAAACAAGAAGCAAAGAAACAGCAAGCATTTGTCAGGACAGGACATTAACGATGTACGCCCCCGATATACACAGACTCTACAAGCAACCTCCTTAACACCTACTTATAGATACGATTTTCTATTCGCCTACCCACCCCCACCCCCCCTCCTCCTTCCCCTTCCAGAAAACGAGAATTTCAAATGAAGACTTTCCAAGAAGACATTTTAAATTTACATTTACTTACTTTTGTGTATTGTTTTTATTTATATTTCTATTCAAGTTGTCGCTGGAAAATGTAAGTGCGAGCCAACAACAAAATACATAAAAGAAAAGAAAAAGAAAACAGAAAAAGCAATGAAAATGAAAATGAAGAAATACAAATATGCCATCTTTCGCTTCCAAATAAACTACACTTAAATTATGTTTAAAAATAAAACAAAAACTACTTTAAAAGTAAACTTGATGTTTGTTTTACACGAGAAAAACAAAAGACACAAAAAAAAAAAATCAAACAAAAAAAACGATGAATATTTAATCTAGAGAATGTAGGTTAAATTGTAAGATAAGTGATGAAGAGAGAAAAGAGCATGCAGCATATCAGGCAGAGACATGTGTAACCAAAACCAAAACCAAACCCCAGCCCCACATTCCCACATTCCGCAATTTCTACTCCCAAAGAAAAGGAATCTTCGTTTGCCGATTGATTCAAGCACCGAACTTGTTTAAAGTATACAGAATACTAAAGTAGAATATTTTTGCACAAATTTCCAATCGCTTGCTTTTTATTTTTGCATAAAACAAGAGGGAAAAACAGAATATTAGAAAGTAATGAGAAAAATGAAACGTTTAAACTATCTCTGATGAAAAACTGTGATAATTAAATGAAGTTGCAGGGTATTTGATAAAGCAAACTTAATTTAAACAAAGTGTAAGACATCAACTAATGGACACCATACACCTCACGACACAGCCAGCATGTACACGAAATCACACACGACACGACCCCTACACGGATGCACAAACAGACAAACACACACACACACATCAACTAACAATTAATGAGAGTTAATTATACAATGTAATTAGTTGGCACCACACAATCAAGAGGCGAATAGCCGATGAACAGGAATATGAACCACAGCAACTGAACAGCAATACGTACTGCAATGAAATCTAATTGAAAAAGAGAGAGAGCGAGAGAGAGAGATAGAGTTTTATTGTGTAGTCTTTAGTAGATATCTATAGGGATAGTCAGAGACGATGGATGGTTGAGTGGCGGATGGCTTTTTCAGCTTTTAGTTCTCCAGCTTCATGCGAACCAAAACTAAACTTAAAACTAAGTCTTACATTAAAAAATACTCATATCAAACAGCCAATTGTAAACCGTGTAATATGTACATATAATTGACCCTAGTATTGTCTTCCCCGCCCCCCCCCCCCACTCCTGTAGTTACGTGTTCTTCGTTTCTTACAAACTAACTGAATATCTTACATCCAATGATCGAATCTTTCCCTTGTGCATATGCCTTACCATACAAACATACACACATAGAAATAAACAGCTATCCATTATCCTAGACATAGTTCCACCTACATACTGTGTGTCTTTTAAATGTTAAGCAATACTAATAATACGAGAAACGAGTACAGAATACTTAGCAGTAGGTACATATTTATATGCTTAATATTAACTATTAGAAACAGAAACAGAATGAGAAAGAGAAAGAGAAAAACGGAAAAGTGTAGACAATGTCTAGTGTGTGGCAGCTTTAAGCATTTTGTTTGTCTAATTATAAACTTGAATAAGAATACCAAACGTCCAAAGTTTTATGCAAAACGATAACTAAGAACAATTGTGAACAAGAAAGTCTTCAGAAATGTTTTGATCACCCCGATGCAGTGCAGAGTTATACACACATGCATGCAGGCCTACTTACGTATACATACATACATACATAAATATACAAATGTCGTTTATAATGATTGATTGATTGATTTCTCATCGATTGTTTCACCCCAGAACACCAGAACCCAGAGGAAGGGAACTCAGTATTTTGTGACATGCACTAGGCATTACTCGATATCGTAGGAGAGAGCAAGCAAGGTTGTAATTGTAATTTGTAATCGTGGCGCAATTAATTTGAGACGGAACTAAAGCTGCATAACGATGATAACGATAACGATAACGATACGATAATGATACATATTTTCTAACTAGCGAACCGAACCTAAGGTATTCTAAGGTGTCGGAGTGTGTTCAGCAATTCAGTATTTCAATTAAGCCAATCCCATGAGAACCCAAAAAAAAGAAAACCCAAAATAACCCCCTCCCACAATGCCCACAAATGCTACAATGGTTTCCAACTGCAAACCACATGAAAAGGAGATGAGAATAGGACACAAGATTTAATAAATAAATAAAATAAAATAATTCTCTTAACTCTTAATAAAGAACCAGTGGGAACAACAACGAGGAAGATTGATGATGATGCAAACTGTAATACAACAAATAAATGAGAAACTTAAACATCATACATGCAATAAATTAAAGCATATATATTTGAAAATAATTAAGAAACCCCATACAAAAGTTAAGCAAATTGTTAACATAATGGATAATGGATAACGAACTAAATACTAACCACAATTAGCAAATAGTCGATGAGAACGGACAGAACCGAACCCAAGTGTGCTTCATGTATGAATTTATGTTTAGATATTTACAAGCAAACAAATGCGCGTATACATACGATACATATTCCTAACTAAAAAAATGAAATGAAATGAAAAGAAAAGAAAGGAAAACCAAGCGACAAGAAAAACTTACAGAATTTGCATATTACTCATAACGATTAACAAAACTATTGGTGTCTATACATATAGTATATTATAATTATAATGAACTATACCCCTATATATACTATATATATATACCTACTAGTAACTTTGTATGTATGTAAAACGAGTACAGACTTTTGAGAACTGCAAAACGTATCGTCAAATATCCAAAGGCAGACATATTTGTCGCAGCTACAACTTGCTATAGAAGCAAAAACAGAATATTAACAATACAAATATATTTATTATTAAGTGCTCAAGGTGATAGTTGCACTCACACACTCCCATACACCCATACGCCCATACAGTACACACACACACACACACACACAGACACACACAAATGGATACATGCATACTCGCTGATTTGCTTTTGGTCGAAACTACGAAGAGATACTACTGAAACCCCAAGGGACAGACACTCTGGAATCTGCAATTTCTTGAGTAAGTGCCTTAAAACGAAAGTCAGAAAGTCAGAAGAGTGGAGAAGTGGTAGATGGGGTTTGAAGAACTATAAAAATACAAAATAAAAAAAAAATACAAAAAAATACACGATTTTTTCGATGCATTTGTTAAAGAGAAACAGAAATGATGCGACCTTTGTTCAATTTGTACTAAAGTGTTAGCCCCCGTGCAAACCAAACTAAAATGTAGTTCCAAACAGAAATCAAGCAAACAGAAACAGAAACAGAATAGTTAACTTTATGCTCCGATCTATACTAAGAATATAATGTATACATATATAATTACCGTATACCTATACCGTCGCATTTCTACGTACACAGGAGATGTGTAACAATGATTAAACCAAGTATTTGTGAGTGTTTATTTTAGGCCAGTTTACGTTTTGCTCAACGCACACACCACACACACACACACACACACACACACACACACCACACACTGTAAACGAAAGCCCACACATACTAGATGCGGGTACACACACCCTGACAAAAACACAGAGAAATAACAAACGCTTTAGCAGAGTTAAAGACAATTTGTGATTGTTTTGCATGTACCCTAACATTTAACGAGTATACACGAAAATAATTAATAATTAACAATTGAAGATCATTAAAAAGCCGGAGGAGGGAAGCGAGCAACCAGTACGAGTAATAGCATTAATTGTCTAACAATAAGATTTGTGCATTATACGATAGTAATTCACTTTGAATTCGTATTGAAGTTTATCAATAAAGCGATACAATTTGATTCATATTCGAAGAGAGCTTTTAATCAATCCCACATCCCCAGTGAAACATTCCACACAGGATTTTTCTTATTATTTCTTTAATTTATTTATTTATCACAACGGTGCCCTAAAAAGTATGCTACAAAAAATATTTCTAAAAAAAAAATTCAGCTCGACTTGGAGGTGGATGTGGCTGCTCTTGAACCACTCACCGTGGCCATAGTCAGCGTGGTGGTGCTGGTGGTGGCATGTGCAATGGTGGAGCCACCATGTCGCGTCTCCATGTGTCGCTGCAGATCGCGGCGTCGGGCGAGGGACTTGTGGCAGATGCGACACTGATAGCCCGCCTCCGATTCGCCTTCGATGTCCACATCGCTGCTGCCACCTCCGCCCTCTCCTCCTCCCCCACCTCCTCCACCAGTTGAACTGGGCTGGGTCTGGAGATGCAGGCGCACATGCTTGTTAAGGTTGCTCGGATCGCCGAAGGGACGAAGGCAGAACTTGCACTTGAGCGGCTTGAATCCGGTGTGGGTGCGGATGTGGATCTTCAGGCCGTACTTGCGGGAGTATACCTTGCCGCAGTAGATGCACAAATGTCCCTGCTTGGAGGCCCCCATGTTGCTGACAATGGCTTCGATCTGCGCTGCCGCGTTCATGGGATGCGCACCTAAGGGGGCGGCTGCCATCGATATGGAGGGCAGGTAGGAGAGCGTGCCAGAGGCCGCCGCAGTGGCGGTAGCCAGAGGTCCCAGTGTCTGCATGGCCGATATCGGGCGAAAGGCGGAGAAACGAGGAGGAATCTGCAGCGGAGGCGAGTGGGTGGGTGAGGCCGAGGATGTGGAGGAAGCCGCTGGCGTTGGCGACAGATGAGTGGCAGTTCTTTGGTGGCTTCGGGCAGCCGCCTTCAGGGCGTAGTGCAAACGCATCCAGAGTATGTCCATCGCACTGCGTCCACAGCCGAGAGCCAGATGGATCTTCAAGGGATGTGGGGTCTCAAAGGTGAGATGGCACAGGTGACATGTGTAGCGACTGTTTCCTGGAAGAGCAACAAAATGATAATTAAAATTTGTTGAAAATCAGATCAGGAGAAATCCCTTAGGTCGTGTTGTGTGATCCTTACCTTGTATGTTCAGTGGCGTGAGGAAGGGTATGCCCATGAGCAGAACTAGCTCTTCTCCGAACCAGGCCACAATCTCATCGTCTCGCGCCACGTCCCGCACCAGTCGCACCCGCACTTGTCCGCCATGGAGCTCGAAGATCGCATTGAAGCTGTAGACATCTTCGGAGAGCTTGATCTGGCGCAACAAGGTGGCGGACATGATCAGTTCCCCGTTGGACAGCTGGCAGTGGGCTCGGGTGCCGTCGGTGGGTGTGGCCGTGGAACTGAGAAGGGCCTGCGTGGGCACGGAACTCGAGCAGGTGTCCTTCGGTGTGTACTGCGAGGTGTAGACGCCAGGACGTGGATTGCCTCTCACCCGCTTGGCCGGACTCTGAGTGCTCGTCGTGGGCGTCAGTGTGGTCACTGGCGATGTGGTGTTGGTTGTGGTCGGCGATAGGCTGGAGCTGGGCAGCAGCTGCTCGATGCGGAAGATCATGCTGGCCGCCGAACGCTTCTGTCCGGTTGCCGCCTCCTCCAGCTCTAGACTATCCAGATGAGCGGTCGTGTGCATCGTTCGCGTTCGAATTCGATTCTGCGTTCCAATTGGAAGCAGCGGTCGCTATTTATACCTCATTCGCATCCGCACTCGCACATCCGTATATCCTGCTCCCTTATTTGGATTTGTTACGGCCTTGCAGTGTCACAACACGGCTGGCGTCAAGTGCAAGAATTCCCAGCCCAGTCGAGTCCAGCACGGGCACGGGCACGGGCATGGGCATAGCTCTGGCACCGGCACCGGCTCCTGACATAGCTACGCACTTTGCAGCCGCCTCACTCACCCATCCACCTCAGCTCTCAGAGCATCTCATCTCCCTTGCTCGCTCACTCACTCGCTCGCTCCGGGCATCCCCTTTTTCAGGTCTTTGCCTGGTGGTGGCTTGGCATGGCAAGTGCAACATCATGTCCTCCCAAATCACCAAAGCACTAAGCCAAGCTAAGCGGCCTGTAGCAAGTGTGCGTATTCCTATGCCAATCTCCTGCCCTTCCCTTCCCGTGTGCATCCCTGCCACACACCCCCCTCTCTGTCTCTCTCTCTCGGTCTTTGGTTGGTCCTTTATTTTTTGGCTTTTGGGCTGCGCCTCAGAGGAAAATGTATTTAATTGAAATTAAACGATCGTTTGTTGTTATATTCCCGGATGTTGTTGCTGTAATGCCACCATATACAAATCGCATTCGCTATCCTCAATGTCCTTGCCACTCCCTCCCTCATTATGAAGCGCACCGCTCCCTTCGCTCCTCCCCCCCTCTGCACTCGTACCCCGCATTATTCCGAATTCCCTGCTAATGCCTTAATATATTGGCGTGTATCGTTTCACTATTTGCGGTTTGGGGTGGGTCGTGATTTCTACAGCTTGTGCTGCTGCTGCTACAGTGTCCTGGTGCGGACTGAGGGTAGGCTGGCGCCCAAAAGAGCTGTAATGAAGAGATTCGATTCTGCGGATACTTCTGGATTGTTTCACTCACTAGATCTATTCGCTCTCTAGAAATCAGGCACCATCCTTAGACTGAATCCATATTAGTTCCGTCAGGATTATCTGTTTTCGATCAACATCCTTTTCATACCCCTCATTCCTAGCTTCATTGATTACAACAGAATTTACTGTGGCCCCTTTCCTTGGTGGGCCCAAAATGTAACCCATCTGACACTACTTTGGTCCGCTCCTGTCCGCTGACAAATATGCTACGAGGCTAATGTTTTCATTATTGCGACACAATCGCTGCGGCATGCCACCCCTCGGCGAGCGATCAACAGGATAAGGGCCAGGAATTGGCAAAAACATGTGTTGCCAGTCACACAGCCGCCGCTCTGGCTTGACGCTTGAGGTTGGAGAAGTGGCTGCAAGGAGTCCTGAATGAAGGACCCCTTTTTCTAGTACCGAACAGCCCTTGAGCAAGGTGTACCAGGCCAGAACCAGAACCAGAAACAGAACCAGGCCAGGACCAGGCCAGGACCAGGACCGGGCCAATTTCGGTTTGGTGTTTGCTTGTTCTTAATAAGTAGGCCGCCACCTGGGGGTTTTTCATTTGAAACATTTTAATTTGCAGTCGAGTCCGTACCATTAATCGTAACTTCAGCGATAGACATAGCCCCCACCGTCGTTGCCGCCCCCTGTCTCGTTGTCATCGCATCCGTGGCAGCCGCCACCTGCAGCCAGCAGGTCCAGTGCCTCCTGGATCTCGATGGGAATGGGTGGGGGCGTGGGCAGGTGATCCCCCATCGGCTGGAACCCGTTCTCGTCGGCAATGTAGGTGAGCGAGATGGCATCGCCCTCGGGACTGGTGTAGGAGAAGGAGCCCTCGGCCACCTGGGCTTCGGCCCCCTCCACGCCTGCATTCTTCAGGTAGCCCATTTCCTCGGCCATAATGCCATTCCCGGTCTCGTATTCGTACTATTGGGAGATCGGAGAGGAGATTGGTCTGGTCTTACGGCTGGTGGCCCACTTACCTTATAGGAACCATCAGTGTTGACTTTGGATTCCAGCTTGATGATCGGTATATCCTCTCCGCCTCCGCCCCCGCCTCCACCGCCCCCTCCTCCACCATTTCCATTTCCATTTGATGGCGGTATATATCCATTGTTAGGGGGAGCTGGCGGTGGTCCATAGCTGGGCTTAGGTGGTGCTGGTGGCTTCTTTGGAGGCGGTGGTGCTCCATAGCTGGGTCGAGGAGGAGGAGGCGGCGGTGGCTTTGGCTTTCCATTGGGCTTCGGAGGACCATAGCTACTTTTGGGCGGCATCGGTGGTGGTGGCTTAGGAGCTGGAGCTGGTGGCTTGGCGGGCAGATAGGTGGACGGTGGACGAGCACTGGGATAGCCCGCAGGCTGGGCCCAAACGCAGCCCACGGCGATGCAGACGGCGAGTACCAAGAGAGTGAACAGCTTCATCTTCAATGCGAACTGTGGCAACTGGTCAGACACCCATGGGGTTTTATACACCCCATTCTCGTACTCTGGCGTTGACCGCGACCTGTTGCCCCCTCAGTGGGTCAGGCACGTGCCACGGCTTCCGATTGTACGATTGTACGATTGTAATGGGAAAAATGCAATGAAATCGAAATGCAAACTGAAGACTGAAAACTGAAAACTGGGCCAATGCAAGTGCACTGGGAGAAATCCCCATCAGATTACCCCCCAGCCAAATGCTAATAAATTGAGTGTGCAATCTCAATCGCCTTGAATCGCTTTGAATCGTAAAAACCCCTTTTGGCTAATCGCTAAAAACAACAAAACCCGCCCGGCCACAAGCCAAAACTTTTAATTCAAAAGCAATTTTCAACAGGATCAGGCAACACCTGCATGACCAACCCGGTCTGGGGCAGGGCACGACTCGGCAGGGCAGCGTCCAACCCCTCCTGATCCTTTGCCTAATGCACTTTGCCTGTTGCCAAGGGGGTGCTAAGCCCTGGACTCAGTACCCGGTACACGGAGCACGGTACACGGTACACGATGCACGACAATAGCGACAGGGATGTCGGCTTTAGTCAATCGTCTATTAACTTTTTGCCAGTTCTCGTTCTCCTTCTGGAGCGACGACAGTGGAAACTGGTCGGGCAATGGCTATACCCTTGCGGCGCCTGTCGCCAATCTACTATATTTGAATGCTTTGGCACCACTGTGCCCTTGGCCCTTAGCCCTGGCTGTGGCTGTGGCTGCTGTTGTGTGTGTTTATCATTTGGTAGCTCAGCTTGTGCCTGTCGTGGATGCCGCTAATATTGAACCCTCCCCCGAGATACCATAGTAAAAGTCCATGGCTTGGCATGGTATACAATGGCATGGCTAATGGCAATGTCGTTTGCAGCTTGTCCTACTTGTAATGTGCTGGCGCACAGCTGACGCGCTCCCATGGACCGACCGAGAGTGTGTGGATTTTGTGAACCTGTCCGGCCCGAGCGTGGCGTCAGCTGTGGCCTGTTCGTAGCCGTAGCTGTAGCCGTAGCCGTAGCCCTAGCCGTAGGCCTGTGGCATGTGGAACGTACCATGTAGCCACCAAGCAACCACCACCCGGGAGAAGCTGCCACCAGGAGAGCTGCACCGGCTGCATAAACCAACAATAGTCGGTCCTTGGTCCTTTGGCGGACGCTTCGATACGCACCCATTGCGCATATTCCACGCCCGCATTCGCATTCGTTGAGCATCGAGCATCGAGCATTGGGCGATTCTTCATAAGGCGAATTCTGACAGAGCGGAAACGATCTGATTGCAATTTTTTCATTTCATTATTCAAGTTGTGGCTGTGTTGTTTTTGGCGGGGGTTGGCCGATTAAGTTCTTCTAAATAAACATTTAGATGAAGCCCGTTGATAAATTGGCCGCTGGCCCTCGCTGACAGCCGCAATTTGATGCGCGGGAATCTCTGCAACTGTTCCGAGGTCCATCAAATGCTAAAATAATAAGCCACATGGGCCATGGGCCATGGGCCATGGGTTTTTCCTTAGATTAACCATGAGTATCTTCCTCTCCAGAAGACAATCTCCGACTCAGTGTGTGGGCTTTCTTTTGCTTGATTCTTTGGCTGCCTGCTTAGAACAAAAGTTGAGCCATAAATAATGACGTAATCCGACTACGAAGAATATTATTTGTTTTCATTATACATACGTATCTCTTTGACTTATTTCGGCTGCTGTGCTCATCTCAGGGGCCGCTTCTCATCTTCAGTTGGAGTTAAAACCCGAACCGGACAACAACGAGCCGCAAAAGTTCTAAGCTATTCGTACATATAGTCGATACATATTTCGAATCCATTCAGACCAGACCCATAAAAGTGCAATGAAATTGGTTTGTGCTCGCATTGAAGTTGATAATTTAGTCGTTTACTGACGATTACCTTTTGATTTTTTTTTGTGTTTAGTTAAGACAAATCTTGTGTGTGATTTTGCTGTCGGCTCTGGTCTCGGCAGCAGCTCTGGAGAAGGGTGAGCGTGAGGAGGCTCTACACTTCAAGTAAGTTTAATGCGATCTCTCCTAACGAATAAAAGCCTATCCCCTTCCTTTGTCCCCATAAGTTTTCACACTGAAAACGGTCATCAGAGGACCGAGGACATAACCTACACTGTCAGGCCGGAAACGGATCGGGATGTGATGGAGAAGGGTACCCCCAAGCCCGTGGAGTACCGTGGCGGCTACAGCTTCATCTCAGCGGATGGCTACGAGTATCAGGTGCTCTACAAGGCCAACAAAAATGGCTTCCAGCCCTATGTGACGGCGCGTAAGATCAAATCGGATAAGATCTAAAACCACTATATCTTTTGTGTTGTGATAGATGATAAATAAACCGAATTTTTAACAGTGTATAAAGCTCTCTACGTTCGGGTGCCTGTCATGGCTAAGACAAGCTTTTGAGTGTTGATCGTTAATCTTTGGGATACAGACGGGGAGATTGCTACATCAGCATATTAATGAGGGATACCCTAACCGTTTCTGCGGCTATTGAGACTTTAGCAGACAGTTCAGAACTGGTTAAACATATATTTAAAGTATATTTTCATAGGTATTAGGATTCACTTCCCCCATTCATAGTGTGTTGTGTGATTTAACACTCTTCTTTGGTGTTGGGGCAAACGATGGTCGGTGTTCCCTGCCGAAAAACTTTCTTTTCGTGCGGTTGCTTGATTGGTTTTCCATTTGATGGCATTTTAAATGTAATGCACATTTTCGAGAGTCGCCTGCGGTCGCATATGTGTGTGGAAGTGTGGTACTCTTTTCTGATTTATTATGCAAACAAAATTAGAGACAAGGGATTGGGCAACCACCTTAGGCTTACTCAGCAGTTCCTCATGGGCCCAAACATTAAAGGTGATCGCAGATGAGTCTCTTGGCGGTGGCCTCGACGAAGAAGCTTCATTTGACTGCCAGCCGCGTTGGTCGTTAGTTGCGTTGCTCCTCAGTGGATAGCTTTGAGCAAAACTCGCACCCGTACCCGTAAAGATGATGAATCTATTTCTTTTGGCTGGCACCAGCTGCAGCAGCGGCAAGGAGCCTGGCAAGGGCTGGAATATAAACAACAAGTTGGTCCATGGATTGGTCTTGCTGCTGGCCTGCATTCTGCTGGGCGCCAACATGAACAGCGCCTCCTTTGCCCCCGGCACTGTGCTGGATATCATGCTGGGCGAAACTACTGTGGAGCAGTTCAAATACATACCCCTCGTCGACGGCTATGAGTTTGGGTGAGTTTTCTTTGTGGACACAATCCTCCCTAGAATTCTAATCTGGAACCCATTTTCTGTTCAGATACACCCTTCCCAATGGCGCTCATCGCGATGAGATCGGAAAGGTGCTCAGTGGCACTTCGGCCGCCAAGGATCTGGAGAACGCCAACAACTTGGCCCGCAACCGTCGCCCCTCCCGCGAAAATGGTCTCAAAGTGCGCAAGCTCTCTGGCAAATCCCTCGCATCTCTGGCTGGTTAAGCAGCCCCTCCCCATCCACCCATACATCATTTTTTGTTGTTAATAGTTTTCCTCTTCTATTTAACTGCCATAGTGGACGAAATAGTGTGTCAACTGCTTTAGGTTAATTTATTAGTGTATAGTGCACATCTACATATAGTATGCGTAATCTTTGCAAAAGCCAATAAACATTGATTGATCAAGCCAAAGTGGATTGGTTGGTATGGTTCGTAAAATTCGCATCACAAATGGCCAACTCGCTTGTTGCGCAATGCCATAAATTAATGTAATGATGTGCAAATACGAGTAGTGTGAACATTTTTGATAGATTCGAATATTAAATCGCTACAGGGCACGAAACTTACAAAATCATATCAAACATTTTACACATTTTATTTAACAGATATTCGATATTCCCTGGAGTACGGAGATAACGTATATATTTAATGCTTTGGGTAAACAGCTTAACACAGACACAACTATGTATGTGTGTATGTGTATTTGGCAAGGGCAGTACCATTTCTGGTAAGCGTTGATTAAAATGAGTTGCCAAAAAAACATTACATGAATATGGATTGTAAATGTACATTCTGTTGAGCCACTGAGATTCTTCAGCAGCGTAGTTTGCGATCTATTTATTGAAAGTTTATTTGTTTATTGGGCTTTCCTTCAACCTAGTGCTACAAGATGAACTTATATTTAAGGTACTAGTCACAAAACTATTGTAATCTTATAATATTGATACGTACAGACATCGGTTTTCAATTCTAAACATTTATAATCGAGCTTAATTTCATTTTTGATTTTGTTTTTATAGTATTATATTTAAGTTATACATTTTAGTGGTAATGCATCGGTTTTTTTTTCCTTTATTGGTATATTTATTTATTTGTTAAATTTTGTTTGTTTTATTTTTTCCTTAATTTTCTTTATTGATAATTTTATTTATTTGTCCAATTTTGTTATATATTTTGGTATTTATTAGCTCAATTAAATTACTTGAGTTTCTTGTTGGGTCTCTAGGTGTGTGTAGAGTTTTAGTTTAAATTGCGTTGCGTTTCTAATTAGTTTCATGTCGTTTGGGACCTAATTCCACAGTCGGACTGTGGGGTTTATTATGGTTTTTTGTGGGGTCTGGTATATGATTTGTTGAACAATAGCGAAAGAGTCATATGCAATAGCGAAAGCGACGAGCCCGTTGGATGGTTAGCTCAATTCAAGACGGGGTCAGATTGACCACGCAGGGGGTTGGGTCAAGACGGTCTCGGATAGAAGAAGAATTATTCGATAAAGACCAGGTGCGAGACTTGCGTGCTAGGTGCTGACTAAATTCGAGTGAAAGCGATAGAACAAAAGAGCGAGAGAGCGATGGCGAAGACGAAAGAAAGAAAGAAAGACGAGAGGCTGCTGTCATGCGGGAGCTTATGTGCATATGTATATGTACAATGTGGTACAATGGGCAATGCAATAATAGAGATGTAATTTACTGCTGCAACACTGGCCATAATCTCTCGATCACGTTGGCTAATATTGGGCTGCACTTACCCAATACATTCCAATGGCTATATTCTTTCACTAAAAAAGGCAAATTTAAATTCTATAATAAGTTTTGGAGCACTTCTTGAGTTTGAAACTTTGAATGAAAGCAAAATCATATAAAATAACAAAATTAATGGACATTTTCCGGGATGCTGCGGAAACATTTCCATTTATCTGAAAATATGAGGGAATTCCACTCAACTTGTACATGGATTATAATCTGAAGAATTTAATAAAAATAAATATTTATTGAATATACTTATAATTTATTTAGTATTTATTTATTTAGTATTTTTTAGTTGGACTAGAAAATATTCGCACATACTTAAGTGTTTAGTTCGACTGCCGGAAAGTATGCCATGGCTGAAGTCCATTCAAGTTTGTTGCTTAAGTCTTTCGAAATGCTGCAAGCTGCAAAGAACTGGAAACAGGTTTTGACTTTGAAATGCTTCCATCATAAATTAAATATACAAAGTCCTCGTATTTTATGAATTAAGATTTAGTAACAAATGGCGTAAATGGAAATTTATTTTGGCCGCACATAAATTTAAATTTAATGGCACTTCACGGCAATCAATCGCTTGGTAGGCGTTTCAAGCCCGAAAAACAACATTTGTTGTGACCAGCAGAAGATGCATCCCATACAAGCGACGCATAAAGAACCGAATAAATGGCCAGAGACAGCAATAAAATTAAATTATACGCACCATTCTTAATGTCAAGTGTCAGTCGGAGTAGTTAGTATTTCTGTGTTTCTGTTTCTGTTTCTGTTTTTGCGGCATGCAAATATTACGAAACGAATGCTTCGAGTGATAATAAAGAAATGAAAAAACAACACCAATGTGACATTTACATACTTAAAGAAGTCCGCGGGGAGGTAAAAGGGGCGCTATAGAAAGAGAGGGGGAGACAAGCTATTAAAACATTGCCATTAACGCTCAAGTGCTAATTTTGCAGACCCACTCGAAGAGGCAGCTGTTGGAGGGGACGGAGATGCGGCCGAGCCGGCGGGTTGAACGTGAAAATCCGAATCCGAGTACGAGTGCTAGTCCGAAATCCGAAACCCGATTCCGCGGCCGAACTCGTGCCGATCCAAAGCCGGTCTTCGGATCCACTCTGTGGTGTGGTGCGTGCCGCCTGGGAGCGAGCGAGTTGGCAACAGCAAACGGCAGCTGAATGGGCAGGCGGACAGTCGAGCTGACGGACAGACGGACAGATAGACAGACAGACAGACTGATAGGCAGATGGACGGATGGACAGAGCAGAGAAGCGGCATCTGGCGCTGACCTTGAAGACGTAAATGTGAAGACGCATCCATATATGTATGAATTGTATCTGTGTATTGTGGCTGTGTCTGGGACTGGGGCTGGTATCTCGGTGTCTGTGTGTATCGAAAGCGACAGCGGAGCCCAAAAAAGAGAATCTCTTGTTCTCAAAGTTGAAAAACCTGTCGATTGAAGCTTGATTAGAACAGTTATGTAAATGATTGCATAAATTAAACGATAAGGAGGAAATCTTTTTGCGCTGTTCGTCTTCTTCTGATACGAGACGATTATACATACATATGTGCATATGTGCATATGTATGTATATGTGGCGAGACGAGTATCTGCGACAACGCCCCCGCACACACGAACATTCCGCTTCACACTCTGGCCGATCAATCAAAGCCAGATTAATTATGCAAATCCAGCATGATAAATGCAGCTCGCTGCAGATGCCCTCCAAAAGCCACAGAAGAAGATCAACGAAGAAATATTATCCAGTCACAAGAAATAATGGAATCAGCTTAGTTTTCAAGGGCTGAACCTTATTAAGAGAAGCTTAAGTTCCAGTCGGTATTTAAGGTTAAAGTTGAGGATCTCTAGGGGATGCAAAAAAAGCTAGAACCATTTCGCAGTTGGGCATACTTTCGTGATACGTAAATCCCATGGATATTATTTTTCAATATGTATACAACGTTCTCCTTGAAGTCCACACAATTTTGGCACGATGATCACCTTCGTCTGTCTGTCTAAAATGAGGTTAGCTTCGAAGGAAACCAAACCTATAGGAAAAATGTCAAAATGCCAAATCGCCAAATTGCTGAATTGCAGCTGCCAGAAAATCAAACAAGAAAATGTATTTTTAAACGGCATTTGAGGAAATGCCAAAACAAATGTCCAACACCCTGCCAATACTTGGGAATAAGATGAAGCTGTTGGCACAATTACAGACATTGTGCCCACGAGTGTCCACGGACATGCAGAGAGGAGAGCAGAGGAGCCAGGGGCCGACAGATGACCAATACAAAAACTCGATTGACCGGCTCGGATGAGGCTTCTTCTTCGGCCTGTAGCGGTCAACGAAGGTGGCATGAATTGGCTAACAGAAACGGAGACAGAAAATACAAAATACAAAAAACCCACCACAAAAGTCAGAGATTTAAATTGCATGCGAGATGTAGTTGTAGGTTACTCGATGGATTTTTATATTTTTTTGTACTGTTTTTGGTGCTTGTTACCAGGCACATGGAGGCAGCAGCAGCAGCAGCAGCAGCACATCAATCGAACGCTGTAAAGGCCGTTGCATATGCCAAAAGTCATTCTGGGGTTCCATCTTCTTCACCGCCGCCTGTCCAGTCCATCTGCGACTGCCGCCATGCACTTTGGCCATCACACACAGTCATATACATATGTATGTACCTGCCACAGCCCCATCTTCAGGCCTAGATTAGAGACGGAGCGGAGTGCTTGTGTCCGCGGCTTGAACTTGCTGCCCTGCAAATTGCAGCTCGACAGTACTTGAACTTTGTGGCAGGTAGCTGCTGCTGCTGCAGTTTCAGTTCTGGCTCGGTCTCTGGTTTCCCATCGTTCTAGCTTCCCATGGCATCTGTCTCCAACCTTTTCCCCATGCCTCATCTGGCTGGCTGTCTGGCTGGCTGGCTGGCAAGCATGAACTTTTTCAAATTTTCTAAAGCTGCCACTGTTGGCTGCTTTGTTGGTGGTATTATACCTTTCAGCCGAGTACATCGATGCACAAAGCCGCTTTAAATGTTACTTGTCGCAGCGACTTTGGCGACTTTGGTGCATCTTTGGTAAATTGAAAAAAAATAAAAATAGAAGAAAAAAAAAAACTTACCCGGCGACCGCCAGAGCCACGTTTGTTAGCTTCTTCCACAACTGTGCAAATTTATGACGTTTGCAAATGCAGCCCGACTGCAGTATAAAATGCAGTGGATCCCAATGCATAGCCATCATTAGACAGTCGGTAGTTTGTCCATCCGCAGGTGAACACTTCGAGAATCGCGCAACAAGATGAAACTGGTAACGTTAAATCGAGGATTACGATTGCCTACCCTATCGAGGATAACATGATCTTTGGTGTCCTTTGCACAGATGCTAGTCGTTGGATTTATGGCCCTGATCGCCCTGGCCACCGCCCGTCCCCAGAACGATGTGGAGGTACTGGAGTACGAGTCGGAAAACATTGGCATTGGCGGCTACAAGTTCAGTTACAAGCTCAGCGACGGCACCACCCGCTCCGAGGAGGGTACGGTCAACAATGCTGGCACCGAGAACGAGTCCATATCCATCCGCGGCTCCGTCAGTTGGGTGGCACCCGACGGTCAGACATACACCATCAACTTTGTGGCCGATGAGAATGGCTTCCAGCCGGAAGGTGCCCACCTACCCAAATAGGATGATGATTCTTCCTGGAAGATGATCCTGTAAATACACCAATCCCCATACTGCATCTTGCATCCTGCATCCTGCATCCTGTTTCCACCTGTTTTCCGCCACCATAGCCGTAGGACGAGAGTGAGGGAGGTGCTGTGCTGTGCTGTGCCAGTGTCCTCAGTTAGTAAGTCGATCAGTCAGTCAAGTCAGTGTCGTGCATTGTTTTTCTCTTATTTGTTACTCGCATTAAAGCCGAACTTTCGATTTTCGAAATACCTTCCATCTACATTTATTTACAAAATACTAAGAATATGACAATAGGCCAACAATAAGCCAACGTTTAGACATGGGGAATGTGTGCGCCCTGAGGCTGGAATCCATTCTCGTTGGCGGTATAGGTCACGGTGTAGGTCTGGCCATCGTCTCCTAGATAGGTGTAGGAGCCGGACACCTGGAGGGCATCCTCTTCGGGGCCGAGTTTCTTGAGTGTGGCCTGCTGCTCCTGCTTGCTGCCATCGCTGGTCTCATAGGCAAAGTTGTAGCCATCGGCCAGGACCTGCGATTCCTGTTTGACGATCTCCACCTCAGCGGCGGGTGCCGCCAGGCACATGGCAATCGAAAGGAAGACAATCAGGAGGACACACTTCATCTTTAGGCTCTGCTTGGTACTGCTCTGGCTCTAGTCCCGCCCTGAGAAGGCTTTTATATGGGAAAAAGACCAATGCTTAATGCAATTAGCACTTGGAGTGAAGACATCATCATACCATCCCGATATGACCGGCTCCAGCTGAGGTCGGACAGTGTTAATTGAATCTTTGCTTGGGGGGCAGTGAAAATGAAAAGCAAACAATCCAAAAAGACTATCGAATGTCTCTCAAGAGTTGTGACTTCTTCGAAGAGGAGTCTCCCAAAGATCTTGGACTTGGTCGATGTGCGAATACGATTCCCAAGAAACTGTTTCTATGTCTTCTAGACATATAAGTGTGTATGTAGATATGTAAATATATCTATTTTTAAAAAGTTTTAAATGAATTTCCATACATGTGGGTTATTAGCCTAAACTAGTATTGATATCAAGTTTCGTGTCTTTCATAGCCATTTGATTTTAAACTAGTTCCCAACGTTCGACGACTTAACTCAAAATCAGACTATAAATAGTCAGATGTCCAAACCAAATAGCATTAGTTATCTTTGAAGAATTCAACGATCTACACAATCCTTTCAACATGAAGTTCCTCATTGTCTTCGTTGCCCTCTTCGCCCTGGCCCTCGCCGCTCCCCCCGCACAGAAGGATGCAGAGATCCTCCGTTTGGTATCTGAAGTGCTCCCCGAAAGCTACAGCTTCGCTTTGGAGACTAGCGATGGCACCAACAAGCAGGAGGAGGGACATCTGATCAATCCTGGAGCAGAGAACGAGTCTATTGCCGTCAAGGGATCCTTCTCCTTCGTCGCCGATGACGGACAGACCTACACCGTCAACTACATCGCCGATGAGAACGGTTTCCAGCCCCAGGGCGCTCATCTGCCCGTGGCCCCCCAGGCTTAAGTTGAGTCGCTTCCTTCGGTGATCACCGTCACCTGGCGCTCATATTCCTGTGGCCCATGTTTAGGAATTTAAAATAAATCAGTTTATAAGAAGAAAATTTCGTGTTTTACTTTTCCAGTTATACTTTTTCAGAGTTCTGAATTTCAGACAGTTGTTATATTTCAAAAGAAATATTTATGATCGTTATCAATCGATCGTTGAAGACATTTTACAGGTTGAAATTCGTCTCCCAAAAGTATGATCAGGGTATAAAGATAATATTTAAACAAGACAAAGCACCTCTGACAGGTTCTGCCATTAAAATTGACTTAAAACACACAAGAAATAATTTCTTTCCAACTTTTTCTGAGTTCTTAAGGTCAAAATAAATATAAAAAAATACGGCAAAAAAATTTTGAATGTGAAAGCCTTACACTGCCCAGACGGTAAACTGAAGCTACAAAGTTATAGATCCGATTTACACCTACATATATCAGCTTTTCAGAATTACCAAGTTCAATACAACCAGATAAAAGATACTTAAGTTACATATGTTTAAAAAAACATCAAAAATACCATTTTTTTATTAAAAAACTTTTTATTTAAAAAAAAATATTTTTAATTAGTTAAATTAGTTCATTAAAAAATTTGTAAGCCGCAAATCTATCAGGAAAAGTGGTTCGAAGCAGTGGTTGCATAATCATTGGATATCAGGAAATTGTACATACTTCGTATCATTGTGTTTCTTTTTGTTCTCTAAACTACGGATAATTATACTTACTTTTTAGATAACTAGGTGTAATAAATAACTAGTTACTTCTGTATGTTATGGCCAGTCACTAATAATTTCTTTATGTAGCGAAGATTAATTTCGGATTATTTTAAGCCAATTCTATTGACATTTCCTGTCAGGAGTGCGTTTTCTTGCTCAAATATTATCTTCATGCCCTGACCATATTTTTGGGAGACAAGAGAGCAGCAACAGTTTTGGTTAAGAAAAGAATTTCAGCCTGTAAAATGAAGATCAACTATCGATTGATACCGATCATAAATAACATCTATCTGAAATGCAGAAGTCTGAAAAAGTATAACTGGAAAAGTAAAACACGAAATGTTCTTCTTATAAACTGATTTATTTTAAATTCCTAAACATGGGCCACAGGATTATGAGCGCCAGGTGACGCCATCATCACCGATGGAAGCAACTCAACTTAAGCCTCGGGGGCCACGGGCAGATGAGCGCCCTGGGGCTGGAAACCGTTCTCATCGGCGATGTAGTTGATGGTGTAGGTCTGTCCGTCATCGGCGACGTAGGAGAAGGATCCCTTGACGGAGATGGCCTCCTGCTCGGTGCCGGCGTTGTTCAACACTCCCTGCTCCTGGGCGGAAATTCCGTTGCTGGTCTCGTATCTATCAAAATTTGTTCATAGTTAGAGCTGATCCTTGATGTTGATTTTTGCTAAGGACCTACCCATAGTTGAAGCTTTCAGGTTGAACATCGGCGTCCTGGCGGACGACCACGGCGTCCTGGTCGGTGGGAGCGGCGAGGGCCAGGGCGAAGAGGGCAACGAAGACAATGAGGAACTTCATGTTGAAAGGATTGTGTAGATCGTTGAAGTCTTCAAAGATAACTAATGCTGTTTGGTTTGGACATCTGACTATTTATAGTCGAATTTAGGGCTCGGCAGCTGGAACTAGTTTAATGTCTTGCAAATTATAAAATATGTAAATGGAATGCAGAGCAGACGAAACGTGAAGCTGATGCTTATTTGTAGCTCAGATGTTTGTCGGTTGTTTGCCGACTGCATATGAAGTATTTGATACAAGTCGTGGGCACAGGGGGAGAAGAAAGTTGAAGCTCATTGAATATTTGTTTTACAAAAATTGATTTTTTCTTTATTCATTCATCATTGTTTGTGTGGAAAAATCCATTTTAGGCAGCGGGGGCCACGGGCAGATGAGCGCCCGAGGGCTGGAAGCCGTTCTCATCGGCAACGTAGGTGACGGTGTAGGTGACACCATCATCGCTGACAAAGGAGTACGAGCCGTGGACAACGATGGCCTCGTCATCGTGGCCAGTGTTCTTCAGCACACCATCCTCCTGCTTCTTGGTTCCATCGCTGGTCTCCACGGCGAAGCTGTAATTCTCAACTCCGACATCGGAATCCTGGCGGACGACATGCACATCGCTGGGGCGGGCGGCGGCCACGGCGAAGAGGGCGAAGGCGAGAACAATGACGAATTTCATGTTGAAGGTGCTGTTGTGTTCCTTAGAATGCTGACAACTGTCTGATGCTCCACTGCAGTTGGATGGGGGCCTTTATACTCGCTTATTTTGCGAAATGCAAAAGTCAAAGGTGGCACAGAATTTGGCAGATAGTATTTATGTATGTAGATCTGTTTAGATAATGAGCAGCGCATCGCATCGCATCGCATCACATTATTGTTTCCGGTCAAACTGGAATACCGATATGATTCGGAATGCGCGTATCTAACTATTGTATTGTATTTACTTGTATTGTATGGTATTGTCGCATAACCAGATCTACTCCACTGCAGTGGGATGCGAGATGGAGATGGGATCTCTAGATGGAAGGGAGATCGAATGGAGGCGGATTTTCAGCTCGATTTTCTTGCCGCGTTTATTTAATAATCAACTTAAAACCATTATAGATAGAACAGCTCTCGGTTTGCGCTTCCAGCTTCCACTTTAGTTGCCAATGGGCACATTGGGCAGATGAGCGCCCTCGGGCTGGAAACCGTTCTCATCGGCGATGTAGTTGACGGTGTAGGTCTGACCGTCATCGGCCACAAAGGAGTACGAGCCGCGGACGACGATGGCCTCCTGCTCGGTGCCGACGTTCTTCAGCTCTCCCTCCTCCTGGTGCTTCTTGCCATCGCTGGTCTCCAAACTGTCAAAAGGATGTTTGGATGTTGTCAGTGGCAGTCCTCAAAAACGATCGAACCGATCGAATCGATCAAATGACTTACGCAAAGTTGTAGCCCTCGGGCCTGACGTCCGACTCCAGGCGCAGGATCTGAGCATCCGCATCGGGAGCGGGGGCAGCCAGCACCACGGCGAAGAGGGCGGCGAAGACGAGGGCGATCGTGTACTTCATGGTTGATTGGATTGGAGGATTGATTGGGCTTTGATTCGAGATGAACTTGCGACCGAGCGGCTAGTCAATGTTACTTGATTTGTGATGTCTGTGGCCATGTCCAGGCGCTTATATAGTCGGGTCGGAGGCCGTCGATTGAAGAAAAGTTAGTCGAAAATAAAAATGACTAATTACACGCCGAGCACCAAAGCTAACAAATTGTCTTGAAAAACGCACCAACAACAGATGAAACAACGAAAAAAAGCACAACAACAAAAAATATACACCATACAACAACAAAGAAATATTAACGAAAAACAAAAACTTCTAAGGCAAACAAATCGATGCCGTTTTTAGGAAATACCTCATCATCATCATTTGCATTTTTCGTGAATCAATCAAAGCATTCGTTTCCAAGTTGAAGAAGACAACAGCCAACAACAATTTTTGATAATCCACGGCTGTATTCATAGTTTCTGGTAGTGGGAGCGGGAGAGGGGGAAGCAGGAGCAGGGGCTTACCCCTGCAGCAAAATACCGTATCAAAAATCATATGTGGAGTGACAATTGGAAGTTGGTTTTCCTCAATTAGTAAGTAGCTAAGAAACCAAAGACACCCTTACATGTTCATATGAATATTTGAATTCTGTTGAATATCCTTACGAAAATCTCAAAATTCTGTCGATTGAATTCGAAAGCAAACTGGAGGTACTTACATATGCACACTCGTGCATATGTATATTTGTAGTACGATTGGTTTTATCTAAATTTCTTTATACATTCTGGCGTTACGTTTCATTCTTACGAAAAAAAGTAAAAACGAGGGGGAACGTTGTGAGCCGCGGCGTAGACCGGTACCCGGTACTCAGTCAGTATATATGTATGTGAGCTTGTTGTAATTTATTACATGTTCTCAAATGGGAAAAATTTAATTTTAGAAAGAAAAAAAATTAAGTCGAACCTTTTCGGAGATTTTTATATATTAGATGTTTCCATATTTGTTTACATAAATTTTTTACATCTGCCTTTTCTACATGTCTTTATCTACTTCCTACATATACATACACGGCTGTGTGCGAGAGAGAGAGGGAATGAGTCTGCGCTTGGAAGGCCACTGAAATTTCATTTGTTCCTTTTGGCTATACTAATGATCCGATCTGATCCAGATTCAACATTCTGATAGATATGGTCATTTGCTATGATTATGAGTTTTTGGTTTTCTCGTATCTTAAAAAGTGTGGATTTTCGTCCCTTGTGGGAGCGGAAGGGGGCGTGGCAAAATTTTGAAAAAAATTCGTCTCGATTTGATATCACAGGAGCTTGGATAGAAAGTTTGGTTGATCCAGCTCTTATAGTCTCTGAGATCTAGGCGTCAAAAAATTCGATCAGGCATAGCACCCACCCCGGTGTGTGAGAGAGAGCGAGAGGGAACGATGCATTTCAAAATGGTGTTCTTCATTGTGTATGATTCTGCGTTTTTAGATTCTTCGTATCTTTAACATTGTGCATGCCACAGATTTTCGTCCTTTGTGTGGGCGGAAGGGGGCGTGGCGAAATTTTGAAATACACTGATAACAGTGTGATAGGACAGGAGTCTGGATACAAGATTGTGTTGCTCTAGCTTTTATAGTCTCTGAGCTATAGGCGGACAGACAGACATAGCTATATCGACTCGGCTATTGATGCTGATCAAGAATATATATACTTTATGGGGCCGGAAACGATTCCTTCTGGGTGTTACACACAACCGTTATCAGCACAAATCTGATATACCCCTATACTCTTCGAGCACAGAAGTTGTTTTTGAGGTTGGGGTTCCAAATTCTGCATAACATTTCTCATGCATACATACATATGAAATATTCAGTGTTCATTTTCCAAATTATTGAATATAGTACATATGTATAAACGAAACTTAAAATACACAAATAAATCTTTATAAATAAATGCGAAAACTTCCCAAGAATTTTTTATTTCTTTTCCAGAAGATAATCCCACCTTAATCCCATCAAAAAAATTATACTTTTTTGAGTGAATGAATATTTTTTTTAATAAGATGTTTCTGAGAGGAAAACTTAAACATAGTTAACACATTGATGCTGGACGGACTGGAATCCAATTTAGATTACCATCTGAATGCGATTCCATATCGAATGGGGCTTACTGAACGGCACGGGGCAGATGGGCGCCCTCTGGCTGGAAGCCGTTCTCATCGGCCAGATAGTTGATGGTGTAGGTCTGGCCGTCGTCTCCGACATAGGAGTAGGAGCCGCGCACCACAATCGCCTCGTGGTCGGTGCCCACGTCCTTCAGCTGGCCCTCTTCCTGGTGGGACTTGCCGTCGCTTGTCTCCACGCTGCTCTCCCGGACACCACGAAGAATAAAGCATGAAAGAAATACAAGAAAAAACCAGTAAGTGTTGCGACCTTGACACAGTTACAAGTTGGATGGGGGATGGGGGTTTGGGGAACTGGGGGACTAGGTGATTGCAGAGTGAGAGGTACTATGTTTAATAATGGCCAACACTTACGCGAACTTGTAGCCCTCGGGCTGCACATCCGAGTCGAAGCGCAGCACCTGAGCCTCCTGCTGGCTGGCCGGGGGAGCAGCCGAAGCGGTGGCCAACAGGCAGGCGACGGAGAAGGCGATGGCAATGGTGAACTTCATCTTGCTGGAGTCGGAGTTTGTGGCTGGGACTAGGCTTGGGTGCTGTACTGTGCTGTGTGTTCGAGGAGCTTGCAGTTAATGCATGCAATTCGGCCGTCGAGTGGCCAATTTATAGCAGCGGCGACTCGCCATTTTCGACTTGCGACGACTCCTTTGGCAATGTAATGTAATGTAGTGCGTGTAATTATCAGAGAAACCGAAACTGAAACCGATACCGAAACCGAAGCCCAAAGCCGAAACTCAAAGAGTAAGTGCAAGAGTAAGAGAAACCCGTTTCTCATTTCTTTCCTTTGACCCAGAGTCAGAGTCAGAGTCAGAGTCTGAGGCTGTGTGGCGCGGGGCGGCGCGGGGCTGCGTGTCGGTTACCTAACCAGGTGACTGCTTGTTTGGCGATTGATTGATTGCTCAGCGACAAGCAAAAGGTACATAGACTTCATTTGTTTTATACAAATTAAACACACAAAGTGCCCAGCCCAGCCCAAGCCCAAGCCCAAGCCCAAGCCTAAGCCATGAGTTGCGTTACTTTGCCTAGAAAAAGTCGGATGAATGGTGCGATAATTGGGTCATAGCTTGAATTTAGCTCAAGTGCAAGTGAAATGCAAAGCCAAAGGTCGGGAAAAGTGTGTATGTTTTAATTGCAATATAAATAGTATCTTTGATCACCATCAGAGAAGTAAAGATCCTGCAGCCCTGCATCCCTGAAATATTACCCCCTTATATCCTCAATTTCCATGTGGATTATCCACTATAACCCTATCCTTTCCAGCCAATTTCGCAAATATCTTTCACAGCATGTTCGAAAGAGCTGCTGCTCTCAAATGGCAGACAACGCCTAGAGGTACACTCTGGTTTTAGAGGGTTAAGGCGAACACAAACACCATTTGAACTTTTTCGAACGTCTTCGCATTGTGGCTGCTTTCAATTTCATTTGGACTTGATTTGGGATTTTTGGTGGCACTTTTTGCTTTGTTTTCGAGTCATTTGGCGGTTTTGTTCGCATTTTATTACACACTCGCCGCGCTTTCGGCCGTTAATTAGCCTCAAAGTTCGACTTGGTATGGATGATTGGGATTGGGGGATGTGGATATATTGTACAGACTTTGCGCAACTCGCGTTAGTCGCATGCGCGGATCGGCGCAGGACAGGTACGGTACGACAGATAGATGGCCAGACAAACGTTGATCCCCATCCTGGCCGGCTTCTGCCTGTGCCTCTGCCTCTGCCTCTGCCTGTGCTTCGCGGATGCGGATTCGGATTCGGATACGGCCAGCTATGGTTCCAATGCAGCACAGATATTGAAATATGACAATGAAAAAATGGATGGCGATGGCTATGCCTTCTCGTAAGTATGTGGCTGTGAATCTTGATCGGCACAGTACTCAAACATATGTACTATATATCGTTTTCGCCCAGGTTCGAGACGAGCGATGGTATTTCGCGGCAGGAGACGGCCACTCTGAAGCATCCCGGCACCCCGTTGGAGGCCATCGCCGTCCAAGGCAGCGTCAATTGGGTGGGACCCGATGGCGTGCACTACAAACTGAACTATCTGGCCGATGAGAACGGCTTCCAGCCGCAGGGCGAGCATCTGCCACAGTTGGAAGCCACTCGCACGGCCTGAATAGTGATCACGTGATAGCTTTGGACTTTGTGAAATAAATAAAATCACCAAATATGTAGCAGGAGGAGCAGAAGAGCAGCAGAAGAGGAGGAGGGAAGACACAATAGAAATTAAATATATAATAAAATATAGACACATGCGTTCGGCTGTATATTAACGACGACGGATCGACGGTGGAGTGCTGTTCGGGCATACATTTTCACCCATCGAAATTGAATTGTATTCTAAGCATGGAATTAGCATATACATCTGTACGAGTATCTTCGAAACCCGTTTGCACAGCCACTGCCCCTGTCCTCCTCGGTCAGAGTACCGCTCGCATATGGGGAGTACGGGTATGCCGTAACAGAGTAGCTTCAATCTGGGAGCTGACCAAACCGGTTCAATAAACACCCAGCAAAGGTTGCCAAAAAAGAAAAGAAAAAAAAACCAACGAAAAATCCAGCAACAATTAAAGAAGACACAATGCTGACAACGAAAGTGAGAACTCGCCGTCCCGGGAGACCATTGTTGTTGTTGGGCTATTAAGCAGCCTCTCCTCGTTTATCAATCGCTAAATGCGAAATAATCAGTCCTGTCTCAGCCTAGACATGTCAGCCCTACCAAGCAGTCACTGCGGATGATTGACGAGTGTGCGGGTCCACTGTTTTGGTGTGGCAGAGCCTCGACAAATGACCTGCAATTGCATTACGCATACGCCCGATGGGTTATTGTAGGGCATAGCACGACCGCAGACACTGTACTGAAAGTGTCAGATATTGGCCGTTGTTGCCGCTTCTGCTTTACTGGTAAAAAATCGTTTTTTATTTTATTGACTAAGGTCATCAACCAACACACAGGCCGATGCTGACGTTGAAGCTGAAGCTCCGATGCTGGGTCGCTGAGGCACTGAGGCACTGACGATGATGGTGATGGTGATTGTGATGGGCGATGATGAAGCATCGTATCTTGAATCTCTCGTGCCGCATCTTCACTTGAACAACAAATGCAGCTGTGGAGGTTTTTCGTTTCGTTTCGTTTCGTTTCGTTGAAATATCTTTGGAGGTTACAACGCCCAGCCTTAATCAGGAATTGTGTCAGCATTCAGCAGCAGCAGTTGTGTCAGGGCGGAAATGCTTATCCAACAACTAAAATCTGCACTTGAGTAGTTTGAATATTATTCAATTAAATGGGAAGTATCTAAATTAAAGTTTTGCCTAATGAAATTCTTGGCGAACTCAGGGTTCTATCAAACCAACTACATGTTGGGTATTTTCCTGTTCTTTGGTTGTTATTTTATTTCATTTCCTACTGTCGCTTCTGGGTAGTTATGTATGTTGTCCACACTTCCTTACTGCTTATTAGTTGAGATTATTCTTGTTTGATTCATTTTATTCAACTTATTTTTTACCCTGGCATTGCAAAGAGGATTGTGTTTTAGAGCAGACCAGGGGACACTTTTTTGAAGTAATGCCATCAGTTTATACGTAACATATTTCATTCAAAGTACCCTACTATGTGTATCGTATGGTTTTCATTTGTAACACAAGGCGTAAGAAGTCTTTAATTTTAAACAGCAACAAATTCCATTTAAGTTTGATGAAGGAAATATAATGAAATTTCGTAGAAAAGGGTATCTAATGTTTCGTCTTCCCATGCTTACCTCCTCGCTTGTTTTTTGTGGCTTATCTTTTTCATAACAATTTGTTTATAAGTGCAAACATAGCCATTGACCTATTGCCATATATATCGTACAAAATGTGTGGTTGCTGTGTGTATGTGTGTATTTTACTTATAGACAAACACGCGCATTGGCCAAATATTTGTGAAGAGGCCCAAACATTTCATTATCACTTGCCCCATCATGCCCCATCTTCATCTTCATCGCCATAGCTATATCCATCTTCGATCTCCGATCTCCGATCTCCATCTTCACTCTCCATATCCATCTGTTGCTTCCAGCTCCCGTGGCGAGGCAATTGAGATGAGATTTGAGCGCACATCAAATGCCTAATGGGTTTTATACTGGTATTTTTTCGTGGCTTGTTCAATTAAAAGCTTAAGACACTCACCGGCACACTCGTACACATTCGCTTGCCTTCAATTATATGCGTATGGGGGGATTTTTAGGTGTTTGTTATGGGCCACCTCTCTACGAGTCTTTTGTGGGGTTTCTTCACGGATCGGCGGCTCTCTGTCTATCTGTGTGTGTGTGTGTGTCTGGGGAGCACTTGGAGCTGGCCGGCCTGTTATAAATAGCTCAACGCTCATTACAGGGCAACACACAACTCGTTAGCACCTAATTGTGATAACTACCGGAGCGTGCAGAGCCCAACCTAAGCCCAAACTCCGCAAAGGATATTTCTAAAGCTCAAACAAACTATATTGTTCAGAAATCAATATGCAGTCCATCAACGTTTGTGTCCTGGCAGTGTGCGCCATTGTCCTTGCTTCCTCGATCAGTGCCGCTCCCTTGGATGACTCGAAACAGGCCACAATTCTGCGCTACGACAACGACAACATCGGCACCGATGGCTACAACTTTGGGTGAGTAACGACATTTTGTGAAGACATTTCTCGGATGGAGAACGCTCTTGGAAAAGTTTTCCTTAAATGATATTCCTTCCCTGGTTTCAGCTACGAGACCAGCGATGGTGTCACACGCCAGGAGCAGGCCGAGCTGAAGAACGCCGGCACCGATCATGAGGCTCTCAGCGTGCGAGGATCTGTCAGCTGGGTGGCGCCCGATGGCCAGACCTACACCCTCCACTACATTGCCGATGAGAACGGCTTCCAGCCCCAGGGCGACCATCTGCCCCACAACTAAATGTGGCAGGCACATTTTGTGGCCTAAGCTTAAACAGTATTTGGTTTTTTTTTGTTTCTTAAATATATAAATATCCTAATAATATTATATTCATGCTAACTCTTTGAGACGTCAACGCCAGTGAAGGAACTGGATCGAAGAAGTTCTAAAAATGATCAGCGTTTCTTGAACCCGGATCAATGTAAATGCTATGCAAATCTTAAGATTCGTTTTCTTTTTGTGTGGATCCACAATGATATCCATAACATGTTTGCAATATAATGAAAAGAAAAGTATGACGCAAAAGAAGTTTTGGACTTCTGTATGGATTCCATATACATATCTTCTCCCTATATTCCCCATACGCCCCGTTGGACATAGGCAGACATAGCAGGCATCACGGGCATCGGGCATCGGGCATCGATTTAGCTGTCTCGTCCGAATGACCTTCGTATGGCTGAAATTTGCAAATTTTTGGCACGTTGAAACTTGTTTGGGTTTTTGTTTTCTTTGTAATTAATACATAATTAAAGCCGCGCATATGGAAATATGTGCGAGTGATCTGGCCACGAATGAAAACGAAGTTTCTGAAGGTTAATTTCTGGCGCTGATTTAAATTTCATGCGATGCTAATGAAATTTGGAAGATGCCAGCCAGAAATACACACACACAAAGCACACACAACACAACACAACACACCACAGCCCAGCCAACAATCGCATTAATATGCATGAAATAAAAAGTGACAATGATCAAACTCGTTTGGGATAAGCCGATGCCGTTGCCGCTGCCGATCCGATCGATCGCACTGACTGCTTCTATGCTTCTGCTTCTACTGCTGCTGCTGCTGCTGCTGACGTATGTAGTTGCCATGCCCTATTGTGGGTTGAGCATGATCTGCATAAATGTCTGCTCGATTTGCATATCCATTATCTATTATATCATTGGCAGATCAGATGGAACTTCTGCTGACCAGCCGCTTACATTTTGCACGCTTTTCCCTTATGCGGCTGGCCGGTGGTAACTGCCCAGAATTGTGTGGGTTCCAAATTGGAATGTTCTGTAGGATCGATTTTTCATCATATTTTATTATTATTGAAGGCTGTGTATGAATTCATATTCGTGGATACCACAAGTTTGGCGTGTTCAAACAGGGATTGGTTCCCTTATACAAAAAGGATTCCTCCAGCCGTCAGTTGATCGTATTCCTTCATTAATATCTAAGCCTAACTACTAATCTTACAATACTTATCTTGGGTAGTGGGATAAAGTTAAACGATGGTCCGTATGATATCTATAATCCTGACGAGAAGGTCGCAGCCTCTTGGGTCTGCCAGTCTTCTGTTGGACAACCTATTGGAGCACGTGACGCACATTTCATTGTCAGTGGGAATCTCTTGAATGGAGTGGCCATCTCGCCTACTGAGGATGGGGGACAACAGCACAGCTTGGCATGCTTTACTCTTTGTATGCAGCTCTATTCGTAGATCAAATCAATTATGTTTGGTACACGTTTGACTAGTTCCGCTGCCGTATTTTAAACAAAAGCGACAGATCTACTATATTTTGCATCTATAAAAGAGAAGACCCAGTCAAAGTTGAGTATCATTCGAGAACCGAAGACCAAACAACAAACAACCAACAATCACCATGAAGTTCCTCATTGTCTTCGTTGCCCTCTTCGCCCTGGCCCTCGCCGCTCCCTCCGCTGATGTGGAAATCCTCCGCCAGGCTTCCGACGTCGGACCCGAGAGCTTCAGCAACTCGTAAGTCATTCAAGAAGCTCAGCATCAAGGATCGACCCTAATCTTTAACCGTTTGGATAGATTCGAGACCAGCGACGGAACTTCCGTCCAAGCCGATGGACATCTGAACAACGTCGGCTCCGAGAACGAGTCCATCGCCGTCAAGGGATCCTACCGGTTTATCGCTGATGATGGCGTCACCTACGAGGTCTCCTACATCGCTGATGAGAACGGTTTCCAGCCCTCCGGCGCTCATCTGCCCGTCGCCCCCTAATTTGTTCCGCAGAAGTCAACTTTGATTCAATCCCTTGTTAATATCCCCGAAAAATCCCAAAAGCGATCTAATCCTTTCGATCCAATTCGAAAGAATAAAGGTCCAAGTCAATTGTTGAATATTAAAGAAAATAATGAATACCTAAAACATGATTCTATTCAATTACTAGTTTAATAGTAAGTGGTTCCATGGGAACAACTTAATTTTAATGTAAAGGAGCTAACACTTACAAATTAAAAGGTCTGTCCGGTCTGAAAGGAATATCGTTTGCCTCTGTTGCCTATTTATCCAGAAAGCTACACATATGGCGTCGCAATCGTTCGTATGAAAAACTGAATTTGTATGCTTTTTAGATAGGTACTAGATTATTGATACGAAAAGACCGACAAATGCATTGACTAGCCATTCTTCGTGGAGGATTGTTAGAATGGTCTGACTCCGAATACTAGTTTCTAGCTTAAATACCCAGACGTAAAAGCAGAGCCCCTTATTAATGGGTAACTGATTAAGGATAATTCAATGCCGCATGAGGCAAGAAAATCTTTCTACAATAATCACTTCTGAGTTGAGCCCACGCGGCCAGCTTAAGTCCTTTGGCTCTTGGACCTTGCACGCTGTTTAAACGACACTTGGCTCACATTATATTTTTGTCTATTGGATATTTTGATATCGCATACGAGTAAAGCTCCATATATCTCGATATGGCTTTATCAGTATGTAGAGCTTAAGCCACTAAAGCTCTTTCAAAAATCACAGAGTAATAGTAGAACAAAAAAAAAAATTATGTAATTTAACTTTCACATATCACAAAAAAAAAAAATAAAAATAAAGAGTCGGCTAATTCATTCGATTGGTTCTGTTATAATTTGTTATTTTAGTTATGTGTAAGTCTATAGTTTTATAATTATGAGGCACAGGCCCATAAATAATCGCCTGCTTCATAGACTGAACCAGATTTATGTAAGTCTGTAAATGGAATTCAATGGAAAACAGTGCCCTGGCAGTGCAACAGCAGCAGACCATCTGCCTCAAATGCATGGCGGGAATCGGTCTTATAAAAACAGAGTATCATAGACTATTAACGACTCAGGCCTAACCCAAAACCAATATCACACTTTTTACATTATGTTTCGGACATGTTTGACCAGTTCGGCAGCGATTTGAATAATCGCGAAGAGCTTGCGAACTATAAAAGGGCTCGAGCAGCCATCAGTTGGTACCATTCGTCGCGAACTGTTCGAGAACCGCAGACCAAAAGCCAAAAACAACCAACAATCACCATGAAGTTCCTCATTGTCTTCGTTGCCCTTTTCGCCCTGGCCCTCGCCGCTCCCACCGACCAGGACGCCGTGGTCCTCCGTCAGGACGCCGATGTTCAACCTGAAAGCTTCAACTATGGGTAGGTCCTTAGCAAAAATCAACATCAAGGATCAGCTCTAACTATGAACAAATTTTGATAGATACGAGACCAGCAACGGAATTTCCGCCCAGGAGCAGGGAGTGTTGAACAACGCCGGCACCGAGCAGGAGGCCATCTCCGTCAAGGGATCCTTCTCCTACGTCGCCGATGACGGACAGACCTACACCATCAACTACATCGCCGATGAGAACGGTTTCCAGCCCCAGGGCGCTCATCTGCCCGTGGCCCCCGAGGCTTAAGTTGAGTTGCTTCCATCGCAAACAGCTTTAAAGCTATCCTGCCATGCAATCCCTTGTTACCTTCCCCCAAAACTTCCTCACCCGATTTTCGAATCCTTATTTTAAAGGAAAGAGAACTAAGTCAAACCCCCATATTTTTTTTTTGAATTTGTTGAATATTAAAGAGAAATGAGTACCTAAACTAAACAGAATGGTTGTTTTCAATCGAATGGCTATATGAATGGAGATTGTCAAGCTACTTAGAGTTTTTAATAGCTGGTGCAAGTTTGATTTAAATAAAAAGTCGAGCGAACTACTAAGTGAGGGCACGCGGACCGAATTGTCCGTGTCCTAATGAAAGTGAGACGAAAGACGAAAAAGATCGATCAGAGGAGAGCACTTAGCAGCTAGGGCTAGGGCTGCAGCTAAGCAAAGAACGACCGATAGATAGAGAGACTGAACGCGAGAGAATGGCTAGATGCTATAGCTGTAGAAATAAAACGAAGAAGGCTGGAAATATGCGATTAATGATGATTTGGTACAGTGGGCAGTTCCAATAGCGAACAATATTTGTGGTTTACGTTTGGCGGCAGCACTGGCTATAATTTAAGGATCTGGCAACTAAATATCGGGCTGGGAAACGGGACATATTCCCCCCGTGGGAAGGTTGACTTTCAACAGGCCCTAAAGGGTTTAGCAGATACAGATTTTTGGAAGGCCAGACAGTGCCAGGAATCCAGATGATCGATGCATAGCCTTGCTACGAGTGACTGAGCAGACTGCCATTGCGGTGACGCTATGTCATCGAGCTCGACATGGCTCTCTGAAATCGAGAAAAGAGGGTTTTCATTATCAACGGCCGCGATGTGGCCCAAAAGCGTCCACAGCTCGTCCATTCCAAGTGTTCCTGAGTAGTCCCTAGTGCGATAGGGAGTTTCTTTTCCCTCAATAGAGCAACATTTGGATGGACCCAGCCCCAACAGCTCTCGATATCCGGCGATAAGATTGATAAGATGGCTTCTAGGAACGATGATTGTAGGACTGCCATCAGCGAAGTCCAGCGAAACTTCAGATTGAAGTTCAAAAACGGATATAGCGCACTCGTTCCGCCCTGACCGTTTGACATAACTGAGCTACCAGCACCATAAGCCTCGATGGTAGCACAGCTAAGTCCCTGAGCTTCCCAATAAATTTTGGGAACGATTGTTAATAAAGAGACATACATGAGCCACGAAAAGTAAACGAGATTCCACACAGAGTCCAGCCCCGAAGGAAGGCTTTCATTACAATGCAAGTTCACCTTGCATATCCGCTAGAGATCGATTTTCGACTTGGCCAACGCATCGACGGCTAAAGCAAGGCTAGGAGTGCGCTTTGCGCGCAGCTGCAGCGATGATATCTTGTCTTCCTTCCATCGCGACTAGAAGATTTGCTGCAAGTAGGCGCCGCATTGCCTGAGATCTGATCGATTGAAGATCAGCTTCAGCTCAAACATAGTATCATAGACTATTAACGACTCAGGCCTAACCCGAAACCTACATATATCACACTTTTTACATTATGTTTCGGACGTGTTTGACCAGTTCGGCAGCGATTTGAATAATCGCGAAGAGCTTGCGAACTATAAAAGGGTTCGAGCAGCCATCAGTTGGTACCATTCGTCGCGAACTGTTTGAGAACCGCAGACCAAAAGCCAAAAACAACCAGCAATCACCATGAAGTTCCTCATTGTCTTCGTTGCCCTCTTCGCCCTGGCCCTCGCCGCTCCCTCCGCTGATGTGGAAATCCTCCGCCAGGCTTCCGACGTCGGACCCGAGAGCTTCAGCAACTCGTAAGTCATTCAAGAAGTTCAGCATCAAGGATCGACCCTAATATTTAACCGTTTGGATAGATTCGAGACCAGCGACGGAACTTCCGTCCAAGCCGATGGACATCTGAACAACGTCGGCACCGAGCAGGAGGCCATCGCCGTCAAGGGATCCTTCTCCTTCGTCGCCGATGACGGACAGACCTACACCATCAACTACATCGCCGATGAGAACGGTTTCCAGCCCCAGGGCGCTCATCTGCCCGTGGCCCCCGAGGCTTAAGTTGAGTTGCTTCCATCGCAAACAGCTTTAAAGCTATCCTGCCATGCAATCCCTTGTTACCTTCCCCCAAAACTTCCTCAATCCCGATTTTCGAATCCTTATTTTAAAGGAAAGAGAACTAAGTCAAACCCCCATATTTTTTTTTTGAATTTGTTGAATATTAAAGAGAAATGAGTACCTAAACTAAACAGAATGGTTTTTTTCAATGGAATGGCAATACGAATTGAGATCGAGAAAGGGGAATCGTCATAGATCTGTATAAAGCACGTTATTTAAGCAAAACTTTTATATTACTCTATGATAAATTGATGTTGGAGCTACTAAATAATAATACGAGTATTGTGGTGCAAGAAATGAGTTTGAGAACGTCTGAGAACGGTCGGGTGATTGATTACTAATTGATTTTATTACTAAATAAAATACATGTACATATTCTCAGTCTTTCGATGATAATATGAGAAATGACAATGGCAGAAACACAATGCACGACGAGCAATAGCAAAAGCTAAGATAAAAGACTGTCGACTAGGGAACACCCTTGTTTTTCTAAAATGCTTAGCTCTAATATTCTATTGGTGGGTTTATGGAAGCAATATCCTGAGTTAGGGTACTCTTGTGATAAAATAGGTGCCCAGTATACAGAGAAGATGACATGTGTAGAATATTGTGTTGAGAGGCTTGTATGCCTTTGTTGCATACACTCTCCCCAGCCGATTGCACCCTGAAGATGGGTGATGAAATGTGTTAATCTGTAATTAAAATGTGTTTTATTGAATTTTTTCATTATTCTTGATTCGCTTTCTTTTGTTTTTATTACTATTAGTACGAGTATTTTGCATTTTTTGCCGATGAGGACATTATCTAGAGGTTCTGACGATCGGCCGCCGCTGTATAAAAGGGCCCCGAGCAATCGATCAACAGCTCAGTAAAGTGCAGCTAAGTGTGAAGTGTGACTGAAGATGATTTCCCATTTTACGTGTCTGATTCTATTGCTGGCTGCAGGTGTTTGCCTGGCCCTCCCAGCCGGAGACGATGCCCAGGCGGAGACCCTGAAGCAGGAGAGCGAGAACAATGGCGTGGACAAGTATTCCTTTTCGTGGGTATAGCTACATGGGAGGTGTATTTGAGTCAATCAGCTAATGTGGGCATTCTTTTATGGGCCGCAGCTACGAGACCAGCAATGGCATATCCCGGACTGAGGAGGGCATCGTAAAGCCCGGCGCCACCGAGGATGATGGCGCGATATCTGTGACGGGCACCACCAGCTGGTCGGCTCCTGATGGCAAGAAATACGAGATAAGCTTCACGGCCGACGAGACTGGATATCATCCAAAGTTCCGACTGGTGGCCTAGTATTAGGATCTGCTGTAGCCATCGCCAATTTAAGCTGAATAAAGCGAGCATTCCCAAAAACCCAATTATCGTTGTTTCCATCGGTTATACTTAGCTGGGAGACTATCAAAACTAAAGCAAACAGAATCCACGCGATTTAAAATATCTATGGCTCTTCTCTGACGTCATTGGGACTGCTTTGGGCGAAGCTTTGTTACAGATTTATTGAAAGTTTATAAAAAATACTAGACAAATAAAAAAAGTGTTTGTAAATTTGAATAATGAAATATTTATGTGATTCGATTCTTTTCAAGTTGACTTTTCAGCATAGCATATATTAAAACCTCGTATTAGGCTATTAAACGACTAAACTCCAAGCCAAAACGAATACCCAAACCAGACACATCACAGTAACATTGACTTTGCCGATTATGTTTTGGACTTGGACATGTTTGACTAGTTCGGCCGCCGCACTTTGAATAATCGCGAAGAGCTTGCGAACTATAAAAGGGTTCGAGCAGCCATCAGTTGGTACCATTCGTCGCGAACTGTTCGAGAACCGCAGACCAGAAGCCAAAAACAACCAACAATCACCATGAAGTTCCTCATTGTCTTCGTTGCCCTCTTCGCCCTGGCCCTCGCCGCTCCCTCCGCTGATGTGGAAATCCTCCGCCAGGCTTCCGACGTCGGACCCGAGAGCTTCACCAACTCGTAAGTCATTCAAGAAGTTCAGCATCAAGGATCGACCCTAATCTTTAACCGTTTGGATAGGTTCCAGACGAGCGACGGAACTGTCGTCGAAGCCGCTGGACATCTGAACAACGTCGGCACCGAGCAGGAGGCCATCGCCGTCAAGGGATCCTTCTCCTTCGTCGCCGATGACGGACAGACCTACACCGTCAACTACATCGCTGATGAGAACGGTTTCCAGCCCCAGGGCGCTCATCTGCCCGTGGCCCCCGAGGCTTAAGTTGAGTTGCTTCCAATCCAAGCAGCTTGAACGCCATCGAGTCCCTTGTTAATTTCCCCTGACCGATTTTCCAAGCCTTTTATTTAAAAGGAAAGGATCTGAGTCAAAAGCCCCAATTTGTTGAATATTAAAGAGAAAATGAGTATATAAACAAAATTTGTTTTGAAATTACCCTACAGATAGCACAGATATTACATACATATGATCAATGGCTGGCTTCTAAAGTTGATCGACCATACAGGAAATATGTCCATACATATGTATACAAATGCTCTGTTGTGGGTTCATATAAAAGCTCGAAAAGCCCTGCACCGATTGAGCTGAAATTTTGACATATTATAAAATTCAGTGACAGAAAACCGCGGAAAGCCGCGGCAAGGGCAGTTGCTCCACTTTTAAGCCCGGTACTCAGTTAGTATACATATATGTAGTCTTATGATTAACGCAACATATACAATATATTTTATACGTAACTATACGTAAGGTTGTTATGACATTAGACTTTGCTGATTCTGCTGCAAAGAGAGAGATGGCCTGATGGACAAAGCCCAAAATTAGTGATCGTAGCCGTCCGTCCATAAGCGCGTCTCCCGGCTATGAGTCGAATAACTGAGCCCGCAAAATCGTATCTTAAAAGTGTAGCAATCGATAATCTCTGCCGCAGCGCTGCTCCCAGCTCAACTGGAAAACCAACTGGACGCATGTGTCCCTCTCACTCTGCCTGCATGCTTTTCGTATAAGGCTGTCTCTGTTGTTGCAGCTCGTCCAGCTTCAAAGTCTGATGTCATACTGCTATGATCGCCGGAATTGGTATCGGAGGCGATGCATTGCAATGACTGGCTCATACGCCCCTTCCTGTCTGATTTTTGTTATCTCTGGTGGAGGGGGGAGGATGTCTCCGAATTTTGCACGCACTTGTCATGAGAGATGGGAAAAACATAGAGGGAAAGTGAGGAACCACGACCACTAGTTACGTTCTAATGTATCCCCATTCCATACCATGAATTACTATATGCCAATTTTAGAATATTTTATCATTATTTCCGCTACAACGAGACAGACCAGACTCACGCTCTTCCCATAATAACACCTATCTCGCTCTCTTCCGACAAAGGCGCTGCACGATTAAGAGTGAGAGATTTAGGGAGAAAGAGAGAGAATGACTAAGCGCGTGGAAGGGATAGTGTAGCCACTCTAAATCGTTTTCTTCATTCTGGCTAAAATAATGATCTCTTTTGTCTCTCTCTCGCGCTTCTCACAATATCACCTATCTCCTTCTCTTCCGACCCAGGCGCACACTGCACGATTAAGAGTGAGAGAGAAAGTGAGAGATTGAGTGGACGGGGTAGTGTAGCCACTATAATACGTTTTCTTCATTCTAGCTATAATAATGATGTAATCCTGTCCAGATTCCAATCCTCTAGAAATGGTCTTTCTTCAAGATTCTTTGTTTTTGCTATTCTCGAATAATCAAAACTGTGGATGCCTCAAGATTTTCGCCTTTTGTGGGGCGGACAATTTTTGAAACAATCTTGATATTACAGGAGTCCGCGCACAAAATGTTGTTTCTCTAGCTCTTATACTCTCTGAGGATTAGGTGCCGTTTTACCGTTGAGAACTGCTAAAAACAATGATTGTTGGTATTTATTGTAAGAAAAATAGGGGTTATATGTCGACTAACGGAATTTAACGGCAAAATCCGACACACGAAAGTTTGGTCAAACGGCTGCAACTTATGTAGCTGTTTATCCGTCGATTTTTACAAACGTTACCTTACCCGACGACTAATTAGTGTACCTATCTAAAATTCAGCCTAAGAAATATTTTTTATCCAACTTTTCCTGAGTTTCCTAATATTTTCCAGACGGTAAGCTGCAGCTATAAAGTGCTTGGACTGCGTTTATCAGCTTTTTAGAATTGCAAAGTTCAACAGAACCAGACTTAAGATACTTAAGTAATGTGGAAAAAGAAGCACTACCCCTGAAAAAAAATGAAAAAAACAAACCAGATTTACAAAACCATAATTGCTTAATATAATTATATAATATTTGCTTTAATTTCCAAATCGATCAGAAGAAGACATTTTTGGCCACAGCGGAAATGACGTGTTGACTAGTGTTATTATTGAAGTCGTGAAATCGTGGTATAAATATGTATATATGTATGTATATTTTTAGTATATAACATAAATATGGAAAATATATTGGGCCAATGATTACTGTACATATAATGTACTGTAATGTGTAAAAATACACATAAACAACACAATTGCAAATTAAAACACAAATACTAAAAGCTCTACTAATACCGTATTTTAAATATCTTCATTAACTTTATCCATAATTACATTTTTATGTAATGCCAGCAAAACAAACACAACACAATTCGCTCTGAACGTTGCAATTATTTTTCCCGCGCTTTATCAGTTCATGTGGCAACGCTCAATTAGCTGACTTTGAGCGCGCTTCAAACATTAAGGGTACTCCCTTATGTACTCATAGTGTAATGGTTGAATGCATACCCAATTTGGTGCACCAATTCGAATTTTGTTGAATAGTTGCATTACATAAGGCAATCCTCTAACATTTTAATGATTATTCCAAACTTAAGCTTTAGTATTATATACTTCTTTGTTATAATTTCATCAGCGCCCTTCTATGCGCTTCTCAAAGGTCGCACTTAAGCAAGCCGCCTTATTTTCATTATTCATGAATATTTGTGTGGCATTTAGTGTGTTCTCGCTCATTTTTTTCGGCCTAAATCTTTTCATAATTTCAGAATAAACACTCGCTTTCTCTCTCTCTCTCTCTCTCTATCCCCCACAAACACGCCCTCTCTTCCACACATACTCTCTTTCGACTTTTTCTTATAGTGTAAGGCAAAAAATGATATATATTCCTAAACAGTAAGCCAAGGCAAATCAGAAGAATAAACTTTTAAATTTAAAAAAAATACCTAAAAACCCTTTATGTAAAAACGTCGCCCCAAATTGATTCCTTGGAATGGAAAAAAGTTATTAAGAATTCACTAAAATGATCAGTTTTTAAAAAATAAAAATTATATAGCCTTTTTGGGGAATCTTTGAAAAATCCTTTAAAAATTAAGAAAAATGAATTGAAACCGCCCCAGATAAGTAGAAAATGAATCTATTCTCAGAGCCTTCAGTGGCCTCCTCTTTCTTGCTGCGCTTAGTTGATGGCTTAGAAAATTAAAATTCATTTTTTAAATTAATTGATCGATATGAATATATTTAATTAAATGATTCTGCCGGTGTTGACTTGACGTAAAATACATAAAAACAGTGTTAAAATATGTCACGATAACATAGACAATTAAATTACCCAGTTTCTCGACCAAACACACGCAAAAACATGGTGCTATATGAGACGGCCTATACTTGGAAATAACAATGATAATTTCAAGAGACAAAAAAATTATGTAATGCATACATTTTGGTAAAATACGAAGATAAATCAGAAAGTACATTGATAGTACTGCAAACAAATGAAACATTGACATTTTTTTCATACATCGCAAATAATATATCCTCAGCTACTACTAAAATCCATATATTGGTTTCGTTATATTTCGTATTTTCAACCACCACGACTCCTCATTCTCAGATGAGTAGCTTCTGCTTGCTGTCCAAGTTTACGTGGGGGGCCTGTAACTGAGGGGGCCTACTGTAGGCATGTTTTCCCTAATTCAATTTCCATTTGCATGCTGTTACTCACACTTTGTCAGACATATTAAATGCACGAGTATTGCACCTCAGATATATTGATTAACGTAAAACTTGCACTTTCTTCCGTCATTTTGCATCAAAATGCATTTTTACCACACTGTATATTTAAAAAACTGAATCATATGTACATATATATATCCATATGTATATTTTCATAGGTAAAATAATATGAATAAATAAAAATTACATCCATAACTACAAAAGCAACGTAATCTGTTCCGTACTTTTGTGGTGAAAAATTAAAAAAAAAACAACGAAAAGTAGACTACGGAAACAAACTTGATATTTTTGTAGCATACGTTTGGGGGTAAACGCATGAAAAATATGTTTGGCAACATTTGAAGTTTTCCAAATGTAGCAACATTTGCTACTACTGCAGTGGCTATCACCCCAAAAGTAAGCTACAATTTAAAACGTGTGAGACATGTACAAATCAGACCACCCCAAAAATATGCAATATATTAGGATCATACGATTAAATATATACGGACTGAATATGGAGTATTGTATTCCAGCTAAGACTCGTTTTGTTCTTCCTATGAGCAAGGGAGGGAACATAAAATACGTACCGGTAGACAGAGTCGTCTTTTGTTTTCCCTTCAATCGATGAAACATCAAATGTGGAATGCTGAATGACCACTTGCCGTGGATCGTGGGCCTGCTTCTGATCCTTGTGGGTCACGGCTGCGGAATCAAGTTCACGCTGCTCCACACGAACGACATGCACTCCTGGTTCGATCCATGCAACATTTAAGAATATTTGAAAATAATGCAACTCCCTACTCGATTCAAAATTCAAGAGGGTCGCAACTTTTCCACGGAATATCGAAACGAAAATGAAGTTGTTACCAAGAGAGGAAATGCAAAGCGGCTGCAACGTGAAAAGACTGTTAATAAGTTTCACTCATAAATCAATTGGCTGCTCCGGCGAAAGTTCGTAATTATTAATTATTATTTATATAAAACTTATAATGAAAATTGTTATAGTTCTTTTCACAACTCTTTATTTTTAATTTTGCATAAGAAACTTTGAGAAAATGTGAAAACATCAAAAAATGCTCGTGCCATATGCAAATTATTTATTTATGCTCTCACACTGAAAAGCAACAGTTATTGCAATTAATATGCAAATGTGTGCACACATCATCAGTCATTGCCAAACTTGATAGCAATATTTCAATTACAATTGGCTGCCAGCATCCGGCAGAGGACACGCTGGCCGCTGATTGCGATGCGGGTCGATAATGTGCACCCTGAAGTGCAAGCGAACATCTTCCTCATTGCATTCAGATTTGCTCATCCATCAGATTGCGTGTCTGCCCATTGATTGGCTCCAACAGGTTGGCCGACAAGCGGCTGCGAGTCGTTTTAATTAACAACAAATAGCCAATCGATATGATTGCTGTGGCCAGACCCACAATCCACAATCCACAGCCCAAAGCCCACAGTCGTTCCGTTTTGTAGGTGTCAAGCGGTAAATATTTATGCATTTTATAGAATGGCACATGCCGAATGGGAAATTAGCCAAAATTGTCTTGAAAGAACCACATATTGGTCGATGATTTACGGTTCCCCAATGCCCAGAGGCGTAGCTCAACAGCAGAGGGGAGATAATGTGAAAAATTCATTCGTACAGAATCGCAGTAGCATTATCCATTTGTGCTGGCAATTGGTGAATCAGTCGAACAAACAGATCACTATACATATATCTGTATATATGGATATCTCAAGAAGCTCAATACCCTCTACTACGCGCATGATTAGATCGTATATAATGAGCCGAAACTCATCGCGAGAACCAAGGAAGTTGATATACAAATTTGCCTCTAACTAATTTGTAAACTATTTCATTGCCTTAGCTTGGGGTCCCCGTTGATGCAAATAATATTCTTGAAATAAATGACAAATGATTTAAATAAACACATAAATAATCATGCAGTGTGCATGATATTATATACGAGTTGAAGCGTACGTATCGTATATTATGTGGCCAGGCGCACACAGGCTTGGATGATGTTTCGAGTGGCTTGATGCGGTTGTTGCTGTTGCTGTTTCTGTTCTCGTCTTTGCTACCAGATTGGTATGGCAGACGCACACATACTATACATGTGGAGAGCCAGCTGAGCGAGACAACAGGCAGTGGCAGACGAGCGTCTGCGTCCGCTTCTAATGTTTTATAATGTTTAACTAATATTATCAACATTGTCAATTCGCTGCCGAACATCGTGGGGTGTGTTCCATTCTGTGACGCTTGCTCCGAAACGAAAAATCTCGTGAGAAACGCGTCGTTATCCGTTCGAAATTCAAATATTTATACTCATATATGTATAAATGCCCAATTATTTATTGTTTTTTTTTCGCGTGATCAAAAGCAGTCGATAGTCGTATACTAAAGAGGCGTGAAAATAAAATAAGTTTGTGTCTAATTTAAATACAAATCGACCATCGCCCATCGACCATCGAAATGAGCCTTAAATCAGTGGCTGTCGTTTGTGCTGTAAGTGAGAGTGATGCGGGATTTTTTTTGTTTGGGTATTTATTGTAACGCATCCATTTCAAGCTGCTGCTGGCGCTATGTCTGAGCCATGTCCTGGCTGCGGTGACCACCGTGCGTCCTTACAAATTTGGCTTCACCATCGACGAGCAGCAGCATCGGGCGGAGCAGAGAGGTGAGTGACAGACAGCTGGGCTAATGACGCTAATTAAACCATTAGCATATCTTGACTACTGTGCGTTCATTTATTGACACCAAAACCGAAATATGTAAATAGAGATGCGTCATCGTCGTCCCAGTGGTCGTTAGAGACAGCTGCTGGCAGATGCAGATGCAGATGCAGAGGCAGAGGCAGGAATGCAGCCAGTCGCTGCAAGTGCAACAGCATTAGCCAAAAAAAGGCAATAACTTTTGACTTTTGTACCGAGTGGTTTGTGCAATGCCACACAATACACGTTTCGTTCGCTGTTGCCGCTGCTTCAGCTGCTGCACCTGAGCGACAGGTCACCAGCAATTGAAATACTCGCACCAGTCAACAGTCAACAGTCACCAGTCACCATCATTGGAACGGGACGGGATGGGACGGTAGGGTACGGTAGGGTACGGTACGGTCAGCAATTAGCGGATGTCTGGCAGAAGACCATTCCATTGTCTATATGGCATGGTCGTTATGATTTTTATTTCTATGCTGAATCGGTAATAAAGTTTTCAGAAAAACGAAAACGAAACTCGAACCATTTGCATAACATGTAGCCGTGTCACAGAAGCGTTGCCTTATTTATGGTTTTTCTTTCTTTAGTTAATGCTAATTCACAAATAAAAAACGACCACATTTCAATATTTATAAGTATAATTCTGGCATATAAAATGCCAGAGTTGAGTCCACAATTCGAATTTCGTTCAAATTTCATCGATTATCGACTTGGGGAACTTGTTGGGGATGTGTGCCCGTGTGGGAGATGTGTTTGTTGGAAGTTCCTTACAAACCTCTTTTATCAAACATCTTGGTCTCCATGATATCATTTATTTTCGATTACACCATTTTCGAGCATACTTTAAGGCGTGCACCCCTCTGAATATCCAGCCAAATGCGATATCAGTATGCAGATGACACTTATCTTTATTGCCAAAATAAAAACTTAGTTAATTTATATTGATTTGTATTTAATAGTTTCCATTATTCGGCCAAATTCAATGAGCAATTCGAACGGCCAATCCATTAGAACAAAAGAATAATTATTTTTCCCTCTAACTGAAATCGATCGTGACAAATGCGAAAGTGACACGATGCCATATCCGAAATATAAAACAAACAAGCGAAAGCCAATTGATTAAAGCCGTTCAAACGTGTTAGCAAGTACGGGTTAAGGCCAGAACCAGAGCCAAAACCAAAACCAGTTTAAGCCCCAAAGGCCACACAGGCCACAAACTCGGAGCAACGTAAGCCAATCGAGTGGGTGGCTGGCCAGGATGCATGATTGGCAGTCACACCTCTCTTGGAGAAGATATATGTATACATACTGTATGTATGCATAGTATGTATATCGAGCCACGCTTAAAATCTTGAAGAATGCTGCCCAGCATAAGATCTATTCATGCGTAGGCAGGTGCCGAAGGGTTGGGGGCGACGCGTCGCCGGATTTGAAACCAGCTCAGAAATTATGAGCGTCATTATCGATACAGTTTATTAGATCTTAATCTTTATGGGCCTGTCGGGGCAGGTTGGTTATACACGGATCGCCGCCAAATTCGCATTCATATTCGATGCGAACATAAAAGAATGTATTATATGAATCTTAGCTAATCTCGTTTCCCGTTTTCCGATTCGCAGATGAACGAGGCATTGTCATGGGCGAGTTTGGGTTCATCACCGCCGATGGTATTTATCATGTGACGGTCTATGCCACCGACGAAGAGGGCAAGTTTCGCATCTTGTCGATGAAGAGTTATCCCTATGCAGGACCCATCGCACCCAGTAAGTACCTAAATTTTACCCAAACGGATATCTGCCACAAATACTGCGCTTTTCAGAAACCGTGGCTGCCACCACCACCACCTCTACAACAAAAGCCCCACCGCCATCAGCTTTGCCCAAGTACAACTTTAACACGGAGGCCTGTTCGGGGTGCTTCTTGAAAAAATCTCCAGCGTCGGGCGGTCCCAAAACTGAGATTCGCACGCTCTCACAGCCGCTGGCACCGTCTTCGTCCGTCTTTCCGCTGGCCTCCGGACCCCAAGGTAAGCTAACGCCCATTCGGCTGCAAGCGGGCTCACAGGATTATGGACTCAACGTCCAGTTGCCCTTCCGACAGTCGATAGCCCAAACTATTGAGGTGGCAACGCGACAGGGCCAGGGCCAGAGCCACAGTCACAGTCACAGTCCGGCACCAACACAGCACAACACGAACACGAATAGAAACCCCAATTCCTACACTAACACACACACCAGCACCTATGCTGCACCCGCCACGAATCCAAAGCCCCTCAAACAGCGGATAGAAGTTGGTCTCGACCTGGCCATGAGCACATACACCACCTCCAAGGCCGCCGTCACGGGTCACGTGATCAGTCAGATGCAGAGTTCGAAAACTCCCAGCAGCAACACAAAAGTAGACTACGATGTGGGCATCATCAGAACGGGCGAAAAGGTTTCACCGTCACCATCGACTGCCTTCGACTATGCCACAAAGCCGGCGGCGACCCTTGCCCCATTGAACATCAAACTGGATGCGGATGCAGTGAGGCAGGCCAGTACATTCGTTGCCAGCATTAAGGCCCCCCCGGCCTTGGCTGATCAGCCAATTGTCCCGCCCGCCTCAATACCCGCTAATGAAGTGAAAATCTTTGCCGCGGGTCCAACCAGCCAGAAGAGTTCCCCATTCACTGCCGGTGCCAGCCGCCCGAATGTGCCGCTGGCCAGTAATGTTGGGCACCAGGCGCATCCCGCTACATTCTCTAGCCCTGCTGCGGCTCATCCTGCTGGTGGACAGATATTCGGACTGGAATTGGGAGCACAGCCCTCAGCACAATATTCACACTCAGCACCGCCACAGACCACACAACAACAACTGCACACACCAACAACACTCACACTGAACCCACACCAGAGATATCCTTTGAGTAAGCCTAAAAGGGGGGAAATACAATTTATGGTAGATCTAAGCCTGTTTCGTGGGGAATATCAATATTTTTGAAGGTAAATCTGATTAATCGATCTATATCGGTTGATGTCTTTAAGGTGACACTCCAACAGCATTTGATGATATATACTATATTACATTATATATTAAATAGTGTGGTGTGAGGGGGGAAATTTCTTCAGAGTCATTGCACAGTGGCGCTAGCGTACTACTTTATTTTACTACGATTACTTTTGGAACTAAGCAATTACATTTTAATTACATGCTTTTTTCATGGAGGTTTGTATCCTTACTAAAAATTTCCCATTTATCAGATACACCAACGCAGACGGGACTTTCTGGAGCAGGCGCTCTTCGACCAACAGGAAATGCACCCCGTAAGTCCATGGGGGTGAAAGGAGACGAAATCATTTAAAGCCAATATATATGTTCTCTTTAAATCCGTAGCTACGAAGATCGGTGGAAGCCCCGCGGTGTTAGGCACCTCTGGGGGAAGTTTCGCTCAAGGAAATGCAGGAAGTGGAGGCGTATCTGGTATACCACAGAGTTCAGCATCAGGTGGAAGCTTCCCGAGTGGGTCCCCGTCATTTGGCGGAGTATCTGGCGGAGGTGTAACGACTGCAAGTCGCCCAGCTGGATCAGCAGCTGGCGGTGCAGTAGCAGGTGGAAGCTCGCCAGGAGGATCCCTCCCACATGGAGGCCCTTCCAGTGGCAGTGGGGCGGCAGGAGCCGTATACCGTGGAAGCGGACCAGCTGGAAGCGGTTCTGGTGCCAGTGCCAGTAACAGTGCGGGAGAAGCAGGAGATCTGTATAAGTTCAAGTACATTCTGGACTACAACGGACACGAGGAAAAGGGTAGTCGGAATGGCGACAAAGAGGGAAATTACTTTGCCATCGGCGAGGATGCGGTGCGACGGACCGTCGAGTATATAGCGAACGAGTTTGGCTTCCAGCCGCACATCAGTTGGCAGAAACTGGATGACAAGAGCGTGCTGCCGGAGGAGAACTCCCTGAAGCACTACGAGTTCAAGTGGTTCAAGGAAGCGCAGTGAACTTCGCCCCCGGATCAGTCCGTGCGGGACTAGTTCGGTTTCGAGTGTAGATTCTTGTCCCACTTGCTGTACATAACAATTTGATCATTTTTCGAATAAACACAGAGATTAACAAATAAGAACGGATACCGTTTTGAATTGGGTTTTATTTTGGTTGAAAGTTTTTGCCTTAAGTTAACTAAATTCTTAGAGGGTTTCGGTGTGTGGGCGTTGCTGATGTTTGTTAATTCTTGAGGGGATTACATTCAGAATTTAAAAGTTGTATACATTTAGATCGATGGCGCTAAGATCGCCTTGTGGTATTTCTTGTGTGTATGTATTTGCTGCATTCGCATTTGCATTTGCATTTGCTTTGCATTTGCATTTGAATTTAGTAATTCACACACATGGAAATGGTTACACACATACATATTTCATATTTGTAGGTAATGTTATAGTTAAACGTGGACTTAGGGTTTAAAAAGATTTATTTTTTACACACAAATATATATATATATATGTATACCTATACTATATGTATATGCGTATAGTATGTGTAGATTTTGGTTATTAGTAGTATTTATGTTATTTATTTAAATATTCGGTTCGTATATTATTTGGTATTCAAAAAAAATTATGTAAGAGTTTAACTGTACAATCAACTATCACAGTCAACCATCTCGAAAGGATAAGCGATAAGGAAAAACCTAAGGATGTCTCTTATACGACATTTCGTGTGCCCCCCAAAGCAGGGGTATGGGTATGGGCACCGAAACTGAATGCAAGAACCATTTGAAACACACATAGATACTACTTTTTATTGCTAAACATTATTACACTTATGTAGATTTTGCTTTAAAAAAAAAAAAAAAAAAAATATTTTGCACATGGCAAATATTTATAGATATTTATTTACATATCGTAAATTGAAGCGATTATGTGGCAAACTCCTATAACTAGACATTCACTGTGGGTTTTGTGGGTTTGTTTGGTGCTACATTCTACGAGTAGTTCTGGATCTGGATCTGGATCTGCTCTGGTTTCTGGATCGTTGTAGTCCTCTAATCGTATTTCTATTTACACTTCTTCACGGAGAAAAATTCTAACAACAATTGAGAACAATATACTATAGAATTATTCAAGTGAAAACTTGAGGATTCTATTGTAGGAGAAAGAGCTTTCCAATAACTTTTGTTTTTTGCTTGGCTTTTCATTTGGTTGTTTATTCTGTTCTGTTACACTAAAAACACTAAAAACACTGAGAAGTTTGTTCGAGTTTTGTTTTGCAGATTTTGTTTGATAACTACGTACGGGCTACTCCTATTTCTTAACGAGTCTCCATCGTACGTACGTACGTACGTACGTACATACAAATATTGGTGGAGCAGCAACTACGAAAAAAAAAAAAATCTATTCTAATCACTCACACTCATGCACTCACTCACTCACACACCACACCACACCACACTCTTCGAATTCATTTGTCTGACTCGCACACACACACAAACACACACATAAAATACTCTGTTCGGGGTCTTATTTTTGGGGGTTGGTTTTGCTGGTTGGTTCCATTCGCTAAAGTTCTAAGAATAAAATCCGCTCAAATATTCGAGTTTCTTGCGTTTCGTTTGGATTCATTTTCTGGTGGTTCTGGTTACAAGTTCTGGTTACATTTACAGTAAAAATGTGGCCTGCTCGCCGCTCTTCATGTCCAGATAATCGTAGAGGGCACGCTCGTTGGCGCCATAATTCCCAGGATGGGCAGGATGTCCGTGATGAGCCGGATGACCGGGATACGGTGGCATGTTGTCCAGACTGACGGCAGTGCCTGCGGCGGGCGTGGCCGCCGGCGGCGATGGTCCTGCGCCCATCGTCAGTCCGAACTTCTCCAGGTGACATCATTTGAGCAGCGTCGGCAGGCTGCTGTTCATCAGGCGGTTACCCACGACCAGGGAATTGAGCGTCGAGCTGCCACCGCCCACCCCGACGCCCACGCCAACGCCCACACCCATGCCAGCTACACTGAGGCCACCGATGGCCCCGAACCCGGCACTGGCATGGGCCGGGGCCGCCGTCAAGGTGGCCGTGGCTATATTCAGATTATTGCTTACACTGGTCGCACCGCCGGCTCCGCCGCTGCTGGAGACATGCGAGGAGCCGTTCAGGTTGCTGTTGCTGCCGGCGCTGCCAAAGCCGCTCATTAAACTGCTCACGCCGCCGCCACCACCGCCGCCCCCGTTGCCACTGCTGGTGCTGCTGGATGTGGAGCCCAGGCCTCCTGTCGCCGTCCCCGATCCGACTATGCCGCCGACGCCTGTTGCTGCAGTGCCGCCGCCAATGCCTGTGGCACTGGCGATGGCATTGCTCTCATATTAGAAGGCGCCACCGGACGATGATGGTCATGCGTAGTGGGGATAGCTGCTCAGATGCGGCGCCACATGGGAGGGCGTCACATGGCTCATCGAGTGCGGCTGATATAGATTCGTGGCCGGACTGCCCCAGTTGCCCCACGAAGCAGCCGACGGGAAGATGGATGCTATACAGAAAAGCACGGAAAAACAAGGAAATTAATGTTGAATACCGATTGGGATCTGAGAATCCGCTAAGAGTATTGAGATGCTTACCCGATGACGAGGTCATGCCATGGTGGGGACTCATGAACGAGCTGAGCTTGGCGCTGTGATGATATGGTGTCATAAACAAGTCGCTCTGATACTTGTAGGTGGGATCGCTGGCCGCCGGCTGTGTGGCAGCTGCCAGTCCTTGGAAATCGAATTTGTACGCATACCGCTTGCCATGCACCTTGGTCATGATGTTCTTGTCGTAATAATATCTGCAAAGAGGTACGAATGGGGAAAGAATCTGTCTTAGTATTTGCCAAGCAACCCTCCGAGTCTGCTGCTGCTGCTGATCGAAATGTGGGAAAGACAAACAAAAGCCAAGTCCATGGACATGGCCATGGTAGCCCCCCACAGATGGACAATAAATAATTACAAAATAATGCTCGCTTTATGCGTTTTAAGTTAATTTGCTGACATTAAGCGATTTTAGTGCCGCTCCCCAGACACTCTATCTCTCCCTCTATCTGCCGCTCGTTCGGCAATTAAATGGCAACGCCTTGTGCACAAACTCAAATAGAAATTTCTGCCCTCAGAGGGGGGACTGCGAGAACATACATATAATATATTGTGTGGGCGTCCGAGAAATGGCAGCGAAATTTGTTTGCATTCGAGGGGTTGGCCGTGATTTCTTTTCATTAAGTTGGCAATCCATTATAAAGCATGGATGATGGCCAGGTTTCGGGCACATTAAAGCTCATTTGAAAGGACAGTTCGCACATCCTTTTGTTCATTTGCTGCTGCGCTTTAAAATGTCCGCAACTTCCGCTGCAGCAAAGAGGGAAAAAAAAGTTCAGGCAAATAAATTACAAAGGAGCGCAGTGGCAAACATTTCAATGCATCAATGCAAATTGGCATAATGCGTGCAGTTCTGCTCGTTCGCTTTTTGTCTCTGCTCTGGGCATAAATTATGCCAATTACGTCCATAAATTAAAACCATTAAAAACAAAAGCTGGGCGGAAAATGCAGAAAAAAGCGCAAAAAACCAGGAGAGAAAATGCCACTGCGACGGCGACTGCTCTTTGCACAAACAATCAAAGCCAATCAATAGACTGATGACAGGGACAAAGGCGCACAATCAAGGAGGAGGGAGAGAGAGAGAGAGGGAGGGAGAGCAGAGGCAGCGTCAGAGTCAGAGACAGAGACAGAAACTGAGATAAAGGACCAAATAAAGGAAGAAAAAGGATTAAAGTAAACCCATTTCGAGGATTGGCCACACAAAAGGGCAGCTGGCTGTGAATAAACATGTCAAATGAAGCATTAAAGCACTTGTCCTTGTTGTCTAGCTCTTGCTCAGTGTGTGTGGGTGTTAATTTACACACCCAGGCATCCAGCCATCCAGCCATCCATTTATCCATCCACATATGTATGTATGTACACTCACACCCATGCATATACATCCACGTAGCATACTTTGCTGCGCTCGCATTTCTGTGTAAACATGAAAGCCAACGACGATGATGTCTCTCTCTCGTGTTCAATTGTTCAATTGAGTTGAAATGTGCAAAAGGAACAGACATGTTGAGGCTTCCTGTGCATCACATCAAAAAGGATTCTCTGGCAAGGATTTCTCGCCTTTTTACATCTTTATTTACATGTGTGTGTGTGTGTGCGTGTGTGGGAGAGCGTGTTGCAAATTGGCTGCCAGGATTTTTCCACTTGAATTCGCATCATTGGCCCTCGTTGCCCGTTTGATTGCAAGTGACAGTTTCAAGGAGCTGGCCTAAAAGGGTTCGCCTCTGCCCGCTGCCCGCTGCCCGGGTTCCGCTGTCCTGCCCAGGGATTAGGCCAACTATACTTTTACTCTTGGGGCCATGTTTGCTCAACAAATTGACCGTTGCACAAATAGTAGTTGGTGCATATGCTGCTGTCATCTGTTCGTAACAGAATTTTGGAAAGAAAATAACACAAACTGAACATAGAATATAGGGAATCCGAAATCGAATTAGAGGGTTCGGCAATTGGATTTGGATTTGGATTTTATTGGATTTTTGATTACATTCCCGAGCAATTTATGATTGAATCTCTGCCCAGGACCAAGGCACGCCCACACAATCAAGTGGGCTAAGCGATGGTCAGCTTTTGGATTGTGCCATGCTTTCTTTCTTTCTTTATTTATTTATTTATTTATTGTACGAGTACGATATATGGTTTATTTTTTGGTTATTTTTCTGGATGTTTTGTCATCAAAGAGGCTAATCATTGACGGGACAAATCATTTACTGATGAGGCGAGCGGCAAATTGCACACATGCTCGCATTTTGATGATGCGAATGCCACAGATATCGACTAATTAGGGAGCACTTGAGTGCACAGGGGCAGAAACCAACCCCGAAATGGAACAACTACAGATGCAGATACAGATACGAGTATACATAGATACAATTGTATTATATGAAGAGTATGGCTCACCTCAAGGCGCGACTCAGCTTGTCGTAGTTCATGTTCGGCTTGGACTTGCGTTCGCCCCAGCGGCGGGCCACCTCGTCGGGATCTGTGAGCTTGAACTCCCCGTTGGTGCCCTCCCAGGTGATGCAGCTGGCGTTGTTCGAGTCCGACAGCAGTTCGAGCAGGAATTGCCATAATTGTATCTGTCCGGAGCCTGAAAGATTGGAGAACGAGAAGTGAGTTATACCACAATATTATATGTACATACATATATATATATATATGCACGTTATAAAGACATTTAATGCCGGTCTTTTTGAGCCTGGCTAAATGTCCATCAAAAGAGCATATCCTTTTGGCGTTTCGGGCTTAAATTAACTACTGCTGCGGCGCGGCGGCTGGCAGGGGATGTGGCCAAAATGTAAGCATTTTGTGGCATGCAAAAGCCCCATAAAGCATTTCCTGTACGGATTGCTGGCCCCAAAGAAAGCCCCCCGCTGTAGGATACCCTCTTGGCAATTCGATAAATAACTGTGACTCCATTCCATGCTGGTCTCTGCTCTTGGCGGGGGCAATCTATGACGGCTGCCTCAAATTGTTGCAAGAGAAGTGTAGCGCAACGGAAATGGCATTGCATGTAAGTGTAATGGAAGTTGGGAATGCTTCGGCTCCCTCTGTTTCCCTCCCCCCCCCTTCTCCCTCACTATAGCAGGGGCATAAAAATAGATGTTCTGTCTTGCACTTTCACTGGAAATTTGTCAGAGTCAAGCATACATATAATTTCAGCTTGATCTATGGCTGAGAAAACCTCCCATTACAGCTCTCTCTCTCTCTTTAATAGAGAGTATCAGCAGAGAGGTATTCCTCCTTCACGAACCTTGGACTTGGAGAAGGAATAATGGAATAAACTGTGGAAATAACTTCCAACTTTCTTTGGCTATTGCGTCACTGAATATTAATCCAGCAATATGTATTCGGGCCTCCCCCCCCCCCCCCACACTTCATGAGCCATAGTTCCCCGTTTGCCCTTTGACTTTTGGGCTTTCTCATCCCACGTCCACACCCACACCCACGCCCATGCCACGAAAATCAAAAATTCCTACTCCAATCCGCCTTTGAACTTTGGCATTGTGCGTGCTAAAACATTTACAGAATTATGATTGTGTATTGTGAGCGGGATTCGCCACGCATTCGACGCAGACATCATAAATCGCTTAATCATTTGGCAATTAGGCCGTGGAAGAAGCCCAGCCAGGGGCCACGGCAAACGGGCCACGAAATGTAGTCTCTCTCCTTTCTCCTTTCTCATCTCTGTTTGCTGTCAGACAAAAGGCTCGGGCACAAAAAAAAGGACACCACACCGCTTCCCGGAGAAGGACGAGCCAGTGGGGGGTGGCTCGGAAAACTTGAGGCAGCTGTGGGCCGGTGGGTGTGGGAAATGTGGGACTTTGGTGGTGGCTTAGCGCTGCTCATGTGTGAGAACGTCATGAATATTGCGTTAATTGCAAATCATGGCCAAGTGAATGTGTTAAGTGCCAACACGACGATTTACCAACGATGACGATGATGAATGATAATTGTCCTTGGGCTGGGCAGAAGACACACACACTGAGAGCGAGAGAGAGAGAGAGAGAGAGAGAAAGAGATAGAGCGAGGGCGAGGGCGTGGCCTGGCAGAAGACACACAGAAAAAGGTGGGGCTGGGCAGGCAATTGACACGCTATTAGCTTTAAACACATGAACAAAACAAAACCTGCATTCAGGAGATACCCATTAAGAAGTCATTTCATTGTTCGATGTACAGGGCGGACCGCAAAAGCTGTCGCCGTTTTTTAAGCGATCCTGTACAAAATCCAAAATTCTCAGACTTGCAGGGGCTATGAATTTAGCGGTGAAAGAAAAACTAGCGTTTATGCAGAATTTGCATTTGAAAGGACAAAAATACCGCAATCACAATCACTTCACATTTAAGAGCTAATCGTGGAATTGCAGAATAAACTTTTATTTGCAGTTTTTTTTAAATTATTTTTGAATATTCAAATTAGTTTATATGATAATTAAATAGTCGTTACGGTCCCTAGAAAAAATAAAGAGAAATTGTCCAGTTTTAAGAGGAAAAATTCCGAAGGAAGCAAAATTCAAAATTAGCTTGGGATGAAAGCTTACAAAAAAGCGTATCCACAGCCTCTCTGAGGGTACGAAAAAAGATAGAAGATACTGGACTCTTTAGATATTGTTATTTTAGTTTTAGGATTTGTATCTCCATTTTGTACTATTTGTTTGGAAAGAGAAGAGACAGATAGTAAGCTTGATTGATTCTTATTGAATTTTTTAAAATAAGTTTAATCTGCTTTTATGTCGAACAATACTGCACACGGCTGCTCTAGCTATTGCCAGTGATAGTCACTGAGATCGACAGGAATATCGATTCGGCTATTGATACTGATCAGAAAAGCTGATACTGACATGGTTTTTCCCTGGGCAAAGATGTGCTAAAAGCCGGAAAAAGCCACACCTTTTCGATTGTCTGGTCAGGAGTATCCCCAAGGGGCTAGCTAATTTCACTTGAAAGGCGTTATAGTTAAACCTTTGACCACAAAAAAAAATGTTCATTTAATAAATCCCAACGAAAAAAATAACTAAAGCCGGAAGTAATTAGCGCGGCCAGGGCTTTGATGTGAGGCTGTGCGGGGGGAGTCCTTATTTTTACATAATTAAGGACATTTTTTTTGTAGTTTCTTGTCTTGGCTTATTTAATTATGCAGCGACTCTTGGTGCGGTGTTTTTGTTATTTTTTATCAGTTTTGTGGTTGCATGCAACTTGCAGCTGGCAAGGCACACACACACACACACACACACATGCAAATGAGTGTGGCATGTCAAGTGTTTGACCAGCTTGCAGCGGCGGTGACCGGACTTGGCTAACAAAGCGGTTCCGTGTCGAGAGGAAGCCATAATTAATCAAAAACAGCATTTTTGCCACCCAAAAAGCGAAAGCGCAATGCATGTGTGTGTGTTGGTTTCTATCCTTTTTCCCTCTCTCTGTGTGTGTGTGTGTGTGTGTGAGTATCTCAGTGAGCTTTTGCGTTCAACTTCAAGTTGAAGTTTAGAGGCAACTCTTGGCAACGGGCTAAACCGCACAACAAACAGTCGAAAGAGAAAGACGCCCAAAGCCAGAGAGAATGAGAGGCACCGGCCCAGGAACAGGCCCAGGCACAGACCCAGGCACAGGCACAGGCTCAGGCCCAGGCAGAGGCAGAGCTCGATTCGTGTAAATGTCGCGCCGGAAAATGTTGGGCGTCTGGGTTTTTATGCTAATTCCGTTGAAGCGCCATGTTTCGATGGTGCCATGGGGCGAGACGTATGGTGTGGGTTGGGGCCGTGGCAGGCTTTGGGGTTGCGGTGGGTGGAGCTCATGCAACAATAATGGCGGCGTCAAAAGCTTGCCCCAGCGCAGGATCAATAGAAATTATTGATTTTACCCCCAACGCTGGTCAGAGAGAGAGAGAGAGAGAGAGACTATGAAAAACCTTTGCAATTGACTTTCATTTGTGCAAAAAATTCAGCTGAAATGTGCACAGAATTTAATAGAATTTAATAATAGTTTGGACTGATTCTAGGATGGTATTGGTTATGGTTTTTGTAGAAGTATTCACTCGATGTCACTCTAAGGATTTTTTACAGGATTTTTTTTAGAACCAGTCATTCCTGCTCCTTTTCTATCTCTGTATGTAGTTCTTCTATTTTCAATCTCACGGTCATTAATCTTGAAGGCTGTGAGAAAAAAGGCTTACACATCCATTGACCGATTTATCAAATTTTATATAGAGAACACGCCCACTTTTGAATACCCCTTTGACTTGGCTTGCATCACTTTTTAATGGATTTTCATGGCGTTTAACGGCAGGGCGCGTGCCCAGAGCTCAGACACTTTCCAATTCCCAAGGAATGAATGAAACAAAAGGCCAAAAGCTGCAAAAAACAATTGCCGAGACACGCCCATACAGACACGGACACGGACACATAGACATAGACATACACATAGACACACACAGACACACACATAATCAACCTCTCCTCAGGCACACACTGATGTAATAAATTTACGAAAACACCTTTCGCATAAATTAGAAAACTGCACCCCAAAAGTCAGAGCAGCGAAGGGTTAAGCTCGCATGCAATGGGTTAATTTGTTAGGGTCGCCGTCCGGGCAATGACTAAGTCGAGTCGAATCTCAGCCAGAAATTGATATGATAATGAAATGCAGCCAGAGTCCGTAAGTGTTTTGGGGTTCCACTTCCACACCAAACAGATTGGGGAGAGTCCCAGGCCGGAGGGCCCGAACTAGAGAGCCCGAACCGAACCCCATGGCTTAGTCACGTGGCCCACGCAATTGGAAAACTAATCGCAGCACCTGCATCTTTATGCTTTTCTGATTGTTCCACTCACCTGAGCTGGCCAGCCTGCTGCTGGTGGGTCCGAACATTTGATATGGATCTGTGGAAGAGGGTTGCAACAGAAAGCGTGGCATTAGTCGAAGTCTTTTATGCAAATATTTTTTAATGAAGGGTGCCGCCTCGATAACGGCATCGTAAACGGGAAGGGGAAACATTTTTATAGAAAAGAAAATGAAAATGAAAGAGGCAAAGGCAAAGGCAAAGCAATGGCAAGTTTTAGTTTCCGTTGATGAAATGAAATGCATTACTAGGAAACTGTAGAATACGAGTATATGCATATATATAAATGTATATGCATGGGATATATCTACATACATACATACATATTTGCATGTGCATTCAGATGCTTCATTTGTGCGCATTTGTCGAGTGCACTCATACACCCACACTCACACTCACATCCACACTCAGAGAGCGACTCACTCACACTCGAAATATCCATTTCACTTATTATCCGGCGCGCGTTTCCTGCATGCAAAAGCCCAGAATTCTCTCTCTCCCCGCCTGCACAGGGGGTTACGGAAGAAAGGTTACTCTGTCTCAATGCAGGGCCTGATTGCAGCGAAACATAGCCCGAGACCGAGACCGAGACCGAAACGGAGACCAGGACCAGGACCAGGACCAGACACACTACTCAGCATACGACACAATTGTCCATAATTCGCATCATCTAGCCAGCCAGGAGACTCCATCTCCGTCGCCGTCGCCGTCTCTGTCTCTGTCTCCGCGTCGCTCGACTCGTTCTGACTATTGTTTTGCAAACAGTTTCTCAGCCTCATTCGTACTTGGCATTGTATTGTTCTCTCTCAACAGTTCTTTAATGTCCCGAAAAAACTGCCCCCTATTCCGGTATTCCGTTATTCCGGTATTCTGCGACTGGCTGGCTGGCTGGCACGCGTCTTATTCATCCACGGCCGTCAATTTTTGACAGCAACAAAAGCCTGGCCAAGTGCGTCTGGGTCTCCGTCCCCCCACCTCCTCTTTCAGTTTCCCTTTCCCCCTACCCAGCCCTCTAATTGAGAATCCTTTATGGCATTTTCAATTGTTTCCATTACGCTTCAATTCCACTGCTCTGCTCGGCTCGGCTCGGCTCGGAACGGCACTTTTGTTTCCATTACCATTTCCAGTGCTCAAGTGGCGTATTTAAGGTTTGATTTTGCGACAGTATTTGCTCGATTTCTGTTTCAGTTTCGGTTCGGTTCGGTTTCGGTTTCGGCTCGTTTTCAGCTGGGCTTCAGTGTGAAGTATTCGAAATGAATTTTAAACCGTAGGGGAGGAAAGCTGCTCTCTGGGGCTCTTGGACGGACTGCATCCCAAAGTGAATGAGTGAGTGAGTGAGTGAGTGAGTGGCGGCATTCGTATCGGAAGGGAATGGAACGGAACTCAAAAACCCAAAACTCAAGTGGCACTTGCAGCGTGCGTCCGATACAATGCCGAAACTTTATTAGTGTTGGTAAACAGAGTTTCGTTCCAAATTTGTTTAATATACAACTTTTTGCCTGCATGTTTATGTTTGGTTTTAGGCTAAACAATGCGGCACGTGATCTGAAGGATCTGCCATACACACGGCTATTTTTAATGGAGAGGAGAGCCAGGAGTGGCATAATACGTATAGGAGTATGCATGTATTTATGTGCGAGGTACTCACCAGGTTGCCGTAGTTGCGAGTGCGGATCATGTTTGATGCTCAAGGCATTGGAACTGTAGCCTAAAAGGGAGACAACGAGACATATGGAAATATAGTGTTTTTCAATTAAATTTAAACATAAAATAAGGAAATGTTGATTGGTTTCTTAGCTCACAGAAGAAGACTACGATCTGGGCAGTCGTTGAAGAGCCTACATGGACATACAGTAGTCTGTCGGGGAATACAGGAGGGATTATTTCTGTACTCCGAAAACTTGGGCTTACAACTACTGAATATGATAGCAGCAGATCCCCCGATATTATTAGCATGCACAGAGTTCAGAACGCTTACAAATAAAAGGAAAAGGATAAACCCACGAGTCCTTACAAAACATATATCTGCGTACATTCTAATCATTAGAACTTAACCGAGCTGTCAGTTAACACTCTCAGTTGAACAATCAAAGGCAATCATCAACTCAACCGCAACACAAACATTATCTCAGCAAAGCCATCAAAGGACTCGTCAAATCGAGGGAACGGAGCGGAGCGGAGCGGAGCCGAGCCGAGCCACACAGCCGCCCAAGGCGTTGTCCTGGGCGACAACTGTGACATGAGCAACGATGAACACTGAACGCTGTGGGATCTTTCATTTTAATGGAATATGATTGCAGTGAGCGAAAACAATGCCGCTGGCAATTCAATTTACAATCTCGGCGCGTTCAACTTGTGGCAAACTTCACGCTTCATACGAAATTAAAGCCGCCGGCAGGCAGCAGTGGAGGCGGCAGAGGGCACGGGAGAAGATTTTCTGGGTGGTTCGTGCACCGCCCGCTGTTGTTGTTTTCGTTGTCACTTATTGTTCTTAAAAAAACGACAACTTTTCATATGACATTTTTTGGTTTTGCGCTTTGTGTGGCCACTCAACTGCGAAGAGCACAAAAGGCGACCGATTGCAGCAGCCCACACCCAGACCCAGACCCACACCATCACCATCACCAGTGGGTGGAGAGTGGGTTCGTTCTGGTGGTTCTGGTGGGGTTGTGCCTGAGTGGAGTTGAGTGAGGTTCGGTTCGGTTTGGTTCGGTTGTGTGGGATTGCTGAGGTGGTGGCAGTGGCTGGAGTGGCTGGAGTTGTGAACAAACTTTAGCTGTGCACAATTTTGATGCCATCAATGGCCAACAGCTAAATGCGTTCAGCCAAGCTGAAAGTTTTGTCTATTCTCCTGTGTGTGTGTGTGTGGGTGTTATGTATATTTCAGAATTTTCCAGATTTAAAATGCCTTCAGGCTATGGCCAATGGAGTGGGTGTCAAAGGACAATATAATTTCAATTAGTATTGGCCATAACTAGCCTAATAAGCGATCCTGTTGCCGCCTAACCTAACCCCTCTGCTCGCTTCAATGCCTCGCAACCCCACAAACACATGTAGTCGTCACCTTTTTCAGTCTTTTATCAATATATCAGAACCAGCCACAGAACCAGAACCAGAACCCCCACCCCCAACCCCAACCCCGACCCAAACTGTCTGTCTGTCTGTCTGTCAATATCCTATTGATGCTTGTTGATTTGCTTCAGCACACATTTTGCATGCTTCAGTGGTCCCCGGGTCCTGCGTCCCTCATTCGTGTGAATTTCCATCTCCTTGGGCCCGTAGTCGTGTGTGTTTTGCATATTTAATGCTAGCTTATGGGCTTTTTGAGTGCCTTCATTTGATGTCTTCGGTTTTTGAGGCATAATTTGCCTATAATTTTGGGCTTGGAGCGGAACTTTTTGAGTATATTTGATGCCAATTTGTGATCATTGAAACTTTGCGAATTAGTCAAGTTTTGTTTGAGAATTAACCGCAGGTTCGTGGGACTTATATTGAGCGGAAACCGAAAATATTTATATTAAAAGTAGGCAAAAAGATGATAAAAGGGAATTCTGATTTTTTAAGGAATATTTTCAGACACTTTTTATAATTTGTATGAAGCATTTGAGACATTTGAGAGAATGAATACCAAAAAGGTTGAGTTTTCCTTATAATAATTATTAAATTTAATAATTATTCTTTGGAAAACAATCTGTGAAGATATTAACACATATACTTATATCGTATTATTTACGAAGCTTCTGAACTTTTTGCAATTCAAGATACAAACGATGAAAAGTGCTTTAAATATGCTTTTGATTCGATCTTAACCAAAATCTAAAGTGCCCTCGATCAAGGTATTCAAAAGTTAATGATTGAAATGTCAATGATTTCATTATATTACTCCACAATTGAGGAGTATTTCCCTCAAGGATGATCCAAGTTATTTTTGAGTAATACTTTCTTTTCAATCACTTTTAGCGTTCTTCACCATAATCTCTGTTGCCTTATAGCCATCCATATTTGCATTGAATAGATATTACTTAAGCTAAAATTCACTGGACACTCACCTTGGGATTGGGTCGAGCTGTGGGAACCCCACGACGATTTGTACGAGGAATCTGCAACAGAAAGAGAGTATATCTTGAGTATCCATTCGAATTGACTTCACTTTATCTCAGACATAGAAAGGTTGCCTCAGAGAAGCATCAGCCGACGGCAGAGCACGAGTACTAGTAAGTCTTAAGAAGCTAAGGCATTAATTTATTTACTTGGATTCCATGCGGCATTGGTCAGGACCGCGGCCGACGGTCGTGTTGGCTCACACACTGCCCACTCACCTGCGAAGAGCATTGAGAAATTGCTGAAGCCTCCCGTGGAGCGTGACAAGTAATCAGCGGAGGACTTGATGTCCAGCATTGTGGCAGCGGGGCAACCGCCGTCGGTGCTCCGCAAAAACGTTGCTTCACTCGCTTGGATATGCTCTCTCAGGCCGGCAGGTAGGTGTCGGTCTCCAATCCGTTTTCCTTTTTGCTTTTTCCGTTTTCCGTTTCGGTGCCGAACAATTAGTTGGAATTTCAAATTCAAATTGCAATTGCTCTTTGTTTTTGCTCTTTGTTTTTTTTTCGCTTTTCTGTCCGGCTGTTGTTGTTGTTTTTTTTGGCAAGCGGTAAATTGGTCGCCGGAGTCCGGAAACTAATAACACGGTGGCAGAGGCACAGCGAGAGACGGAGGCGGAGACGCAGACGGAGAGGCGTCTCCAAGTATTGTCCACAATTGAATTTATTTAAAAAAAAAGGCAATACCGCAAACGAGCAGCGAGCAGCGAGCCGACGCGCAGCGGAACAGGAAAAGGAACGGGAACGGGAAAAGTGACGATCGGAACCGGTTACCGTTTACCGGACACCTCGACTTCCGCTCGAACTTTCCAATGCACTTCTGGACCCTGCCCTGGCGTTCGCGTGTCCAACTGATTTATATGTGTCAATTGCTGTATATGTGTGTGTGTGTGTATGAGTGCTCTTCGCGTGTGTGTGTGTGTGTTTTTTGCCCAGTATTTCTTTGCGAGTGTGCGTGCGCTTGTGTCTGTGTGTAGGCCCACAAAATCGCGTAAATCACTTTGGCTAAGAAAGGATGCTCCTGGCTTCTGGTCTACGGGTATATGTTCGGGTACGGGTATATTGAGCTTGAGCAGTGACACCGGATTGCGTCCGATCTGTGGCACGGCAGCGTAACAATTGATTTCATTCCGTCGTCAAATCGCGCATATCCTGCCCAGGCCACCGTCGTTGTCGCTGTCGCTGACGTTGACGTAGCCGTAGCTGTAGCCGTTGCCTCTGCCTCTGCCCACCGACCAACCCCCAAAGCTTCTCTACTGCCTGCTTCCACATGCCGCTTGCCGCATGCCACATGCCACAGTGGGGGTGGCTGCTGGCTGGTTGGGCAGCACTTTTGGTGGGTGGTGGTTCGCTCCTTTGTGTGTATCTATCTGTCTGTCTGGCTCGCTGGCTCGATGGCTCGGGTTGGGCATGTTGCTGGCTCTGTTTGGCATCGCTGCTGCTGCTGGTGCTGTCCTTTGTTGCGCCCCAGGATATACTTAGGGTTTTAATCCACACCAAAAGTACATCCACCCTCTGGTTCCGTTTCGTTCTCGACTCGAATCACCAATCAGCATTGAGACAAGGTGTGGCCTATCCAGCAGAGTCCTCCGCTCTCGAAAGCTTTCTCTGCGGGACGAGAGCTTTCTGCAAATGGAGAGCGAGCAGCTTTACGATGGATGGAGGGGGGGCGGGGGAAAGGACATTGGAGTCGAAGCTTAGAGGAGCCCAAACATTGGGTTCTAATTGTTCGAGTATGTCCTCATCAAAAGCAGCATTTCCAGCGATCTATATGGCCTGCACACTCAGAAGTGAATATATATTTCTGTATTACGCCAGGACAAAAGCTCGCTCTCAGGCTACCTCTCTCTGTCACTCTCTCACTTTCTCTCTCTCTCTCTCTCTCTCTTATTCTCTCTTATTGTAGGAGGTTACCGTTTCCACTTGACTAAAAACAAGCCACAGGCCGCTGGTTTGGGAGTCGACTGCCGCCTCTGACACTGCCACCATCTTTCTCTCTGTCACACTCTCTTCGCACACACACTATGCCCGTCTCTTTTGCGCGCGGCCACTCAATGGATAGGCGCTGCCGCCGCTCGTGGCAGAGCTTCAGAAGTGGCATCGCCTTTTTAGTGGGTGACACGAAGCAACAAGGACGGATGTATTATCCACTTCCTTTTTCCTTCCACCAAACACAAGGATATTACCGTTTCGTCGTTCGCCTACAACACCCCCAGCTCCTCCTTCTCCACGCAGCATGTTCCCCCGTCCCCGCCCCCCCCAAAGAGTGGGCTGCGGATGGGAAAGGTGGTGCCGGCAATGGGAAGAGTAGAAGGAAGGTGGGGCTGACTTTGAGGGGCAGGGAGGAGTGTGGCAAAAACAATGCGCGAGAAGTTGGAGCTGCAAGGATTTGCAGGAGAAATCAACAATAGTTGATTGTGAAAGGCTTTGACTGCTGTAGGGGGAAGAGTGAAGGGTGGAGAGAGGCTATAAGAGAATGGCCGAAGAGGTAGATGGTGGAGCGGAGGTGCACATGCGTTGGCGTCTACGCTGACAGCGCTGCAGCTGCTCAAGTGCAATTGTGGCGCTGCCTGCCTCATGCCTTTTGCAACAGCGCGCCTTGTCGCCATGCCCCTAGAAGCAGGCTACAGAAAGTGATAGACACACACACACACCCAAACACACGTAGGACAGACACCCACACCAGCATTCACTCACTCAAAGACACCCAACCATCTACCCAGCTGCCTTTTGGGGCTGGCTGGCTGGCTGGCTTAATTAATTTTTGAATTCCCCATTGAAATTGTTTTTGCCTCTCTGTTTTCTGTTTTCTCTGCCTCTCGCTTCTTGCCGCTTGCCGCTGGCCAAGTGAGGCGCTGTCCTTGTGCTCTGGTATGGTATGGTATGGTATGGTATGGTATCCCCCTCCCAGTGGGTGGCATGGGCTAATTCATAGGCGTCAACGAACAAATTGTAGTTCCTCACACATAAACGAAAAGCTTTACTAGTTTTCTTTTTCACATCCTTTGGCTGTGTGTGTGTGTGAGGCATGTTTTCCCTAGCTTTGGGTTTTCCATACCCTATAGAGGAGACTGTGTTCTGGGAAAAATACAAACAGCTGCATGAGAATAAATTGATTTTGTTAAGTTTATCCAGAATTTCAGAGAGAAATGTTGGTCATATTTGAGGAATAAATAGCCATTCAAACGGTTTTTTTTGTTCCTATAGGAAATAAGTCTCTCAAAAGATATAGTAAAAGGCTCGCAAGCGAATCGTTTGTCATCATATGAGAATACTTTCACTGCCACAAACTGAACGACGCAAGTATCATATATATTCCCATCATTTGCGGGTCCAAATGCGAGCGTTTTGTCGGGTTAAGTCTCGCATTTGACTCGTATGTGATATAATTTGAGAGCGTTTGGTTTGCTATTCAATTTGATTTAATTTTAATTTATTTATTTTATTTTCCTGAAAACCTATGCAGCAGGCTCAAAAAATGAAATGATTGAAAAAAGTGAAAATTTTAATTCTTGTATGAACTCTTAAGTATTTCCATCGCCGTTTACAGATTCTCAGTGAAATTATAGAACAAGACCCAGTACAGAGTGACCATTTTAGGGTTCTGCCATGTCCATTAGAGCCTGAGAACTCGCTTAGAATCAGTATCGGAAATGATTTCGTTCCGATCTCCCGACTGTCCTTGATTTTCGTACGTTGTTCGTGTATTTCGCAGGGATCAGATGATCGCCATAAACTCATATTTCATAAAAAATATGTACATAAAATCCAAATAGGTACGAAGTAGTCGATTATTTTCACACTTGGCTGGGGCTTGGCCTGTACTCGTATTTTAGTTTTAGTTAAAAACAAATTTCGCTTTTCACCCACGCATTCATGCAATCCATCCACACACAAACAAAGTAAAAAGTTTAGCTCAACTCAAGGGAACTTTTAATTTGTGTGTGTATATCAGTGTGTGTGTGTGTGTGTGCTAGTTTGTGTCTCTGTTGGTGTGCGTGTGCTATGTAGTTTGCGAGCTGCTTTGACACGCAGTTATTTAATAAACGTAGCTGGAAGGCAAAAGTGGGGTCTCGTCTCGACTCTCTCTCGCTCTCTCTCTCTCTCCTCCTACCTCCCACACAACCTCTTACCATCATAAGCTCTCAAAGAGTGTGTATATATGTGTGGCTATGTGTATGTATGTGTGGGCCTCTGCTAATGGCATCTAAAATGGCTAAATAGCAATTTGCTGTTCTCCGCCAGAGGAAAACCAAGTTTCACTTGGCTCAAAATGTTTGCCTGTGGCACGGTGGACGTGGGACGTGGGACGTGGAAGGGGCCAAAAGGGAATGCTTTCCTCTGTATAAAGTTCTCCCTCTGCCTCTGTGTCTTAGCTACGCTTAACATTTTAATTGCATTCATTATGTAATTTCATTTGCACGCTTTTGGGCGAAAAAACTTTAAATTAATTTCTTTTGTTGTGCGATTTCCGCCATTTTGTGACGCCGTAACATTTCCGACTCCCCCAAAAAGCTGTGGTTACAACGCCTCCGCTTACGCCTACGCCTACATCCACGCCCATACCCACGCCCATTCTTCTGCCCACCCGACACGCCCACAAGTCAAGTGTTTTAAGTTAACTTTAAGCCACAAAGCATTCATCTGTCTTTGGAACTGCTCTCGTATCCTCCACCTCCTGCTTCAGTGACAGGACCCCCATCCACACAATCAATGCATCAAGGCCTGTCCATTTGTGTTCTGTGTGCAGCCAAAATATTCAACGGACCGTCAAGACAAACATGACGACACCACGGCAGTGAATCACCGAATCACAGAACTATGGCCAAGACAGGGAGCATATTGTCCGGGTCCAAGTCCAAGTCCGAGTCCAACCACTGAACCACTGAACCACCGAACAGTTAATAAGAAACGCAATCAACGCTGCGATTTGTTTTCTCAAGGCTGGAGAGTGGGAGACTGGGGTGGGGCGGGGAGTCCTGGCTGCTAATATCTAGTATGCGTCTTGTCTACGGACACACTATACGAGTACGAGTACGAGTACGAGTACGCGTACGCGTATATGTGCAACACCGAAATGGCCCAGCCTACAATAACAACTGGCAGTCGGACACGTGGCCATTAATGACGTATGAATGATGTAACACGCGACGGAGTCGAAGTCGCTGCTGACGCGGCACGTGGCCCACGGGCCCGGCGAGGCATGACAGGCCAAGAGTCACCCGGGGCAGCTCCTCGTTGCGGGTCTTTAATGCTCTGCCACTCTGGCACACTGCCACTCCTCCTTCACCTCCGCCTCCACCTCCGTCAAAGATTGCTCATTTCGCCTGCGGCCTTTGGGCTGTGCATTTTGTTATTGCCAAAATGCGTATTGTTATAATCGCCATAAAAATAATAAAAATACAATACACAAATTTCTCTTCGAGCATAGCCCACGCCTGGTTCAATATTTGCTAATCAAATGGGTGGCAACGGTGGGGCATAAATCAGCTCGCAACTGGCAGCTGTGAAAGTTTTTGTGGAGTAAGTGATGAGAGGGTTAAGGATGGACAACAGAGAGAGAGAGAGACCATTGAAAGGATGGGTAATAGACTTTGGAGGGAAATATGGAATGACAGTATGTGGGGGAAATCCTCGAGGCAAAGGAATCTCTGAGTCTCTTGTTCAAGTTTTGGGATTCCTTGAAGCTCCTGTAGAACCGGATGTTAGAAGATTTAACCAGATTTTACATTTTAAAATTGCTAAAAATTTTTAGTAAAAAATCAAATTTTTTTTTTTTCCTAATTAGTATCCTTATTCTATGGAGAATACGAAAGGATGTTTCGATATCCCATGTAGTTCTCGAGATATACTCGATTTGGCGGAAAAGTCTGGGATTTTACAGTACGATACTACATACAACTTTAAGTGTGTTTTTCTCGAAACAACGTTTTCCGACGCGCGGTACCTTCTACAGCTTCAAGGAGTCAACCGATTTCAATGCTTCACCACTCAAATGAAAGCTAATTGAATTTAAGGGGCCCTGACGGAGCGTTTTTTTTCGAAAGTATTTAAAGAAAAAATGTAATAAATTACTTTGTTAGATATCCAACAAAACCTACTAAAAAGTTTTTGCAGAATACTTTATTTTGTGTCAAAAAACATTTTTTGAAAAGTAGTCAATTTTTGGGCCTTAGAACGGTAGCCTCCATTTAATAGCAATTCCAGAGATATGATTCATTGAGGCTTACTTTATCGAATGCCATTAATTTTAAAGAATAATTGTCGTTGCTGATCTCGTGCCGCTTGTGATTGAGACTTTCGCAGTGAATGCGACAAGCTCACACGCACACTTTCGTTATCGTGTTGGATTCGTTCGCCTGTTCTTTCTGCCCTACTATTTCCAATGTATCTTGCTTTATTCGATCTTCAACCGATTATTTTTCTGCTTCAAAGAGTATATAGAAATATCACAGAAATCTATTTTCTGTAAACATGTAAATGTTTTTCAAATATCTTAGGATTACATCTCTGATACGAATAGAAATATTCGAGGCTTATGAGTTTTTCTTTTATATTATCTAAAGGTATTGCATGAAATATCTTAATAATCATCATGTACACAGCATTAAATTTGACCCGGACCTCCCTCTCTTTCTACTGCTCCTCCTCCCCTTTGTCGACACCTATTACACCTTCCTTATCAAAGCCAAGAGATCTAGATGACTCCCTGAAACTTGTTCCCACAAAAATAAGAACAATGTCAACTCGGAATTCACACAAATAAAGGGAACACGCCAAATCAAACAAACCCTAACCACAAAAACCGACAAAAAAAAGGTAAACCCACGAAATGAAAGTGAAAATTGTAATCAAAACAAATTACGGACACGAACAAACAGGCAAAAAGTGTGAGAGAGGGAGGTTACGAAGGAAGGGAATTCTCACAGAAACATATTGAAAGTGTCCTCGTGGCTGTCTATGTCTATGTCTCTGTCTATCTGAACAATACAAGCAATAATTGCGCGATTGATAAACAGCAGTAGAGGTGGAAGGGTGGCACGAGTGCCGCGGGTGCCACGGGTGTCGCGGGTGTCGCGGGTGCGTGTCCTGCCTGAACTCCGACGACGACTCCGATTACCAACGTTTGACTTTCGGAGATAATTGCGAGAGAGCTCGTTTACATTTGGTTCTTGTTTTTTTGTGTGATTCTTTTATAAACTGAAAGCTAGCATATTCACACGGCATTCCTTCCATGGGGTGCACACCCCTTAACCACCTCTCCACCCCGCGCCACTTAAGAGCCAATGACAACAAACAGCAAACAAACAATTAACATACAAACTGCCATCCCAAAAGGGGTGCCGGTGCCGGTGGCGGTGGCGGTCGAGGAACGTCTGTATGTGCCTTGTTCACGTGCCTCGAGTCGGGTATAGGGCTATAAATTACTGCGGTTCGACTCCGAGCGACCCTCGCTGTCAATTGATAACGCAGATTGACTTTAGAGGGTCGGCGGGTCAAGGGTTCTCCCACGGCCTCCTCTCACGTGAGTTGTGTCACTTGAGATAAAACGTCCGAGCCTTTGCTCGGAGGAGAGTAGTGCAGTGTAGTGCCATAGTGCCATAGTGCCGTAGTGGCCATAAATTCAACAAGCTCATAAATTCAATTGACAACTAAATTGCAGTTCGCTTTTTGGCCCCACACCGAGACCGGAGACGCTTCGACACAGTCACCTCCGGCTCTGGGTGCGCTGCGTTTCCGCCGTGTAAAGGCTGCTCTCTGGAGGTGCTCCCCCTTCCAGCTTCTAAAACTTTCAAGTGCGCCGCAGCTTTTTCTATTTTCTTTTACCTTTCGCTCCCGCTTGTATTTTTCCTATTTTTCCTATACCTATATTTTCTCTGCTGTTTCTTTTTCTATTTCTGTTTTTTTTTTTTTTTTTGATATTTCATGTCGGAAGCGGGTCATTTCCAGCGGCATAAATCACAAACAAAAAAGCGAGGCCTTCGAAGGCGGAAGCCGACCTGTTGCACTCGCTGACAGTTTTCTATTAGACTTTGTGCAGCGCGTTTTTTAATTATTTTTGTAAAGTTTTTGCGCTTTTGTTCGCGCAGGCAAATTCGTTTGTCTATCAGTGCGAAATCAATGCTTGCACGGAAAAACTAAATTAGCGAAATACATTTTCCAGCTTGTTGCCGTCATCGAAAGGCTGTGACGACGCTGGCACTGGCACTGGCACTGGCAGTGGCGCTGGCGCTGGTCCTCAGGGGTTGGGCCAACAATGACGTGATTTATGACCGACTCGTGCTTGAATCTCAAAGGGGGGTAATGACTGGAATCGGCAGTTAAGTGAACCGCGAAAAGGGCCATGAATAAAAATATTTGGACATCAATAGGCTCGCACATACACACACTCGCACATGAGCGGACATGAGCCAGGGAAAGCCTGGGAAACGGAGTTTTTCCAGCGCCAGCAAATCGGCCAAGCTCGCTCTTTCTTTATATTCATGTATTCTTCTTTTTTTTTTTTTTTTGCCACATTAATAAATATGAGCGAATAAATTTAAGCGTAAGCGTCAGTCCGCGAAGCTGTCAAAAAGGACTTCAACGTCCTTTGGCCCCGGCTCGGTGCGGCACGGCCCAGGCCCCATACCCATACCCGTCCCCGGCCCCGGCTTTGGCTACGAACCCGGCGCCAGTTGGCACAGCAGCATTTTCAATTTATTTTCACAGCCTGAAACAATTACGGGTGAAAAAACGAAACGAAGAATAAACTGTGCGCAAATGAAATCAGAAATTAAATTTGAAGTGAGCAAAACATACGGCGTCAGATAGAGACAGAAACTGGGCGACAGCAAGCGACAGGGACTGGGCAACGTAGAGAGAGAGAGAGAGAGAGAGAGAGAGAGAAAGATAGAGAGAAACAGAGGGAGGCTGAGAGACACAATGTGGCGCTTACTTGTGGGCGGCCAAAGGGGGTGTGTGCGTGTGTGTGTGTATGTATATGTGTGAGTGCCACCCGCTGGGCGTTTTGATGGAGAGGCGTGGGATGGCGTCCAGATTATGTGATTACGATTACCGTCGAGCATTACGAGTGTATGTGTGTGTGTGTGTGTGTGTGAACAACCAGGGAAAACAAACAAGCGACAGATGATGATAGACATCAGAAATATGATTACAGAATTTAAAATATAATTAAAAAATTGTAGAGAAAGGATAGAAGAGCAGAAAGGGATACCTGCTCCCGAGAAATATTCTTATATAGGGAAAACATTTTCAATTATTACAGAACTAGAGAGAGGCCTGCCGTGGGTAAGGAAACAATCTGAACTCTTTCTTTGTGTGCAAATCTCTTTAATCCTCCATAACCGCACAAACCAATTATGTAATTCTTCTATAAATCAAGTATGCCATCCATCTAATTAGACCAGCAATCAACGGGTATAAATCTATCCCATCATGCATATAATAAACAATAAATTCTATCAATTGGCACTCACTCAATCATGGATGTTAACGATGTCATGCTCCCGTTCTCCACCCTACCCTTTCTCGCACTGCACACCTAACCGCTCAATTGTCCGTGCTAGAAGGGATTCCCTTCCAATCCAATCCAATCCAGTCCAAGCCGCATCCAGGGAACTCCTCTCCTATCTATTGTATCTACCACGCTGTCAAGGACGCGTGCGCCCTAATGCGCTTCACATAACATTTTGATCATTTTATGATCTGTCGATTAGCCTCATTGTTGCTCGTTGGCCATCCCTCGAGCACTGCTCGACGACTGGTAGCCAGAATGTCTGGATGCGCTCGGGGGTTGTCCTCGTCCTGGCCGCACACACTCCACGCCACACCACTCCACTCCACTCCACGGTCCCTGTGAAGTGTGTTTGTGTGAGCGTGTGACTAACACGCTTTAATAGGATTACCGCTGAAGAGCACTTAAGAGTCAAATTATCAACGGGGGCAGTCACAGATAGACAGAGCGACAGAGAGTCCCTGAGAGGGAATGTTATGACTGTTGCGTTTTGTATGTTTACAGTCGCCCTGGACAATGAGCATTAACAGAAGGCCGTCCAGGCCTTTGTTTGCCAACTTTCCCACTGTCAATAGACTCAATTGCAGTTCCCAGAGGGACCAGGGCAATGGTTCGTATCCCAGATTACGCGCATTAGTCAGGCTTAAGGCATTAAGTCAAGTGAGCAATTGAGATATCAACACTGGTTCTCATGGACATGCAGATGGATCGGGAGAACTATAATGGGAAGCTCTTCCAAATAAGAGAAATAGTTTTAAGTGTTGATAGATATCAATGAAGATACATATGCAGCTCGTTTTCTCACAATATTGTTTGACCTGGAACTCTGAGTGGCACATTAGTGCATTTTCGAACACAGCTTTTATTTTCACGACTTTCGTAAAGAAGGACATTTTGTAAACTAACCATTATGGTCTGGCTTTCTTATTCTCGGTCATACAATTTAATACAGGGATCAGTCGCGCTTCCTTGCGAGGAGGATCAGCATGAGGGATAATCCACTGTGGATAATCTTGCGGCCGCTTGGTGGGAATTGGAGTGTTTTCGAGGTATTACTCTACAGTTAGCTTCGGTAGGTGCCTTTTTAGTGCTACTCTAAATGATTTTCACATATTTTTATTGATTTTTAATATATTTATGCCCAACAGAAGAGCTCGTGCCGATGTTTGTTGCAGTTTCTCCATAAGAAAGCTTTAGCTCCCTACATGTACAGATTTTTGTTTTTCCTTCGGTTATTATTACACTTTTTGCTACCTTATCAATCAAAATATGATTTAAAACACGAATATATTTTTTACAATATTTTTGCGGCATTTGTAAAATTTTTTCTGTGACAAAAAATTAAAAAAAAAACTCTTCCTATTCAAGTAAAAAGATTGAAAAGAAAACAAAAACAATCGAGTTTCTATTCAAGTGAGCGGAAGTTTGGATATGTGGAAAGAAAATCCAGCGGGTATTTCTCACTAGGACATTTAAAAGTTGATCCCTTCAATCCAAAGAAATCATTTTAAAAACCTATATATGAAAATGTTCCAAAATATAGTAAGAACATCCCATGAACATCCCTATACCAACGACATCTTTCGTCTTTAGTATAACCTTTAACAACGTTTCCTTCTACGCAGTGGAAACTTTTCCACCAAAACCACCCCCTGGAAAACTGAAATGTTCTCACCAAGGATATGCCACACCCCCTCAGAGCAGAGCACAGCAGCGCCCTCTTCTGTGGGAACAATGAGGCTTCAGGTTGCTGTCCTGACTGAAAGCTGTCACTAAAGCTCAAAGGACATTTTTGACATAGTCGCAAAGTTGAAACTTACATAGTGCCGAGCTGCCTGCTCCTGCTGCTGTTCCGCCGACACCGACACCGCCTCCTCCTCCTGCGCCACCGGCGCTGGTGCTGCTGCTCTTACTTCCGCTGTGCCTGCCCTGCTGCTGCTGCTGATGCTGGTCGCTGGAGGCGGACGAGGACGAGGGCACGGCGGCGTGCGAGGATGTTGTGGCGCAGTCCAGCGAGGATTTATCTGCAAGAAGCAAGGAAGCAAACAAAAGGATACTTTAATTGCCAGGCAGCGAAAATTTGCACACTCAGCACGGCACGCTTCGCCTTTTGCCACGGAAGTGAATGGAAAAAAGTAAAAATGCTCTCCGTACGCCAGGCAATAGAAGTGGAAGCTGGGAAAAAATCATAAATCTCGGCATAGATAATTGTCATCAGAACTAGCGACTGGTTTATTTATTGCCCGAATTATGGTTTCCATTTCTATCTCCTTCCCCCTGCAGTCACAACATGGGTGGTGCCCCAGCGTCACGCAACGTCGCTCGCCACGAAACAGCGCACCCTCTCCCTCTCCTTCACCTTCACCCTCGCCCTCGCCTCTGACTCGCTGACAGATCCTGTGAACCGCAAAGGACATAATCGCGAGGGTTGTCACTTCACAGACCAGTCGCCAGCCAGAAGCCAGAAGCCAGAGGACACCATCCAATGGAGAGATGTTTAATTGCCGTAAATCTTTGTTTGATGTAAACAACAATAAGCCAGCCAACGAACAAAAAAAAAAGAAATACCAAGAGAAATTTGCAACGCTTTCAATTGAAATGTCAAGCCGGATGTGATACGAGTCTATGATAATGATAGCCATGAAGATGATGGGTATGATGAGAGGATGATGTTCTCCCATGAGAGCTGTCTGGAAATGGACTGTGTCATAATTGCAGCTTCTGAGCGGAAAGGGGGACCTTTTCAGGGATATGTGCTGTGTCCTATGCCATAATAGTAAATCTCACGTTATACTGGATTCAAAGCGACCAAAAGAAACTCAATCTCTGACTGTTTTAAACTTAGAGAAATTGGTAATATAATGAGAACATTTCTAGCATACTATCAGCGGAAAGTAGTCACAGAATATATATCTTTAAAAGCTTTTTCTCAATTTATAGTGGAATATGGTATAGAAAAAGTATCCTGAGAGCGGAGTGTATCATGTTATCAGCTTCTGGCTCGAATAAATGATAAAGTTATATAAGTAAATGCCATGGAAGGAGATGCTATGGATACACATAGAGCTATACGATGATTACAATTGAAACTACAGGAATCCACGTTCTCATGGCTTAAGATACCCCATTAGCAGAAGATCCATCTTTGTCTGCTATTTTGCTTATACCTGAATGGAGTTTGGCTCTGAGTTTGTAAGAAAAGTAGCTCCAAAAGTATTATCAAAAATTTAATTCAACATTTAACCCAAAAATGTTTCAAGTGGAGTAAAAATTTAAGAACTCATCTGTGGGGAACGTATCTATGTGGTTTTCTCTATCTAACTGTTATATAATCGCCCCTATATATGTACTTATATCTTTGCCTTGAGTTGGCTGGCAAGTGTAATTATTTTTTATGCGCTTTTGTGAGCCAAACGTCTTTTCTGTTCAGCACAAAAAATAATGAGTTACGCATGACAAAATCTTTTCATGCCAAAGGCAGCGGCAAAAACTCAGCTACAGTTGACAGCATCAGAGCCAGGGCCCCCCTCAGAAAGGGACAAGGAGACGAGAGAAGAAAGAGATGGAGAAGAGTGGGGGCAGAAGCTAAAAAGGATTCATTTCATATTTGCTTGAGCGCTTCGGAATGAGATGAGAGCAAAATGAGTTGGCGGCCATTTTGTGTCTTTCATTTGCGATGAGAAAAGTCAGGACTTGTCCACAGGGCTACCCGCATAATGAAAAGGAAAATTATCTTAAAGTTTGTGCTATATATAGTAAAAGGTGAACATTTCAAATGTACAACATTTTACAGTCAAGCCAACAACTTGTCCCTCAGCCAAAAGAACCAACGACAAGTCGGAGGGAGGCCTTGTCAGTCTTGTCTAATTGAAACCGAACCAGAAAGAGAACAACAGCCAGAACCAGAACCAGAACCACAACCAGAGCCATGGCCAGGGCATAAATTTGCCAAAAAAGGAACTTTCTTATAGAAATAAATGGACATGGACAGCGCTCGACTGGGACTTTCACGGCATAACAAACTCTTGCCAGGCACGCGATGAAATTGTTCAGTTTTGATGGTTCTATCAAAACCTGGTCGCGGACAGCAGCAACGGTCAGAACAGAACAGGCCATCAGCCACCGACTAAGGGCCACATTATAAGCCACATCCGCCGGGCCGGCTTAAATTGATAAATATGTAACAGAAAAAAAAAAAAAGTAAGCCCCAAGAGCGAGAATAGAAGCGAGACCCCGAGAGACCTCAACGTTTATATGGATAATTCAATTTAAATTTTTTGTGGAATATCTTTTTTTGTTTTTTGTTTTGTTGTGGGTTGTTTCATTTCTCCAGTTGTTGGTAGAACAAGCGGAATTATGTACATGGCTGGTCGCGGTTTTTGGCCATTGTTTTGGCCATTAAATGTAACGGGGCTCGGACATATTCGTTTGGCCTGAACTAGCGGAGGAGTTTCACGAGAAGGAGGGGAGGTGTGGCGCTGGGTATGGCACATATGCTGTTTGGATGTGTTTAAATAAATACGCGAAATTTGCCACTTTTGTGGCACAACATTTTCGGCAGTTCTTTTTCGCCCCTTTGCCGCTTTGGGATTCGGTTTCCCTTTGACCGGAAGCGCAGGATTTGTTTTTCCGCCATTTCGTTGACATTTTTGTGCTAGACAATTGCGAGAAGGTCAGTGGGTTGGTGGGTGGACTTGAGTCGATGGGGGATGTGGTTCTAGGGCTGATCCTCCGCGGATATATGTATGCCGTCATCATCTGCTCCTTCCTTACCTGCTCGGACTTTGTGCTCCACATGGGATGTGCTGGAGGCCGTTAGCGCTGGCAGTGCCGGTGCCGCACTAACCGCATCCAAAGTGCCGGATGCGACCTGGCCAGCACTGGACGTGATGACGCCATGCTGTGTGCCGGCGGGCGAACAACCAGCGGGTGGCTGCAATGTATCCAGACGATGGCGCTGCACACTGCTGCTCACTCCGGCCGTGCTGCTGCTCACCGCATTGTAGTTGAGCACTCCGGCCACGCCCACACCAACGCCGACGCCGACGCCCACACCGACACCAACACCGACACCAGGGCCGTGATTGTGCGGCAAACTCAGGCAATTGCCAGCCCCATTCCCGGACTGAACGGGCAGGGTGTCGAGGCTGTCTGTCAGGCGCTGGCTGGAGTAAATGTCACTGCGGATACGAAAGATCTGTAGTGCTGAACACTCTCTAAAACCATCGATCAATTTACTCACCTGAACGCACTGGTGGCCCCGAAGAAACTGCTACGATCCTGCAGCGCCGCCTTGGCCTTCTCCACGCTCTGCTTCAGCTGCTCAAAGGTGGACTGATGGAAGCGGTACGAGGTCCAGTCCGGCGAGCACTGCCCCAGCGTCAGGCAGTCCTCGGTCTTCACCTGGGCCAGTGTCGGCGGCGAGACACGCTTCAGGTCCAGCGCCGTCTGATACGAACACGAGTTCTCGTACATGGCGCAAGCCTGAGAAGCCTCAATGGCTGGCTGTTGGCTAAACAATGGATTCCACTTGACTCTAATCGATTTTGGGGAAATAAATTGAATGGTGGCAGTTTTTTAGAGTTCGAACATTACATATTTTGCATGCAATATCTCGTAGAAAATAATCTTTAAAGTAAGTCTACACTTTGGTATGAAAATTGTATTGCAATTACACCAAAAGTGCTCCTAAATATATAACCCAGCACTCACCTCATAACAAACTACAAAACTACGGAAAGATATTCATAAATCATAACGCCTGGCCCACAATTAAAGACTGCAATTTTAAGAGGCCTTTTGGGCCAAACAATCGCTCTAATTGCCAAGGCTCCAACACGTTTTGGTAGTTCTCCCTCTCCCTCTCCCCCTCAGGCCTCACGCTCTTTTTGCCAGCATAATTAATAGTGGTGGCTGGTTGGAGCGGACAAGTGGAGCTCCCTTAGATATAAGCACGACGTGCATAATTATCTGGCTTGTTATTTATTGTGTGTACGACTAGTACGAGTACGAGTACGAGTACAGTCCCGCTCTTTGGACTGGGCCAACGTTGCGTATGAGTGCTATACCGTGCTGTGCGTGGGTGGAAGCCATTTGAGCGTGCATTTCTAATGTCCATAGAGGGGGTAGAGGGTGGAGCAGAGAGTGCAGACCATTGTTAGCGGTGTCCTTTTTGGCCAGTCTGCAGTTAGCCTCAGGAACAAGCACTGGCACAGGCACTGGCACAGGCACAGGGCATGCAAATTTTTGCACTCTGCCCTCGTCGGAAGTTGCTGAATTTTGATTTATGCCATCGAAATTTATGCCACACAACGTGCGACTTCCACTGTCTCTGGCTTAAAGTTTCCCCCAAACGCAATAGCGAAATCGAAACGGCTTTAACTTGGGCAGCATCAGCGGGAATAGATTTCATTATCGGACGGTCGCATCTCGTACACAACATCATCAACTTTTGCCTTGTCAGACATTATAAACGGTCTGCACACGCCTCATTTATTATTTATTATTTGTACTTGGGCTTGGGTTTGGGTTTGGGTTTGGGCTCGAGTTCTCGGGTTGGCTCTTCTTGTAAGCAAATGTAAGCAAATTTCCCCAAACAAACATTAGCGAGCAGACATCTTTTTTTGTGCGTAGCTATCACAATCGTTGCGAGCGCGCGCACACCGGAAATACGAGCGGGATGCCAGGATGTCGGCCTGGAGATGGCCTGAATGCTCGTCTCGCTCTCTGACGCGTGTGGAATGGAAGTGGAATGATTGCCGGGCGGCTGCCGTGAGTTATGCTTCGGTCGAATCCAGTTGCCAGCGAGCATCTGTTAATGGTATAATCCCCTTGTAGAACGAGAGAGATCTTTTAATTAAGAGGCCACACGCTTGCATCCTCATTAATGGTTTGTAAGATTTCACTGCTCTCTGCTTTGATTGTTCATTTTCAGGAATGTACAGATTTTTGAATGCTTTCGGGGCTCACTGCGTAATGCGACTAGTGAGCTGTATAATTGTCGAGCTGATGATGATTTTGCTGCAGCCGCTGCACGTTGGGCAAAAATGCCGATTTTCTCTGGCATTTACATCAAAATTATTTTGTAAAATATTTATAATTTAAATATTATTATTATTATTTAAATTGCACTTTAAATTTTCCTGATTTGTGACTGTACACATTGTGAATGTTTGAATGTCAGCGATCTCCATTCGAGAAACCCAAACGGTATTATTTAATATGGGAAATACATACATCAAGGTATGTAGTATTCTAGTATGCTTAGTATGCTAGAATTCCTTGTATAAATGCTCTTCTTTTTCGATCTGTTTTAAATGCCAATGTGTCCAAAATTTGAATTAGAGCCTTATTTAAAAAACCGCATTAATGACTACAAAAAATTGAAATATAAATCAAACTTTGGACTGATGTTGTATCACATACAAACGACCCTGGAAATTCCAATAATGGAAATGCGGCACGAAGCGCTTTTTTAAATGTTGAACTATTTACCTCAATATTGGAAATCAATGGGCAAACTTGACTTTATTTGAACAGTTCTTTCATTCGATTACCGAATATGTTCAATGAAGTTTAACAAATTGTGCGACGAGACTCCTTTTGCACCTGACAATATGTCCTTGGTATCCAATGACAATGATTTAAGTTCCTTATGCCCAGATTACTGAATCATTTGTTCATACTGTTGATGGTTTTTTCCGAAATTGCATCTGAGGCTTGAAAAGATATATTTCACGCAAGAAAAAATAGCCGAGTAAATAATTTAACAGACATTTTTCACCGAGTTTGGATTCGTCTGGTCGCCTTCTTTCTGGCATATCCTCAAAAAATATTGCAGTCGCCAGCAATTGAGGTAGCAGAGGGATCAGCAGATGACGATACCGATTTTAAAGTCCTTGAACATTTTGCATTTGAGTTAGAGGTTGTATATATATATATATATATATAAAAATAGCATGTATAAAATTTAAACTTTGGGTGGCTATACTTTCAGGTGTATCCCCGAATATAAACGAATTAAAAATCTCGCGAAAGGTCGTACAATTTTATTTTCAAATCATAAATTTTTGTAGATGTCGGTGCTTGTGATCCGAAGTGAAAATTATAAAAGTGCACAAAGTCACCTAATCGAGGTTTTGGAATCTTTGAAAACGATTTTACTGGCTTGCAAATATTGCAAATTCCAAGTATGAGGAAAAGATTTTCTCATTCAGGCCAATATATAATTTTGCTATTGTTATTATTATTATAATTACTGTAATAATTATAGCCTATACGTTCAAAAATGCTCTGTTAGTTTGCTAAAAGGTCGAAAAGTCCTCCATCGATTGAGCTGAAGTTTGGAAACATCATTAGATTCAGTCCCAGGATTTTAGACGTGTTTGATGTGCCTATCGTTCCAAAGGCATCATTGAAAATGGCACCATCCAGAAGATCTAATCTTTCGCGCAGTTCAGTTAGGCATCGGAACATTGTGAATCATTATGACGTTGTGAAACATCAGAATCGAATCAATATCCAATCATACAATCAATGTTTCCGAAAGACTTCAGGCGGTGCTACGAATGAGAAAGAGCCTAAGCATCCAGGGTACAGCTACAGAGAAGGATCGAGAACACGGAGGAAGAACGGGCACCCCTACAAGTGAGAAACAGAGGCTTAGTGGAAGATATGTTGGGAATCCGGCAATGGCAAGAACGGGAGAAGATCAACGGAAGATGGCGGGAACGGAAAATTGCGTATTTCCGTGTCGGCAAACCAAAAAAATATTGTGTTCAAACAAGTTTTACAAAATTAATTTTATATGAAACATTGCAACCACAATGTGCGCCACAGCGAAACGTGGCAGGGTACAGATAGTGTATTAATATTTTAAAAACATTAAACAAATAAATTAAATGAATTTTAATGTGTCATGATCCCCGCCATGATCGTTAGAAATTTAATTCGACATATTCAAAGATTCCGCCCACTGTGCGCTGCTTTGATTTGTTTGCTGATTTATGAATATATCCGTTGTATGTTTGCTAATTTGATTAGCAGTGTACGAACGATAGAAGGTTTTGTGGGCTGGCCGTGTTTGATTAGTGGGGAATTAGGAAATGGAATTTCCCTAGTATAAGGCTCCAGCAGATATATAGATTTTATTGTTTTTAAAAGTACTTTCCAGGAAGATGCTGATCTTTTTTTCGAAAGGTGACAACTATGAAACGAGAGTTTTCAAATACTCAACAATTTACTCAATTCAGCAATGACTTCAGACAGACAAATGGTTGCGTAACACTCGGAATATACCGTTCTACGTTTCTCATATGGAACAAGTGCAACATGACCACTATTTCTGAAGAAACAGGCGACCATTTGGTTCGATCTGCTTCGACCCCGAAAAAGTTTTCTTGTCTTTAGCTTGTTTTGGAACGCCCATACCGCCTATTGTTGTTTTCTTCTCGGCTCATATGATTAAATCCATGAATCGTCCAATGTTACGATGTCATAAACGTATTTTGAATCACAGTGGCTAAATTTCATGAATATTTCTTCGCACCAGTCGACATGACCTTTTTTTTGGCCAGTTATCAAATTATGTGGAATCTGACGGTAACATATCTTTTTGGGGGCCACAATCATGCAATATTGAATGTACGCCAGTCCCACCAATGCCCAAAGATTTCCCTATCTCACGGTATATTGCATGACGATCTTGCAATAATAATTCACGCACAGCATACATTTTTTTCTGGCACAACCTTGGACGACCTTCACGAGATTCGTCCTTCAGCAACTGGGGTCTACAAATGTATTCGCTCTAACATTTTTTTGCAGTGGCGATGGTATTTGGCCAAAAACTACAAAACTTTTAAATGGAAGTGGCGATTTTGACCTGGTTAGACTAAAAATAGCCAGGCCTACGGACACAAAAGGAAGCCCTCGACAGATCGAGGAGGATTTCATCCGAACTCAGAAGCTTACAGTTTACTCTTTCTGTCTACGATCGTTAAAAGATATTCAGTTCTAGTTTATCCATTTCTTTTTTTGCTTATTATAGTAATACCCAAAAAGTACCAACTTGTCAAAGTTTTGACTATGTAAAAACCCGTCCTTGACTACCAGAGGTCCAGCATAATTCTGACTTTTTGCATCAGAAGATGCAAAGAAGATCCATCTCATAAGTGTATCTTAAATATGGACACTCTAAATGAAGTTGATAGCCGAAGGCCTCACTCACCTCAGGATTATGGCTGTTTCTCTGATAGAGCCTATCCAAAAATACTACTCCGCTTGTAGCCTTAGCTGCACTTGACTTGAAGAACTTCCGTTGGGTGTAGGAAGTACGTAGCGTTTCAATCGCAAACACTTCACTTGTTGGCTCAATCGTTACGTGCCGTTAATCACTCAAAACAAGTGCGTACAAATTGCAGACCGGAAACGAAATTATTGTCAAAATGGCGACGGATATGCGACAAGTGAACGCGACAGCGACGCGCCACGCGAATAAAGGTTTTGTTTGTATTTGATGTCCTCGTAGCAGTTTTGTAGCGGATATGCAAGGAAATTTGTCAGTGCAAGGACAAGGCAGACTGGACACCGACGGCAGCGAAGGCAGCAACGTTTACGGCGTTGAAGACGAGGAGAAGAACGCGTTCCTTGCCTTTCGCACAGGTGCATAGGAGGGAAGGGAGCAGCAGTCGGAGAAGTTGGGGCCGCCAACGAAAGCGGAATGAAAATGAAATCAAAAAGCGAAATTTCTATAATTTCCGCACAAAAATATCCGCGACACACACGGAGGAGGACACATGTGAGTGTTGCAGTTGCAGTTGCAGTTGTTCGTTCGTGTGTGTTTTGGTTGATATTGCCACGCCCACAGCCAGCAACAAGCTGGGCGTATGTGTCCAAGTTTTCCACTAAGCTAACTGGTAACGTGTGTGCTTGTGTGTGCTTCCTTCTTGTCCCTTTTCTTTTTTCGCTTGTATTTTTCCTGTGTGCTGCCCACTTGGCCAAGTGAAGGTTTCGTTTGCTCTGCCTTTGCCTTTCCTGTGGCTGTGGATGTGGATGATATTGACGACGTGTGACCGACGAATCTTAACCGCAAAATACCGTTATTATGTCGTCCGCGACGTGTTGCACGGTAACGCGCACTCGAAGTTAATGTGGCCCGGTCTTCGCCCAGATCATCCCGTCCGAAACAGCGCTTGAACGAACGTTCAAAGATGGCGACACCGACACGGACAGAGGCACGGACTCAAACACACACTCCTCCCACAATCATTATATTTTGGAGCTGTGTGTAATCAGCAACCGCGACGCTGCTAGCAAGGATGTCACCCCATCGTCCGTTCTTGCGGTGGTTGATGCGCAGGCGCGCTCTGCACTCCTGCTTTGCCCTTTTATCTGGCGCTGTCATCGGCTGCTGCTTCTACTACTGCTGCTGCGAGATGGGCGGAGCCAAAACTGTGCCGCCGTGGATGCTCCTGGTGCTCCATTGGACTGCTCTTCTCTATGTTCTTGGGCAGCACTGTGGCAGCAGGCGGCGGGCATCATTAGTGCTGGCGAAGAGACCCCATTTTGGGCGGAAGTGCGTATGAGCAATATTTTAACAATGGCGTTTAAAACAGTTAAAGAGCCAGCACTAACACACACGCTACTCTTATCTATGTGTGTGGATGTGTGTGTGTGTGTGTGTGTGTGTGTGTGTGTGTGTGTGTGTGTGTGTGTGCTAGTGTGTGAGGCCATTAGGCTCTTAGTTTTGCAAAGACTTTAAGACCCAGGCAAGCGATAAGCTCTCCTCGCCGCACACATAATACCATTTTAATTTCAAGCCAAAGTGGCCACAAAAGACGCCCCAAGATCTCGAGATGCGCCTGCCAAAAAGGATATAATTAACATGCCACATGCCCCAAAGAAACACACATGCACACACACACACATAAACACATGTTTACAGTTGTATGTACTACATGTGTTAAATGACTTATAGATAAGCGCCCAGAACGGTGACATGATTTAAGGTACTGTGTCGAGGCAGGGATAATTTGTGATAAGCCAGCATATGCCATGGAATGGGGGGCTTTATTTGCCATCCCATAATTAGAGGAGCAGTAAAAGAAAAATGTGTACAAGTCGTAGATTCAGCTAATGAAAGCAGAAACAGGCCCACTAACCATACAGTATATACTATAAGTAGATGTATCAGATGGTTTGTTCCTGTTTTCTCTTGGGGTTCCAGCGCATTGGAATGTTTGGGTGCACACGTATTCTGGCATTTGTGGACTATTTAATGATCTCTTTTTGGGCTCACATACCCTTTACTTTAGCATGTTTAGAGTATTCTGAAACAATATCAGCAGAACTGCTATTTTGTATATGCCCAAAATTCTAATATACAGTCGAACTTCTCTATAAAGAATCGCAAGGGGACAAAAAAACAATTCGGTTTAGGGAAAATTCGTTACGTAGACTTCGAAAAAGGAAATTGTTTTTAAGTTTAGTTTACTTTAAAATAATTTGTATTTTTGTGTGGAAAGCTCACATTTATAGTTCGGGACTTTCCCACATTCATTTTTACCTTTATTTTGGTAGGAAACCATAATCAAAATAATTGAAACAAAATTTCGTTATGACAAGATCGAAACCTGATGTTTTCGCTATAAGGAAGACCAAAATTCGTTATAAGGAGATCAAAACGTACTGAAAGTTCAACGAAAATGCAGTGTTCCGGAAATAAATTCTTTATATAGAAAAAATCGTTATAGGGAAGTTCGTTATAGAGAAGTTCGACTGTACTTATAATATAGAATACACAAATGGATATTTACACATGTAAATATGCATAATATATATCGTAATTGAACTCACATTCGAAGAATTGTCTATTAGGGTATTGAAGGTGCGACGTGCAGCTTTATTCATTCTTTGCATTCGGCAAATGATTTTAAATCTGATGCACAAGTATGACACTAGAATCTGTATAGACCAGCACACATTGCAGTGCGTTTGTGTGCGTAGACAACAGGCGAAATGAAACAAAAAGTGTTATGGTATTGGTGCCGATTACTGTTACACACGTGTACGTGAGCGGCAGCGCAGCAGCAGCGACTTTTCCTATGCACATTAGATAGCGCCGTTCCGGGCCAACCTCCGTCTCACTTGCTTAAGTAGTTAAAACGAGAGGGAACGTTGTGAGCCGCGGCTAAGTCCGCGTCTCTACTGTATACCCGGTACTCAGTCAGTATATATGTATGTTAGCTTACAATATATGTAATTTATTATATGTTAAAATAAGGTCGAACCCTTTCCATTTTTGTTTAAATTTGTTTTTTACATCTGTCATCTCTACATTTCTACATCTACATACGTCTTAACTACGACTCGTGGAGATGTGTGCGAGAGAGAGAGAAAATGAGTAAGCGCTTGGAAGGCCACTGGAATTTCATTTGTTCCTTCTGGCAATATTTATGATCCGACCTGATCCAGATTGAAAACTGTGATAGATATAGCCATTCCCTATTATTCTGCGTTTTTAGTTTTTTCGTATCTTAAAAATTGTGGATACCAATGTTTTCGTTTTTTTTTTGGGAGCGGAAGGGGGCGTGGCGAAATTTTGAAATACACTTTTACTGAAGTGATATCACAGTAGCATGGATAAAAAGTTTGGTTGCTCTAGCTCTTATAGTCTCTGAGATCTAGGCGCTCATCTGGACGAACGGGCATATCACCCACCCCGGTGTTTGAGAGAGAGCGAGAGGGAACGATGCATTTCGAAATGGTTTTTTTCATTGTGTCTATATTTATAATCCGATTTGGCCCAGATTCAGCACTTCCTCGTATCTTTAAAATTGTGCATGCCACAGATTTTCGTCTTTTGAAATACACCTGCTACAGTGTGATATAACAGGAGTCTGGATACAAAATTGTGTTGCTCTAGCTTTTATAGTCTCTGAGATAGACAGACAGACATGGCTATATCGACTCAGCTATTGATGCTGATCAATAATATATATACTTTATGGGGTCGGAAACGCTTCCTTCTGGGTGTTACACGCATCCACTTTTGGCACAAATCTAATATACCCCTATACTCTTCGAGTACCGGGTATAAAAATACCCTCGATGGTATTTGTGCTATTATATGCTTCAATAACATTGAAGAAAGTCGAAACCTTCTAGAAGCCGATTACGAGACGTGGTTAAAAGTAAATAAAATAACTTCCAGGACTCCTCTTCAGTATGATATTGTGGTCGACAATGAACTTTTTACATCACAGTTTCCTTCAGATAACGACATTATTGAGCATTATAACTCTGAATTAGTGGCAAGGCCATCGATAGGGGGAGGAGGTAGTGGAGGAATCCTCCCGGGCCCGCGCTTCAGAAAGGAACCCAGGAATTGTAAAATATTCAATGATACTACGTCTCATATGAATAAAATAAGATTGAGACCAATCTCTAACATTTTTTTTTTAAGCCATTTAACAGTGGTAATAGGTATGCGTTTTTATACCCGGTACTCGAAGAGTAAAGGGTTATATTAGATTTGTTGAAAAAATGGATGTGTGTCACACCCAGAAGCGTTTCCGACTCCATAAATATACATAGTCTTGATTATCGTCAATAGCCGAGTCGATATAGCTATGTCTGTCTGTTCGTCCGTCTGCCCGTCCGTCCGTCCGTCCGTCTGTCTGTCTTCATGAGCGCCTATATCTCAGAGACTATAAATTCTAGAGCAACCAATTTTTGCATCCAGACTCCTGTTATATCACACTCTAACAAGTGTATTTCCAAATTTCGCCCCTCCCCCTTCCGCCCATAAAAAGAACGAAAATCTGTGGCATGCACAATTTTAAAGATACGAGAAAACTAAAAACGCAGAACAATAGAAAATAGCCATATCTATCAGAGTTCTGAATCTGGATTAGGTCGGATGAAATTTCAGTGGCCTTCCAAGCGGTTACTCATTTTCTCTCGTACGTACATATGTAGATGTATAAATGTAGGCAAAAAAGATGTAAAAAACAAATGTAAACAAAAATGGAAAGAGTGGAAAGGGAAACGTTTATTTTTGTCTCTAAATTTCCTTTTTTGGCAATTATTAAATTTTTTGCGAACATATAAGAAATGACATAAATCGTAGCCTCACATATATACTGACTGAGTACCGGGTATAAAGTAGAGCCGGATCCGATTTTAATTGAACCGGAAAGTGGTGAAAGTTTGGTAAAGGAAATTATTCGTCATCCCTCCAAGGACGACTTAGAAGACGTCTTTAAAACTTTTAATGTATATTAAAAGCGAGGGACTCTGCAATTGCGCTGCCAAGCTTTAAACGAACTGGATTCTGGATTCAAAATAACAAAAAAGTCGAATCTTTATTCGCTGATAAATTATTTTTATAGTCCAATGCAACTTGTAAACAGTATGCATATGATTTAAAATAAATCATACATAAATATGTACATAACTAATTGTAATTTCTTAAAAAAAATCGGAAAAAACCGGTAAGTCGAAGTTCAACTGTACATATGTATACAGGTATACTAAATTATATGTATAGGTAAAATTAATGATAAAAGCTTTCAAATGTCTTGGAAAAGTAACTGTAAATGAAGCTTGGAAAAGGTGCACGTCCTTGTAGAGCTTCCAGTGCTTGAACATCCTCAAAAGCTCCCATTGCTTTCGTCAAATGAAATAAAACTTGGATAAAAGACCGCCCAGATAAAACTCGTCAGTAAGTACAAAATTATTCAATATTTTTATTGAACAAAAAAACACACTCATTTACACTTATCACAATAAGTTTGTTGTATATAACTCGCAAGACATAACATATGTAAGTAGTTTCATATATACGTCAAAAGTCTGCCTAGTTTGCACTTGTTCTGTTTAGCCAGTGATAAAATTAATTACAAAAATGCGAAGGGATCGGTCCTTCATTCTGTTGAATGAATGTATTGGAAATGTGCGGATGGGAAGGTATACAAAAAAATAGTAAGTCATTGTGCAGCATATCCGAGAATCTCTAGATGCGACTCTTTGAATTCGATTTCACATCAAAGAGCTTTCGCACAAAGAAGACCTGAAAAATAACACAAGGAAATTAGTAAGAGTTAAAAGAAATAATTGATTAAGCGCACCTGAATGGAGCATGTGATCAATATGACCACAATTTGGCTTAGCGAGAAAGTCTGTATGTAGGAGTTATTGTCCAGGAGCAGAGCATAGTCGCGGGCCTCGCGATGCCGGCTGTGCGCCTGATAGCCCATCATGTCGTTGATGTTGCGCTCCACAGTACCGATGGTGGCCTAAAGTAATAAGTAGATCAGTTACAGTTTTTGGGTGTGGCTTAGGAAAACAAAACCAGTTTCCGCTTACTGTAAAGTTTTGCATGTTCAGCTGCAGCTGCTCAATCTCTTTGGCGTACTTGTCCCAGGCATCGTACTTGACCACGGTGATGTAGATGTTGACCAGCTTGCCAGCGAATCTCGAGAACTGGTTGTCAATGCAGACGGAGTAGTAGCCGCCGGGCGAGACCTGGTCGGTGTAGTCCGCCGTGGCCTGCCACTGGTAGGGCTTCACCACTTCATTGGCTGGATTGCGCACGGCAAAACCGGCCATGCCATCGCCGCCACGCACCACCTGGGGAACACAATTGTGAATATCAAATATAAATAATATCTATCTATGCACTTACACTGAAGGACACATAGAAAGTAGCCCCCGCCTGCACGTACTGGTGATAGCAATCCTCCTTTCCAGCGTCTATGTGGACCTGCGAAGAATAAAACAATAATCTCCAGCTGTTCAGACTCCGTATGTCTATGTCGTGTGGATGCTGCGTAATCCTCACCTTATAGTCCATGGCCACTGCTGGCAGATTCTCATACCACGGCTGTTGCGCCTCTTGCGCAGAGGCAACGTTGATCAAGCAGCAACAACAAATTAGAGCAAATGTCAGTAATAGATTATTAATCTGCTCTCGCTGCCACGTCAATCGCATTTTGGATTTGTTCATCTCAGTGTCACTTTGTGTATGCAAGCTATGGGTACGGCCGCTAAATGGCGTTTTTCTCTACTCTCGCTGACGAATAGATGAATTAGTGATTAGGAATTCCTGCCGGTTAGCTTTCTATTTGCTAAATAAACATTTAAAAATGTTAATAAACAACCAGTGAGACCGCGGACCTATCGATACAATATACGGTCCGACCCTCAGAAACATACCGAAATATACCGATGAACTAGTTGCCCTTATATTCCATCATATTCCTCGAGTTTGATATTCGGTTGTAAGTTAGTAGCTAGCTAGAACCTTCAGCACTGAAAATATAATTTAATCCGATAATCTCAACAATTTTAAAGAAGAATGGTTAATTTTAAGTACTCATTTTTATTGGGTTGTTTATAAAATAATGTTTAAACAGAAGAGGTCAACAACAATTTTCACAAAATAAATTGTTTTACATTGTAACTACACGCTAACTACACATGTGCTACTAAATGAACTACATTTCTCACCTGAGCAGAAATGTGTACGTATACTAGAAAATATCAGAAAATACTCAAAAATACTATACTATAAAAAGTAAAAATATATCATTGTAACCATTGAAAAAATACTGGAGAATGCTTGTAAGTACTCAAAAATACTATAAAATATATGGTATATATATATATCATACAAGGTGTTTGAGCCATACATGGCAAGCAAATCAGTGTGACCGCGGACATGTCGATAAAATATACCCTCTGACTCTCAGAAATATACCGAAATATACCGTCTCATTTTCAAAATATTAAACAGATGTACAAATTGAGTTAAGCCGCGTAAAATAGTACTGTTTGTAAATCCAATTAAACATTGATTCCAATGAAATTGTGAAACACCTGTTGGTTAAGTTGTGCACACAATATATATCTCTCGCTGAAGTGCATCGCTCTTGTCGAAGGTCTCTCCAGCCCTGTTTCTGATAACACACAATTTACATATGTTTGTTAAATTTTTATATATTGTTGGTTGCGGTTGTTTTGCGATAATTTAGCTTGTGAATACGTACACATACACGTAAATTATATCAAGTGGTGATTAACCTCTACAGTGTTGTGTCGGTCAAATAAAAATGCCAGCGCACTCGGCCCTCAAGTTCATTTTGTAGCTGCATCGAGATTAAAATGGTTCAAGTCACCGAGGATGTTTTTGCCACCGGAGCAGTCAATCCCATCACCAAGCAAACGGAATCCATCCGACGCTTCACCCTCTGCAATGGCAGTCGCATGTCTGTCCAGGTGATCACCCTGGGCGCCACCATTACCAGCATCAAGACGGAGGATGCCGGCGGCCAGCTGGACGACGTGACTCTGGGATTTGATGACTTGGCGGGCTATCAAAGCGAAAAGAATCCCTACTTTGGGGCCACCATTGGACGTGTGTGCAATCGTGTGGGCAACGGACGCTTCAGGCTGGATGGCGAGGTGGTGGAGGTGTCCAAGAACAGGGATAACAAATTCCAGCTGCATGGCGGATTCGTGGGATTCGACAAGATGCACTGGGATGTGGTGTCGGTGCGTCAAGACGGCGTCACACTCTCGCACACCAATCCCGATGGCCATGAAGGTTATCCGGGCAAAGTCACAGCCACGGTGAACTTCACCCTCAGCGAGGACAACTGCCTGCATATCCGGATGATGGCGGAGAGCGACAAGCCCACGCCCGTGAATCTTACAAACCACTCGTACTTCAATCTGGCTGGCCACAAGGCGGGTGCCAATGGTCTCTACGAGCATACCATGGAGGTCAATGCGTATGGCATCACCGAAACGGACAAGGACGCCATACCCACCGGCAAAATCACACTGGTGGACGGAACTTCTTTCGATCTGCGAGTGCCCAAAAATCTCGGGGAGCTCCTCAAGCAATTGCAACCGGCCCGCGGCTATGATGACAACTTCTGTGTGGAGTTTGATCCGCCTCAGCCCTTCGCCAAAATGGCCAGAGCAACGCATCCGCCCAGTGGACGCTGGCTGGAGGTGGTCAGCAATCAGCCAGGCGTTCAGTTATATACGGGCAACTTTATGCCGGATGTGGAGCGTGGGGAGGCGGCCATTCCCGGCAAGAGTGGAGCAGCCTATGCCAAGCATGGGGCCTTCTGCCTGGAGACCCAGAAGTTTCCCGACTCTGTGAATCACAGCAACTTCCCATCGACGATCTTGCGTCCTGGCGAGACCTACAATCACGAGGTCATCTACAAGTTTGGCGTTTCCCACTGAGGGCGCCCAAACTCTTTATCTAATCCCCATATGCCATAAATGCCATGTATCCGAATAGCCCAGCTACGTAACGATAATAACCAATAAATACCATATAACCAATAAATAGAAAACACGAAAGCACTCGAGAATTATGCAAAAGTTCGATTAGACCCAGAGCACGCCGTGCGGGGCCATAAAACTGTAGCAATCAGTAGAGCTAATAGTTCGAGAGCAGGCCATATATAAGCCAGTGATGGGCACAAGCCATAAATCAGTTGAAATGATTCTTCAGATGGTAGTATGTCTGATCGCCCTGCTAAGTCTGGGTTTCGGCCAGGAAATGGGCTATCTCCGCATAATGAATGGCACCACGGCGATGGATGAGCAGTTTCCTTACCAAGTGGGTCTGCTTTGCTTCTTCGATGACTCGATGGATGAACCGAATCTGTGTGGCGGGACAATTATCAGCAAACGTTGGGTACTAACGGCAGCACATTGCCTACACAGCCCAAGCTCTGAACTGTGAGTAAAACCATCAAAAACCCGCTCTGAAAATGGTCCACTAACATGATTCTCTTACAGTCGGGAAGTAATTGTCTACGTGGGAAGTCTGGAAGTGGACGAGACTAAAGCATTTGTGGTCAAAAAGAACGCAACCATTGTCCACAAGGCGTTCAACCGCAAAATTGTGGCCAATGACATTGGCTTGATCAAGCTGCCAAAGGATCTAACGTTCAATGCCCGCATACAGCCTGCAAAGTTCCCTTACCCAACGGAAAACTATGTGGGCAAGACGGCCATTATTTCCGGCTGGGGTCTGACCAGCAAGCAGGAGGCCAGCAGTGTCCTCCAGTACATCAGAGCTCCAATCATCACCAACAAGGAATGCGAGAAACAATGGAACAAGCAGCTCAAAGGGAAAAGAAGGAAGCTCGTACTAGACTCCTTCATATGCATTGATTCCAGGGCGGGTCTTCCGTGTCGTGGCGACTCTGGCGGTCCCCTGGTTCTCGATGATGGCTCTAGAACGCTGGTGGGCATCGTCTCGCACGGTTACGATGCCAAGTGCCAGGTGGCACTGCCAGACGTCCTGACGCGTGTCTCTTCGTTTCTGGATTGGATTGAAGAGCAGACTGGTGGCTTGGAATGAATGGCCTGTGGCTCCTGTGGAATGGCATCGAGTGGCAATAAAATACGAATCTCTTTTCAAACGTGTGCTTTATTCTTATTACTCATACAAACTCCCATACTCGTACACTTTCTCCTTTCTTTATCTCTCATTTCGTTTCGTTTCCATAATATTTTCTTGTGGCTTTGCTAAATTTGTTATCATTTTTTTTTTATTATTTTCTTGTCGTTTTATTATGTTATTTGTGACTTTGGTTGCATGTTGTTTAAACAATTCGTTTATGATAATGTTTAAATGTATTCATTTGTGGGCTTCGTTTACGTGTGAGTGTGAGTGTGATTAGTGTGTGTGTGTGTTTGTTTGTGTGTGTGTGTGAGTGTGTGGTTAATGTTGCTGATTATTTGTGATCCTTTTTTTTTGTGGTTTTCATATTTTTTTCCTCGTTTTCTTTTCTCCCCTTATTTGTTGTCGCTATCTCATAAATGCAGTTCTCAAAATGTACAAAAACCTGAATGGAAATGATACAATGAGTGTGTGAGGAGGGGTGATATATATTTTGGTTTCTTCAACATTTCATTCCTTTTAGTAGGTATTTTTCCATATGCTCGCATGTATTGTATGTACAAAAGGTGTAAACGAAATTGTGAAAAAGCTATACAATTTGTTAGTTAACAAAGCGAATAAGTTTAAGAACTCGGCTGAATAAATTAGTTGAGTTGTATTATCTTTTTTGTTGTAGGCTGCTTGAAGACTTCAGAAAAATTCGTTTGTAGCTAGCATAAAATTTGTTTTGGTTTGCTTTTCGTTAGTTTTTCTTTAAATATATAAAAAATGCACATATTATTCGATAGTAAACCATAATAGTAAAGTAATTGTTAAACTGTTTTCCTCTCGGTTCTTGTAACGATCCGATATCGCTTCCGTTTAGGTCCGATTTGCGGCCGGGCCTTGTATAAAATGATCGATTTACTATGCGTTCAACTAGTGTTATTTTCATATTGAAATATATATGCATACATATATATATATCATTTCGTAACTTTCAATATTGCGTTTATCATTTGCCTATAAATCCATAGAGTTCGGTTCGTGTGACTTGCAACTATATTTTATTATAACTGTTTAATATATTATAATGCGATGATTCAGGGTCTAAACTGAACCGAACTGAAAACTGAAGTTGTAATATATTTTGGAGAAATGATTCTAGAAGAGAACAGATTTTTTTTTGTCTTAGTTAAAGTGTAAACTTTTTTGTATGCATTTGTCGTTCGGTTTCGTATAAAATGTTGGTTGGGCTTTTTGTATTTTACGAGTACTCGTACTTTAACATACGCAAAATATATTTTGTATATTTTTCCCACTTAGTTTCCACTTATCTAGGGCTTTATGTATAAACTTTATTATTTATTATTATTTTTGCTAGACTTTGCTTTGGTTTTCGGGTTTCCCTTTTTCTTATTTCCTTATTTTCCCGTGTTGAAACAGTAACTTTCAGTCATCTTTTAATCATAATAATACATACATACAATATATGCAATATTACATACATACATACGTACAATAATATTCTGGTTTCGTAATATTTCGTTTTCGTTTTTGTTTTTAATTTTAATTTTAAATTTAAATTTGTTATGAGCGCGCCGCCGTGTGCAATGCATAAAAAAACGCAATGCATTACCTTTCTTATATAGTGTGTCGTGTTCATAATTCACATTCAATAATGGTTTTTATTTTGTATAAAAGCTAAAATGTTTTTCCACTGCGTATGACAAAAGTTTACATATCCTATATATCTTTCTGATCAGGCGATCCTAGACCCAATACAAAAAAAGTTCACCCAATTTCAATACAAAAATTGCCCCGTCCGTCCTCGTCCCGCGCACTCGCTTCAACTAAATTTGATTTCAACTTTGGAAATGTTTTCCCATCATTTTCTTTTGGCAGTTATCGTTTTGTTAGGTTTGTTTTTGACATGTTTTGTGGTTATTGTTGTTGATGTTGTTGATGTTTTTTTTGTTTCTGTTGCGTTGCTGCTGCTGCTGCTGTGATATCGGTTTAATATCATTGATTTCATGTATGTATATGTGTCGTTATCATTAGATTTATCATTTATCATGTATGTATATGCTAAGCAACTAACATTGGACCATTCCATTGCGCGACGCACTATATAAGAAAACTAGCTACTTGATTACTTGTTATATTTACTCGTACTTGACTTTATATATGCATATATTATATATATTTATATTCATACTCGTATTATTACGTTATGTCGTTATGTTATACGTTATTATTAAAATGAATTACGCCCTTGCGTGGACAGCAGCCAGGCAGTCAGGATACTTAACCCCCACTAAAAAAAAAATGAGTGCAAACCCCCAAAAGACCCCCAACCCCCTATCCCTATATATTCCCCCCTCTATAGAGCTCAGGCCCAGATCCAGTGCCAGCTCCAAGTCCAGCCTTGCGGAAAAGTATTGTACAGCAAATGCATCAAAGCGGAAATGTGAGAACAAAGGATCTGGTAGAGCTGCTGTCGCATGCAGACAATTAAGACTAGGACTAAGACTACGGCCAAAAAAAATCATCAGTCGCACTCCGGCCCCTCCGAGAAATGGCCGCGCACATCGAGAGCCGAGGCCAGCTGAAAGACAATGTGCGATAGCGATGGATGCTCCAGAAGCTCGCTTGCCGGCAGCTGGGGCTCGCAGCGCGGCCGCATGTGTCGGCCACGGAACCCACGATGCAGACGCAGCACCACATCACAGAAGACGAATCGTAAGATGAGTGTGCGCAGAAAGTCGTCGCCAAAGAACTGAACATACGATGAGTCTGTCCGGCAAATGGAAATCGAATTTGAATTTGAATCGAGATTAGATCTTGTCTTGTATTTGTATGTACATATATGAAAGATACCCCTTACCTATACAGCCTATGCCCTGTTCGATCTCATCCATGCGGCAACGCGTGACCAGGCGCGAGGCCTCCGTTATGAAGCGATCCACATAGGTCTGGCAGCGTTCCCAATGATGGATGGGCACATCGCCCACATTGCAAATGTAGCAGAGGGCCGTGAGCGGGGAGTGCAGGAACAACGTAAACAGCGAGCCATGATGCTGGACATCGGCTGAAAGACATCAACGCAATAATCAGTGATGTGATTCCTCCTCCATTAGGCTTGGGATATCCTATGAGGTGTGGGCTTACCTTGAAATGCGGATGGTACATCTTGCGGGGACATGAGTACGACCAGCGGCTGGCCAAAGTAGCGGGGTATGTGCTGAAAGACGAACGAGTTGTCCGAGTCGATGACAATGAACATGGGCCGGCGTGTGAACGGATAGAGATCACCCGGATATAGGCAGTGGTTCTCCTTGTACGATTTCCCGCGACACGACAGTCCCCCGCCATCGACACTGTCCCGCTTTGCGCAGGTGGCGACACCGCCCAGCTCATATCCAACTGGAATATAAGGATATCGTGATGTTACGACTGTTTACCATACTCCTTTTAAAAAATTAAGATATAGTACTCACAGTCTTCAGGATGTTTCGTGGTGGAAAAACAGCCGTCGGCGGACATGTACAAGAGTAGGGCTCCACCCAGTGGCAGTTCCCTAACGCCGCTGGCGAGGAAGACCATCAGCTGGCTAATCGAAGGCTTGTAAAGTAGATACTTGTGAGGATTGTCTCGAAAATGACGGCCATTCTCCTGGTAACCCTTGGATCCTGGCACACCATAGGGTGGTATGCGACTGGCCGCCGGACTGGCATCGTGTCCGTGCAAGCCATGCGCCATGCTCAGCGGATTCGTGGCCGATTCCGTTGGCTCTCGCTCCAGCGTCTGCAGCATCCGGAACATGTCCATTGTCAGCTCCGAGAACTTGGCCTGCTCACAGGCAGAGCCCACGATCAGGATCTCCTGCAGGCTCAGCGTCATGTGCGGCGACCGCTCGCAGGGCGGCGTTGTCAGCGGCGATAACCTAGAACCGGAACCACTACACATAAGTCGTTGTAGTTGTGCTGGTCCACAAGCGATTGGCGGGGGCCCGTGCTTTCACAGAAGAATTGAGAATGTGGCGCACTAATGAGGTGACAAGGGTACGGAAGGAGAGAAAGTGGGACTCGTGTGTGTCTGTGTGTCTGTGTGTGGGTGTGTATTGGGATCGAGGGGGTCAAACACATGAAATGATAAATTCTTGTGGGTGTGTGAGATCTGCATCACTCTGAAACAAATATTTCCTGTAGCGATATACAGAAAATATTCTTTCGGGGATGAGAGATCAGGCAATAAAACAATCAGCCTAAAGAAGTGGATCTGTTTTACTGCCTAATATTTGTTCAGATTGTGTATTGTGTGTGTGTGTGTGTAGGTTAGTGGATGGTGTGGGTGTTAGGTTGGATTGATCATGGTTAAAGTGCGTGACAAAATGACAAAGGTGAGTGTTTTCTCTGGTGTTTCAAGTCTTCTGTGATAAGCACAACGAAATCAACATAATCAACGGCAACGGAACTCAAGCAAAACTTGTATACCTACGCAAACAGAATATAGCGCTACCCAAAGTAGACTCTTATACATATAGATAGATTGATAGATCGATAGATAGACAGATAGATAGATAGATATACTTTTGGCTACCCCAGAAGCTGTCCAAACTCCTCCTCCGCCGACGAAAGCACGGGCAATTTGTACGCGGTATGGGCACAAATTGTGCCAACGACTCACCTGTGCGATAATATGATGGGATTGGAATCGGCATGGAGTACGGCCACGGCTGCCTCGGCCTTGATGAAGCCCTTGATCTCCTCCAGAACCAGCGACCATTCCAAATGATCCTCCGGCTCGTAGCTGAGAAAACTTTGGGATAATCAAAGCATCGACACGGAAAGTATATTGCCACTCTTACGTGTTGGTGTACTCCTGTATCTGCTTCTCCAGTTCGGTGACCAGTTCGCGCACCAGCTTCATCTTCTTGAGCAGCAGACAGACGACAATGAAGCGGGCATAGTACCGCAGCTTTTTCACCATCAGATCGGGCCGATCCTCCTTGGCGGCCCGCGAGTAATACGCCCGTCCACGTATTGCCGCATAAAACTGATACGCCTCATTCAGGTAGTTGGTTTCGCTGGTTCTTAAGCTGTCGAACAGAAGAGAGCCCTGCTGGTTAATCCAAAGCAACGGAATACTGGCGCGGACTACTTACTAATAGTGATAATAGAGCTGGCCAATTTTGCTTGCTATCTCGCCAATCTGCCAGCGCTTCAGTCCGTACTTGGAGTCGAGCACCATGCGGTGTTGCTGCTGGAATTTCCACAATTTCGTGTAGACATCGAAGGTGCGTCCGAAATATGCTTGCCACTGCCGATGACCGTATTGCGGCAGATCCCTGAAGGGGGTACATTAAATGTAGATATATTGTACGAGTGCTGTACGAGTATTGCACTCACCTGAGCCCATTGAAGAGCTGCTTGGATTTCTCTAGCAAATGGCAAAACTCCAAGACTAGCTTTCGATCCTGTTCTTCCGTGGATTCCATTTTCACCATGCCGTTCTTCTCAACCTCCACCGCAATGTGTTATGTCTGTGAGTCGGTTCTGCTGCAAAATGCAAGCGTTGGGATGAGTATTAATCAAAAGTGCAACGAGTTCTCTCAGCCCCACTTGGCATACTAAATGAGCAGAGACGATGGAGAGATTCTATAGGCAGACTCACTCAAAAACTATCCCACAAAATAAACAAACTGAATCATGCAATTCTGCTATATGTATCCATCTACCCATCTAACCATCTAGCCATTCATCTAGCCATCCATCCATCCATCCATCTATCTATATATCTATCGCCCCTCGCAACGTGGCATAGATGACTTCCCACTTGAGATTCATTCAGCCGCTCATTCAACCATTGTTGACGTGGATAATGATAATGATGATGATGCTATCAATGATGCTTTGCATGCAATGAAATGAAATGCCTATGCGGCTTTTTTTCCTCCCCCCAAACCAATGCACATTAAATTTTTAATTTTTATGTGCCATAAATCAGGCAGCAAAAACCGCAAAATATCGTATTTGATTTGGGAGGGCTTTGGTCTAAACCGAAAGACAAACGGCAAATGGTTAACGATTCAAAGGCGCACATACTCGTAAATGTGCTCGTACTCGTACTCGTACTATTCCCGTTTACCGGATTCATGGATTCATGAATGACCGGCACGATACGATACGACACCAATACGAATTCAATTAAAATTTCAATTTGGTAAAAACAATTACGATGCCTTTTAAGTGCACACGAACAGATGGATGAGATGAGATGGGATGGGTTGGGATGGGATGGAAGCGGATGAAGATGCAATGGGATGAGACAATCGTTATTCTGGCGGTAGGGGGGACAGACAGCTATGTATCAAAAGCTCAATTAATAACGCCCGCCCGGTCGCCTGGACCGGGCGAAATTGTTTGAACAAAAAACACAAGAGGGAAAGCGCTCGCCGACCCCTGAATCCGAACCCGAACCCCAACCCGAACCCGAACCCCCTACGAAAACCAGGAAAATGTCGAACAGAGCAAAAGAAGAGTGGAGCTGAGCAAATGCACAAAAGGGTCGGCAGTGCAAATGGCGCCGCAGCGGCCACATTGATTTGGCTTTGGGCAAAACTAGGTCGCCCCGTGGAGCACACAAAAACTTTCAATATGAGCTCATCAGCCAGCAGCCAGTAGCCCGAAATGGGAACTGAAGATGGCCAGGAGATTGGGCGACTGGGAGATGCGACTGGAGATGGGGCTGGAGATGGGGCTGGAGATGATGTAAATGTAGTTCAGTTTTCGTGTGTTTGCTCGGGCAGGCAGGCAGGCAGGCAGTCAGTCAGGGACAAAGGAAGCTGCGTCAACAATGCGTCACCTCAGTAAGGGGTCGACCAACAAGTCAATTGGCGACAGGACACAGGACACACTCTAATGTGTGCACACGCTGATATTTATGGCGCCCTAATCAAATTAAGTTTTCATTTAGCGCATTAAAGTGACATAATATGAAAATTACGCATACGCAGCGTTAACAAACAAGACGAGAGTGAAGTAGAGAGTAGAAGAGTACAGTGGAGTAGAGCAGACACAATCAAACAGGGCTGACAGACAGGGCCAGCCGCAAGCCCACTCACTCACTGAATGACAGACCTCATGCCACTGCCACTGCCACAGGCGGATGCTCCTGCTGCCCCGGCTCTCCTGCTCCTGCTCATGCTCATGCTCCTGCTGCTGCTGCTGCTGACTTCATCATTGTCATCATCATCGTCAGTAGAACTTAACCAACATCATCAGCATGTCAACATGTGGAAACCGGAAATGAAGAAACACAAATACTAAGCAAAGTCGTTGCCACTGCGATGTTGCTCATTAACACCCCTGCCCCTACCCCTGCTCAAGTCCCTGCCCACGCCTTCCCTATCCCGTGCTCTCTCTCTCTCTCTCTCTGTCTTCTAAGCACACATTTACAGTTAGTGCAGGACAGCGCTGGAATGTTCACTGTCGTACGGCCAGCAAATGTGTCGCAAACGTTTTGGTGGGGCATTAGCAGATATACTCGGAAATATTCACGTGGAGTTTCAAGTAAAACATGTTTCAGCATATTCCTATAAAATGTTTAATATATTTCAGCTTCGATCTGGCTGATGCGAAAATGTTCACCATTGACACTTTTGTCGCCTGTTCAGTCAGTCAGCAGTTAACGTGGCAAAGTTTTTTCTCCTTTCTAGCGCTCTCTGCTCTGCTGCTGTTGCTGCTGCTGTTGCTACTGCTGTTACTGCTGCTGCTCCTGTTGTCGTACTTGTTGTTGCGTGTGCGTTGTTGCTTGTGTGACAATATGGGCAACAACAGCAACAGCCACGCTACGAGAGCGAGTACAACTGTTGGGGAAAATCCCAATCCCAGTCAAACAAAGCGTGCAGCAACAGCAACAAAAAAAAAATACAAAATAAAAGGAACGGAGTATGCAACGCACTTTGGCGCCAGACGGAGGGGAAAGACTGGCAGAATGGGGAGCGGGAGTGCCGCCTTTTGACTGACTGCCAGGCGGAGGTCCTTCCATCTATTTGAGTGAATGTGTGCGTGCGTGCTTGTCTATGTGTGTGTGTGTGTGTGTGTGGGTTTTTCAAAGCCCGCCAGCACTCCTGAAGCAACAATACCAACAACTATTCGCTGCTACTCCGCTCTCTCTTTCTTTCTATCTCTCTCTCTCTGTGCTGTGCTGCACATTTTTTTGCCCGCTGCTTTTTTTGTACTCCCTTGCAGGGGAAGGGTATTATGGTTTGTACCCGATGCTTGCAATGCAGAGAGGAATCATTCAACATTCAGTCTTCTATCAATCTTCATATCTGGCTTTAATCGGATTTCTGGTTAATGTAGTATTTAATTGTAACTGCAACGATCGGATCCCGATTTCAACGCTAATATTTTCCAATAGAATGTTCGATTTCCAAGGGTATCAACGACTTCGACTTCCTTTAGCCATACTTCGTTTCTTTTCTTTCTTCTTCAGGCCGATGCGAGTCCTAGTTTGTCTGTGTGTGTGTGTGAGTGTGTGTGTGTGTGTGTGTGAGTAAACAAGCATGCAGTTGCAGGAGGAGGGACCGGGAAAGACCACAGGAGAGAGAGTGAGAGAGAAAGAGAGAGAGAGAGAGGGAGTAAACTCCTCTGGTTGGTGTGTAATCCTTCAAAGGCATTGTAGGCTACACATTTAATGGCATTTTGACGCTGGCAACGCTGATAATGATGTTGTCGTACATGCTGCGTCCGCATCCGCAGCAAACTTGAAGTTGTCTGCCCCACAGACCCCTTTCCTCTCCTGCCCCTGCTCCTGCCCCTACTCCTGTCCCTGTCCTGCCCTTGCAATGCAATGCCCCCTCATGCTCCCTTGCACGCCTCACCAGCCATTAGGACTTATGAATTTCGGTTTAACAATTGAGCAGCACAAAGGACACGCTGGCGGGAATCTGCAAAACTTTGGCATAGTTCAGCCTTCATAATTAATGGCAGCGCGGAAAAAAGAAAAAACAAACCCTGCAAATATATATAAAAACCAACTGCTTGAGTGGCTCAACTTTAGCCTAATGATACGGACAAATGGACATACGGACAGACAGTCGGTCCGAAAGTTACACTTCTCATATCTCTGGGCAGACATCTGAAAGTAGCTCCACAAAAGTGCACACAAAACTTTGTCCCAAGGCTGCTGCTGCTGCCTCAGCTGCTGCCTCTGCTGCTGCTGTACCTCCTTCTGCTTCTGCTTCTGCCAGCAAACCGGATGTGGAGTGGCCAGCGGAGAACTTTTTCCGTAGCCTTTGGACATTTCACTCGTTTCGTACCCCTACCCCCGGCCACCCCTTTTTTATTTTGAGATGTTTGACTATTGCTGGAGGGCCATTTGAATTTTACATTTAATTGGCAGTTGGCATCTCCGTTGCATGCAGCGCCCTGTAGTATGCAACAAATTCGTTTCCCAATCTTACCTTATCATTGTTGTACCTGCTGCCGCCACCAACAACAATAGCAACAACAGCAGCAGTGAGATGAGGAGGAGGAGGGGGAGGAGGAGGCGGAGGAGCGGTGGTCCCCTCCGTCACAGCCTATGGCAGGACGCCGACGCTGACAGCAGAACCGCCTTCACAGCCGTTTTTGCAGCTTATTGTTGCTGTTGCTATTGGTGTCGGTGTCGCTATCGTTGTCGTTGCCGTTGTCGTTGTCGTCGTCACCGTGACCGCCGACGACGCCGTTGCTGCCGCAGCCGCCGTCGAGCAATCAAATTAGCGTATGTTGCCGCTGCTTCTGGTGGCGCTCCCGCTGACGACGCCGTCTTCTAGCTTTGTTCCTGGCGCCCTGCACTTGACATATGTACGTATGTATGTATGTATGTTTCGGAGTCCGGAATCCCAGAGGATGAATGCGATTGATGAAACACTTTTCACACTTTTCACACAACTTCTTTCCCGTTCCGCTCGCGATTCTTTTTTTTTTTTTTTTTTTTTGCCGGTTTGCAAGATTTGCACTGTCCTCTGGGACGAACTGGCGAGGGCTCGAATGTGGGAATACACAGCCAGGGATTGGGGCAGCTTCAGTTACCGTTCCGAACTTTTGGACAATTTCGGGCGTTTTTCCTCGATTGCGGTGCCGTGCGTGTGGGGGGCAGATTGTATGTGAATGGTGAAACGCTGCGACCGTCGCGTATGGCTGCACAGTATTGAATTTTTTCGCATTTACATTTTTAACGAGGAGGGTTGGGGGTTGGTATTGATTTTTTTTGCGACTTTGACAGTTGGCTAGTGTCAGTACTAGCCGCCAGGCGGCGTTTTCTGACAGTTGTCCGCTCTCCGGGGGTGGTTGAGCGCTGAAACTCTCCACAGCCGAACAGCTGATTTGAGTGGAGAGTGGCCGTTAGGGATACGAGATTTGAATCTGCCCGCGGAAATAACATCCCTCTTGCTTCCTTTTTTACACTACATGAACACATTTTTTGAGTTTTATTTGCATTACATTAAGTAGATTAACATTTACATTTTGCATTACATAAAAGCGTTTTGAATTTTGGTTTTCCGTTTTTGATAAAATTGCGACTAAAATTGTTGCGGTTTTTAGTGCCTTGCCCATTCACTATCACAATGAAATAAATTACATTGTTCTTGGATACAGTATACAATAAATATATATATATATTATACTAATATGTATGTATATGTATATGCTCGTAAAACGATATTAGATCTAGAGATGCATGATAGGTGACCATATTATATGGCAATTACGGATATACATATATATATAATATATATAGTATAATCATCTAACTATCATTATAAGACGCCAGATTTTTCTCTCATTTGGAATATGCGCATAGCTTCAGTCTTTAAATAAATCCAAAACGTCGAATCTAAACGTCACTGCGTCCTAGTCCGTCCCAGTTGTATGATACATATACTATACAGTCTGTTTCAGAACTATAAGGCAGCTGAACAACGGGGGCACCTTCTCCTAACTATGAAGGGTTTTTCGGATATCATCTACTGCTGTTTCCTACGATTCTTACTCTTTATCGGTATTGTCATGTGGGATTTTTGCTGCCAGACTATGCCATAGCCATGAAACCCACTGTATAGTAGGTATACATACACTTATAGTTTGGTTAAATATTGATTCTTTGGTAAAATTTGGCTTGGTTACCATTTCTAATGATTTCGATGTACAGTGATTGAGTGGATAGCAGAGTTGAGACACTCCTAGTGCATTCTGTGCATTCTTTAGACGGTTCTTGGCTTGATCACCCGAGGTATTCCTAGTGGCACTTACAAACGCGTTGCCTCCGACACCGTGGACACATCCCCAGCCCCGTTGTGCACCTGTTGACTGGTGGAGGTGCCCACATCTGTCGTGGGCCGTGGCAGATGCGAGTAGTAGCCCATTTGACAAGAGTTCTGGTGGGTCAGCTTCTGGTTTTGGCTCAGCTGATATTGGGCCGCCTTGAGGGCCGCCTGTTGCTGCGGCGACAGACAATCGCAGGCGGCCAGCAGCTCCTCCGTGGACTTGGCCGTAATCGTGGTCGTTGTGGTGGTCGTCAGCTCGCCCACAAACTCCGTGGGCGGTGGGGCATAGTTCTCCACATCCCCGTAGGTGGAGAAGCGTCCGTAGGCATTGCGACGCGGCATCGAGTGACGCTGCTGAGCGATTTGCAGCTTCACCGGCGGCTTCACGGCCACCGTGTCCAGATATCCATAGCCGAAGCCATAGCCACCCGCTGCCTTGGTGGCCAGATTGTCCCAGGACTTGGGCTTCTGCACGTAGGATATGGTGTTGGGGTAGATCTGCGACGGCTGAACTTGTGTGGCCGTCACATGGTAGCGCTGATGATAGCCCGGGTGATGATGGTGATGGTGGGGCACCTGGTGGGTCTGCTGATGTGGATGCTGCTGTGGTTGCTGCTGCTGCTGCTGGTGCTGCACCTGCTGCTGCTGCTGCTGTGTGGGGTGTGGCTGATCGTAGGATTGTCTGGATTTGGTGGAATGCTGTCGCGACTGTCCCGTCTCGCTCTTGGGATCCCAGAACAGCGTATCCGTGCTGATGGAGGTGGTGTAGGAGGCAGAGTCTGCAGGCGCAAACTCGCTGGAAGTGCAGGAGTGGAGGCTACAGTGGCTGGCCAGGCCAGAGGCTAGATCAAAGTAGCGGGAACGTGTGCTCCCAGACTGGGAATTCGCATGGCAGGGCGTCGGAGTAGTCTGTCCCTGCGGGGGATGATGGTAGTGATGGTGATGGGGCACTGGCTGCTGCTGCTGTTGCTGCTGCAGCTGCTGTTGTTGCATCTGCTGCTGCTGCTGCTGTTGCTGTTGTTGCTCACGACTGTGACTGTGGTGATGATGATGATGGTGGTGGTGGCCCCCACCATTGGCACTGGGCGAGGCATGCGACTGGGACTTGGGCCTAATCCGCTGCTCCTTGCCCTCCACCCTTTCGCGCTCCCTCTCGCGATGCTTGTGCTTGTGGGTGTGCTCCTTGTGCTGGCGATGGCGACGTCGGCTGGGCACACACTGCGTGTCGCAGCAGGGACTGGCCAGGTCGTAGGCATCGAGGCTGACATTGTCCGCGGCCGGCAGAGGACTCTTCTCCGTCGATTTCCAGCGAAAGTGCCCCAGACATGGATTGCACGAATGCCCCACATGGTAGTGCTTCCCCGAGGCGGATTTCTCCTTCTCCGCCTTGGGCGGCTTGGCTGGAGGCTTGTGCTTTTCACAGGTTCGCGGCGGGGGAGCAGGTGGCTTCACCGTGGCCCCTCCGCTGGTGGTGCTGTGGTACTGAGTCGGAGCGGTGGTGGTGGGTTGACTGATCGTATTGGTGTCCACCGACTCGGTGCGGTGCAGCATGAAGCGTTGGGCCGTCGGCTGGTGGTCGCTGCTGCTCCGCTGTAGGCCCAGGCCATCGATGTAGTCCTCGGAGCTGCCATGCGTGGGCCGGAGGACATAGCGATATGTGGGATCCAGATAGTGATACGTGAGCATAAACTGTGCCGGTGGCGGGATGATAGCCCCCCCTCCTGCCGCCTGCTGGCGCGCTGCTATATTGCCCACATCCTCTGTTGACAGGGCGGGACGATAGAAGCCCGTTTCGCCCGCTCCTTCAGTGGGGGAGACGCCTTCTCCATCGCTGGGCGATGTATTGGCATTGGCTTTCTTCCGCGCGGGCAGACTGTGCGTCTTCCATTTGCCCTCGAGCAGCTCTCGCTCCCTGAGATGCACCCGCTCCAGCTCGTTCATCTTGTGCTGCAGCATGCTCTGGAGCTGAATGTAGCGCATGTGGAGATCCACCTTAAACGACACCAATCCATGAGGGGAAATCGAATCTATGGCTGTGGGATTCGCTACTCACCTTCCGCACACAGTCCTCGAAGAGCACCACCATCCGCATCCTCGTGTCGCACTGTTTGATGAACTCCACGATGGTCTTGTGATCGGCCTTCTCCATGTCCCTGCCATTGATGGAGAGTATCACATCGCCCTCTCGCATGCCAGACCTGTAGGCCGGACCGCCGTACTCCACATAGTCCACGTAGGTGATCATCTCCAGCTCCTCGTCCCGCTTGTAGTGGATGCCATAGCTCTGCAGGGTGAAGCCGTACGTGTCGTTCTTCTTCTCCACAATGATGGTGCGACGGCGGCGATCCTCGTCCGGCTTGGAGGCCAGAAAGCGCTCCGACTTGTAGCGGCCCAGGATGTGGGTGGACTGCGATAGCTGGGGGAGGGTGAATGGGGATGTGGATGGGGATTAAGTGTTGATTAGTGGGCGAAAGTTTCCTCTTGTGCGCTCAACTATTCCGCAGCAGCACTTCCGGTTATTTACACGTCTGTGCAATGTGGCACACCGAATGGCCGCCAGGTGAGGCCAGACCATAAAAATGTGGTGTTTGCTGTTTGCTCAAAGGCCATGCCCGTATCTAGACCTATTCGCATTCCCCCTGCACCCTGCCCCCTGTCCCCTGTCCCCTGCCTCCCTGCCACCCATTCACTCCTGCTGCTGGTCCTTGGTGCTCTTCCTGCTTTTATTGAAAGCATTTCCATGAATACACGATGAAGGCCCCCCAGCACCAGCAGGCAACACTTTCACTGCCCGGCCCCGGCCGGGCGGAGAAAGGGAAAAGAAAACCAAACAAGTTTCTCACAAACACAGACAGATACGCACAGATACGGATACAACAAATACATAGATAGATAGAGCGCGCAGCTCTTTCATTAACGGTACATTGTGTGGGCCCGTAATAACCGGACCCGGACTGAAAGGCTTACCCTCCTGCCGGGCATTTTCTCGGGAAATTGTGCGGAATTACATGGACGTATACAAATATACAACATTTATTAGAAGTGGGCGATACTGTAATCGCAAGTCCTTTCATAATAAAGAAATTGCCGTTGAATGAACGAAATGATTTAATTGAAGAAGGAATTTAAATTGTTGCAGATTGAGAGCTTTACAGCAATGCCCGATGGCTGGTCTTTATTTAAGATTCCTAGCAATTACAAGAGTACTTCGGGGACGGCCATAACTTGGAGTAATCCAATCCAATCCTATAAGGGGATAAGGGCTGTGGGGACTTCACCATAAATACTCGTAGGTATATTTCGTTAAAAAAGATTTCAATTAAGGTTGGGGGGCATGCTATGACGTGACTTCAGAGTCATCCGAAACCCCCCTAGCCTCGCATTAGTGATTTTTCCAATATGGTGGTAACCCAACTGGTTAATTTTTGTTCTCCCTAATTGCCTTGGCCAAAGTCAAGGCCTGGCGCTGCTTCATCCATGGGGGGGGCTCTTGTATGTGTAGTATATATGACAATTTCCGGGGCATTGAATTATTAACACTTGATCGAAGACGCCGCGTGGTTGCTGAAGCGTAAACTATGCATAACGATGACAGAGAACAAGAGGTTAAACAGCTGAGAGGGCAGCAGGCAGCAGGCAGCTGCAATAAGCAGGAGAAAGAAAACCCACCACCAAAAGAAGCCAACCACCCAACCACCACCCACCCATTTGGATCCAGTATCCATACCCTGGCCCACACACCAGCACCCCCACTTGTACCCGCACTCGCACCCGCACCCGCAAGACAATTTCAATTGAGGCAACGCTGCAGGCAGGACCTTGTCGCATTATGACTCAATAAGAGGACGGACACACACGGACATTTCGATTGGATTAGAAGTACTAGTACTAGTACTCGTACTAGGACGACTGTCTGCCACTTGGACATACCTGCGCATACTCGATCTCCTCGTCGCTGGCATCGAGACTCTTGTGGAACTTGAGGCGACCCAGGCTGCCAGTGCCATTGACATAGTGCGATGACGGCTGATGTGACTGATGGTGGTGCTGCTGCGACTGGTTGTCGTGGTCGTGGTGGTGGTGCTGCTGCTGCTGTTGCTGTTGCTGGCAGGCGGCGGCTATAAGGGAGCCCACCGAGGTGGCGTTTGAGGCGGAGATGGAGACGGCGGCTGCTGTGGTGGCGGCACTGCTGGCCGCCGTTGCAATGCTCTGGCAGCTGCTGCTCATGGGCTTGCTGGCCATTGTTGTCTATTGATTTCTTCACGCAGTCATAATTATTGGGATCCCATTGGAGGAGCTATTCAAATGCTTGCCAGGCAGTCAGGCAGCCAGGCAGCTCACGCAGCAAATCTGCTGCGAGACGACAATGGATACAGATACCGAAACCGAAACAGAAACACCGACACCGACAACGAGAAAAACTCACTTTTCACTGACTCTTGGCCTGGCGCCGAGAGTGAGTGACTAGGCCCCAACGAGTTGCGGTCGCTGTTAATTATAATTTGTCATTCCTATTCACAAAACTTTGCCCTGAACCACTACCTTTATCAGTGGTATTTGTTGATGGAAAACTTTTCCATATTCGTGCGGAGCGGAGCGGCGCAGAGCGGTGCCGTGTGCCGTGTGGGTCTGTTTCCGCTTGGCTTGTTCTACTTCCGTTGAAGTTGTGTGCCGTTCTGAACGTACGGTCTATCGGCGCCGACTGCGTCAAGAGCGGAAGCGGGAGAGCGGCGCATTGCACCCACAAGCAAGCTTTCAGCCATAGGAAAGACGTTAATATTTATGGCACATGTTGACTGCCACTGCTACATCGGTAAAAGTTATGCTCAAATTGGTGAAGCGCATGCGCAAACAAGGCACACGCATAAATGAACATTGACAGATGTAAAGCTATGATTCTTAAATTTCAATTAGTAAACGCCTATATATTCCATTCCAGTTAAATCCCACAATGAATTTGGAAGTAGAATAACTAAAAATTTTCACTTATTCCCCGATTAACTCATTCAAATTCTAGCGCCACATGACATTCCTCTGTTAACGTGCGCCTAACATGCTTCATTTGATCTGTAAGCGCACACATGCATGAAAAGTCTTGGTTTTTTTTTTATGTTATTTTACAAATATATAATTTATGTTTATAAATGGAATATTTGCTACTCCGCGAGCTCGCCTCCAGGAACCAACTGCAATGGAAATAATTTAAGTAATTATACTCATACGAGGCGTCAGAACTACGCACCATTGTTATGTTGTTGCCATTTAACAGAATCTGATCCAATTTCGTGATGCGGCGACCGTCTGGCGTGTTTTCGTACTCCGTGACATCGTCCAGCAGCATGTTCACAAAGTCGTCAAAGCCCAAGAGAGTGCCAACCATTTCCTTGTCGTTCTTCATGATAATGTGGATGCGGGAGCCAATGCATTTGTCCACCAACTCTGTGGAAAACGCAAGGTCCAGACAAGCCGGCAGAGACGCTGTAGCCGGCAGGACGGGTAAGGACCTACAACTATTCACTTACCCAGTGGCATCAGTGTAGCAATGTTTGCAGGAGGGGGTACGGCAGTCATTTTGCTTTGATTAAGTTAAAAATTTAATTAAATTACAATATTTTGGTGGAATTGCAATTTGCAAACCGGTGCTTATGAGAGTTATCGATAAAAAAAAAAATTAACTCTCTGTACCCCCTGAATTTAAACAGTTGAACAACTTAAGCCTAGTACTCAGATCCGAAAAAAGGGCTAGCGAACAGAATCAGGGTTGATATTCGTATGAAACCGATAAGAACATTTTTCTTGCCAATTGGTTTTGCTAGGAAAATTCCGCAGGTATTTGTACTCAGTTCCGAATAACGTTTGCTAGGCGAACAGTTCAATATAAAAATACTAACGGCCGAGTGTGTGCATGCCCTGCGGAAACACTGTATGTAAAAAAAATCAGTTAAAAATTAAAATTTTGCATCAAAGCAAGCAGAAGTGTATTATTTGTGGGCGCTGGAGGACGACAATGCACTGATAAGCCACCGCAATATCGGATAATTCGTAATTTCGCTGAGCAAAACATTTGCTAAGAAAAAAGTTTGTATCGGCTTCATACGAATATCAACCCTGGTTTTTTTCGAAAGCACTTTTTTCGGATATGAGTACTAGGCTGAAAGAATTACGGCATGCATTTTTATCGTTTCCATACATCATTCCCAGGGCTTTCAAAAATTAAATTTCCAATTTTTGGCTTAGGAGATATGAACACTCGAACTTGAAAATTGTTTAAGTGTGCAAATATTTATTCAACTTTTATCCACATGTTTGTATGTACATAAGTATTTATAACCAACACTACCATTTAATATTAAGTGCCGTTGAGAGCTTCTCGACTGCATGGTAGCTGGTATGAAGCAGCTCATTTGACTTGTCCGTGTGGGACCCATCAAGAAAATCTCCATAGATCTGTTTCGTCAGTGCATTGTCAGGCTGAGAGCGAGGAAGTTTCTTATACAACTCCTCCAACTGCTGGGTTAGTTCGCTGACGTGCTGGCCGGTGGTGGGACGCACCTGGGCGCCACCATTGATGCAGCCGGAAGGACAAGCCATGACCTCAACAAAATGATAGTTGGCCCCCTTGCCTCGCTTTAGCTTTTGCACCAAATTCTGTATGTTTCGGAACCCATTCGCGATAGCAAACTTCAGAACTGTCTTTCCATCCTTTTCCAGCGAAATCTCCCGAAAGTCACGATTTCGAAGCTGCTTAAAATTCAGCTCGATGGGTGGATCCTCGTTAAAAAGTTCCTTGGCTGCAAATTTAAAGATGTGCTCTGCGTAGCCGCCAGATAGTGTAGCCTCGTGTGACCAGACCATAGATTCGGGTCTCTGATCCGACCAGGGCCAGTCTAGATCTGACGCTTCGTGCTCGGAAAGTGCCCGTTCATCTGCGGTCAACATTTGTTCCACCTCAACTACGAGTACAAGCAATTGCTATTATTCATTCTTTTGGTTTTGTTCTCTGATCTGTTCGCTGATCCTCTTACCTGAAGTAATAACACAGTCCACATCCCGCGATTCATTCACTTCACTGTAGAAATCCATGCGCGAGGCTTCGAGCTTCTTGTCGTAGCAAGGCATTACTGTGACATGATAGATCCGTGAACCAGGTATATTCAGCTTCTCTGCCAGAAATTGTTTTACCAGCACTCCCATAATCTGTTGGGGCGAGCGCGTGGTTGCTATGTAAGGTAGTATAAAATTGCCATGTGTCTTTTCTGCGTAGCACACCCATCCAGGGCACGAAGAGCTTAGCATAGTCAATTCCTCGTTGTCGCGGTATCGTTCTACGAACTCCTGCTGACACTCCAGGAGCGCCAGGTCGTCAGCCACTTTGGTACACAGAACATAATCCACTCCCAGGCTGCGAAAGTAGCCGGCCAAGTGGCGGGCAGTTTCTTCCACACCTAACTGATAGCGATGGGCCAGGCTCAGAAGGGGCTGTGTGGCAATGGTGAAAACAATTGTGCGTACTTTTTCCATGTCCCCTGTGGCTTTAACTTTTGCATTTTCCCGCAATACCTTCAGTAGCTCTTCCTCGCTTTGTTGTGTGATGAGCACAGATTCTGCGGAGGTTATACACCCAGAGCAAGCCAGGCAATCCTGCAGAGTGATTTCCACCTTCTGCAGCTTTTGTTTGCCGCTCTAAAATGTGATATATGTAGATATACATTTTAGGAATAGAACAAACGTTTCATTGCATCCTTACATCAGATTCCTCGTAGTAACCATCCTCTTGCACAGTGATTTTAGCTCCAGTCTTTGATGATTTTGTCTTATCTACCGTCACTGGCTTTATACATTCCTAAGTGGATCATTGTGAAATGGCATTAAACATTAAATTGCTTTGAATGCTGTAGCCATACTTTGCTGATAGCGAACCTGTGATGGTGTAATGAAATCGTCTAAATCAGTGAGCTGCAGTGCACCACTGAACCTCGACATGGCTGTGAATATTTATTTTGTATAATACAAAAAATCACCTGCAAGAAATATTAAAACAGGGTTCACTGTTGCCAAATTAGCTATTTTATAGCTAGTTCTAGCTCTTTCGATTGCTGGAACAGCTGTTTTGTTCACATTTTCTTTAGTACTCAGTTCGGGGGAAAAATACTGTAAAGGCAACGATATATACTAGAAAAGAAAATGTACTATTTGCTGGGCTCGAGTAAAAAATAAAATTATTAAATATTTTGTCGTCATCGACCCTCGTATTACGACACTAAACATGAAGAAGACCAACACCAAGCGGCTTGCCGAGATTTCCCAGGAGTGGAAGACGCGACAGAGTCTCTTAAGAACACCATCAACTGCAAAATTTCGTTGAGATAGCTTTTAAACAGAGACTGACTAGTTTCTGCACTGATTGAAGCCTGGGATAAACATTTCCACAATGCCATAATAATCTGTACCCTAGGGTATACAGACATTCCGTTCCCAACAATCCCAATAAACAGTCGCACTGGAAATCATCGATAGAAAACGTAATCGTTGGATTAGGTGGCAACACTAAACGAATGATTTAACATAATAATAAATAATATCAAAATTGAGTAAATTGAAGCACCCCACTATATGGTGGTGTGCTGGGGCGACGGGCAGGTTTCCTGCTGCTCACCGCTTACATAATGTCCGTGTCGCTGGCCCTGGGCGTGGGACAAGCTGCCAAACTGAAAATTCTGGCGTCAAGTTCAAGGCAATGGATGTTGTTGCGTCGATCATTGAACCAAGGTTAATTTCATTTAAATTGACTTGCAGAGATAATTCCTGATGATTTTCTTACAATGCAGACTTGACAACGGCACTGCGACCCTTCTATTTTGCCGTACATCCCGATTTCTTTGCGCAGCATCCCGAGCAGCGAAATACCAACGAGATCTCCTTGAAATTGCTGAGCGAGCATCTCGAATCTTTACACGAGCGCCGGCCACAACGGAGTGCCGATGCCCAAGTGCTCAAGTTCTATGTGCGCGCCAGTGCAGACGCCAATAAACGGGATTCCTTCAGGCTGATTCAGATCCGCACGGACTGGCAGAGCACAAGGGACCCGAAGAAGTTCATTCAGAGCCTGCTGGAGTCGTGCAATCTCTCAACGGACTATGTGAGGACCATTAAGGCCCAGCCGGAATCACCAAAGAGCTCGGACACGAGCATGGCCTATAAGCCGGGCCAGGACTACCACTACGACAAGGAATTCTCCGAGTTCGAATCTCAACTGAGGAATGTGAGTAGATTGTTCCCCTCTCTATCCGATTAATGTTGATCCATATTTTACCAACAGGAGCGGGCAAGCATGCGTCCTGTTCTGACCACTTGGCTGGAGGAGAACGCGGAAAAGGCCAAGCAGCGGGCCAAGGAAACGGCCGAGCTGCAAGCCGAGATTAATAAGCTGCAAAAGGTGTTGGTGGAGAAGCTGAAGCTGCGCGATGCTCGCTACGAATGCGGCTGGAACATCGAGCATTATCGCGGATGTCTGAAGACGCTGGAGCGCCTGGCCAACACCCACTTGGCGGAGATGGCACCGCTGCGGGATCGTATTGTGGTCTTTGCACCCTTCACAGGCATCAGCCTGGAGGGACATGTCATGCTGTTCACCGGAGATGTGCTGAACAATTGGATTGACTTCATCAAGAACATTCCGCATCACGACACCTACCTTAAGGTTGTGCCCATCTACGAGCAGACTCTCTCTCAGGTGCTGCGCGGCATTCAGATAGGACGGCGCAAGTTCATGCCAAAGACGCAGGCCCGTGGCTATGCCAACTACCTCATGAAAGTGACAACGTCGCTCGGCGACTATCTGGGGAAGCAAAAGTACCCCAAGAACTGGCCAGAGACGCTGCAAGAGTTCACCATCGTCGTGGAATCAGAGGCGGGTCCTCTGATGGTCAGTCCAACAGGTCAATTCATCACCCCCGCCACCTGTCCGGGCCTGATCCTAGTGGACTTCATCAGCCAGAATATGCAATCTTCGCGTGAGCTAATGAACAAGTACGCCGAGGACAAACACATCGAGCAGGAGCTCATGGACGAGTGCATGGAACAATTACACCTGCAATCGCTGACCAAAGACGATGCTGTCACGCCCGATAAGATGATAGTCGCCCTGAGGGATCTGTCCCAGATGCAACTGCCTCATTTAAAAGAGGTCAAGCTCCATATAACGAACTACTATTCCGTTCTAACCGATGGAGTTGTGTGCATACCCTGGGACTTTATGCAGAGGTAGACCACTTACATTTTGTTGTGCCTTTTATTGACAAATAAACATAGAAATAATTATTGAGGGTGTGATTTCTCTCTCTATCTACAGCTAGGCGGCATCGCTGCAATCTTCGACGCTCCAGGTGCACTCCTCTCGATGGGCTGCAAACTCAGATGCCTTGCGTGTGTAGACATGCCGCTCCAGGCCATCAAAATGTATTGGATCACCGCCACAGAGCACAGAATTCTCGGTTGCTGCATCGTATAAGGACACACCACCGTTGCGATAGACCACACGCCACCAGCTAATGTTGGTTCGGCTGTACACGTTCTTGCTAATGGCATTGGTCGTGTTGCTGGTTGCCAGCGGGGATGGCTCCATCAGGATGTACCGATTGCGCCAGAAGGCACTGTAAAAGGCAAACTGCGGTCGACTGTCGTTGCTGTGGCCACGCTGGATGTAGTACGCTGCCTTCTTCGGATCCTGCGCATTGCTGCAGATCAGATACGTCTGCGGGCACTCATATATGTAGGCATTGCTGTCGGTCACGTTGCGGATGCACACCTTACGCGCAGTGTACAACAGCTGCTCATCCGATGGAAGCTGCGCATAGATCTGCTGTCGCAGAGACGCTTCCACTTCCTGCTCGAAGCTGGGTTGGTCGAGCAGTCTTCGCAGATTGTCTTGCATGGCCAGGCCCAAGGCATCGGCGTCGAAATCGTCCTTTGTGAGCTCTTCACGCTGCAGCAACTGGAGGTTGGCCAGAGCCAACTGCGTGAGGCTGCCCGTGAAGTTGCCCAGACGCTCCACCACACTCAAAGGCGTCTCCAGGGCCAGCACCGCATCGTAGAGAGCTTCCAGGATGTCGCGCAGATAGTCCAAGGCGCTAAAGGTCAAGCGATGGAGCAGCGAATCGACCAGCGGGAAGGCAGCCGTGCGACTGTCTGTGTGGAAAGGAGCTTCCATCAACTGTGCACTGCGTGAGATAAAGGCCTGATGAACCAGCTGTAACAGTGCTGGCGGGACATCCGAATTGAGAGCCAGCTGATCGTAAAAATCCAAGATCTTGAGCGGATCGTAGATCTGTTTGGTCTGCTGCAGCTCCTTCCAGAGTCCCGTGTAGATGGCTCGCTTCAGTTCCGGAGTTCGTGCTTGATTCGCCAATTGAAGCACCACCTGGCCACGCTTCCAATCGCCACTCACCTCTGAGCGGATCACCGACTCTAGATTGCTGGATGCGGGACCTCGTAATACCCCTGCCACGTCTGCTTCCCCAGTCCACACATCGATGTGGAAGAGCACTTCGTTTGTAGGAGCGGATGCATTCAGGACTGCCAAAAGCTTGCTATTGCCGTTGCTCGAGAAGCTGTTGCCGATATCCAGTACAGCACCCAGTGCCAGGACCAGTAGTAACAAAACGCAGGCAGCCATAGCGTCTCAACTGTTCGGAGTTCTCTCCCAGGCCGTGGTTTTATAGGTGAGTCGGAGATCGGCATCTATTTGTAGTTCATTTCATCCGGTATTTGCTCGGGGATCTCAGTGTTGACCCGTGTGCCGATAATATCAGCAAAGGTATACAATGTTTAATTGCCTTTTGCACCCCGGAAATCTCCAGTCTCCTTGGGGCTGGGGCTGGGCCCTCCCAAAACATCATAAAACGACCCGGCACAGTGCACCAATTTCAAAAACAAACAAAAAGTGGAATTTTTGTTTGATTTGTTTGGTTGCGTTGCAGAGAGAATGCACAATGCATGGAGTAACGACATAAATTCGCCTGCCTAATAACCAAGCGAACAACATATGGAGGCGCCAAATCAGCCTGCATACTATTTCTGAACGATTGGCGCGTTCCTAGTTACAAATAATAATTCAACTATGTATGGATATAATGTAATTACCTATAAGTAAAATGAAAGTTCTAACTTCAACTGCAGTATACAAATATCTGCGAATTGTTCCCCCGATGAAGATACTATGCTGTTTAACATTATAAAAGAGTGGGTCAAGTCGGCATCAGAGTTCAAAACTTTTGATGACGATATCTTGACTTACATTGACGAAGATCGAGTGTTAAACCGTTTGATAGAAGAAACAGAACTTAGTATTCAAGCAATTAATGAGAATGCATTACGATATTATGCATTGCATTTATTTGATAAGCTGCTGAAGATGTAAGATCTAAGGCTCTAATCTTTTCAAATTTTCCCATGAGACCCGATGTTCTTCTGAGTATTTAATACTCAATGATTTATTTTGCTATGTCAGCAGTAGTTTAAAACTTAAAGTTCTATCTAAAGATTTATATTTTTTATTTTTCATGGATATGGATATGAAACTGAATTATTTAAAATGAAAAATGAAGTCATATCAAGTCGACTCAAAGGTCAGATTAATTTCTGATTCCATTACATAATTTAGGTAATATTTTATATTATTTTTAATATAATTTACATGCGTATATTTAAATAAATCAAAGAAATAATAGCTTTTATTTCCCTGCCATCCATCCTTCATTTATTTTGCGGTGGTCCATAAGCCGGAAACTCAAAACAAAAGTTAGACGAATTTTTAGTTCTAGCGGCCAGCAATCCTAAAACCAATACACCCAGAATACGTATTGTACGTGCATAAACATATATTTAAATATTCTGAAACACACAAAACAGAAACAAAACAAAAGATCTGAAGACCTGGGAATGCAGATGTAACGCCACCTAAAGAGACAATCGGAACACGTAGTTCACGATAATCCCGCTAGATGGCGGTTTCCCCAATTTGTAGTTCACTGATTTTCCGGCATCTGGCGTATTATTTGAAATGATTTTCGTGAGATATTTCGTTATTTATTTAATTTTTTGTTTAGAGGAGCATGAAATTTCTTATTTCTAGTATCACAAGTCTTCAAAAAAAAAAAAAACGCTTAGAGGCTAGTTGATGCTAAAAATGCAAGGCAAGGCTACAATTGATTGAGTTTTGACTATCTAAGAGCTAAGGAATCGACATTGACTGATCCTCTAGAGCTTCGTGGAGTTGCGCGATTTCACCGATCTGCGCAATATGCTCGAGCGTAGCTCTCCGCCTGTGGAGGCAGTGAGCGAGGCACCTGTTTGGGTGCCCCTCACGAAGCCCTGGGAACGAACTTCCACATCAGTGTTCCTTCTCGACTCTTCGTCCTCGTCCACCCGTTTAGCCAGGCAGGGGAAGTCCCAAATGCTCTGACCCCTGCCGAACTCCTCCCCATCACTGAGAGTTTGTGGCAAATCGTGATTAAGGGTCTCCGGAAGCAGCAGCGACAGCAGGCCACCAAAGATGCCCAGCAAACCCAGAATGATCAGCGGCAGAGCTGTGGAAATGTTGGCCAAGTACACGACGAATGGTGCAATGATGCTGGCCACATAGCCCATGATGTGGATGAAAGCTACGGCCTGGGCACGCACCACTGTCGGCAGCACCTCGGCCGCCCACTGAAGTCCAATGTTGTAGCTAATATTGACGAAGAAACGACCCATGATAGCCAAGGCGGCGGAGTACACTCCAACGGGCACCACGGTTGCCAACAGACTGAAGATACCACTGGCCACCATGGAGCCACAGGCCAACCAGCGACGTCCAAAGCGATCCAGGGTCACGGTGAGGAGAGTATCAGCCGGCAGCTCGGTGAAACAGGCCACCGTGAAGGTGACGAAGATGTCCAGCCCCAGGGAGCCGACGTTCCTCACATGCCCGTCGAACACCAGCGAGATGGCCATCCAGATGACGATGAGCAGCAGCGTGGTGCGACGCAGGCGGGGAGACTTGAACAGATCCAGGACGGAGTAGCTGCCATTCTGGGCTTCCTGCTCCCGCATGCGACGGCAGCTGTCGGCAAAGTGCTGATATGTCTGAGCAGGCACCTGGCGCCCGTTGCGTCGCTCCAGCTTCTTGAGTATCGATATGGCCTTGTCCACCTTGCCCTGGGCAACCAGCCAACGTGCCGATTCCGGGACAATTAAGGGAGTGAAGACAACCAGGAGCAGCGGGGCGGAGGTGACGATCGTTAGCACCTTCCAGTCGGCCACGAAGTAGGCAATCCACGGCAGCAGGCAAGCGGCTCCAGTGAAGAATATGGCAATAGACATGTTGGCCACAAACGTCCGATACTTGGGACCGACGTACTCCAGAACTGGAAGAGAAATAAAAAAATAGATCTGATTCTAGATGGAATTCCACTTAAGGTGGCAGCTTGCGCACTCACCCAGTATGTACATCATGGTGAAGCAATTGTCGAAAGCGAATCCCACAAAGAAACGCATGGCAGCAAATTCCCAAAAGTTGTTGGAAAAGGCAGTACCAATGCCGGCAAAAAGGCCTATAAGATTGGTGCCAATCAGTGCCGGAATGCGCCCGTAGCGATCGGCCACCCATCCAAATAGAAGGCCACCCACGATGGCGCCCAGGAAGAAGATGGATTGGGCATAGGTGGGCAGGGCGGCGTCATCGCACACCCAATTCTGCTCCGTGGCCACCGTCGAGTAGGGTATCTCCGTGTAGTTGTAGGACCAGCCGTGGCGACACTTCACCTTCGGCCACTTGGGATCGGCCATCACCTTGCCCTGGGCCATAATTTCGGTATAGTTCACATCGTACATGTAACAATTGTTGTATTCCCCATTCATCATGGGTATAGAAAGCGCAAGTCTGTGGATAGGAACGGAACGGAACGGGGTAGACGCTTAGTTTTGGCTATTCGTAGTGGCTGCAATTAACACATCCCCAGGGTCAGGCGTCGGATTGTCTCCGTCTGGCTGAGTATTCAGTTCTCAGTAGCTCTAAGCCATGGCCGACACTTCTGCACTGCGTATACGGCGTATGCTGCTGTCATGCATGTATCTGTACGACAACTTAATTATCATGATCTTGAAGGGGTACTTGAAAATGCGATTTCAATTCGAAACGTTTTCGGATACACTTGAAACTTAAGAGTGCTCCATTTAGAATGAAGATTGACTGTGAAAGGGGAGGGATATTGATGGATGGTAGGGAATTTGCTATTAAATAAAGGCTAATAATTCAATTAAATAGCCGCAGACGAGCGTCAACTTATATTAGATTGGATTGGATTATATTTGGGAAGAGGAAAGATGTCACTCCCTACCATAGAAGTGCGCAGAACTGTAAGAACTCCCGTTGATATCAATCAGATATTCAACTACGATTTCAATTAACTATCCACTAAAGTTATGAAGTGTTTTCTGGTATAATTGAAAGCGTGTCCAACATTCGTTGCCTCCGCTCCACACCACACATCATCGCTGCGACTCCGCCACACAACATTAGTCTTCGTGATGGCTGTCTGTGGTGGATGTTGATGTTGCTACTCGTAGTCGTACAGTGGTAGTGGTGTGCGGCACGTTTGGGGCCTGCCTGGCCTGCTGCGTTGTCGCAACATTCACGCTGCGCTGCCGCTAATTAGACGGCCCACTGGCTGACTAGTACTTGTATTTTATCCAACTGTCTGTTGGGGGAAAACCCTCACTCTTTTGCCACTGCCAGTGAACCAGGAGTGGGGGCTGGCTACTAACTATCTAATGCTGACCACCCCAGCAATTATACAGATGAACGAACGTTTTGTAAGGTTCTTTGCCTTATTAAGCCGTCGCTCTGACTGGAAACTCAATCATGGCCCAAGGTCAGGCATGCCGTTCTAAGCCAACTTGGACGCATTAATGACTGTTCTGTTGGTCAGAACACTTGAACTCAAACTCGAAATTCGTTTCGTTACGTTTCATTCGTTTTAGGTGCTTTTCAATTCAAATCGAACGTTGAACAACGCTTTAAGAGTTGCAATTTTTCTTACTTTATAATTTGACTATTAGAATTGTGCGGATTTTGGTCTTGGTCAAATGGGTTTGCTTTGGTTTGGTATTATCCACTTTGGTTGGAGTTCACAAACACGCACACACAGCCCCAAACCGGTATTAGCCTTAGCCTTTCGATTTCAAGGTGATTTGGGACTATTGTCGATCGATCGTTTGTTAGTTTTACTCGTACGAGTGTGTCTAGTAATCGATCAAGTGCTGTTTTTTTATTTTTTTTTGTGAATGTGAAACGGAACCGCATTGCTTCGATTGCTATTTACGCACAATGAGATTATTTCCGGATGGGATACTTGCTCAAACAGGTATTCAGACGGATTAGAATGCAAGCAGGAAAGGAGATTGAGGAACCGAGGGAAAGGAACGTTGAACATTTCTTGAGTATAGCTGAAGGGTAAGCCATAGAAATGTCTTAAATTACACTGCTGAAACGCAGCGTTCAAGCAATATACATATATAAGCATTCATGATCATTTGAATAAACACGATATCTTCATTAAAGTTTTTAGCACATACGCCAACGACAGCCCAGCCACTGAAGTACCGCGTACCCACCAGTCGTCTGTGCTAGTAAATAATAAACTTTTCCATTTGAATATTTATGGCAGATTACGTGAAGCCGAGCTTGAGCCTAAGCCATGGAACATGACTACGGAATGGCCAAAACGTTGCCTTGGCTTGGCAAGGGGCTAGATTTTTTGAGGGAAAACCCAGTGACTCACCTGGCCTCCACATCCAGGCCATCCAGCTCTGGGACATGGCACCAATGCTGTTCGGGTATCAGGGTGAGAAAGATCTGCGAGAAGTACACAAAGGCCACGAAGAACGAGAAGGGTATCATGCAGATGAACAGAATCTTCTGGTATCTGCCAAATTCCCCAATCAGCGGCAGTATGTCATCGAAATCAATGCTGGGTTGGCTGCCATTGTCCCCGCCGTTGCCACTCAGATCCTGACCCTTCTTGTTGCCCAAATCCAATTGAAGTTCCTTCGTGGTGCCGCCGCTCTTCCGCCGGTGCAGATTGTCTGCACCTCCGCCTCCGCCTCCGCTATGCGGGTGTTCTTCATGATTGAATGCTTCATTGACGAAGTATGCTTGCTTGGCCTGACCTTCCATGTTCTTGGTGAGCTATACACGATTATATATGTATACTTATGCAACCTTGCTTTATTCTCAGAAGAACTTCACTTGTGCAGGGCTTTGGGCTTTGGGCTTTGTGCAGACCGACAAATGCAAATGCAAAAAAATAAAAATCCAAAATTCAAATCAAAATCCAATTCGAAATTGAAACCGAAACAGAACTCGTGTTCAAAAGCTGACGGCGCACGCGCGCGAATTCGTTTCTGTTCTGCAACTGAGTGAGCACGCGCGCCAAATGTCGTTTTTATATAAGCTCCGCTCTGCTCTGGTCCGGGCTTGCTGCTGCTGCTGCTGCTACTGTTGTTGCTGCTGCTGCTGCACTTGCTGCTCAGAACAAGAGACTTACCGCCGCGGTGGGGCAGGCAGCCGGGCAAGCAGGCAGCCAGGCAGCCAGCCAGCCAGGCAGGCAGGCGAAAGTTTGATTCGAGCAGCTGTTTTGTTTGGTTCACACAGCTGGCAAACCGGTTCGAATCGGAATCAGAATCAAAAGTCGGCATCGGATCGGGTAATGGACACTGGCGAGCCCCGAAAACGATATGATCGCCGATCTTATGGGCGGCATTTAATAGCGTTATTTTTAAGCCTGACCAAGCATGACTCCACTCTGCACCCATCAAGAGAGCACCTCGTGCTCCGAGGTGGTTGCACATCTTCGAGCACAGCTGCTGGGTCGGGACCGGGGCCGGGACCCGCGGGCTTTATTAATAACACCCCAAAAGTCGGCATAATGCTTGTGATTCATGCTCAAACCATGTCGAGGATTGAGGAAATTAGCCAATGATATTATTTGTTCAATCGTGCACGAGCGCACATATACGTCAGTCCATTCATAAATTGCCAACAGGAGGGGACTAAACTCTCGTCAAAGACATTAAGCGATCTATATAGCCGAGCAGGTTTTCGGGCCTTTAAAGATGCTTCGGTATTATTTATCGTTTCGCTTAACAGTTAACTTGTTCAGAATTAATATTTGGATGTGTTTATGTGTGCCTGTGTGTTTTTATCTTAGTTATATACATTTTTGTGTGTTTCTGTTCAATTATAAAGATACATTTGTTACATGGATCTCCTCCTCCGCACCGCCCAGTGGCACATGCATGCATTGACAATATTTTAATTATGAAGTTGCACCCTGATTGAATATATCAAATGACTTCCAATCCTCATTACAACTGGACGACAAAAAAAATATTGTTCTCTTGACCGCTGTGCCGCTTCAAACCAGTTCAATCTTGCTTTATAAATTACATTTTTACGAGCATTATACTCTTGCAAATTGTGTGTGTTGCATAAATTTGATTAGAAGTTTGCACATGCATTGAAGATATGCAGTTGGTTGATTGGAATTAGACGATAATGATATGTCATCGATACGAAAATAGGAATAGAATAAGAATCAGTTCTAAATTTAAATACCGAATGGGGATGATCTACATAGTAATGGATAGTTAACCAATTACTTTTCAAAATGTTTTACCTTTCTTTTTTCCGTAAATAATAATACCTCCGAAATCCAAGTGTATCTCTACATTCAACTCCACAAAAGCTAGCCTTCCTTTTCTTATTTTATTTTATTTGAATTTATTTATCTGGGTTCATTTTATTTTATTTTATTTTGTTTTTGCTTTGTGCTACGCATTTAATGTTTTAATTAGATCTGTTTTGGGAGCTATTCCAAGGACTTTTGGCCAGTGTATGTATCTATTGCCAGTTGTTGGGGAGTTAATAGAACGGCTCTCCAACAGAGATCTATAACGAGATAGTGTCGTATGGCTAATTTAATTTTGAATGTGTGCATGTTTAAGCGTCTGGTGGCAGGTGTCATTTGGATTGTTTCACATTTAGAAAGCTGCAGCTAATTAAATGGGTAAACTTGTCCTTCTACGGATGAATATGTCGGGTGGGTGTTCTCTGGAGACTCTCTTCTCGCTCTGTGATCTTTTGGCGTGGCAAGGTTCCGTCTTTTAACTTTTATACGACCTTCAATTGAACACACACAAAAATAATTGTATTAAATCCAATTTCATTTCCGTTTTGATTCACGTTTCGCTTAGTTTTCTTGCTTCTGCTTTGGCCGACTCGCTCCCCCTTTTCTCGACTTATTTCTGTGTAGGTATTTTTATACCCGGTACTCGAAGAGTAAAGGGGTATATTAGATTTGTGCAAAAAATTAATGTGTGTAACACCCAGAAGGAAGCGTTTCCGACCCCATAAAGTATATATATTCTTGATCAGCATCAATAGCCGAGTCGATATAGCTATGTCTGTCTGTCCGTCCGTCTGTCCGTCTGTCCGTCTGTCCGTCTTCATTAGCGCCTATAGCTCAAAGACCATAAAAGCTAGAGGAACACAATTTTGTATCCAGACTCCTGTCCTATCGCACTGTTACAAGTGTATTTCAAAATTTCGCCCCGCCCCCTTCCGCCCACTCCAAGGACGAAAATCTGTGGCATGCACAATTTTAAAGATACGAGAAAACTAAAAACGCAGAATCGTAGAGAATGAGCATATCTATTAGATTGTAGAATCTGGATCAGATCGGATAATAAATATAGCCACAATGAAGAAAACCATTTCGAAATGCATCGTTCCCTCTCGCTCTCTCTCACACACAGGGATAGGCGCTATGCCTGATCGAATTTTTTGACGCCTAGTTCTCAGAGACTATAAGAGCTAGAACCACCAAACTTTCTATCCAAGCTCCTGTGATATCAAACCGAGACGAGTTTGTTTTAAAATTTGGCCACGCCCCCTTCCGCCCCCACAAAAGATGAAAATCTACAATTTTGAAGATACGGGAAAACCAAAAACGCAGAATCAAAGAAAATGACTATATCTATCAGAGTATTGAATTTGGATCAGATCGGATCATAAATATAGTCAGAAGGAACAAATGAAATTTCAGTGGCCTTCCAAGCGCAGACTCATTCCCTCTCTCTCTCGCACACAGCCGTGTATGTATATGTAGGAAGTAGATTTAGACATGTAGAAAAGACAGATGTAAAAAACGTATGTAAACAAAAATGGAAACATCTAATATATATAAATCTCCGAAAAGGTTGACTTAATTTTTTGTTGTCTTTTTTGGCAAAAACTAAATTTATCCCTTTTGCGAACATGTAATAATGTAATTTATTACAAGCTCACATACATATATACTGACTGAGTACCGGGTATAAAGTAGAGCCGCGGCGGTAGACGCGGCTCACAACGTTCCCCCTCGTTTATATTAATTTTATTGGATTTCATAAGTAATACGTTTTAATGAGTTTGGAAGTGTTTCGAGAAATACTTGGCCTCTTAATTAAATTGAGGGGAAGTAAAACGTTTAGGCTTGGATGCACGCGCTGGACTTGGCGTAGAGGTGCGAATGAATGGAATGGGATGACGCCACAAACGAATAACGAATGAGTCGGCAGGAAGCTCATCGACACCGGACGGACAGCACAGCTCTTTCATGTCATCGTCAGATCTAAGTGTTACCCAAGAGAATTATTGTTTTTTTGCTCAATAAATTATATAATTAAATCACACACCCTTGCTAATCGATGTCTGCGGTTTCGCCTATCATAGCGATAAGATTTCGAAATGATATTACAATCTCTAGAACAGTCTTGCAATACTGCAGAATACTACTTGAAAGGAGTACATATGTATAAGCTTTTTGTTTTGATTATTAATTATACCATTTATAAAGATATAGATAAATGTACTAATCCGTCAAGCAAATCACTATCTATCCTTAATTAGTATAAGCTTTTTCTAGATTAGAGATTTGGGGTTTCTTTGAATAGTTTCTTCGTCGTGGGTTCGTCATGGCTCAGATCGATAAGCTTACTACGAACTGGGAAAATCTGGCCATGATAAGGCTATATAACGCATTCTGGGCCAAATCAATTCACACTTCTAGGTTCGCTAGTTCGTTCCTTATCGATTGAAATCGTTCTTTTCCTTATCGAAGATCGGTAGCATCGCCATTATCAATCTATAATAAATTACCCTGGTTTATTCTAGGCGCTGGGCAATACAGCACAGATAGTCTATGAAATATGATCCACACATGGTCCGGGAATCCAGTATAAAAGCCATCGAATTCTAGGTGAAAACTTTAGTTGAAGTCAACATGAAATTCGCTTGCGCTTCGGTTGTGCTCCTTGTCGCCGTTCTCGGCGCCCAAGCCGTGGATTGGAAGTCCGTGAAGAATCTGAATATCGAAACCGATGCCCCGCAGATCCGTCATGGTGCACCCACGGGTCGCATCACCGGTGGCACTCTGGCCAGCCGCAACCAGTTCCCCTACCAGGTGGGACTCCTCCTCTACGTTGAGGGCGGCGCTGCCTGGTGCGGCGGCACCTTGATCAGCGATCGTTGGATTGTGACCGCTGCTCATTGCACGGACAGCCTGACCACCGGCGTGGATGTCTATCTGGGCACCCATGATCGCACCAATGCCAAGGAGGTGGGCCAGCAGATCATTTTTGTGCAGAAAAAGGATGTGATCGTGCACGAGAACTGGATGGCCGAAACCATCACCAACGACATTTCCCTGATCAAGCTGCCGGTGCCAATTGAACTCAATGGTACGCCTTGGATCTCGTATCTTCTCAGAGATCCTTTTCAAGCTGATTCTTCTCTTTGCAGAACACATTCAGCCTGCCAAGCTGCCGGTAAAGGCCGACAGCTACAAAACCTACAGTGGGGAGACTGCTATTGCCTCTGGCTGGGGCTTGACCAGCGATTGTGAGTACCCTCCTCGTAGTACTCTCTGATCTCCCCTATTCATTTCATTCCATTTTCCTTGGATTAGCTGCCACTGCTGTCACCGATATTCTGCAGTTCATTGAGGTGCCAATCATGTCCAACAGCGGCTGCTCTCCCTGGTACTTTGGTCTGATTGGTGGCACCAACATCTGCATCAAGACCACTGGTGGAACCTCCATCTGCAGCGGTGACTCCGGCGGCCCCTTGGTGTTGGCCGATGGTAGCAACACCCTGATCGGAGCCACCTCCTTTGGCATTGCTTTCGGCTGCGAGAAGGGATGGCCCGGTGTGTTCACCCGCATCACAGCCTTCCTGGACTGGATCGAGGCCAAGTCTGGCGTCGTCAACTACGGTAACTAGGGGTGGAAATGCCTTCAAAATAAATGTTTCTCTTTTGTTAAAATGAGTACATACATTTCTATGATTTAATTGATCAGTATTTAAGGGGAACTTAGTATGAGTTTAACTGGCAGTTCTTTGTGGGAAAGAGTAGAATTGGTATAATAAGATCAAAGTTCAAATTCAATAATCTCCCAATTCATGGGCTCGGCATCTTTATATTTGATAAGCTTACTACGAAAAGATAGATCTGACCACGATACGACTATATAACTCATTCTGGGCACACTTCTGGTTTTGTTTGCGCTCGTTGCTTATCAAAGAAACCTTATCGATGACTGGTAGCATCGCATTATCAGAGGTGGCCTTAATCTATGGCAAATCACATTGGTTTATTCCTGGCCTGTGGGCAGCACCATAGACACAGTATAAAAGCCATCCGGTTCTTGCAAGCAAATCTAGTTATAATCAAAATGAAATTCGCTGGCGCATCGATTGTGCTACTGATCGCCATTCTCGGCGCCCAGGCCTTGGATTGGCAGTCCGTGCAGAATTTGAACATCGAGAACAAAGCCCCGCAGATCCGTCATGGTGCACCCACGGGTCGCATCACCGGGGGCACTCTGGCCAACCGCAACCAGTTCCCCTACCAGGTGGGACTCCTCCTCTACGTTGAGGGCGGCGCTGCCTGGTGCGGCGGCACCTTGATCAGCGATCGTTGGATTGTGACCGCTGCTCACTGCACGGACAGCCTGACCATCGGTGTGGATGTCTATCTGGGCACCCATGATCGCACCAATGCCAAGGAGAAAGGACAGCAGATCATTTTTGTGCAAGCTCGGTACGTGATCGTGCACGAGGATTGGGCTCGAGCGACCCTCAGCAACGACATTTCCCTGATCAAGCTGCCAGTGCCAATTGAACTGAATGGTGGGGAATATATATCTGCATATTCTCCGGAATCCTAGCTAAGTTACTTCTTCTCTTGTAGAGTACATTCAACCCGCCAATCTGCCCGTGAAATCGTCGAACTTCAGCTACGAAAACTACAGCGGGCAGACTGCCATTGCCTCCGGCTGGGGATTAACCAGCGATTGTGAGTACTTTCATGAAATTCTCTGAAGCGGTTTTCAATCTAATTATATTCTAATTAGCTGCCACTGCTGTCACCGACATTCTTCAGTTCATTGAGGTGCCGATCATGTCCAACAGCGGCTGCAAGATAAGGTACTTGGGCATGATTAGCGACAACCACATCTGCATAAAGACCACTGGTGGAACCTCCATCTGCAGCGGCGATTCTGGTGGTCCCTTGGTCTTGGCCGATGGTAGCAACACCCTAATCGGTGCCACCTCCTTTGGCCTTTCTATGGGTTGCGAGGTGGGATGGCCCGGGGTGTTCACACGCATCACCTCCTTTCTGGACTGGATCGAGGCCAAGAGTGGCATTGTCAACAATGGCAGCCAGGTAAAGTGGGTGAAACAGCCAATCTAGCTTATATATACTCATTTTTCGAAGTCCGAAAAACGTTATTTAATTTAATCCTTTCGATTAACAGTACATTTACGCTCTCAAAGTACACAAATGTGTTAGTAATTGTTTAAAATAAATTGCTTTCGCTAAAGTTAAAGATACGCACAGTAAAATAGAAAATAGTTGTTTGCCTATTTACTACGCATGTTCGCACGAAAAAAAAAAATTGAGCATAACCTTAAGTATTTGAAGCATTATTCTGTAGAGATTATCTAAAAATATTTCGATTTGTCTTGGATAAGACTAGTATCAGTTGGTAATTTGGTTCGCTCTGATTATAAAATAGAAAAATACCATTAGTTTTGTTTTTCCATTGCTTGGCCCCAAAACATTAACTTTTTCCCAGAATTCAGAAAGTCTGTTTTAGGGTCTGGATCCGACTAGAATATAAATCTGAATAATATTTTGTTATTAGTCATTAGAAATATTTTGATGCAATCATTTTTTTATTATTAAAAAAAAAAAAAAAAAATTTATATTTAAAAAAAAAAATTGCATTGCAAAAAGTCTATGATTTACATAATACACATAGGCAAAAACAGGAAGAAGATATCTGTTTTAATTTCGACAATATGAGTTTATACAAGCTAGATTGGCCGTTTCACCCACTGTGCAAGGACGCGAAATTGTCTTAAAATACATTTTTATTTTGGATTACAGGAAGTAAAATTCGTATTCGGACTTGGGCCTGGGACGAGGACGTTGGCGCTTATGCGTACGCGTGCTGACATCCTCGGAGACGTCCTCTTCGGAGCTGGGACGCACGTCCAGCTCATCCGGCTGATCATCCTCCTGCTGATCTTCCTGCTGCTGCTGTTCTAATCTTCGACTCTGGCGGGGCTTGCCATAGTCTTTCATATACTGATCGAAGAAAATCGCCTCTGTGGTGTCCTGATGGGAGTTGACGCCCGTCTCGTCGCTGATCCAGTCCAGGTACGAGGCCACCTTAGTGAAGGCTGCCGGATAACCGCGATCGCAGCCATAGATGCTGCCGAAGGAGGTGATCCCCACAAGCACTCGCTTCTTGGATTGTCGTCGCTGCAGAACCAGCGGACCGCCGGAATCTCCATTGCAGGTGGAGCGGGAATTCCTTCCGCTGGTGCAGATATTGGTGCCGCGATAGGAGAGCGGAAAGTTTGTCTTGCATGTCCGTCCATCGATGATCTGCAGCTGGACATACCGCAGGACATTGCTGATGGCATGGACGCCAGTGGCATAGCGTCCCCAGCCAGAGGCGATGGCCAGCTTGTTCTTGAAATTGCGGTACTCGTAGTGCCGCTTGGGCAGCTGAATGGGATGAATGCGATCTGGAATTCAATGTAAAGGGTATTACTTCCTATATAGTCTCCAAAATCTATCGCCCTTACCATTGAAGCTAACAGCATGGGGCAGTCGAATCAGGGCTATGTCATCCTTCAGACGCTTGGGATTCCACGTGGGATATATGTGAAAATTACTGCTGGGCACCATCATTCGCACCTGACCCTTCTCCTTGGCGTTCTTGATCTCGTTGGCGCCCAGAAAGACCAGAGCGCGTTTGGCCCTGCAGGAAAACAATCGGTTAGGGGATGGGTTTTCTGGCAGATATCATACCATTCCTACATGTCCACACAATGAGCCGCCGTCAGCACATGCTGATCGGAGATCAGAGAGCCCCCGCACCAGTATAGACCCTTGGGACGCTGCAGCAACATGCCCACCTGGTAGGGGAAGCAGTGAGGATTGCCCACGTTGCCACCGAATATTCGATCCATGGCCATGGCCCCTTCGGGCAGCATCTTCTCCATCAGCGGTGTGGTCTCCAGATTCAAGACCAACGGCTCTTTCACATCCACATCCTCGTCGCTGTTCCCATTTCCTCCTCCATTGATGCGGCTCTCCAGATTGCTGGCACTCGTTTCCGCATCTTGTTCCATGGAGGAGGAAATGGAGGAGGAGGAGGAGGAGGGAGACTGCGACATGGCCATGCCGAACGGTCCCGGATACATGGACACTAAATACATTGGCTTAACCTGTTGCCAGTCCACTGCCGCTGCCACGCCGCCGAGGGAGGTGGAGGCGGCATAGAGCAGGGCAATCCAGGTGAGCAGCTTCGTTTCCGATTGCGGCCTGGCGTGGTTCCGATTTTTGGATCGCCGCCGAATGTGATTCGTTATTGTGGCAACAATGGAGGAGGAGGCACCTGCTGATTGTGTAAACATTTGCGTTGCTTTGTTCGCGCACGCATTTAACTGTTAATTGCGATTAATTTAGTGGCACTTTTGCACTGCTTCCTCCTTTAATGCATTGGCCTCCGCCGCCCCTCGTCTCTCGCACGATCAGTCGGTCGGTCACTGCGCTGTTTTCCCGTTTCGAAAAGCCGTTACGCTGGACAACGCGTTTGTAATCTCCGTTGCTACCGCTACCCGCTACTACTGCTGCTGCTGCTTTATTGCTTGCCACCTTGCCACTTGCCACTGACATGAACACCGACGAGCGTCTCGTAAGGTACTGGTGCGACGCGCGCCGCTTGCCAGCATTTTTATAAACTCTTTCGCCAGCCATTTCTTCGAACCACTTTAATTATTTCATCTATTTTGCTGCATTAATTTGGCGCCGTCAACGCCACCGCTGCCGCTACCTCCGCCGCTGCAGCCGCATTTTGTGCTCGCAATTGTATTGCAGTTGCATCAATTTCATTTAATTTGACTGCATATCAATCTGCATATGCTCTCATCTCACTTTCGCTCTCGCTCACTCCCATCCTACTCCTTCATTCCACCTTCCACGGCAGCTATGATGTGGTCACGCTTGCGCTTTTTACCGTTTGACAGAGTCACACAGGGCATTGCATTCTGTCTCTCCCTCTGCCATCTCCTCTTCCTCGTTCATTCAAAGTTTGGCTGCCCTTTTGATCGGATGTCTCCCTCTTGACATAGTGGCGAAAATATCCACGTGTGCGTGTGTGTGTGTGGATGTCTGCTGCCTAGTTGTTTTACCATTTAAATTGTGTTTGAAGCTGTAACTCGAGTTATCTCCCCGCCTTGGTGCTATTACATCACGCGTACAGAGCTCTACTCTCTTAATCTTGATTATGCAGTGAGAGGGAATCTCCGTAGTGTAAATGCTTTCATTGAGAAAAACGTGAGATAGAAAGAGAGAGAGCGAGAGTGGCTAGCGGTGAGTGAAACAATACGATTACACGATACAGTTATAATTTTGCATTTTGTCTGGTGTCTCGCATTTCATCTCTTCGCACAGTGGGCAGTGGCTTGTTTAGCTGTTGTTTTCCCAGCGTGGGTGTAGGAAAACAATTGATATTCCCACAGCCCACTGTGCAGCTTCTTTGACTCTGCCAATCTCAAGGTTGTTGCCGGGTCTTTCTGTCTGTCGCATGCTTGCCATTTGCTGCTGTGTGGCTCGTAAACAAATTAACAGTTTTCCATTGATGGGCTGGCTGGTTGGTTGCATGTGGCATGTGCAGAATTCTTAGCAGGAAATGGAAGTGCAGCACTAAAAATATGTATTTTTAATTAAATTAATTCGTGCACCGCCTGCGGCTGCCAAGAAATAACTTTTATTTGGTGTTGAAAGTATTTCTGTTGCCTGTCCATTTAGGAAATTACTGGTACGGCTGCGGTCTGGTCTGCGCCTAGCCAACCAAGTAAACAAAATCGTCTTGTCTCGTCTCGGTGATATGTTCGAATCGAATTCGTCGGTAATGAGGCTAAAAAAACATAATCCGCAGCACCACCAGCAACAATAACAACAATACAATGATTATGCAAATGCATGCTCTACACTCCACCCGCCCCGCCCCCTTTCTCTAGCCCCCCTGTACCATAACACCCCACCTGCTGCGCTTGTTGTGCAGTTCGATTTCGTGATGTGCGTCGATACCCAACCAATGCATAAGCATAATCGCGAATTGTGATTACCACGCCGCCGCGGCGGGTCTGCGCTGCCCGTTGCATGTTGCACTGCACTCATTAATAATGGGCGCGTTTTTGTTGCTGCATTTTATTGCACTTGCTAATGCCCCTGCCGTTATTTAATTTCGCACTACTCCCCAGCATTTTCGCATTTTGCGACGCCACCTCTCCTTGTGCGTCGTCGCTTTAGCGAATGCCTCAGGGCTTCCGTTTCGCATTTCATTTACAGAAGAGAAGATGGTGCGCTTCACTTTGCCTTACAACATTTATTCTGCACAGAATCGAATTCTATGGCTGGATGATAAATTTAAATTACATGCTATTTACAAACACATGGGCTGGATAGGATAGGATTGGGATAGCTTTAATGGGTTTGAGTAGTTCACCCCCAAATGCGAAATGGCCCAAATGAAACGGTCGACGGCGCTTCCTGCAACTATGATATGATCTATAGCTTGGGCTTGGGGCGTGAAATGAAATAATGTGAACGATCGGTCGGTAATCCTAGCTTCAATAATTGGTATCAGTACAGGTGACCGCAGGCGAGATTGCAGGCCCGGCAGCATTCGATGGGAACTCCCTGCGGTCACATTATATTTGGACACGATTCGTAATATCTATCGTAATTTATGCAATGGGTGTAAGGTGTAAAACAGTGACACATTCTGTCCGACTGTAATAATGATATAACGTACATATGTAGATGCTTCAGTCTCTCTCTACTCGAACGTTGCCGGCTGTGGCTGCTGCTGTGGCTGGTGCATGTGGTACTGGCTGCTCAGTGTGTGCAGCTGTATATCGTCCATGGTCATGGCAGTCTTGGCTTCGGCGTTTCCTCCTCCGGGACCGGCTCCGGCATCACCTTCGTCGCCCTCGAGCATTGCACTGTCGAAACTCTTGTTGAGACGATCGTGAAATTCGGTCATTGAGATCTTCTTCAGGGCGAAGCGTTTTCCAAAGGTCTTCTTCACCTTCTGGCGGCGCTTTTTCGACAGGATTTTGTTCTTGTTCAGTCCGTCACTGAAGGAAATGGCGCGTCGCAGCTTTCGGTTGCCAAATTTCACAATTCGCACTTGGCTACTGATAGAACACTCTTCGCTGTCGTCTTCAACATCGGCGGCATTTTCATCGCTGGGCTCCTCGAATATCGTCTCCAAATTTGTGGGCGTAAACTTCTTCATACGCTTGTTCGTGTAGATCTTTTCGATGCTCTTGAGTGTCTGTGCATTGGTGGTGAGCTCTTTGCGACGGTTCTTCTTGATGGGCTTCATGATGGCACTGCAGACGCGGTTGAAGTTGTCCTTGGAGACGCGTGCTGGCATGCGGCGCCGAGCCACGCCGCCTCTGCGGCTCCTTTCGCTTTGCCAGTCGCTGTCATCGTCCTCCCCGCGGCTCAGCTGTGAGTCCACCTCATCGGACTGATCGCTGCTTTCGCTGGGCTCCGATTCCTTGGACCCTGCATCCTGCATCTCCTCCACGTCCGACATGGCCGTAGCCATCGGCTTCAGGCTCCACGAGAAGCTGCTACTGCTGCCGGATCTGTGAAATAAAATGAAAATTAGTCTGAATTTTGGTTCAGTTTTCTCCGAATGAGACAGTCTCACCGATTCTCCGACAATCCGACTTCTTTCGGCTGAAATGTGATGTTGGCAAAGTTATGCACAATGTTATCCATTACTATCGTCTGATGGCCGCGGAACCAAGCATTTCCTTTAGCTTTAACTTTACCCTTCGTGGTCGTCTGTCGGTAATCTCCTGGGGGGGGCTTTTCTGGTCACAAGACGAGTGCCACCACCGGGCGGCAAGTTCTCGAACAATCCGACTTTGCAAAACTTAAAGCAAAGTTATCAATGCAATGAGTAAGCGACACACTGTTTTGTGGCAATAGTTTCAGCGTCTTCTATACGTTTTGTTGTTAAAATTTTTTTGTTTCTTCTCAAAAATGTTTATTTTCTAAGGAGTTGCCAGAGTGCTTAAAATAATAAGCAGTCTATCGATATCGAACGTAGTGCATAGTGCGACCGTACCTTAGTATTATGATTCAAGAAAAATGCACCAGAGGGCGCCTGCGCTAGAAAGGCCGTTGAATTTGAAAGTCGCGCCCTTTGCTATTTTTAAGAAATATCTCTACGGTGATAACTATTTTTTTAAATTTTATTTTGAGCGCTATGTACTCCACAATCTTTCTTTCAATTATATTATATTTTATTCGAGCTTATAATGGAAGTAAATGATTAAATCTTATCGATAGCCTAAAATTTATTGTCCGAAGATTTCGTCATGTTTCATTAGGCATAGATAAAACTGACACTTGGGAATTATAAGACGGTGGCCTGCTCTCCTTATCTGCATATTGTAAATTATATGATCTCAACATTTATATTGATTTCCGGGCAAAAAAGTACGCGCAGTACCGAGTGGTGTACTATATAACCCCCAGCGTTCATTCAGTAGACTCCAATAAGTGTTTCAGAATCAGAATGAAGTTGCTGGCAATTCTGCTTTTGGGAGTGATCGCCTCCGCGTCGGCGTTCGAGAAGCCAGTGTTCTGGAAGGATGTGCCCGTGGGCAAGGCCTCCATTGAGGGGCGCATCACCATGGGCTATCCGGCCTACGAGGGCAAGGTCCCCTACATTGTGGGTCTGGGCTTCAGCAAGAATGGCGGCGGCACCTGGTGCGGTGGCTCCATCATTGGCAACACCTGGGTCATGACCGCCAAGCACTGCACGGACGGCATGGATTCGGTGACCATCTACTACGGAGCCTTGTGGCGTCTCCAGGCCCAGTACACCCACTGGGTGGGTCGCAACGACTTCATCGAGCATGGATCCGGCGATATCTCTCTGATCCGCACACCGCACGTGGACTTCTGGTCGCTGGTCAACAAGGTGGAGCTGCCGAGCTACAACGATCGCTACAACAACTATCAGGGCTGGTGGGCGCTGGTCTCCGGCTGGGGAAAGACCTCCGACGATGTCGGCGTCTCCGAGTACTTGAACTGCGTGGATGTCCAGATCGGCGCTAACTCTGTGTGCGAGAGCTACTACGGCAGCTTCTCGGCCGATCTGATCTGCATCCCCACGCCCGAGAACAAGGGCACCTGCAGCGGCGATTCCGGCGGTCCCCTGGTCCTCCACGACGGCAATCGCCAGGTGGGCATCGTGTCCTTTGGCTCCTCCGCCGGCTGCTTGTCCAATGGTCCCAAGGGAATGGTGCGTGTCACCAGCTACTTGGACTGGATTCGGGATCACACTGGAATTTCTTATTAAAGAACATTTCCTTGAAGAATTAAAACGATTTTAAATTGAAAATTGATCTAAAGAGGGTTTTATTCCCCATAATTGGCATTATTTATTACAAACGCTTATTCCCAAATCCTTCTTTGACTAGTAGGAAATGCCCGTGTGGTCACGGATCCAATCCAAGTATCCAGTGACGCGAGTCATGCCCTTGGAACTGTAGGACAGACAGCCAGCAGAAGAGCCAAAGGACACGCTACTGTGGGGATGTGTTATCCAGGGATGTGTTATCCAGGGATGTTATCCGGAGGAGGTAGGATGTTTAGTTCTTTGGAGATGGAGGCACATCTTTTGGTTTACGGATTCACGCATGTGGTCTTTATATTCAATAGAAGATAGACCGGCTTCGGCCAGAATGCATTTTATTGGATAATTTGGGAAGGCGTTAATGCTTCGCCCGAGCTGCAATGTTGCAAGCTGGTTTACGCATTCGGATATACGATTTTGCGCACTATCCATAAATTGGTAGCCTCAGGGACTGCTTAGAGGTAAGATATTTTATAATTTTCATTATTTTTTCCAGACTGACTCGTAGGTATAAACTGTTACTTTTACTCGGGCTGCCCGAGATCCTGCGTATATATCATTGACCTTTACCGATCATATACCTATATTATTCAAAATTTCATTAAGTTTGGCGAGATCTTTCATTTTACTTAAGATTTTGGCATCCTCGGCATACATGATAAGTTTAATTTTTTGTGTTTTAATACCTACAATTTTATTTATTTTTTCGAAGGTGACGATTAAGCTACTGTTCGCAAGCTACTGAAGAACAGTGTGGACTGATTTTTCGAAATCAGTTGCCAATAAGGTGTCATCCTTTTTGTCGAAAGAGCGTCCGACACGAAGTGCTGCAAATTCAACAGAGAGTCCATGCTGCTGTGTTTGGGCTTAAGTCCCACTTGATTCGGGCTTATTAATTGATTTTTGGTAATATCCAACGTGAGCCTACGGGCTACCATTTTCTCAAAAACTTTGCTAGTACATGGGAGTAGCGAGATCGGACGAAAGCTCGAGTTTACGGAGCTTGGTCTGTTCGGTTTGGGAATAGGTACGACAATTGTTAATGCTCTAGCATCGGATAAGATGGTTATGGTCATGGGCGGGCGTCTTGCCTTTGTTTGTGTAGAGCAATTTCAAGTTATATTTCGGAGAAGTCGTATTCGAGTTGTTTGGCTGAAAATGTAAGAGTGTTGGGGGTATTTATGGTTGTTTATGGGTACATATTGGTTGTCAAAGTTTCTGTTTTTCGAATATTCTGACCACTTTTTAGCAAATCCAGTAATGTGATTTAAGCGGCTTGCGTGGGATTCCCACAAGAGCCTTTCCATTATACCAAATTTGTTTTGTTGTAGACTGGGGAGTTGTGTTGGAGGTGAATGCCCTAAAGCTTTAAGAGGGATAGATTGGATTTTAAGATTGCTTCAGGCGAAAACCCAGGCGTTGACATCCCCCGTAAGTAACAGCGGCATGTTCAGTTGTTGATAACTGAAAGTAAATAGCTGGCAGAGAAAGCTTTGTTTGGTGGAATGTAACTATAAGTATTGTTAGCGGTTGTGCCGGAGGTTGGAGTTGGGTATGATGGGCCGTACACAGTGTCTTGATAAGAATCCCTACCCCTTACTTAGTCGTTAAATTACTTGCTAATTTTTTAAATTAACAACAGTATTGTTTGGGGTAGATAATATTTGTTTAATGTTGTAGGGTATAATATCTGAGTTTTTATTGTTTATAATGATTGTAAGTTCATGATAACTATGGATGTACCCATTAAAAATTACATTGAATGACTTTCAGTGTCATATTACGTATCAACAAGGGATATTTTGATATGTCTAAAGATTCATTTTATAGGGTTTTATGGTTATTGACTAATCCCAGCAATGCCAATGATCGTGATCGTGATCAGCGATTGTGCCTTTGCTTTTTGTGGCATTTTTTGCAACGCATAGAGCTCGGAATATGTTCTGAAACTTTTACCGTGTGCCAGCAGATGTCGATCTTTGAAGGAAGATTGTAGAGATCAAGAGTGAGAAGCATGACCCCAGGCGGTTTTAAACCGCCATCGACTATTTTTAAAAATTAAATAACTTCTAATACCTTTTGGGAGCTAAGCTCGGTCACAATCTCTAACTATGGTATGACTCTTCACTGAATTTGGAGATCGATGAAACTTACATTCAATATAGCAAATACCAACAAGTTCAGTTGAAACAATGCATTTCTTTGCATCGTCAAGTGAGTGAACCAGTAATAATTGGATCCCATCTATTTAATTAAAAATAGAAGCGATGTTCTTAAGAGTATTCAGATATGGTTTCATCATAGTCTTTTGCGGACACTGTCACTGGAAGGTCGGGGAATTCTTTGAGAATTTTTGGTGGTTGTCTACGTTTTTTAAAGGGGGACTTTCGGCCAGTAGACTGAACCGATTGTTCCCTTAGTTAGATGCAACAACGGCTGTGCAGCTCTTTTGTTGGAACTTGATCTTATTGTAGGAAAACAAACAGTTTAGTCGAAAAGTGGGGGCACGAGTGGTAGAAGAGAAAAGCAATGAGTAGAAGGAAATGAGAAACTTAAGAAGTGATAAGGGCACGATTTCTTAACTGACGAATGCTCGCGGGGAGTGTTAGTTGGCGACTGTGTCATTAGGCATATAGATAAAACTGACACTTGGGAATTATAAAATGGTGGCCTGTTCTCCTTATCTGCATATGGTAAGTTATATGATCTCAGCATTTATATTGATTTCCGGGCAAAAAAGTACGCGCAGTACCGAGGGGTGTACTATATAACCCCCGGCGTTCATTCAGTAGACTCCAATAAGTGTTTCAGAATCAGAATGAAGTTGCTGGCAATTCTGCTTTTGGGAGGGATCGAAAGGATGTGCCCGTGGGCAAGGCCTCCATTGTGATCACACTGAAATTTGTTGTTAAGAGAACATTTCATTGCAGAATTAAAGCGATTTTAAATGGAAAAATGATCCAAATAGTGTTTTTTTTTCTCATAACTGGGATTATTTATTACAGACAGTTTACAGTTTATTCCCAAATCATTCTTTGATTAGTAGGAAATGCCCGTGTGGTCACGGATCCAATCCAAGTATGAAGTGACGCGAGTCATGCCCTTGGGACTGTTGGACAGACAGCCAGCAGAAGAGCCAAAGGATACGATAGCCACCTGGCGTTTATCGTCGTGCAGGACCAGGGGACCACCGGAATCTCCATTGCAGGAGCCCTTGTTCTCGGGCGTGGCGATGCACACATGGTTGGGCGTGATGGTCGTGGAGCCGTAATGGGCTTCGCACACGGAATTGTCGGCGATCTGAATGTCGACGCAGTTGAGGTAATCGGAGACGCCGCTGGAATCGGAGGTCTTTCCCCAGCCGGAGAGCACGCCCCACCAGCCGTAATAGTTGTTGTAGCGATCCTCGTTGCGGGGCAGCTCCACCTTGTCGACCAGCGCCGAGAAGTCCACGTGCGGTGTGCGGATGAGGGAGATGTCATTGTGGAGGGTCGTCGTGCTGTATGCCTCGTGCTGCACAATGTTGCCCTGTGGCACCTCATGCGTGAACTGGGGCTGGTTGCGCCACACGGAGCCATAGGCAATCTTCACAGAGACAGCACCCTGCGTGCAGTGGGCGGCAGTGAGGACCCACGTGTGGCCAATGATGGAGCCGCCGCAGAACCAAGATCCGCCGGCTTCATTGCTAAAAACCAGGTTAACAATATAGGGGATCTTGCCCTCGTAGGCCGGATAGCCCATGGTGATCCGTCCGTTCACATTCTTTCCCACGGGCATGTCCTTCACGGGCACGGCCTCCTCCAGGGCTGCCGCAAGGGCAATCCCCGCAATCACTAGAACTGCCAGCACTTTCATGTTAAACGAATATCTGGCCAATAGAGGTCTTGAGTGGCTTATATAGGCGGCTTCCGAATCGGACCATGTCGTTGCTTTTGTTAAAAACATGCACCTCAAGTTAAGAGTACAATTTACAATCCTCTCAGCGCAAGCTGATAACTTTGTTCGATCATATATCAATGCACTTGAATTGTACAGAAAATGTTATTTTTGCTGAAATCTTTATAATGCCAGACACACCCATATTCTCTTGATTTCTCATATCTCTGAAGGCCAGAACGGAACTGGGACGTTTCTTATCGGTCGAATAGTTTGGCTTTTCTATTGCTTGAACGTTTTATTTTGAATTAAAAATTTAAAGAATTCATAGAATAAATACTAAATAATTATGCATGGTATATCCAGCGGAAAATAAAAAACTCTGAAATTTTAATATTTAAACTTCGATTTAAAAAAGTATAGATACCACTTACACTTACATTTTGACATTAATAAGAAAATATTTAAATTAAATAAATTCCGTAATTAAAATAAAATAATTTAATATATAAATTGCTTAGTAATTAAATTAAATAATGAAATTATTTTATTTTAATATTAAATATGGGTCGATAGAAACGACTTTTCAAAAGATGAATGTTTAAATCAAAGTGAGTTCTTGTTAGTTTCACTATGCTTTTAGTTACAGCCCAAATATTTAATTTAAATATGAATGTTTTTCCTTTTACCGTACTTTTTTTCTCTGAGTGTAGTATAGCGAGAGTCATGGATAGTAAAAGTTGTGTTAAATCTAATATCTTTCTGTTGGGTATTTCTATGTATTTAAAGATTTTATCTGGGTGAAAACTGAATGTACAATTTCCGGGAATGTTCTAAAACGATTTCTAAAACTTAATTTTATTTATGGCAAAAGTAGATGCCAAAACTAAAATTTCATTTCGTTTCATATTAGTTTTTTCTGGGTTATGAGCTCTAGAAATACGGTCATAAATAAGACCAATGGTCTTCGAAAATCTCATGGCTAAGCCATACTTTTCCGTTCGAGTCAAAGATTCTTTTTGGAACATTAATTGAGAAGTAGTTTCATTTAAGAAAGTGTATTAAATTTAATCTGTAAAACGTTTCTTTCGGTAAGCGGTACGGAAAAATGCGGCATTAGAGGGTTTGGTCAAACCCCAGCAACTGAGCCGTTTATTCATCGATTTAACGAAAGATACCTTAAAGGACGCATAATTAATGTACCTATCAAAATTCAGCCCAAGAAATAATTCGTTTTCGCCTTTTTCTGAGTTTTTGAAGACAAAATTTAAAAAAAAAATACTGCAACAAATTATGAAATTTGAATTTGAAAGCCCAATATTTTCGAGACGGTAAGCTGCAGCTATCAATGGTTTGGGCCCGATTTTTAGTTGCATTTATCAGCTTTTCAGAATTCAATACAACCAGATTTAAGATACTTAAGTAGTGTGAAAAAAGATGCACAATCTCTGAAAAAACATGAAAAACACATACCAGATTACAAAAATTCTTTAAAAAAAACTACGTCCCCAAATCTATCAGAAAACGTAATTTTTGGCAACAAATGGGCAAGAGAGTATGGTATTTTTTCAAAATGTACTTTATTTGTTGGTCAGAATAACTTTCTAGAATTTAATTTAGCCAGAAATTCCAGTGTTTTCCAAGATCCAATCCAAGAAGTAGGTAACACGGGTGAAGCCAGCGTCGTAGCCCAACTCGCAGCCAGCGTTAGAGCCGAAAGAGACGACACCAATCTGGACACCATCGAGGACCAGGGGGCCGCCGGAGTCACCGTTGCAGGTGGACACACCGTTGGTGGTGCCAACGCAGAGGACCCGTGGGGTGACGATCAATGAACCGTATGTGTTCTCGCACACGGAGTTGGCGATGACGGTGAGGTCGGCGTACTGCAGATGGTTGGCAACGGAGTTGGAGGCATCGGAGGTCTTGCCATAGCCGGAGGCGACGGCGGTCTGGCCGGCATAGGTCGAGTAGCTGCTGGATCTGGCGGGCAGCTTAACCTGGTTGATGGCAGCGCTGAAGGCAACGGCGTCGGTCTTGATCAGGGAGATGTCGTTGCGCAGGATAATCGAGTTGTAGCTGGCGTGCTGGATGAAGTTCGAGCTGGAGACTGTCTGGCTGAACTTGGGTGCGGTGCGGACAGTGGCGCCATAGCCGACGGTCACACCGGAAGCACTAAAGGAGGGCGAAATCGATTAGTATTGGTTAAATGGGGACTCCTCGATCCCTTACCCGCTGGTGCAGTGAGCAGCAGTGAGGACCCACTGAGGGGCAATGATGGAGCCACCGCAGAACCAGCTGCCGCTGTTGCTGTCAAAGTTAAGGGACACCTGATAGGGGAACTGGTTATCCACAGCATCCTTGCCGTTGGTGATGCGACCCTCGATCGATGGGTTCACAATCCTGTCACGGGGATGCACAGGCAACGCCTTGGGCAGGACGCCGGCGGAGGCGGTGGCCAGAGCCAGAGCGAGAACTACGAGAACTTTCATGTTTGTTTGATCGTTTAACGAATGGTTCTTCCATCGACTGGCTGCCCATTATATACCCATTCAAATGGCCCATGCACCATGGCCCATGGCCCGTTGGTCTAATCAGGCAAGTCACCTGCCGATTATTTGGGCCATAAATTTTGCCACCTAATCAGAGATTGTCTTTGCACAGTTGCAGGATATTTTATCAGTAGGCAGATACGAGCACTGCGATGTCTAGAACTTTTAATCGTTCTGCATCTTAAGAGATTCGATGCGATTAAACGCACTTCGAATGCGACTTCGAGTGCCAGCATTGTAATCGTTCAGTGATCGAGTCCGACCCTCGTTCGACAATCGAACAATGGGCTAAAATTAGATTACAATTTATGACGGGGCTAAACAATTTCAAGTTTGTAATGAATCTGCTTGTATTTATTTTACTTTTGTCATTTGTTTCAGCACTGAAAAGTATGCAACAAAAGCTGTCGGGATTTCTGTGGAAATTTGTCTCAGACTTTTCTCACTTTCTTGGGATGGAATAATTCAGGAGCTTTTTGTACAAGTACTCAAAATAAATTTTGACCCTTCATACTTTTCATTGATTAGAACACTTCAAGTATCTTTGGTGATATTTTGATGACCATTATTCAGATTTCTCAATGGAAAACTGAAACTATTTTCTTGAAGTTAAAAAATGAGGAAATGATGTTTTTGTAAACCTTTAAACCGCTTGAACCATTATTTCAAAGCAAGAATTTGAAAGGATTTTTGTTTATGTAAAGCTGCAACATTTATTATTTAATTTTTGTGGTGGGGTAACCGTATTTTACGTATGTATTTTGCAAATGATATTAGGTTGGGGGAAAAGAAAAACCGTAAAAGGTAATTTTTCAAATTGCATTCTTATAAAAGCTTTGGTCCTTGCCGTTGGTCGACCAATCTAGTTTCGCAGTCCTTAATTGAATTCATGTTTTGGTCGTAAAGAAAATTTTGTAAGGACAAAAATAGATGCTAGTTTTGGACTACACGGTGGAAAATTTCCCCATTCAAATTACCCATCTAAGCTGCCTATTTATTATTGATTATTATTGATGTGCGTGGTCTAGCGTTATCGTGATGTAGCCCAACATCTTTCCTATACATATGGTCGCCTCTGGAGTATTGCAACCTAAAAACGGTTGAAACGTAATTAGAGCATCTGACAACGTTGAGTTTTAAAGGGGAATAAACCCTTTCCGAAAATCCAAATAGAAATCAGTGCGACCAAAGTTTACCAATAAAAGCATACCAAAGTTGGCGGACAAAAAAATAATGGAATACTTTTTCCCCAACCGAATACATTGAACTATCCAGTACAATTTGAAAAGAGTTCAAGTTTTGTAATTCATTTTTGAATAAATGTTGGATTAATTTGAATGAATTTTAAATAAAAATAATTTGTTATTTGAGTTCATTGATAATTATGGGAATAATGAGAATAATATTTACACCACGCATATCTGATGCATTTGACCTTTATAGTCTTTTATTAAAAAAAATTAAAAATGTATCTAATAAAAAAAACCGGCACAAAAATCAGTGTACATACATATATGCATTATGTGAACAAATAACCTGAAGTGGTGGGGTGTTCGGTCAAGAGGGCTTCCAAAAATACCTTTCCTCGGAATAAATTCGCTGTTATTTCTTAGAATAATAATTAATGCTACTCGTAACTTAATTTCGTTTCTATTGTGTGTATAATTGTTATGAAATTCTATGGAATTGTATCAGAGTCTCTCAAGTACTTTGATTACACACAACAACAGATAGAGGAAACGAAGATAAGAACTACAGCTGTATTCTATATATGAGTATATATTCTATTACTCTAGTCAAACAAAATCGATTAAATTTTGGTACTTTTGAGAACCCTTCCGAAAGAAAAACCGCCGAATACATTTTATAGATGATAATCGATTTTTATTTTGAAAAAAAAGAGTGCTGCTGCTCTGCTTAGTAGGAGACTCCTGAGTTGGACTTGATCCAGTCCAAGAAGTAGGTGACGCGGGAGAAGCCAGCTGGGGCGCCGGACTCGCAGCCAGCGCTCGAGACGAAGGAGGTGACGCCGATCAGGATGTTGGTGCTCTTCTGGACCAATGGGCCGCCAGAGTCGCCGTTGCAGGTGGAGACCTTGTTGGGGGTGTCAATGCAGATGACGCCGGCGGTGATGATCAGAGAGCCGTAGGTGTCCGAGCATACAGAGTTGGGCACCACGGTGAAGTCGCTGTACTGCAGGGTGTTGGCCACGGTGCTGGCAGCATCGGATGTCTTGCCCCAGCCGGAAGCGATGGCGCTGTCGCCGGCATAGGTCGAGTAGCTACTGGCAATGGAGGGCAGGACCACCTTGTTGATGTCCGAGGAGAAGCTGACGGCGTCGGTCTTGATCAGGGAGATATCGTTCCTCAGGATAACGCTGTTGTAGCTGGCGTGCTGCACAAAGTTGGAGCTGGGGACGGTCTGGGTGAGCTTGGCATTGGTGCGGACAGTGGCGCCGTAGTAGATAGTCACATCAGAGGCACTAGAGAAAGGCACAGGGATCTCTTGTTAGAATGGTCTCAAAGGCTAGGGGGAAAAAGAGAGAGCGTTTTCCTTACCCGCTGGTGCAGTGAGCAGCAGTCAGCACCCAGGAGTTGTCGATGATGGAGCCACCGCACCACCAGCTGCCGCTGGAGCTGCCGAAGCTTAGTCCGACCTGGTAGGGGAACTGTCCCGCCGAGGCGGTCTGGCCGTTGGTGATGCGACCCTCGATCGAGGGCACCACGGGCAGGTCACGGGGATGCACAGGCAGAACCTGGGGCAGCAGGCCAGCGGAGGCGGAGGCCAAGGCAAGAGCGAAGACTACGAGCACTTTCATGATGATCGAATGAATGTCCATCCACTGACCAAACGGCTGTTTTTATATACATCGCTTATCAAACTGCCCTGCCCATGGAGTGCCGTGCCTCTTGTCTTTCGACCAAGTCATTTCTGTTTATTTGGAACGTTTGATTTTGTTGTTGTTTTTTTCTGGCCCTTATCAGCGGGCGGGTGGCTTGGCTTTTTTACTCCAAAAATAAAAGCAGCGTACGCCTGCCACTTTTCTTTCCCCCGCTTTCTAGGGAAAGGATATACATACATACATATATACATATGTACACTTAGAGAAAAAAGCCCTCAGGATGGAATTTTAACACTTAGATCTTAAAATGCTTACCAATAGATTTACGCTGAGTGTTTTCACTTATATTTGGACGATAATATGGAAATATTTATATATTTTTATATATTTTTATATTTACATTTTAAATTTCGAATTAAATATATTTTTTAAAAATCAAATGTATTATATTTCTTTTAAATTGTTTTATATTTATATTATATATTTGCCATATTAAAAATACTTTTTAGCACATTTATGCTTAAATCAAATTATATTATATTGCATTTAAAAACCGAATGTTTAATTAAAATATGAGTGTGTTTTTGTCTGAGTGTAGTTCTGGTTATCATTTGAGAGATATTGGCATTATCGGCAGGCTTTCTATTTGGCCAAAAGTATCTCCGGTTATCATTTTCCTCTACCAACGGCCTATTGTTGTTTTTCTGCGATTGTGGGAAATCTATTAGATTACTTAGTGGACACCGCAGGCTTTCAATTAAACGCACTCGAATGAAATCAAAAGCAAAAGACGGCAGACGTCTAGCACTCCACCCTGCCACTCGTGATAAGGCGAAGATTACTTATAAATGACGACAATGCTTTTTCGCAGATATTTATCAATGGAACGAAAGGGAACGAGCGGGTGACTTTTGAGCTTTATTTTTGGGTGTGGGAAAATCCCACCTCAATGAAATCATTCTAATCGAATTATTGAATTCTCAAAAATACAATCTTACAACCACACCGATTGTGTTTAACCCGAATAGAGATTTACGCCCCCACTCCCAATGCCACTCTCTCGAGTGGCAGAAATTCCCACCGATTATCTTAAATCATATTAACCATACGCATTGGTGTCCGAAAAAAGCTGCCAAGTCATTTTGGGGGCTGGGGCAAGGGATAGAGGGCCATAGTTGAATCTGGGAAAATTGAAATCAAATCGCCTTACGTGATGGGAATGCCCAAGGAAATGCCCTGGCCGGGTTTTGGACTTTCGGGGGACATTAGCACATAAAAACAATTCATTGCCTTTCATGCTGACACATGTAGTTGTTGCCTGCCTGTGTGGGGCATGTGGCATGTCCTTGTGCGTGTCTGGGCCATAAATGCTAAGCGGGATTCGTATGTGGCCGAAACTAAAATAGATTTCTGTCCTGAAGATTGCTTCTATTCCTGGAAAAAGGAAAGGAAATGGAAAATAGTTGGCTCCCCCATTTAATTAGAAGATAACATTTATCCTGCGGCTTCATTCCCACCGATATCTTTAATCCCCTGCATTAGCTGCACTTTATTGATTTTTTTCTCTCTGCCTTTTTATGGTTGCTCCTTTCGCTGATTGCGAAAAAATGGCCCGCCCTTTGTCTCTGTCTCTTGGGGCAAAAAAACAAAAGAAACTAATTTTCTTGATATATTTGCTCTCATTGTTGTTCAAGCACAAGCTTAAAGTCCAACCAAAAGGAAAGCAAAGCAAAGGAAAGGAAAGGAAAGCTAGAGGAAAAGGGTAGAGTAGAGTTGAGTTGAGTAGAGTAGAGAGCACTTTAAATTGCTCGACAGTTGATATATACCACTCGTTCGTATTATATATATTACGTATACGTAATGCGCTTACTCAACACACACGCTTATTAGACGCATATCCTGCTCTCCACGGAGTCCAGCGACCCAGAGCAACAGCCTCGACTGGACATTGTTGTCCACACACACGAAACAGAGAGAGACAGAGAGCGAGAGATAGAGAGGGGGTGTTCGAGTATCCAGTTGCGTAGATGGGGATATCTTTTCGCATGAAACAGCCCCAGATTCATCAAGAGCTACGCCTCTGGCCTTAAGTTGATATATATATATATATATACATATATACGAAACGAAGGCATTTCCAAATGTCCCCCAGCGTGCGCTCTCCTTTGACGATGGAGACGATGGAGACGACGACGACAAACAAGATTGCAGCAATAAAATTTCGACAAGTGAACAACAAATGATAAACGAAGCAGCAGCTTGGGATAAAAAGTAGCAGTGAAAGGGAGCACGAGCAGGAGCAGGAGTAGGACGTGGAGAAACACTTGAGGACTGCTGCTGGTCCCCACACAATTCGAGGCAACAATCTAATGTGAGCCGCATCGATTACGCTCCACGGACATGGCATTCCACTGCCACTCCTCGGACCTCTCCTTTCCTCTCCTCTCCTCTCCTCTGTATGTTTTTTGGCTGCCATTACATTGTGTATTATTTGGCTCAAATGGAAAACTCTGTTCAGTTTTTCTATCTTTTTGTTGCTGCTGCTGCTGTGTGCGTGTGTTAAATTGTCATGAAAATGTCGCAGGGCCTGCGGTACGGTCCACTTCATAGTTGACCAAAATTAATGACAACTGTCTGCCACAGCTGACCTGCTCCTCCTGCTCCTGCCTGCCTCCTTTTTTGGTTGATGACTTATCACATGGTCCATGTCTATTTCCTGCTATAATTCAAATTGCTTTTGGCTGAGGAGTCTGCTCTGGAGACAGAGAGAGAGAGAGAGAGCCTTTGGAGGTTGTCAACAGCAGCCGCCTCATTAATCATCCCTCCTGGGATATGCCTTTGCGTATGAGTAATGCGTTCGTCCAAGTCACCTTCTCTTGGCCGGAACTTATCGCCTATCACAGCCCTCCCAAGATGTTACCAACTCTGCTCCGTAAAGTTGACTATTTTTTTCTTCAGACGAAATGCAATTTGTTGCTGCACATAGGTACGATAGATGGATGGACAGATGGGTGGCTGCAGGCCCACCCCCCACAAGAGTTTCCTGGCACTTGGTCAAAGTTTTTGTGTTGTTGTGTTGCAGTTTGTCAACTCGTTTTTAATGCGCGATGTATTGAAAAAGTTTGATTAGGGCAGCAGCTGGTTGTCTGGAGAAACTCCCCGACAAACTACTACCTGAGTGCAATTTTCAACAGGGAAAAACTTGATAAACAGGGGGAAAGAGTTGGTATCGGGGGCTGCTGTATCGATCCCACCAATCCTCAGTTACAACGGATAGCTGTCAATATCCAAGACACAAATCCCCTCGCCAAGTGGCCAGCATTAAATTTTATGGCCAGGGATCAAACTAAGTTATTATATATGGATATATTATACGAGGATATGGTCTCGCAGTCGTCTTCTATGGCTGTGCAAATATTTGCGGGAAATGCACGAGGACATTTTCCCAAGATTTTCTATCAATAAGCTGGCGCTTGGCTTTTGCATATGAGAAGGCCTGCGCCAGCTCCTGGCTTTGCTGTTCCCTCGAAATATATAAATATAAATTCCTGCCATGCAAACAAATCCTTTTCGATAGATTGCTTCTGGCTAGCCTTTTTTTTTTGGCTTCCTTCCCCCGGTTCCCGGCTTGGTTTTTATTACGAGAGTATTGTGTGCCAGTGCCAAGGATTTTTGTCTACTACGACAATTGGATTTTGTGCGGCATAAGATTTAGGGAGGTCGGGGATTTCTTGAGATTTCCTTAGGCAAGCACCAGAAACGTGTCCCCCCAGTACGAGGTGGCACTTGTCTGCTTATTGGCATCGGCATTGGCAATGGCAATGGAGCATCCGAAAATGATTCCGTGATACTGCTACGAGTATTCCTTTTGTTCCGTCCATCAATATTGCAACTTTTCTTTTGTGTAGCTGTTGTCTGTTGTCTGGCATTGGCGGCGGGGCTTTTCATGCGGATTCTGATGCCGATGCTGATGCTGAATATGATGCTGAATCCGAATCCCCAATTTGAATGCAGTCTGGCCTGATGTTCTCTCAACGGGGAAGCAGAGCAGTTTTTTCTATAGCAAGAGTCTCCTCCTTTGTTGCGGACTTCATTAATGCCAGTCCCCGTACATATATCGTATATTTTGTTGAAATATTTCCCCTGTTCAACTTAATATAATGGAGGGATGCCTGTTGTTGTTGTGCGCCGGAAAATATATAACTACTCATCAAATTTTAGCATGCAAATATTTATATACACGTACCATGGAATGAATGTATGTATATGCATATATGTATGTTTTTCTGGAGCAGAATGGAATGCTTTATGGCTTATAAACATTTTTTGTTTGCCAATATGTATTTCGTTTTTTTCTTGTGCAGGGAAAGAGATTCTGTGTGGCTGAGCCCCATGTGCGCTCTGCGCTGCTTTTGTTGTAATTTCGGTTTATTGTTTTCTATATATTTTTCTGCTTGAACGCACTAAAAGCTACTCGGGATGCCAGTCAACCAGTCCATCCATACAGTCCATACAGCCATCCCAGCCATCCCAGCCATCCCAGCCATCCATCCAATCCACCTTTCTCCGTGTCCCTGCTCGTGCTCCTGCTCCTGCTCCTCCTCAATGGGAACAGCATTTGTTTGCTTTATGTCTTTATTTTTGTGCCCTGTCCCCTGTCCCCTGCCCCTGCCCCCCATCTCTTGCCCTTGCAAGAGGAGCCAAAGTATTACGGATATTATTTTTTGCTCTACTCTCGAGCTTTTGGTTTTTTGTTGTTGTCTTTTTTCACAGAGAGTGATGGCTGCCACCGTGCCCCTATAGGGGTGATGGGATTTTTGGTGAGTGCTCTCTGAGCGGCTTTGCATATGCGTATGTGTGCGTGTGTGTGTGTGAGTGGCATCTACTTGAGAGCCAGAAAGGAAAGCAAAGCCCCGAAATGTTTCAATTATTACTGCCCCGAACTGCCGTACAAGTATTTACAATATATAATATACGAGAGTATATTTATACCTATATATATATATATATATATATATATATATATATATATGTATATATGTATAGTATGTGGAATGAAGTAAGCCATTAACTTTTCCTGTCAATCAATTGTCACTCGGAAAAGGAGGAAGATGGAAAAAACCTAAAAACAAAAGGCACAAGACCATGACAAGACACTTTGGTGCCATGCGAAATGGAATGAAATTAACAGACAAGCCAGAATTCTATATGTAGATGAAATGGTAGACTTGGAAATGCTCTAACCGAATGATAGATGACAAAAGGTAGATGGAAAGAAAGTAATTTAAGGAACAATTTTATACAATTTCGGAGCATCCAAATGATATATGATGGGGCGTACCTGTACAACCAAAAAAGTAATCAAATACAAACATATATGATTGCTTATATACGCAGTAAATCATGGACTTTCTTTGACATTTTCCTGTAGACGGCACCACATGATGCATGGGGGGACATTCAGGTATACAAATAAAATATTAAAAGACACAAGCAAAAGTTATGCCATTCCTTGGATTCAAAGTGAATCATATCCTTTATCTGTTGAGATGATTTCAGAGAGCATCCACTTTGGCGCAGAACAAGTATTACCACTCAATCAGTAGCAAAAACAGTAGCCAGCAAAAGTCTTTGCCTTTGTCTAGAACAAAAAAAAGAAAACCGGCGAACTTTTGCCGTCAAGTCATTGTTGTAGAAGAAGAGCGAGCTCTATTTTGCTCCCGTCTCCCGTTTCCCGTGGAGTGGTGTGTGGAGTGGAGGAGTGGAGGAGCTACCAGCAGACAAACCCAAACTCGAACTTGAACCCGAACCCCAGACCAACCAAAGTGTTGTTTGGATTTCATTATACAATTATCTTGTTACCAGAAATAATGGTGTCGAGCCGGGCAACATGCCAAAAGCATTCAATGAGCTTGATGCGTCCTTCCTCTATCCTCTCAGTCCTCTGTCTCTCCATACGAGTGTTTTTGTGTGTGTGTGCAGGGGGGGGGGGGGGGGGGACGTTGTCTGTCAGTCTGTCAGTCAGTCAACCCTCATACGTGGAATGTGTGTGTGTTTGTCGGAAGTGAGCGCGTTAGGAAAAGCAGGAAGTCATTAGCCAAAAAAAAAAGCAACAATACTCGGGTGATGGCGGTTACTGCCGGGGAGTGGATCCGGGTATTCGGGAACCAGAGAAAGAGAGTAATGCGATAAATAAATGAAAATGTTTGAGTTAAATGAATTAAGTGTACGATATGCCGTGCGGCGAGCGGGGGAGGTCTCTCTTTTCTAGACTGGTTAGCACAAGGGGGGGTGGGAAAGGGTGGTGGGCGGTGGTGGTAGGTGGTGGATGGTGGCTTTTTGTTAGAAACACTTTCTGTGTTGGCCTGTCACTCGCGGACCGAAGAGAAGTGCTGAAGCAATCGTAATTGCTGGGCACTTAATTAGCCGAACATCACTCAAAGTGTCACAGAGTCAACAAAGGGTTAAGTGAATGCCAGTCAAAGTTTCCATTCCTTGCAGCTCGAATATTGCTGGTCACTCGGTGGCTATATATCATAAGTGTATGATTAGGATTATAGCCAAAGCCAAAGCCAAAGCCAAAGCTCAGAGATCCTAGAGGTCCCCTAGAGGTAGCGGTGACCCCAACATCGCACACACATGCTGACTCGCATTCAGGGTTTTTTTTCATGCGACTCCACTTAATTAATTATGTGGCCCCCCCTCCCCCCTCCAAAAATCCTTAATTAAGTTGATTGCTTTGAATCGACTGGAATTTATTAGCCAGGATTGCGTTTGTTGACTCTCGAGTCAAAAGGCTCCGCCACACAGACAGCCAGACAGACAGACAGAGACAGACACACACACACACACTCGCACACACTCGCACACTCGCAGGAGGAGTCTCCTCCCTCTGAGGGGGTGGTGTGGCATAATTGATGAGCCGACAGTTTGTTAATTGATTTCGCTCTGTGATTAGTACTTCAGTACCGAAATCCGAATTGATTTTATCTAGAAATCGAACTAAATATTTAATTGTGGGACCTCCGCTGTGCTCTGTGCTCTGTGGAAGTGGGTCAGCAGCCAGCAGCCAGCAGCCAGGAGCAGTCCCAAAGGTGCCAGGAGACAAATAACCAAATTAAAGTGCATCCATATGCAGTGTCACAGCCACAGTCAGAACTGGAACTAGAACTCTGTGTGGGCCACCGTCTGGTGTCTGTGTCTGTGTCCGCAGGCGGGCCAAATATTTTGCCAATAAAATGAATCGGAGAAAACTGCTTGACCAAGTGACTGTCATGGCTTTGGCTTTGGCTTTGGCTTTGGCCCCGAACCACAGAAACGAAGTCCATCTCAATCAGAGCAGAGCAATGAAGTTTGTGGCCAAGAAAAAAAAAGGGGAAACGAACATTCAAGCGTTCAATCAGGGAGCCATGAAACTGGCTCCAAAGTGGATTTTAAACAGAGGAAAAACTTTCTCCATAAACGCACGCCGGACCATTTCAAAAGTTGACATTTTAACTAACTCTGGACCCCTTGCACACCCCACTCCATGTGCTGTTCCATCCAGAACTGGAGCCTTTAGTTATGTTTGATATTTTGTCATATCTAAACCACAAAATACGAATACTCGCACTCGTACGATAGCTGGAAACTTTTTTGTGCTGTCATAAATTTCCGCAATGCAAACATTTATCAGAACGGCTATGGGATTCCCGGAAACCTCAGCCTTGCGAGTGTGTCCTCATCCCGGCATCCTTCCTCTGCCTTCACTGACGGACTTTATATGTTTCGGGATGCCAGTATCTGCTGCCACTGTTTCAGGGACTCTTTCAGCTCCAGCTCCAGCTTCAGCATCTGTTTCAGCTTCAGCTTCAGTTACAGTTTCTGTTTCTGGTTTTTGTCATTTGGGTCGTGTGTTGAGTAAATGCTTTTTATTCCAACCGCAGGACCAGATGGTCTCTGGGATTCACAGAGAGACCACCTGATATCCTACTCCCAGCATCTGCGTTGTTGCCTTTCCTTGGTGCACTCATGTGGCATATGCGTGCGTGTGTGTGTGTGTGTGTGTGTGTGGCGTGTCCTGAGAAAATCATTGAAAAATAAGACCTGAATGACTCCTTAAAGTCTGCCCGTAAAATGTTTAACTTTTTCCATTTATTTAAATTTATTGTAATAATTTAAGTGCTGACATATTGTCGCCTTGCCACGTCGCCTCTCTCTTTCTCTCTCTTTTTATTTTTCTTCTTTACTTTCACTTGCGGGAAACTTTTTTCCTTTATTTATTTTCGGCCCCTCAAGTTTTTTCCGCTCTTATTGTGTCGCTGGGAAAATTTAATGAATTTTAATGAAAACTTATGTGCCGAATGCCGAGAGCGTGCCGTGCATGTGGCGCCCCGTAACATTCTGGGCCCTACCATGCCCATGCCACCGCCTCCGCCCCCACCCCACATTTGCATGACAAAACACTTGCAATTGTCGTTTAATGTCAATTTAAACTTTTCATGTGCCCATTGGAATTCATTGGAGCGACTCCAGACTGAAGGAAAACGCAGATGGTGACAGCCATTCGTTGGTAATCTTTTTTATATTTATGCGAAATTCAAGTCCTTCATTGACTGCTCTTCCTCCGGTTGCAGATTCAGATTCAGATTCAGGTTCTGCTTCTGCTTCTGGTTTCAGTAGGAGATGCCAGTGTTGGTCTTGATCCAGTCCAAGTAGCTGGTCAGGCGGCTGAAGGCCACTGGATAGCCCTTCTGGCAGCCGGCGACAGCGCCGAAGGATGTAAGACCCACCTGGACCTTGGAGGACTCGAGCACCAGTGGGCCGCCGGAGTCGCCGTTGCAGGTGGACACACCGTTGGGGGTTGACACACAGATGTTGGAGGCAGTCACATATTGGGTGCCGTAGGTAGCGGCGCACACGGTGTTGGTGATGACCTGCATCTTGGCCCACTGCAGATTGTTGGTGACAGCGGTGGCCGAATCGGAGGTGAGACCCCAGCCGGAGGCGATCACGGAATCACCGGCGTAGGTGGAGTAGGAGTTGGCGATGGCTGGGATCTGCACGGGCTGGATCTTGGTGCTGTACGAGACGGCGGGGATCTTGATCAGGGAGATGTCGTTGCGCAGGCTGGCGCTGTTCCAGCCGGAGTGGATGATGATACCGGAGCTGGCGACGGTATGGGTGACCTCAGCGGAGGTACGGACGGTGGCACCCAGGTAGACAGTCACGGACTGGATACTGCAAACCATAGAACGATAAGTAACTCGATACCTCAGAGATTCTGGAAGGAGAAGGAGACACTTACCCATCGGTACAGTGAGCAGCGGTGAGCACCCACTGGTTGCCGATCAAAGAGCCACCGCACCAGGCGCTGGACGAGGCACTCAACTTGAGGGATAGTCCCACCTGGTAGGGGAACTGGCCAACGGTGGCAGTGGTTCCTCCGGTAATGCGACCCTCGATGTTATCCTGGACGGGCATCACGCGGTTGCGGGACACCAGCTCGGGCTCGGGGAAAGCCGAAGCCGAAGCGACCGCCAAGGCAAGAATGATCAGGAATTTCATGATGATATTGTGGCGTGTTCAGTTAAGGGAACTAAACTGATCTTCCATGGCCCCAAACTATTCTTTTATAGCCCCACTAGCGCAGTAGGGGTCCGCCAGTACTGAGGAAGACAGAGTTCCGTGATTATTTTGCATTTTATAAATAGAACTCCTTCGATTAGATTGGCACGTTTCGAAGACATCATCGGACCAAAGTCAGAGCCTTATCTCCGGAGATTTATTGAAGATTGATCGCAACTTTAAGAACGTGACCAAAAAATATTGTTTTGACTTCTATTTATGGGTATTTTTGTGTGCATTGTTAAGCATTGACCTATTTATCATATAACTTGTAATCAATGCCAAGTATTATTCAGGCTCCAAGCTCTTTGGAACGGATTTACTGACAACTGAAAACAAGCAAAGCTTAAACAAATATTTTGTTTTTTATCATTGGTCCTTTGATCTTCGGTATAAATTAGCTTGGATATAAAACATATACCATTTCACCATCATATAATGCCCATCTTTCTAATCTGTTTAGGCTTTCCTCAATTATGCAATTGAAGATAGTTTTGTGGGACGCATCTTCGACCCCATAGAGTATATTTTAGAGTCCTGAATGAGCAGGCAACCGAATCGATTCGGTGGTTTTCGATATTCCCTTCGTTCGGGCAGTTGGAATCGACGTCTCAGCTATCTCATTCGTAAGGTATCGTAATTGGCAATGTTTCAGATCCGAAAAGGTCGGTGTTTTTTTCGCTCACTCTCCATTTGATTTTCTGGTAGAGAGAACGAGAAAGCAATACACAAATGTTGCTGATTTTTTTTGTATGCCCGATACTCAAAGAGTATACGCGAAGGATGCGTTCCCGACCCCATAAAGTATATATATTCATCATCAGCATCAATAGCCGAGTCAATATAGCCATGTCTGTCTGTCTTTCCGACCGTCTGTGCAGTGGCGTTTGAAACCTCTTGGGGAATATATTTTACTAGTACTGGCCGAAAGTATGAAATAGATTATTATACTGCAGGTATTTCAGCTGTCGCTAACGCCCCCTATTATTCATGATCGGTGCTAAAAGTTGCTAATAAATGGGAATGGAGTGGGGGTACATTTTAACATGTTAATTATGGGAAAATGGCGCATGGTCCACTTTCGGTGCTAAGATGTTCTTGGATGCGAGTCCAGCTACAATTAAAGAGGGAAAAGTTAGTTACAGTACGAATATTTAAGCCCACGCCAAGGGGTGTCTTTTGCTCTCTCAAAATATAACAATAATTCGGAAACACAAACTTATAAGTTTATGGTGAAACATCAATCAATGCAGCAGCAGATGTTTGGCCGCCTTAAGTCGGACATAGTTTTTTCTTTGTTCTCCTTTTTCTTCTTTGATTAGTGGGAAAATCGCGCAGATTTTAGAACATTATTTTGGTTTGTTCTATTGCAGAATTGGCATTTAGTGATATTCCTACTTTTGAATTTACAATTCAATCGCTGACTTATTAACAGCTGGCCAGCGAATATCTTATTAAGATCTGGATCTGGCAAATAGCTGGCGGTCCATATGTCCGCTGAAAAATAATTTCTTTACTTAGATCTTATACCTTCTATGAGTTTCTTTTGGTGTTAAAGCTATTATTGCAGATTCGTCGACTCTCAACAATGGATGCTTTTGGAGATATATGGAATGTACGTAAGTGACACCATTAATTACTTTTATTCAAATTCAGTCATAAGATAAGACCAAAAGTTCAAGAAAAAAAGAAAACGAGTAACTGCCAAAGATAACGATTACAGTTTGAGAGTAACCAGACACTACATAAAAGAGATTCGGTTACAGTATAACTGGCACGAAGCTCAGTTTTTCAATCGCGAAAAGAGAATGGTTTAAGTTGAGCAAATTTAAACAGTTTGGCGATTCCGTTGAAACATGAAATTTTCTATTGCTTGTCTCGTATTTACTTCCTTTTGATTTTAACTAATTTTGTTTATTTATAGTCTTTTCTTTATATTAATATTTATATTTTTCCTTTATCATTTAAGTTTTTAGTCAAGCAACAGCTGTCTGAGCATCCCACTGTTAAAAATTTTGGAGTTGTAAGAATACATGAATAATTTCCCTTGAATAAATAAGTTTTAGAATGAATTTTAATATGTTCTAGAATCTAGATTGTTTCGTCTTTTGGAAGCCATTGCTCGTCGTAGTATGGAAGTAGGGTAGTTCTTGTAGGGATCATCGGCCACTAATTTGGTCATGCGGCACAGAAGATCATTACAGGGTGGGCCAACAGCTGTCGCGACATCAGCGCGCTTTATGCCAACCACCTCAGCTTGTGCTCCAACATCTGTACATTGCAATATCTATCTGTGCAATACTTAGTCGATTTTACCTTGTCTGATAAAGCCTGGAAAAAGCAGCACGCGATACCTTACTATAATTATGTTTATAAGAGGCGAGCAGGTAGCACAGAATCAGCGCGTGCTCCGCTGGTCGCTACAATATCATCAGATCTTGGTTCTGTCATATATCACGGTTATATGTTACATCTGTCTTTGACGCCTAGTCCTCAGAAACTATAAGAGCTAGTGCAACCAAATGTTGTTTCCAGACTCCTGTTATATCACACTGAATTACAATTATTTCAACATTTTGCCACGGCCCTTCCGCCTCCAGAAAAGACAAAAGATCTGTGGCATGCACAATTTCGGATAAACGTGAAAGCCGAAAACACAGAAACATAGAAAATTACCATTTTAACCAGATTACTGAATTTTACCGGCCTAGATCGGACCATTCTATTAGCCAGAAACAACAAATAAAACTGCAGTGGCTACGCAACGCTTTCCACGCGCTTACTCATTCCCTCTCTCTCATACGCTCTTCCTCGTGCAGAGTGCGCGCTCTAGCGGAGGGGACTGACTTCGTACCGGGTGCAAAAGGAGCGCCGCGGCCTTTGCCGCGTCTCACAACTTTCCCGCTAGCTAGAGAATGTTTGGTGCCAAACTGTGGATTCATGCAGAGTCCGTCTGAATTCAGCTGCTCCGTCAGTCAGTCGGGAGGAACTCTTAGATATCAGAGACTAAGATAATTATCGTAAACGGATTTTTTGTGCGCACTCCGCTCCTACTGGATAAAGTGTAATTAAACTTCCGACTCCTCAAAACTAAAAATCATATGGCATCTGAAATTCGAAAGATAAGGGAATACCATTAACGCAGATTCATAACTAATGATCTTATCCACTTGAATTGAATATCGCTGCGAAGTGATTACTATTATTATAGTCGGACTGAAAAAGAAACATTCACCCTTGCGAATGATTCTCCCACTTCGTGCTTTCCGTCTCTATCATTTTCATTTCCCGAATCTACTCGAGTGCTCAACACCATCCCTATCTCTTTCTCTCTCGCTCTTTCTGTAGCTCTCTCCCATTGTGATTCGTAGCTCGGACGTGTGCCTCGATAAAAATGTTCCGAAAAGTTTGTTTATGAAGATAGTGTTCAGAATTGAACCTCTATATCGTATAGAAACTAGTAACGCTGGTTTTTTTTATAGCGACAGAGGGATATTTGTTAATGTTGTGGACTGATCGTCAATCTTCATAGGTGTATCAATTTTGGAACAGATTTTCTATCCCATTTATCTAATAGATCATCTATTTGGATCCAGTTAAAATTCATTGGAGGAAAGAGTGCGAGAGGGTTTTGGTTTCTTTTTTATATTTTTGCGAAATTCAAGTCATTCATTGACTTCTCCTCAAAATTTAGTAGGAGATGCCAGTGTTGCTCTTGATCCAGTCCAAGTAGCTGGTCAGGCGGGTGAAGGCAGCGGGGTAGCCCTTCGCGCAGCCAGCAGCAGCGCCGAAGGAGGTAAGACCAACCTGGACCTTGGAGGACTCGAGCACCAGTGGGCCGCCGGAGTCGCCGTTGCAGGTGGACACACCGTTGGGGGTGGACACACAGATGTTGGAGGCGGTGACAATGGAGGTTCCGTAGGTGGCGGCGCACACGGAGTTGGTGATGACCTGCAGCCTAGCCCACTGCAGGTTGTTGGTCACACCGGTGGCAGAGTCGGAAATCTTGCCCCAGCCGGAGGCGATCACGTAATCACCGGCGTAGGTGGAGTAGGAGCTGGCGACGGCTGGGATCTTTACGGCCTGGATCTTGGTGCTGTACGAGACGGCGGGGATCTTGATCAGGGAGATGTCGTTGCGCAGGTTGGCGCTGTTCCAGCCGGAGTGAATGATGATACCGGAGCTGGCGATGGTATGGGTGACCTCAGCGGAGGTACGGACGGTGGCACCCAGGTAGACAGTCACGGACTGGACACTGAAAGCGGAGGGTAGGAGAAAGATGAGCCCTGAGATCCTCAGAGATCCTGGGAAGAGGAGACACTTACCCATCGGTACAGTGAGCAGCGGTGAGCACATACTGGTTGCCGATCAAAGAGCCACCGCACCAGGCGCTGGAGATAGCGTTCAGCTTGAGGGATAGTCCCACCTGGTAGGGGAACTGGCCAACGGTGGCAGTGCTTCCTCCGGTAATGCGACCCTCGATGTTATCCTGGACGGGCATCACGCGGTTGCGGGACACCAGCTCGGGCTCGGGGAAAGCCGAAGCCGAAGCGACCGCCAAAGCAAGAATGATCAGGAATTTCATGATGATATTGTTGCGTGTTCAGTTAAGGGAACTAAACTGATCTTCCATGCCAGAGTGCGGGTCTTTTATAGCACCCTTAGTTGGGCGAATCGAGCGCCGTCTCCCGATTAGGTTGCATTTCACAAATAGAGCTCCTCCGATTAGATATGACACTGGCTACGCGTAGACATCATCAGTTCTCACTGCGTTATCTTAGGAGATTTGTGCGGAAGATATCGATTGAAGATTGAGCAGAACTTTGGGCACGCGGCCCCAAAATGACTCTCTTATTTTACCCCCGAGTTCTCTGGGCAGAAGTCCAAGAGGGAATCGGGGTATATCTGAGTTCCCATCTAATCTGGGATAGGACCTGCTCCAGCTGGGATCTTTGCCTGGCGGCTAATTAATTTGATTACTTTTGGAAAATATCTGCAGAATTAGCAAGGGTTTGCTTTGTTTCGCTCTTGACATGTGACGGTGACGGTGACGTCTTCTCCTCGTATCGGACTTTATGGGTCTTACAGAGGTGGTTCTGTTCTGACCAACTATCTTATCTGTTCGCCCTCTTAGGAGCATAGAGAGCGGGCCTAAGCTTGTGGTTCCTGTGGTTGTTTACCTTGGGCTTTGCCAGAGGTCAAGGGGTGGGTGGGCAGATGGGTTGCTGCAGACTTAGGCCTTAAGTCCTCAAAGAGCACCTCCCGATTGATGTTCGCTCTGATTTCGGAAGCTCCTTATGTCTTGTGCACCATTTCACAATCGAAATGCCAAATTAATCAATCAATGATTGTGTATCTAAAGTAAGGGAGTGCATTGTCTCTCTATCCACCGCTGTCTCTCTCTAGTTTTTGTTTGTTGTTTATAATAAATCAAAAAAGTACAGTTGTTCTTGCAACCGCAGATACCCGCCGCAACCCCCATGTCCGACAATTGCCGCGTGATTTGGCGACGTACATTGCCATTTCCTAGAGGCGTGTCAGCTCGCCGCAGAGCTGCGGTTAATGGCCCATTCAGATGGCCAATTAAAGACGATTAGCCCCAATATACCAGCAAAAAGGCAGTACTCGCAAGCGAACAATCAAAAACGAAGAGACAGGTTCAATTTCAACATTGAATTCATTGGAATTTCATTCATGGGAATGATCCTTTATTGGCCCTCTTTATTGGGTTGTATTCTTGCTGCCAAATTGGCTACCGAAATTCTGATGTTCATTGTTATTTATCCGATACAATTTCCATTCCATTCGAAGGGCGAAAAGCAGCCCCCTCATACTCGTAAAAAATACCATTTTCACCCAACCGAAGAGAGGTCTCTCTCCGGTCCGGTCCACTGCTGACTCCGTTTCATTGTGTGTGTGGCTTGCTGCTGCTCAAATTGGTTTTATTGTCTGTCTGGTCTGCCCACCGGACTATATTGTTTAGCAATTAATGGCCGACAATTAGGCGTTAATTGCATTTAGTTGGTCATTCCCGTTTGCTGTCGGATCCATGGCAAATATGCGGTTATCCTGGTGTAGACAGTCGGGGCACCCAGCTCACAGCCCCCACTGCTCCCGAACGAGGTTACCCCAATCAGGTGGCTGACATTGTGCCACTGATAGACCAGGGGGCCCCCAGAATCGCCCTCGCAGGCGCCACGACCGCCCCGTCCGTCGGTGCACAGGTGACGCCGCGTGCTAACCAACCCGGGCAGGAAGGAGCACATGCATCGCTCCTGGTCGAGCACCTCCACATCCAGATAGTGCAGAAGTCGGGTTCTTCCCACGGCCGAGTCTCCCAAGCTGCCCCAGCCCGAAACGGTCACTGGCTGCCCCTCGAGGAACTTTTGTTGCATGAACTCCCCCGCCAGGGCGATGGCCTGCACTCGATCTGAGGGGATGGCCTTCCTGGGCAGGCGAATCAATGCCAGATCATTGTATGCCCCGAAGCCCAAGTAGCCCGGATAGACCCTGAACGCCTGGTGCGACACGAGAAACTCTTCGGCGGCAGCTCCTCTTTCAGCCAATCGAATGACCCCCAGATAAACCCTGGCCCTGATGGCATCCGTCAGGCAATGGGCAGCCGTCAGAACGTATTGGAGAGTGACGAGAGAGCCCCCACACTGTATGAGGTCTCCGTTACTCAGCTGCACGATCAGACCTACTTGGTGGGGGAACATTCCTGCGTCGGCCAGCTCTCCGCCAGCGATGCGAGTGCTCACTGGAGATGTCTCCTCCTTCTTTTCCTCAAACTTCTCGCAGAGAAGGCGATACTGCTCGTAGCCAATCTGCCAGCGACGCTCCATGATCGTCTCATCATCGGAAGTGTCATCGTCTTCCCTCTGATCTGTCCAGTCCTGCGATTGCGATAGCCCCCCCATTAAGATTAGCAACAGGAAGAGTGCTGTAATCGACTGGTGATTCGCCATCTAGTACGCGTACGAGTACGAGTTTTTATGAACGTGGAGTGTGTCCGTCTGAGTGGGTCCTCCACGTGGAGTACTGAGATGGGTTCTTGTTCGTTTGTATGGAGTTTTATAGTCGGGAGCGCGTCAGCGTCACCGTCACCGTCAGCGTCTTTGGTGTGTCGGGCGGCACGTGTCTGTATCCCCAGTCTGTTAATTGAATTTTCTTGGGTTCCCATTGCAAATTATATACGTGGCAGCAGCAGCGGCAGCGCCAGCAGCAGATGTTTGGCATTCAGTTCCTCAAGCATCCATGTAATTGCCGCACGTTTTGGCGATTATGTTGCTTAGGTTAGGCCTTCGACAGCTCCACCACCATCGACAGCACTCCACTCCACTCCACTCCATTCATTCTGCTAACTGCAGCTCCCTTAATTGCTTTCGGCTCATTCATTTAGCCGGCTTTCAATTGCATGATGTTCCGTTGGCAGTGTCTGGGTCTTAATATTTACTACCACCAACTGTCTTTTTATCAACGAGCTTTGGTTATTATTTATTTGATTTACTGCCTATAAGAGTATTTGTCTATAGAGTATATGTACTTTGCCATGTGAAATACCCATTGATAGTGCACCCGGAGGTAGACAAAGCACGATATTATTCTGTCATTCAGTTTTACAACGATCGTAAATGAATTTTCAAGTGTTTTTCCCTTTAATATGTTATTTATTTAATTAGAGATTATAATGTTTGTAGAAATCTAAGGCGATAACTGGTTCTGTGGAGGGGGCGCTGGGGGAACCTTGGGAACTCTACATACCCATTAGAAGTTCTTTTATAGAGATTTATTAGCAAAAAATATACAAATATTTTTTTGTCTTAGATTATATTTTTCAACTTTTGAGGGTCAATTGATAAACCTTATCTTCTTTGAACAAACACCCTATCTTTAAATAAAGATTCTTATCCCGAATTATCAGCTCTCTAACTTGGGGAATTCCAACACTCAACGAAAAAATAGGAAATAGGAAAAATAGGAAAATGAAACACACCCATATTTAAATTAAATATTTGGGCTTAAAAAAAAACTGGCATTTACATTGATTTAAATATAAAAAAAAATATAATGTAATCTAAATAAAAAACACTTTAGAATAAATACTCTAATGTTAGAATATAATTGAATAAAATGTCTTTTCACGACTTTTACGGTCAGAGCAAATCTATAGTTTAAATTTTTTTAAACTTTACAAATTAAAAGTATTTTTTATCTGGGTATATACCGTCTTTGGGTGGGTAAATCCGTTTAATATTATTATCATAACTAATCCAAAACCTGAACCGTTCCAATTAAAATTTTGTTGTTGGCTAAAGATGATATAGTAGGGTATTTGTTTTTGTTTGGAAAATGTGCTTAAATTCCAAAAACATCGCCCATATTTTGGTAACTTTTAAGATAGAAAATACAATTTCTAGGAATACGTGTATTCATATCTTAGGGAAGCTACTGAAGCTACTGATACGAGTACTGCCACTTCTTATCGAAACTTTTTTATTATTTGGAAATGTATTCCCGGTTGCCGAAAGGAAATGCTCCAAGTGGAGAACACTCTCCCAAGCATTGTTTGACTTCCATCCAGAAGTGGAAGAACTTTTGTTTGCTCTTTGTTCAATTTTTATTAGATACCATTTGTTTGCGTGCCTCGAATGGAGCCACTTGCCAACCTCCCCGTTGTTCCCCTGCACCCTCTGCACCCTCTGTCCCCTATGCTGTCTTTGTGTCCTTGCCTGTTGTTTTCCCACTACTTGAGGCCGAAACCTTGGAGGTTGGCTGCGTGGAGGAGCTCTGTTTTTATGTTTATGCGGAAATCTGCAGAAATTGTGTCAATATCAATAAAATTAGATTAGTATCGAGACGACGGCAAACAGCCAACCAAAGTGTGGCAGGCAACAAATAAACCCCACCCCAGCCCCAGCCCCAGCCCCCTCTCTCCCTTAACCAATTTCATGTGTGTGCTGTGTGTGTGTGCTGTGGGGTCTGCTTCCGTTATTGCCGAAGCTCACTTCCGACTACGGAGTGTGTCTGTGTGTGAGGGAGGGTCTGTGTATGTGACAAATGGTTAAATGCCTTGAAAATTGTTGCAATTTTCATTCATCCCGGAATCGGGGGGCCAGAAAGTATACGGACCAGGCCAGACCGGGCCGGGCCGCCACACTTAATCTCAGTTAATTTTCTTAATGCAAAAGTTTTTCCCACTCTTCACTCTCCCCATTCTCTTTTTCCTTTTCCCTGTTTTCTTTTTTTGGTAGGCTCAAAAATTGCTTTTCACTTAATTCTTTTCGGTGCTGGTGGAATTTTATGTTTCGACCCAATTTTCATAATGCGCAAATTAGAAAAGTTTTGCCCGGGCAAAGTTTCCTCTATTGGAATTTTATTTGTGTTCTCCCTTGGCTTACAGTTCGCTTTAAAGTGGAAACCCTGGGATTGGTTTCCCATTCACAACATTCACAACAATCCCAACATTTACGTGGGGCATTATCGCCGAGCTTTTCCTCTTGCATTAACAATTGTGTCTCCATTTCTCATCTGGTGATGTAATCTCTTATATAAACAGAGCAGCGCTTCGGCGCGCTCCAACACTTTTCATTTTCATTTGATGTCCTGTCCGACTAAGAAAAACATTTGCACAATTGGCAGCGCCAGAACAAGGACATAAAATGGAGAAGCACGAGAGTGTCGGGCTGTGCTGGGGCTTGCTGGTGGTCGGGGTTGGGGTTGGGGTAGGGGTTGGTGGTTGTGACAGTCGTCGAATCTCTGGTCCTCCCCCACACAACCGAATCACGTGACGAATGATTGAGTGCACTTCTGTGTGCGCTTTTTCACTTAAAATGTGCGATTTCAATCACTAAAAGCAAAGGTACACATCGGAAAATCGAATCAGCCATGGCTCACTGCGGCTGATGGAGTTCCTCGAGTGCCTTTCACCATTCGCTGTTCGCAGTTCGCTGTTCGGAGTTCGGCATTCGCTCGATTCGAAGTTTTTGGCATTCGAAGGACCATTAACCGCAAGGTGACTGCGGCTTTTGGGCTGGATGGGGGGCAAAAACAAAAGACATTCCCAGTGCAGTCGAAAGAGAGAGACGGAAGGGGAAGTTGGCAATAAAATGCTGAAACAAGTTATGTGCAAAATGTCCCGGACACGTGATGGACTTTTCAGAAAAACCAAAAAAAAAAAGCTTGGCAACAGAGAGGGTGATGAGGGGGGGGGGGGGGGGGAGTGAGTAGAATGGGACTTTCGCTAAACATTCCGCACATCAAAACGACGCGCCACTTAACAAATCCCAAGTTGTCGTTGCGTGCCACGTGACTGGCATACGGAGAAGACCGACGAAGGACGAGAAAGGAACTCCGGGGCAGAGCACCGAAAACAATAGCTCTGCTTTGGCCTGTCGGAATGTTACTTGTTCGCTTGTTACTTTGGGGAGCAGTATCTGGACGGGCCGGCAGGAAAATGCCGGCAAAACGCTTTCACGCACGCTCGCCCGGCCAGGCGACCTGCCGCGCTTAATTTCCGCTTGTAATGGACGCACGATAAATCTTGGCAAGCGTTTCCGAATCTCCAGGAGGACTTTTCCCCTGCACGCAATCGAAATACATCTTTTGTTTGGGCTTCCTCCTTTCAGGGTCTCTAGCCAGCTTGTTGCACTTGAAAAAGTGCCTGGCGATTTATGGGGAATTTTATTAATTTCTGGGCAAGAGAGAAGATGTACACACACTTTCCAGATTTTGGTACAGCAAATATTCAAGTATTCTCCAATATTCTAGTATTCAATAAATATTAAATATTCCATCAAAATATTACCATTTTGTCTTTGCTTTGGGCTACGATCTGCAATTGATTCAATTTGTTCAGCACAGACTCTGATATTTGTTCGAAAATACTTTAATTTCAATCATGTTTGGCCTACAACTTTCTCTCTGCCCCTTTATAGACGCAGCCGCAGACGCCGACGCAGACCCATCACTTAAAATTGGAAATCCTTTTAACTTGCAGCCGCAATGTGCCAATTGCCAGGGCAATTTTTATTGTCGCCCCATCGTTAGTCACAGGCTAAGAGCGTTCGGGTAACAACTATTGCCAAGGCCCCGTATCCGTATCCTTTTACCCATCCTCCAGGAGTCCAGGAGCCCAGGAGCCGAGGAGCCCAGCCCACCTGTGCGTGCCGCTTAAGCCGGCGATAAGGCGAGCACATTTGGTGCGGCAGCGAAACCCCTTCGAATCCTGGATCCAGAATCCTGCTGGAACCTGGAACCTGGAACCGGCTACGTGCCTTTCTTTGCGGCTGCGATAAATTGCTATTGGTTTGCAGTTGGGCCAAACGGTAAAGCTGCTAATTTATTAGCCAAAGCGACAAACAAAGCATAAATAAGCAGAGGAGAAAGGGAGGCGGCAGAGTTGTGGCATGGCAGGGTTTCCGGATAGCAGGTTCCATCAGTCTGACCTTAAACATTCGATTCCATTCCCTTTCCACTCTTTGTCGCTCTCGTTTTGGCCATTTTGGCTTTAATGTGTCCTGGGTCCTCTGTCCTCTGTCGTGTGTGTGCTAGTGTGTGTGTGTGTGTGAGTGTGTGCAAGTGGCATATAAATTTCAATGGGCATAAGAATCCGCTAAGCTTTGGCTTTTCTCTCTGTCTCTCATGTGCCACGCCTACAATGGGGCGTTAGGGTTTTACACTATGGGAATAGTAGTCTGAATGTGTGTGTGTGTATGTGTATGTGTCAAACAATGGGACAACGGCAACGACAACGACAACGCATATTCAATAATGTCGCTTTCAACTTTTATACTTGGAAAATGCAAAAATCTGCATGCCACAAAGAGAGCGAAAAGCAGGAAGAGCTGTGGCATAAAGGGGAGCGAGTTGGCTAAACACATTCTCATGCATTTTACAATGTTGCCAAAGCCCGTCGGACTACAGTTCTTGGCTGTGAACAATAGAAAAACGAATTAAACAAAAAGCCACGCCAGCGGCAAGTTCCCGCCCCCTCCTCGCCCCCCCACAGTATGCCCGTGTGGCTGTGTGTGGCTGTGTGTGTGTGCAACAACAATAAGTAGAGAAGCAGCAGCTGCAACAATGGCGAACAGCAAAAATGAATGTGCGATTCCAAAGTGTGTGTGTGTGTGTGTGTGTGATACGGAGTGGAGAGCAGAGGGTGAAGGAAAGTGCAGGCAGAAGGCGAAAAGCAGAAATGTTCTACTGTTGCTTTTACTGGCTTTTGTTCGCCTCAGCACCTACGACCTGCCTCTCTACCCGCCACATCCCTTGCTTTTGTTGTTGCTGTTGCATTAGCAGCCATAGTGCATTAAAGTGGCACGCCCAAGCATGTGCGCTCACTGAAAGAAATTACTAGATGGAGAAAAAGCCAAGAATATGCACCAGAAATGAAGAGGCGCCTAGCCAAAAACTGCGTACTTTATTGTTGGATTCTGGGGAGCGACTCAGCTGAAATGTCCAGCTGAATTACAGTCCTGGGCTAGTATTAAGGATAGTATGGGATAAACTACTTCCCTGTGGCACTTTTTCCCTCAGTGTACGTCTCTGACTGTGCATCGAATGTGGAGCTAAGGAGCAGAGCGCCTGCAATCGAAAGCCATCGTTGCTGAACAAGATTTGATCAGATTCCGATATCAAACGAGTGTGTGTGTGTGTGTGTGCATAAATGAGACCAAATGGGATATTGATAGTCCAGAGAGAGAGAGCGAGAAAGACAGAGAGAGACGAGGACGACGACGAAGACTTCTTTTGAGTTTAAAGATGGTTGAAATTCATACCCAAATCTTAGCTGCGACTCATATACCCCCTGGATACCCTCTAGGGTATTTGTTGATACTTTCCGTTTCCGCTTTTATAGCTTTTGTTTTATTTTGCAGATTTTTTCGCAGCAGCAGAGCAGCACTTACAGTTGATCGAACTGCGATGGCAGAGCAGAGCAGAGCAGAGCAGAGCAGAGTGTTCGTTTTGGAAAAGTTTCAAGTGCCAGAGCAGCCGTCACAGTTGCACCACCAACAGCTGAAAACTCCACTCTCCGAGTGCTCCGTCACTTGAAATATGTTGAATTCTGGTCAATAGCATGCAATTTGGGTTAGGCAAACAAGTGAACCCGGTCAGACCCCGTCAGACCCCGTCAGAGCCCGGTCAGACCGCGTCTGGGGGCCCTGCTCCTTGTTGGGTGTGGCCAAACATTATGGCATAATCAGGCGGGCGCTGCCTCCATCCCACAGCTGCCATCCATGTTCACGTCTGCTGCTGCATTCAATTGGCCATGGGGCACAACGCACGAGGCGGCTGTCTGCCAATTGGCCGAAAAATGCCGCAAAAACATATTTGGCAACAGTGGTGTGGCCGCTGCAGCAGCAGAAGCAGCAGCAGCAGCAGCAGGACAAACGGCTCCTGGGTCAATGTTGATGTTGGTTTTGGACACGAGACGGCGACTTGGTTGCAGTTGGGCCATAAAATCAGGCAGTCAATGAGCCAAATAGCCAAAATAGCTGTTATTGTTAGTGCCGCAGCCCGGCAAATTAATGAGGTGTCCTGTTTAGACCATCAGACCAGGCCAGACCAGGCCAGTCCAGGCCTCTGTGCCTAATCGGAATCGGAATAGGAATAGGAGCTGGAGCTGGGGCACCGGCTTTGCTGCAGGATTGTAATTGAACATGTGGGGGAATGGTAATGGTATCCCCCAAGTGCAGACATTTAAACGGATTGGCAATTGTCTATAGAGCAAGAGCTTTAAGGACTATCTTCGTGGAAGATTGCTCTGGCTATCTGCACAGCTTTAACTGGGTATCTATCCCCCCTGCAGGCACTTTAATCTCTGATGTGGCATTAAATTTAGCCGCTTTCTTGGCCGCTTTTGCGACTCCTCGATTGCCTGACAGGCCAACAACAGTCCCCAGACAATATTTGCATGAAAACTGTTACTGACACTTGAGCATATTCCTGCCAAAAAAAACAACAAAAAAACGAAAAATAAAGTAAAGCAAGTGGCAAACTTTCCCGTCCTGTCCCCACTTCTTTTTTATTGTTTTCCGTAATTTTCTGTCGCCAGCGCATTGTTGGATGTTTTAATGACAAGCGGGGAGCAGGGCAGGGCAGGGCAGAGCAGGACTCTGGCAATTGTCGCCTTAATGCCAGTCCAGGCGACAACGTAGACACACACACAAAATGTACAAAAATGTTCGCTGGAGTTTACATTTTTATGGAGGGACTGCCAACTGCCAAAGTTACTTAAGATGCAAGAGCCTAACAAGTTTGGGACAAGATTTTCTAGCTACAGGCAAGAGTAAACCTTTTTTTCGCGCTGCAGGCAGTGGAAATCCCATCCACCATTTCGGTGGAAATGGAATCGCATGAAAGTTCGTTTACCTCGCAGCCATAAAGCACTTATTGCGCATACGCCATGTGTTACAATTGCCAGCCAAAAGAACTTTCAAGACATTGGACAAACACTCTCACTCTCTCTCTCTCTCTGTCTCTGTCTCCGTGCCACAAACATTTTTAATTAGCCTAATGAAAAAGTTGAAATATAAAAGAAGAAAATCTCTTTTCATATTTTTGTGGCCCTGAACAAAGGGGATCCCGGGTGCTGTCGCTGTCGCTGCCGCTGCTGACAAATGAAGAAAACGCAGCGCAAATAAGCAAAGCAATAATTTCAGTCATCCTGCAGTGGAAGTTGCAGCCAGGGGACTGTGGCAGGACAATCTGGCGAACAAAGAAATGCGACTAATGAAAAGCGCTTGCAAAAGGGAGCAGAACTCTGGGTAAATATGAATGACGAACCAACCCAATCCGGAGGGAGTCCAGCCCTAGTTGCCTTTGTCCTTCAACCGATTGGAGCTGTTGGGTATCAGAGCATTGAGAATGTTCAATTAAAAAACTTTCTTCGTGGCTGACAGACAAAACGCTTAAGCCACTTAAGATTTGTGGGTGGTGGAGGGGTTCCCGACCCCACGACCGAGCTCCTCCGATAAGTAGGCATTGCATTATAATTGATTCTCGACGTCTGACTGTTTGTTGTGCCACTCGACCACTTTGGCTTATTAAATATTTAAGAGGGGAATTGTCAAAAACATCGCAAGTGAATGACAGGACATCCCCCGAGCGTCACTCCACGCGCCTTTTCCCCTATTTTCCTGCCCGTTTGTTTGTCCCGCAATAATTGACAAATAAAGTGAAAAAGCAGGGGAAAACTTTTCAAGACTTTTTCCCCATGAATACTTGATGCCTCTTCCACCCGGAGGTGGGGCTGCGGCGTGGGGATGAGGGGACGAGGGGTGGACTTCCGTTTGGCAATTTTCGAAATTATTTAAATGGCAGCCATCGCCATTTTTTTCTCATTTTTACTTTTATTTCATTTACGCACGCCTTCGTGTGTACCGATGCCGATAATTGCAACAAAGCAAAAGTTTCCACCGAAAAAAAAACCATGAAAGAGAAAGAGAGAGAGAGAGGGGGAGAGAAAGCGCCAAGCAGAAAAGTAGACAACACTTTGACACTGAACAGGGAAGAGGGAAGAAGAGGGGAGGTTGGGTGGTTGGGAGAGGGTTGGAAAATTGCCGCTGGCCAGAAAGTTTTCCATTGAAAAGATTTGCCACACACAAGAGCGAAAGAAGGAAAGAAGAAAAGAGAAAGAAAGCAGAAAAATGTGTTTGGGGATAGCTGCAATTAAAAAAAGGGATTACGCTGCTGGCCAGACTTTCGATTTGTCTCCATCCTTCCTTCCTGCCGGTCCTCCCGGTCCTGCCGCTACTTGTTTTCTTTTCATTCTTCGATTAAAAGTTTAGCAAATTAAAATCGTATAATGACGGTGATTAGGTTATAGAACAAATACCATTTGAAGATAACTTTAAAGTTGTACTGCTCGTGGAAAGGCCAGCGAGCGCCATAAATATGGAAACTGTGTCGCCGAACAATAATTAACGTGTGAAAATTTATTTCCACACGCAGCTGCCCCATCGACCAATTTGCATAATGAGGCACGAGACGAGAAATTGATTGTTATTTCCCTCTGTTTCTGTTTCTGTTTATGTTTATGTTTCTGTTTTATTTAAAAAAAAAAACAAACTTTATTTACTCAATTATGTTACGGTAGTGAATTATTTACATATTTTTCGGGGTCGAATTTCATTTGGTTTTGCTTCGCTAGCGTTTTCCATTTTGCTTATATTTAAAATATGCATTTCAATTAGTTATATATTTATTTATTTACGCTTAACAATTGAAAGCAGCAACAACATTTAACATAGATTTTTTGGTTTTATTTGGTTTTTTTTTTGTTTTCTTATTGGTTTTTCATATATATATTTTTTTTTTAATTTTTGAAATTTTTTGCAGTTGAAAAATGTTGGAGGAAAGCTATTGGTAAGTTTGAGAAGAAAATATTCCCTGCTTTAATTGCAAATATATTCCTTTCTTTTCTTTTGATACCAAAGAATCTTTTCCTTAGAATTCTGGGAATTCTTGGAACACAAACAAATATATGGATGATGGATAATCCTTTTCTTTTTAGTTATCTTTCTCACATTTTTCACTTTTCTTGTACACAAAGTTCAAAAATCAATCAATAAAACAATTAAATTTAATTTAAAAAAAAAAACTAAACTAAACTAGAAATACTTTCACCATTTATCAGCTAGGCGTTTCATTTGCAGTTTCTGTGTGTATGTGTGTGGTTTTCTTTTCCATAGAGAGTATCACATTTTCGTGGTATCGATGCCCAGCAAAATTGTTTTGCTTTCGCCCCTTCGAACTTTCGAACTTCCGAACTTAAATGTAATTTTGTGCTACCAGATGATCGATATCCGCCATTAGCTACTGCTGCTGCTGCTCCGACTCGGCGTTCTTGGCGCGCAGATATTTGAGCAGCATTTGCAGCGAATCGTAGGTATCAAAGTCGTCGAGGTTCCGTCGCGATGAGGAGATATTCGTGGGACGTGGCATGGCCAGGGGCACGGGCAGCAGCTCGGGCATCACCGAATGATGGGTGATCAAAGCCTTGAGGCTGGAGAATTCCTTGCGAAAGCCCTGCAGGATGAACGTGTTCATGAGTGAGCTCACCGAGAGAGAGAAAGAGACAGAGAGAGAAGAGATGAGGGAGGTATTCTTACCTTGATTTTGTAGCCCCTGGGGGATCTTAGAATGATATAGTTGGCTATCTTCGGTCCTGGGGGCGAGGGCACCCGCAGTGTCAGGGCATAGCATCCCGGCTTGGAGCTGCTCTTGCGCACCAGAAATGCCCCCGGGCTCTTGCTCTGCAGCACCTCCACGGCAATGTCCCGGGAGATGCCCGCCTGGTACCAGCAGGCGTCCTTGAGGTCAGCCTCCTCCTCCTCCTCGGCCCCCACATTGCTGTGGGTGTTGGCCAGGCTGCTGCTCCGCTGGCCACTGGCTCCCCCCTGGTTCATTCGCAGGCGATTGGCAAAGATCTTCGGACTGGAGTTGGCTGCAGAGGGTAATCAATGAAGAAGGGGCCCCACTATCGGTATAGATCCCGTTCTTACCGCTGCTCGTCTCTCGCAGATAGCGCTTCTTCAGGTTGAACTCGTTGTTGTCATTCAGATTGACGTTGTCCAGCATCGGGATGGCTGTGAGGGACTGACGGCACGAGTCACCGAACTTGCTGTCGATGTAGGAGTCCTCGTTGATGTAGCCATTCGAGTAGACCGGCTGGCTGTCCAGCGGAGCCCTCAAGGGCGTCATGTTGCCCACCAGTGGGCGGGACTCCTCGTTGTGGCGCAGCAGACCCATAGTTAAGCGTTTGACCTGTGGACAGAAATCGAAATCGACTTTAAGCTTTAAGCAATCCCCTCCGAAAAGAAGACGATGGAGATGTACACAGATGTAGATGTAGATGGCAAAGGCGAAGGCGAAGGCAAAGGCAAAGGCGTTCAAGTGGCAACAAAATTAACTACAATTTAAACACCTTGTAAGCCGACAAGGATCAGGCCAGAGGATGCAGTCAAGGGCGGCCAGAGCATGGGCGTGCCCCACAGCCACAGACGTGGGCGGACGGGCGCAAAAAAAGGAAAGAATTTATTACCAAGAACCGCAACGAGACAAAATGCTGGCAAAATGCGCCACCGAAAAAGGAAACTTTTTCTCTGGTTTTTTTTTTCGGCTTTCGGCTGGTGGCACTTAAACAGGAAACGGATGCTTGGACTAGGCATTACTGCTGGAGGATGGCAACAAAGGCAAGAAGAAAAAGTGGCAGAGTGAGGGTCTGGGTGTGGGTGTGGGGGCGAGTGGCAGGAAACGAAGAAAGAGTGCAAAGTGCGCAAGGAAAGGAGGAGGAGAAAGGCGCATAAATTCGTGGCAGACTCGAGAGTCGCGCCCGCGCCCGCTCTCGCTCCCTGTCTCTCTTGCACCCATTGTGTGTGTCTCACATTGCAACCGTCTAAAATGTTGCATAGCAAATGGCGAGGCGTTGGCGATGCGGCCGCTGTGGCATGCTAGGCGGAATTGTGCCGCAGGACACAGAACCCAGGACCAGAAATCAGCAGTAGCAGTAGCATGAGCCAAAAAGAAGAAAAAAAGAGCAGAACAGAATGGAATAGAATAGAGAACTATGTGGAGCAAGTGTTGAATGCTGGTCTGGTTGGTCTTTTGTCGAGTGGCGAAAGCTATCGACTAAGGGATGATCTGTAGGAGGAACACACTCTTTTTCACATTGTGTTTTATTCTATAATTTAATTTGATAGAATTCAAGCAAACTACATTTTCCAAAAGTAGACTGTGGCACACACGAATATACCCCGTTGGCGGCATTTGAAGGGTATTTATTCCGACTGGAACCTACAGCAAAGGGCCGACCGGCGATAATTCAGATGCACTTGTGCGCCGCATGTTGAGATCCGTGTTCCTCTCGTGCCTCCGCCTCGCCTCGCCTTCGTTTTCGGGGTCAGTGGCTTTGAAAAAAGTCTGCCTGGCTCTTCTGCTACAATGCTCTTGTGTCTGCCCCGAAACTAGACTACAGTCTAGGTGCTCCACCTCCCCCTCCGAACTCTCTCTCGGTCGTTTTGTGTGGCATAATTTAAGGCGACATTGACAATGAGATGGTGGCTGTGCACAGCAGCGGCTTTATCCTCCTTCCTGCCTCGTGGTAGTAGTAGTAGTAGTAGTACCTGCTCTGCTGTACCCTACCTCTCTCTCCGAGAGAGAGTCTGACAGCAATTGTTTGGCCATTGCTGCATAATTTAGGAAAAAAAGTGTGCTGTATACTTTCGGGCGCTGCTTACGAGAGAAAGCCCGCCATTGCACTATGGGGAATTTTGCCACTTTTTGTGGCATTAATTAATAACTTCCAAACGAAACAATATTTTTTGATTTGGTTTTTTTATATGAGTTTGTAATAGCAATAGAAAGTAATTTTGAAAAAATGGGCGTGGCAGCCCTTTTTATACAAGGTACTCGAGAGTACCGACTTCATGAGCGCCTAGATCTCAAAGACTATAAAAGCTAGAGCAACACAATTTTGTATCCAGACTCCTGTCCTACCACACTGTTCCAAGTATATTTCAAAAATTCGCCCCACCCCCTTCCGCCCACTCAAAGGACGAAAATCGGTGGCATGCACAATTTTAAAGTTACGAGAAAACTAAAAACGCAGAATCATAAGGAATGATTATATCTATCCAAGTGTTGAATCTGGATCAGATCGGATAATTAATATAGCCACAATGAAGAAACCCATTTAGAGAGGAAACGTTCCCTCTCGTTGAGCGCCTCGATCTGCGAGACTATAAACGCTAGATCAACCAAACTTTTTATCCAATATCCTGTCATATCCCATTATTACAAGTGTATTTCAAAATTTCGCCCCGCCCTCTACCGACCACACAAAGGACGACAATCTGTGGCATCCAAAAATTTAAATATTCGATAAAACTAAAAGCGAGGAACCATTAAGAATGACCATATCTATCAGAACCTTGAATCTGGATCAGATCGGATCATATTCTTGGCCGCATGGGAAACAACTCTGAATTTGACAAACTTAGGTTAGGGACTAAAATATCAAATTTCAGAGAAAGTGCGCAAAAGTGCACATTAATATGATATGCATTTAAAAGAGAATTGAATTCTCTACAATATGTATTAAATCTTATGGTTGGAATAGGTTGGACTCAGTTTGTACGCCTCTTGAAAGACTAATATTTGTCACAAAATGATACTCGTAAACAATTAACAATTACATGAAATATAAGGAGTATTTGTACAGTTTAAAAACAAAAATACATATTAAAAACCTCTTTGATTCGAGTCCATTGTAAAAATTGAACTTAAATTGGTCAGTTACCACCTTTTTAGCTCCTTCAACTTAGAGAAAAATTACTCGTTGTATGAAAACTTGCACATCGCTAGCAAACAGCTGTTTTTGACAGCTGTTAACTTAACAGTGGTTCGCTCTGTTAAAATTTCGACTACATAACATTGAAGACTAATGTTATTCTGGTACATAGCGGTTAAAAATATTTCATTTTAACGACGTTTTGAAAATGGGTTTTGGCCAGAAAAAGTGGCAAAATTCCCCATAGTGCATTGTTTGCATATTTCACGGCGCATTGCACACTGATTTGCGGCCTTGTTTGTGTGTGTGTGTGTGTATATGTTTATTCGTGGGGGATTCCCGGAGAGTGGGAGTTCATTTCTTTTGGATTTGTGCCCCATGCCTGATGATGAAATGAATCGTACCACCAGGTGTTTACCTTCACGGGGAGCGGAGCGGAGCGAATCGTCTCTCTTTTTCGCTATTTGCTTTTCGGCTTTTGCTCATTTCAGGTTTGGGTTTGAGTTTGGGTCGGGGTTTGGGTTTGGGGGATTCATGGGGGGCTGCTGGAATGCTGCTTCCCCAAGAAATACCCAGAAACACTAATTGCCTTGTACGGCCTGGCCTGTTGCCTTAATGAACTGCCACCGAGCTGGACATTAGTGGCAGATGCTGTGCCCCAGAACAGGCAGCACGTGCTCCCACGCACCACACCATCCAAAACAAAATACAGCACGAAAAAACCAACAACAACCAACACTTGCCGCAAAATGCTCAACATTTATGCAAATTTAATAAACTCTGGAACTGGGGCCGGAGCCGGAGCCGGCGCCGGAGCCTGGCAAAAGGCTAAGGAGCCAAACGGATCCCTCATCTCTCTCTTCCTCGGGAGGATGGGAAGGGCGTAGGGAAAAGGTCGGGGGCCAGTTTTAAATCAAATCCACCAACTGGTTTTTGTGGGCGTTGTGTGTGGTGTTTGTGTGTCGGTGGGCGTGTCCCACAAAATATTATTTATGGCTTTTGAGCTGGAAATATACATATATTCCGTGCAGGAAAACACACACATGATACATGATACATGGGTGTAGGCGTGACGAGAGAACCAGGATCAGAACCTACCCGGACCGGGACCGGGACCCGGACCCGGACCCAAACCCAACCAGGCCATGCCACATGTGGCATGCTGATGGCTGTCGCTCAATGTCGAAGCAGTTGCAGTTGCTAAACAAACATTTAGCGGCGTCGAGTCAACAGCATCGATGCATCAACGCCAGGAGGATGTCGGAGGGAGGGTATCAGTAGGGGGGAAGTGGAGTCAGCCATGACAGACAGCGCGTCATTTCCGGCCAGAGGAAGAGTACTGCAAGAGACTGCAGCTGGGGCAAGGATATGCGGGCGACTCAGACTCAGTGGCAACCGACAGCAAACTGCATAATGTGGCAACGCATTTGTCTTTGACTCCTGACTGGGGCTCCCACTCCCACACTCAGCCCCTTGCCCCTGCCCCTGGCCCCTCTCTGGTCGCATGTGCAGCAGTTGGCTGCTGCTTTATTTTGCTTATCTGAAATTGAATCAGCCAGCCAAGCAGCAGTGGCAGTGGCAGCAGGAGACGACTGCTACGACGACAAGGACAACGAAGGCAAGTTGCCTGTTGGGCACAATTAGGGAAGCATCACGCCCCTCTATATAGAGTCCACAACCACTCCACCCCACAAAGGGGAAGCAAAAATTAATTTGCTTATCGGGCCGCACCCTGCAACAGCAACAGCAGCAACAGAATGATGTTATTGACAGGCAGAAGGCGGGCACGCCAGGCAGTATGTTGAACCACAGAAAATAAAAACAAAAAAAACGAGGGAAAAATGAAAACCCCAGAGTGAAAAAAGAACTATGCAAAACAAAAGGATATGCCTGCCTACTGCCTGCTGCCTCCTGCCTGCTGCCTCCTGCCACCATGTGCCGCGTATGCGTGTTATTTGCTGTTGCCGGCGCAAAAAATGTTTATAGCCAAAATTGATTTATTGACAAAACAAGGGGCGATACATGCCAAGAATATGAAAAATTCTCGAACCAAAAGCGAAAGCCTGAACTGAACCCTTTTTTCCTTTGTTTTTTTTGTTTTGGGTTCGACATATGGGAAATGTCAGGCGGAGGAAAACGGAAGAGATAGAGGGTAGCGGGAAGCAGCAGCACCAGTGTCCTTGGCAAGCATTTTGCATGGCATTCCTATTGACAATATTTATGGTTTGCCATTAGAGGCAACTGATTGCTTTTCGCTTTCAATACTTTGCCCCGATGTCGCTGTGCCGATGCCCCGATATACGATTTCAATTTCTCAGAGTGCTGTGTTCTGTGTTACTGGTTTCTGGTGTTTGACTTGGCCTTGATTTGATTTGATTTGATTCGATTCGATTCGACTAACGTTACGGTCCTGCAGTTCTGCTCTGAGCTCCACTTGCTCTCATTCTCTGTCTGCAGACATTTAGGTTGCGTTGCGTTGCGGCCATTAGTTTACAGACGTAATCACCATAATGCGCAATCGAGTCGAGTCGCATTGCTGCCATAAATAAGACAAACACATAACGTATACGCAGCGTGGCACAACACACCACACACCACACACGAGGAGGAGAGTCGGAGAGTCGGAGAGTCGAGTGCAGGAGTCGAGCATGAATAAACTCTCACGTACTTATCGCATAGACTATGCTCGACTGAGCACAGCTGCCGAGACTCCCTCTTCTCTCTCCCGCTCTCCCGTTCTCTCGCTACCTACACACATACTCATGCTCGAAGATATAGTATACGTGTATGAATATTTAAGGCGTTGAATTTATGAAAACAACGTGCCACACAAGTCGAAGTCATCGTCAACGTTGGGAAAGGCTAAAGTTTTGCATTGCTAAAACTTTTCTGCCCCTATCCAAGGCGTGGCCGCCCATCACGTGACAAAGAACAGGCGGGGCGAAACATTTGATAAACATTTCGGGCTGTGGGATGTGGGATGTGGTACGCTCCTCTTCGACATCTACGTGTTATGACACACAGAAAAGAGCTCGAACCCGAACCCGAACCCGAACTCCAACCCGAGCCCGAGCCCGAGCCACAAAAATCCACAAGCAATCCAGCAAATGGTCTGTAAGAACCCAAGGGTTCTCTCAGGGCTTAGCGCGTAGCCGAAAGTTGTCTAAAGTTCTTCTACCAGCGAATACTTTTCCTCCAATAATTCATAACAAAGCGCTGGAAAAAAAATGAAGAAAATATTCCTCGCCCCAAAGTCTTTGAAGGAGTGGCACAAAAAACCAATAAACGATTCGGAGTGATTGCACCCTTATCAAAGTCAAAGCCAATGCCAATGCCACAGCCAGAGCCACAGCCAGAGCCAAAGCCATCAAATATGTTTGATCTTCTCAATGGGATAATGGGGGAAATATTTGTAATACATTTCGTTTAGGAGGAAATCTCCTAAGCAAATCCTAAACCCGACCAAAAAATATTCAACCACTTACCAGAGGAGGCTTGTCCGTCAGACGCTTGCAGTTGTTCAGCTCTGTGGGTGAGTTGTCCTCATCGGAGCTGGGCGTTTGGGCCACCTTCTCGTTGTCATTGCAGCTGGGGATTACAGATTGTTGGGAACCGTATATCAGGCATACTTATAGCCATGAAAGGGTAGTGTATTTATCTCTGTGTGTGTGTGTGTGTGTGTATTGTCTGATGAATGGCGATTAAAGCTTTTGGTTGGAGGGAACTACTACGAGTACTACGAAGCGCGTTTCGAGGGCTACTCACTTGAGATTGGCGTGCGTGAAGAGCTGCAGTGGCCGGCGACGTCCCAGAGGGACTGGCGATGGCGGCGTGGCCAGTCCGAGACCCACACCCACACCCAGACCGTGACCGTGCTTACCTCTGCTAATGGTTGAGACATGCATCGGGGATCGTGGAGTGGTGCTGGTGGTCTGCTGCTGGCGATTGCTGCTGCACGAGGAGGATCTGAAGCGGGCACCGGCTCCCGTCAACACGGCAGCCAAATTGGCGGCAATGCGATTGTCGAATCGATTGAAATAAGAGTTTGAATTGGAGTTGGAGTTTGAATTTGAATTTGAGTTCGAATTTGAATTGGAATTGGAATTGTCGGCCGTCGGGGAGGAGTTGCTGCTGCTGCTGGTGCTGCCATTCCGGTTGTTGCCGCCTGTTGTCATCGTAGCTGCTGCTGCTGCTGCCATTCCTCCTGCTGCTGTTGCCACCGCTCCCCCTGTGGTGGTCGTCCTGCCACTGCCACTGCCACTGCTGCTGCTGGTCTGGTCATAATCCAAATTATTGTTGGTTATCATTGCGGCGGCTTCGCTTTTGGGCATTAACTTTTGGCAGTGTTTTCCACTCTGAATTATGTGCGCGTATAAAAACGCTGCGGGCGGCTTTTGTCGCACTGCGTGTCGCCCCCAAAAATACAGGACACAGGATTCAGGATTCAGGACATCGGCACCACTGGCACCACTCACCACCAGAGAAGCTTTTCAACGTCGACGTCGACGGCACCGGCTTCGGCTTCGGCCTTTATTAAATTTGACTAGAGTGGGGTCCGGTGGGTGGTGGGTGGCAGATGGGAGTGGAGTGGAGTGGGGTTGGGTTGGGTTGTGGGTGGCTGAGAGTCTGTGAGGCTGTGCTCCAGCCGCAGGGGTTCTTTGGCGGCTTCAATCCCGCAAACTGCAGGCGACGCAGGACGAAGGACAGGACCACGACGATTCGCAGATTTAAACACAGAATTAATTCAAGCGGAAATTGGCAACGAAGTGGGTGGTGAGACGTGGGAGTTAGGAGGAGGGAGGGAGGGAAAGCAAAACAAAAATGGAAAGCGTGAAGCATAAACAAAAAAAAGGGAATGAAAATGGTCAGATAGCAGAGGGGGGAGGCGGGTGTATGCATGCACGAGGCAGCGATTGAAAGCGAAAACGCAAATGAAAACGCATAAAAGACGAGACCAATTTTTTGGGGGAGAAGCCGCAAAAATGCACATAAATAGGAATAGAAAGAGAGACAGAGGCAGAGAGAGAGAGATAGAGATAGAGAGAGCGAGGAAGATGGGTGAACAGGGGGGATGGCATTGATGTGGGTGTAGTGGGGGTGGCAGTTAGCGGGGGGGATGAGCAGCACAGGGGTTACCAGCCATGACGTCATACCAGCATAAAGCGCATAAATAGCAGGATTTTCGCAGGGATTTTCATGATGATGAAAATGATGATGTTGTTGTTGTTGTTGTAGTTGTTGTTGTTGTAGAGTTTTATTGTTGTTGTTGTTGTTGTTGTGATTGGGAATACAAAAAAAAACAGATTATTGTTTTATTCGTTTTTTGTTGTTTTGCATTTTCCATTTTATGCGATTTTTGATTTCGAACCCCAACAATTTTCCCCAATTTTCCACAGTTGAAAGCAGGAGGATTTTTGTTGTTATATTTTTCGCCAATTAGTTGCCAATTTTCGTTTTCGCATAAGATTCAAGTCGGGGATTGTTGGAGTTTTTTGCAGTTTTTCGTTTTTCGTTTTTGGTTTTTGCCAATTTCGTTTCGTTTCGTTTCGGGTCAAATTTCATGTAAATAAAGAGTGGAAAAATATTGTCGATTTTGTAGAGCATGTTTTCCGGTCACTTTTTGCTTTTTGCTTTTTGCAATTTTAAAATTTAATTTTAAGCGAAAATTTGCATTGAAAGTTTCGGTTGGAAAGCGAGAGCTGTTTTGCTTTTAAAGTTTGTGTTTTTCTTTTTGCAGACACTTGTTTTGATAGGGCGAAAGGGAAAATTTCAATGCAAATTCGTGGATGGTTTTTATTGTTGGTTTTTTGTACTGGGTGGTACTGGTATTGGTGCACTCACATTGGTTCGGGGGGAGCGACCAGACTTTTCATTGAGCCTTCCTCCAGTGGGCCACGTTCACAGGCGAAAGAAGATGAGAGGGGCTGCTGCAAGAGAGGAGAGTTCGATTTAATTAAAATCAATCCCAAAGCATTGCTCAAGTCATTTTACGTGTGTGCGTTGCGTAGGGGATGTGTGCATGTGTGTGTGTGTGGGGTGGCTGCTGTTCTATAGCAATCATTAGACGTTCATAGTCAACACCTCATTAGGCGACTAATCAAGCGTACGCTGGGCACGAAATAACAACCAGTTCGGTCCACTGGCAACAGATTAAAGAGAGAACCAGCCCAGGTCCAAGCTGCAGACGGAGGAGCAGCCGAAGGCGCTCCGTGCTGAAGCCGGAACAAGGCGCCAAGCCACAGACACTAAACAAAACCAAAGCAAATCATCAAGATTGCACCCATGAAGGAGGAGACACAACTAGAGATGGCATCGTGTCCACGCGGAGCGACCGATCCCAGCACGAAGCTGGAGTGGAGGCCATCCCCAGCGGTGGATGGTGGACGCAATGAAGTAAACAAGAAGACGATGCCATGCCGCAAATAAAACGCACAGATTAAAGGATGCCCGGGTGAAATGTCTTCTTAATTACTTCGCAGAGTCTAAGGAGTGGAGCGGCAGCAGCAGCGGCAGCGGCGGCAGGAGGTGGAGGAACAGGCTCTATGGAGCTAGGGCTGGGAAGGATAAACAAAACTGGGTGGGATGACTGAAGCGTAATTGAGAAGTCGCCGGGCTGGGACCTAGTACTGGTGCTGGTCCTGGTGCTGGTCCTGGTCCTGTTCCTGTGTCTGGCTTTGGCTTGGGCTTTGGCTTTGGCTTGGGCTCTGGTTCCTGTGTGTCTGCAGCGCAGTTTAAGCGGAAGTAATTTAATTAATTACAAATGAAACGGAAACACGACAACGACGACAGGAGAGGGGTCCTGGGTCCAGAATGCATCGTGTGTAGATTGTTTGCTCAATTGGATGGAGCTGAAATGGCGGGGGGGGGAAAGGGAAACCCCATGAAGAACCCGCTTTTGGATAGAAGAACAAGAACCCTCTCTGAATGGATGAACCATGTGAATGGACAACCCCTTTTTAGATGGGGGAAACCCCTCTAAATTCCCTTAACAACAGGAAAACAACAAATCCAATTCTATTTTTTGCATATATGTATGTATGTATGTATGTATGTACATATGTATGCATGTATGGGGGATGCGGCCTAAGCGTTTTTCAAAACGAGAACAACGAAAAAAATTAAGCGAAACTCTGGCTCCCAGCAGTGCAATTAAATTGTTCCCCTACTTCCCACCACAGCAGACCGCAAACTATTCGAAGGCACTGTACGTACGATACACACACCCACACACGCACACAGTAGACAGTGCTGTACGCATTAAGCACAGCTCATTTGCATTGCGGTTTTAATTGCCAGAAAGAGAGGGGCAGGGAGGGGCAGAGAGGTAGAGAGCGAGAGAGAGAGTGTGTGCCATTACCTCGGGTTCCCTGTCCTTCGGCACGGTTCGCTGGCGGGGCTTACAAGGATAATGAAAACAATTTAACGACTCTCTCGACAATTCGCAGGACCAAGGGAAAGTGGAAGGCGGCGCAGGGTCCTGGTCCTGCAAGAGCAATCGAGGCCCAAACCCAGAGCCAAACAGACGGACAGACAGAACGAATTCTGGTTAAACAAATCTAGAATCCCTTTCGCCGCCTCCTGCATTTGCTTTTGCTTTTTGTCATTATTTTGCACCCCTTTTATGCCTTTCCCCTTCCACACCAAAAAATGCTGCGTGCCTGCGCAAAATATTTTCATTAAAATGTCAAAAAAATATTTGAAAATATTTTGCGTAAAATTTCTTAAAAAACAGGGGAAAAAATACAGAAATATGAAAGAGGCAAAAAGCAAAAGGCAAAAAGGACAAGCCCCTTTGCTGATGAATACTTGATCCTTTTCGCTGGCTTAATATTATTTTAACGAAGCGGATTCCCCGCTGAGAAGGGATAGCGAAAAATGGCTGCGCGGAGTGGGTCACTTTTAAGCCGTGCTGATGGCCAGTAATTAAATGCTTGACATGCCTTTGGGGTGTGAGGTTTGGCCGGCCAAAGGATTAGCGCGGCTAAGAGGATGTCAGCGCGGGCCAACTGGCAAACTGCGAGAAATTATGCAGCAAAGTATACGCGTAGGGCGTACAGCAAATGAGCTGCCAGAATATTCTCCCAGTGCAACATTCCCGGCAGGAAGAGAGAATTAACGCTGATGCTGGCATTATAATTATGGCATGCAGTTAAGGCGATTGTTTGCCAGCAAGCCAGGAGCCAGGAGCTGAAACTGAAACTAAAGCTTAACCTGCAGCTGTCAGGTGTACTCCAGGAGCAGACTCCCGGGGAAGAAACGCTCAAGATTTCCCACTCAGTTTCCACTTTATTCTGGCCATAATTACCCGTTTTATTGAGGCGCGTGGAAGCTGCTCCTACTGCTGCTGCTGCTGCAACAGGATGTTTTGCTGCTGCTGACTCATTAAATATTTGCAAATTCTCAATTTGCTTAAGTGAGCAGCAAGGAATAACAATCCCAGAATAAAATCAAGAAGCCTAAGCGAAAATATTTGCACAGAAGAAAAAGCAAACAAGAGCCGGGGCCATGAGACAGCAGGAGATGTTCTTCAAATTAAAAGAAATCAAAATCATATGAGAATTTTCAAGTGATTGCCGCATGTGGCAAGGCAGGACGGGAGGCTGGCAGGAAACGCGGGCAAACATAAACAAGCAATTTAACAGGCACTCCCACACCACACACACACACACACAGGCTGCTTTGAGGGGGGCATCCTTGGATGCAGGAGGCAGGAGCTCGGAGCAGCATGGCAGTCGGAGTCGGAGACTCCATCGCCAGTTGGCAAACAAACGAAGCGTTCAGGCGAAAAAGCCGGAGAGAAAAAAACTCGGGCAGCCTCGAAACAAGCAAAGCGTTTTATGTGCCGACAACATGGCCAACATGCATGTGTGTCTGTGTCTGTGTCTGCGTGGGTTTGTGGCACCGCAGATTTCTCACACACACAATCTTAAAGTATGCCGCAAGTTTTTCACGCTCTTTGTTAATGAAATTTTAATCAAGCTGCCGCTGCCGCTGCCTCTGCCTCTGTCGCTTTTGCTGTTGCTGCAAGCGAGAAAGAGTTTTCCTGCCGACTAAGTTTTCCCCAAGCACACATACACTCTCTACTCCCTGCTCCTTATTCATCGGCGGCTCCTTTAAGCAGGGATTCTTTTCTCTCTTCCTTTTTTTTTTGCCAAATAGCCAGCAGCTTCATTAGCACTCACCCTCTGCTGTGGCTGCTGCCACGCGCTGCGTATACGTAATAATTTATTTAAAATGCAATTCGTTTATGCCAGACATTAATCATTCGACAGTAAACGATAAGACGTCGAGAGTCACGTTCTGAGGCCGGCTGCATTTATTAACAATTTACGTCATAAATAAAATTGAAAAACATTCATAATGTCAAACAGAGACGAGACGAGAGACGCGAGATGAGGAGAGGAGAACGTGAGAGCATGGACTGATGGCAATTTCATAAATTACAGGGACAGAGAGAGAGCGAGAGAGAGAGAGAGAGAGAGTTGTACTGTGGGGTGTGAAAGAGCGTTAGGATCACATAAATTAGACAACAAATTTCCATGCAAAATGGGAACAGCACGCAGGCACAGGTAAATCACAAAGTGGCCCCAAAATGACAACATTACTCGCAAGAGTGGGCTCCAAAATGTGGGAGAGTTGGGCGGTGGGCAAAACACTTTTACTTGCTACGTTTGGTTTGTTGTTGTTGCTGTTGCGGTATCAGGCAGTTGTTTAACATATTTGTGTTTTGCTGTGGCTGTTACGCCTTTTCCTGGCCAACACAGCCCCAGCCACAGCCGCAGCAAACTCCCCAATTCGAGTGAAAAATGTTCGCTTAGCACGGCAAATAATTATTTCTCGCTTACTGCCAACTGGCATGCCATTTTGGCCAGGCTTTAAGCAAGACTGGCGGTCGTCCGTCTGTATTTTGCACCCTCCTCCACCCTCTTCCTCGCCCACCCTCTTCTCGGCTTTGAGTTCATTATGTGAATTTTGAAATTGTTTTTTCTTGTTTTTTTGTTTTGTGCTGCGGGGCACAGAGCAGCAAAAAAAGAAAAAGAAACCAAATGCCAACACGTTGCCGCCTCTCATGGAAGGCAACAGCAAGCATCATCCCCTCGTCGGAAAAGGTGTTGAGTTGAGCCAAATTACAAAAAATTGCTGCTTTTGTTGCTGTGCATATTTTCCTTTAATGATTTGAATATGCAAAGCGGTGCCAGGGCAAAACAAAAAGAATTTTAATTAGTTTTCGCAATGCTTTTCGGCTGCAATTAAAGTCCTGAATTGTTGCCAGAAATAAACAGAACAATGATTATATTTCTGTTATGCGAAGTTCGAAACTTTCGTTCTCCAAAAACAAAAGAGGGCAGAATACATGTCTATCAAAGAAGCTCAAAAGGGAAATATTTCTGGTATGTTCGGCAGAAGGGAGTCTCGAAACTAAACGTTTAAACATTTGAATGCTTAATTTATGCTGGACTAAAGAAAAGCAAATATGCAAAGCAAAGCGAACCGAATTGATTTGGAAATTCTTATGCAATTGGCCGACACAGAAACGGAAAAAGTGGAAAACCAAAGAAACAGAGAGGAAAAAGTGTAAGCTTTGTTATATATCGACCTATTAGATACCTTTTAGGCGGGGATTATACGAACAAACCGTTTAGAAGATCATTCGAATTCAGGATACTACATATCTCTAAATATATTGAAATTCCAAAGAAAATTCGCAGACTTTTTCTCAGTGTTCATGCCTGTATCCGCTACCTCTTAGGGGACTTTAAAGTCTCCAAAACGCTTTCAAAACCAACATACCCTCGCACACCAGAGTACCCGGTATGTAAACCTGAACCAGATCCTGCCAAGATGCCAATAAAGAAAAGAAAATTCCCATTGATTTCTGTACCTTGGCTGGAATTTAAAAGCAGCAGCAGCAGCTGGAGGAGGACGAAAAAAAAAACTATTTCCCATGCAGCAGAGCGGCAACAACAACGAAATAATTCGACTACCTTTCGTTGAATGTCTGGGCAGTGTCCCATGACGTGAACCCAGAAGCAATAAATGTTCAAATCAATTGAAACGTTTTGCCAAAGCCTCACACTCCATTCTGAATCGAAGGAATCGAAGGCAGTGGAGCCACAGTCACAGCCAGAGCCAGAGCCACAGCCACAGCCATCCTCCCCCAAAAGATAAATGGAAGAGGGAGTGGAGTAAGAGTGGAGAAATGGATTCTTGGACAGCTTAAGGCGGCGATTTGGTTAGCCCCAAACAACAGAAAATCGATAGGGGATGCCGAACGAACACCAATAAGGGAAGAATGTCAACTTGTTTGGCACTAGTCCCGTGATGAGCCCAAGGAACAGACGAGAAACGACAGAGTCCTGTCCCATATTCAAGGCTGGCAAACTTGGGACTATATAGTATACATGCGATATATGGACCAGAAATCGACAGAAGTCGACGGCAATAAAACGCCATTTGGTCATAAAAATAGTCGAACGTTGCAGGGGCAAAGTGAATGCGACAACTGCCCCAAGGGGCAGACGTGGTAGTAGTGGGGGCAGGAGGCGATTGGGTGTCCTGTCTGCCAGAGCAAATTACGAATTTTGCATATTGCCATTGGCCAGAGGCCTGGGCCGGTCCTTTCTTTGCCGTTCTGCCTGCTCTCTGGTTTCTTTGCCCCTTTGGCCCATTAGTCATTTCGTAGCCGGCGCTTTGGCTATGCTTGTGCATCTGCCTCCGCCCGGCCGCTCCGTCGCTCGGTCGCTCCATCGCTCGGTCGCTGGCTACGGCTTTGGTGTGTCGCCACTTTGCAGGATGAATGACCCCGGACCCGGCATAGCAGTTGCTGCCGGCATTGGCCCCACGGCCATTTTCCCCTCTGGCAGCGGAAATGGCGCACACGTCACAGGGCAGCAATTTTCATATAAGCGTTCTCCATTTCTTTTTCGATTCATTTTCCATAGACGAGGTCTTTGTGCAGACCATAAGCAAATCGGGAGTGGAATGCATATTATATTTATTTAGTGATAGAATCGTGTCTGGAAAAGGCACGAAATACAAGAGGGTTCGGTTTACTTTGGTCTTACACCAGAGACAGACTCAATCCAGTCCAGATGTGTGACAACATCCATAAATACGACGGGTGCACCGGAATTACATCCTGATTTTGATACAAATGCGGCGATGCCGAGCAATTTGTTCTCATCTTTGAGCACCAGCGGTCCACCAGAGTCCCCTTTGCAGGTGGACTTTTTCTCATGGGAGCCAACACACAATTGGCCTTTCAAGTCAACTCGGTATGCTCTTTTACATTCGGATTCATCGGCGATGATGAATCGGCGGCAATGACTGACTGACCAGGCCTAATCGCTCTGCCATCCCTGGGTGATGACAGGGGAATGCTTTGAATGTGATCATTGAAATTAAGCCAGGGAGTGCGAATCAGGGCCACAGCGTAACGGTGAGATGTATTAAATATTTGTCTGTAATTGGGATGTAGATGCATTTCTCTCCCACTGATTTATATTCGGAATTTCGACTTGTTAGATTTGTACCGGCCCCAACCAGCTGTCTGCGCAATGAGCACCCGTAAGTACCCATTCATTGGATATAATGTTGCCACCGCACAAATGTATTCCGGAAAGAAGTCCAACAAGATATGGAAATGGTCCTTCTTCGGCCAGGCACGGTGCAGCTGGTTCAGCTGGAACACACCAGAAGACAGCCATTTAGACGGCTCAAAACATACTCAAACTTAGCATCGAGTTCACTTTCCTTATATACTGTTCTTTCTTACCAACATTCGCCTGTTTTTCTATTAAAATACCACATTCCTTGGCAAAATTTGGAATGTGTGCAATGACAAGACACGTCTCCTGATGAATGATTGTGCAGTGCTCGTATCTTTCTTCCGACTTTCAATTATTGGCTACTTTTTCCAGACATTCTTCGGTTTTAAGTAAAAGTAACACAAATTCCCCATATCAGAGTGGCAACATTTTAAGCCCCTTTAACAAAAACATTTGTTTTAAATGCCTCAATGCACAGGTTGTTCAATTCGTGTGCATTTTGTGTCGTTTATTTTACGTTTAATTGATTTTCGCAGCCGAATGCATCAAAAATGCATGCGTGCGCAATTAATGACATTACCGGAGTGCAGTCCCCATCCCGGCCTGGATGGGACAGAGACAGAGACAGAAACAGAAACAGAGACAAGCGCTCTCATTTTAATAAATTATCACCATTATCATTATTAAGCAAATGGAATACTGAACAGTGAGCTCCATAATGCCAGTGCATTAATTTAATACGAGTTGAATTTAATTTCTGATTGACCGTAAACCGGGGGATAAACTGAATTTTCAAATTAAATATGAAATTCTATTAAAAAGATGAACAAACTTAAGAGAAAATATCTACGGGAAATGAGAAGAAAGGTTTCACTGACAAACTCCATAAATAATTAGTGGAAATGTGGTACATTTGTACATATGTATGTATGTATGTATGTGTCTTCGTGGCGTGGCATGGCCTTGCCTTCAATAACTGGCGCTCCCACTGCTCCCAGGCACCCCCCACTCCCCACACTGCGATCCCATGTAGGTCATAGACTGCGCAAAAAGCGTTGCATACCTTCGGGCTGTCAATTTATTTTTCGCGCTTCGCATGTTCTTTGGCCATGTTTTTCGAATTTCCCCGCTCCGCTTCCCAGCCATCCATTCGGTCTCTGAGGCAGTCTTATGTCCTTGAAATTTATGCGTTCGACGCAGGCAAACCGCCAAGTGTTGAGCACATCGGATGGCAGATAGGCCCAAGTGCCACATGGCATGTAATGCGCTCATTATGTTGCCTCTCCGTGGCACACACACACACACACACACACACACACACACACACGAACCCACATACACACGCACAATCGCATAGCCGAGTAGATGAATGCCACATGCAGAGGAAGCCTACTCCTGGCGCGCCCTTGGAACTGGGCCAATGCGAACGGCATTGTCTTTTGGGGTCTCCTCCAGCAGGAGATAATAACAACAAATTATTACACTTGCCAGGGGACCCTTTTCGGTAGGGGGGAGTTGGGCTTCTTTGGGCTTTCTGTTGTAACTAAATTAAGCATATCGTTGATAACTCAACGCAGATCGGACGGAACACGATAAGCCACAGCAAGTCTTGCTGTATCCTTGTTGGGTTTAAGCCCCAAAGTTGTAATGGGTCCCATCCCAGCCCCCCCTCCCGAGTTGATTCCATTCTTCTTCTACCTCTTGTCCCTGGCCATGGCCTTGAGTGGCCTTTTATCGATTTTGTCATAACCATTTTGTTTAGAAATTTCCATGCTATCTGCATTTCGCTTGCCAATGAGGCGGCCAAGGCCGACAACGAGTGCTGGTGTCATTAAAATATATCCATTCCGCATACGCAATGGTGCCAGCGGTGCTCTTCTGTCACTCCCCGTTTTTATTTTTATTTCATAATTTTTCGTGTCAGTTCCTCTGAGCCATATCTCGTTCACTTCCTCGCAAAACCCAATTGCACTTCCGCACAAAAAAAAAAAACAAAAAAAACAAGCCAGCGAACAAGTTTCGTGGAAAAGCCAGATTATTGCAATCATAAATTTTTATGATTTTTCCATTGGTTGCAGCTCTTGGCGATGTGGCAATGGCAGTGGCAGTGGCAGTGGCAGTGGCAGCCTCGGGGGGCACGAATGCGTGCGAAAAATACTACTCGCATGCCGCTGGAAATTTTATGTGAATTTAATAGCCTTGCAGATATGATGCAGAAAATTATTATAGTCTGCTCCGGCAGTCCTTCGCTCTTCGCTGAAAAGAAGCGATAAAGACAGAGGCAACAGCAGCTGTATAAATACATATATATTTGTTCATATATATATATCGATGTATTGATACATTTTCCCACATCCGGCGGCAAAGTTGTTGTTTTTTTTTCTGCGTGGGCCATTAAAAGGAAATTTAATATAAACTTAGGAAGGAAGATGGGATGACAGGGGCCGTAAAAAGCATATTGACAATGCCGCAAGATCCATCCATCAATCAATCAGGCTTGACAGTGCCCCAGCGGGAGCGGGAGCGGGGCTGTGGCTGTGGCAGGTAAAAAAAACCCAAAAATAAAAATGGAGAAGTAATCTAATCCAATTACTCAACACTGGCAAACAAGCAGCCGAGCAGCCGAGCAGCAGAGCAGCAGAATAGCAGAGCAGGAAGGATTCCATGCAGGGCGCTAATGGACGAGCGACCCCACACGGAGGATATCACATGTCTACGAAAAAGTTAAATAACCGAAGGGCAATCCCAAAGTATCAATAGCCAGGCAGCAGAGACCGACCAGTAGGGCAGGAGGTGTGGATGGGGTTTAAGCCACAGGCACATTTACATCATCCCCAAACGAATGCGTTTGATTATTAACCAACAAAAGGACGGGGGCTGACGAAGTGCAAATCCTGACCAAAAATAACACAAATTGAAATCCAGACGCATTCAACGCGAGTCCTCCGAGGGTTCGGGTTCGGGTTCCTAGCTTTTGTTGTTGCCACGGGGCTTACAAGGCACAAGACGCCCGGAACAGAGCCCGGACTCCCATTCTATTGACGAAATTATCATTTTTGTTGCTTCAATAAAATGACAGGCCAAAATACTAATATGGTTTCATTTTTGCCTCTTCCCCAAATACCCTAAGCAGGCTTAGGCATCAAATTGAGAATATAAGAAGCGGCGGGTGGAAAGCTCTTTGTTCGACGGAGGACACTGCCACAATAGGGGAGGGAAGATCTTTGGCTGAGGGCTGATTGGATGGCAGAACCTTCATGATTATGACGATGATGCTGACGACGATGCGGTGACATTGATAGGATATCGAGGGTAGGGAAAACTATTCACTATTCACTATTCACCCCAACAGACTTAGTCATTCAAATTAATTCAGGGTATACTCAGGAATACTTCGCAAGCCACCCCAAGTGATTTACTTGCCCCGCCATGAGATTCATTTAGCTCTGCCACCGGAACACAACCTTCACCTTTCACTTTCGGCAATCAAATAGCAATTATGCCAGCCCATAGTTCAAATATTTGCCACTGACACTGACACTGACACTGACACTAATGCTGTTGCTGATGCTGATGCTGATGTTGGGATCCCTTTCCCCAGGACACCCGTTTATGTAAATTTGTACGGGTTAACGATTTCATTAAATGCCATACCCGGCTACGCCTTATCTCTGCTGGACGGACAGGCGGCACTGGCTGCTCCTGTGTCATCTCGACTAATTTCAATATCAGCAGCCGCCTCGCCTCCTTCAGGAGCTTGCATTAATTTTCACATTTAGCCATAAGCCGCAAGAGGCGTGGCATTGTTGATAAACCGCCACATCAGAGGAGCATCCGCTTAGCCTTTCCCCCCTTCTCTGGTGTCTCTTGTGACTCTTCTCTCCCTGTCTCTTGTGAATCTCTCTCTCCCATAAGTCTCAACCGTAGAGGCGACAAGTTTCCCCAACAAACACATACCAAATCCTCCCCATCAGGGCCTCCCAGGATGTCCGGGATATGCTCGTCGCACAGGCACAAGCACAGGAGCCCGAAGCCCGGAGGACACATGAACGACAACGGCCAAGGGGTCAATTTGGAGAGCTTCAAAAGGGACAAGAATTTTATAAACTACAGCTGTGGAGGATGGTCTGTCTGTCGTCTGTCGTCTGTAGTCTGTAGTCTGGGGCCAGCATATTTATAAACACATTAAAAACGCTTCACTGGCATCCTGGCTCCCATCTCATATCCCACATTCTCGCAAAGCCGAAAGGATATGAGAGCATGATGAGTTATCAGTAGGGAGGACTCCGACTCTGACTGCAACTCCTCTCTTTTCTCTGAGGTTAGGAGTACAGATACTCCTCTTCTGCCTGAAGAATATGTGGGTAGAGTTTTCCCCTTCGGAAAATTAACACAAAACAAGTCAAAGTCAATGTTTGACGATGGAATGGGGAACGAACACTACTCCTGCTCCTGCTCGTGCTCGTTCTCGTGGTCCTGCGAGTATGGGGGAAATCCCACAACATGTTTGAAAAATGTCAGTTGCACATGAGACAGCTGGGAACCTCAAACCTCAAGAATCTCGGCAGTCATGCCGCACCAGAAGGGGGCACATGTGTGTGTGTGTGATGAGGAATTGCTGCAAGTTGCAGCTGACGGTTGTTAAGCTTGTCAACATGCAGCGACACTAAGTCTCCCCAGAGGGAGAGAACTCGAGGGAGAAGTGCAGGAGGCAGGAGGCAGAAGGCAGGAGACGGGACATGTAGGAGAAGGATCCAGCGTAACAATTGAATATACCGCCACATCCATGCGCTGCATCTCGCTCCTACATATTTTCCAGGTCAAGCCACATTTGACCCGGTTCTTATCTAAAAGTCAACAGTTTAAATGCCATTTAACATTTTATGGCTCAGAGAGAGAGAGAGAGAGAGCGAGCAAGGTCTGCGGGACGTTAGGGAGACCATAACGATTTGTAACCTTCATGTTAATACTCTCGTCGAGTTATTTATGTAAATTACTTGCAACTGCAATGCCAACTACTTGGAGGATGCTGCTGCTTCTGGCCAAGCTCTGGCTCTGGCTCTGACTCTGGCTCTGGCTTTCTCCTCGTGCTGCTGCCAGCGTTCATGTTTTATAATTAAGTCAGTAATTTAAGAGGGAAGGAAACTTTTTTGCTTGCAGCTTTACTTGACTGCATTCCTTGTGGCTTACAATTTGGTTGAGCGCAAACTTTTCGTTTGTTTCGTCGCCCACGCCCCCCCAAACACCGCCCCCGCCCCCGTCACCGCACTAAAAGCAGTGGAAAAAATACAGTGAAAAACGAACGCGCAGGGGAGGGGAAAGTCAGAGAAAAGCCGTGCGAAAAAGCGGAAATGTTAACAACTACTTTGACATTTGCTCCATGGCTCCAAGAGAGAGAGGGTCACACCAGAGAAAGAGTGTTGGTAGGGAGCTCTGGGGGAGGTGGGATGCGGGATGGGGGATGGGGCATTTGTTTGCAAGTTGAAATTACTTAAGTGCCAGCGCGACGAGGCGTGTGAATGCCAAACTGAGTCCCGAGTGAATAAATGAATGCGGGGGGTGTGACTCCTGTGAATGGAATGGGAGTGCCAGAGATGGTGGAAATGGTAGAGATGGAGCTTTGGCCCGAAACTCTGGCTCATAGATTAATGTCTTTGCATTAAAGCGAATTAGGGGAAAATGTCCTCCCCATTCTCTCTCTATCTCTCAGTTGCTGCAATCTCGCTCTCTCTCTCTCTCTCTCTCTCTCTCTCATTCGCTGCAGTTTCTCTATGCCTCCCTGTTGCTGCATTTTCCCACCGCCTGGGGGCTAGTCTTTATACATACCAAAAGCAAAAAAAAAGGAAAACGGAAAAGGAAGAGCCGTGCTGCAGTGTCGAGTGTAACAAAAGTTACTCGTGCCCCCAGATGCAGCCAAGTGTGAAGGACAACAGCAACAGCAACAGCAACAACAACTGCAATCAAAAAGGGAAAACACAAACGAATAGCTGAAAGAGTTGATGCCTCAAACGAATGCTGAATACCGTAGAAGCACCAGGAGTACCTATTCCCCCAGTTATCTGTGTTATCCCGATCCTCCCTTCTTTGCTGCTGCAGCCTCCCGGCTCGCTGTTGCATCCAGAAAGCGTAGCGCCTGCTGTGCTGGCCCATTGCATGTCGGAGTGAAAAGGAAAAATGTTAGTTAAATTTCGTAGTTACATTTGTTTTGAGCTGCCCGCCCAACCCGGCCCACACACAGCATGCCCCACAAGGCAGCCAGCACTAGAGAGAGAGAGAGAGAGAGAAAGATAGACAGAGAAAAGAGTTGGCAACTCAACTGCATGCATAGTGCATAAGTCAGTCAGTCAGTCGGAGAGGGGCAGTCGCAGGAGGCAGTCCGGACAAGTTAGTAGTCCTGGCATGACTTTAAGACTTATTGTTCGTTGACTTTTTGGCAGCACTCGAGCAGTGGAGCTTGAGCCCCCCCATCGAGTCCTCTCTCCGCCCTGTTCATTTCCCATTCGCACTTACTCGAACTCGTAGTCGTAGTCGTAGTCGTACAATGAAATGCAAAGCAATTTACGTTTAAGATCTGAGATACTCGTACAAAAATGTACAACGATTTCGCCCACAGAAAAGCAGCATTCCATAAACACGAGAAAGTTATTAAAATGTCAGTCGCAGAGTGGCCTCTTCATATTCATATATGTACAGTGTACACTGCACAGTGTACAGTGTACATATATGCATACCGGTACCTGGGATGACCTGTACTTTGCATAATTTTCCAAACTAGATTTCCCTTTGATTTTCTTTGTTGCAGTTGGGGTTAGGGCGCAGACTTTTGCTCCTTGGAGTTCACTTTGGCTTTGGCTTTGGCTTTGGCTTCAGTTTCAGTTTATCTTTGGCCATTTTCTTTTCTGTCTCGTGATATATCCTTAAGGTATGCATTAATTACAAGGATCATAAAAACGGGGTGAAGGCAACGCCTGCTCTGCTCCAAATTGCAATGGCAGACACAGACACAGACACTGGATCCCTGGGTCCCCGAGTCCTTTTACTTTGTGTTACATTTTGCATTTTACGGCCCCAGACTATGGGCGGGTGCCTGCCACTCCTGCCAATCCTGCTGCTCCTGCTCCAGCTCCTGCTCTCTGGGAACCCTCTCCCTTTATGGCATGCCATTGTTTTGGTGTTGCAATCAGCTAGAAATTTGGAGTGCATAGTTTATGTGTGTGTACACATAAGCCTCCTGCTCTCCTCTCCTCCCCCCGCCCCCAAAGAAATATTTGTCTCCTGCTCTAAAGCTTTTCATAAATTGCTCTTTCTGTCGTTTTTCTTCGTCCTGCTTTAAAATTTCCCGCTAACAAATGACGAACTCATGTCGAGGGCTCGTTTGTTTTATGGCCAACGCTTAGGCAGCCAGATGTGGTCTTTGCCACTTTTATTCCCCTTCTCTCTCGTCCTCATCCTCGTCCTCTTTCTCTCCGGCTCTTTCTCTCCATTTCTCTCTGTCTCTGTCTCTGTCTTGGTGGCCCAGTTATTTGACACGCTTTTTTCCAGCCTTAACTGAAAGGCAGACGACAGACAGCTGGGGAGTTCCTTCATTACATTCCCAGCGAGGGGGGAGAGAGGTCTGTGTGTGGCATTGTTGCATGGATCACAGCATCTCCCCCGAAACAACCACCCAAAGCAGAACACACCCACCATGTATAGTATATGCAAAATATAATTGCCTACTTTTAGGGTCTTGCCAAATACAAAATCTTCAAAGCATCGTCATTCGCCCTGGCGGCTTTATCAACTTTATTATACGTGCGCGCCAAAAGTTGCAAAATTAACAACAGAAGAGCAGTGCGAAGGGGCGAAATAAAGGTTTCAACTGCAGGCCGCGACCGTTTTATGAGCCACACACACACACACACCAATACCCATACCCATTCCCATTCCCATACCGAAAAGGCTGAAAACAGTTTCAATGTCTGACGCAGCAGCCCAGCTGCTTTCTGCTCTTCGCTCTTCTGGTTCTTCTGGTGTCTTGTTATACTCTTTGAAAGGGGCATGATGGTATTCTAGTCGATGCAAAGAGAGAAGCCTATGGAGTTTAAGCATTCTTGCTTGATGCTCAACAGTGCAAGGAAGTGGAGTTAATAGAGCCAAATATGACCTGTTCCTTTGCACAGACCCTGTACCAAAGAATGCCAAGAGAGAATCACATCCCAGCTTCGGTATTTGTTGCTAGAGATAAGCGAACTATGCGAATGCGACTAGTAATGCCTGGCGATGGAATTTCATCAAAATCGCAATAGTTTTTCCTATACATATCTTCTGTTGAAACGTTACATATGATAGGGTATGTACAGCTTCCACCACTCCCGAAACCTGTTTTCCTTTTCTTGTTTATCTCGTTTGTGTTTGCCCTCGTTCATCGTCATTCAACCAGCCCCACTTGATGCCCCCCGTGCCACTACCCCTGTGCCTGTTCCCAGCACACGTCCCTCTCAACCAACAAAAAAAAAGAAAAAAAAAAGAAAAGGGAAGGGAAGCAAAAAAGTGTCTTACTTTGCTCGGCTTTTTCGCTATTTTGCGCTGCGCAACTTTCACGACGATTTTGTGTGCCTGTTTAGTGGTGTTTGCTTGTATTTGTATCTGTGTCTCAGTCCGTGTCTGTGTGTATGTCCGTGCATTATGTGCATGTTTGAGTGTGCTGTACTGTACACCGTGTGTACTCGTACACTGTTATTTGTGTGTGTGCGTGAGTGTGTGTGTGAAGTGCGTATTCCATTCGACTGCTGTTGCTGCTGTTGCTGCTGCTGCTGCTGCTGTTGGTACTCCCTCTGACAATTGCTGAGCGCCTATTCCAAAATATTCACTGTGTGTGGGTGTATCTCTCACGGATACAAGCCTACAAATGTGGAATCACGCATGTGGCTGTGCAATGGCTTGTGTGTGTGTGTTTATGTGTGTGTGTTAGTGAGTACCAGGAGGCTGTGCCCTGATGGTAGTGCGAGCTCTGCTGTGAGCATGCTTCGGGCCACATTTAACAATAATTTTTGGCCAGAATGTTGCCAGGCGGCAGGAGTCTGAATGGAGGTGTTTTTTTTTTGGTATCGGGTTGGGCCTCCACTAAGCCGGTGAGATTTCACTCATATGCAGACATAACTCGGCAATTTTAAGCGGCTTACCCGACTCGCAGAGTTTTCATTACAAAGGTGACTCCACTCCACTCCACTCTACCTCCCGCCCTGCAAATCCTCCTTCCCTCCGCACCCCTCTACTCTTGAGGACAGCACTGGCAAGTGCACAGTCTTTTGGTACTTCAAAAGGCAGACAGATTTCTATAGAGCCACTCGCACTCTCGGGCAAGGAGGGCAAACACAGATCAAATCTTATCGGGAATCATTTTATGAGCAAAATTAATACGCTTCAAGCCAACTCAAGCGATGAGAGACTGGAAAATTTGTTCTTGGCTGTTGCTCCTGGCAACAAGGGCAATATAATGAGCCAAGGCAGGTGGCTGTGGCTGCTGCCTGTCTCCCCGACTGGCTGGGAGTGATATCAAAAGGGATATAAGACTCTCTCTCTCTCTGTCTCTCTCTCGCTGTCTCTTGGGCGGGCAACGACATCGTCATGGAAATTCTTCATTAACTCAACTTGGGCGCTCGGAGAAAAGAAGTTTATGTTATTAAGGACACAGTGATGGTTGCTGGAATGGGAGGAGAGTGGAGGGGATGGGGAAATGGTGGCAGGGGCATGATGAAAATGGTAACCATTCGCCACTCCTTCTAAGCATTTGGCAGGAGGCGTGTCTAGGCCCCAGCAGTGGAAGCAGCTGTTGTTGTAGTAAAATGTGTGTTTTACTTGACAAGAAAGAGATAACGGTAAATGAATATGCAGCAATTTGCACGCCCACATAATGAGCAAAGGAGTAGGCGGACGGAGGGGCGGATGATGGTATGGGAACCACTGCCGCCGGGCAGAGACTGAAATAATAACAGCAACAGCAGCAGCAGCAGCAACGGCAGCGGCAGCGACTAAACAAAGGTCGATAAACATAAACCAGGACCCGGCGCTGAAGCGAGCGCTGATAAGTATGCTACACTTTCCGTTCCTCTCCTCCCAGCCTCAAGTGAGTGTGGAGTATCCACTCCATATGTGTGTGCGTGTGTGTGCGTGTGTGTGTGTGTGTGTGTGTGAGGCAAAAGTAAATTAAAACGATTTTAATTACGGTTGCCAAGACGATGAATGAAAATGTCAACGCGATGCTGGGGCAACAGCGCTGGTGGCTACAACCAGACAGCGACAGCGACAGCAGGTGGGCCAGCGAAAGGACAGAGAGGGCGAGAGAAAAAAATAGCTAGAGACAGTGCTCCTAAAAGCCTTTCGCTGTACCGCTTGTCGCCGCTTCTGGGAGTGTGAATTATAGCACATGCAGCCGTAGAGGGAGCTCCTCATGTGTGTGGGTGAAGTTGAATAAAAGACGGGAAGCCGCTTACTCGGTAGCTCCTGGGAGCTTCTGTCAAGATACTCGTTTAGAAGCGACTCGACTACTGTGCCGTGCCTGTGTTGTCTTTAGCCACTCGAGAAGCCGGGCCCAAAGTCATTGCCAAGAGCGAAAGCAGCAGCAGCACCAGCAGCAGCAGCAAACTTGGCCAAATAAAAGTGTTAACACTGCGGAAGGAGGGACCAGAGAGTGGAATGGAGTAGAGTGGAGTGGAGCGGAGTACAAAAACACAGCAGCATCTAAAACAAACAAGCTTCAGTTTTATGACGCTCTTTTCTCTCGTTTTTTCATAGCTGCTGTTCCGGTTTTCCCGCCCCCTTTTCTTTATACCTTATTAACGCTCCCGTTTTCTATGCAAGCTGCTCGTTGAAAATGAAAAGTTTTCGTGGCAGGCGTGAAATTTTTTGCCATTGGCCGGGCAAACCAACAAAAAAAAAAAAAAGGGAAATAAAGAAGGTTTGCCTTGGGGGTCGAGGGCTTAGATACCCTGGACTGTTAATTGTTTATGGGATGACTATGTGACATGGTGATTTATACTGCCTGAGAAAAGTGAAAAGTCTGAAAGGTATTGCCTTTATACTGAGGAACTAACAGACGGGCATTAATATTCCAACTGCAATGCAATGACGAATATTTATGCCATTTAGGATCCACCATTATCCCTTTTATATCCTCCATAAGTCGGTGCCAAAGCAGACCATCCGCTTCTAGGGTATCTACGACTAAAAGCTGGAAAACCACGAAAAAAAATGCTCAGAAGCCCTGGCTTGCTGATTAACTTGACACGGCCAACGAGGGGTGAAAGCTGAGGGCTGGGGGCTGGAGATGAGAGCAGGAGCGGGAGCGGCAGTGGAATTCGCGGTTTGAATGCAGCTGACAGGCAGCACCTGTCGCCGCTACGGAAGTGTCGACAGCGACGGCGACGGCGACTGCAGCAGCGACTGCGAAGGCGATGGCGAAGGCGAGGGCAGGCAGCAAACGCTAACCACGGTTGACATTTCCTTGGCGACGGTTGGTTTTCAAGGATAAGCGAGGGCACAGGCGGAAGCGGGAACGGTGCTGCGGCTGGGGCTGGGGCTGGAACCCCTGCGGTTGTGTATCTTATTTTAAGACTGCATTTAAGCGCACTGTTTTTGTGGAAGAGACTTACGCTTAAGCCAGCGTTTGTCAAAGTTTGCTTAAGGATTTAGTTTCATTAATTTTAGTTGAACTTTTATTAATACCATTTAAGGCGGGGGATTCAAATAAGCAGTGAAACGACGAGTTGCTTCAAAATAATACCCCAAACCCACTATGCATAGTGGAGGCGATGTCAATCGAAATCGTCTCTGCCTAAGAGTAGGCAATACTTTTCTTCAAACCTTCACACTCTAATTGGAATCCTTGGGAATCCTTTGCTCTTTTGAACACGTCTTCTACCCTTCGCCAAGTATTTAAACTTCCTCTTGAGAAAACTGTAACACTTCACTCCAAACATGTTGACAGCTTAGCAGGAAGTCTCTCCCAACAACTGCTCCTGCTCCTGCACAAAAAAAATAAAAAAAATTTGATTTCTCCCGCTGCACTATGGGGAATTTTGCCACTTTTTCTGGCCAAAACCCATTTTCAAAACGTCGTTAAAATGAAATATTTTTAACCGCTATGTACCAGAATAACATTAGTCTTCAATGTTATGTAGTCGAAATTTTAACAGAGCGAACCACTGTTAAGTTAACAGCTGTCAAAAACAGCTGTTTGCTAGCGATGTGCAAGTTTTCATATAACGAGTAATTTTTCTCTAAGTTGAAGGAGCTAAAAAGGTGGTAACTGACCAATTTAAGTGTGATTTTTACAATGGATTCGAATCAAAGAGGTTTTTAATATGTATTTTTGTTCTTAAACTGTACAAATACTCCTTATATTTCATGTAATTGTTAATTGTTTACGAGTATCATTTTGTGACAAATATTAGTCTTTCAAGAGGCGTACAAACTGAGTCCAACCTATTCCAACCATAAGATTTAATACATATTGTAGAGAATTCAATTCTCTTTTAAATGCATATCATATTAATGTGCACTTTTGCGCACTTTCTCTGAAATTTGATATTTTAGTCCCTAACCTAAGTTTGTCAAATTCAGAGTTGTTTCCCATGCGGCCAAGAATATGATCCGATCTGATCCAGATTCAAGGTTCTGATAGATATGGTCATTCTTAATGGTTCTGCGTTTTTAGTTTTATCGAATATTTAAATTTTTGGATGCCACAGATTTTCGTCTTTTGTGTGGGCGGAAAAGGGCGGGGCGAAATTTTGAAATACACTTGTAATAATGGGATATGACAGGATATTGGATAAAAAGTTTGGTTGATCTAGCGTTTATAGTCTCGCAGATCGAGGCGCTCAAAGAGTCCCTCTCTAAATGGTTTTCTTCATTGTGGCTATATTAATTATCCGATCTGATCCAGATTCAACACTTGGATAGATATAATCATTCCCTATGATTCTGCGTTTTTAGTTTTCTCGTAACTTTAAAATTGTGCATGCCACCGATTTTCGTCTTTTGAGTGGGCGGAAGGGGGTGGGGCGAAATTTTGAAATAGACTTGAAACAGTGTGGTAGAAAAGAAGTCTGGATACAAAATTGTGTTGCTCTAGCTTTTATAGTCTTTGAGATCTAGGCGCTCATGAAGTCGGTACTCTCGAGTACCGGGTATAAAAAGGGCTGCCACGCCCATTTTTTCAAAATAACTTTCTATTGCTATTACAAACTCATATCAAAAAACCAAATCAAAAAATATTGTTTCGTTTGAAAGTTATTAATTAATGCCACAAAAAGTGGCAAAATTCCCCATAGTGCGCTGCAGCGTGGGGCAACTTTAACCGAGCCAAAAACTGCAACAGCAGTTTCGTGGCAAAAGTTTGCAATGCATTTTGATGCGCCTCGCACAAAATGTCAACCTTTGCGGGCCAAAAGGTGGATGGTACTCGTTACAGGAGAATGCATCTGCTGTTTGAATAATTATATAGATGAAAGGTGCCCCGGGGCAGCGGAGTGGGACACTGCGAGCAGAGGCCTATCCCCCCCCCCCTCCCCTTTTCCCCAGCCCATTCAAGTCCAGTCCAGTGACCTTTTTAACGCTGTTTGTTAACGACTCAAAGGGAGAGGACACACACATACATACATACATACATACAAATACAAATACAAACACACACAAAAAGAGCCAGGATGATACTTTGATGTACCCAAAGGGCTACAAAATCATACCTAAATTGACCAAAAAAATATGGTATATTACGGGTATGACCGAAAATACACCCATAAATACGACAATGTGAACAATGAAATTTGTTGCTCGTTTAACTCACCTTTGGATCAATTTTTGGCGGCAATATTTGTTGGGGTTTGGCTGTGTGCGTGGCGTGGCGTGGCGTGTTTTTCTTTTATTGCGCGAAGCAGACGAGGACAATCGCCCGCCAAGTTTTCGCATAAAATTCAATTACGATTGTGAGCTCATAAATTTCAACACTTGGCCGCGTTTTACGATTACGCCTTTTGATTTGAGTTTGGGTTTTGTCCTGGTCCGGGTCCTGGTCCCGGAATAACAAGAAAAAAAAGTGTGAAACTTTCGGCAACTGCTCTTTTGGCTACTTTGTTATCACTGTTATCAGTCCGCGGTCCGCAGCAGCAGCAACATCAGCATCAGCAGCAGTGTGGCAATAAAAAAAATTACCCCGTCGTGGCATTAAAAGTTAAGCGTCGCCCTTTTTCCTGCTAAACTGGCAGATTTGTTAAGTTTTTATGGCTCTTTGCCGTTGGGTTCTGGTTTGGATTTCTCGTCTGATTTCTCGTCGATTGTGTCTCTGAACGACAAAATTTTTGTGGGCTCTGAGGCGCCTTTTTGGGGCAACCTTTTCAGTTGAAAGCGCGCAAGGAACTGTTGGTTCTGGTGTCGTGTTCTGGCATTTATGTGTGTGGTATCCTCGCACAGGAAACTTGGCATCCACCAGGGCGCAGGCGTTGGATTCCATTCATGGGAACGGGAACGAGGAGTGGGCGGTGGGGTAGTGGATCCACTTCCAGTGAGGACTTGTTTACTCGGCATTCAACTGGTGGTTGACTTGCCAATCCTCAACGGGCATCCATATGTGACTTGTTCGCTGCTTCGGTCGTTGGTCGTTGGTGGTTGTCGTGACAACTTGATTTTCCTTGTAATTTCATCACAGGAACCCCTCCCACCACCTCCCACCCCCCTGAGGTTTCACATTTCGCATTGCTTTAAAGTTAATGAAATTGTATTTTGATTTCTGACTACACTCCACTGCCAGGGGCAACCTTTGAGCTGTGTGTTCACTCTGTGTCTGTGTGTGTGTGTGTGTGTGCGTCTGTCTGTCCATTAGTTTGAAATACAACTCCGAGGATATTTTCCTCATCTAATTATGAGAGCGTTTAGCCAGTGCATACTTTTCAGCGCTCAACGGGGACTTACGATGGCAGGGTCGGTAAACATCTGAAAAGGAGAAAACTGAATGACATTACAGCAAATCCGCTTACAGACACAACATCCTCGTAACTAAAAGATACGGATACAGATACACAGCTAGAGCTACAGCTACAGCTACAGATGCGAATGCGAGTGTGAGTGCGGCTGAAGATACAGAACCCACTGTCGCACATTGTTTATGCAAGCGCATTAAGCTGAGGCTCAGTCCTGGCACTGATGCGACCCCAGATACGGATGCGAGCTACACATGCAGATGGGCATATGCAGATACAGACGCACTCGTACTCGTACTCCTACTTGTACACAGATTGAGATACGGAGTAGCTACAGTAGCAGCCGCACGCACCTTCATCACACCCACAATGGGAACAGAAGAGGGAGAGAACGCGTTGTGGTTTTTCTGAGGAATATTGACCTGCCCCCTGGAGGCTCCTTCGGTGCACAAACAAATGGCCAAAACCGCATCGCAGTGGGCGTGCCGAAGGCTCGTTAGGCCCTTCTTGAGGCAGCTGCCACAACGAGAGCTGCTGCTGCAACAGTTGAAACTCAAAACTCCGACACGGAAAAGTCAGCGAAGCGAATTGAACTCATTAACTCTGAAACTCAGATAGTAGGAATGGTAGATAGAAGGAATGGAAGAAGGAAGGAGTCGAACATCGCCGAACATTGTCGTGTAATTCAATGCCCAGCCAGCCACCGGAATGGGTATCGCGTATCTCATGGATACACGCCAATACGTGCACACGTATCAAAAGGGCTAATAAAACCAGCAAAAGCCGGCAGAAAGGAATGGAAACTCGCGTTGATTTTTCGTGATTTTCCGCACTCTCTATCGGGGATATGGCATGCAATTTTCTCCTTTTATATGGCATCCATTTTATTGTTTATTTAGAGCATTGTTTAGCAGCATGCATATATGTATATGTATACGTATACGTATACGTATATAAACCTATATATTCGTGATGCTGTTGCCGTGATTTAATGGCTGTAAATTGAAATGGGAAATCGCAAGGATGGGAAAATGGAAAAAATGTTGGAATTGCTAAGAGAAGTTGATTTGCCAAAAAAGATACGAGTACATCTATCTACAACAAATATTTATTGAAAAAGTTCCCAAAAAAAGAATTTAAACTTTGCGAAAAGTGAACAAGGGATTTCATGGATTTGTAGGCTGGAAAATCTAGTCAGCTTACGTCATCAATTTGATATCATTCTTTATGTATGTATTGATGCCATTTTTGGGTGCACGGAAATTGTGTTCAATTTGAAAAGAAGAAGTGGTACGGAAAATAAATATTTAATAATCATTTTCGGACTTTTCTTCTTCAGAAAGTCCTTTAATTCGTGGGTAGCTCTATCTTTGAAATTCGGTCTCATTTCCTTGCCCCAACTCGCCTTAAGAGTACACAGTTTTCGTTGTGGCGCTTCTTCCTTTTTATCTGTATCTGTATCTGTGTCTCGTATCTTGTATCTTTGCTTCGTTTTTGCTTACATTACAAGCGGAAATTTGATTTGTTTCTGATAAATGCCATTTATTTTACTTGTTTAAGTCGAATATGCTCCCTTCTTCCGCTCTGCCCATTTTCCCTGGCTTTTCCATGAAATTCAATTGCCAAATTGATTCAACTTTTTGTGCCTTTTCCCCGTCCCATCCTCTCATCCTGCTGCTGCTCCTCCTGCCCTGCTACTGCCACCGCGTTGAGCCGCAGATAATTGAATGATTTGAATTTTTATATTGAATTTGGCTTTATGCTACAGCCTTCCCCTCCCCCATACCCACCGTCACACATAGCTGAACACGCCCACTTTTCAGTTAACGCCTGTTCCCGCCTGACCGCCCCGCCCCGCCCCCTAAAAGCGGACTTTCATCATATTTTGGCATTTGTGCGAAATTCTTTTCTGTATTTTTCTTTTTTTTTTGTGTGTTGCGTGGGATTTTTCTATTTAAATGGAAATGAAAATTGTAGGCGAATTGGAAAATTGCTTATCAATTGATGCGCGGCGGGGGGGGGGGGGCGGCATATGCTTCAAGGATCAAACGGAGGCTCAAATTGAATTTCCCAGTCACCCAGGCACCCAGGCACCCCCCTATACCCCGCATATTTGTAGGGCCCCCTGCAATTAAGCATTAAATTAAGTTTTTCGCTTGGAAGCGACGAACGACAGCAAACTTAATTGAGTTGTGTATCATCCGCACATATATGAAATGCATTACCATCGCGGGCGCGCAGAGGGGGGGACAGAGAAGAAGGGGGCGCTGAAGGGAGAGGGAGTGAGAGGGGTGAATAATTCAATCTACTGAAGCGTAACTGAACCCGCCACAAAATGCATAGCAAATTTTCGGGAACATTGCGCCAAGTTTTCTCATTTCTTTTTGTAATTATTTGTGCGGCTTATGGCCCTGGGAATTCTAGACAACTGCCCGCATGATGATGTAACCATACATACGAAGGCAATGAAGAATGTTGAGGGGGGAGGATTGCAGTGATGTGAAGTAGGAGTTCGAGTAGGTTTAATGATGTCTCTGGAACCATTAGCCGGCATCGCAGACACTGAGTCTAAGAGAGTTTCCTTCAAAGGCTACGTGCGCTACCCCATGGCTAATGGCAAGGTGCACTCGAGTTCCATTGTTGCCTTTGAGAACAGAACAGAACAGAACAGAACAGAGCCGAACAAAACTATTGCTTATTGCTTCGTGGAAGGCAACTGGAACAGAGAATAGAACGGAGCATAGAGGGGTAGTGAGGGGTATGCTGAAGGGCCTCTCCACAGTTCGACCTTTGTTTCGCAATCGAGTTTCAATTCAAAAGCAATACAAACACGCACTGCGGGTGCCACTTCACCCATACAAATGGAAATGCGAGTGGAAATGGGACTCGAAATGAAAATGGAATTGGATCGACAGCAGAAGGAGAAGAGCGAGGCAATCGCTTCAGAAACTGCGTCACCATAAATTGTAATTACCCAGAATTCACGCGACTCTCAAAAAGAAGTGTCAGATGTGGGGCGTATGCAGCGACACTCTGCCCTGCTCTGCTCTGCCTTTGGGATTCCATCGCCTTCCCTGCCTGCCCTGCCTGCCTGTAGCATGCTGCCTGCTGCCTGCTGGCACCAGGTACCACCGCCTGTGGCTTTATGATGACTAGATTCGTGACTAGAGATGGTAAGGTGACGACTAACGATAGTTAGGAGAGAGCAAGCTCCATAAAAAGAAACAAACAGAAAGAAAACTAGCATGAACTATTATATGATACATGCGATCTTTAAGATTGCCAAATTCTTCAAACTAAAATCGGAAACTGGCTTCCAAGTTGCTCTTACGCTTAGTATTTCCAACTGACATTCGTCTATAGATGATCCATACGTCTCACGCCACCATCACTAATCCTTAAGCATATGTGTCGCATAGCACAAAGACATTTACAAATGAATTAGCCCCGTCCATCGCCCGTCGACCGTCGACCATCGTCAGTGGCTCTGGGCTCTGGGCGCAGGCGCACAGCTTGAGGTCTCCAAGGCATAACCGTAAAGTGAATGGAAAACTTCATGCCAGACACTCTGACGCAAACCACATGCTGACTTTTCACAATTTTCACGTTGTGCCGCCTCCCCAACCATACCCCAAAAAAGGAACGGAGCAAAGGGAAGAGTGGGAAGGGGAGGGGAGCGGAGGGGAGGGCATTCCTAATGCAAAACGTGTGGCAGGCGACACTTGCACACGTTCGCATGTGTTTGGCAGCTGTGTCTGTAGCGAAACCGAAACCGAAACAGAACAGTCTCAGAGTTTTCCCATTCGAGAGCGCAACAAATGGTTTAAAATTAATAACAAAATACTTGGACTTGTCGCTGACAGTAATTGAAGTGTGACATACTTTTAATGTGATTACGAGCCGTTCTGCTCGACTCGAGTCAAAACTCATTTCGAATGCTGATGAGATTACACAGAAACGGAGCCAGAATGATGATGTGCTGCCTGCTGCCTGCTGCTGCTGCATGCCCCAAAAGCCAATTACAAACGGTCCGTCCCCTATCCCACCAATCGATGATGGAATTACGATCTGTGTGCGTGTGTGTGAGTGTGCGTGTGTGCGTGTGTGCGTGTGTGAGAGGAGAACTCTCACTTTTGGCCCCGCCTCAAAGCAGTATTCGGTGGTGCCCATTTACGACAACTACTTTCCCCCAGCTCACTCTCTCTCGCACATCGTAAAACACACCTTAACTTTGCCACTAGACGGGGAAATCGCAGCCAGGAAGGAGTCCTCTCTCCGGCACTGATCCAGTGGGCCATATCAATAATTCGGAACTTGCGGCGAACATAAAAGCCAAGAACTTAATTTCCAGCTGCTGTCATTTTAAAAAACCATATATGTACACTTTTATGACTTTTTCGTACGTCAGAGAGGAGAGTGAGATTACCAGGAAAAACTTTTCGATATCCGTGGCTATATCCGGCTCACACGCAAACACCGCACGACGCACACCGCGCACCACACATACACTGACAAACACAGATGGCGGGGCGGCTGCCACTTTGTTGGCTTTGTGTAAAGTCGCAGCTTAAAACAAATAAAATGCGAATGAAAATGTATTTTATGCATGTTGATGCTGTCGTCGTCGTCGTCGTCGAGTGCATTGTTTTTGCAGCGACAACACACAGATAGACACACGCACACACACACACACACATGCCCAAGGAGACACAGTTACACCTGCACACACAAACAAACAAACAGACAGACAGACAGACGCACAGATAGAGAGGGAGACGCACACGTGATGTTTGCCTGCAACTGCCACTGCCACTGCCAGTGCAACAAAATGTGAGCTGAGCTGCTCCTGAGCTGCCTGCGTCTTAAGGAAGTACATACTCGTATCAAAGTGAAGGGGCACAGTGTCCGCAGTCCAATCGAATCCAACACGAAATAATGCTGATTAAAATGGGGCTTATTTCGAATCGAATCGGTGCTGACCATTAGCCTACGTATATAACCCTCAGGAATACTACACTCTTGTAAATTATCTTCTGGAATGTATTACCAACATCAATCAATACACATGTCTCTCTCTTCCTTATCAGAGACTTAATTATTAAAACTTAACCGAAGGAATGTCGTTCTTTTAATAGGAAAATGGGCGAATGTTGATAAGAAAGAACCATATATAAGGCAGTCGCAATGGAACTTAGCTTTAAGTAAGTCTCCAGCTCAAAATGGTAATACTTGTGTGTCTTCTGTTGGCTCAACTCTTTATTGTCGGACAGGCGAATGTCCTGCCACGTATCGTCAATGGAAAACTGGCCAAGGAAGGACAATTCCCATATGTGGTTTTTGTTGAGACGACTGAATGTAGCCCATACTCGGTTTATATATGCGGTGGCAGCATAATAGCCAACAAATGGGTACTCACGGCTGCCCATTGCACCAAGAATGTCGAGTGGGTGACCCTCTATTATGGCTCTTTATGGAAAATATCGAATCATCGTATGACGCTATCGGCCAAAGATCACGTAATCCCACATCCCCAGTACAGACAAATCAACGAAGTTCATATCAACGATATTGCACTGATTCGCACCGAGTGGGTGAGGTTCAGTGATCGCATTCAAAGCATTCCACTGCCAACAGACCCCAAAGATGGCCATAATAATTATGTGGGTAAATGGGCTACTGTCGCCGGATGGGGTCGTATATATAACAATCAAGGATCCGATCGCTTGTTTTGGGCTACGCTGCAGGTCAAGGATGAATCCGTGTGCAGAAATCGATACAAAAGAATCCCCAAAGGAATATTGTGCGCTCAATCTGACGATGACCAGTCCACCTGCGGCGGGGACTCTGGTGGACCGCTGGTACTGGAGAACAGACTAATCGGAATCGCCTCCTTTACATCTGAATCAGGATGTGAAGATGGTGATCCTCAGGGATTTGCTGATGTTTCCAGATATTTGGGCTGGATTCAAAATGTCTCTGGTGTAACGCCATAACCTTTTCTAATTATCCAATGCTTCGTTATCGTACTATATACAAATATATATATGTACATATTTGCTGTACTCCCCATGACATTCCGACCACTGTCTTCAAGGTATCTGCAGCTTATCGGGCCAACTGTAAGATCTATTTGTGGTTTGGCTACTCCTGAGTTTGGTTTGGTTTCTGTTTGGTTTCGTTTCGTTTCGTTCTGCCGGGCTTGTTTATTTGCTTGCATCGGATACGGAGACGTAGCCAGAACCGTAGCCGTAGTTTCAAGCGGCTGCTGTGGCTGCGACTTTTCCTGATGCTGCTACTGCTGCTGCTGCTGCTGCCGCTGCTGCTGCTGCGTTAACATTTACACAAGTTGGGCAAATAAAATCGTTAAGCGGAAGGAGAGCTGGAGATGTAGATGCCACAGTAGCTGTGGCTGTGGCTGTAGCTGTATCTGGTCAGAGGAAGATGCAAGCTGCAGTCACCATGAAGCAAGTTGTATTATCTTGATAGCGACAGCTGAGATCTACTCCCTCCCGCCGGCTGCCGCTGTCTCTCCCTCTCTCTCTCTCTCGCTTCTCCTGCATACAAAGTGATGTCCCTGCTTAATGCTGCCAATTCAGGGAGCGTACAACTGACATGATAAACAAGCTAAACACAACCCAAAAGTTGTCCTGGCTACTGGTACTACTCGTCCTGGTTTTTAGTACCCTTGCAGGGGGTATGACAGCTTTGATCTGATTTGTTTTCAACGCAGAAAGGCCGTACTTCCCAAGGAATAGACCTGTCGTCTCTTGGTTCTCCCATTAGGGTGACATTTTGCACAGAATCTTTCGCAGATTCGGTATAGCCAAGATTCAATGACTGCAACTGATAGTTTTCATAGGAAATATTATCCACAAGGGTATCTCTTGCTGCGGCTCGGAATTTTTCCACGCTCGTTTCTTGTTCCTACTTGGCCTGACAGCTCTTTTTCCTGTCTGTTGCTGTTTTGCACATTTATCCTGTTCCTGTTAGTGACACCTTCTTTGTCCTGGCCCCCAGTGCCCCTTGTGCCCCGTGCCGCACTGCTTGTCTGCATGTCACTCTTCATTCGCCCCCGTCTGTGTGCCACTAATGTTGTCGCCATATGAAATTCAAAGCAACTGCTTGCATGGCATGGCATGGCATGGTATGCCTCTCCCCCATACTTCCCCCCACATACATACACACACACACACACACACAACCTTCAGTTAAAACGCTGAAATTGATTTTCTATTTTGTTGCTGGTGAGTTTTCCTTTCGTTTTTCCGTCTGCAGCGATTGTCAGTGTCAGACTACACGTGATTGAGTCTTATCTTTAGTTTTGTCACTTCAATGGCTGGCAGCTACTTTAAATGTCAGCACCACCGAAGCACCCCTCTTATACGCAGACCCCTAACCAACCCCCCCGCACCCGAACTCCCTCATCCGTTTACGTACACGTGCTGTTTGGCGAATTTTCCCTATCCAACAGCGCGAGGTGGGGGAGGAGCAGTGCAGGAGGAGCGCTGTCAAAGGGCTTAGAGGGGCGCGCGTGTTGCATGAGTTGGGGGGAGGGAAGAGGTAACAGAGGGGACTTTTTCCCTGGGGTTAAGTGCAACACATGTTGGCACTTTGTTTTTGGGGGGATTTGCTTTAGAGCTTATTTTAACCACTCCGATAATTTCATAAAGGAAGTGTTGCACACAATCTATATGGCTTATACTACCTCCTGGATTTCCCTGAAAAGAACGGAGGATTTCCGACAGTATTCTACGAGCATTACTGCCATAACTTCCTTAAATTAACTAGCGCCAGGAATTGCCTCACTCCACCTCTGCTGATTGAATCCCCCTGCTGGATAAATCACTTTCCCACAATTTGAGCAAAATATTTGCTTACACATCAACAGATCCGGCGATCCCACCGCCACTTCCACCTCCACCTCCACACCCACCTCCACCCCACCCAGCTCTATTTTGGAGCCGCAACCACAGCGCAAAGTTTGCCTAAGCCTCCATGAAGATGCCCCAACGGCAGGAGGGCAGAGACATCTCCTAGAAGTTTCACTTCTGGCCCTAACGCATTTTTTATGCCTCGTCCTTCGACGTCGTTCGCCTTCGTCGTTTTGGGACCCATTAACGAGCCGCGATGGGGCCCAAAGTCGGCCCACTCACGCACATTATGCTTTAAATTTATGTGATTAATAAATTTCCATAATTTTCGGATACAAGGTTTTTTTATTTATTTTTTTTTTGGCCCAACGAATGGAAAATAAAGCAACGGAAACGGAACTGCTAGGGGACGAATGTCCTGTCTGTCAGCAGTTTTTCTCTTTTCCATTCTCCATTTTCCGTCGTTCCTTTGGTTAATGGCTGCCGAGATTGGCCCCAGATGAAAATTAAAGATTTTTCAGTTAAATTCGTACAACATTTCCATCTTCATCTTCTTTTGGGTTTTGGGTTCCAAGTGCCTTTCGTTCTGGGGTATGAAAATAAATTTGCGCGCTTAGTTTTGGTGGCGAGGAAAATGAATAAAAATTAGTTTGCAGACCATAAAAAATTAGGGCAGCTTAACATGGGATCTGTGGGCCCTCAGAGGGCACTGGCAGCCCGGCACTCCGGCACTCCGGCAGTCGGTGGAAATTTATGACAGTTTACGCACAATGCATAAATCCTGGCAATTGTGGACGATTTTTAATGCTAGTTAAATCGACTGAAAATGACAGTTTAATGATTGACATGCGCCCGAGTTGATGCCGCGCCTCTGCTGCCGCTGTGCCGCTGTGCCACTGCGCCGCACTGTGGTTGCCACTGGTAGATCACTGTATATACTGAACCCCGTTTGGGGGGTATATCCCTTTTTTTTTTGCTGCTTCTGCTGGGTTCATGAAACGTTTCAAATGAATGTCAACCGTCCTGTCTGTCTGCTCGAATGACGAATACAATCGTTAAAGGGCATACGCCGGAATGAGTCCGACGATTCCACAATTTGTGGAGCGTAGCGAAACGTGGCAGGGGGTTAGTCGGGTACTCGGATACGCAGATACGCGGATACTTGGGTAGTTGGTCGCCCGGCAGTAGTGGGAACAGTAGCACCACTGCCGCCACTGCCACCACGCCCACTTGTCAGTTGTCAGTGGCACAAAAGCAGCTACGAACATCGCCCTGCGTCATCGTCATCGTCGTCATCAGCATCAGGCATCAGGCATCAACATCAATGTCAATGTTTATGACAGGCGCAGAGGATTAGCGGGTTACCCATTCGGAACTGTTTTAACCCCCGGCAAGGGTGCAGAGTTATGCAAAATGCGCATAGCTAAAATATGCTGCACTGAAAGAAATTATCATACAGAACTTACTATACGGCTCAATGATCAGGCGGGGCTTCGAAATTTATGAACGGGAAATGAGCGTCCATTCCACAAGCCACGAGCAGTACGAAAGTCGTTGGGAATATTATCTTTGGAATGGTATACGAATATTTTACGATCATCAATCAATAGAAGTATCTTTTGTGGCCCTTCTTTATGGGAAACTTAATTATTGAAACTAAAGCCAAGGAATGTCGCTCTTTTAATAGAAAAATGGGCGAATGTTGATAAGAAAGAACCGTATATAAGGCAGTCGCAATGGAACTTAGCTTTAAGTAAGTCTCCAGCTCAAAATGGTAATACTTGTGTGTCTTCTGTTGCCTCAACTCTTTATTGTCGGACAGGCGAATGTCCTGCCACGTATCGTCAATGGAAAACTGGCCAAGGAAGGACAATTCCCATACTTGGTTTATATTGAGAAGCAAAACTCATGCTGCGGTGGCAGCATTATAGCCAACGACTGGGTACTCACGGCTGCCCATTGCACCGAGAATACCGAGTGGGTGACCCTCTATTATGGCTTTATATGGAGCACATCGAATCCAACTATGAAGCTTTCGGTCAAAGATCACGTAATCCCACATCCCCAGTACAGACAAATCAACGGAGGCGTTATTAACGATATTGCACTGATTCGCACCGAGTGGGTGAGGTTCAGTGATCGCATTCAAAGCATTCCACTGCCAACAGACCCCAAAGATGGCTATAATAATTATGTGGGTCAATGCGCTACTGTCGCCGGATGGGGCCTTCTGTATAACAATCATATTGGATCCGATCGCTTGTTTTGGGCTACGCTGCAGGTCAAGGATGAATCCGTGTGCAGAAATCGATACAGTCGAATCCCCAAAGGAATATTGTGCGCTCAATCTGACGATGAACAGTCCGCCTGCACCGGGGACTCTGGTGGACCGCTGGTACTGGAGAACAGATTAATCGGAATCCTCTCATTTGGATCTGCTTCATGTGAAGATGGTGATCCTCAGGTATATGCTGATGTTTCCAGTTACTTGGGCTGGATTCGCCAAGTCTCTGGTGTTGTATAATATAATATCATTTTAAACTACCAATATCATATTATATCAATATAATAAAATATTAAGCAGTTTCAATTAGGTAAAGGGAGGTTAAGGCAAAGGGGTTTTCCAAATTTATAAATAATCAAACTGATGACAGAAAGACAGAAAGTAACCACAAGATACTTCAGAATATTATCAGCGGAAATAGGATGAGCCTGGACCCACAGTGTGATATTCTTTATCTGTGATAGCTTTTCTCCGACTGAAGTTGTAAGGTCTGTGTGGCAGTGTCTCCATTTCGTGCACCCTCTGCCGCAATGCGTCTGTCAATCAGCGCCCCTTGTTGAGAATGACGAAAAGTGCATAATGTGGGCACTGATGGAGCGGAGATGGAGACGGTGGTGAGGGTGGGGGTGTAGTAGGGGGCTCCATCGGTTGTGTGGGTGTGGGGGGCTTGGTCTTGCGCTTGGGCTTGGGCTTGGGCTTGGGCAGGGGGTAGGGGTAGGGGGTACACGGTTTTCAAGTGGCCTGCGGAATAAATCATGCGTGCATTGCTGACCGAACGACCTCCCACTAGAGACGACAACGACAACGACAACGACAACGATGACGACCACACTTGAAGCTGCATTAAGCGAGGAAGTAAAGAGAGCGCTCAGGTCTCCCCACCCCCAGATCTAGTATGTACATACATATACATATGCCACAGTCCCTGCCACACTGCCACAGCCTCAATCATTGCTGACTGATCTTATTGTTGATAAATGCTGCGTTCCATCCGTTGCCTGCCTCTGGCGCTGCCGCTCGTCTGCTGTGCGGCCGAGGTTCAATTGGATGCCATGAAAATTGACAAAAAACCTCACTTGAGACAAATTGTGAATTTGTTTAAGAATCATCGTGAAGTGCGCTTAACACAAATTTGTTTTGTTAGGCATTTTGTGCTGTGCGTGTTATGGAAAATGTTTTATTAGCAGCAGCAGCAGCAGCAGCAGCAGACGTTGCTTTGGGGAGGTTGCAGATGGAGCAACTGTCGCGTAGGCGTTTGATTCCAGATTCTAGATGAAGATTAATTACGTTCCACTCAAGTGATGGCAACATAAAAAAAAGACAGCGGCCATCGGGGAGGTCACCCCCCACAGCCACCCCAGCAGGAGAAGCAGCTCTCGCTAGAGAGTGAGAGCTGCTCGGGTCTGCTATATCATATCATATCATATCATATCGGATTGCACATGGCCCGGCAACGGGCCAACGGTAACTGGAGCGGAATAAGCCCTGTACAAATTGTAGATCTGCAACATGGTTACCGTTAACAGCAGCGATGACATAATCTTGTCTCTTTATGGCGACCGTGAGATAGACATCGCAAAGGTACGGCCGAGTATCATTGCCAGGATTTTCAGCTATGGTTACAGCCGGGCGCAGGAGGGACTCAGGCAGGGGTGGGTTGCAAGTTGGCCAAGTGAAAAACAAGCAGAGTACACGTGGACAGAGGCACACGCCAGGGCGACCTTCCTCTCCCTCTTCCCCTCTCGCCAGTGCAGCAGTCAGCAGAAATTATAATAACAGTAATTACCAGAAAACCAACAGACCATCAGGGAACCCCTTACGCGAGCAGAACAGAACTCCACTAGACACTCCATAAAGGGGGGAAATCGAAGGGAAAAACTTACGTGTTTCCTACAATCAAATTTACAACTCAAGTGCAGGACAACAGCAGTACTTCCACTCCCACTCCCACTCCCACGCGCGTTCCGCCCCCCCCACAACAACAATAAAGCAACAGCAACAGGAAGTGGCGGCCCAGACATACTAGAAACTACCCCCAACAATTTGGCACAAGAATCGAAGAATAGGAATCCATACAGTGCGGCACGAGTAGTACATAGTTGCATGTTCCGCTCGCTTGTTGCAAGTCTAGTCTCCTTCGCGCGACGCAGTTGATAAATGAGGCCACGTGCCTTATCAGCCGTTCCCTTAACAAGCAGCGGACGCAGGACATATAAAAATAGACCCCGCCAGAGGGAGAGAGAGGGAGAGAGAAGAGATCACCAGCACGTACCCCCCCAATGCCACAACCCAACCCCTGATTATGCAGACAGGCAAAATAGATGCGAGTGGAACACGAAAACCAATTTGTAAACGACAAATGCAGACAGCCAGAACTACGAACTTTAGGCGGGGGAGGGGCGGCGGCAGCGGCAGGGGCAGGGGTAAGGGCAAGTCACGGTGTGTCCGCCACTAATGTGGCAAGCAAACAGAAGTGCATTCAAAGTAACGCCAATAATAATAAACTCAAAATCGAAAGTGCAAACAGATAACTCTTCAGGGAGTTGGAGGCATGAGCCTGAGCCTGAGCCTGAACCCTCCCCCAACTTTCGCTTTTGGGGGGGGAGGGAATGGGAGACGCATAAGCTGACGGAGTCCCAGGGGACTTTGGTTACTGTGTAGCGGCCACAAAAGATATTTCGCCCTGTCTCGTGCTCACCTTTTATCGGGGCTTTCATCAATTTTACGTCCTTTTCGGGCTTTTGGGTTCCATATTTTAGCAATCAGACAAAAGCCTTCGAAGCGCGTGTCCTGAGAGCGTTTTGAATTAATTTAATGCCTTGTGCTCGAGGTCCCAGATGATGGCCCTGTCTGCTGTTAGCGTTAGCGTCAACGTCAGCGTCCATGGCCATGACCATGTCGCTTCCCGGCGTCAACATTCAACATCATAATTCAAAAAATTCATTCGAAAACATGACGTTTTCATTTCGGCACGCGTCCGAACCAGAGAAAGAAAAAACTTCCTTCCTTCATTCATTCATTCACTCATTCACTCATTCATTCACTCCGCTCGAGGGTTGGTAAAAGTTTGTTCGGTTCGGTGTGAAACTCGCCAGCGGCGTTTGCATAATCATAATTTCATTTCGCTCCTAAGTGCTGGGAAATTATGTTTGTGTTTAGTTTAATTTGCAGTTTGCAGCTGAGACGACGGACGGGACGGGTCGAGTCGCGTTGCGTTGCGTTGCGAGGGTGAAGGCCAAATGTGGCCCTGACATGCAAAAAAAGAAACACCCAAAAGAATATCAAATGCAACAAGAGCTCGAGTCTGAGCTGAGTCCAAAGTCGAAGGCTTTTAGTGTCATTATTTGGCTTGGGCGGATGTCAGGCATGAAATTGCAGACTAATGCCCCCGTTCCCCGCTCCCCAATCCCGTGCCATTCCCCACCCGAGCCGGCATAGGGTTGAATGAGACAGTCTTGTGTCAGGTTTTGGTGGTTTCTAATAGACCTGATTGATGACTCAGTGGCAGAGTGGCATATGTTCTGGCCGGCAACGTTTTGTGGCAAGGCTAAGCCCAAGAGCAGCTGCTAAAAGCAACATAAGTCCCCAGGGGAGGCAAAGCTTTAAACTTAAAAAAGAAAAAAAAATAGAAACTCTAATGCCACATAAGCTGCCATTAAGGCATAGCTGTCAGATCCAGCTCCAGGCAGGATGTCCTGCAGGTCCTGCCATTAAAAATGAATAAAAATCAATTTAATAATTTAAGCTAAAGACTTTTTCAATTAATGGAACAGTCCGGAGACCACAGCCTAAGCTGCTGATGCCTGCAGGACATCAAGACATGGCCGTGAGCCAGCAGGCCGGCAGGCCAGCAGGACCCCGTCATCATCATCATCCTCATCATTTTCATGGGGATTTTGTGGGTGTGGTCAGCCAGCAGATGAGGCAATGGAGCGGAAATCGAAACCAATAAATTTCACGATGTGGGAAATTATGAAAATCCTAATTGAAGCGAGGAAAGAGCGACCTGCCTCGATGTGGGCGAGGGGTCCTTCTTTAAGTATCGATTTACCTGGCCGGCAAAAAAAAAACCAAAAAAAAAAAAACAGAGAATATCTTTATGGAGGCGTTGGCCGTTAATAGCATTCCTAATTGGTGGGCAGGCGGCTGTTTTTCCTGGTACCAGAACTGCGCTGCGGCGGGACTCTTTGATGTGGGGACACACACGATCAGTGGTGCCGATAAAGGCTATCCCTGATCGAAAATGTCTCAAACTTAAGGCGAAAATAATGCTATATAAATATTCAATTACTAGTCCCATAAACATCTCTGAAAGATGTCCGAAATGTGACTTGTGTTCCCGCACATCTTCAGCAAATATATGTTTGAAAAATTCGAAAGGAAGGATCCCAAAGGATCCAGTTGTGCCCATAGAAACGTGTCCCATAAATCAAATTATTTCCATGCACTTTACAAATATTATAATCTCAGATTTTGCCCCAAACGTTTATGCACATTTCCTAGATATGTTTTCCTCCCACACATTTTCCAATTGAGCCTGTCAATTTTTTAACACCCAAATCTTGATATAATGCCACACGCCACGCCTGGCCCGGAAACCCCAAAAAAGAAAACTTTTGTGGGGAAACCCATCGAGCACACAAAAAAAAGAGGGAAATCAGCAAATAATAAGCGAAGTGTCGCGCTTGATTTATGTGATTTGTTGTTTGCCGCTCTCGGAGAGTAGGTGCCCTGCCCACCCCGCCCCTCCCCGGACCGACCAGGACCAGAGGCCCAGCCGTGTACGGGTGTAAATGTGCCTTTAATGGCGCTTTGTCATCATCAACATTTGTCCTTATGCCGAGTGCGTAGCCAGCAGGCAACAAGAGCCAACAGAAGCCGCAGGAGCAGCACCAGCGCCAGTGCCAGCACCATCCAGGATATGATTTATGTCCTCCCTTTCGAGGCACCCGCATATGTGTAGTTTTCGTGCTGTATTCGTATTTTTTTGGGTCCCTTTTCCGGGAAACCACAGAAAAGCCGCCGCTAACTTGGCTTATTGTCGGCTGCTTCTTTTCCGGCTTGAACTTTTTCTGACTCTGGCTCTGGCACTGACTGTGGTGTTGGCTCTGGCATTGGCCTAATGACAATTTTTCATGTCATTTGCTTGTGTGTACGGACTTCCCTAATGCCAGGATAATAGTCCAGAGCAGAGGCCACAGTCCGCAGTCCGCAGTCCCTCGGTCCTAATCATAATTTATATACATTTTTGCTTACACTTGGTATCGTATTTGTGGCATTTGATTTATGTGATTACCTTTGCGCTCATCTTATTCGATTTTAATGTAGTAGCAGTTCTTTTTTCTGTTTTTGGCATTGAACTCTCCTTGGCTTATAGAGTCCCTAATGATCTCAAAGTTTTTCCTCGAAATAGACTTTGATTCCGACCCCCGAGAGTACTGCATTGAAGAGTGATTGATAGGATGACACTCGTCTTCAATTGCAGACAAAGAATCGGTTGACGTTTTCCTTGGTTTTCTTCTCGCCATCAGCCATCGTAAATCATATTTCTCTTGACATTTCAACTCGGTTTCAATTGGAAATATCTCTTGAGCTCCAGCTCGAGCTGCAGCAGCATTGTTTACATAAGCCAATTTGATTACGCTCCGTTGACAATTGAATGGCAACCCAATCAATCAGAACTATTCCGTCTTGGCCCAGAAAACAATGGGGGCACATAAATCAGCTACAAAATGCACTCGGAATACGACGAATACTCGTACTTTTCGCAATTGAAATGCAATCTGCAATCGGCAATCCTCAGTCGAAGATGGGAGAGGGACGGCTAGCGACTGCCATGCCATCATTATATAGCGACTGTGGATGCTCTGTCCGGGTCAATAAAGTAATTGAGACTGGCGCCGAGGCGGATAAGCAAACAGAAAACCGAGAGACGTCAGAGTGGCCCGAAGGGGTTGCAAATGGATGCGGGCCGGGGCCGGGGCCGGAGACGGGCCCCTCTGCATTTATGCAAATGATATAGGGCAGGACTCTCGATGAGAAGATACAGTTACCCGGCTTGAACAGAGGGTAGGAGATCAGACTAGAGATGGGAGTGTAGCAACAAAGTCGGCACCCAAGACTTATCGAAGATCTTTTTATCGCAACTTTTTCTCTTGCTGCAGGGTTCCACTCGAACACGAGCTAACACGCTCAAATGTGGTTAGACAAGGGAGTATTGCCATGAAGATCATTTGAATAGAAATAAAAGAGGGCACAGTAGAATAAATTCAGCCTGCATTCAGAGTATGATCTAAGATCTACGATCTTATGCACCAAGAGAGGGTAGGAAACAGAAGGATAGTGCTTGAAATTAGACGCAAAAAACTAAACAGGATTCTCAAACCATTAACCTTCGTTCCAAATGCAGTACCACTCTTAAACGACCCATCAAATGAGGCTGCAGATTGAGGCAATGATACCCATTTGAATGGGAGGCAAGAAGGTAAAGCCATATAGTAGTCTAAAAATATCTACGATTTTCCATCACTGACTCCACCTCACGACGAGAACTAACTCTGTAATGAGCCAACACGCGGCCATCTCTAGCTGGTGCTGGGGCTGGTGCTGGTTCTGGTGCTTCCAGTCACTGGCTGACAGAGGAGTAAAGTAAGGAAAATATTTACACAGTCAGCTCGCATTTAAAAGACATCAACACGAAAAGGGTTAAAACGATGCATTTGAATTACCAAAATAAACACGAAATTCGAAAATACTTTTTAGTCAGTCGTGTGTGCGGGACGAAGGGGATATCGCAGGCGTTCGACTAAAGGGTTAATTGGACCGTTTTCTGTGTAGCGTGTATCTGAAAGATACGGACTGACTGACTGACAAGACCTCTCACCCCCCTAGGGATCGGTCTGCTTATGACAGCTGCCCGACTGCTGTCTCAATGAGTGGCTAAAAGTTCTCCCTCTCTCCCTTTCTCCTTTTCTCCTGCACGAGTTCTCTTTGTAAGGTACGAGAGGTATCTCTGTCGAAAATTATGATTGGGGAGCGGTTCATTAAACAAGCGTTTTCGTATTTTCTTTTAATTTACTCGCCCCATTGTGTTGGGCAAAGGATGTGCTCCGAGTACGAGGACGGGTACGAGGACGAGGACTGCCTGCTGACAGCACCATTTAAATTGGCCATTGTGCCAAAGGATATATATGGGGTACAGGTACAGGTAGGTACAATTACAATTGAATTTTCCTGTGCAGCTGCCCCGAGGCACTGAAATTGACTTTGCTGACTCTGATTGTGTGTGTTGCATGTTGCGGTTGATAGACGGCGACGACTACGTCCACGGGGACAAGGACACAAAAAAGGAAAACTCATTATTTCCCGCTTTGTTTTCCATTGCAACGTCATTAACTGATGTTCCTGCCGCTGCTGCTGCTGCTGCTGCTGCACTATAAATTCTCCTCGGGCTGTGCCAAAATTTCATTTACCCTTGAAGCGAAACGCCGACGTGTCTAGGTCTAGGCCTAGGCCTAGGTTGTAGTCCCTCTGCGGCAAGGATACTCGTACTTCAGCCCGACAATGGCCTCCTGCTCCGGTGTGCCTGTCGGCGGCGCTCTCAAGCTGTCCAGACAGTCAGGCACTTCTTTTTGTTCTACTAAAATTCTTTTTCTATTTTCTACTTTTATTTTTTGCAATGCTTTGTTCCAGTTTTTGGCATTGTTTACGATTTGTTCCCTTCGAGGTGCTGCAGCCTTGAAAAATGTCGGAAAAGGGAATCTAATGGATGAGGAGCCTGAGTCTGAGGCTGAGCCTGCGCCTGGGCCAGAACCAGAGTCGACAAGGACACTCGTATTGCTTTCCACTTGAAAATCGCATTAAGCGGATTTCGTTTCGCGCTGTTGTCTAGCCGCATCTTTCACTCATCAGATTTTCCTTTTCTGGGGGGAAAAAGGGAGGAGTAGGAGCCGGGATTAGAGAGGATCTTTGTTGCCAACGAAGCGAAAATGGGTGTTGAAAGTGTGCAATGGTGACATTTTGCTGGGGATTAGGTCATAGGTGATGCTGATGCGATAACAGGAGGCGTGTGTGGCGGGATGCTACTGAAGTACGAGTATCTCCGATCCCAAACAGAAACCAACAGCAAAATCCAGAAGAACCTTTAGAAGTTTTTTCCTTTCAATTTTGGTTCTTTATGTAAAACTTTTCCCTTGCTGGGCAAACAAATCAAAATCGTAGTCGGACAAAACTAAGTCCAAGTTCGTTTCACTAAAAGGACCCCACACACACACACACACACACACGCACTGGAGTAAGGATCCCATTCCTCTGTCGCATCAGCATATGCTGTAATGTCCTTAAAGATAACTCAATTTCCACTGATTACCCTCATGAGTCACATCAAACAGGAGAATAAGGACCACTCTCACTGTCTCTCATCCTCTTCCTTTTCTTTTTTCCTTTTCTGTTTGTGTGCCTTTCTCCATCGGAAATATATTTTTATGTCTAAATTTCATTAATTCCAAACAAATACGAGTACGTTGGTGAGGAGGCGCCCATATCGAAAATTACAAGTCGCACTTCCTGCCGAAGGAACGGGACTGTCTGCCTGCCTGGGAAAAATATCAAATTTCATCCAGCACCAATATTCAAATGGATGGAGGATGAAGTATGGAGGATGAAGGATGCAGAGAAAAAGCAGCGCCTGCCGGCAGCTGCTGAGGTCCGCCAGGGGCTGGGCCATTAATTCGGAGAGGAAAACCGACGGCTAAGTAAAGGATAACAAGCCTAACGACTGCACATGTCTTCATCTTGATTACGGCACATCCTGGCGGCACCAAACGCACACGTACCACGCCGCAGAGTCCTTTGCTGCACCTTTAAGGGTCGCGGCCCGAGTGTCGCGACAGGAGAGGAAGATGTAAATGGAAGGAGTCTGAAGTCTACAGCTCGGGTTCAGGCTCAGGCTCAGGTTCAGGTTCAGATTCGGGCATATTTTTTATGTCTACTCGTAAGCTGCAAGTGTGACATTCTCACTTGGCCATGACACCTACTGTGTGTGTGTGTGTGTGTGTGTGTGTGTGCGTGTGCGTGTGCCAGGGCCTCTGCTAGTGGAGCATTTGTGTCCTTTTCCTTTGAGAAATTGTCACACATTTGTTCTTCTCGGGAAATACAGTATGTGTCTGCGGCCCCCCCCTCGCCTGTGGCAGAACTCTCTCCAATTTCGTATGATTTGTGTTCCCATCTTTTGTAGTTCATTAATCTTGAGGGGTTTTTACCCGCAAAATGGTATTTCTTACCAGCGCGCTGGTAGTAGTTCTCCATGTGCTGGAAAATTGGGCCACTAAGGCAGTCGTTAGATGGCAGTGGCAGTCATTAGTTGGGCTGGAGCTTTACTAGACCCTGGGGGGATGGAAAACTACATACATATGTATCTTAAAGTAACCCGCTGAACATTGACTCTCGAACCCGTAGCTGCTTTGACATTCGAATAATGAAGCATAACCTTTATGCGTGTTATCATCCAATTTCAAATCTGTTTGCCCCGGCTATCGCTCCCGAATAATCGCCAAAAAATGCAGCAAATTTCCCAAACGAAAACCTAAACAAACTTCTGTGCAGCTGTTCGCACTCTCACTCTGTCGTATCTTTTGCCATATCTCCTCGACCTCCGCCGACCAAACAAAGGAAAACGGCACCTTCAGCGGCACTACGGCATCTATCATTACTCTGCCATCGCTCTACAGATTTTCCAATGGCGATAACACTTCACTACTTCCGCCACGGAGAGGAAAAGGGCCATGGAAAACAAAGGCCGCAACCGCAAAACGCCACTTGGAAATTTTTCCTGGCCCGTTTCGGCAGTTTTTCACGCTACGCTACGAGTTTTCCATTTTATCCATTTTAATGAGCATGAAAAAAAAACCCCGAACCACTCGATACGAGACGATCCTATCGTATAATAAAAAAAAAACCCTCGTACGCCAATTACGATTTATTTGTCTGTTCTGAAGTAGGAACGTAAATAAAAACCCCCCGTAACCCGTAACCCGTAACCCTGATCCCCGATTCCCGATTCCCGATGCTCGGGCCCTACCCTGCCTCCACCTCTATCAAAATGTTCTGCATTAAATGCAGCGATCTATTCTGTTCTGTTCTGTTCACTTCTGTTCTTTGGTGTTCCACCTTATCGAGCCGAGCACTCTCTGCTCTGCTCTTTTTGTGGTTGTTCTGCGGTTCTGCGGCTCTGTGTGTGCATAAAAAACCACCATTCGTTCTGGCTCGGAAATAGGGTCACACTCTGCTATCACAAACTTGCATTTTGTCACGTTTTTTTATTGGTTCGAAATTCCTCTCTGACTCCGGGTCCGGGTCCATTTCGGGTACGGGGCACGGGGTACGGGGCACGGGGCCCGGGGTACGTTTTGTGTGCATTTTTCCAGCGATTAAATGTATCATGCATCCAAATATGCTCATTAAACGCACTCATGCACTTGGACTTGGACTTGGAATCGGAATAGGTCTTGGAATTGGAATTGGAATTGGAATTGGATTCGGAATCGGAATGGTAAGGGAACGAACGTTTTGTTCCCCCATGTACATATGTAGATTGTGCCTGCCTCTCTCTGTGTTTTTTTTTAGTAATTGCCGTACAGGAAATTAGTTATTCAAGTTGGGTTGCGCCTAATTTATGCATCGCTATAATTGTTTGTGCTGCTGGAAAATCGTTTTCATTGTTCAACCGAAGCGAACGGAAAGTTCTCGTTAATGTGGGCGTTATCGAAATCATTACGGAGAATGCCAGGGAAAATAAACAAGACCCCTCCGACTACAACATACATAAATTTGATATATAACGAAACGTGTGAGAAATTCCAAAATGCAACGGGCGCTTTTTTTTTTTATCAGAAGAAATATGGGAAAGGGCGGTGCTCGTCCGATTGATGGGAAAGGAAAAGGTAAAGTGAAAGAAACTTTTGCTGACATTTGATAAATGACTGATCGATCGAGAAATGCTAACTATGGAAAGTCTTCTCTGGTCTACGGCTGCACTCTCTTGCCACTAAGGCCATGTCAAATAAAATTATCTTTTGGGACAAGTTAATGTCCTATAAAATATGAATAAGAAAAACTGTTGCCCGCTTCTTCAAAGCTAAATCAAAATTAAACAACAGAAATTATTCAAAAAAGGCGATGTTTTCCCTCCCCCAAAGAAACCCCAAAATGATTTATGATTCTGGAGCTGGGCGGGGCCCTGTTTTGGGGGGAGAAACAGACAGACAGACACAAAACACAAAACATATAAAATGAGAACATTGAAAAACGCAAAGCGCAGCAATTAAAATATCTGTAGAACTTGCCGGCGCGCAGTCGTAAACCAAAATTTAAAATCCAAATGGGAAAATGGGAAAATGGGAAAAATGAAAAACGAACAGCCAGTGCCCCAGAGGCTTTGACAACAGTGCAACAAGCAGAAAACAATTAAAGTTAGATTTAATGGTTTTCACACATAATTTCTGGGATGGATAATACATAAGTATGCGTATAAAATAAAGGATTACCCGGAGACCCAAAACACTTGAGATGCAGAAAGAGAGAGAGAGAGAGGGAGAGGGAGAGGGAGGGAGCGTGGAGCAGACCACCCCTAACAAATCATTTATAAAGATACATAATTGCTAGAGACACTTGAGAATCGGGTTAAAAAATGTGGAACTTAAAGAAAAGAACTCCAAGAAACACAAAGACACCGCAGGCCATATATTCTTCAATGGCAAAGCCCCCAGACCCCAGACCCCAGACACCAAGCCCCAGATACCAGATAGCAGGCCCCAGATCCCAGACACAATCTTGCAGCCCTGGAGCTGTGTCTGGGCGATGGTGCTGGCTGCATTCGCTTCTTGGTTTCTTTCAAACAAATTGTTGTTAAAGCGTATCTGTTAACTACATTTTTAACACTTGCTGTCGGCCTCCTGGTGCGGTGTGTGATGTGAAACCGAAATTGAATCGGACAATTCGAAGGAGTCTTATTTTGTTGCCATTGTCTCTGTCAATAAATTAACATTTATTTCCCTTGCGCGAGGCGACTATACTCGTAAATTAAATGCCGAAAAGTAAAGCCCAACGACCTGAACAACAATAACAAACAGAACAGAAATCCGAGAGTTCCTTGTAGGCCATTTATCGCTGTCGATGGAGAGCCTGATGAAGCCATTACGCTCCTCGCTTGTGCTGTGATGCGGGGTGTGGGGTGTGGGGTGAGGGGTGCATGGTGCGCGGTGCGCGGTGCGAGGGTGTGGGGGTGTAGCCTGCAGTCAATGGGTGCTCTGTAAGTGCAAATGGCCATTAAAAACAATTTAAGGGGAGGATCACCATTGAGTGGCGAGGCATTTAGGAAAATATTGCAAATTACTGCAAATAATTGACGAACATTAAGTGCTGCCCTGCCCTGTCCTGCCCTCCCGGAGAATGCGAATGTGGAATGGGGATGGGCATGGGGTTCTGGGAACAGCTGCCAAAATTTACACAACATTCAATTGGAAAAATCAAAAAAAACGAAAAAACCATATCCAAGAAAATTGATGTTATTGTGATGACAAATCAACCTCAGAGTGGGAGTGAAAAGCTTTCTATCTAATGAAACTGCAATTCACACAAGCATGCGATGAGCAGCAGCTCTCTTCAGTCGGTCTCTCAGGGGGTGGCACTTGATTTATGTACGAGAGCCAAGCTCTCGTTGCGCTCCTTAAGTGTCCCAAAAGTGCTTTCTCATCGATGCGCTGCGCTGCGATGCGATGCGATACAATGGAAAATGGGATATTTTATTAAACGCTGCAACCGAATTCAATTTTCGCAACTGTTGCCAAAATATCAGCTAAGCCGGAGGAGGGTCACTGCCACCGCCAGCCGAGGGCAAGAGGGTGGCCCAGTGGGACGATACTGGCTATGCTGTATGCGGTATGCTGCATGCTGGCTACAAAGCGGAAAATTTGAACATTTGTTAAAGCGACTTATTAATGTTATAATCTAATTATAATCAGCAGTCCTTTGGCTCTGATTTCCTGCCATAAAAAATTACTTGATCCAGAGGGGTGCAAAATGTGGGTAATATTTTTGTCAGGATTCTATTCTTTATCGGGGCCAGGACAGGGCAGGGCTGACAGAGCAGCAGGGGAGAAGAGAGAAGGGATTTTAGTATGATATGTTAGGGGTTTCAATCAGGTATTAGCTGCAGCTGTTCTGAAACTCCAGTAAAAATTAGTATATTCCTCCCCGAAAACGGTTTCAATTAACCCGATCCCTTGCTGGTTTATGCCTTAAACTATCCATTGCACGGCACTCCTGATGGAACTGGCATCCTTCCGAGGCGTCGCACTAATTAAGTGGGAAACAAAGGGGGAGCGCCAGAAGCCAAAAGCGGAGCAGCTCAATTAATAATAAAATGGGTAGAATGGAAAATGGAAAATGGTAAAGGGGAAATGAGAAAATGGAACGAGCCAAGCGCCTCTCGTAAACAAGCCACAAAAAAGCCTGAACTCATAATTTCCGGAGGTGCTAATAAGTTGCAAAATTATTTTCAATGAAAATGGCTCCAAAAGAGAGCTGGGGTAGCAGGGCTGGGGGGAAAACAGCAGCAGCAGCAGCAGCAGCAGCAGCGGCAGCAGTAAAAGTTACCACAGAGTATAAAAAATTGACTTCAATTAAAGTGCCATAGTTGCCTGTATAAACAGCAGGGGAAAAAAGCGAAAATGAAAAGCGCAAAATGAGAGCAAAGGAGAGAGAGAGAGGGGCAAAGGATAATGATAATTACGGCATTCTGTGGGTGGTGGAAGGGGCGGGGCTCTTTGGATCCCACTGCTGAATGAGACTGCAAAAGTTTTTTGTGTTTATTTTATGCTGTGCTCGGCTCCTGCAAAAAGGCGAACGAACAAGAAGAAGCTGAAAGTTTCAATGTATTCGAGAGGGTTGGGGCTGGGGCTGGGGAAAGGCACCCAGGAGGCAGTGCATCCGAGTGGGTGGTACGATTACGAGTGTACGTTAAACAAATAAGCAAAAGGCACCCAGAGGCAAATGAAGAAGCCAAATGTAGAGCGTGCATCAATGACACACTCACACACTCGTACTGGGCATGCGGGGGGGGGCGGGGGGAAACACTCACGCATACAGTGAAGCCCTCACACACGCGCACGCACACACACACACACACACACAGACACAGAGCGCCAAAGCCTTCAATACTCGTACAGAAATGAAAAGTCAAAAACTTGGCTTGGACGCTGCTTTTCCTTCTGCTGTCCAAAATGAATGACTCGCTCGCCAGCGGCCCAGCCAGCCCCTGCCCCTACCCCTACCCCATGCAACCACCCACAACTCTTGACTCAACTTGTTGAGGACTCACCGAACCACTCGCCTCGCTCACCTACCCCCTGGGTCAGCAGTCAGCAGGCAGTCGTCCGTCCCGTCCGACTCAAACTCAAACTCAAACTCCGGGCTGTATTACAGCCCTCGCATTTCCGCCCTTGCCGCCTGTCCTGCCATGCCCAAAACAGAACTTCCTCTCATTTTTTGTACTTGTCTTTTTTTTGTTTGCCTCGATTTTTTTCTCTCAGTGTAGTTGTAGTAAAATTTTTCTCATTTCGCTTTTTGTTGGAGTGGTTTTTTCTTCGTCTATTTTGCTTCTGCTGCTGTTTTGAGTGTTCCCCGTTCCCCTGTGTGTGTGTGTGTGTGTGTGTGTGTGACTGTCGTTCTGACTCTGTGTGTGTGTGCGTGTTTGTGTCGGTCTCTCTTTGTGTGTCTGTGTTGGTTTTCCTTCACTTACACACACACACACACACACACAACCACACAGAGGCATAGAACTAGCGGTAAATGCATGAACAACGCCGGTGGACGTCGACGCTGACGTCGTCTGCCTGTCATGAAATTTGTATCTCTGCTGCTGCCCTCGTACCTCTCTCTCTCTTCACTCACTCACTCACTCTCTCTCGCTCTCTCTCTCTCGCCTCACCCTCACCCTAGCCATGGGCGCTGCTGCTGCCTGCCCTGCTGCCTGCTGACTGCCTGCCTGCCCTGCTTCTTCTTCGCTTTCGTCTCGTGCTCATTTTCCGTTGTACTTTTTCGAATGCATTCGGTGGCGTTTCATTTCATTCCCTCTGCGCACTTCGAACTGATCGCTCGCATCGCTCCCCGGACTCTGGACTCCGAACTCGCTCGCTCGTTTCATTCAGTCCGGACTTCGACTCCGATTCGATTACGCGCTAAATTATTGAACACTTTTCAAAGGAGAGAACCGAACCGAACCCCATAAGTTTCCCAAGACTACGACTTTTGCATACTTCTTGCGGCATACGCGGCATTCTGCGCCTTTTTTTTTGTTTTGAGTGAAGTGTAAACATACAAATCGGAAAACCGAAGCAAAAAACCTCTCAAAATGGGTCGTCTGTTCCAATACAATCGCTTTGGCGCCACGGATAATATCAACAAACGCAACAAGAAGGATACGCAGACCAAGAACAAGATGGTGAGTCTCGAAGAATATGCAAACAGGGGAATAGTTTCGGACTATCTGTGGAAAGGGGTGCAGGACAGTTAGTCAAGGAAAAGGGAGAAGTGGAAAAGTGGTACATATGTATATAGGCAGAATATAGAAGGCTCGATCCTTTACCAGACCACACATTGTATGGTATTTACAGCCTGCAAAATCTCCCTCAAGTGAATATCCTTGAGCAGCAACAAAGCAAAAACTAGTACTAGATGACTATATAGTATGGGGAATATATCACGCACATTACACATACTCCCCCCGCCAACAATCTATACAGATTTCACACTCCCCCACACACACACTAGCCCAGAGTGGGACTCAGTAGTATCTGCCATGGCAACGGCAACCCACGCACTCTTAGCACTATTCATAATATCTACAGTAAACTCCGCTCCATGTTGACCATCTGCGGAGGGCGGTGGAGCGATGGGTGGGGGGGAGTTGGGGGAGTCCGGGTGCATAACGAAATTCAAAACACGAAACGACAACAATTAAAATGATTTAGTGTCACAGATACGAGATCCCACAACAACAGCTAGAGCGGACACTGAAGCATAATAAACTCGACTGTCGGCGTAAATCAGTGGAACACTAAATCACATAGAATCAAATAAATATGATTTGCATAAAAACCAAATCAAAGTATATGTATGTATATAAAACAAACACAGACAGAGACGGTGACAGCGACAGAGATGGAGGGGGAGGGGGAGGGGGAGAAGAGACCTAAGCCGAGCGTTAAGCCAACAAACAGAAATCAGGAAAATAAATCAAATAAATCAAATTGTAAATGCAGCGATTTCTGGCGATAAGTAGAGCAAACAAACGGAAAACGCACTGAACCTGGAGAACGGGATCGGGGAAATGGAAACATATGTTGCTCCTCGCCCATAAAGATAATGATTGATTCGACTAAATGGATTTCTATTTGAGTATTTGTATTTGATTAGCGATAAGCGATAAGCGCTAACTAGGCTTTATCGTCTATGGCCATAAGTCGGCTGGGTGGAATGGCGACGTCTAGCTCTGATGATTCCCAAAAGCAGATTAGTCAAATATCTTAATTAAGACAAACTACCTGAGAAGCTACCTGAATACGAAAAGTCAACTCTCTCTCTCTCTCTCTCTGTCGCTCTGTCTCTCTGGTGTCTCATTTTCTCCAGATCTGGGTAAATCTTCTTAGGTAGCTACTTTGCTTTACTAATCCCCTACTTTGACTTCCCCGCTCTCCGATGCTGCAGATACATGGAGTGACAATGCGCTCGGGCAGCAGCATCCATTCCAGCCACTCGTACCGCACCGCACCGCACCGCACCGCACCATCCGCCTCACCATTTATCAAAATATTTATTTAAAAGAGCGACAAAATCTGGGGAAAAAAGTTTGTAATTTCAAACTGAATGACAGTTTGCGTTTTGCCTTCTGCCTTCTGCCCCGGCTACTCCTCTTTTATCTTCTGTGCTCTGTGCATTTTCCATCATTGTTCCTTCTGCGCCTGTCATTTTTCACGGGAATTGACACCCATCCCAGAGCCAGGGCCATGGCCAGGGCCATGGCCAGCCAGCCAGTCCATCCCACACCATAGCCATAGCCATAGGTACGGTACTATGGCCCTGCCACTTTATCTCGACTCGGATTCTTTTTGTTTTGATCTATGGAAATCTGTCTTGTTTTCCTTCCTTTTATTCAATTTTTTGTTGTGGGTGTAGCCGTGTTTGGGCTCCCTAAAGGATTGTCTTTTGAAATAGGAAGTTGCTGTCGCTTGACGGGTGTGGTCGCAACGGGAGTTGATTTACCCAGAAGACTTGAGCCGCACAAAAGAGTTCTTCAAACTCAGAAGTGCAAGAATGCTGAGTCTGGAATGCCATTCTCAGATCAGATGCTTCCTCAGATCTCTGGGCATATCTCGGGCAGCGTAAATCGTTCGACACCTCCTACCCTTCCCAAAACAGAATAGAGAATCCGCATCCGTTATCAAAATCTATTGCCCGAGAGAATTGGCTGTCTGTTTACAGAACGGACTGGGCTGGGACTGGGCTGGGACTGGGACTGGGTTGGGGCTGTGTGCTGACAAACGATTTCAATTAGCCGACTCACGATACGAGATAAAAGGCAACGCATCGCCTCGCATCGCATCGGCTGTCGCGGGTCAAAGATACGAGGCACGGCCCTCGTGCAGAATGGAATCGAGGCAAGCTGCAGAAGACCAGAACTAATAAAATTGTCACCCAACTGTTGGCTTGGGATGTCAGCTGGACGCGGCCTGTCGTCTCTGCGATGACCATATGTTCGGGCCGTCGGGGAGGATGGCCAAGGAAGGGAACTGCAGCCATATTGCCTAGATTAAAATCTAAAACAATTAAGAGAGCAAAAGATACACTGAAAGCGGAGTTGGGCTGATATGTTTGTGCCTCGGAATCGGTAGGGAGATCATAATTAGCAACGGCGGGGATCGCACTCTCTCTATGACGATCGAAATCACACTGAATTCCTTATAGGTACATTTGAGTTATAGTTCCGTGAATGTTCTCCGCCTAAGCGTAGCATCCAGCTGTAGGAAGAATCTAGTTATGATTTATGGTTTCATGATACTCTCCCCTGCATAAACTTACTCCTAGACTCACAATGGAGCCACACACACACACACACACACACACACAAACACACATTCGTACATATGAGAGTATCTTCTGTTGGATAAATCTGTTTTGAGGCATCTTCCTCTCCGGGTACTTTATGGTGCCATGCTCCGACGCCATCATCGCCCTGCCTAAGTGGCTTCTGGTCTGCTCTGTCTATGGTGCCCTTCCTGCCGCTCCGGCTGGCTGGATGGCGGGGATCTTGGATAGGATCGACTGCCCTGGTCTGGCGCATGATAGGCCTCATAATTCTCGATGAGATGCAGCTAAAATTAAATCAACTGCTGGCGACGATTAGCAGCAATGAGCTGAGGCATTTAAATTCTAAGGCATTTTAATGCACTTTCCCCATAAGCACTCCCGCTCCGACGCGTCGCCTCTCAAGGCCAATGATTAATGCTTATATCCCATGGTCGTGTTCTACACATGTAAAATGTACTTTAGGGGGCATGTGGGGGATGGGTCGGGAATGGATGGGCACACACTGAATCTTTGATTTTGGGGCTCGGCTCAGCTCGGCGGTAAATGGAAATTCTAAGGATAGAAATTAATTGCGATGCTTTTAAGTGCATTTAATTTGAAATTTCCAACCGGCAGACGACGCCGCTGCCTTGTTGACTAAACCGAAAGATTTATTAGTGGCAGTGGAGATGGAGACGGCACTGAGGGGTGGAGGGGCGACTGCAGCAGAAGGCTGCACAATTGATGAGCATAATTAAATAGCCGGCGACTGGCAAGACTCGGATTGCCTTGCATTGCATGCATTGTTGTAATTTATGCTCCATATTTCGCCCAACTACTGCTCACTGCTCACGAATGTAGCTATAGCTATAGCTGTATCTGTATCTGTATCTGACGATCTGTATCTGAGTGTGACTCCGGACTAGCCCCGTCGTTTTGAGTAAACAACAATTTCACTTATTTTCATGCTGTCTGCCCCGTCTGCCCCGTCTACTGTCTGCCTTCCTTCGTCGACCATCATCTGTCTGCATTGTTATTTTTACGCTCGACTCAATATAAATTTTCGCAGTGTGCTCGTGTTTCGCCCCGTGCCTCCCCCACCCCCCGCTGCACTGCACTGCACTGCACTGTCCTGTCCCGCCCCTCGTTTTGTTTGCCACATGCCACGCCATGAAAATGTAATGCAAATATGCAAAAAAGCTTTCAACGGTATATCCAACCCGTCTATACCATCCATGTATCTCGCTCTCTCTCTCTCTCGCTCTCTCTATGTGCCCCTCTGCATCTAGTATCTACATATGTATCTATGTATGTACGTGTAGGGCCTGGCTACAAATAGTTTCGGGTTTGGTTTAGCGTCTGGCCATCACTGACAACAGTCCAGCGGCCAGCAAACCAGGCGGCCAACATCATCGTTATCACCAGCACGTTGTCCATTCCCGTAACCGCTCCGCTCCGCTCCGGTGTCCGTGTCTCCGTGTCCGCGTCGAGCTGTTTGAGTTTCATATGGCTTCCCACCAAGGATTTGTGTGTGCATTAGACGACGAAACGACTCTAGACCCGACTCTCGGCCAAACTATTTGCATGCGAAAACTACCAGTACAGACGGCATAAGTTGGTTAGAGTGACTAGACCAAGAGCACATAATACCAACCGGTACTCGTCGCTTTTCCCTAGTTGCACAAAAAGTTGCCTAGTTGCCAGAGAGACGGAGAGACAGAGAGAGACAGAGAGAGAGAGAGAGAGAGAGAGTGGGTCTCTCTAATTAAATTGTTCGCTAACCCTCAAAATGATAAATTCGAAAAGTTCATTGCCTTGACCATAGCGTACCACTTGTACGAGTGAGGTATCTATCCCCTTGTGCCCCACTGCTGTTCCACTTCATCTGCATAGGAGACCCTCCTCAGAAGAACCCCTCTTCAGAATTCTCTGCCCACACACAAGAAACAATACAATACAATACAAAGAAAACGACCTGCGCCCATAAAATACAATTAAAATTTCAACAATTTTTTAATTTGCATTTAATAAACCCATCAAAATGGTTTTTTAAACTCACATAAAAACACACACACAAAATATGTAGGTACAGAAAAGAAACAACTCAATTCGTTTCACATTTCAATAATTTTTTATATGACCCAATTTTTTACACCTATAAAAATGCCACAGAAAAGCCTCAGCGAAGCAGCAACACGGAACGGAACGCCATAAAAAAAAGCCAATGCCACACGCCACATGTGTCTAAACAAAGGATTTTCCAGCAAAATGCAAAGCTAATTGCTATAAAAAAATATCAAACACAAGAAACAAAACCATAAACATTTTCCCTGCATATAAAACTAAATTAGTGGGAAAATCATTTTACGATCCCCAAAAAACGAACTCGTTTAACAAAAACTTTACGGATGGTTCACTGAAAAGTGTGTGTGTGTTTTCTTTTGAGGAGGTGCGGGGACCCCTCCCTCCGCCGCCACGGAGCAAAAGATGTGTGCACCAGCGAAAGACGTGTTTTAAAAAATGTCATAAACTACTCGCGAGTCCATGTATCTCTGACATTTTGAAAGCCCCGAACAGACACGACACGTGTGTGCCGGGGATCACTCCGAACGCTGCTCTGCTCGTTCGTGTGGCATTAAACTGTCAAATTAGCTGGAACTAAAAGCGAAATGTCTACAAAATATTCAAAAATGTTTCCGTAATGCCTGCGACCATCTGAAATATTACTAATTTCCATTCGAAAATGTCTAAAGGAATCTTCAAAATTTCATTGATATTGCCATGGGTGGAACAGAGGGTGGAATGGGAATGGGTGCTGAGTTGCTGTTCCGAGGAGGAGGAGGAGGAGCAGTAGTAGTTTGTGGAAAACAGAAGGGGGAAGAGGGTTTCCAGAAGAACAGAAGGTGGAGGAGTGTTGTTTTGGCAGCACAGCTGCCTTGGCAATTGCCCAATTTGTGAGGATAAGCGAGTGGTTAGCGTTATTGCGGTTGCAATTTAATAGCCACCAGGAAGAACCACTGAAAAGCTGCAGGTTGTGGTTTGGGCCGCCCATGAAGGGTGGGTCCTGGGTCCTGGGTCCTGAGCCCTTAAACAGCTGCTTGATTTTTCATGGCTGAAAATTCAGGCATATGTCCGTGAGTCCTCTGTGTGGGACCTCAAGTGGCGCTGCTCTGAGTTCGGCGGGACTCATGTGGATAGACAAAAAGGAAACATTTCAATAAATTCATCAACTCATCTTTCCCTGCCACTTCAACTAATTTTTCTTTTCCCTCCCGATCTCCCCTCCCCTACCCTCCCCTCCTCTGCCATCACAGCTCCGACTCACTCTAAATGCACAATAAATGAAAATTTAACAACTGTTTTTATAAGACCAAAAAAGGCATGGGGGAATGAGGAAAAGGGCGACCGAAAGACCGAAAGACCGAAGGGTTTCCTCCATCTTCTTCTTTTGTTGTCCGTCAGCTGTCGAAGGTGCTCCGATACGTTGGCTGCTCTGCTCTGCTCTCCTACCTGAGTTTTCCTCAAGTTTTTATTGTAACACTTTTTGATTACGAAAATATGCTAACACCTCGCAGGCCAAACAAAGAGATACGATAGATAGAAGCCCGAACAGAGTGCCGTGCCAGTGGGCTCATGGCTATGCTTCATCATCAATTAGAGTTACCTTTCCGCAGGGCAGGATCAGGGACAGACAGACGGACGGACGGACAGAGGGACAGAGGGATTGATGCATAGAAGAGACCTCTCAGACCTATGATTATTGCATTAGCACGCACACAATCAAACGAGGGCAACGCCAACACCTTTTGGTCTCTTGGCCACTACCGTATGGAGAGGCTCAAGTTTTTCCCTTTCTTTCTCTTTCTCTTGATTTCATTTCGGAATCTTCTTTGGGGTCTATTATCATTGAAATTACTGTTCCTTTTTTGGGGTTCGGTTTGGTTCGGTTGGGCCTTGCCTTGCATAAATTAAAACTCATGTAACTGGCAAGAATCGTAGCCATTAAACGCTTGTTGCCCCATTGTGTGTTTGATTTAAGCCGATAAAAGGTACACTTTGAGGCATTTTCACGCCGCTTTTCCCCCACCAGCCCATCTTCTGCGCCCTGCTCCCTGCGCCCTGCGCCCTGCTCCCTGTTCTGTTGTTATGTTCTGTTGGTCAACCTCCAGCAGATTTATGCGCTGCGTGGCCACATCAAAGAAACTCTTTTGGCCATGGCTCGTTGGCTCCGAATTAATGGGCATCGGACAAGATGTAGAAACAATTTTCGGCGGGTCGGCGGGTCGGCTTGCCCGTTCACATTCACATACATATAAACATATAAACAAGATTTTCAATTGGAAATGCAAATCAATGGTGCAACGGAAGTTCTGCGTCTGCGTCTGCGTCTGCACTTCCTTTGTTTGGGTTTGCATTTGGAATTTATTGAATGTGTTGAATTATGAGAGAGAAGAGCCACTCCACTGCAGTCCACTCCCCGATCCCCGTACTCTTTATCCATTGAATCCAATTTCATTATCCCACGTACATGCAGAGAGAGGCACTACCTGGGAGCCCATTGTCCCGGGCTGCCATTCAATTGAATGCTCATTATTTTGCCATTTTTTGGAGTGTTGCACGAGTGTTGCGTGTGTGCGTGTGTGTGTGTGTGTGTGTGTGCGTGCTGAAGTGTCGCACACGCAATGGATTTAAGGATTTCGATTCGTGCCAAAAAGGGGTGTGCCAGCGGCGGAATGGGCTGGAATCTGCTCTCCCTCTCCCACTAGACTATAACAAAGGATGCAGCAGCAGCCATGAGTAGATTCCAGGGACTCGGACAAGAGGCAGGATATGCCGAATCCGGATTCCGGCCTCTAACCATGGGATCCGTCCAGAGACCATTGTAGACAACTTGCGTTACACGTCTCCGCAAGGTGTTGTTGTAGCTGCCCCAGAACTCGTACTCCCATGGCTTGCCCGACATGTCCACATACATGTACACCTCCCTGGCAATCGCCGAGTTCTAGAAGTGGCAAAAGTCATTGAAGATCAGTAGAAGGAAGGAAGCCCCCCCTCCATCTTACCACAAGGAGCAGCAGCAGGAGCAGCAACAGCAGTGGAACTGCTACAATTTTAAAGTCAAAAGCGAGCATTATTCAAGTATTTCCATGTGACAGTGAAGAAAAGCTAGCTAGGATGCCTATCCCTTCGAGCCCTTGGAACCCCTGGTACCCCTGGCACCCCTGGCACTCATGTGCTGCCTGCCTTATGAATATTTTATGGGCGAAATGAAAGGCAAATACGAGAAGTGAAAACAACAGGCTGGCAAATTATACAACAATGAACAAGTAGAGCAAGCGCATTACAAGGATATCACAGCAGCAGGAGGCACTGACCCAAAAGCATTAGCAGGAGTCGGATGAGAGTCGGGCGATAGTCGAGAGAGATTTGAGAAAGGGAAAGGGAAGGGGCCCCGAGAATGCGAATGGGAATGGGATTGGGACTGGGATTGGGACGAGTATGACAATGGCAAGAGCAGAACAAAGCGTACTCGGAGACTGTGAAACAAAAACAGGGATAATGGTGTGTTATCTGAATGGTTCTCGTTACATAAGAGCACTCTTCGACGGAAAAAGAAAATGTGAGCTTGGGGCTGGGGTTCCATTTCGGCTCTGTTCGGGGGTACAAGATTTATGTGACATTTGGTACAAATTCTCTCGGCCAAAACTAACCAACAATTGCACCTTGTTTGTTCTCGTTCCGACAGCTACGCAATGCCATCAAGTGTCCTGCCTATTCGGACATCTACGGCCAGTACAAGGACTCGTCCTTCGAGAAGTGCCAACAATGGGGCAACAAGCTGCAGTTCCCAATGGCAGCGGCAGCGGCAACGGCAACGGCAGCAGGGGCAACCGAGGAGCCCAGCCAGAGTCGCACCCACAAGGTCTACGATAGCATGAAGAACTTCCTGCAGCGCAAACTGTTCGCCCAACCCTCGCACAAGGAGCGGGCACTGAATGAGGAGCCAACCAGTGATTATGATGAGGTTAGTAGACCCCTGAAGAAAGTTTCATTTACAATGGAAGACTAACCAGATGGTTTCTCACTTTTCTCTCTGCAGCAGGACCTGCTCGACTCCTCGTACCAGGCCGACGCAGAGGAAGAGGAGGAGGAGAGGGATGCCGATTGCAGCTGCAGCTCCAACTCCAACTCCAGCGCCAGCTCCATTTCCAGCCGTAGCCATGCGGACACGCCCAAGCGCTCGCCCCAGAAGTCGCTGCTGTCGCTCAACTGCTGGCAGAGCAGTCAGCCAAGCGACTCCAACAAGGAGGAGGATGACTCCGATGCCGGAATCTCCGACTGCTGCCAGCTGCTGGTGGAGAACACATCGAGCAGCAAACAGCGACGCAGCTCGCCCAAGAAGCGGACATCCCTGCCCCGCTACAACAGCAGCAACAGCACCGAGGACGATGATGATGACGAGGAGCCGGAACTGTTGGCCTGCGCCTGGTACCAGCCCCGCATCAGTGCGAAGGCCGCCCACGAGCATCTGCAGCAGTCGACCCCGGGCAGCTTCCTGCTCCGCCGCAGCACGCCCCGCCACTTCGAGCTCTGTCTGCGCCTCGAACGGAAGGTGAAGACGTACCCGGTGCAGTCCACCCGCACCCAGATGTATCGCCTGAAGGGGGCCAAGAAACAGTTCAGCACTCTGAAGGCTCTGATCACCCACCACTCGGTGATGGCCGAGCAGCTTCCCCTCACACTGGACATGCCCAGGGAGCGACATGTGGTCAAGCCGTCGGCGGTGCGCTATGCGGACGACTTCGAGCCGCTGGAGTCTCTGCAGCTCCTGGGCATCCTCAAGAGTCTGCAGGCCAAGAGCATCGAAATATAGAATAAGAGGGTGGAAATGGGGTAATTTAAGGGGGTTATTAACATCGAACTGCAAAGGGAACGATAGGTGAAAGAAATATCATATAGGAATTGTGTTTTTTTTTTTTCTATGCGTATAAGTCCACTAAGGAGGCTTTGTGATATAGTTTATGGATCTGAATCTGGATCTGGGGGGCAAGTAACCCCGGTTTTAGCTGTACATTAAGGGTCCACCATTTACCAATTAATTGAAATATTTCTATTCGTATTGATAAGTTTTCTATTGTGAAAGTAAATTATACGTAAATAAAAATCGAACAATGCAATCCGCAAACGCAACCCTCGAGAGAGTTCAATGTGTGTCCACGCCCCAGCAATCCACACGATTTCCTGTCACCCCTCAAACCCCTCCCCTCCCCCACCAACCACTGAGTGAGTGAGATGAACTCTGGGGGAGGGTTGGCCAGGGAACGCTTCACTTACATGTGATTAGCGATTCGAGTGGCTCTCATTAATTTTTCAAGTGCTGCTCATGGAGCTCTCGACGCAATGCGCCTGGCAACATGTTGGCGGCAACATTTCGGTGGCATAAATAATTAGCCGCGACGACAAACGTTTTAGCGGTTGCCGGGAGTGTTCGTCCCGAAAGAGTTCACGAAGCTTTATGCCTTGATTTTCTACTTGTAAAGGTGGCAATTGGTTGGCAGAACTCTCCCGCTAATGAAAATCTGGCCCAGATCGGCCACTGTATAGCTGAGATATGGCGTGAGGAAGAAACCAATATTTGTATTTTAATTATACCCGGTACTCGAAGAGTAAAGGGGTATATTAGATTTGTTGAAAAAATGGATGTGTGTAACACCCAGAAGGAAGCGTTTCCGACCCCATAAAGTATATATATTCTTGATCAGCATCAATAGCCGAGTCGATATAGCTATGTCTGTCTGTCTTCATTAGCGCCTATAGCTCCGAGACTATAAAAGCTAGAGGTACACAATTTTGTATCCAGACTCCTGTCCTACCACACTGTTACAAGTGTATTTCAAAATTTCGCCCCGCCCCCTTCCGCCCACTCAAAGAACGAAAATATGTGGCATGCACAATTTTAAAGATACAAGAAAACTAAAAACGCAGAATCAGAGAGAATACGCATGTCTATCAGAATATTGAATCTTGATCAGATCGGATCATTAGTATAGCCAGAAGGAACAAATGAAATTTCAGTGGCTTTCCAAGCGCAGACTCATTCCCTCTCTCTTTCGCACACAGCTGTCCCTTTTGCGAACATGTAATAAATTACAACAAGCTCACATACATATATACTGACTGAGTACCGGATATAAAGTAGAGCCGCGGCGCTAGACGCGGCTCACAACGTTCTCCCTCGTTTTCTCTTGATCTGTGGGGATTTCTTTTCATTTTTCTTAATTTTTAGTGGATTTTTCAAGGGGGCCCGATTCAGGCTATATAATTTGTATTTTCAGAAAATGTTCACTTCAGTGAGTTGTTGATAACTTTTTCTATTCGAAGGAATCAATTTAGTTTTCACTGACGTTTACCTAAGATATATAGCTTTTAATTCGTATGCATAAGTTTGTATAATATGCTCTTGGTCAAAAGTTATGAGGCAAAAACGAAGCGGGGCCCATAACTGTTATGTTTCCCCTATTATTTCCACATTAAAAGTACGGGGCTCTATATCTCAGGCAAATACAGCCACACAGGCAAGGGACATTCTTTTCCAGAACCGTAAGAGTCCAGACTGTTTATAATATCTAATTTCTATAAAATTTAATAATTTACGAAATTATACGAAAATCGTTAAAAAATCTCCCGATTTATTTTTCATAATCCTCGATCTCATGAGAATGATCATGAGATTTCATTATAATGAATTATCATTATAAATACATTTAACATTAGTTAAATGTAACATTGCTGTTAAGTGCCCCCAAAAGATGCGCTTTAGTTTGGCTTAACAAAACCGTTTTCTGAAATTGGCCGCCCAAAAGTATGCCATAGTTTTTAAAGCAGGTGATATCAGTAAAATACATTTTTTGTTTTCTTCGCTATTTGTGTGGATCGTTGGGCTTGCCTTCTCCTGATCGGAAAAATATCCGTGATTGATTCGAAAGTATATATCGTAAATTAATTATTAATATTTACATTTACATATTGTTTAAGTTATAAACTACTCTTATATCTTTGTTCTATTATTTACATATCAGATTGTAGATTTTCCTCCAGCTCAGAGGGACTGCTCACGCTCCTGATTTTGATGTAGATGCAGATGCATTCGCACTCGAAGACACTATTTAAATGAATTTCAAGCTCAGTTCCAGATGCATTAAGAACCTTAAATGGGAAGAACAGAGATTACAATTTATTGAAAATCGCTAGGAACTTTTTGGATATTCGTTTCAGGTTTCATAGTTTGGAAAAATGTATTTTCATGGCCAATGATTGATATTTGTTATTATGTATTTTTCCATACGAAATAAGCGCAATAATTTACACTGGCCAACAATTGGCAGCCAAGTGAATAAAAATATACAATAAATAAACGAGTATAAACTACAAATATTCGCATTGACAGGCGCCGGACCGAGAGACCGATAGACCGATTCGAGACCAGAGGCGGTAAAACAAAAGGCCATTACCATAACGAGGCTCGAAAAAACATTGGCAAACAAATTATAAATAAATGGAAACGCTGACAGCATTAATAAAGTTACATTACATCATTAATGAATACAATAACTGAGAATGCAATGAGAATGGCAAATTCAATAATTATGACAATAAATTAAGTGCAAAATATATAAATCAGCATGAGGCTGCCCTTTAGTTTGGCTATTTATTCATTTATTCGGTTGCTGTCGATATTCGATTTGGGTTTCCATTTAAATTCGAATCACCCAGTCCTTGATTGCCTGTCAGTACTCGTAATTTCGACCGCAAAATGAAGAGGTTTCTGCGTAAATATCCTACAATTATGGTATTGCTCTGCTAACTATCTGAATTATGCAATCAAAGCAGTTCCCTTTACAATCCTTCGCTGAAACTACCCTTCGACTAGACCTCCAGTTGAGTCGTGAGTGCGGCCCATCCATCCACAAATAGAATGTGTAGCAAGGCATGGAATATCATCTTCTTCTAGCCGCTGGACCCCAGCCAGAAGTCCGACTGCAGTTACAATGCCTCCATTCGGTTCTCTAGCGTTGGCCGTAATGAAATTCAAAAGGGAGTTGAGCATCCTCCCCCTCTCCCACTCTCCCATTCTCTCTTTCTCTGTATTTCGCTCGCCTCGTATGCATATGTGAAAATAAACATTCAGGATTCTCGCTAATGAAGTGCTTTCATCTGCAATGTATGCTAAGTTTTTTCATGCTCGCATTTCACTTTTGCCCCCGGGCCTTTCACTTGAACTGTTTGCACAATTTGTGCACCAGTTTGTTTAGCTTTTCAGCGCTGACAGCCATCCAAGTGTCGCCCTGGAAATTTCATTTTCATTTGTCTATGCCTCACTAATTATTACGCAAATGTTGCCATAATGTGATACAGAACTTCCCTCACGCCCCCCCCTCCCCCGCAGTTCGGAGTGAACGCAAACAAAAGCTCTGCTTCAAATTACATTAAATGGAAATTAGAAATTAATAAAATTAGAATGCACTCGACAAAATATACCCAAATCACGTCCAAGTCGAAATGGAGAATTCGAATCAAGCTGGAATTAGTATGGATTTTTGGTGCATTTATGATTTTCATTTATGCATCTCTTTCGCTTCATTTGCTGCGAGCCACCTTTCGGCCACCTTTCACCTTTCCAGCCCAATTTCTGCTATCCCTCAAAGCGCTCCTCACTTAACCGGCTGCCAATTCTGCTAATTACAGAAACAAGTTTTCTCTTTCTATTTCAGTCTCCACCCAATTCTCATTGGGCACTGCCCTGGCTGGCCCTGTCCGGCCCTGGGAAAATCAATAAATCCCGACGAGTGCATCCATGAATGGTCAATCATTCAGCAGAGACCAGCACAGATTCAGGCATTCTCATTCATTCACTTGTAGCTGCAGCACATTGCCAAAGGAGCAGGAGATGGAACATGAGCAGCGGCAGCCAGTAGCTGTAACAGAAACAAGAGCGAAAGCGGGAGAGGGAGCGGGAGAGGGAGCGGGAGAGGGAGCGGGAGAGAGAGCGGAATCGGCAGCAGGAGCCCCTGCGATGAATGGCATTTGCAATGATGTTGGCTGGATTATCTCCTGTTTATATGGGATTTATTTGCTAGTGGTGGAGACGGAGTGGGAGCAGGAAAATCAGCAAAAGAGTTCCAGGAGCTGGCAGGAGGTGGGAGGAAGTGGGAGGAGCTGGGGTGAATGTGTGTTGCCATGGCGGCCGACGTGGCTTTTGTGTGCCTTGTCTGGCATTGCATAAATGTTTTGCCTTTTAATTAGCACGCATTTCACATTCGACATTCTCCGATGGCCTCCGATGCCGATGCTGAACCAGGATGCTCCTGCTCCTGCTCCAGCTCTGGCTACTGCATTGGCTGGCCTTTTAATGCGCTTAAAGCTGATCCACAGTAGGCCCTGACGATGACGATGACGATGTGGACGAGGACGAGGATGACGAAGGAAATGACGATGGCTGGCTGGAAAATTCAATCAGCGACAGCTTCGAACTTCGAGTCGACTTCAGTAATGCAATCAGGACAAGGCAAAGGAAGACTCTGACTGGGAAGAATCCAGCAATGCTTGCCACAAGCTTGGGGCAGCGGCAGCGGCAGCCCAGCGGAAATGATGTGCCACTCGAGTGTCCAACGAGCCGTGACCCCAAGTATGATGCAAGACAGAGGGAAGGAGGCAAAATTGTGTCAGCAGTGGCACGCACGCACAGGACCGACCGACCGCCCGACTGCCCGACCAACTGACTGACTTTGCCTTATCTTTATCCCTTTGGATAAGCTACGTGAGCCGTCGACGACAACAGCAGCGCCTGAAAGTATGCAACAAGCAGCGTAAAGTGCACTCGATTGTTTAGCTGCCTCCGGTGCGGCGGGGGCAGAGTCGTCCCCTTTGTGGCACACACAATCCGTATAAAGCAGAAAATCACTTGGCATTCGGCCAAGTGCATATTAAACGCAGTCAATGCACCCAATGATAGGGCCAAAGAATGGCATTTAAAGTGCGAATGGAAATCGGATTTAAAGTCTCCTTTACACTGAAGTGAATTACACATAAATCACTCATTAAAATTCCGAATATATGCATAATGATCCCTCTTATGGCTTGCATCCCCTATCGCTATAATCATCCGCTTCCCGTTTCCAGCTGAAAGGCAAAAGAAAATAAATCAAAAACTCCATCTGGTCGTTGCAGACACAAGCCCCCACATAGGATGTGTCTCCTCTTCTTCTCTCTCTCTCTCTAAACTTTTATCTTTTAATTTTGTTAATTAATCGATATGTTCTCCTTCTGCTTCCCCCTCCCCCCGCCCCCTCTCTCTCGCTCTCTGTCTGTGTGTCCCCTGTGGCCAAGCAAACAATTAGAAGAAAATGAAAAGGAACATCCAGCTGGCAAGCGCAAAAGGCAACAGTGGCAAGCAACAGTCTATGGCCCCATCCCCATCATGCCCCGTTTTGTGGCAACAATAACACATGGCATCGACTCTTAGCCCCCCCCCTCCCCCGAATCACCACCACCACCCCCCTGGGCTTCTCATATGATTTACAGTCTCAAAAGCCGGCGGCCAAAGTTAAGAAATGAAATTTCAAGAAAATTGCACAAACAACAGGAAGCCGGGAAAAGGGCGGCCGGCTGTGGGGAGAAGCTTCGAGGGCATCGAGCCAAAAAGGAAATATTGTAAAACTCTGGCTATAAAGCAAATACACGATACATATCATCCATCGGGTGGGATTGCCAGAGAGCCAGAGTGAGAGAGAGGGAGAGGGAGAGAAAGGGAGAGTGCGGGAGACCCAAAAATGTGAACAGCACAAAAGTCGTTATCTTAATTACTTTTATAGCTTCGATTTGGGGCAAGTGGAGGAGCAAACAGCAGCAGCAGAAGTACGGAAAAACAGAAAACACAACAGCAACGGAAACATGACAACTGAAAATAAGAAGTGCGGGGGTAAAAGATCCTCAACTGCAGGGATACCCTGGAAGCAGTACCAAAAACTATGTTAAAGGTTCTTTATAGTTTTCAGGGATACATGAATACAAGCAGAAGATAGTATTTTCGCCATCCTCATTTCCCCTCCTACCCCCTATTAAGTAACGTTTTCCAACTAAAGCGAATTCCTCTAGCAGCGACCACCACTGGTGACTGAGAGCATTTAAAGAGCCTTAAAGCAGCCGCAGAAAACAAGCCCAAGCGATATATGATGCAAGGATATTATGTCATCACACGCCCACAAACACACACATAGTTATTCAAACGGACCGCACACACACACAGACACACAGAATCCAAACTGCCATCAGATATGGGAGATGCCGGCTCATTACCCCATAGAAATCTCCTCATATTTCGCACTTCATTAAGTCACATTTTTCAAGCGTTATCATCAAGGGGAAAGGATGGGCATGGGGGATGGTATCTCCGGATGTAGATGCTAGATACGTACTGTACGTACGAGTCTGTGTGTTTGCCTAGTTAGCACACCAGTTAATTAACTGCCTTCGCGCACATATGTATGTATGTACATACATTCATGTAGTACATATGCCAGAGCAGCCTCTATTCAGGTTACTGGGCCTGGGCAGAGGCCCACAGCCTGTCCTTGAGCTGAGAAATTTTTGATGAGCCCCGGCCACAAGACGGCACAGCAGCCGCTTAATATTTCATGGCTGACTCTGGCTTGGCTTTTAAACTAGACACTTAATTAACATTCGGAATGGAGAGCCTTCAGCCCGTACACACGCCTAACCCTAACACCATCCCCCGGCAGAGCCAGGCCAAAATCAATTTCCCTTTTGGGCCCTGGCAAACAGCAGCGGAAGCTGTGTGAGGCCGGATATGAAAGACGAATGCCCGCGGGCGACAATCGCATGGGGGCGTCGCCAGATCCCAAAAAAGGAGAGACAGGGAGAGGGAGATGGAGAGGGAGCGGGAGCTGATTTCAGCCACAAAAAGAACAAGCAGCCAAGAACAACAACAAGTAGAAGAGGCTTTTAGTGTTGAAAATTATTTTGCCATTTTCCATTCACCATTTACCATTTGCCATTTGCCTGTAAATGCGTTTTATTTCTGGCTTTTCTCCTTTGATTATTCATGTCGCATCAGGCAGACGGCAGGGGGCGGGGGGCAGGGCGCAAGGGCGCAAGGGGCAGGCGGCTAAAAAGCCAACATCAATAAACTGTTGACAACTTGGAAATAACAGCGAAAGAACTGTCGGCTGAGAGGTGAGGAAGGGCCTGGCTGGCGTTCGATGGGGCAGGAGCAGGAGCAGGGGCAGGGGCAGGGGCTCCTGCTTCTGGCACTTTGTTTATTGAAGTGCGCTAAACTTTTTAGTCGCCGTCGACGTTTACGTCTCGACTTGTTAATATTGAGCAGCGCATTATTTATGGCAAACTTTCCACCAAAACACTTTCAATTGAGATGGCGAGAGGGAGAGGGGGAGGGGGAGGGAGAGCGTGAGGTGGGGGGCAGAGCTGAGTGTAACTTTTAACGAGTTCTCTTAGTTCACTCGAGTTCTGCCTCCACCGCCTGCAATATTCTCACCTGCAGTGCATCGAATGCAGTGCAAAAGTTTTCCGCAGTATCTTCACAACCAATAACTTTAAGTCCTGGCCTCCTGGCAGGCAGCCCCAGAGAGTGGGGGAAAATGTGGAGTCGAGTCGCGTCGAGTCGAGTCGAGTCCCATGTCCGTGGCCACAGGAACCAGCCATAAGCATTTCATTATTAGAACACAAAAATGTTTAAAATTTCATTAAATGGCTCTGTTGTCCAGCTCAAAACAAACATGGTCCCCAGCACAGTCCCCCAAGGCCTGGCCAGGATAACAAGGAGCCAGGCAGGTGCTCCTTAAGCAAGGAGAACCTGGGATACTCTTCCAAGAATGGCACACCTAACAACGAGCTTCAGAATGGAATGTAGCTGACCATCTGATCGGGTAGATCATCCTTCGACTTTGGGCTGTGTCACAGCTCCTGTGACCCTCTTTCATCTCTCATTGAAGCGAACCTCAGCAGATCTTAGAGTACAGCCAACCAGCTACGCACTACAGCGCTTTCAGCCCTCTTCTGGGGCTTCGCTTGCCCCACAGCCAGCTAGTTGCTGCCCCAAACCGCATCATAACAATAGCAGCAGCAGCGGCAGCAGCAACAACAATAGTCGGGCAGAGCAGCAAACAATTCATAAAAACGTTTAACAAAACGCAAAAGTGAAATGCTCCCCCTCTGCCCATCTCGGACACGGACACACAAGCAGCCGTACACTGACCAAACCCTGAAATGAAATTCCCAGACAAGCGAGCAGCAGGATCCGGATGGGAAGAAGCCAGAGGACAGGACAGCAGGGTATGGACCGGACAGAAGGGGATTGGTTGCCCTGGCAAACATTTTTCTGCGCTGCAATCATAATGAGCAGCCATTCCATGCCGCCACCGACACCGCCACCGCCACCGCCACAGGAGGAACAGGAAGCACCACCACCCCACCGCCACCCCACCGCCATCTCCAGCATCAGCATCAGCAAAAGTGGTGGCCAAATTGGTCAGCAGCAAACATTGCAATTTCATTTAATAACAAAATATTTGGACAGCTCGAACGTCTGTCTGTCTGTCTGTCTAAGAGGGGAGTTCGCACAGTCAAAGGTCACATCTGAGGGGGAGAGTATAGGGGGTGTGCATACACAAGGAGGAGGTGGAAAAGAGTTGAGGCAAATTATGACGTCTTTATGCAGAAATTATTTATGATTGCTTTGTCTAGACATGGCGTCGGTGTCGGCGGCGTCGGAATTCCGGCTCCAAGTCGGGAGTCCTTACAATGTTTATGCGGGTAATTTATGTGCCGATTGCTCATACGCCACGTACGCCACGTGCAGCCAAGCAAAAGGTGAGAGGCAGCAGCAGCAGCAGCAGCCACTGCTGAAACTGGCTTAAAGTCCACTTGGCCACAGTTTCGGGCAAGAAATTTCATTCCTTATTTGCTTATCCACTCCGCAACTTTTGTTTTCCCTGTGCCGCAATTTTAAGTAGGTCATCATTTCCTTCATTTCCTTCACTCTTAAGGCGAGTTTGGAGAGGATTTACATTTAAAGCTTAACCAATAATATTGACAAGCAACAGGAAGCGGAAGTGGAACACTTGATGGCATAAGGAGCGAACGGCTTTAAAGAGAAAACCTCAAACCGAAGGGCAAATAATAAAAAATGAACTGAATGTAAATTGCATTGGGTTGAATTTAATTAACGTCGCATTGAATTTTAATCAAGTTCATTCAACAGCAACGGCGACACAACGTGACACAGCACGTGACATTATTTGCATGCGAAATTAACCCGTGACAGGCGACGGGCGGCAGTCGGTGGGCGGTGGGCGGCAGTCGGTGGGCGGTGGGCGGTAGGTGGCGGCACCTTTACAAACAACTTTTTCACACGTTATATCCACGATACTGGCGGTAGGTGTGGATTGGAATATCAGCGATATATGGGGCCAGCAAGTGGAGGGAGTGCAGCATGGACAGCAGCGTTTTTTAATCAAACTCTTTCTCTCTCTCTCCCTCATGTTTTCTCCCATGTCTGTTTGCCATTGACAGACAGTCCGTTCGTTCGTTCGTTAATAGATTGGAAATGTGATATTGATAGGTGGCAACCGCACAGACGAAGCTCTCGCCCGCCCGCTCTCTCCCCCGCTTAAATGTGCAGCCAATCCATTCGACATACGATTCAATTGCAAATTGTTTACGGCCTGCACAAATTTGTAGTTTTTAGCCCCCCAGCAAATTTGGCCAGAAACAGGTCCACAGAGGGTGCCTCTCAGATCCCAGTGGTCCCAGTGGTCCCAGTCCCAGTGCCAGTCCCAGTGCCAGTGCAATGTGTGCGGTCCCTATAATCATTTCGTTTATTACGGGTGTACGGTTGCTGTTTTCCAACAATAATTGAAATATGATTTTCTGATTTTCCAAGCCAGACAAACAAGCAGTGCCGGGTAGGAGCCAAAGGATGCCAAAGCAAAATTGATCTCTGACTGAAAATGTATGCAAAATGAATTCATGACACGTCCTCGCCCCCAACACACACACACACACATGCACTCCCCCTTTGACTTTATTCATATGCAACATGCAAAACTGTCCAAAAAGTGTCACTTGAATGTCGTCTCCTTCTCATCCCCCTCCACCTCTATCTCTGTGGCAGTCTCTGTGGAAAGTCGGAAAGTTTTGTGGCCTTCGACCAATATGCAAAATATTGGACCTGCTTCTGGGCTATGCAAAATATCCAAGTCAGCCAATCGCTCGGGTGTGTTTAGGGAGAGACGTTTTTCGAAAACCAAGCCAGCACTTGAAATAAATTCAAATTCAAATTCAAAATAAAGTGAACATGTAAATTGCATGTGTGTGGTGCGGTGCGGTGCGGTGTGGTGCGGTGCGGTGTGGTGCGGTGTGGCAAGTGCGGTTCCGGGAACCTGCTGCAGCAAAGTTTTAGCGTTTCGTTTCGTTTCAATTCGGTTTAGGGGTAAAATTCAATTAACTTGTCCGACGAGTTGATTGAAGTTTTGGTCTAGATGTTGACAGATTGCAAAAGTTGCATGTGACGGCGGAGCAGATGTCGCCCGCCTTTCCATGGAGAGGAAGGAGGGAATGGGATAATATTTTGATATATGTACCTACTATTCCAGAGCGATTTCCCCCCCAGGTTGCGTTGCCACAACTCTTTTCCCATTTGCATGCTCCACTGCATTCCTTTCCTTATGAGTATTCCCCCCTTTGGCGGGGCTCCTCTCTTGCTCTCCGTGAATTCCCGCCTTGGAGTTATTCTCTTTGCCATCCAGTCCAGTTAACTGCTTGACATATGACCGTCATCATTTAGCACATATCTACATGTGTACGTATATGTATATGTATATGCATATGTATTAGTATGTATCTCCTCTGGTGAAGCCATTTAAAAGCTGCTCTTAAAAACCATTTCAAATCACGCACAGTCCCCCGACTCCGCTCTCCCCTTCAGAGCCCCCCCCCCCCCCTTCGAAGAGAGACGAGACTCCGTTGGCAGCCCATTGAGTGGGCGTGTCAATAGCCCAATGCTGCATTTAAATTGTCCATTCCATTCCATTCCATTTGAACGTTTACGAGATGTGGACGATGTGGACGATGTGCAGCAATGTCTGTGGTTTCCTTCTGCCCCGAAACCGCTCCTCCCTTCAACCCCCCCCCCCCCCCTCCCACCATCCACCACTATTGGCCCACAAGCAAATGCACTTTTCTGGCCACGACTAATTTTATGGCCCCCCCCCGCCCCCAGTCCTGTCCCCATATCCATCTCCATCTCCATTTCCATCTACATCCCGTATCCCGTATCCCGGACTGAAGCACAAACTTTGTGTGCGCGTCTCCACTTTTTTTTTTTGCTTTTAATGGGCCTGGGGTCTGGCAGAGTGATTCCTCTTAACTCATAATTGCCAGCATGGCCAGCGCCGTCTCGGCCATTATGACAATTGGCAATGCACCAAAAAAGAATTAAGCAAAGAGCGGGCCAAGTTTTTGCTGATGCGTGGCCATGAAGCCATCGAGGAGAACAATTAAATGACAAGCGAATTTAATGAGCAGACCAGACCAGATCCCAGCCAAGATGCTGGCTGGATGGCTGGCTGGATGGCTGGCTCGATGGCTGGCTGGGATGTCCATTGGCCCTTAGCTTAATGGTCAAATTATTGTCACTTTGAAGTTGGCGCCATTTAAGATCAGGGCTCAAACCGCAAAGCGTAATTTAACAGCCGAAATAACATTCAATTCAACGTTACCGCCCCCAGCCGCCCCCAAAAAAATAAAAGTGATTTTTATATGAATGCAATTGTTGAACTGGCGATGCGTCGCTAATTCCCCAACGGACAGACGGACGGACGGACGGACGGACGGAGCCCAAACAAAGGTCAGTGAGGCGTGATCTTTCACCCAGAACACAAAGCGATCCCACAATTCAAAATCCCAAACAAAATGCAGCTTAAATTCCGGCTTTAATGTGGCAAACAAATATGGTTAAACAGGAGAGAGGTCGGGTCAGGGGTGGGGTTCAATTGTGTGCTCGCACATTGTATGCGGAGTGGAGGGGAGCGGAGTGGAGGGGAGCGGAGGGGAGTGCTGGTACTGGTTCTGGTACTGCTACTGTATCTATTTGGTACTGTATCATTTTATTTACATAACACTTTGGCATTAATCGATTTATGGCGCCCCCTGGCGTTGACTTTTCGCATCCCACAACAGCATAACGGTTCATTGAGCCTTGCTCGCAAATTGTGCAAATAATTTGCATTATTCGTTGGTTAGTTTTCGCGGGCAGGACGGACAGGGCCGAAAGGGCAGCCAATCAATGCGAATTTTTAGCGATAGTTAATTGCATTTTATGCGCAAAAATTTCAATTAGTTATTTAATTAAGTTGTTGCCAGAGTCAGGGACTCATTGCTCGGTTAAATAGAGTACGATAAATGGTGGGTGTGGGGGCGGGTGGTAGGGTTTGAGCCAATAAAACTACTAAGCGACTGAATATCCTGAAATGTCCTGTGGCGGCATATCAAAAGCAAATAAGCAGCGGAAATCCAATTGCAAATGGAATATAAGCTTGAAATTGATTAATTCATTGGGTAATCGTATAAGCATTATCCCATCATATGCTCCATCTAGCGGCAATTTATTCCAATGATAAGCACCCCAGCCAGACGACCCATAAAAAAAACTAAACCCAAAACAAGATTTCCCTCCACTAACCGCCCAAAAAGAAGCAAGAAAACACTGAAAAAGGGGCCAACTGGGGAAAAAATCTCGACCTGAGCTCCGTAAATGTTGTTAACATGGTAACGGGAGAATGAACACACACACGCACACACACACACACGCACACATACTCATAGATACAGCACACACGCACACTCGTAGAGGCAGCACTCGCACACACACACACACACACTGAGAGATGCTCAGAGGATAGAGGAACGTTGGAGCGTTTTTAATTTGCGTATTTTAGTCACGTTCAGGTAAATCTCAATTGAATCGAATGTGACACCGGATGTGAAAATTGTGCACATTTTCCAAGCATTTGCCGAAGAGAAGAGGAAGCGGGAAGGACGGACACAAATAGAAAGAGGCAGAGGCAGACGGTGACGGTGACGGAGGGGGAGTGAAATGGCCATGTTGCTGCTATTATTGCTACTGCTTCTGCTGCTGCTACTGCTGCTGTTGCTGTTGTCATCGACGCTTTGCTGTTCCCATTCTCCCCCCTTCTCGCTCCCGCTCATTCAGTCGAATGGCTCCTGATGGAGAGCGAGAGCGCACGAGGCACAAACAAAGATCGCATCGGTAAGCATGCTGCACAAATGTTCCATGGAAAACACGTCGTCAAATCTATCTTACAGATGCATGGCCCCAGCCACGGACAGCCGCAGATGAATGACGGGGCATGACTCTGGGCCTCCATTTCCTGCTACACCTAGAGAAATAATACAACTGAAATTGCATCCTTGTCGGGAAGAAAGTGAATGCAAGTTTGAGTGAGCTACGAGAGGTGCCATAATCTATAGAGGATAACTGTATCTCTCACTCCATCATTCGGATATCTGTATAGTTATTCGGTTGAAATGGCAATCAGATATTGGATATTGGATCAGATAATGGCTATTTCTATATAACTTCAGGCTGAAACTAATTCTACGCTTTAAAGTTTAAACCATGGGATGGGTTTTTCATGCCCCAATTTCTCTCTCTGCAGAGAGAATTCATGGGTATCGTTGTAAACAAAGCATTTACAGGACAGTAAGAGAACAGACAACATTTCCCTTTCTCCTCTCTCTTTCTCTCTCTCTCTCTCTCTCTCTCTCTCTGTGTGACGTCGCTCTGGATTTTACCATTTTCAAATTCCCATTGACATGGGCCCCGGCTACTTTCCGTCCGTGCCTGTGCCTGTGCCCGTGTCCATGTCCATGTCCGCAGAGCTGTCTCTAATATGCCGCACCTGATTTTTATGACGTCGAGGAGTGTGAACGATGTCCGAGTGTAAAGGAGGAGGAGGAGGAGGAGGAGCAGGAGCAGGAGCGGGAGCTGCAGGAAAAAGGTGTAAAAGTGGGAAATGTATGCTTGTAGGAGGATGTCTCGGATGCCACTTTGAGGCACGCACTTTGCGTGCCTGTTGTTGACCCAGGACAGGTGGCCAGGTGCCAAATGGAAGGATATTCACGTTCATGTCCTGGCTTGAAGCTGTTTCTGGTGTCTGCTGCCTGCTGCCTGCTTTCTGTTTCTGTTACTCGCTTTGCTTTGATGTCGAAGCGTTGGCCAAATATTGACCCGGAACATTAACGCCAATTCAAATGGACCCTCAGGTCTCATAGGCAGGCAGGCAGGCAGGCAGGCAGGAAGAGATATTTGTTCTTCGTTTTGTTCCCTTCAGAACAGGAGTATGGGCCTTAAAGTTGGGTACACTTCAGCCCTCGGAAATCAAGTTAGCCAATGGTCCGGCTCTCCACATAATTACATTGTTATTTATTGAATTTTCGCCCCGAAAACTGCTGCAATATCCAGAACCGGATGAAGGGGCCCAGCGACAGGGCCCCATAAACAACGTCAACTTTTGCCAGGCCAAAAATTGTTTAGCGACAAATTGTCACAGGCGCTGACAAGAGAGCCCCCGGACCCAGTCTCTCGCAGTCGAAGCTCAGTCTCTGACGGACGGATGGACAGACGGACGTACGGACGTACGGACATGATGCGTTGCTCCTGCTGCTGCTGATGTTGCTGCCACAAAATATTCCACAAAGTCAACAGCGGCAAACAGCGAAATGAGGTCAACCATGAAAATTGCACCAGCGGCAGCAATTTCTCATTTTGAGTTTAGCCGAAACCAAAAAAAAATAAATAAAATAAAAGTACTCCGCACAAAACGAGAGCGAAGAAAGAGACTGAGGGATCGAAGCTTTAGATACCCTCGATTACCATTTGCTCAGCGCCCAGTGCCCAGTGATGGACTTCGTTCGATATTACTGATTCGAATCCATCAGATTTTCGGAAATGGAGCGTACAAACAGAATACATGATGGATTTGGACATATGGATAGGAATACCCACTAAATGGCTGAGAGAAATAAATAAACAAAGCCAAAAATCGTACATAGAATTATTCCAATTTCAAGTGACTTTTTTTTGATGCGAGTCGCTAAGCTATGCAACCAATATCGATGGGTTCTGATTCGATTATTGTTACGACTGATCAAGGATAATAGCTTGGATGATAGCTTGATGTTTTGACATGCCTTCGCTAAGATATAAGGCTATAAATATAAAGAGTATTCAATTATAATTGCTATCCCCATGGCCGGAGTAATGAACAATCCTCTTTCTGTTTTGCAAACATCTTCCTTAAATCATAATATCCTCTGCCAGGGTACAACAAATAAAAGTACTCCGCAAAAAAAGGAAAGAATTTCGCGATGCGGTCCACTGGCTGCCACTGCCACTGCCACTGCCGCTGTCGCTTGCTGTTGCTGTTGCTGTTGCATGTTCCTGCGGTCGATCGGAGCGAGTGTTGTTGTCGCTGCTGCTGCTGCATGTTGTTGGTGTAGCATTGTTGTTGCTGCTGGAGCCGCTGCTCCTGGTGTCATGTCGTTCATCAGCGTAACAATTTTTATTGCTGTTCGGACCGCAACTTTGTTGTCGATAAAATTTTAATTCGCTTTGGCTTACATTTTTTACGGTTCCTTCGATTTCAATTTGCGGCACAGCCAAAAAATACAAAAAGTACAGCAAAAAAAAAACACAAAGAGGCAGTGGAGCGGGGAAAGAGTTAATGAATTGAAGTAGTTTTTCTGCGTGTGGCAATGGGGGCATGGGCATGGGCATGGGCATGGGAATTCTGGATTCGCCAGCAGGGCATTCCCCATTCGTTGCAGCTCAATCTGCGGGTCATTTTTGCATGCATCCCTCGGCGGGGCCCTGCGCCAAATTGATTTATAGCGTTCAAACATGTTTCCCCCGAAAAAATGAAAAATGAAATAAAGCAACGGGGGGAAGGACCTGGAGCTGGAGCTGGAGCAGCGATCACGTCCCCAATTATAAACACAACTAATTGCCCCGCCAAATGTTGCATGAAAGCGTTGCAAATTTTTAATAACATGGCATACAAATTTTGTGCTAAATTGTCAACATTACCAGAAGAGGAGCCACAGCGGCAACAGCAGCAGGAGGAACAGCAGCAACAGCAGCAGGAGGAACAACAGCTACACTTGCAACCGCAGCAGCAGAGCTTGCAACAGCACCACTTGACACAGCAGCAGCAGCAGCAGCAACAGAGCAAAGTAAGCCACAAGAGCAACTGGAGGAGCTCGCCCGAAAGCAGCCACCGATTCTCCTATGGGGCGGCACATTTATCATGGCTACCGTTTTCTGTTGCTGTTTGTTTTGGCGCTGCACGCTTTTGACCTGCAACGCGCGTGCCACCAGCAACATGCAGCCCAGCAACAACAATGGCAATCCGAAACGCTAACCTTGCCTTTAAATGATCTCTGATCTTATCTTGGGGCAGCAGCAGCGGGAGCAGCGGGAGCAGCAGCAGCAGCAGGTAAAAGTGTTATAAATCAGTTGCATCTTTTGGCCATCTCTTTCTTTCTTTCTTGCTGTGCATAGCCATCTCTTTCTACCTTTTGTGCTCTCCCGCTGGAGTTGCCTTCTTTTTGCCTGCTGATTAATTGAAATTTCACATTTTTCAAGCTCTTCACAGTCTTCATTAATCGCGCTGCTCTCTCACCCTCTCGCTCCATTCGGCATAATGTGGGGCACGCCCCAGACATGTTGCAAGTGCCACTTTTGGGCTGTTCTCCTTTTCTGCTGCTGCTGCCGCTGCTGCGGCCCTTCCTGCCTGTTGCCTGCATTTGTTGTCCGCTGTTTAATGCGTTTTTAAAGTGCACAAACCACGCCCACGGGGCGTATGAAACCTTTTGCCGTTTCCAGCAATTAGCTCGGCGAATGTCATAAATGAACCACCAGCACCAGCACCGCACCACTCTCAGTTGCTGTCAAAAACTGCTCCGAACTAATGACAGTGCGATTGGAGCAGAAACTGGAATTGGAATTGGAATGGGAGTGCGAATGGGAATGGGAATGGGAATGGGATTGTGGCATAGGATAGGATGAAGCACGAGATGGAGCTGCACGACAGACGGAGTCACAGAGTGGAGGGGAGGGGAGTGGTGTGGTGTGGTGTGGAGAGCAGTGTGGCAAGCAAAGCAATTACACATGCAAATGGCTTGCCACAAACCTCAAACTGGAGCCCAGAGAAGATCATAAATCAGTTGTCAATGGCAGCCCTCTGTTTGCCGAAGCGAATTTCAAACTGCAGTCGGATGGCAGCAGGAGGGGCACGTCACACGCACAGACATCAAAGACCATTAGGTTTTTTGGTCAAAATATCAATTATGTGGCTTAGAGTCCCGCTAGAAATAAACAAAAGTTGAGCCAAAGGAAAACTGCTTAGTTCTCTTGGCCATTATTAAAGGGAATACTGTTCCGCCTCCCTGTCCTTCGTGCGGCATGAACTGGTTCGCTTCGTCAGCCCACACTGCCCCTTGGCAACATGGAACTCAACGGCCGTTGCAGTTGCCACACTGCGACATGTTGCTGCAGCACCAAAATGTCGCCCAGCAGCAGCAGGATTTGCTGCTGACGTCGACGCGGCGACAAAAAACACGCTGCCAAGTGATGCGGCGCCCAGCAGCAGGCTGCACGTGGATGTGGCACAGTGGCACAGCAAAAGAACCAGCAGCAGCAGCAGCAGCAGCAGCAACAGTAGTAGTAGTGGAAGAAGAAGAAGTAGAACTAGTAGCAGCAGCTACTGGCAGCTGGTAGCTGGTAGCTGAAAGCTGGCAACGTGTGGCAGGCTAAAACCGCGTGGCAGCAACAAGAACAGCTTTGGCTTCGTGTGCGAGAGAGGTTTCGGGTGCTGCTGCTGCTGTTGCTGCTGCTGTTCGTGGGATTCGAGTTGAAGATGTGGCCGTTGCCGTTGCCATTGGGGGCTCAGAGTGTTGCTGTGGCATGTGGCATAGGGAAATGGCCGAGGCTTACCACGATCCCTAGCCCACAGCCCGTCCCCTGGTTGCTCTCGTTAAAGTGCCAACATGTCCAGTTGCTTATCAGTCAACTCAGTTTTTCCGCCGCTTGTCATAAATTATGGGAACTGTTGCAGTTTTATGGCCGCCTTTTGTTTGAACAGCAGGAACCCCAGAGTGGCACACCCACACCCACACTCACACTCACATGCGCCGGGACACACTCACACACTCACACACACTCGCAGAGGGAAGACTCACGCGTGGTCGCCGCGATAACTCATCCAAGTCACGCCGTCTGCCGTTGCCGCTGCTGCTGCGGTCTCCGACATGTTCCGCTTTTGCCTTCCGAGGGAGAGTTCATCTAACAGCGGGAAGAGATGGTCTAAAAACCGCCTAGCATTTCCTGCCAATCCCTGTGGCATGCCCCTCCACCCACCTCTGGCACCACCACCACCAGCATCAGCATCAGCATCGCCGCATTGCAAATCAGTTTTGAAATGCAGCGACGCACGCAAGAAATGAGCTCTCGTTTGAAATTCAAACATTTTAGCCGCCTCCCTGCCGCACTCTACCTCTGCCTCGGAGTCGGCTCCCCCTCGCGCCCTCTCGCGCCCTCTCACACCCTCTGTGTGGCACTCCTCACTTATTCATTGGTGCGTGTGTTGGCAAATGCCAAACATTTTTAGATGCGACTGCGAACTGAAGCTTGTAAATACTTTGGAGTTTTCGCCAAAGTGGAAAAAGATTTGCTGCCGTCGCAGTTTGAGGCATTTACTGTACTCGTCGTTGTTGTTGTTGTTGTCTCTGCTGTACGCGTCTTTTCCGCGCTGCGATTGGCATTCCTCCAGCAGTAGAGCAGCGGATGGAAATGGAGGCGGAGGCGGGGGCGGGGGCACTGGCGGAGCCCTGTAACCGAGTCGGAAATGAGTGAAGCAAACATTTTTAATGCATTTTTAATTAATTTTTTGCTGCCTCAATGGTTGGGTGGTGGGCACCAGGAGCAGAAGCAGGAACAGGGGCAGGAACAGGGGCAGGGGCGCGGGGCAGCTGGCAACGGAACAAGACAAAGTTGCCACGGATGTTAACTGTTAACTGTTCTTGTCGGGGAATCGGTAAAGCCGGAACTTTTCCAAAGAGTCTTTTGCTATTAAAAGGATTGCGGAGACATTAAATGAAGCAAGAAGGAATTTCTTAAACAATGTGCAATATGTCATTTACGTCTGAGTGTGGAAATGGCATAGTGATTCAGAGCGTGGACTATCTCTTTTTTCTGCTTACCAAACAATTCGAAATAAACAGAAACAGCAGGAGGATTCAGACAGTTCTTAAACTGATTCCAAAATGGACCAAAGCGGCGTATGTAGTTTCCCCATATATGGGGCCAAAGGCTAACGATTCTCGGCCTGTTTTACCATCCTCTCATCCGAATCCCCATTCAATTGCCTTATGGCCTGAACTATAATTTCATCCGCTCAATTAGGACCAAAGATCCGTGCCCAACCATCGTAAAAAATCAACCCACCAGCCCCACATTTAAGTTAACAGAGAAAGAGAGATGGAGAGAGAGAGAGAGGGAGAGAGAGCAGGAGCTAGATATCTGCCTCCTCATCAGCAGCAGTTGGGAGCTAAACACACCTCTTTACGAGTCTGAATACTATCATCCTCTGGATGGAGCACTAACCCTAATAGAGCCATCAATTAATTAAGCCAAACGAAGCACCAAGAAATAGTAGAAATTATCAATTACATGCCCCAAGAAGTGGGCATTAAAAATTATGAAACTCTCCGAACTGACTTTGACTCCAACTCCAACCAAAACTACAACTACGACCAGATACCAGTAGTGGCCAGGAACCACGACTCCACGCCCCTCCCCCATACCATACCATACCATACCATACCATAAAAAGCGAGACTGTTATCATAAAAGATAAGAAAGCGAGGCAGGTCGTAAACGAGGCATGTGGATGCTGGAATGCCGCTGGATGCCGAGTGAGGAACGTATGTAGTTCCGCCAACTTGCGTTCCACAAACAATGTCCGTGTGAATGGAAGGAAACTGGTTGTTGCTGCCGCCGCTACAGCTGCTCTGTGCCGCTGCCGCTGCCACATCCACATCCACTACCTCTGCCTCTGCCCCTGCCTCTGCCCCTACTTGTGTGCCCCCCCTCCCAACGCTCACTGTGTGTCTGCGTCTGCCTCTGAGCTCCGGCCTGGCCTGGCCTATTGAATGTGCATCAAAATTTATGTGGCCTTTTTTAGTCGTTTGCGTTGAGCCAGCGGAAGCGAACGTCGTCGTCGGAGCAACAGCCTCACAGCGCGCGTCGTGTGTTGCCGTCGTGATTCGAGTGGATAGTGGATAGTGGGATATTTGTTGTAGCATAGTGCTCCATTGCACTACCATACGAGTACCAGTCCGAGCGCAGAGCAGCGTCAGATCTATAGAGAGGGCCAGAGAAGCCAGCGATTATTTCGTAATAGTCCAAAACGTGTGTGCATTCAATGGGAAATCCGTAACTGAACCCCAGAAATTATAACATTTTGTATTGCTTCAGTTCGAAATACTTTTCGAATTTCCATATGCATTTTCAACAATTAAATAAATAAATAAATTATTCAGTAAATTCAAACTACAATTTCTTATAGAAAACTTGAAATCTTCCAAAATATTTGAACAAAGACTCCAAGTAAAAAGTGTTTGTTTTTTTTAATCTTTTCTTTATAGTTTCGAATAAAATTGTGTAATTAAAAAATAAACGAAAAACTCGAACGCACAAGTGGATTTAAATGTTTGCCCAAAAATCAATCTTCGTGCAGAGATCATTGAACAAAGACTCAGAGATTCATACACATTCGTTTTGGGCCTGGCCGAGTGACCTTTCCATTTGAAGCTTTGAACTGTGCAACCTGTTGCTGTTGCTGTTGCGGTTGCTGGCATTTGTGGACACTTTTCCAGGCGGATGGAAGTCGCTGCCACTGCACACTCCCATTCACTCATTTAAACAAGGTAAGAAAGAGTACGTACAAGCATGCTATGTGTGTATGTTTAGGCATCATTAAATAATTATGAAATCAGCTTAAATCGGAGCGCCCAAGACAGTGGAAATTAATCAAGCCATGGCGGGCAGGCAGAAAATATGCAAATTAAATTGAGGAAGTCGCTGATTGTTACACTTTGTTGGCCAGCAGCGAAAATAACTTGTTCTCTAATCCCCCAACCCCCCCACCCCACAACCACATCCCGATCTGTCTGTCTGTCTGTCTCTCTGTCTCTTGCTTCGCTCGAGAAGCGTGAGAATATTCACTGGCCATTAATTAGCCAAAAGAAATCATTTGAAAGCCATCGACAAGAGTGCGGGTTCCGCTAAGAGTGTGGGGGGGGTGGAGCGGGGGGCATATGTGGTGTGTGGAGTGTGGTGTGTGGCGGGACTCGGACTCCCCAACTAATTGCCAGAGATCTTATAAGAAACGAACACGCTATTCCACCGGCCGCCGTCTGTGGAGGAGTGCAAAACAATTGAAGGAATGAAATTACCAGAAATATGTATGCTCAAATCGTTGGCTAGAGATTATACCCCTCCCCCTGCGCCCCCCCCCTGCGCCCAGCCCGAATGCCACGATGTCTTAAAGTGCTCGTGAACAGCATAAATCACACCCCAGTCCGAGTAACCATGTTGCACAGCACAGCATGGCACAGAGGCAGAGAGCCGGAGAGCCCAGGTCCCGAGCCCCGAGCCAAACCCCATACCAGACTCATTAAGGTTTTAATTTACAAGTTTAACTGGAGATTTAAGCACTGAGATTTATATGCGTGCCGCGAGAGGCAATAATCAACGGCAACAACCAGCAATCACGTAGTGCTACAACAAACAGCAACAAACCTGCAACAATCCGAGGCAACAACAACAACAGCAACATGCGCCAATGTCCACCTACGCAGATTGGTTAAACAAACCTTCAATGAGGGGCCCCGCGAGGGCAGCCTCTGGCTCTGGCTCAGGCTCTGGCTCCGCCTGCGTCTGTGCCTCTGACTGTGCCTCTGCCTCTGCCTGTGCCTGTGCCTGTGTCTGGGTGTAATCGAATATGCAACTCATGAGGGGAAACTTTAAAACAAAACATGACAACTGCAACATCAGCCACAGACGCAGCCACAGCCACAATCGAGGCAACAGCAACGCAGTCGATGAAGATTTGCGCAAACAGAGAGACATTAAAATCACTTAGTTGGCGGAGAAGGAAGATGATGCCCAGCCAAAGGAAACAAAATGAAGAAAGAAAGTGTCGAGATTTACTGTATATACCCTAGCAGATCATAGGATCATATTTGGGTATATTTCCATACAATTTTCCAAAATAGAAGAGAGAGAAGAAAGAGAAGAGTCTGTGGGCAGACTAAGATTTTGGCACTAGTTTGGATCGATTCTACTATATTCTTTAAACGATCGCAGAAGCTTCCCATCTAGCCAGAAATCAGGACATCCTTCTGCGTATAGGGTAAAGAAAAAGACCGAAATTACAGCGTTGATTGAGCCAGCCTTGGGAGGGGGTTTGGCAGAGGCCTGACCTTAGACAACAGCAGCAGGAGCACTACTGGGGGCAGCATCAGTAGCAGCAGTAGGAGGCAGCGGCCCATCAGCAGCATCCGAAATGGCAGGAGCAGAAGAGGCAGGCGCTGGGGGCAACTTCAGCTGCAGCCACGCACCTGCAACAGCCGCCAATCATTTAGCTGCAGCAACAGCAGCAGCAGCAGAGACAGAAACTTGAACGTAGAGAAGATCTCTTGAGGAGGAGGAGGAGGAGGAGGAGGAGGAGCAGCAGGAGACTCTTTGGAGCAACACGTGCATGTGATTTGAGAGACAAAAACCGTTCTAATTTCTCAACTGTCAGCTGAGAGATGCAACCTCCTCGACAGCCCCGCCGGGAGCCGGGAGCACCCTCCCCTCCTCCCTCCTCCCTCCACTGACCCAACTCGTTAGCCGACTCTGTTGCCATAGCAATTATGTGTGTGGCAGCCACATAGCAGTACAAAAGAAGGTCGGTTGCTGCTGTTGCACTGGCACTGGCACTGGCACTGGTTTTGGCTCTTGCCTCTCGGCCTTTGCACATGTCTTCATTTTGGAGCAGTCTTTTTGCACGAGCAGCAGCGGCAGCAGCAGCAAAAACTACACATGTTGCAAGGAGAAAAAGCAACAAACAAACGGGAGAAAGAGAGAAACGCTTTTGTTTGTTTGTTTGTTTGTTTGTTGGTTTGTTTGCATTGCCAACACTTTTGGCCTTTGGCGCTGATGTTAACCCCACTGTGGCACCACGGGCCCACCCGCCCTTGTTGCCTTTATTAAGCAACCGCAGCAAAGTCACTTGCTGCAACACCAACACCAACAGCAACACCAACAGCAACAGCAATGGCAACATTACTAAAAGAAACAGAAACCCCCACCCCACCCCAGCCCCTGAAATCAGCAACAACACAAATCTGGGGGATTTTGATACCCTTTAAATGGGGTATTACGATTCTTACGAAAAGATGTTGAAGGGTTTCAGACAGCATAGAAATTCGGAAGAGAATGGCAGAACAAAAATTAAACTAAATTGAATTCGATTCCCTGTTTTCCATCTGAAACTTTTCACTTTCTATGGCTTATCATAGATATCATAGATACTATATATGATAGCTATCGTAAGAACAATCCGTGTTCCTAGAAGTGTATGTTCACATACAGCCATAAACTTTATATATACTTCTTTATATACTACCATCAATACTTGTATATTCTATATCTGTCATATATAGTCGTAGCAATGAATCCGCGCAAGAGCATCCAAAGTTTCGGCCACCCCAACGTTATCATTCATTTCTTTTCTTCTTTAATAGTTTTTGTTGAATTTTTTTTTTTTTTTTTTTTTTTTTTTTTTTAACTGGAAACAAGTTTTTTAGCTGGAAACTTGGGTCTTGGGGACCCTCTGGTGTTGACGTCCCCGCTGGTTGTCGATTTGGTTTTGCTGCTCATTCGCTTGCCCCTCTCCTGCCCCCTGGCCCCTGTCCCCTGTCCCTCTTCGCTGTCTCTAATTTGCACCGCTTTAATTTTTGCCTTTTTATTTGCAACACTTGTCGTTTAAATGCAGCAGCAGCAGCAGCAGCAACAGCCGGGCAAAGTGTGGCCAATAAATTAAAGCAAGCGAAAAACAAAAACAAAAAAAAACGTACAGAGACACTGACTCGACGACTCTCGGCCAGAAATATCATCAAAAGAGCAAGTGCCTGTTGGCTGGTGTTTGCGAGTCAGTGGTCCGCAGAAGGAAATTATCTATGTGTGGCGGCTGCCAGGTTCTCAGCTCAGCCTCGAAAGGAGTCTCGAATCCCCCTCCCCCTCCCCCTCCCGATCACCATCACCATCTCCCTCCCCCTCTCTCTCTCCCGCTCTGGCTGTTGGTTATTCCGTGGCATGGCACAATCGCAACAAATGGCATTTTTATTGATATTTCGCTCGGTTTGCCTGGCAGCCGCATGTTGAAATATGCGCGCCACCTGTTGATTTTGTTTGGCGATTGCCACAAGGCTCTCAGCGCTCTGGGAACTGCAGGAGAAGGAGGAGGAGGAGGAGGGGTACTAGTACTCCACTCCAGCCACTCCATCGTAGGAGCTGCTGCAGGCTGGTGGCTGTCGGCTGGTGGCTCTACTTCTGGGCCTGGGGTCTCGCGACTCGCGAGTCGCGACTCGTGATTTGCAGTGCAAATTAAAAGCGAGGGCGCTGCATATAAATAGCAATTTGGACAGGGGAATTAAGGTAAACGACTGCGGGAACTACAAATCTCAGAAATGCTCGCGACTCGCAGTACTCCCGTCACTCCTGCCGCTCCTGCCACAGCAAAGAACTGCGGGGAGGATCGTTCAGTTTGTCTGTCACATAATGGAGTGGCATTATATCAACGGCGTGACTTTAATTTCAAACAAATTAAGCAGAGGGGGAGGGAGGAAGGAGGTGCCTAAAAATAGAATGCAATGAAAATCAAATGAAGTTCGAATTCCTCCAGAGATGATCCCAAGAACCTTTGAAATGGTTGGAGGATGGAATAAATAGAGAAATGCATACAGAATATTAGAATTGTTAAGCTATTTATACTAAGATTTCGTTGGAAGTACGAGAAACTACAAAGCCCCTTTCTAATCCCAAGAAAAAACTTCCCACTGGTTCCACTCCCCTGAACCCCACAAAGCTTCGTTTTCCGTGAACCCCTAAAAAGAACGCGGCAGTCGTAGCCTCTCCATCCCATCCATTCCTCTAAGAAAAATGCCACAAAAACACAATAAATACCCAACGTTTCGAGCAATAAAACTTGCCACTAAATTCCAATTTTATCACTTGCTTGCTTACCCACTCGAAGAAAACCTCAACTTTATCAGAGGAATTGCATCCAATTAAAGGTATTTTCCGAGCAAGTATTTTGTGGATTGCATTTTCGTTTGCTCTAATAAGATAAGCCTGACAAGGGGCAGCGGGGGAAAGGGAATGGGAATGGACATGGAAATGGAAATGCATTTCATGTGCAGTTAGAGCTGGAGCTGGAGAGACCGAAAGACCGAAAGACCGCAGCCCTAAGCCCCCTGCCATACAGTCGCAGATGTTGACAGAGAGACGACAGCCAGAGATGTAGATAAAGCGCTGATAAGCAGCAAATTTGACAGCCATAAAGCAAACAACAAACTGACGGACAGGTAGAAGATATATGGGAGTGGGAACTGAAATTACTCCAAAGCAGCAGTTCGAGTCTCGGAATCGGAGTAGGAGTAGGAGTACGAGTCGAAGTCGGAGTCGGAGGGCAATGAAAATTAATGAAACCTGTTTCGAGCATTCCTTTTTTATTGTATTCCGTCTGTCGTTTAATTAAAAGACAATCAAAAGCTGAAGCCGATGGGGCAGCTGGATCGCCAGAGCACAGGAACAAAGGCGGGGGAAATGGAGAATCCTACCGAAGATGCCAAGAGTTCATCATGAGAATCCAGAGCAGAGAATCCCAGCTACAGATACTTCGTGAGGGAACGGGAACGGGAACGGGAACTGCAACTGGAACTCTGAAACTCTGAAACTGAACCTGAACCTGGGACTGCACAGAAAAACCTGCTTCGGGATTCTTTATCGACATGTTTATGGGCTTCGTATGCCCCCGAGTATCCAGAACAAGAAGTCCAACAAATGTATAAATATTTACACGAAATATTTACGATTAGGAAGGGAAGCAGAAAGGAAGCAGGAGGCGGGAGGCGGGAGGCAGGCAGGCAGGAGTCACAGTGGGGCAACCGCAATATCGCCGCCTCTTAATGAAATGCTAACGATATTCATTGGAAAAATCAAAAGCGTAACGAGCCAAGTGAAAACCGCAGAGATGCCAGCACAGGCAGGCCTCCTCAGCCTCAGCCTCAGTCTCAGCCTCAGCAACAGGAACAGCATAAGCCGGCCAGCCAAAACGGGACAGACCCTGGCCAGAAGAAGCAGCAGCCGCAGCCGCAGCCGTAGCCGCAGCAGCAGCACCAGAGTTTACATTACAAAATGTTGCAACAAAAGAAAATTATGTAAATGCTGGGAAATTGTTTCGACCGCTTTCGTAGCTATCGCTCCGCCTCTACCTCGGCAACCCGGCAATTTTCACCGAGCATTTTCGGCAAATCAATTTCAATTGGGATTCGGGCTCCATCGGCCCGAGGGAGGTTCAGCCATTGGGCGGGGCAGGGGCAGGGGCAGAGGCAGAGGCAGGGGCCATGGCTTATAATAATAATTGAATACATTGAATGTGGCAGGGAGCTGTGGCAGGGGATCCCCCTCAGGCAAGAGCAGCAGCAGCAGCAGCAGCAGGAGTTGAGAGGCAGGTGTAAGTCGGCCAAGTGGAAACGCTCTGGGCTCCATAATGAAAATGCTACTTTGTTGCTGTTGTTGCTGTTGCGGCTGCTGCTGCTGCAGTTATTGGCAACAGCCTGCGGTTATTGCCTGACTATTAATGTGAGTCAAAGCCTTTTGGCCAGGCTGAAATGCAATTGCGTTTGCTTTAAGCCAAAAGCCAGAGATCGGAGATGGCTGCGGAGATGCACAGATGCAGAGAGATGCGATGCTGATGCGAAACCAGTCGGAATGTATAATTAAACCAAATATGTTTTATGATTGGACCCCTAAAATGGGGTTAAGCACTCGTCCTCGTTCTCCTGCACGTTCCATACGTTCCTCATCTCATCTCATCTCATTTGCATGCCATGCTGCTGCTGCTGCTGCTGCTGCTGCTGCTGCATCCTGCAATTATCCCATCGTAACTCGGGATATACCTTGTACTTGTACTCGTATCGTATACGTAACTCACGAAACAAACGACCACACAACGATGTAAATCAGTTCATCATCATCCACGCTCCTCGAGATCCTCCTCTGCCTCCTGTGCCTATGCCATTCCTCATTGCTTGGCCCATCATTCAGTTCAGTTCAGTTCGGCTCGGCTCGGCTCAGATCCCCTCCCCTCTGCATCCCTGCCACTCTCTTAGCCATCATCCTGTAGCCACTGTAATAACTGTAACTCTTCATCAAAATAATGTAATTATCCAAATTGTTTTCTTTGAAATTTGTTTACATCATTCCTTCAGTTCCTCTCGCGAATCTCTGCACAAAAAAACAAAAACGAAAACAAATTACGAAGGTTGCAAAAAGCGAGTAGGAAGATAAATAAGTGGAGGATTGCAACGATCTATGGATACCCTTAAAGTAAAGGAATAAATTGAAAACATTTTCCCAAGGGTTCCTTAATAAAGGTAAAGCATAGTTCCCCTTTAAATTAAAAATAAATGACAAACATGGCTAGGTTTTCCTTTAAGGCCCCTTATCCCCTTGAAAACTATAGCCACTCGGACGCTTTTCCTTCTGCCACACTGCCACAAATTTGAGCTGACATTTATTGTACCCCAAGCTAGGGAACAGCTTAAAAATTCCATCTGTAGCATGCAATGCAAAGCGGTTCCCGTTAAGAGCCACTTGAAGTCAGACACACACACACACACATGCATGCATTCTCGCAGATATAAGCACACACAGATACAAGTGCAGATGTGTGGACAGCAGGCACAAATCTATATACACACATGCATGCATACATGCATACATATGGATAAAGACCCACAAGCAGCTTCTGCTTCTGCTCCTGCTCCTGCTGCCGTTGCTTTGGCTGCAGCTTTTGCACTTTTCCAAACCAACGCTTCAGCAACAATTTCATTATAGCGCCAGCAGCAGCAGCAGCATCAGCATTATCATGCAACTTTAGCGCCAACACATCATCTGCATCCACATGCACATCATCTCTCGCTCTCTCCATATCCGCCTCCTGCCACATGCCACAAGCAGCAGCAGCAGCAGCATAATCTTCATTATCATTAAAGCAGAGCACAGGAAAGCGCCGCTAAACTGTTTAACGTTTCTCCTTTTCCAACCCTTTTTTTCCCTTTTTTTTGTTATTTTTTTTTTGTTCGAAGCTTCCGCTTTTGCTTTTTATCCGCTCCTCTCACTCGACTCCCTTCCTCCTTGGAATTTCCCTCTCTGTATGCTAAGTACTCGCTCGGAACAGATCCTGAACATATACATATGCATATAGTACTCGTAGTACTCGTAGTACTCGTATGCTTGCCATAATCCGTTTTGGTAGTTGCATTTTAATTGCATTCCACACTTACGTTGAAAACTTTGTACGGGCTCTATTTTCCCCTTTACTTTTAAATGAAATAAATTAGTGAAAGACGGACGAGAGTGGGGAAAAAGTAGGGGATAGAGAGTGGAAAGAGGGTGAGAAAAGTGCGGTTAAAGAGGGCCATGGGGCAAGGGGCATGGGGGGCATGGGGCCGTCACACCAAGTGCCGTTTCACACTGTTCAGGAAAAAATTGAGCCGGAAGGCTCTTAACTTTCAAGTGGTGGATTCCCCATCCCAGCCCATCCCATCCAATCCCATCCAATCCATTTAGAAAGCATCTCCAATCTCCAGGCCAAAGTAACTTCAAACTGAAGTGCACTGAAGTATCTGCCTCCGTTCCGTTCCGTTGCTGCGTTCGATCACTTTTCCACTCAATTGTCGGTCTAATTGCTTTGAAAATAATTTTGGACTCTCATGTTGCTGTTGCTGTTGCTGTGTTGCCACTTTGGGGAATACTCGTACGAACAGATACAGATACAGGCACAGATACAGGAGCACGTTCCCAGGCATACATACGCTCACTCGCACTGTCCCCCTCCCTGCGAAGCGCCGCCGCCTAAATTGCTCGCTGTCACCGTCGAGCCGCATGTCAACTACAATAATAATTGTAATAACCAGCGAAGAGCGACGAGCCTACGAGTACGAGTATGAGCCACTCGCATGAGCCATATATTCACGTACATGGCCAACTATTAAGGCCATGTTCTGCTGGCAACATCCTGACAGGCAGCAGGCACCAGGCAGTGGGCAGCAGGCAGCGGGCAGCATGCTGGAGGAAGAGCTGGGGCACAATCAAGGCAGCACAGGCGATTTACTTTCCAGCATCATCGTGTGGGGCGCCGCTGAACTGGATATTGTCCGCTAAGAATAGCGCCCAAAAGTGGGGAGATATTTTTGGAGGCACGAAGCGGAGCACCGAGGCAGCAGAACTAAAAGTAGGGCCTTAAATGGAGACCAAGGTTGCCGGACTCGAGAGCAGGGAAACTGAAATACACGTGAAGGGTACTGAAGTTACGAATTTCTGAGAGAACACTAGGAATTTGGGGATCTACGAGCATGTATTATGTATTATAGGTACAGAATTTATTTAAGTTTTCACTTAAGCTTAAACCTATCATTGCATAATATTTTCCAGCCCATTACGAGGTACATAAGCTCTCTTTCCCATAAGTAACCCATCAGCCGGTAGCTGAATTTTCAATTCGCAATCAATGATCCATTGATCGTGGAATTTGCTTCCACTTAACCCACTTTAAGGGCGGGAATTGTGGGGGGAGGGGAGAGTTACAAGAAAACACTTCCCAGAGACAGGCGAAATCCAGACAACCGATCGAAAATTGCCCAACTTGATTAGCAATTCCAATTAGAAGTTTTCTCATTTCTGACAGACAGACAGACAGTCGGACAGACAGGCATAGCATTCGGGGCCCTCTCCGATCCCAAACAATCCTCAATCCAATCATCATTATGATGTTCATCTGGCATGCACAATAAAAATAAACAGATCATAAATAATATATGAATTCAATTCATATCTAAAAGGATTTGCGGTTAAGACGACGCCACGCACAAATATGGTTGCGAAACGAGTTTCCACGGAGTGGAGTCCACAGAGTCCACAGAGCCACATCCGAGACCGAGAACCGAGAACCGAGATCGCGTAGATGCAACATCCAAACCGAAAAAGGAAACAAAAAACGACAGCAGAAAAGCAAAAAGAAAACAAGAAAAACACGTAGCTGCCGCTGCTGCTGCCGCTGCTGCTGCTCCTACGATACAGCTTCAACTCACTTTTTTCCGCGCTGCGGCGTTGCAGCGGCTGCATCGACTGCAGTTCGTCTTCCAGCGATTTTCCAATGCCGGTTGTGAAATTTCTGGCCGAGCTGTGAATGTTTCATGGCCAAGTTAACAGGCGCACAGAGCCACAGAGCAGGCGGGCAGCCAGGCAGCCAGGCAGCCAGCGAGAGAGCAGCCAAGTGAGCCACAATTGCAGTTCAGCCAAGCGATCTAGCCATCGCTGAGAGACACACAAGAGAGACAGGAGAGAAAGACTAGAGAGACAGAGAGCGAGAGAGAGAGAGAGAGAGAGGGGGGGAGACAGAGAGACCATCATTAAGTTGTGTGTTTGTGGCATGCAACATGCAACAACAACCACTGAAGTTCAAGTTCAAAGCCAGGCCGGGTACGGGTACGGGTACGGGTTGGGGTACGGGAACGAGTTATTGTTTCTAGACAAGATTCTTTCCACTTATTACACAAGTCATCAGTCGTCAGTCGTCATCCGCCTCACAGTCATCATCCTCTTCATCATCCTGTTCATCTTTGTGGCTGTCATCTTTGACATTAGCTCTGATCTCTGGCCATAACCCTCTTTCCGCTTTCCGCTTGCTGGCCTTAACGCTCAAAATTGCAGAAGGCGTTGCCGCATCATTATCAACTGATTGTGTGCATTGATGCCCATGCTCTTTGCGTCGGCTCTTCCCATCCTCAGATCTGAGGTCTTGGATCTTGGATCTCGGATCTCGGATCGCTCAGCAGCTACCGTATGGCTATTCGGATCCAATTTTGTGCACCGGAAAGCGACGACGCAGCACATCAAAAACTGCAGCTCTTTCCATTCTCTGTGGCAGCCCCTTTTGACGGCACTAATTGTTAATTAATGGAATGCAGGCGTGCCCCGGGGCATGCCCCGGTGCTCTGTGCCATGCCATGCCATGCCGTGCCGTGCCTGCCACTGGCATTCCGATGATTGCCTCCGATTGAAACGGTTGCCGGCGCAAGTCATTCCCCAGATTCTGATATCCAGATATCTTCATTTACTTTATCCTGTCTGCTCGGATGACGGCAAAAGTTGCCCGGAAAATCCCCAAAGCAATTGCAAAAGTCAGCTGGCAAAAGGAAAGCGGTTTGCCTATTGATACTGCACTTGCATCTGCCACAGAAAAAAGGAAAAACGAAAAACGAAGGATGAAGAATGAAGAATGAAGAATGATGCCTGAAATGTCTCCGAAAACATATTTCATTTTCACAGTCAACGAGGTAAAAGTTTTTCAATCTCCACAGCACCGTGGATCCTTCCTCCCCCCCCTCCAGAGAACAGTTGCTCCTCTGGCAATCTGCGGCTGCAACCACGGCACCTTTCAGGTGTCTGGAAACTGTGTCATCATCTTGTGGCATGGCATAACTTTTATTGAACTGTCGCCTGGCATGCAGACACCAAGTGGAGCTGCTCCTCTCTCTCTCTCCTGTCTCTCTCCTGTCTCTCTCCTCTCTCTCTCGCTCTTCCTGGAAGAGGGCTTGGGGACATCTCTGCCAAAAAGGTGACAAGTGCGGAGTCAAAAGCCGCAGATATTTGTATAAATTATTACAGACCTGTGCATGTCGATATGCATTTATGATTGCATGTGACATTTGCATGATGTTGCCACACCCCGTGTCGCCTTTCGCCTTTCACCTGTCCTGTGCCTCTTTCCCTCCCCTCTACTCTGCTCTGTAGCTGTGGAACAGCTGACTTTGGCTTATTCCGAGTGGGGTTTCTCCCTCTCTCTCTCTCTCTGCAGTTGAAGATGGTTTTCTTTTTGTCATTTTTGCTTTTGGTATTTGCACGACACAATCATTAAATAGCCATGGCCAAGTGCTGACAACCAAAGCCACAAAACAAAAAAAAAACAAAAAAAAGAAAAGCAGCAACAACAGGCAACAGAGGCAACAGCAACAGAAACAACAACTACAACAAATTACAAGCTCACATTGTCAGAGTTGCACTTTAGGCGACATAAATTTCATGTACGTCGCCAGAGCAATGCCCACAAAAAAGCAACAGAAACAGAAACGGAGGCTCTCCTGGGGAGTCGAAGGTGTAAATACCCTCAAGAAGTGGTGGTTCCCTCGGAGAGGACTATCCTCTGAAGACCTTCCCATTGCAGAACTTATTCCACTACTTATTATCGATAGATCTTTCTTTTAAAATTCCTTCGCAATCTATTATTCTGGGAACTATTTTGCCTATAGCAGAGGCTATATGAAATCCAAACACTCGCACGATTAAATACATGTACTATATCCTTAGAAAGGGTATATACAAAAAGAAGACCAACAGCCAAGCCAAGGAGGTGTCAATGTACAATTGCAGGCAATGCCGACGCTCAGGCAACAAGGAGCTCTGCCACAACAAAGAAGCATTGTTGTTGCTGTTGCTGTAGCTGTTGCACATGCCAAATGTGGACATAGACACGACGCCAAGGAGCCTATGCCTATGCCTATGCCTATGGCTGTGGCTATGGCTGTGGCTGTGCCTCTAGAGCGTTCTTGGACACCACCATGGTCTCCAATGGCTGGGCTCTCCTTCTGCGACTGCGACTCCGACTCCGACTCCATCTGCGACTCCTATTCGAGCACGGTTACAAAGCATTTCTCACTGTTCTATTGACACACGCAACGTTCTCTCGTGCATGAGTTAAATGCCTTGGAATGTTGCCGCCGTTGCGTCCGTTGTTGCTGCTGCTGCTGCTGCTGTTGTCGCCGTTGTCGCAATTTCTTGTGTAATTACGAGAGGCGCATTAGCGCAACAAATCGACCCCACAGAGCTGCATTTAATTAGTGGCAGAGGAGCAGACAGAAGGAGCAACAGAAAGAAGGAGGAGGAGGAGGAGCAGCAGCAGGGCAGGAGCTCTGGCAGGATGAGGGTCCGACGGCAAAACATGTCAAATGAAATTGTTGGCATAATTCATAATTGAACGGCATTCGTGGCTGCCACACGCTGCCACACGCTGCAGCAGAAACCGCAGCACCCAGCAACCCAGCACCCCGGCACCCAATACCCAATACCCATTTCCCATTTCCCATCTCCATTCGCTTTGATGGCTACATAAATTTTCTGATAGGTTTGTGTGTTGTGGCGCCCGAACATGGGGATAGATACTCCCCGGTATACGGGTATTGTTTTTGTCGTGCCTCTCTGCACCTTTCTGCCCTGCCCTGCCCTGCCCCTGCACTGTCCTGCCCTCCCTGCCCCTCCCCGCCCTGCTCTGCTCTGCCCTCTCTGTGACTTCGTTTAAGCCTCATTGCTGGCTGGGATGGCTTGTTGCCATTGTCGAGTGTCTTTTAAATATTGTTGCCTCATTGTTGCCCCTGGGCGCACCTACAACATTTGAAGTTGTTGCACCGTTACTTCTCGCTCTTCAGTGCCTTCGGTGCCACCCTCTGCCTCTGCCTCTGCCTCCGTCTGCTGTGCCCTGTTCTGTCTGCTGTCTGACGGGGTATTCATATTACCACAATTCACATGTTGGCCCAGAGCCAGAGCCAGAGCCCACCCAGGTTCAAAGACTGCTGTGACATTCGTTTGTGATTGCTATTGTTGTTTGCTGCAACCACATCCGTTTCGGCCGCATGTTGCACTGTTGCACTGTTGGAGTGTTGCACTGTTGCAGTGTCGCCGCTCATTGATTGACATAAGCGCTTTAAAGACTTTGTCAGCGAGTCCATAAGCCACGACGAGCCCCCCTTACGATTGGGGTTTCGCATTCAAAGCATAAAGACCGAAAAATATGAACCACAACAACGAGAGCGAGAGAGAGAGAGAGAGGGAGAGAGCGCTGTGGGAACATGCCACAGCGGCAACAGCGGCAACAGCGGCAAACATGAGACAGAAACACTTCATATATGACAATCAAGTCGGGCGAGTCCTCTGTCTGAGAGTTCTAAGAGCTGCAGCCGAAAAGGAAAACAATTCCAAACGATTTAACAATGAATTTGGTAACAAAATCTCGTACGAAAATAGAAATAAACGGGGCCGGCACAAGGCAAAGGGAGAGACAGACAGACTGACAGACAGACAGACCAGACACGAGTTGGCCACGGGGATAACCATAATATCAATTTCAATAAACTAACAAGCAAATGTGCCAGCGGAAGAGGAGTACTATAGAGTTCATAAGAACTTATACGAGCACACATCCCAGGAAGCGGAGGGATACGGCGGATGCGGCGGATACGGCGGATATGAAGGTTGTCATATGGTGGTGCCAGACAGACAAAATAACAGAAAGCGAGACAGCAAGACGGCGACAGACAGACAGACAGACAGACACTCCATAAAGGTAAATTTCAATTCCATATAGAGTGAGAGAGAGTTGGAGTTGGAGCTGGAGCTGGAGTTGGAGCTGGAGCTGGAGTTGGGGGATTAAAGTACCAGAAACACACAGAAACTATTTGGCTAGCGGGAAAAGTTGAACTTTAAGATGGGGCAAGGGTTCCCTCGCACCTCCTTTACGCTTAGACTTTTTCTTGCTTCTTGTTTGTCTCGTGTAATTTTCAATGCATTTTCTGTTTCCTTGAGGAGATAAAAAGAACTTTTGCTTACCACCAAACAAATAGCAATAAAATGGAAACTTTTTGCTTTGGAATTTATTGAGCTAAACTTTAACTTGATTTGAGCCGAAAACACAAAAGAAAAAAAAACAAAAGTAGACTAGAACTACGTCTGCTCTGTGTCGCCTGAAAGGGGTAAGCAAGTAGTTTCTCTTTCTCTCTCTCTCTCTCTCTCTCTGTCTCTGTAAAGGTTGAGGAACTACGTACATAGTGCCATCTCTAGCCAAAGTTCCATCTTTCAGTGGAAACACCCCGAAGAGTATGCTATGGTTATGTCTGCGATACGGATTTGCAGCTTATTAGAGCTGTACGTACAGCTGTGCAACATGGTGATGCATTGTGTGTATGACAAGCTAAATTAACATGTGAGACATGCAATGCCCCCACCCACCCCCAGTCCTCGAATCGCAGAGACACAAACTTCTTGTTGCTGTTTTGACACTTTACAGAAGTTTACATGGAGTGCCAGCAAATGTCAGCACATTTGTGACACATTTCCCCGTTCTTCGCCGCCTCGCCTCTACGCTACTTCATTTCCTCGCCTTGCCAAATTAATGCCCGGCCAGCATGGCGTATACTTGTTAAATGCAGATGCAGAACAGAACAGAACAGAACAACTGTCGCTGCGCTGGGTGTTGCAGTTCGCTTTTCTTGCACTTCGGCACAATGACTTTGCCTTGCCTTTTGCACTCGTCTTACCGTTTTTTCAATGTTGGCAGGCAGTTCTTTTGTTGCATGCAACAGCAGCAGCAGCAGCAGCAGCAGCAGCAATCTCTTTTGTCCGCTGGAGGATCTCTCGTTCGTTTGCATTGTTCGCGGAGCTCCGAATGTAGGTAAAGTGATGCGGCAACAGAACAGAACCGAACAGAACAGAACAAAAGTGGAGAAACCTTCGGGCAAAGTTAAGGCCTCCTTTTCAGTCTTCTCCTTCTGCTCCGTGTTTTCAACCTTAACCCACATTCCGCTTTCAATTAAGAGACACTTGGCTGGAAACCCGCAAGCCGAAAGACCCAAAAAACCATTGAAGGAAAAGCTTTAAAAATTAATATGCTGAAAATCTGGAAACAATTTGCAAACTAATAGCAAAAGGCTTAAAATCGCATTAAAACTTTCCTCCCAAGAACCACACAGCACACACACACACACACACACACACAGTCACACATACACAGATACACACACAGAGACGTACACTACATGTACGGATCTGGGTATCTCGTAGAGAAACAGAGAGAGATTCAATAAGCAAGGAGACTTGTGGGCTGCAAAAGTTTGCAGCTGGGAAAGGCTTAAAGCCTTAAACAAGGACCAAGACCAAGACCAAGACCAAGACTAGGGCCAGGACCAGGACCAAGACCAGGGCGAAAGTGGATGCTGCTTAAGGCAAAAGTTTTCAGTTTTCAGTTTTTAAGAAGGAAAAATGCTGTTGTGAAAAAATAAGTCAAGAAATCATCATCAGCAGCAGGAAAAGAAGAAAGCAAAGAAAGGAACGAAACGAAACGAAACGAAACTCAACGAAAGGAGCAGAGCATTACCATAAGGTCCAGAAGTGACCGAGAGGTTGGGTAAAGTTTCTCGCCCCCTTAAGAGCTTCGAAAAAGTTTCATATTTTTGGTGAAAGGGTTCTCAAGTGTGGCCTGAAGTTTTAACAAGCCACTCACGCACACACCTCTCTTGCCCCACAGATGCGCTAAAGGGTTACGAACCACAACAGCATCCCACGGATACACACACACATACATATATACACATATATATTGGAAGAGCCCTTCGATATTCATGGCCATGCAGGATATACGGCTACGCCTGGAACCGCAGCTTAGTACAGTCACAGCCACATTCACATCGTCCTCCTCCTCAGCTTCAGCCTCAGCCTCAGCCTCCTCCTCCTCCTCCTCCTCGTCCTCCTCGACGTCATCCTCGTCATCGAACACGGCTGAGACCACGCTGATTGAGACGGCCCAGAAGTCTCCCACTGCCACCGAGCAGATCTTCAGGTAAGCAAAAAGTAATTTTCTCTAGCTTTCCTTGCCGTCACTTAATTCGTGAAAATCATTTGCTTACTGCCACAGCGAGGCAGCTGCTGGAGCAGGGACAGCGACCACAGTGAATACATCTCCTCAGCATTATTTCCATCATCATCATCATCCGCACCAGCATCCGCAGCATCCGCAGCGTCCGCAGTCGCACACGCACACGCATCCGCATCCGCATCCACACCACCCCAGACGCCACGTGGAGCAGCTGCAGCTGGTGCACAGCCACCACAATGCCCAGGAGCTGCCCGAGCAGGAGCACCAGCATCAGCTGCAACTGCCGCGCTCCCCCAGCTCCGAGGAGGATAATTCACCCACAGAAATGAATAATTGCCGTCGTTTGGTTGATAAACCGCCGCTGGTAAGTCCACAGCCCATTCCCCATTCTCCACTCCTGCTCCTGCTCCTGCTCCTTTATCAATCTTTTACTATTTTCTTTTTTGTTAATATTAACTATTAGCCCAGTGGAGTGGAGGTAGTAGTAGGGTGAGGCAGCAGGACCTGCTGCCTTTGGGAGCAATCATCTTTTTTTTCCGTATTGCTGCCAGGTTTCTTTGTACATGGGTTTTTCATTGCTTGCAAATTACTTTGCACAGAGCCCATAAATCTGCTTACGATGGGTGGATTTGCCAGGGAGAGATGAGCTGAGACGGTTTGGGGAAAGAGGATCCGGAAATCCATTGAAGCATTAGCTAGGGATGCACTTAATGCCGGAAAATGCCGGCAAAGCAATGCAAATGGCTAAGTGGAAACAACAAAAAAAAAAGGGTGGGAGAGCCTTCAAATTGAGACAACATCAACAGAATTTCAGGAATGAGAAATGAGTAGAAATTGGAAAAAAGAATGGAGCGAGAAATCCTTTGGGATTCCTGTGCTCCATAGGAATTTACTGTTCTGTTGACTCCCTCTCTCTCTCTCGCTCTCTCTCTCTCTTTTACCGTAACGTTTTGAGGCACTTGAGGGAAATTGCACTGCTTGAATTGCAATCAAATGCAATTTTCCCTCAACAGTTTTCCATGTAGTGGACGCACTCGAGGCTGCAGAGTGAAGAGTGAAGAGCAAAGAGTGTTTGCCACTAAACAAGCTGCCCCGAAAAAGAGTTCATTAAATTAATTTGCACAAATGCAAATTTTCCAACTAACGGCACTTTGGCACGCGCCGTTAGCAGAGGAGGACGAGCTTACTTGCTCGCAGCACTTACTTGCAACCAACTAAGGGAAGCCGAAGGGGCAGCACACTGGGGGCACACTGAGAGAAACGAGACGAGCCAGATATAGGATATAGAAACGAGTTGGCTATATAGCATTACAGATCCCCAGATGTGGCCTAGGACAGATGATAGAGGGAATAAAAACATACATATTTGGTAATGAATAATGTGTTTTTCACTGTTCATTAGATCTGTGTTCTCTTACGAAATATTCATCAAATTGAACAGAGTTAAAGTTTAAAAAGATATCTACATATTCGAATTTTCGCTCAGTGCACTCCTTATAGCAAAAGAGAGAGGGAGAGAGAGAGACATAAAGGTAGTGAGAGAACAATGCTAGATGTCTGGCAAATGGCAGCCAAATGCCGTTAACTTACTGACTTTATGACACATAAATCGCAGCAACAGCAGCAACAGCAAATGCATCCGACAGGCCCGTTGCTGTCACGTGTTTTTCCCCCCTGTACCGTGTACACTCGTCCGTATATAGGCCTAGGAGATAGAGAGGGAAAGAGAGAGCGAGAGAGCGAGAGATCCCCGCCCCAGGGACGGACGGACAATGGGAAACTTTTGTCTGACGGCGCCTGAAAGTAGGCAACGTGGAAAGTTTTCAACAGATAACGAAGCACCAGGGAGCAAAAACGAGAAATAAGAGAAAGGAGAACAAGGAGAATGGGGAAAATGGGGAAAATCAAATGCCAGAGTGCTCTGAATGTTCTGAATGTTCTGCTCTCAACTTAGACACGTCTATTGTCCCATTGTCTAGGCATACCTTGCCTGCAACACCACCACTGCCACCACCACCCATCCATCCGTTGCATTCTTTATAGTTGGGGATTTGTCGAGCATCGAGTTCTCGGCGCTTGAAGCTCCTTCGAGCGTCTGGCAAGTGGCACTTCTTGCATTGTCTTGCCCTGCCCCAACAGGATTTGCATAATGCGTGAGTCCTTTCCAATGTCATTAGCATAATGGGGGCATTAGGACTTTCTGTTCAGAAAGGAGGCCCGCTCCTGATTGCATACTTAATGACAGAGCCAAGTGCCGTCGCTGTCGCTGTCGCCGCCAATGTGCCAATTTAATTAGCCAATGCAATTGCACAAGCAGTGCTCCAGCGCCCAGCTTAATCATTCCTTGTACTATTTGTAGTAGAACTTGTCCAGAATTAAATTCAGATAACATTTAAGCTGGCTTCTGGCCGCTGGCTGCTGGCTGCTGGCCACATTATTGAGTAAACTTCTCTCGCGCTTTCATCTCTATAAAATCAACATAATTATCACAAATTAGAGTGGGGTAGATGGCAGATAACTTGCCCCACATTTCGGATTCGGCGGCTAATTACAAAACGCAATGGGAAACAATTTAAACGGAATCCCACAGAAGGCAGGAAGCCAGGAAGCCAACGCCAATGGCAGAAAACTTTCAATTCAGGCACCAAACTCATTTCAAAGTAATTTTCCGCAGAAGCCAACAAAATGGGGTGGGAGACTGGGCGAAAGTGGGCGACTGTGATGCTAGGAGTGGGTGTGGGCGTGGCAAACACTGGTTAACATTTTATTGGTAACCAAAAATTTTACACATCAATCTGGGGCATTAGAAGCGGGTGTAGATGGTGGGGCAGGGTGGTATGGGGGGGAGGGGGGATGGTGGTACCATGTTGCGGTTCTGGTTTGTGAGAGCCAAAGTGTGTTTGATGTTTCCTGGTTTTTGTGGGGATAGTGATAGGGGTGGTCGGGCGGGCGGGAGTAGAATGCCAGTTTTCGGGGAAAAAGCACAAATGGAACGACAACAACTAAACAATCCCCAAATGGCGCTGCACCTGCTCTGATATTGGTCAGACAACAATCCCAAATTGCCATTATAGCAATGCGAAAACTTTTGCCAAATTGCCAGACAACATGCAACATGCAAAATGTAGCATTTTGGCCAACCAGCCAACCAATCCTTTCATTTGTTCCTCCTCCGCTTTTCGTTCTCTGTGCAGGTGAAGCGCCTCACCATGGGCATTGGCCTGCTCCGGGGCACCGAGGACAGCCGCCCACTGGTGCACAACACATGCGGCTCCTCGCTGAACTCGGGCTCATCGCAGACCATTTCGGACGGCTATGTGAACGAGGCCATCTGCGAGCCGGACAAGTATGTGGCCAGTAAATTTGGTGACTCGTGTCGCCAATCGCTTACCGCCCTGGAAACGGCCACCCAGCGCCTGCAGGTGGAGCTGCCCGGCAACAAGAAGTATTTGCGGGAGACATGCAGCGGTAAGTGCGGGACCAATCCCGCCCGTGGGCTAAGCCAAATGGAAATAGTAACCGAAAGTTTCACTTACCCCTCCTCCTCACACACACCCACACACACACACACATGCATCTGCAGCTAATTCCAGTCCGAAACTGTTCGCCGGAAACGGATCGCTGCGTCTGGATAACCTTAGTCTGGCCGAGCAGCAGGAGCTTAAGGGGGCCGCCTGGTTCCAGGCGGGAATTCCGCGTGAGATCTCACTGGAGGTGCTCTCCCGTCAGAGTCCCGGCGCCTTCCTGGTGCGCCAGAGCAGCACCAAGCCAGGCTGCTTTGCCTTGTCGCTGCGCGTTCCGCCGCCATCGCCGCGTGTGGCCCACTATCTGATCCTCAGGACCCAGCGGGGCTACAAAATCAAGGTGCGTATGGGATATATTCCCATTCTATTCTATTTAATGGAGGCACAATTATTTACTAATTATTGCACATCCGCTCACCTTGCAGGGCTTCACCAAGGAGTTCAGCTCACTGAAGGCCTTGATCACCCATCACTCGGTGATGCCGGAGCTGCTGCCCGTGCCGCTGACGCTGCCCAGGCCGGCGCACGTCCGATCCCACGCCCAGGCACAGGTCTATGGGAGCGGTGGCAGCGGTGGTAGTGGCGGTGGCGGCGGCGGTGGCGGGGACTTTGAAATGTACGGCTCGCTGAATGATTTTCGCAACATGATGGCCGATTTGAATGTGTGACCGTTGGGCGCACTTAATTAATTAAGTAATTATGTCACGTTGATTCAATTAAGCCGCCTGGCTTGTCATATTGTCCGGGGTCGCGCGGGGGACGAGATGTGGATGTGGGACGGGACGGGACGGGATGGGATGGGGTCCTGTCTGGACAGGATAACAATCTGTTTAATTTGCGTAATTGGCTGTGCTGACGGTTGACGTGGCTACCAATGAATGGGCCGGGGCCGATGCCGATGCCCATCCGATTCATCTGTCCGCCAGGTGCTACAAAAATTTGCAAAAAATTTTATGAAAATTGATAATAAAATCAGCCATCGAAATGGGGCGGAGACTGTGGCCACGGTCGGGCAGATGTGTGGATGGGGGTGGATAGGGACGGGATGGGATGGGGGTAGTCATGTAAGCGCACACACACACACAAAAAAGAATGTGCTCAAATCACTTTTTTGAAACTGATTAAAAAAATGCAAAAAATATGCAATATGTATACGCAAACAGAACATGCCAGTGATTATTATTTTGCACGTTTTTATTTGGTTATTTGGCGGAGTGGCAGGTGCAGCAGACAGACATTCTGAATGGGACAGCATCGGATTAAATTTTAATACTAGTGGAAGAAGTATGGGGAGGGGACTGGGGGCTGCCGGGGTCGTCGTACTTCGTAGTAGCCCGCGAATGTTTTGAATGCGGGAGCTGGGTACAAAGAATGCAGACGCACTGCCCCCCAGCACTTACTGGTGGTGTATTAACAACCACTTGGGTAGATAGTATTTTTTTTTTTTAAATTACTAATTGTATTGTATTTGTATGTATTTTGTGTAATAAAATTGATAGAAAACAATAAAATGTGCGAGTAACGGTTCTTGCTGCGGAGCAGTGTTGCAAAATAGCAGTACCAGCGATCGATTGAACTATCGATCATAAGTAAAATGAAATCTTTTTTCCGAAAGCCCACAACGGTCACACTATCTTCATGTATGTGAATATCGATTAAAAACAGCTTTTGTGCTATCGCTTTTGAAATTCAACTTAGCAACAGCCTTGCATAAAACAAACAAAAATCAATTATGGTCTAAGTAGGCCAGGTCTAAGTCTACTCAAAAATTGTATCGTGCGCAATATAAATTCAGCCTTTATATATATGAAAGATTCAAGAGTTCCGCGCGCTACCAAAGCTCTTTCAAGCCAGATTTTGTTTCTGTACTTTAGGCCCCAAGTTGATCGTCTCGTTTGATTCTGCGCTGAACCTTTGCGCGTTTCAGACGTTTTCAAAGCAGTTTCGCGAGTTGTGCGGCCAATCGTTCACAACAAATCAACGGAAATACGATATTTGGAGGAAAATCAGAGCCGAGGTAGGTACAAACCAGCTCCAGTTAACCAGTCAGTCTCCCTGCAATTATATTAACTGGTATTTATGACAATGGTCGTCCGAGTGCAGCCTCAAGAGCAGCGACATTATATTGTGCAATTATAATTAACTAGTGACGAAACTTTGGCAGCACTGAAACTAACTCGAGAAAAACACTAAAAACCAAATCGAAAGTTGGCCAAGAAAATGTTTGCTCTGCGCCACACAGAAGTGCGTCTTAGCCGCATTGTTTCTGCGTCTTGGGCAAATACACACACTCGGGGACTTACATACATACATAGGTACATGTTTACATCCCCCACATCGATGCCCCTAAAAGCGATGAAAATGATAAATTATGTTCTACGTAAATCACCAAAAAATGATATGCAAATTATTTATGATCAAGCGGCGGGTCAAGTCAAGCCAAGAGATTTCGCATGGCCAGAAGCTACGGCCAAGAATCATCAACAATATGTATGTATGTATGTATGTATGTATGTATGTATGTATATGTTGGGGTCATTTTCGAAATGATAATTAAGCTATGCGGCTGAATTTCTTTGTCGTTAATTATGGCTAAGACCAAACTCACGAAACAAACAGAAACAGAAACGAAACAGAAACAAAAACAGAAATCTCGTGGGCAGTTAGTCAGTCTGTCATGGTATGGGCATTTCGTTTGTAATGGCATTTCGAAAAAGGTTTCCCCCGTCAGATTTACTCAACCTCAAGCTCCAACCCCTACTCCTCCCCCTTCCCCCTCGGCCCCCTCACTCCGCACCCCCACACAGAGATATTGTTGCCAATTGTTTTCTGCGGCGGCTGCTTCGCGCCATGTAATGTGTTTATTAAAAATTATTATTGTTCGCACTGAGAGGTGGCTAGCGGGGGGCGGCGGGCGGCGGGCAGCAGGCGGCTGTGGCTGTAGCTGTGGCGGCATCTTTATGGGCCACCAGCTGATGTGGAGCAATTGGAGAGCCGAGCCTGACTGTTGGGGCATCTCTGTTGAAAAACTCGTTATGCGGCGAGCCAAGAGCCCGACAAAAAATATAATTGTACAAAAGTAAAAAATTAAAAACGTGCCAACGATGAGTGAGCACATTACCATTATCCCATTACCCGCTCAGCACAGAGCACACAGCACACAGCACAGAGCACATGGTGAAGCGAGTACCGGGTATTATGGCTGCCAAAATATGTATAAAATGTGGACTTGCTGTAGTCGGGAGTGGGTCAATCCGGTGGCGAAGGTTACCCATGAAATCGGGGGAATACCACGGTAGGCAGGCAGGCAGGAAATCCTTATTGGGCAAACATCGTTTTGCCCAACGCAAGGTTAAGGATTGTCCACGCTCTTGATCGGCCTTCAATCAAGAAATGTTGAGATTGTCATTGAGAAGAGCAACATAATTATCATCGCCACAAAGGCCTAATGAGTTATTTAGCACTTTGGGCGTGCCTCTCCTGGCAAACGGAAACGGATCATTAAATTAGCATGCAGATGATCGCAATCCAATGAATGCATCGGCCAACAATAAAAACACAGGCCAGACCTACGCCCTTCGCCCATTGGGCAACAACCATCCGACAAGCAGCCCACGGAACACGGCCCTGAAGCAAGACAAGAAAAGTTTCACTGCTTTTCCCCCATAAACAACATGAGCATCTGTTAACTGCAGCCTCCGCTCCATCAAGATGGGATCGGAATGGGAATGGGAATGGGAAGGGGTCGCATACCAACCGGAGGCCCAGACCCAAACATCAACAGATGACGTATCCGAGCCCCAGCTCTGATCGAGAGAGGAGAGGTGTACAGATACCATGCCTACATACATGTGCATATATCGCTAGGGAGAGATCATTAGGTGTTTGTCTATTAGTAATAGCGACACCATCATTACCATCAATGGGCGGAGAAGGGTGGGGATTGCATTTTCAAGGTTCCCGCTTCACTGCCAACTGGAGCTGCTGCTGCTGCTGCTGCTGCTGCTGCCGATGCTGGTGATGGGGCCATGAAAATGCAAATTTCCGTTCATGTACGGGAGGGAGTAATCAATAAACCCAATCATCATTGCGGGCACATGGAATGAGGCGACATGGGAGATGGGCATGAGGAGAAAATGAGGAGAGAGCGAAAAGTAGAAAATGAACCGCTAGCGAACCTGATTTACAGTCAACTTTGCTGACCAACTGCCGGAATGACTGACTGCCTCACTTGCCCAGTGGCTCACTGCCCCAATGCCTCCTCACTGGGATTGCTTAACAGCTGGCAGCAGCAGCAGCAGCACTAGCAGCAGCGGCAGTAGTGGCAGCCGTAACTCTTTAATACTTTATGGCTACCTTTGATGGCTGGGTCCCAGGCTGGATGGAGGCTGTCCGCCTGGCCGAAAGGTTCGTGTACTTTAGACGAAGCGTCGCACTTTCGGTTTCGGGCTATCCAAAAACTTGTTCACTCCATGCAGCAGCAGCAGCAGCAGCAGCAGCAGCAGCATTTACCAACAGTAAACCGATCAGATTGCATTCGAATATCCCCCTCTGTGTGGCGCTGTTCGAGTGGTATATATCTGTGTCTGTATACTCTGTCCGTGTGTCTGCGTGTGTGTGTGTGTGTGTGGTGTGGGCATTATATAATCCAGTTAATTTCTTTAACAATTTTTCTGCTGCTGGCTTCGTTGTTCCAAGCGATTCATTCGTTGTTTTGCTCGCTTGCTTGTCCGAAGCCTCCTCCAGTAAACGTCATTCGTTTTTTGGAGCTCGCGTCGCTTGGACGTTGGTTTTTTTTTTGGTGCGTTGTCTTCGAGCGATTGTCAGGGAAACGTTAATTAATAAAGAAAAGATAACTAGCCAATATCAAGGAGATTATAGCCATAATTATCTGATATTTGACAAGGATTTCGAAACGGGCGTTTGGCATTGCGCATACGCAGCGTATTACGGGAACAAATTCTAGACAAAAGGATTCAGCAAGTGTGTAAGTGTTCAAGTGATTGTGATAAGAAGAATATGTTCTAGGCTGCTATCAGGAAATCTTTGACGAATTTTCTATAGATTTTCCAAAGGATTTCTCACTCTAAGGGTTGAAGCTCCTTCACCCTTTACAACTCAAAGAAAACTATAGGACAAATATATAAATATATGTATATATATATATTTTTTTTTTTTCACAAGACTGAAATAATATTTGACTGAGAAACGATCAGGAATTATGAAACCTTTTCCTACAAGCTATGAAAATTTGCACACAAATGTAATCAACAAGCAAAAAAAAAACAAACAACCAATTCAATAAATCAATCAACAATCAACAATCGTGAAAATTTCAAAGCGAGAGAGACCGAGAGAAAATCATCAAATAAACGACGATTGCCAGAGCCTGTTGCATTATTAGCCCGTTAACCACACAAAAGGCCCGCCACACGAGCCTCAAGAGCCTCTAAAGCAAATGTTGAAACTCCCAGGGAGAAAGAAAGAGATAGACAGCAGGCTATAGAGAGTCGATCCAAGAGAGGGATCGGATCCAAGTTGGGAAGCCCGAACCGAACCGCACCGCACCGAACCCGCACCGAACCCGCCATTGCTCAATGAAATTTTGAAATCGCATTTCCAGTTGGAGGAAAACGCAAACGAAAAAAGCGCAAAACGAACGAAAACTGAAACTGAAACTGAAAAGCGACAAACCAAAAGCAAATGCAAATTTAGACACATTTCTTGGATCCCATCCTCTGTGTGGATGCCGAGAGTCACAAATCAATTAAATGGCACAGCCTCTGCAACGAATCGAACCAATTTGCATTTGTCGGCGGCGGGTGTCATGGGAAAACGGAATTGGGGAATTTATTTTTGGATTTGGAATGAGGATGGGGATGGGATGGGATGGGATGGGGATTGGTGGGGAAGTCGTCCCGCACACAGATACAAGACAAAAGGGCAAGAGGGCAACACATACTCGGGGCAGCAGGCATCAAAACAAGCCGAAAGTCGAATCACAATTTGTGTGCAAATATTATGATTGAGTTGCTGATTGTTGTTGTTGCTGTTGCTGTTGTGCTGCTGCTGTTGCTGGGAGATGTGTTTGAGCGACTCAAACAGAAATGACTCGATTCGAATCGAATCGAATCGAAACGGCGGCATTGTTCAGCCCAGCTCTCCCCCATCTACATCTTTCTTTGTGCCACCAGGTCTCTCTGTGTCTCTGTGTCTCAGGAGATTATGCAACAAGCTGAAAACTGGACAAACAGTGCAGCTCTTTCTTGCTTTTGGCTAATTATTTCTAGCTTACTCGTACGAATAGTTTTCGTTGTTTTTTTCTCTTGTTTTTTTTGCCCAACTTTTTACCATATTCAATATCCGACCCGCTTTCGGTAAACAGTTTTGAACTTGAACCAATTCGCAGTTGGGGTTTCTTTCGCTTCTTTGGACCAGGCCATTGTATGTGGACATAATGCCAACCATTTTATAGTTTATGGCCAGGCCAGCACCGAACAGAAACCCGGGCGAGAAAATAATTTATGCTGCTTAAAAATATATATTGTCCATTTGCATTTGGCTGGACTGGGGCTTGGGCTTGGGTTGGTTTTGTCTCTGTGCTTGTGTGCTTTAATTAGCAAATATTTGCAAATTACAGCGAATCGTGATCGGTCGAGTGTAAGCCTTGAGATCTCTCGCTGGGACCTTGAACTAATTTTTAGTTGGCCCTTTTAGTGGGCTTTGTCATGGCATTAAGACGAATGACTAAATGAATGACTAAATGAATGAATGCGTGATTGTTTGGTGCTATAAAGAATTAATGAGCCAGCAAGGGCTATGATTAAGGAGGAGTAAGGAGACATTTTTGAATGGATTTTGAATTAATTAAAATTTAATCATTGTTTTGCTTTTATTCACAGCTGCCACAATCCATGCTCAGAGCCTGACCGCATCAACATCCGCATCGTATCCATAGACACACACACACACACACACACACACACACACAGACGCATCTGCAGTCGAGAGCCGGACGAGAGATGAAGGAAACCAAGATGGTGCAGGACCAAGGAGAGACCACTGTGATGGGGCTGCCCGAGTCGCTGCTGAAGATCGCCAAGCGGGAGCTGCGCGAGGACCGCTGCACGCGGGAACAGAGCCTGGAGCAGCTCAGGAATTGGGTGATGAAGAACGAGGATCTGCAGAATGTGCGCTGCGATGACACGTTCCTGCTGCGCTTCCTGCGGGCCAAGAAGTTCAGCGTGCCGATGGCCGAGCAGACAATGCTCAAGTACCTCAACATCAGACGCACCTTCCCGCACATGAGCACGCACCTGGACTACCTGGAGCCGCGTCTCGGGGATCTCATCGATCAGGGGTACATATTCGCTGTGCCGCAGCGGGACAAGCACGGCCGGCGGGTGGTGATCATCAATGCCAAAGGACTGAATCCAAAGGTGCACACCAGCTGCGACCAGGCGAAGGCCCACTTTCTGACCTACGAGTGCCTGATGGAGGACCAGGAGACACAGATCACGGGCCTGTCGCATGTGGGCGACTTCTCCGGCGTCTCCACGGCCCACGTGACCAACTGGAATCCCACGGAGTTTGCCCGCATCTTCAAGTGGGGCGAACAGTCGCTGCCGATGCGCCACAAGGAGATCCACCTGATCAACGTGCCCTCCACGCTCAAGTGGCTCATAGATTTCGTGAAGAATCGCGTCAGCTCCAAGATGAAAAACCGCCTCATCATTTACGGCAGCGAGAAGGAGCTGATGAAGGCCGTGGACGCCGGCTGCCTGCCTTTGGAGATGGGCGGCACGATGCCCATGCGCGAGATGATCGAGCTGTGGAAGCAGGAGCTGGCCGCCAAGCGGGACCTGGTGCTGGGCCTGGACAAGTGCATCCTGCTCTCGGACCGCGGCATCCAGCGGCGCAGCAGCTTCAACTCCGAGAAGACCGGCTCCGGCCCGAACTTCGTCTCACAGATCGAGTCCATCGAGGGCAGCTTTCGGAAGCTGGAGTTCGACTAGGTCATAGGTCCACCTCGGGCACCGCCCAGCTCTAGTTGTAGGTCATAGTCTTAGGCATCATACGTTCACGCAGCGCATTGCTTTGCCGGTCCTTCGGGATATGTCCTCTCGCCGAAGGGGATATCCTGAGGAGCCTCCGCTTCGCTTTTCGGTGGCACCCCGCTTTACTCATCCTGCGCTTCTTTTGTATACGTTTTTTTTGTTGGCGTACAATAAACGAGAGGAATCACTTGGAACCGGTCGACTCTGCTCACTCGACTCCCCTGCCCCTCCTTCCGGCGTAGCGCGGCCAGAGCTGCAGCTCCTGCTGCACTGCCTCCGCATCTCCCACCACAAACAGACTGTATTCCGGTCGGAGTCTCCGCCGCTTGAGGGACTCCAGGAGCAGTGCCTGCGCTGTCGCCATCTGGCACTCACTGGGCGGCCTCTGGCTAAAGTCCCCCACAAAGGCCACCACCAGGGAACTGGATTGGGGGAGCTCTGCAAAGTGGCTCTCATACTGCCAGCCGCGTGCCTCGAAGGCCTGACAGTTGCCGGCTATGAGAAAGTTGTAGGGCAGCTCCTCCAAGCGCTGCTTCTGCTAGGGGAAGGGAATATTATCGGGTACTCGGGTACTCGGGTATCGGATATACATTAAATGGGATCCCTTGCACTCACCTGCAGTCGGTGCAGCAGCTCCGGGCAATCCTCAGTGCAAGCGGCGCTGGCCGTGTGGGTGAAGTACACGGAAACGACCGCAAACGGATCCAACAGCTTGGCTCCCTGGCCATGCAGATCCATATCGCTCCAGATATCGTGCCCGATCAGAGTCAGACGATACCCAAGGCCGGGCAGTTGGGCTGCAAGGGAAACATGGACATGAATCAGTAGTGAAATTCCATGCCCAGTCAGCGATCATCGACCACTTCCGCTTGCCCAGAAAAACTCACACAGTTCGGCTTATCATAATAAGTCGCAGCGCTCCCAGATTTATTTCAACAAACGAATTGAGCAAACACTCGGATCGGATCGGATCGGTTCGGTTAGGATCGGTTCGGTTCGGATCGGATCGCTTCAGCAATAAAACTCACTTTGTCTCCAGAGCAAATAAGCAGCCAATCCCAGGGCGGAGACGCACATCACCAGCAATCCCACCGAGCGCCAATTGAGGCAGTTTTTTGTGTGGTTCGAAGGGGGCGATGCTGCGGCTTTGTCCAGCATTGGGATAGAATCACTGACATCGACAGCGATATAGATGTCATCCGTAGTGCCGAGGCTTCCGTACGTGCCCTGGGCGAGTGTTGGGGACCGGGACTGGGACCGGGAGCGGGAGCGGGATCTCTTGCCATCGCAGGTCGCCTCTGAGCCGTGGCGCAATGCTATCATAGCGAAATATAGAGCAAACAACACATGACGGAGCTTAGCCAAGATAAAAGTGTTCAGCTGATTAGCCAAGTGGGCCAGCTTGTCGAGGCCGCTCTGGTCTTGGCGGGCATAGTATTTGCCGATCGCACGCAGAGTATAGGAGCTGACAAAGATCGGCATCTTGCCAGATGGCCAGAACTCGCACTGGCACTGGGAGAACAGATCTTTCGGCTAATCTGCTATCTATCTTATCGGGGCAGACGACAGCTTATCTGGGCACACACTCACATTCACACTCACCCGCGATCACTGCACTCTGGTTGGGATCCATGACTGCTCTGATGGCTTCCTCGAAGATTGGTGGTGGTGGCGGTTCAGCTTATTACTGGCTTGCACTGGAATCCACCCCACTCAATCGATCGACGACACGTACCGCTGCCAGCAGAGCGCATAAAACGACTGAAACGAGAACAACGAGAGAGAGGAGCGACCCGCATGACGATACATTGAAAACATTTCATCTCAACATTGCCATGAAGCTGTCCTATAATATGAGTATGCGTATGAGTACTGTGTGCACTCTTGTGGTATCAAATCGAATCAGCTCTGCCCCAGCTTGGGGCTCTCTCCTTGAGACTAACATTTGTTGGCTTTGGAGTTTATTTGCCTTTCGCTAGTTTTTTACTATTTTTATTTGTTTAATTAGTTGCTAATAACAATGATTAATTGATTTATACAAAAAAGAATTGGGCTCTTTGCTTAATTATTTTTACAGCGCTTTCTCTGAACAATGGACTATGTAGTACTTTAGTTTCTTAAGACTTTGCTCCTAAACTATATCGTGATACATCGAAAATAAGACGTGAGGACGAAGACCCCTGGGCTTCCTGGAGGCGCTCTTCCTGGACAACAACAACAGAGACTTTTACACTGCATACAACAATTTACATATCAATTTTCGATCACATAAAATGTGCGTGTGCGCGTGCAAGCACAAGACACATGACACAGGACACAGAACTGGTTACTGGTACGAACGAAACGTTGGGAAATCTAAATAAAATGCATTTGCTTAGGTAACTAAAGTAAACTTATTAAACTTATTATTGTGTAATTCTCATGCTGTTGTCTTTCCGCTGGCGGCCCTTAGATCGCTGCCTACTTGTATGACCGCCAGATCTGCCAAGCACACAGGGCAGCCGAAAGGAAGGTGACGCCGCGGTGCAAGTATTTGGTTTTTGCATTGGGCGCATAGCCCAGGATCACAGGCGAGGATACATCTGTTAGTGGCAGCTTCTCCAAAACGGTGTCGTTGTTCTCCACCTGCAGTTAGGGATAGTTAGAGTCATGGTAATCGCAATCACAATCGCAATCAAAATAGACCCAAACATCACCTGATATTGACAACAAGGATCCGAGTTCCAGGATACCGTGTACAGGCCCGCGCAGAAGAGCGACATTGCACAGATGGGGGCCGCAACAATGGGCCTATCGTGCCACAGCAAACTGGCTACAAGCGACACAGCTCCGGTGGCCACGGCCGATTTATGCAGACAATTACCAACCCAAATCCAGCGACCTGTCAATCATCAGCAAGGAATCATAAAATGGGAGCTCTAGTTCATTTCCTCACCTGTTTCGTCGCCCAGGCGTGGCGGTTCGATGATAATAAAGTCTACCTTGGCTTCCAGCGCCTTCTCCAGCTCTGCCTCGAAACGCTCATGGGCGTTGGAGCTATCGTATACCTCCCGTATGACATGGAATGTCGGCACTTTACTCGTACTGCAAAAAGAAAGAAGACGAGCGTAATGGGGCTGGCATCAATCACAGTTATCTGCAGCCGTGGCCGCAGTCGCTTCCAAGGTTAAGGTCGCAGCGGAGGCGCAGATAGAGCCCGACTGCAGCTGCCTTCACAGAAGCCATGGTCCGATGCAGATAAATAAAGAAAGCCGCGAAACAAATTGCATAACCAGACCAGGTGCCCTGCGAATTCCAGAACTCCGCTGCACTTGCTGACCGTACGTGCGTCTTGCGTAATCTACGCCGCTTGCGCCGCGATCTAAATCGGGCGGAAAACTCACCTTTCTACGCCTCTGCTAACCATTTTGTTATTAATGTTGCATTTGTTAATGAATAAAACAGCGACTTCGATAAGTTACTTTGTATATACCTATCGTTATCTTTCGTTCTCGAGCACCTCGAGATGACATCAATTATCGGATTCGAAATCCGGACATACAATTAAATCTAGAACACTTTTCCTGCGTTATGTTGACTATATTCGAATTTCAAAATTACTTTTACAATGAATGCATTATCATTAAAACTATTAGACGGAAAATGGAATAAATTGTATTCAAAATGTAGTTAATATGTAGCAAATTTGTAGTTACGGCTTGCTCTTCTTCTTCCACTTGATGAGGTTTTGTTGAGGCAGTGCCGGTGCACAGTTTCAGCGATTGTCAGCACTGCAGAAATTCAAACGCAGGTTATCGTGAATTTTGTTTGGTGGAAAAAACCCTTCAATTGTTGCCAAATGTGAAATAAAAGGTAATTTATTTTCACCGAATTTTACATTTTCTTCGGGTTTTTAAGAATAATTCGTCTTTTGTACGATTTTGTCGAAAATCAATTATATCGAAATATACCGAAACATTTAAAATAGTATATTTTGAAAATGTGGCGGTATAATTCTGATGGTCAGACCGTATATTGTATCTACCGCAGTCACACTGCAGATATGGTCACACTTTGTACACAGCATTAAAAAAAAACACCGAATCGCAAAATGGAAATGCATCGTTTACCACTACCTGAATTAAGAGACGACAAACACAGACACAAGCAGTGCAATGGGAATGAAAACAGCAACCGATTCAGGCCACCCAAGTACAAGGTGCGCGTGTCGCAAGGCGGGTACGTGGCCGTGGAGAACAACAATCTGAACCGCAGCCAGTCGCTGGGATCCTGCAGTGCCCACAACAGCTCCAGCATCGCCCATGCGATATCGTTTCGGGGCGTGGAGTTTCCGGATGCCAATACACTGCCGGCTTCGCCGAATTTCCAGCAGGATGTCAGCAGCACAGATTTCGGCGACCGGAGCCACTTCGAGCTGTGCTTCGAACGTCTGGCCAAGCTGGGCGAGGGATCCTTCGGGGAGGTGTTCCAGGTGCGCGACCGATCCGACGGCCGGCTGTACGCAGTGAAAATTTCGAAACAGTTGTTCCGCGGCGAGCAGTATAGGGCCGAGCGGCTGGAGGAGGTGCGCAGATACGAGGAGTTCTCCGGCCATGAAAACTGCATACGATTCATTCGGGCCTGGGAGCAGTACGATCGCTTGTACATGCAGATGGAGCTGTGCCGCGAAAGCCTGGAGCAGTATCTGCTGCGTTGCCAGCAAATTCCAGAGGAACGCATCTGGCACATCCTGTTGGACCTCCTGCGCGCCCTCAAGTCACTGCACGACCGGAATCTCATCCATTTAGACATTAAGCTGGACAATGTGCTCATCGGAGAGGACGACGAGACGTGCAAGTTGGCGGACTTTGGCCTCGTCATCGATGTGGACAGGGCTAACAATCAGCATGCCACTGAGGGCGATTCTCGGTACATGGCCCCCGAGATCCTGCAGGGCCAGTTCTCAAAGGCAGCGGATGTCTTCAGTCTGGGCATCGCCATGCTGGAGTTGGCCTGCTACATGGAGCTCCCCTCGAACGGACCGCTCTGGCATGAGCTGCGGCGGGGCATCCTTCCCGAAGAGTTCATTGACAGTGAGTATACCAGCCAGATCGATCCCAGAGTAGATCCCAAACAGTGTGTGAACCATGGCTTGTTTTGTATTCGTCTAGAAATATCGGAGGAGCTGCAGTTGGTCATCAAGTCCATGATGATGCCGGATCCAGCGGCTCGGCCAACCACAGATCAATTATTGTCACACCCGAAGCTCCAGAGAATGCAGGAGAATCGGAAGTCATTGATAACAGTAAATAATCTGGTATGGAATCGTGTGGGGACTCCCATGAAATCATGTAATCTCATTCGTAATCCTTCTATAGTCGAGGAGTTTTCGCAAGTCGCGACGCGTGGTCTATGGAAAAGTGTGCAATTGGAGATCGTATGCCTACCGATGTCTCTTTTATCTCCTGGAAATCTTGCATCTGTATAAGCCGATCGCTCCCTTCCAATCAACAATAACGCCAGCGCCTTCCTCCCCAACAACATTTCTAGCCGCACCACCGCTTGTCGAGTTTCAGCTCATTGGATCCACGCCCATAGCCAATCGAGATTGCTATGCCTCCGACTTTTTAACCGGCGACGATGCATTGGATCTGTCGCAGCAGGGGACGCCGCATGTCATCAATTCGACGCCGCTCAATCACAACCAGGGAAAGTCACGCCTGGACTCGTCCAGGAGAAAGTGAGTAGAGGCATCCGAAAGATGCGCGTTGAATGATTAGTAAGACCATCCGAATCTTTCAGTTCTCTGGGAAAAACCATCACGACCTTGGAACTCGACAGTCCCTATGCCAATGTTTCGTCGCCCAAAGCATTTGATACTTCTTCGTTTCGGCGCAAGAAACTATTTGTGCTGGACTACGACGATGAATGAAGATCGGGAGGAGGAACAGAAGATGGAAGATCGATGGAAACGCAATGAATTTATTATACAAAAAGAATATATCAGTTCTCAAAAGGTAAACCAGATACATATGGCAACAACATATATCGTTAATTATATTGTATTAAAGTAGTTGTAGAATGTAGTGTTGTACGTAAAACCCATAGATTTAGGCATACAATTGTGTAATGTTAATGCTTCTTTAGAAGAACTTGTTGAACTTGAACATATAATCATGTGATATATATACGAAATGCGATTTGAAAGGTTAAAAATAATAAAAACAAAAAACTGAAATTTTATGATTTAAATTCGATGATCGAATAAGACCAGGAATAAAAACCTTAAAGTTTTCATGCAGTGTGAGCGAGAAAAATATATACTGCATAGTGCATAGTCGATCTGGTGGCAGCGCAGAGGCAGAGAAACGGTCTGTCTGAATGGTCTAAGTTCCGATAACACAAATTAATCGTTTATGTAAAACGCACACTTTTCAACACTGGAGGTCGCACATGTTGCTGCCAGCGAGGTAAACAAATAGAAATTATTGAATAAAATGGCCAGAAAAAAGACGCCCAAGAAGAAGGTCGAAGTCGTCTTTGATGCCGAGAAGCGCAAGTAAGTGGAATCAGTAAGAACATCCCAGTTTAAACGGTACTAATGTCTGCTTTCGTAGAGAGTTTTTGACTGGTTTCCGAAAACGGAAGAACGAGCGCCGCACACGCGCCAAGACGGAGCTGGCGAAGAGTCTCAAAGACGAGCGTATACGTATCAGGCAGGAGGTTAAGGATGGTTTCAAGCACCTCAAGAAATCCTTCGAGCCGCTGAAAGAACTTACCGAGGCGGACAAGGCCGATGAGGAAAAACAGGAGACCTACGAGGATGACGAAGTTCAGGTTAAAATCGTAGAACTGTCCACCAATGACCTGGCAGCGCATGGAAACATGATCGGCGCCAACACGGGTGAGCAAAGCGAAGAGGAAGAAACCCAGTCGGAAAGCGAGGGGGAGGATCCAAACCAGCCCGATCGGATACCTGGCATGGACTACGACCCAAGTGCACGCAAACGCAAAGCGGCACCGGCTGCAGTGGAGCCAAAGGCCAAGAAACCTGCCAATTCAGAAGACCCGGACATTCGGAGCAAAAAAGATCTCAACAAGCTGATGAAGACCAAAACCCTGAAGAAGATGCACAAGAGCAAAGTGTTCAAGCAGAAGGAGCGCCTGGACAAGCAGGTCAACCTGAAGAAGGCCAAGCGGGACCGCAACAATACCATCAAGAGCGTGCCCAAGCATCAGCGGAAGAAGCTCAAGTATGGTGCAGGCAAGCCGACTGTCTACAGCAAGGGCCGCAAGTTGAACAAAAAGGAGATCCGACGTCAGCGGGGCGACTAGTCACTAGAGAAACTATTTTATTTTTTTTTCCTCTAAAATCTAGATTTGTTTTACTGTTTATTTACTATTACACACTAGTTGATGAAATAAACTGTTTAATTCCTACAATAATTTTGCTAATGCGCCGTCACCGGCTCCGTATCCGTCTCCGGTCGCACACTTTTGTTCATAGGTATATTCATACTTGTATTATATATATATATATATATAATTTATATCCAACATGCGTATTATTTTGGGGATTTATTAACATTGGGGAGCGGGGCGCCATAGATGCACATGACAATCTGATCTCGATCGTTGTGTTCTGCTGTGATCTGCTCTGTTCTCGCTCTATCCATCTATCTATATCTATATACACTTGGCCCTCGCTTAGCACGAACTCGGTCTTACACGGCTACAAATTTGCTCCCTTTCCCCTTTTAACACGCTGAAAAACTCGTTCTTACACGATTGCGAAATATCATTATAATTCTTTTTTGTCAATTAATGCGCGAGACGTTTTTGTATGCATCAGTACGTATTTGAACCTCTAGAAAAAGGAGAATCCCACATTTGGAAAGTTAAGAACCCTTTAAACTGCCGCAATGTGAATTTAGTCTCGCTTAACACGAGGTTTTCTAGGAACGTAACCCCCGTGTTAGGCGAGGGCCAGGTGTGTAAATAAAAGGGCGCGCCATTAAAATTATACTCAAGTTTCTCTGTGGTTTTAATCTAAACGCTCATTGTTTGTTATATATGTACAGATTGGGTTGGTTTTTAGTCTCTTAAAGATAATTGGGTTGCTTTATTTTCCATCATTTGCAGCTCATTTATATTGTATTTAAGTGGTTGTTTTTGCTTGTTTTTTTTTTTGCAAAGATTGCGGGCTGGCCATTTTTTTAAAAAATGTTTTGCGATCATTTTCTTAGACGCTGCGCCTGCCGAACGTAATCTTTTAGAACACAATAAATATATAAAATGCCATACACGGGGATTTTGCATTTCTTAATTCTTTCTTATCTCTTAAAAAATAATCATCGGTTTAATGGTTACGGGATTGGGGGTGTGGGGCGCACTCTAGGGGGTGGGGGGTGGGGGGTAGACGGCGCAACAGTTATGCTCTAGCTTATAGCTTACAAGTCCTACTACTAAAACATGTTCAATCAGCAGTTAAAAAAAAAAAACGTTTAAAAAACGCATCCGAACTAGCAATCGAAATCCAATAACAAATGCACAGGCGCCAGCTTCAGCTGCAGCTGCAGCCGCATCCACGTCCACATCGGCCACAAGTGGCAGTTAGGATGAGGACTGCTGTGACTGCTGCTGCTGCTGCTGACCCGTCGGCTGGCGACGATTAAAGGCGCCACCGGTGGCCAGATGACGCTGCAGTGCCCGCTGCTGCTGGAACTTGGCGCCGCCCGGTCCGCCGAACCGATTGTATTTGAACTTGTTGCGCTGCTGGAAATTCTGGCGAAAGTTCTGATTGTGGTAACGCGGAAAACTGCCGCTGCCGCCGCCACCACCACCGCCATTGCTGGACTTGTGCCAGCGCTTTTGGCTCTCGTACTCCTGGAATGGATTGTAGCCGGGCGTGCTGCTGTTGTAGGCCTTTGCCGCTGCGGATTTCACCTTGCGCTGCCGGCCACGATCCATTTCGTTCTCCTCCTCATCTTCATGGTCGCGCTGTCGCTGCTCACGTGCCTCCGCTACCAGCTAACCGTGGGAAAACAAGAAAATAATCAAAATTTGGTTAGAAATTGTCGCTTCTCCGCTTCAAGGATGAGGGCAGAGGGCAGGCCGTAATGAAGCTTATGCAGATGAGGTAGTCACAAAGTTAACAAGAACAATGGAAATGGGATGCTGTGGGTAGGAAATGGCTAACATCAAAACAGAAACAGTTCGACAGTTGTTTTAATTTATTTTCTTTTATTTTTTTTTCTTTTTATTTCTTTTGTTTGAGTTTGTTTATTTGTTTTATTGGCAAAACGGTAACGGGCACGATTGAATTTTATAGCAAAAGAAACAGGGCTCTTTTCTTGAGGGAACTGGAGAGAACAGCAGTCAAATCATAAGCTTCATTGCACACACGTACACACAAACACCAAATGGAGATTGGGGGACGGGGCGGGATTGTATTCTTTGGGAGAATTACCTAGGCTCTCGGCCGCAACCTCAGGCGCAGGCAATTCTACGGTTCTTGAACCCATTTTCGGGGGCCCAGGGCATTGAAGATCTGTCCAACGGATGGATGGATAACTTCAAAGCAATCACAGACTATATTCGTATTCGTATTCGTATTGAGAAGGATTTGATTTTTGCCGCGCCTCCTACCGGGTATCCGGATCGGTTGCGCCAGCGACTGTCGTTGCCGTTGCCGTTGCTATTGCCATGGTGTGACTGCTACTGCCACTGCCACTGCCACTGACTGCTATTGATACTCCCAATGCCACTGCCACTGCCACTGCTACTGTCGATGTTGATTGCTGATGCGACGACGCCTTTGATGCCGCCGCTACCATCCACAGCCACATCCACATTGCTGTGACCAGCTAGCCGTTTCGCACAAACCAACTCAAAAGTCTAAATGAATCGGGGAGGATACAAAAATCGTGTGGAAACAAATGGAAAGCAAAATTACAAACATGTTTCGTTTATATTAGAAATGCAACACGCATCAACCACAACCCAAGTGAGGAAGTGCATGCAGGAAGAGAGAGAGAGATCGGATCAGGAATGGAAGGGCCACCCACCACAAAGAATTTTGCTTTTGCTTTTGTTTATGTTTTTGTTGTTGTTTTTCTGGGATGTGTTAGTAGGTTAGTAGATAGGCCATAGAGCCCCCCCATTCAACGAGCACGCTCTTCTTATGTTCACTCACCTCCTTGTCCAGTTCCGCTGGCTTTCCGCTCCAACTGAGTACCGAGGTGGAGCCGTAGCCGCGATGCGTCTGCTTGAGCAGCTCGTTCACGACATTCCCATTGGTTGAGGCCTCGCTCTGGTAGCCATTGCCCACGCGTGGCTGTTGCTGCTGCTGCTGCGGCACCGATTTGAGGGCTGTGCCATTCTGCATCTTCTGCCGTTTGGCGCCAGGTGTTGTGGGCGACTCTGCGGGTGACTTGGCAAAGGGATTACGATGGTTTTTAGCTGGCGTTGGCACCACCTCCTCTTCCTCGTCGTCGTCATCATCCTCATCTTCATTGTCATCGTTGCGGGTGACCTTCCAGATGCCCGTCTTTGATTTAATGACGGCCGGCGAGGGTGGCGTCTTGGGTGAAGGCGGGGCTTTGCTTTGTGACAGCGATTGTGACTGCTTCTGTGGCTGCCAGCCGTTGGTCAGCTTGCTATTCTCCTCCTCTGCACCTGCATCTGCATCTTCGCTGTCCTCGTCGGCTGGCGGTGGTTGTGGCTGCTTTTGTTTGGCTTGATAGTTGTTGAGGCTCTTGAATATCTCGTCTATGGCATCAGTCTTTTGTTTGCTGCTGTTGTTGTTGTTGTTGTTGTTGTTGTTATTGTTGTTGTTGCTGTTGTTGTTGCTGTTGTTGCTGTTGTTGTTGCTGTTGTTGTTGCTGTTGTTGCTGTTGTTGTTGCTGTTGTTGCTGTTGTTGGTAACGTTTACCAACGACGCGGCGGACGCTGACGCGGACGCGGACGCCAATGACGAGGAGGATGTCGCCAGAACAGACTTGGCTTTGCCCAAGCCATTCCCATTCCCATTGGTAAGGCTTCCTCCGTTGGTCTTGGTGTGACCATTGATATGACCCGGCTGGATGCCCGAGTCGCTTGAATCCGAATCGCTGCGGCGTTTTCGTGGATTCGGCAGTGGCTCATCCTCCTCGGAGGCCGACTCGTACGGCACCAGGCTCTTGAGTAGCGTCTTGACTGGACTCTTAACGAGATTGGCTGGGCTCTTTAACGGAGTCTTTGGCTTCTCGCTGCTGTCCTCCGTCATCTTGGGCATGCTGGGCAACTGTGCCGTCGGCCTGGCCGTTGCCTTTCCCGTTCCCGTCGCTTCTTCGTCACTGTCCTCATCCTCGGAGGATATTGGCAGATAATGTTGCTGGTGCTGTTGCTGTTGTTGGTTCACCGACTTGTTGTGGTTGCTGTTGCTGGCTGAGGAGGAGGAACTTTTGTTACCATTTGCAGCTGTAGCTGGAGAAGTTTCGCCTTTATTATATGCGCCAGCCAGTGGAGACTTCGCGTGCGCAGGCTCCTGAAACTTTCCGGTCCCCACTTGGAGACCGTTCTGTTGTTGGTGCTGCTGTTTGAACTGAATGGCAGTTTTCTGGGCATGAGGACTACCACTGGCATGGCCATTGCTGTATCCATTGATACCGCCGGGCGGCAGCTGGGGGCCAATGAAACGTGTGTGCGTGGGTGAGGAGGAGGAGACTGTGGCTGGGACGGCCACTGGACCGTGGCCATTGGTCAGACGAAGGCCATTGCTCTTGGGCGGGGTGGTCTGCGACAGATCCAGCTCGTAGAACATGATGTAGGCGTTGGTGTTGCACACACTCTGCATGGCAATGGGGCGCACGTAGCTGTCATCAAAGTTGTAGTAGCTGCCCGACTCGGTCAGACCGATGGCCGTATAGTGGCCGCAGTGCTGCGAGACTCCCAGGTGGGTGACCATGGAGACGAGGCGGTAAGTGAGCGGTTGGGCGGCAGCCGTCGGAGAGCGGGCAGCAAACCTACTCAGGTCAATGCGTGGCTTGAAGCTGATCGTCTTGGTCAGCTTGTTGCCGATCATCGAGAAGCGCTTCAGCTGGATGCACAGCGTGATGGGGGCCCGCTCCAGGCTGAACTGTTTGGTGGCCGAGACCTGCAATGGAATAAGAGATTATAAGTCAACCCATAAGCACTCCCAACTCCACCTAACTGTCGGACTCACCTTCTTTTTGCAGCCCTCACACTTGTATCCCATGTCCTCGAGTCGCTCCCGCGAGAAGTAGCCGTCGAAGGCCTCCTCGAGCGTGTCCGACTTGCGTATGTCAAGCAGAAGGTCCTGGAAGTGCTGGAAGGTGATCGAGACGTGGCTGCAGCTGAGGCAACGCACCTCGCTGCGCAGGTAGCCACCGAATATCTGATTCAGGGGCGTCGTCTCCTTCACCAGCTGGTCGAGCTCCTTGAAGTTGCGGAAACGCATCAAGTACGCCTTCTCCATGGCCTCCACCAGGAAGCGCAGGAACTCGTGTGCATCCTCCTGCCGCCCCACCACCATGTGCTTGCAGATCTGCTTCAGCTTCGAGTAAATGTGGAACGGACGCATGGCCGACTGGTATGACTGCGTCGACTGCAGCGTCTTGGACATGGCGCAGATGATGCAACCGCCATTGGACTCGGAGATGTTGCAGTTCTCCAGATGCGCCTGCTCCGAGACGAGCCAGTTGGCCAATGCGGGTATGTGGAAAAGGGCCTGCAGCGTTGAGTTGAGGTAGCAGGTGTTGCCCACATTTATCATGCCCGTGCCGACCTGCCATTTGCGCTCCGATTGCTTCCACCCGATCCTGATGTTCTCACGGGGATAGAGGACGCGCTTCGGTTTTGGCAGCTCGTTGGGACTGGGACCCGATTGTGTGGACTCCGACTGGGACTGGGACTGCTTGCGATGGCCAGTATTCCCATTATTGTCTGTGAATAAAGCAGCAAATTGATTGAGCACACGCCAGAGAATGAGAAAAATTGGCTCGAGGAGCAGTTTGTAGAGCAGCCACAGGCCAAAGCTGTCCACAATTATCACAGTCATAGTGCATTGAGCACTCCGTTCATTCAAAATATTCTTTACTCGTTCCGCGCTCGCTTGCTACTAAAATTAAAACGAATATGACGGCCAGGGGAGACCAGCAGGCCCACACCACCAACAATCATGTCGGGGGGGAATGGAACTCTCGCTCGTTGAGGGAAACTGCTGACACACACTGGCACACACACTGGCACACACACACACAACACATATATATGGTCACCTGTGTGGTGCGCCATGGTTGATAACAGCGAGCGAGTGTCAGCGTTTCGCTTCTCGTTACAGAAGCAGACACTGCGTCGACTCGGACACTAGTGCCATCCCACTCTGGCCGATGCAAATCGAAATGCCACGAGCACGAGTGTTGCCAACTCAATTTTTGGCGCGACTTGACAGTGGTTGTTGGTGGCACGACACTGCTCTGCTCTGCTCTGCTTGGCTCTGTTCTGCGCTGCTCCCCTTTGTATTTGTTGGCCAGGCTAAGGCATTGACCAGACCCAGACCGACCTCATCTTATTACAGCGTCGCCTTGTATTGTCTTTGTATTAACTTCCTGCTTGAGGCAGCTGAGCGAATGCCAGCCAGAAGCACATGTGTGGGTGAACATATGTATGTTCGTGTGTGTGAGAGATACGAGAGTGAATCACGCATTTCGCAATTGCTTTTTGACTTTTTCTCCATTCATTCATATACGCAACGTAGCAGAGGAGGAAAATGCGATGCATTTGCCAAAAATAAAGAAACAAATAAAATTACTATTACCAGCACAGCATTAGGCCATGTGTGCGTGAAAAAGAGGGACACACATAGAGAGGGGGCCGCCGCCTCGTGCGGATGCTTAACGCGACGGCAGCACGTTTTTTTTTCTTTTTCTTTTTTTTGTATTCTCGTACTGTTCCGCCTTCAGCGGCAGATCCGGCAAATCAGACCTAGCGTAGTAGTAAGCTCCCCTCTCCTTGCTGCTGGCTTGCCTGTCCAACTCACTCTTTGCGGTGTTGTACTTGTTTTGCTTTTTCACATTTCTTTTCACACTGTTTACACGTACACCACCCAATCGCAATCTCTCTCTCCCACAAGCACACACACCGACACACATACACACGGACAAACACCAATGTACGCACGCAACAAAAAGTACAGGTATGCTGCTTGCGTTGGCCGCGCTGCCGGCGCCGCTGTTGACAAACTGCAGCAAAGCCTAGAAAGAGTGTAAAAATTAAAGCGGAAAAACCACACACACGTGATTCCCTCGGACTCGGACCAGGCCATAGTTTTGGCTAAAATAAACATAAAATATATGTACACATGCATGTATTTCTGCGTGCGTTTGTGTGTTTGTGTCTGTCTGCCAAACCAAGAGACGCACATGGAAAATTTTTTAAATTGCGACACAAAGAAACACAAGACAGAGAGAGACAGAGACGGAGAAAACCAACTACTAAGCGATTGGGGCAACTTCTTCCTCTTTCCTCCTCTTCGTCGTCTCCTACGCTACTCACCGTGTCCATTTGCTCCCACAACTTTGCTGTTGCCAAAGTTGTTCCCGTTGCAGCTGCTGCTGCTGTTGTTGTTGCTGTTGCTGGGTGGCTTGATGACGATGTATTTGCTCTTCAGTTGCTCCAGCACCGAGTCCTGGTAGTTGGGGACTTCCTCGTACTCGATATTGCCCATCAGAATCCGCTTTGCATACGCACTGACAGCAATTTGATTATGCATTTCAGAGTCAGAGTCGTCGCCGCCGCCACCGCCTCCGCCGGTTTTTTTGGCCTCGTCAGCAGCCCTGCTGCCGTTCCCGACGCCAAGCGATTCGCGGAGCGCCGCGTTGACGACATTCGCCGTTTCGCATACAGCCATCGAAACGGGCATGTCGATGCTCCTGCTGCTCGTGGGTGTTTGTGGAGGAATTTTGAAAAATATCTTCTACCGCTTCCTGGGACAACTCAAAGTCGCGGCGGTTACGGGTGATAACCAAGAAGAAGGCTGAGAATAATGGGGGCGCCGGTGAGGAGGTGGGAAATGAACAGCATCCGCCTTTTCTATGACTGCTGCCTCTCGGGCTGGTGCTGCTGCTGCTGTCGGCGGCTTCGGTTAGCTGCGGCACATTTGTGATCCTTGCAGATCCTCCGCCCTCGATAGCCCAGCCCCCTGTCTCGTCTCCGACCGCGACACGTCCTTCACCGACGGTTCGTTGCCGCGCTGCTACAATCGCCACCACTTTTCTGGTTCTCTTTGCCTTGCTTCTCACCGACTGCGGACGACTGACACACGCACACTAGCAAACACACTCCGAAACTCTTTTAATGGCTCTAGTCAAGAATATAAACTTCGATTTAATCGGAATTGGACCAAGAAGCGCTTCGGCTTAACATTTTCAATTAAATCGCAAATTTTTCAACAATAGTTCGAGCACATTTTGAAACGAAAAGTTGGCTTTACGATTCCTCGTGTTTCTTCCGACTGCGGATTCTCTTTTCGCACGTCTTCGTCGTTTCGACCTGCCCACTCGCGTCGAATCAATAGACGCGTTATGGTATTTTAGCGTACTTCGATGTTTCACAAAAACCCAAGGAACTATCGATATAGAAATTTGCGTCACTGTCTTCGCCATTATTTCCATCATGGCGGGCTCCAGGGCTAAAAAAATATTATATCGACTCTGTAAAAACAGAATTCTTGTACAATCATTAAAATAACCCCGTGCTAATTGTGCAATTCTTGTCAAAAACTAATTAGTTTATCGGATTGGACACTTTCTGCTCACTTACGTTTTCTTACGTTTTTTACCGTTGCCAACATTAATTTGTATGGGCCAGCAACATGTGCCGTGAAATGAAGGACATTGTCCCTCAACATGGACACGGAATGAGCATCATTTTGCATGCTATAGAACTAAGGAAAAGCTTGTCATTCCATGCCCCAATCTATTTTTAAAGCTATCCAATTTTTTAGTTTACAGTTTTCCTTCTGACGCCAAGAATGTGTATCGGGATCAAAATATGTAAACAGAAAATAAATCAAATGCTCTAATAGGTAAAAGATATCAATCTATGAATAAGACATTATTTATTACATTTCAAAGCAGCTCGGAAAATAGAATTTCAATATTAATTAAACGAAAAAGGGTATCCAAATGTCCACACCACTGGTTGACAGGCAACAAGTGTGTAATGACGTGACAGTTTCTGCTCACTTACGATTTGCTGCGGTTGTTTGAACGAAAGTGCCTTGTGCGGATGACTACTATGGTTTTCTAATGACACTCGAGATGCGCACAGGGCATTCGTTCATACAATCGTATGCCTGTTTTTCGTGCTGCGGTGCGTACGTCGATGTTTTCACAAAAAACCAAAGAACTATCGATATTTCGATTTTGCCAGGGTGTATAGAAGTTTCTATACCCTATGTTCTATACCTTGCAGTTATAATTATTTCTTATATCAGTCTCTAAAAAATATGAACACCCACAAGTAACTCCCATAGTAAACTGAAAGAGTTTGAATTTTCGAAAATTGAAAATTGTCCAGTAGAAAATTGATTCATCAATTCATCATATAATTATGATTTCATTCAGTATTTTGAGCTGGAGAACGATGAATACGTTGTAAACCATTGTAGTTGGTATTAAAATACACTCCAAGAAAATAATAAAACTTGAGGAGCATTCCGGAACGATGGATGTACAAGAAGAATTTACAAACAGTATTAATTTTCGCAATTTAATTCAAGATGTTACCCATTTGAATAGCACTGGGTGAAGTTGGTTTCTTATCGGTATATTTATACGGTATATTTTGAGAATGTGACGGTATATTTCAGTATATTTCTGAGGTCAGCAAACTAATGATAAGATGATACAAAATACAATTTAAACGAAGCAACAAGAACGACAGCTATGGCATCTACAGGTTTGCTGGTAGTATCCAACATTAAGCACCTGGGCAGATCCCTGCGGAGCATTGAGAAATATGTCAGCTCACTGTACATACACCTGAATGTGACAGGGTCAACGTCCAACTCATCGCCTCCTCCGCCCGCTTGGGGTCGTCTGATCTCGCAGTTGTATGCCAACAGCAGCAGTTATGTAGGCAATCAGATCGATCTTCGAGTGCTGGTCTCCCCGCTGAGGCCCGGCGTCGACGCCCCTCTAAAGTTGCGCAAGCCCGTGGACCTGATATTCTCGGATGCCCACCATCCGGAGTTGTGTGACAAGCTTCGGGCTGCCCTCAACATTAGCAAGCCCACCATCTTCCTGGAGGACAGCAGCTCCACGGATCTGTACTCGCATGGGGACAACTCGCAGAGCCACAAAATGTATCCGTCGGTGGTCCTGGGCGGAACCTTCGATCGCATCCATTTGGGCCACAAGATATTTCTCACGCAAGCGGTGCTGCGCACTTGCAAGCGTCTGGTAGTAGGCGTAACGACAGCCGCCATGACAAAGTGTAAGTTTTGAATGAGTCGGCAATAGTGTCTTATCTATTACTCACCTTACCTTCAGCGAAGACTCTGCCCGATCTGATATTACCCGTTGAGGAGCGTATCGCCCTGTTGCGGGAGTTCCTCACGGACATCGATAGCACGCTGCAGTACGAGATTGTGCCCATCGATGACCCCTTCGGGCCGACGCAGCATGATCCGGACATGGACATGATCGTGGTCAGCGCCGAGACCCTGCGTGGCGGTCAAAAGGTCAATGAAATTCGCTCCAGCAAGCAGCTCCGTGAGCTGGACGTCTTTGTCATTGACATCGTGGAGAGCAATGTCAGCGATGGCATCCACGAAACGAAGATCAGCTCCAGCAACACTCGCATCGATCTGCTGGGCTCGCGTTGGCGAAAGCCGGAACCACGTCCCCACTTGCCTGCTCGGCCACACATCATCGGCCTGACGGGGGGCATTGCCTCTGGCAAGAGCAAAATGGCCGAAAGGCTGGGCAATATGGGCGCCCACGTCATAGACTGCGACAAGGTGGCCCACGATGTGTACGAGCCGGGTCAGGTGTGCTACAACAGGATCGTGAAACACTTTGGGAGGGAGATTCTCTCTAGCAATGGTCGCATCGATCGAGCCAAGCTGGGTCCTCTGGTCTTTGGCAATCCCCTAGAGCTGCAGGCCCTCAATGACATTGTGTGGCCGCAGCTGATAGAGGAGGTCAATAGACGACTGGGTGCCTTGAGAGGTGGCACCGAGGTGCCCAAGGTGGTGGTACTGGAGGCAGCTGTGTTGTTTAGAGCCGGGTGGGAGGGCAACTGCCATGAGGTGTGGTCCATGATAGTACCGCCCGAGGAGGCGGTGAAGCGGGTAATGGAACGTAACAGCCTCAGTGAGGCGGAGGCCAGAAAGCGTCTGTCCAGCCAGGTGCCAAACCATGAAATTGTGGCCAAATCGCATGTGATTTTCAGTTCGCAGTGGGACTATGACTTTACCCAACAGCAGGCGGATCGGGCCTGGAAGATGCTCAACCGTGAACTGGACTCGCATCACAACAGCAGCCTCTAACTTTTCGACTTCTCTACTACAGGGGATATTTTGGGATGTGGAATCGTTTGTTAAACCGTTTTTTATATGATTCTTTATGCATTTTGTTGTACATTGCTTAGTTTTAAGTCGAAAGTTTAATAAGAAATGCCGAGAAAACATTGGAAAAACGTTAAATTTCAATATTACTTAGTGGTTTATTAGTGGCTTTCTCCCTTCTTGCCGGCCACACGCTTAAAGTCGTTCATCTTGGTTGTCATGATTGGGGAGCCGATAAAGCCAATATAATCGATCTGCGTCACATCACCGCCCGACTGATTGTTCTTCACAAAGATCTGTATGTTTTGTACATTCTGGAATTTCACATAGCGCAGATTGACTGGTGCTCCGTTCTCCAGCTCCTTCTCGGCCAAGCTATGGGGGATGGTGGGAAAAGCCATTCAAATATATAATCTGCCCGTCGATTGCAAAAAGGAAGCTTACGTCAAATCCTGAACGCTGCTCATGGACTCTGCCATATCAAAGTCAATGGTACGCGGCTGATTGATGAACAGCTTCACATCCTTGGGACCCAGCTGCGACGGGGCCTTGAACTTTAACGAGTGGATCTTTACAGCCTGGTTGAAAGTGATGGACAGGATCAGCTGCTCATCGCAGTCGGACTGCAAGTAGCCGCCGGCTGAGGCCAGGGCATGCTTGAGATTGTGATCGTCGGCCTCATTCAGGCACTCGCACTCCTGCTTCGAGATGAATGTATTGAGCTCCATCTGCGCATTTAAATGGTATTATTATTAGGGTTTTTGTTTATTTTGCTGCCCGTATTTGGATGATCTTACCAGTCCCTGGCCATAATCCTCCCCGGCCTCTTCGCCACCGCTGGTGCCAATATGTTCCTGAATCTTGGCCTCCAGTCCGTTGACGTCAGCGCCCTGAATTCGATCGATTTTGGTTCTGTTTCTGTAGAATATGAACGTGGGCATGGCCGACACACCCTGGCCGGCGGCCGTGTCCTGGCACTTGTCCACATCCACCTTCAGGAAAATGGCATTTGGGTACTTATTGGGGAACAGCTCGAAAATCGGTGCTATTCTTTGGCAGGGGCCGCACCAAGTGGCGGTGAAGTCCACCACTACCAGGCGGACACCAGCCTGGGCCAGTTCAGCTTGGAAGTGTGATTCGTCGTTAATAACGCGAACAGCCATAGTTAATTTGTTTAATTGCGATTGGAACCGACCAGAAGATGACTGGGCATCTGTGTGATAAATCGGCGGATTTATTGATACAATATACGGTCTGACCCTCAGAAATATACCGAAATATACCGTCCCCTTTTTGCAATTATACCGTAAATATACTGATGGAAAGCGATTTATTATGAGCCTAGGACTCAGATCCGAAAAAAAAGTGCTAGCGAACAAAATCAGGGTTGATATTCGTATGAAACCGATAAAAACATTTTTCTTGGCAAATGGTTTTGCTAGAAAAATTCCGCAGGTAGTAATCAGATCGACAAACAAACATGCCGTTATAAACTGAAAAAATATAGCATGGTATTTGGGGTATTTTTCCAGGCCGCTTGATTTTTATTCGAATTGCAATAAAGCTGAGGTTGTGTGCCTGCATATGTGTGAGTACGATAAGAAAACAATGCTATGTAGTGGAACAAACAAAAACCAAACAGACGGTTAGGCAAATTTTGCGACGACGACATAATAAAATTAATAATGGCTGTCGAGAAGAGGGAATTGCTATGAAATTTAGGGGATAAATAGGGAATAGAAAATAGTTGTTTGTATTTCTGTTTCGCCATAATGGATTTATCCGATATCGCGGTGCTTTATCCGTGCTTTGTAGTCCTCCAGCGCCACAGCGCCCACAAATAATACATTTCTACTTGCTTTGATACAAAATTTGAATTTTTAACTGATTTTATTTGTATACAGTGTTTCCGCAGGTCCATGCACACCTGGTCACACTCGGCCGCTAGTATTTTTATATGGAACTTTTCGCCTAGCAAAGCAAACGTTTTTCGGATCTGAGTAATAGGTTTAATATAGAATAGATTTTACTGGTTTTGAATAAATTATGACTTGGATGGTCTGAGCATTGTCTGAGCTAAATTTGATACTTTCTATTATACATATTTAGCCTGATATTTAAATATACCGTAATAAACAAAAAAAATGGATAAAATATACAATTATATACAAACAAATTGATCCGAAATAACGATCTTAGCCGATCCCGTTCGTGGAGTGCGTTGTAATACACACTGGTCTACAATGGGATCGGATCGGAAATCATATTCCTCGAAATGATATTTTTCTTCCAAAAAGATGGCAGCACTGCTGTTAGTACACTGACAGCAGTATTTTTTTCGATTCAGACATTCGGTCACACCACACGTGGTCTCATTTGTCACTGGCGAGTCGCATTTTCATTTAAGGTCGCCATTTTTAAATTACTGTAAATTGACTTCACCATGGCAGACGCAGAAAAAGAGCCAGAGAAGACTATTGCCGAGGATTTGGTCGTTACCAAGTACAAATTGGCCGGCGAAATTGTAAACAGTAAGTAAAGACTTTCAATTGCATAGTGAAAGTGACTTGTCGCTACGTGGCGCTTACACAATGCTCACCGCAATGTCCGCTTTCGCTTTGGCTGTGGCTGCGGCAGCGGCTGTGGCTGTGGCTGTAGCGCTGCCACGCACATGCACATTGCTGGCGCAACGTTGATAAATTTGACTATTTCTGGACATTTTCCGTTGTTTAATTTTAGAAACACTCAAGGCGGTGATCGGACTCTGCGTGGCAGATGCCTCCGTAAGGGAGATTTGCTCCCAGGGTGACAATCTGCTGACTGAAGAAACCGGCAAAGTAAGTTATCACTGGAACTTTCCATTGCCCGATTGCCTTTTGTCCAATGATTAAAAACTTACACGCTTGAGGATATCCAATGCGAGCGTGTGCTGTGTGGGGCTGGCGGCCGCGTGGTCGCCAGGCGCACGCTGTGGGATATGTCCCCCACGTGCCACGGGCATTCTCTCGCCATTGGTCCCAAAGATTAGCAGATTATGAGATCTGAGGACATATCGCCAACGCAGCAGTTTTGCGATATTAATTTACAGTATTAATAAGGACAGCTTTCCTTTAGGTATACAAAAAGGAAAAGGACCTAAAGAAGGGCATCGCATTCCCAACATGCCTGTCCGTCAACAATTGTGTCTGCCATTTCTCGCCAGCAAAGAACGACACCGACTACACGTTAAAGACCGGCGATGTCGTTAAAATGTATGTACAAGATTATTGCCAATTCCCCTGCTCTTCACTTATCCCAGATCTTATTTCTTTGTAAAGTGACTTGGGCGCCCACATCGATGGCTTCATCGCCGTGGCCGCTCACACAATTGTGGTGGGTGCCAGCGCAGATCAGAAGATCAGCGGACGCCATGCTGATGTCATCCTGGCCGCCTACTGGTCCGTTCAGGCTGCATTGCGGTTGCTAAAGTCCGGCGCCAATGTAAGTATTCCAGCCCTAAAATCCACTGTACAGTCTGCAGGCAAAGCTAAATGGCTGCTGTTATACCCTTTTGCGCAGTACACCCAAACGCCTGCAGATATCAATTGTCAATTTCGTGAACTGAACAAGTTTATATGCTAGAAATGTTCGGTCTTTAAAGTTGTCTACATCCTAAAAAAATGAAATCTAAATCTGTAGCAAGTGGAGGGGATTTAATTTTTGTGCTTAATTTCTTGCAGAACTATGCCATCACCGATGCCGTGCAACAAATCAGCGAATCGTACAAGTGCAAGCCGATTGAGGGCATGCTGAGCCACGAGCTGAAGCAATTCAAAATCGATGGCGAGAAGACAATTATACAGAATCCGAGCGAGGCACAGCGCAAGGAGCACGAGAAGTGCACCTTCGACACGTACGAGGTGTATGCCATCGATGTGATTGTGAGCAGCGGCGAGGGCGTGGTTAGTAATCCTCCTTAATCGTATCTATCCTATATAAACCTTCTGTTCGATGATTAAAAACAACGCGCTTGAGGCTGGCCAAGCAAGGCTAAGGCGCCATGTCATGTAAGCGTCTTGTACGCTCGGCGGGCTTTGGTTTGTAAGCCCGGCACGTGTTCAGCGCCAAGGCTGCGCTGGCTGCTGGCCGGAGATTGCTAGATTATGAGATCTGAGAACGCAATAGGACACTGAGAATCCCAATCAACTGCATTCGAGAGTATTGGCTAAGAATATGTAATTGTGTTGCAGGGACGGGAGAAGGACACCAAGGTCTCCATCTATAAGAAGTCGGAGGAGAACTACATGCTCAAGCTGAAGGCATCCCGTGCTCTGCTGGCAGAGGTGAAAACAAAGTACGGAACCATGCCTTTCAACATCCGCAGCTTCGAGGAGGAGACCAAGGCACGCATGGGCGTCGTCGAGTGTGTCTCGCACAAGATGATTGAGCCCTTCCAAGTGCTGTACGAGAAGCCAAGTAAGTTCGACTAACGACTGTTTACTTACTATTCATTGGCAAAACTTAATTCCGGATTTGGTTCACCTTTTGGCTATCAAACACGGCCAGACATTTTGCCAGAGCAAACCCCAGGCCTTGGCGTCTTCAGCAGTTGCCTCAAAATGGCCTCTGTCTGAACATGCCATTGCCACACTCCAATCCAAAGACAAACCACACCGACACCACAGGACATGTGAATTCATTCAATAATTGTACTTTTATCATTGCAGCTGAGGTTGTGGCACAGTTCAAGCACACGATTCTGCTCATGCCCAATGGCGTTAATCTTGTCACCGGCATACCATTCAATGTGGACAGCTTCGCAAGCGAGTACAGCATTGCGCAGGAAGAGCTGAAGGTAGGATCATATCACTTACGACGTGATCTCGATCGTATCTAATCCTCTTTTGCATTTCAGACACTGGTCGCACAGCCACTGGGACCCGTCAAGGGCAAGGGAAAAGGCAAGAAGGCTTCTGCTGCGGCGACCAAAGTAGATTCCGCGCCGGCGCCCGTTGAGGCCAAGGCATAGAACCGATCGACTCCTAAACACCGATGAGCATCCACGAGAACAACTAACGCGCTGCCTACTGCTGCCGCCGCTCCTTCATAAGCCCCCACAAGAAATCAATTACCCAATTTTGACAAACTACCGGCAAACAGATCGAAGTTTTTTTTTTTATTTGTACACACACACACGCCAGGGAAAAACATTAGCATTTCCTTCCCTACCTACCCTCCTTCCAGCATTAATGTGGTGCAGCCGCCACCTGAGGCCGCCCTTACTTTTACCTCTTTTAATATACTTTATTATTGTAATGCGAGCGCCCGGGGGACTGCGACTGTTTTCGTTTAATCGGTTTTACAACGAATAATGCAAGAACTGTCGTCAAATTGTAACAATTTTAACGCTAAACATGATCTTTAAATATAATTCAAGATGAAACAAAACAAAAAACGTTATCAACGCTGCGTAGTAGGTATTAAATAAAATTAACTTTTTCTATAAACAAAAATCTGAAATACAATCCTGGGCTTTCATGATAAATATCGATTGATTATCTGAAATAATTTTATCAGCAAGAACAGAGACAGCCTTATGGGAAAAGCATGCAGTGCGAGCGAGAGAGATACATACTATATGCGTCATATGCTTGGTTTTCCAGTTGAGCTGGGTGCAGCGCTGCAGCAGAAATGACAGATTGTTACACTTTTCAGATGCAATTCTCCTGGCTGGCAAAAAAGTGCCTCAGCTCTTCGCCTAATAGCCGGAAGACGTGCCTGGCGACGGCCTGACGAAAACTAGTGTTGCGTCTTGCCTCTCATGCTATCTCTCTCTATTCGAAGCAAAGTTAGCAAATTCTCATGTCATAAGGCTATTACAGATCATTTTCAATGGGGTTTCGAACATTTTCGAAAAACTAGTTTGATTAATAGTAAAGCCCTGCATGGAATTCGGTTATTTTATTCGCTTCGTTCGATCGATTCAGCGATTCAGCTTTCTCATAACTTCGAATCGCTCTCCCAAAACGGACTGAACGAAGCAGGTCTCGTCGTTTTTTCTGTGCTGGATCCGAAATGTTTGGTTATTCGAATCTGACTGAAGAAGGATTCGTAATGATCGAATGCATTGCATGAGTGCAGCTGTGATTTCACGAATACTGTGGATCACATAAAGATATCAAAATGCACTCAAAAACCTGTGAAAACTGGTGAAAACAAAGAGCTGCGAGAACGGAAAGTTCTGACGGAAAATCGCAATTAAAGCAGAGAAGAAAAACGAAAAGTGACGAATTGCTATGTGCTGCCGCTTCGTCACTTTTCTTTTCTTTTTTCTTTCAGCCGCTGCAACTTTTAATATTTTCAGAAATGTAGGCAGGAATAATGCAACTTTTTGTAAATTTATAAACTACGATTTCAAGATCACCTCCATTGCGCAGTTGTTGCAGAATAAATGCACTCGAGGCTCTATTGTTTTTATTTGATACGATTTAATTTAGTTTTTTTGATGTTCACATTCACATTTTACAATTGTAATTTAGGTTTCTGGCATCTGGCGTTTTGTTTTGCGTTTTTAGTTTAAATTTTACACAGTCTCATCTTTGAACTCTTGTAATACGAAAGTTGCAAGAATAACTTCGTAACTGCTGCCGCTCAGCCCAGCTCACCATCCCCTCCCCTCCCCTCCCCCCACCATCCGCCGACAAACAACGAAAGAAATACGAGTATGCTGATAATAGATTGAAGCAGGATAAGAGGAGGACCTTTGACTATGACATTTTGTGTGGGATTTCATGGCCCGCCGTTTGCTTAGTCCTATCTATAGGAGGATTCTGTAGTTCTTCTGATCATCTACTATTGCAAGCGGCAGCTCCCCATGCAGGACTAATTATCAACATGCGCATCCATAGGCGCCGAGGCTGTGGCGTTGTTTGTCTTCTCCGGCGAGTCCACGTAGATCTTGAGCGCTCGCTCGCGGCGCTGCGAGTACCGTGTGGTGGTCACACAACCCAGACGATCCAGGCGAGCCTTTTCCCTGGCATCCATCTGGCGCCGCTCCTCCAGTGTCAGCTCTCGCATGGGTATGCTCTTATCTCTGTGGAGAAATATACAAATTAGTGAGTGCTTTTGTCACCTCTCCACTCTTCGTTTCTGTCGTCACTAACTTGTACAAGAAAATGCTGCCCGCCTGTGTGGTGCTTAGCGGGTACTTGTCCCTGGTTGTCGGCACCGAGTACCAGCTAGTGGACTCGTTTACGCTGAGCGCTGATATGCTTGTGCAGGGGAAGTTACTGTTCACCTGCCGGAGAAGAAATCGAATAAATGTGTCAATTCAGTTCAGATGTGGTACGTGTGGAGTAGAGCCCTCCTGCATGAACGGGCAACCGAATCGGTTCGGTGGGACTTCGGGATTCACTTCGTTTAACTTCGTTCGAATCAACGATTCAGCTAAGTAAGGATTCGTAATGATCGAGCGCATTGAAGGGGCATGCGTACAGCTGTGCTTTTACGAAAACTGTGCATTCATGCAGGGCTCTATTGGGGGGGGGGGGGGGGACCTACCTTCATGTAGCTCAATTTTTCTACGCTGATGTTGCTAATCTCCGACAATGATTGCCTTATCTCGCTGTCCTCTGCAAATGAAAGTAAACTTATAAGAACCCATCGCCTATGCAGCTTCCATGCCTTGCGACATACTTTCCAAGGTGATTTCCTGGAATTTGCCAAACTCCAGCTTGTTCGGACACCAGCGCCTCACGAATATGGTGAGAGAATCATCCTTGGGCTGTGGATCGACACCCTCCTCGCACTCTTGCAGAATAAACTGAAATGGAATACAAGTAAACACGTATTCAATGAATGAGAATCGCTCGCGAACTCACCTCCGTGGTGACTGTAGAGCTTGTGTCGCTATACAGGGGCTCATCGTTGGCCAGTATCTTGATGGAGCTGCGACCGCCCTTCAGCCACATGCGACAATTGTCTACCGTGAGGCTGGAGTACTTGGCATCCATGCGATGCAGCTTCGTCACCAGTTCCTGCTTGGCCTGCTCCACTGTGATGCTGGCATTGTACACCCACTCACAGGCGCAGGGCAGCCGTGAGGTTTCGTTGTCCACATCGGCCAGTCGCAAGAACTGGATCTTAGCCTTGTACTCGTCTGACTGCAGGGTCTTGCCCAGCTCCACGGTCAGGGTCTCACCCTCGGTGAGGAATACCAGCGAGGTGGTCTGGCTGATGGAGACGTTGTTCTCATGCTTCCTCTGCAGCTTGAAATAGGCGCTGGGCACCTGGATTAGCTGCTCAATGTGCTGCTTGAAGGCAGCCATCCGCATGTGGGTGCCCACCAGCAGTTTGTAGGCGCGGGTGGGTTTCCTCAGCTGTGCCTCATCGTCGGACTGATGGCCCGAACTGGCGCTACTGGTCACGTCCACGCACTCCACCTTGCAGGCATGGAAGAAGTGCGTTGTGCTCGTGGGCAGGAGGATGGGCTCCACGGCGTCTGCGGCCGTGTAGCTGCCATTGCAATAGGCGTGCACGCGCATCATGGCATCGTGGGAGGCGGCCTCATCCTCGGGACTAGACAATTGCGGTGAGTGGCTGGTGGAGCTCACTTGACTGTCGCCACCGCCGCGATTCGTTATGTTTTCGGCCTCCACCAGAGTACGATCCCCATCGCTCAGGCTGCTGTCCTCCGAATTGGACTCTTGGCCATGGCTTGGCTGGTTCAGGGGCTCCAGCAAATCCCGCTTGTAGCGCCGCCACTCAGAGTCATTGCTGGAGAAATCCTGTCCGGAACCCACGCCATTCATCATGGCGGCGTCGACAACATCCGCACCGCTGCTGGGAGGAGTCTGCAAATCGGGACTGGAGATAAGGAGAACTTGGAGAACTGAAAGAATAACTCACCTCGAGGCGGCACTCGCTAATTGGCACGCCCAACATCTCGAGACTGGCGGCGTCTGTGTTGGGGACGTTCAAGTAGAAGTATGTGATATATTTGAATTGGCTGTTGGCCAGATTCTGGAGCTGCTGCTGCGCCTCCGGCGTCGGATGGGGATCGTAGACGACAAAGGCCTTGGGCACAGCGCCGCGTACGGTGGAGAGCAGGAACTGCTGCTCACTGATGTGCAGCCGCACGGCAATGGAGTGACGCAGAACGTCACTGGGCTCTCGTTCCCGCGCTGCTGAGTAAACCAGGAAGGGACCGTCCATGGCCATCGCCGATAGATCTACCACAAACACATACCAAGTGAGGCCGTCCGGCGCGTACGTCTCGAATTTCTGATCCTCGGCCCGGTACTCCAGCAGGAAGTCTAGATTGTAGTTTTGGGCGGCTCGCAGTTCTGTCAGCGCCGGATCGGTGTAGCTCTCCAGCGACTGGATTATCGTATCCATGGCCGAATTGTAGGCCACCAGGCGACAGCGGGAAATGGGCGCAAATTGTTCGACATTCAACATCTCGTAGGCGGACGTCAGCACGAGATTGATGTCAAAGCTCTGGGAGAGGTAGACCCGCGTGATCTTCATCTTCTTGAGCGAGGGATTGTAGAAGTAGACGCGCGGCTTGTACAGATCCGGCAGCGCCAGATCGGTGACAGTGATGTGTCGTCCGATGCGTGTTACTCGCGTTTCCTCCTCCGAGTGCAGCTTTGGCAGCAGCGTCTTGATGTGCTCGGGGAAGTCTGCCGTCTTGGCGGTGTGCTCGTTCCGTTTGCCATCCACCTGCCGGTACATCAGCATGTAGGCATTTGTGCTAGAAGTGTAGGCGCTGGAGTAGTAGCTGCCATTTGGTCCGCCAAAGGAGCGTTGTATATCCTCCTGTGTTATCTGTTTCCAGAACATAAATTACATTAAAGATGGGAGATGAGACTGAGAGAGGGACAATCACGACTTACTGAGGACACATTTTGGTCGTTGAAGCAGAACCATTCGTTGTTGTCAAAGTCCTTTATGTAGGCATAGTAATGCCCGCCCGAGGCACTGCCCGAGTGGATCATGATGGCAAAAAGCTCATACATATACGGTCCGGAGCCCTGCTTGGCACTCTTGCTGGTGCTGCTGCTCATGTCGATGCCCTCGTCCTCGTCATTTAGGTCGTTCTCGTGCTGGCTGGAGCTGGCAGTGGTCCCCACGCCGCTGCTCAGATTGTCATCCTCTATCGTGGAGCCGCTGTCCGCTGTGCTGCAATCTTCCGCCACTGTTCCGCCGTTCATTTGATACTGTTCGCCGTTTGCACTGCGATTGACGAAAGTGTTCAGGTTGAGCGTCTGCGGGAAGGTCACTCTGCCGTGGAAAATAGCATTAATTAATTTACAACAACTGCGGCTGGGTTGGGTAGGCCGTCCTATGCTCTCGCTTACCTGTCGTTCAGCTTGATGCGGTTCATGGACGTGTAGTCAAAGTCGAAACGCTTCAGGTGCAGTGTCAGGATGTAGGGGAAGGATTTGAAGTGCAGCCCCTTGTGGGCATCGCACTTCTTCTTGCACTTCTCGCAGAGATACTGATTGTTCCCATCGAGCGTTTCCGGCTGGACAAAGGCGCGCAGGGCCTCCTCAATGCTGCCGTAGGCAGAGTTGCTGCCAAACGGACGCACCGGCAGCGGTATGTCCAGGAAGGTGTCCTCGCGCGTCTTTTCCGTATTGCACTCCAAACATTTCACGTAGTCGTTCATCTTGCCCTCGTAGAGGTTCGAGATGAGATTCGCCTGCTTGGTGTTCTTGAACTTTTGCTCCAACGCATCGAACATGACGCGACACAGCTCCTGGATGTCGTGCTGTTGCCACGCCTCCGTCGAGTCCCAGCCGAAGCTGCGCGTCAGATCCGTGGTCTCCACCGAGGACTTGGGCGATGTCTGGAGATTGAGGAACAGCTTCTGCAGCTGATATGGGATGTTTTTCGCCTCGTTGTCGTTGTCGAACTCCCATCGGTACAGGGCGTTCCTGAACTCTGGCGTCATGTAGAGCGCCTGCAGCAGACTGTTCAGGTAGCAGGTCATGGCCTGATTGACCAGTCCCACGTATCCCTTGGGTCCAGCAGTGGGTCGAGGCTCAGTCTCCGTGGTTGCCGATGCCACTAGCTCTGCCGCCGTCGAGTTCATGCGCTGCCACGAGGGCAGCTCGTCGCCGCCGTACTTCCGCCGGTAGAACTTGGACAGACCCGAATTTTCACCTGCATCTGCCCCACCGGCTGCCTGGTCACCCTCACCGACCGGGCCCTCACCATCGCCGACTGCTGGTCCGAAGTCATAGCCGGCTCCCATCAGCGTGGGGCTGGCTGAGGCGCCCAGAGCCAGGTCATCGTCCGACAGGGGCTCTGCATCCGAGACGGGACTCACGTTGAACAGTTCCGAGGGCAGATCGTCGACGGGCGACATCAGATCATGTGTCACCGCCTTGCTTATCTCGTCCATGGGCAGGGCGTAGCAGGCATCGCTGGTGGTTTGCTCTTTGTCCTTGAAAACTAGTTTTGCGTGGACCGGACTGATGTCAGATCCTTCTTCTGGCCTGACATCAGTAGCGTCCTCTGATTTGTCCTCAGTAACTGTCTGTGACCTGTCTTCTGAGCTGCCACCTACCTTTGGCTTCTCCTCTGAGCTTCCGCCTGCTTTTGGACTCTCCTCTGACCTGTTGCTGGGCTTTGGCCTGTCCTCTGGGGTGCCATCGGCCTTTGGCTTCTCCTCTGAGCTGCTGCTGGGCTTTGGCTTGTCCTCTGAGCTGCCGCCTGCCTTTGACTTCTCCTCTGAGCTGCCGCCTGCCTTTGGCTTCTCCTCTGAGCTGCCGCCTGCCTTTGGACTCTCTTCTGAGCTTGCCCCTGACTTAGTGCTGGTAGCAGAGTCTTCGCTCGCTGGCTTTGTCTTGCTCGGTGACGATGAGCCCGATGATGACTTCTTTTTTGTCTTCTCGCCCACCTTCTTCTTCTTCTCGCCAGTGGCTGAGGTCTTGGACTTCTGATCGCTGGACTTTGCGTTTGGGTCCTTGGGGCGCAGGCTGACCAGAACCTGCGCCTTCTTCATGGGCAGCTCGAAGCGCTTGGCCACATCGCCATCCCAGCTGCCAGAGGGCAGCAGTACCAGATGATTCTTCTGCTGTCGCTCAAAGCCGTTCACATCGAACAGCAGCTGAGTGTCCAAGGCGTTTAGGTGGACCTTTTGGGGAGCAGGACGAGAGGCAGATTAGCAGATTAGCAGGCGTTTGGGTTGGCGCTACGGGAAGATGGGTACTCACCAGATCCTTGCCCTCATGGGGCTGTAGAATAAGCTCAAACTTTCCGTATAGGAACTGAGTGCCAATCAGTTCTATGACCCGCTGGACCGTAAAATGCGACCGCACCACCACGTTGATCTTCTTTTGCTCCGAGCCTGGGGTCTGGTCGAAGACAGAAACGGTGCACTGCTCGATCTCCTTGTCTGTCATCTCGTGGCTCCTGGGTGTTTTCAAGCAAAAAGCTGGAGAAAGTCCTGCGTATGCAAACGAGAATAGAGAGAGAGAGAGAGAGACAGAGAGAGTGAGTGAGTGAGGGAATTTTGAAATGTATTTATTTGTGTAATACACAATGTGTATATTAAATGAAATTAAATTAAATTAAGTCGAAGGAGTTGTCATTTCACTCATTTGACGTGTTCCAGTCCCTGACAAGTTGCTGGTCATGACGGTGACGATGACGAGCCTTCTGCTGCTGAACGTAAATAAGGAAGAGAAAGCCACGAAATTTTCTTCTTTTTGTCGACCTCAATCGAAAGCAACAGAACCAAGAAAACTCTCCGCCTTCAGCAGCCTTCTCCTTCTCCTCCTCCACCATCCATCCATCCCCATGCCCATCCATTGACGTGCTTGGGTGTACGCTTTTCGCGCCTTATTTGTACGCGACGCGCCAGTTGTTGCCACCACATATATAACCCACCGTCCACCACCCAGGCCTTCCAAAATCGACATTATGACTAACGCGCAGCGGAATTTCATAAACAATCAGACCCGTTGCTGGATGGCTGGCTGGCTGGCTCCGGAGGATGGCCTGAGGAACAGATTATTCCGGAACGTAGTCGGCACTCTGGCTCTTCTGCCTTCATTTTTCGACTAACGTCATCATAATTGCCACGGGAGAATGCATAAATTTCGTGGCAAATGTCATTTTCATTCTACGTTCGCTTCTTTGTTGGGCAGAGCAGAGCAGAACAGAACAGAACAGCCAGTGGCGCTGCAGCATTGCGGCATTGTGGCCCCCCACCCCCCGCCAACCCACGACATTGTAACGGAAGTTGTTCCAATATTTTGGTCGAATATTCCGGCAATGCGCAAATTTCCGATGGCAGCAGGGGGTGTGTTTTCTCGAATATGCATACATTGTACATATGTGTGAATAAATTACTTATTTATAATATAAATAATAATTGTGGAATTATGATAAATCTAGAAAAAGAGATGGGCACATTCCGGACGTTAATTAACGCAGTTATCGGTAAGTAATCGGGAATTACGCTCACGATTATCGATGAGCAAGGATATATGTATGTAACGGATCTATTTGCAGCGCGCTTCGTAGATAATTTTCGGTGATTTAAATTATTCAACATCTAATTAGAAAAGTCCAAAGCACTTTGCTGCGTTGCTTTGAATATTTGCAATGTTTTTCCAATTTCGATGCACAAAAATAGCCGCAAACATTGCAGCAGGCAGGCTAGAGGCAGAGAGGGAGAGGGAGCGACAGATGAGTTGCAAGTGGATGCACGCCAATCGGCAATATAAATGTGCTGCTGCTATTTCAAACACATGTTGGATGTTGGACGGTCCAAAACACGACGGGCGAGGGAGCGGGTGGGGATGGGGATCAAAAAAATGCTAATATACCGTCGAGCAGCAGCAGAAATCAAAATAAAGAAAAAATCGTGCTGCTAAAAATAAAATCAAGCGGCGACAGCGACAACGACAACGACAACGACACATCCAAATGGACGGAAAAAGCAACCAAGTCGAGGGAAAAAAGGAAAAAGAAGCAAGCAGCAAATATATTCAAAGCAGCAGCCGTTGGGAGCGCTTTGAATACGCGTATATCTGGCTATTTGTAAATGCGAAGGTTCTTTAGAGAGAGAGAGAGAAAGAAAGATCTGCATCTCGAACGCTACGCCTATCAATCAGATTGGGTTCGAATTTTCAACACTTTTTGGCCGCCCTCTCAGCATTATTTACATGATGACGATGATCTTTCGGCGAATGTTTCTTCTTTTGTTGTTGTTGTTATATTTGTTTTGAGAATTACAGAAAACGATATCGCGACTTATCTATTCGAGCACTCATACTGCGGTCTATACGGCTGAAAGCAGGAAAGCGTGGTATGCCTTGCATATATGTTGTCTGTATTTGTGCTATTTTTGAAACTATTTTGGTACTGTGAAATCTTTTGGGGCTTGTGGGGGCTAACACGTCCACACAAACAGTACTGGTGTACTACTGGGGCAGGCTGGCTGGCTGGCAGGCCATCTCTGCCGGAAATCGTTGCTATGTTGCAGCAGAAAAATACATATGTGTTATATATGGCTTGCAATCCAACAAGTCATATCCATATTGGAGAATAACAAACTATTCCGCACTGTGATCTGATCCCATTACGAAAGCACTCTACAGATTGGCCCTATTTATAGAACGATTCCTCGTTGTATTTAGAAACTTCAGTTGGGAGAGTTCGCGCAATGTTGATACTATACATACGTACATGTATGTATGCACAAATCTTCTATACGATTATATGTGTGTACACTCGATGTTTACCGTCTGATTGCTCCGAGATCTTTCCGAACTAAAAACCGCCGTCAACGCACGACATCGTTCACGCGTGTACTGGCCGATTTCAAAGATATCTTTTCTATCTATGCCCAACACAACGATCCGGCGCGGCGCCCCACAGTTCGGCAGTTCAGTTCAGCTCAGTTCCGACGCTGATCTGTTCCGATTGTTCGCGAATAGCCGCCTATCCGAGTGCGCTACGATTCCTACGGGCCCTGCTCTGCACTGGATGGAAGCCTTGGATGCATCATCAAAACTCCATATATACATACCATTTATAGCTCAAGCGCACTCACAAACTATATTGATAATGATTATCGCACAAAACAAATGACTGAAAAGGGATGGGTGGGTGGCGTGCGTTCGGTTCGATTCGGTTCGGGTAGTTCCCTTGTAGACTGCAAAAGCCCCAACCCGGGGCGGATTACTCAATGAATATAGTCGATGGATGTTGGATGGGACTGTGTGAGCACAGAGATGAATTTTTAGCGAAAGTGCTATTAATGTTTATATTGTAGATGCGCTCCCGATTGCCTCTCTCTCTCTCTCTCTATCGTCTGTATCCGTAGGAATGAATGACTATTTTTATTAGGCTGCAGCTGCAATTGCGGTTGTGGCTGCGGCTGCGACTGCTGCAATTGTTGTTGGCGGTGGCACTGGTGGAGGCAACGGCATCCTTTCTACGTGCCGCTACTAGCGCCATGACTAAGAGGCACTGACCATGCCGGCGGGGCGGCAATAGTTACATACATACGTCTAGAGTGGGAGCAAAAGCAGAGGCTGAATGCTTTCTTTTCATATGAAAACTTGGACGAATTTCGTTTTGCGCAATACTTATGGGGCGGGAAGGGGAGGTGTGCGCCGCCTCCCAGTGGGTGGGCCGATCGGTCAAGGTTTTGCTTCGGAACGTGACACGCAGCATATGTGTATGCTTGTGTGCTGTGTGTGTGTGGGGCTCTGTTAGCGGTTTGGCCAGTGCATTTGCGTGTTGTTTTTGCCAAAAAAGGAACAATTTTCGCGTCCTTCGATTTCGGATTTCAATTCCGTCGGAATGGGCGTCCATATGCCGAAAAAAGTGTCTGCCTACACCGATGCCGCCTCTGTTCGGGTGTTGTATTTTCTATCTGTATGTGTGCCTCACCTCCTTCTTCAATCGCGGCTCCACTCACCTCAACTATATGTGTGGAAATACTGCAGTGTTTATGCTGTGTGTGTGTGTGTGGGGAGGGGGGTGCGGCAATCCGTGCGGCTGTACGGCTTGTTCCTGGCGTACAATGGTGTCATCCACGGAATACTATCTAAATTTGGTTAAAATAAAACTCGACTCGACATTTTAAAAATTGTTTTTTGTTGTTCGTTCGGCTGCGGCTGCTGTTCAGTGTGACCGCGGATTTATGGATACAATATACGGTCTGACCATCAGTAATACTCCGAAATATACCGTCTCATTTTCAAATTATACCGATGAAAAAAGGAACTTAGCCCACTTAACCCCCCTATATTCAAACAGATAAGCAACTTGAGTTGAAAAATAACACAAATTCTTCTTGTAGATCCATCATATTCTTCTCCACGATATCTTTCACCAGCACTGCGATAAAATTCTTCAAGATTTTCATCATTTTCGTGGAGGTTCAAGGCCCTTGTAGAGTTCATGTAAAAATAAAAAATTTGGGACAAAATGTAGGCAGTTGACGAAAAACGGGCTTTGAGATGATATACATATGCCAGAGATATGCACTGCTCTCCCAAAGTTTGTGAGTTGTCCGGAAACGTACTTACGTTCATTTGAGTGTACTCAGGTACATATAGGTATGGGACGAATTCACAATTTCGAAATTTCACAAGTCAAGGAGCTTTTTACGACCATAAAAATGCGTGGCACACCCATATCGACACAAATAGCGTAACAAGATTTAGTGCTGTTATTGAAACGACATAAATGCAAATGCCACCAAAAATAGTTAGTTATACATTTTCTAGTGATTAGTGGCGTCGAAGTGTGGCGTGTACAAGTGTGAGCACAGTCTTGATTTAATTAGGTTTCAAAGCAACTTGTACAAAGAAATTCTAACATCAATTAAAGGAAATAGGGTATACAAATGTTCACAGTCCATAAATATGCAGTATGTTCCAAATATGTAGTTACCATGTAGTTGCGCTGTAAAAACTGGATATTTTATTGACTTTTTCGTTTAAATCTTATTTTATAAACAATCAAACACAAAATAATACTTAAAATTAGCTAGTCATATAGAAAATTGATTCATCAGTCGGAGAAAATTATGTTTTCAGGGCTAAGAGTCATAGCTAACTAGTTATATTAAAACGAATATCAAATCGATCAGAACGAACAGCCCATTGTAGACCAGTGGGTATTGAAATACACTCAATGACAACAATGAGACTTTAAGCATTTTAGCGCAGTTCAGGTGAAAGATATCTTGGTAAGTTTTGTTAAGAAAAGAGGAAGAATGGGATGAATCGATGGATCTACAAGAATTGGCAAACAGTCTTATTTTCCGCGATTAAGCTCAAGTAGTTAACCTGTTTCAATAGAGGGGGCTTAAGTGGGTTAAATTCATCCATCTATTTTATCGATAAGTCCGATATCCACTGATATTATATTCTAACTGTATATATATATATATATATGTATTTTTAACGCGCTGGCGACGTAGGGTCGCATATTTATTAAATAAACTGGAGAACGGGGAGCGAACGGCATTCGCAGCTAGCTTAAGCTTGATTGACCAGGAATTTGTTTATAATGTTGGTTGTGACATAGAATTATTTGTGCAGAAACGGTTGAGCAGTGGGTAAGAAACCAATCTAGAACCTTTGCCACGAGAATGGTAATGCGTGAGTGTGAGTGCGTGCGAACGGCTGTGTACGCGTGTGTATATGTGAAGTATTGGCCAGCAGCTGGTGTGGCGCGGCAGCCCCAAAAACAACAACAACAAATGCTTTGTGTAACCGGGTTCCCACCTGAAAAAACAACAGGAATTGCAACGCGGAAATATGTAACCAGAAAAAAACGGCAGCAACAACAACAACAAGAAGATGCAATGTAGTACGAGTTTTGTGGGCCTTTCGTGCAGATATTACCAGTTTTGCAAATGCCACACAGTTTCGAGTTTTCCCAGCTGCCACAGCAACAACACAAACCCCAACAGCAGCTGCAGCAGCAGCAGCACAACACTCTTGCAGATTTTCCGCATTGCAGTTGCGCCGACGCTGACGTCGACTGAATGGGGGCCGCCTAACACCGTTTCTTGTGCTTGGCATGCAATACGCGTTTAATAAACAATTAATCGCCATGCAATAAACAACAGACAGTGAAGCGCCGCAACAGCAACAGCATAGATATATGAATATAAAATATTACATTACGCCGCTTCGGTCATGTTACGGTGTTGCATAATAATTTACAAGTCGCGCTTCGGTTTTTGAGAGATTGCGTGCTTCTTGACGGGGTCTTCTTCTGTGCCCGAAACAACCTGTTAGCGGATGGGGCTCTCTCTCTCTCTTCTCCTCTTTCGAGTGTGTGTTTCCTCCCGATATTAGTATTAACGGGTGTATAAAGGTGTGTGTGTGTGAGTGCCAGAATGTTTCGTTAAATGAATTCGAGTTGTTAGAGCTCTCTCGCTTCCACATGTATGAAATCAATAGTGAATTTGCTCTGCCACTCTCTCATTAAACTGACCCCGTTCTACTCTCTTTTGTAGTGTGCTGCTCTTTCCACCTGTGGGCAATTATCGCCGCTATCTCATCCATCAAACATGTGAGAACTACAAACACCAATACGATCTGTTCACATTCTCGGTGGGGCAAGGGCCGCAGCGACGCACAGTGCTGTGTTTTCGCAATCAGCTCCTCGATCCGCACGGCTTTGAGGCGTGAGTAGACTTTTTGTTGCAAACGGCGCAGTGAACTTGAAACTAAGAAATATAATAAATTGACAGACGAAAGCAGCAGCTTAATCAGCCAATCAGGAGTTGGCGGAGCAACGGACATAACGGCAAAAGTACCAACAGCCTCGGCAGCACCAACAGCAGCAGCAGTAGTAGTGCCAACAGGAGAAGCACCGTAACTGAGCCCTGTAAAATGGGCGTGAAGAAGCATATCAGCGAGACACCTTGTAAGTAACGCTATCCCCATTTTTGGTGGGTGCCGTTTGAGGTATATGCATTTAGCAAGCTGCAAAAATGTTTGCAAATACACAAGAAAATACGAGTCTAAGACAAAGCGTAGGCGAAACAAAGGAAAGCAATAAAAAATAAATAAATATTTGGTCTTTACGCCGACGCAGGGTATACCCTTTAACATGTCTAGTACACCAGTTGAAAAATGTACTTGAATTTACTTGATAATTGCAATAATTAATTACTCAAATTGTATCTAAAAAGATATTCGCTATTTGAAGTTCCCAAAATATTGAAAATATTGCCTCTAACAAACGAATGAAACTTTGCCTCCAGCTAGGGTATCCCAATTAAATGTTTAACTAAAAATAACCAAATGCTAGCCAAACGACGTCGACGACGACGACGCTGTGCGAAGGCAGCGCAGCGGGTCACGCAGCTCATTCAAGGTCGCCCTCTTTCTCAAGTGGATTTTTGGTGCTTGTTGCATCATTAACAGACGCTCGCTCGGTCGCTCGGTCACACAGCTGAGCGGCTGGCTGCGCACGCTCACTTGTTGCGGTGTGGCTCTCGCTCTTCTCTTGCTCTGTCCCTCACTCTGTCTTGCTCGCTCGCTCACTAGTGTTGACATTCACGAAACTGGGTGCACAGAGCGAGAGAGCGAAAATTGGGTCAGCATTAGTGAATTTAGTTTTTAATTTATTTTACGCCAAATTCGTTGCTTCACCTTTAGTTTTTGTGATTGTTTGTTTGTCAACAACTTTTCTGCTTTCCTCACTCATCCTTTGATTATCTCTTATCTCTCTCTCTCTCTCTCTCTCTCTCTCTATCCGATCCTCTCTCCTATCCCGTCGCAGTAAGCAAATCGAACTCTGTGGACTTATATAGACCGCCAGCACTCAGGAAGAACAGCAGCAGCGAAGAGACAGCTGCATCGAACGAAACGCCAGCAGAGACAGCTGCAGGAACAGCAATATCGAATTCGAACTCGAATTCTACTTCTACTTCGAAAGAATCACCGAGCAGGTAGATAATCTCACATTCATTTGTTGGTTTGACAGTCGAACCACTTTTTGAGGAAAAAAAAGTCTTTTTAATCATTATGTAGAATTTTCACTGTGCAATTGATGCAATTCTTTTGTATACTAATCGATTAGCCGTTCATTTTATCGCCTCTGTTTTGGCTTTCTGGTTCGCAGAGAGCAACAGTCCACTCGCCGCGAACGCCGCCCCGACCGAGCTGTATATGTGCCAAGGGCACGACGCAGTCAAACTACACCACCGACAACCACAACAACCAGCAGCACAGCGACAGCAGCCGCAGCAGCAGCAACTACAACGACAGCGACGTCGGCAAGCGCATTGCCAGTGGAAGCAGCGCCAGTTGCAGAAGCAAAAGTAAACCCGTCCAAGCCAGACGACGGCAACGGTCAGCAGAAGCTCACGAAGAAAAACAAGTCGCATCGGGAGCGTAAGGAACGCAGCAAGAAATTAATATCGGCAACGGAAAAACCCACTGAAACAGAGGCGGAGACAGCTACGGTGCTTGTGATATCGGGCAGCGGCACTGAAGCGAGAACTGAAAACGAATCGAACCAAGAAAGCACCAACACCGGCAACTGTGATAAGGAGGTGAGTGTTGCAAGAATGGAGTAGGAGGCATTGCACAGCTAACCATTTCACGAAAACATAGATCATGAGCAGCGGCCAGCGTATAAAGCCCGGCAGTGGCAGCAAAGCCAACAGCAATGGAAAACAGCACCCGCCGCCATTGCGAATCGAGGATGTGGCGGCATCCAGGACCAGCAAAGCAGAGGAAGCTGCCAAATGTGATAATGATGAGCGCGAGCTGCAGCGAGCCTCAAAGGTAAGCGAATCATCGAGCGTAAAGTCTGAGCACCTCTAATATCTCTCGACTCGATTTGGGCAGGAAATCAATCGCAGTAATCGACGCATCATGAAACAAACCTTCGTCTCGGATGTGCTGGAGATACCCGAGAAGATCGAGTTGGCCCCCAAGGCGGCCACTCGGGCAACAGCGACAGCAAAACCACCTGGAGACAGCACCACCGAAGATGACGATGAGGAGGAAGAGGATGACTGGGAAAATATGTTCGATGAGAGTGGCGACTGTCTGGACCCGAAGATTCTCCAAGAACTGAACGATTCTGTGGGCAAGTGCAAAATAGAGCTGCCCAAGATGGACTACACCGTGAGTAGAGTAGAACCTTTCCCCGAATCAATTTCGATTCTAAAGCGTTAATTCTTTTGATCCCGCCCGCCAGGTGTTTCACATCAAGCAGTCGCTGCTAAACGACGAGGAGTTCCCTCACGTGCTGGAGGTGTCCAATTTTCCGGTAGAGTTCAAAACGCCCGACCTGCTCATGCTCTTCTCCCAGTACAAAGGCAGCGGCTTCGATATTAAATGGGTGGATGATACCCATGCCTTGGCTGTGTTTAGCAGTTCCCGCATTGGTGGGTATTTGTAATCCTCTCCTGCCAATTCAAGATTATATGTATCTGTCAATCCATTCTTTGCGCAGCTGCTGAGGTATTGACAATGGGACATCCATTTGTGAAGTTAAAGCCGCTTGCCGAGGCCACACTCGAATCGCGACTCAAGGCCAAGAAGGCCGGTGCCGTCTCACTGCAACCATATCGCCAACGTCCGGAGACATGCACGGCCTTGGCCCGACGTCTAGTATCCGGAGCCTTGGGAGTGAAACTGGCCACTGCGCCGGAGGAGCGTGAGAACGAGAGACGTGTTCTACGTGAAGCCAAAGGTGCGTTCGCCTATTAACAAGTGCCCGCCGAGTGCTGGTCTCACACAGTCTGTGTTTTATTTATTCCATTGCAGAACGTAAACTTTTAGCTGCAAAACAGCGCGATGAGGTCTGGGAGAGCTAGGCCAGGGTGCTGCGAAGCACGGTGCATTTTTTCTCACATGCGCAATGCATGCCCCAATCAGCAATAAGAGTAACACTGCAACAAAAACCAGCAACCAACCAACACCAACCATAACTCCCACAAAAAATTTCTCAATCAAAAATTTAGCAATATTAGAGTAAAATCAACATGCTCAGCAATAATGTACTTTAAATGATCGCTTTTTGTGCAATTAATGCATATTTTTGCTCAATTTGTTGTAGTTTTTAGAGTGTGTGCCCATAACGCATGATTTATCGTCTAGATCTTAAGAGAGATGCATACATATATACATATATTATATATTTATTGGTCGTAGCAAGTAAAAATGCATAGACACACATGTGCGCTGTTTTAACTCCAGGCATAAACTTTAATTTATAAGCGCAGCAATTTATATACATATATTTTAATAAAGTTTATATCTCGTAAGTACAATAAAAATTAACTATTTAATTATTTTAATTGCTATTGATGGAATATATCTACCCAATGGGCGCTCTGCTTCATACAATATGCAGGAGTCAAATATACCCCGCTACTGGGTATGAAACCGCAAGCACCAGCAGTGTTGTAAAGCGTTGTGAACCAGCAACAAGCCGGCATTCAGTTTGGCATGCCGGCATTCAGGCCATATCCCCCTCGCTCTCGCTGCATGCTTTTCCCATAGGGCTGTCTCTGTTTTTGCTGTTAGTCAGTTAGCAAAGACTAATGTTATAGGGCCATAAGAGAGAAGAGTTAATTATAGTATTTAAACAGGAAACAGCTGCGTGTGGTGTGTGAGTTTATTGTCAAACAAAAGTGTTATTATAAAAGAATACAAAATGTACTGATAACCAGGAAGAGAACAGAGAACAGAATACAGCAGCTGCATGGATATTTTCGCTTTCGTTGCGGCTTCGACTTTTCCTTCGTTTCATTCAAGTGCACACTGACAACCATAAAATATATTGCTAGTCCATGGGATTGATAAGCATTGAATTGTGCTTATCATTACGGAAGCACTACCAACAACAAGTGAACGAGTTGGGTTGCTTGTGCCGCGTTATACCGAAGAAATAGTCTTATAGAAATAGAAATACATCGAAATTTTTGACTGCGTGGCCGCGAACTGTGTGGGTGTGTGTGTTTGTGTGTGTGCAGGTGCCACGACTTGTGGGTGCGCCCCTTCTGCTAGCGGGGAGGCGTTGCGTGTCGGTAATAGTTGTATCAACCGAAACTAATCAAGCCGACGTGTATTTCATTTCAGAGAAGTTTGCGAGTGCAACATGTACAAGTACTTAGCCGTCCTACTGCTGGCCGCTGCTGTCGTCCAGGCCGCCAAGCCCGACGATGGCGACTCCTGCTACTCCTTCGCTGGTGGCTCTGTGTATCCCGCAGAGGAGCCGAAGGGCGATCACCAGTTGCAGTACACCAAGGCAGTCAGTAAGTGTGGAGTTGACCAACTTACTTTGGTTCTTTTGTTCATGGTTTATCAACTTTTCTTTCCTCCCAAAATCAGTCTCGAAGCCAGCTCCTGCATTCGAGGGCACTGCTGTGGTTAACAAGGAGATTGTGAAGCTATCTCTCTCCCAATACCTGGGCAAATACGTAGTCCTGCTCTTCTATCCCCTGGACTTGTAAGTAAAACTGCACCATAACCTATTTGATACACAAGACTCACCGATGCGTGTGTGTTTCCCCAGCACATTTGTGTGTCCCACGGAGATAATTGCCTTCTCGGATCGCATTGCGGAGTTCCGGAAGATCAAGACCGAGGTGATTGCGGCCAGCGTGGACTCGCACTTCACTCATCTGGCCTGGATCAACACGCCGCGTAAGGAGGGCGGCCTGGGCGACGTAAAGATCCCGCTGCTCTCCGATTTGACGCACAAAATTAGCAAGGACTATGGTGTATATCTTGAGTCTAGTGGACATGCGCTGCGCGGTCTCTTTATCATTGATCAGGCCGGCGTCCTGCGTCAGATCACGATGAACGATCTGCCTGTGGGCCGGTCGGTAGATGAGACCATACGCCTGGTCCAGGCATTCCAGTACACCGATACCCACGGCGAGGTTTGTCCAGCTGGTTGGCGACCAGGCGCCGATACGGTAAGCATTCATACATTTCCACGAAAAAAAAAACACTTGATTGACTGGCTATTTGACTGATTGCATTTGCAGATTGTGCCCAATCCAGAGGAGAAGACCAAGTACTTTGCTAAGAATAACTGAGTGGAGATCGACGAAGGATATCATATCTTTTCATCCCTCCTACCCATGCCCAAGCCCAAGCCCAGTTACATTCCAAGTGTTCACGACTGACAACCGCAATCGAACAATAGAACCCGCGTCGCACGAGTCCTCTGTACATATGGCACCAGTCCGCGTTTGTTTTTTGTATAAAACATATTTTGTTTATTTTACAGATTCATACAGCATAACTGAGAGATAAATAAAATGATGAAGTACATAAGTTATATGCAATGCAAGTGATGCAGTAAGTAATGTGTGTGTATGTGTGTTTGTGCGGCTCTAAACTAGCGAAAAAACCATACATTTTACAACAAAAATGTCATATATCTGGAATAATGTTAACAATTCGATTTCCATTAGGTTCATATAAAAATATTCGATAATATGTTGTCTTCTGTCAGATTACAAGTAGGTTAACCATTTAAGTAGTTAGGTACGCAATTGTTGCTGTTATTAAGTATGTATTCCTGCTGTGCTCCGATCCGACCTTTGGGTAGAACAAAGCTATGTCGAGGTATATAAATTGGGGAACCGTGGGGGTGGGGGGAACAACTAGGACGTCATAAGGCACTCGTTCTCGTTTTTGTTCGTGTGTGTGTTTCAGTGTTTCTGTGCTACAGATTTTGTGCGGTTTAAATGCCAACCTAGGAAAGGCAACGGCTCTGCGGCATTTTAATTAAACATTGTGCGCGAAAATATACACGAGTATGTATGCAAATCATTCCATTCCATTCCCGAAGAGGGGAGATTCCAATCACTTCCGGTTTCGATTCACGCGGGAGATTCCAAGATTGATCACATTCCCAGAAAATGCGGTTGGTTGCGATTAAGTAATGTGTGTGTAAGAAAAAACCCTAAATGCTATGACGATGCAACACGTCTAACCACTAAGCAGTCGGCAAATATAATGTGTGTGTGTGTGTGGTTGTGTCCGTTTGTCTTTGATTGATAAATCGAAGTGTGGCTTCAGGCTTACTGCTCGTAGTAGACCACATCCTAGAATGAACAGAACGGAGAGCATGAAATGAGAATAAACCGCACTAACCCAACCGAAGGAGTACTTACAATCAGAAAGAGTGCCGCAAATATGAGGGCCTTCATGCGCACATCCAGATTCAGGGGGAATGTGACGCTAAAGTAGTCCGCATCGGTGAACAGCTCTCTGCCCAGGCCCGACCACTGTTTGCTTATCTTGCCGATCTCCTCGTTATTGGCGCTCAATACCTACGCAGTTAAAAAATTATAAAAGCCGTAAGACATTTTATGTTCCGCATTAATCGGGCATTCGCACAGACACACACGTACAGCATACAGCGTACAAACACTGATGCAGTATATATCTGAATTAATTGACTCTCTCGCGTACAGTCAGGCGTATCGCCATGACGTCATGACGGCCCTGAGTGCAGTGTCTGAAGCCAGATATGTACGTATGTCCACATAGTATGCTATATATACACATAGTACTATATATAGTGTGCGTGTGTATGTATAACCACTTGTTGGGCGGCGTACTAACCTTGAAATTGGTATCACTGAAGCATTTGCAGGGGCAGATGGGGCCCTCGATGTGCAAAACAATATCGCCAAACGAGTTCTTGATGTTGAATTTCGGTCGTAGGAATGTGCAGACCTGCTCCACTGTTCCAATAACCTGTCCCGGCGGCGCCGACACCTCCACAGCGTTCAAGCAGTCGGGGAAGCAGCAAAGCACATCGCACCGGAACGGACGGGTTAGGTGCAGTACTTCGTTCTGGAAGTTGTCCAGTATCTTCATCTCAAAGGGCCGCGATCTGCCCAGCATGTTGCGGGTACAGCAGTCGCTCTCCTCGTAAGCGAAATAAACATTTTGTCCCAGCGAATTCTTTATTTTGAAGCGGTTCTTCGTCTCGAAGCCAGTGAGGAGTTCAAGTTTTTCGATTTTCTGCGACACCAGCAATTGATCCAGAGCAGTCAGATATTCGAGTCCTTGGGGACAGTTGGGCATGCCCACCGGTATTGACATCCAGTTCTCTGCAATAGTCCGTAGTTCTTGATTATCTATACGCTATACTATATCCACACCCGTTTAAATTTGGCATCAATTGCCAAAAACAGAAAATCAACATTTTTTAGCACACGCCCAAACACACAAACGCACAGATCTGCGTATGTATTGTAGCATACGCATAGTTCATGGCAGGAAATAACGATATACACGCACCAGCTCCAGTTGGTATTCTGACAGCATCTGCAGACATGGGCTGACGCACCACAGTGTCGTCCTGGGGTACGTCCTGAGGCACCTCCTTGTACTCTTTCATCTGCATCATCTTTGCTGTGGTCGCGCTAGCAAACAAATTTTTAAGAACTCAGCGCAACCAGTGTGACAGTCTGCAATGAAAACACCGACAGTGTTTGCAGCAGTGTGACCTAATCACACTCATGCTATGAAATACTGAAATCTGAAATCGATAAAAGTAAGGAAACGATACAACCGGTGTTATTTACGTCGGTTTGGAACGAAGTAGAAAAGAAAACAAACGGGTAAAAACTTCAAAATATGCAATTTTTGTTACTAAAGCAAAACAGTTTTTTTATTTTGAAAGCAGTTACTTGTGCGGCAAACGAATGGAGGCTGAAATCTTCTGCAGCGGCAGCTCCACGGGTGGACAGTACCAAAACATGTCGAACACCTTAACTAAAAATCAAACATCAACGCCTTGGAAATCAGGTCCTAAGAAGATAGGGAAGGAGACCCAGTCACTCCACCCGATAAGCCAATCGGGCCAATCCCAGTCGGTTGTCTGGGGCAAACCGGGTATCGGGGTGGCTGCCAAGCAGAGCGTAATCGCGGCTGGTAAGCGCCTTGGGACTGGAGAACCCCTGTCGACCCCGGCAGGCGGCGTTTCTGCATCACAGTTCGAAAAGCCGTCGTACCAAGACAGGAGACGCGCGGCCTTCATCCTGTCCAACGACGACCCTGAGTATAAGTCGTCAGCCCAAGGGACTGAACAGAGGACATGGGCCATTACAATCCTGCCGAACTTCCAACCAGCCAAAGCTGGGAAGGCCGCAGCCAAGGCCCAAAATAAGCGGCAACGCTCAACAGAGGATCCTGCTACACAACCAGGCCAAGCTCAGCAAGCCAAGCGGGTGAAAACCCACATGACCAACCGATCGTTTGCAGAGGTGGCGAAGGGAAAGACCCTAATTGGCGTCCTGGACAGGGGCGCCAGGGACGGAAATGTTCCTCGCGATAAGTGGCATGTGGTGGAGAACGAGCTCCAAGACAGGTTCCTGCAAGAGCTCGAGGCCAACGGCGGACCACCACCCAAATGTGAGGACGCCGGGTGGCATCAAGGCACGGTGAAAGCCATCGCCTGCCAAGACGCTCGCTCGGTGGCCCTTTACATGAAGGCGGTGGCTGCACTCAATGAGGTCTACCCAGGAGCCAAACTGGAGGCCGTAAGATGGGAAGATGTTCCCAGCAGACCGAGGGCCCGAGCGTGGGTCTCGGTAAAGCCTGCAGAGCCAGAAAAGATCCTGAAGATACTGCAGGTCTGCAATCCCCACCTTCCTACAGCCGATTGGAAGGTGGTCAAGGTGGAGGATGTCACAGGGCAGAGGCGCCAGATCATCCTCGTCCTAAATGAGGAGTCGCTAGAGCTTATCTCGCAGGCGGACGGAGTAGTGGATTATGGCTACAAGAAGGTGGCCATAACTCCCTACAAGTCGGACGCTAAGGGTCGGCAAGCGGAGGTCAAGCCAGATCCGGAGCAGCCGGAGGTCATCAAGGAGGAGGCTCCGAGTGCGAATGCCAATCCGGTGGCGTCGGATGTTACCTCCGTAGTGTCAGGCAACATACTGGACAGCTACGACGTCTACGACGGCAATTGGCTCAAAGCTGAAGGACCGCGTAGGAGGAGCAGTCTTCTGTAACGATATCAACATCAGTCACTGCTTCAGGCTCCCGGATCACTGTAGTGTTTCAAGTGGAGGTTGAAGCAATCTAGAAGGCAATTTCTATTGTCTCCAAACTCCTCCCAGACTGGCACGCAGTGTGCGTCTTCTCAAACAGCCAAGCAGCTATTAAAGCACTGGGCTCAATATTGTCGAACTCAACTCTAACCGCAGAGCAGTTAGACCTATTTCTAGTATGGGTCCCAGGACACAGGGATATCAATGGCAGTGATGCCGCCGAACTAGCCACGCAGGGCACTACCACTCCTATCCTGCCTGAGAGGGAGCAGGTAGTGATGCCCTTGGCCTCTCACGCACGACATTTTCGAGCAATATGTACTGAATCTTTAAAAATAAAATACGCGTAAGGTTGTATTACTTATTCATTGAAAGTGAATTACTTCAACAATCGGTAATGCTGTTATGGCATTACCTTTTCCAAATTTTCTGCGAAGAGGGAGAGAGATAGAATGATAGACAAGACCCAAAACTAAAGCTCCTTTTAGCCGTCTCTAAGCACGTCTCCCGGCTATCAAACTGAGGCACTATTTGCGGCAAAAAATATGTTTTCCAGCACACACAGCCTGCCAGCCAGCAAAATCGTATCTGAAAAGGATAGCAATCTATAATGTCTGCGGCAGCACTGCTCCCAGTTTAACTGGAAAACAAGTGGACGCATCTATCTCTCTCGCTCTCACTGCATGCTTTTCCCATATGGCTATCTCTGTTTTTGCAGCTAGTCCAGCTTCAAAGTCTAATGTCATGCAACTATAATCGTAGGTCACACTCGGCCACTAGCGGAATATACGGCACTGTGTCAGCAAACTGTTTTCGGGATCAGTAATCAGGTAGGACTAAGCTTAAAGTCTTGATAAAAGCGGTCAAGGCGGAGTTGTATGGACAAAAATACTCGTAAACACGATACTACTATACTCTGGATACTTTTTATGCAGCAATAAAATCCAGAACAGATGCAATACACAAATAAGGCTAAAAAAACATGAATGTACATTGTACTTCTCTTTAAAAAATGCTAGATATAGTCTGAAGTATGCTTTATCGGCCCTACTGGCTATGTGAGCCAGCTAGCTTGTCTGTGCTCATAAGGGGTGGTGGTCCTGGCGGGTGATGGGGACGGTGATCTTTCACCTGTGCACTATTTGGGGATCTCTCTCCTCTGAACTGTCAGACAGCAACTCTTGTTCCGCCGCATGGCCAGGCCCCTCGTAGTCCAGGACGAAACGAAAGTCTCGTAGACATGGGCCGCAAGGCCTCAATTTCTCCGTCACCAAAATAGAGTACTTTGTATACATATGTATATGTATATATAGAAGTTGCTTTCCAATCAGTTATCAGCTATCAAGTTTCGGCCTACCTCTTTCTGCATTGTATTTCTGATAAGGAGGAAGACTCATCGTATCACTAGAAATCCAAGAAAGTTAAGCACCTGGAAAAAATACTATGCATATGTATATGGAAGTTAATTTCCCGATCAGTTATCAAAAAACACACAGAACGTGACTGTTTTCTATGGATTAAGTACCCGTTTTGGTTTTTGTTTATTGTTCAGAGGATGGGTTTACAATAGACACTTAACGATTTCAATTTTCATTTTTGTTTTGTTTCTTCTTTTGTTTTTGTTTGGGAGTCACTTGGTTGGTTAAATGTAAATAGTATAACTTTTGTTTTGGGTGTTCACAAGAGTTGCAATTGCATCTTTATTACATAACTTGATGTTGTTTTGGCGCGCTAAACGTAAAGCTTAAAATTTAATCATAATTGTGGTTTATTTGTTTTATCAAACAATGAATTCTTAAACGAAATACTTAATAAAAAAGATCGCATGAAACAATGTGTGTATGTGTGTGTGTTTTTGTGTTTGTGGGGTAGGGGTCGGGGAAGGGGTAGGGGGAAGATTGTGTGTGTCTGTGAGCGGGTGTCGGATCGCGACCAGGAGTCCTGTAGTCTCACACACACGATTCCAACGCCAGCTCAACGGCAGCCAAATTAGGAAACGATATACAAACTGCAAAGGATCAAGAAAGGCACCCGATTAGCGTCCCTGTTCCCATGGGTCCATCCATGGTATCATCATCATTATCATTCCATTCAATACTCACTTATTACTCAACTCATCGAACGCAATTTGAGCCCACTTTCGAAGGGGTTTCTTCGACCGACAACATCTACTTGTTGTTGATGGACAAGCGCTCGACGCTGGCCAGTAGCTCGTCGGCCGTTTGGGAGACAACCTGCTCCTGATCGTCGCTGGTGCTCAGGTTCTGCAATCGCTTCTCCAGGGCCGAGAGGTCCTCCAGCTCGCGCTGCTGCTTGACCATGTAGCGCAAGATCAACGTTGTCAGCATACACATATCCTCCAGAATCTTGGCATGCTCAGGTGTGGGATGATCGTAGCGATTGCGCAGCAGTCGCAGCCTAGCCTCGGCCAGCTCCAGCGGCGATTTGTGGCTGCGGTCGTACATGTGCACACTGGCCCCGCCCTGGAGCAAGACGCCCACAACAACATTGAAGTTGTTCGAGCTGGCCGAGATGACGGCCAAGTGAAGGGGCGTATTACCCAGGGAATCGACCACGTTCGGATTAGCGCCGTATTTGAGCAGCTGCTCGACAATCGGTATATAGCCCCGACAGGCGGCCAAGTGCAGCGGACTCCGATTGTACTCGTCGGCGGCATTGGGATTGGCCCCCGCCTCCAGCAGGCGGTTGAGCCACTCAACGTTGCAGGTGGAAGCGGCTGTGCGCAGTCGTCGCCCGTTCGACTGGGCCAATATGTTGTTATAGCTGCAGTACGTCTTCAGGCGCTGCATTCGCGGTCGCATCTTGAAGCTCTTACTGCTCGAGGGGAGGGTGCTCGGGTGTATCAGGCTCGGCAGATAGTCGGTGTTGGCGTTCAGCGGTAGTGGGGGCAAGTGTGGCAGCGCAAAGTGTTCCCCTCGGTCTCTGCTCAGCTGGAATGCGTTCGGATTCAGGTTGGGCCACTCGCCGTGTGTGTTTGGCGATGATGTGGGTGTGGGCGGCATCACTGGCGGCGGAGTTATCATAATGCCCTTTGAGGCTGTGCTCGTGGGCATGGGCATGGCCATTTCAACCTCCTCGCGGGCCGTCTCCACGCCGGAGGAGTCACTGTTGGTGGCCGCGGCCATTTCCGATGTGTGTGCGTCCGTTGCGTCGCCGTGCGTCACAATTGTTGCGTTTGTTCACCGAATATTTTCTGCTTTTGCACGCGCTGACTATTTTTCTGTCTGTATTGTTTGTATTTTTCTCTATTTTTTTTCCTGTTTACATTTTGCCCACTATCGATACAATGGATGGTGGTGGTCTCAAGTATCGATTCGGACAACGATGAATTTCATATCGATGGACACGTATGTTCGCCAGCCCTGGCCATTGTTTTTCCCTTTAGGGGTAGACACAGTCATATACCCTGTATTTCATATATTGCCAATAAATTATATCATTTAAGGTTGCACATTGTTGAAAATGCTTTCTAGAGAATTTTAAAGTTCCGAGAACTCAATTGGCAAGAGTCCGCTGCAGGCCATCATGAATCAGAAAGCAGGTTTAAACACTTAAAAAGTTTTATTTAAAATTCGTGCTCAATTACATATGCATTTACAAATAAAGCGCCACGGAATGTTTTCCCATCAAAGTACATAATTTTCAGCTCACAATTCAATTGGAGGCGAGGATGATGCGTGGAGATATACAATAAACGGGCAATAATACAAAAGTAAAAGTTTTGAAACTAATTTAAGACATACATATGACATAGTAACTTCGCTACACTCATTTATAAAAAAAAAACCTACTACCAATAACACAACATTCAAAGCGTATTTTGATAGAATAGTCCTGGAGATAAAGCCTCGTAGCAGCAATTTCCAGGCATCGAAAATAACGGAATCAGAATTGTACCGTTATTTATCCAGAACAGTGTTGGGGAAGACACAACACAAGTTCAGTGGCTGGGCGGGGGGTGATCGGTGAGTGTTAGGGTGTGTGTGTGTGTGTGTGAGTATGGGGTGGTTGTTAGATTTAGACCGCAAAAAGTGCTAGAACGCAAAAAAGGCTCGGAAACAACAATACAATACACAGAGAGAACAGTGGAAACAGTTTGGAAAAAATATCTAGCCATACAGTAGATTTCTAGAGCTGGGATGCGGTCTAAATCCGTCTTGCGCGCTATTTCAGGAAATTTATCATCTCAATGATCTTGTTGCGGTTGGCGTGCATGTAGGCCTTGGTGTGCCACAGCATATTGATCAGCTTCTGGTCATCCTTCTCGTCCATGGCAATGTCCTCGCTCAGCTGCGGGTTGAACCGGAAGTAGGGTATGCCGATGGTGCTGCACCAGGCACGGGCCCGATCCACAACCCGTCCGTCGGAGCAGGTGGCTTGGTCCACAAGTAGATTGCCTATTCGGATGAATGAAAACGAATAAAAAACGAATCAAATCAGCTGCAAATATTTGCATACCAATTGTAGAAATGCCATAGGCCAGCTTGGCGGTGTCCCAAATGCTCTCCGGTCGGAACACATCGATGTCCTTGAGTTCGGTGACGGGTATGTGGCCCGTGCCAAGAGAAACCACAGCGGAAACGGGTATGGCCTCCGCCTCACGGCCCGAGCTGCGCAATGCCATGTTGTATTCGTGTATTTCGGTCATGGCATCCAGCGTGGGATTGTTGGCAATGAGGCCGCCATCCAGGAAGCGTCCGAAGGCGCGGAAGTACGACGGAGCCGCTCCAGTAGCACGGGCCGCGCGCCACACCAGCTGCTCGTGCGGCGGCGGCGGTGGAATGCGACGGTTGGCTGGCGATAGGAGTGAGGAATATAATATATATATTTCTGATCGACAAGCTCTTCTCTCTTCAGATGCTACTCACTTATGGATGTGACTATTCCCAGGATATCGCTGGCACAGGTATAGTTGCGGAATAGATGCAAATCGACGGGCTTGCGATCCGCCATCACACCGGTGACCATAATCTTTGGATGCTTGATGTCTGTCATTACATTGAATTCGCCGAGATTATCCTTCAGTATGGTCTCGAAGAACTCACTGGCGTAGGGTCGGGAGCCCACAAAGCACTGCTCCTTCATGCGCAGATAGAGACCCATGCACTGGCGCATCGTCTTGCCGCAGCCCAAGCCGAGGGCCAGGATGCCGCCCGTGCTTGTGCCGGCAATCCAGTCGAACATGTGTATGATGGGGGTGCGCGAAAGTTTTTCGATTTCGAGGAGCATTTGGACCAGGACCAGGCCACGAATACCGCCGCCATCCAGGCACAGCAGACGTCCGCGTCCATAGGGCTTATCGCCCACCTCCGCTGCAATCGGCGACGTCGGAGATGGCAGCTGCTCCGGGCTGGAAGGTGGTGTGGCCGTTTTATTCGTCAAACTGCCTGCCGCAGTGTCCTTTTTCGCCTCGTCGGCATTCACTTTGGTGGTGAACATGCCCAGCAAGGCGTCCATGATGCTCTGACCCTTCAATTCCTTCTCCGTATCGACTACCACCGGCACCCTGACGTATAGAAAATAAGAATTATCCGACCGATTAGTTTCCATTTTCACGACTCACTGTGGAGGCGGCTGCTTTTCCATCAGGCCATTGGCCGCTGCACCCAGAAAATTGCCAACCATTTGGCGGCTAGTGGAAGCCAGCATGTTCTCGATATGTTCACGCTGCTCCACAGATTCGGGCGCCTCTGGCGGTATGCCGTTGTAGGTGCCCTTGGCATTGCAGCCGGGCGGACACTTGGAGCCCGATTCGGTACAGCGTTTGGCCCCCACCGAATGGAGTATGTAGAGTATCTCGTCCTCCTTGTTGCCACTGGCGTCGTTGCCCACCATGTGGCGCGGGGTCTTGCCATCCTTGTTCTTCAGATTGATGTCGCATCCGAACACTACCAGGCACTGGACGATCGGCACCAGCTTCTTCTCGATGGCAATGTGCAGGGCCGAGTTGCCCTCTTTGTCCAGCACATCAATGTCTGCATCATGAGCGAGCAGCGTGACAACGCACTCGAAGCGATTCCTGGCCACCATCACGTGCAGGGCAGTGCGCCCATCGAAGTTCGTCGAGTTGACGTCGCACCCCTCCATGATGAGGGCGTGCAGGGTTTCGCGTGAGGAACACCAGTGCAGCGGTGTGCCGCCGTACTTCATGTCCTGTGTGTAGAGCTTGCTCGCGTTGATGCGCAGAAAGGAGGCCACTGAGGTGGGTGTCGAGGTCTTGTGCAGCTTGGTGATGTTTTTGGCATTCAGGTTGACATCGGCGCCGGCCAGGAGCAGGGCCTTCACACACTCCGGCTTGTCCGTGACGCAGGCCACATGAAGCGGCGTGTACCCATCCGAATTGAGGTGGTTTAGGTTCACGGTGCTCTTTTCGGTGAGGAGCTACGGAAGATAAGGTTTAAGAGATGGACAGAAGCATCGATTGGCTGCTGCTACTCACATTGATGATCTCCTTGGTGGTGCTGGCTGCATAGTGGAACACCGAATTGCTGTTGATGTCCAGATGCTCGAGTTTGCTCAGCGGCAGCAATGCCTTGACCATCTCCATGTGTCCCTGCTTGATGGCCAGCTGGAAGGGCGACATGAGGGAGCTGTGATCGGCAGTGTCCACGCACTGCAGCACTTTGGGATTGCTGATATATTCCACCAGATTGAAGTAGGCCACCAGATGGGCGAGCGTCCACGACGGATTCTCCGTAAGAACATCGCAGGCCTTCTGCAGGCCATTAACATTGTAGAACTAAGGAGCAGAAAGCAGAAAAACCATCACGACCAAAGCTTATTTCAGGGGAAAGCACTTTCTCACCTCCTTGACCATGCTGACAAAAACGGGCAGACGTTGCTGGAAGGAACTGTATTTCTCCTCGGCCTCCTGCTGCACCGGGGAGCGATACAGGCTGAAGGATGAGGTATTCGAGTCCGAGGTTAGACGCTGCAGTACAATCTCGTAGACGGGTCGCTTTTCGTTGCTGTTGTAGGGCGGCGCAAAGAGCACCATGGCATCATCGCGATCCAGCACCTGGAGGGTGCCCAGGGATTCGCTCTTTATTTCCAAAACCTTGTTCGGCGGCTGGTCTCCCCCCAGCAGGCGCTGAAGAACTGTTTGAGGGGAAAAGGGTTCAAGAATCATGGATAAGAGAAAGAGAGGCGGAAAGAGAGGTGGGAACTGAACTAGAGACACAAGCTACAAACTACAAGCTACACAATCAACCGTCTAGGCTACACACGTATGAGTCGGTGACAGGGACATGGAAATGTAATGAGAGCAAAATACCAAAGCCGGAAGCAATCGCTCCAAAGGCCATCCACGACATGGTTCAAGAATGTTGGTCTTTCGGCTGAATCACCTTCGGATGCTGCTTGAACTTTGAATCTGTTCGTATGTGTGTGCGTTAGAGAGCGATAGTGCTTGTAGATTACTTTGAATGTGGATGTGATGAACCTGACAGAGAAATATTTGGCCAATTGTTAGTTTACATGTGTGCATATACGTGGTGGAGGGGGTGGCTAGGGTGGCGGTTGGGGGGATTGCGAAAGGCGGCCAAGAAATCAATAAAACAACCGACGACAGTCCCGTCAGATGTCTTACAGCAGCGTCAGGCATCAAGCATCAGGCGTCCGCATCAGCCAATCGTGAGTCAACAACAAACAAGCAACAAACGAGATCCAATGATTAGGCGCTACATATTGCGCCTCATTACCCGCCAATTGTTGTTGTTGCCTCCGACGCCCCCAAGCCTTTTTGCGGCGCCATTTTTCGTGCATCCCCGCTGTTCCTTCTACTATCGCTTTAATCAATACCATAATGACTGTCATTGTAATGCACTGCACTGCTCCGTGGTTTGCTGCTTATTATCCAAGTTCTCGTTGGCGAAAATTATGCGCAAATGAAGCGTAACCGCAAAACAACTTAATCCAAGAGATAGCTTAATAGTCTATATCTTTACATATCTATGCACTGACCGTTGAACATTGTACAGCTCTGCTTTGAATTTCCTTTATCTTGGTTAGTTCGCTGTTATTTTCACTTCAAATTGTTGTCCACGAAAATTATTAGGGAGATGAACAGTGTGGCTGACTCTCAAAAATATACCGAAATATACCGTCTCATTTTCAAAATATACCGTAAATATACCGATGAAAAATTAAGTTAAAGCCTAGCAAACATATTTCGGATATATATACTATATACTAGGCTTGAATAATTATTACTAACTATTATTTATTTATTTTATAGCCGTTATCGTCCTCTAGCACTACCGCGCCTACAAATAATATATTAATCTTTGCTTTCATACAAAAATGGAATTCTTAACAAACAAAGAACAGTGCACACCGGGTCACACTCTGCCCAGCATCTATTCCTAGCACAAGAGGTTAAATGCAGATCCGATCATACAGCTCGTCAAAATAGTCAACTTCCCGAGTGGATTCACGAAAAATATTCACAAGATACTAAATGGAGCAACACACTTGTGATATCTGCGGCAAAAAAAGCTTCAACGATGAGAATGATACTTTGCTATATGGCGATTGGGTGCTGGCGAATGAGCTGACAGTCCACTACTTCTGCCTGGTAAGTAAAAATCGACTTGTACCGCTAACAAGTAACTATATGTGTATCCTACCCGGTTCTCTAGCTATTATCCACAGACCTTCGCCAACGCGGTGGCGACTCAAGCGGCATTCTGGGCTTTCTAGAGGACGACATTCGCAAGGAAGCCGACGCCGCCAAGAAACGAAGTTGTGTCTACTGCCGGGAGAAGGGCGCTAGCATAAAATGCCACAAGTGCCACATACTCTTCCACTTGGACTGCAGCGTGAGCAACCATTGCACCTCTGAATTCTATGGAGAATTTCACAGCTACTGCGATAAGTGCACACCCCTGGACGATTACAAGCGCCAGCTGTTGGCCAATCCCCCGCAGGATAACTGCTGCGATATCTGTCTGAATCCCATTTGGAATTTCGCCCTGCACTACGTCGCCTATGGAGACTGCTGCCGGATAGGCTTTGCCCACCGAATATGTATGCGTCGTTACGCCCTTTCCGCAGGGTACTATCTGCGCTGCATCTGGTGCCGCAAGGTGGAGTTTCGTGACACCATTCGCAAGCAGTCGATCTTCGTGCCGGACCGCGACGCTGCCTGGAAGAGCCAGCATGCTGACCAGGATCTGCACACGCAGTGCAACCAGGAGAAATGTCTCTGTCCCAACGGACGAGACTACGACGAAAACACATGGACCATATTCACCTGCAAGCTGTGCTCGTCCGGAGCACATCTGAAGTGTGTGACGGGAAACGATAGACTGTCGCGTGACTCCAAACCCGTAGAATTCAAGTGCGAGATCTGTCTGTATGTGGAACAGAAGCTCTTAAAGACCGGGCAGCGTTCTATGCTCAATAAATCGTAAAAATACGAATTATGTGTACAATATCAATGTTAAATTTCCCCGCTCGATACAATCGATGTTCGGCTCATTTCTTAGCCATCGCTAGTTTCGATAGCACTATCTACTACGTTTTTCGGATTAAGACAGAACTGAATTACGCTAAAACTGTGACAGCTGCGATGCCACCACGAATGCGGCGGTTACAAATTTTTGTTTTAAAAAATATCATTAATAGAACCGACATCTGTTTTTGTGTTTCTTATGCCTGCCAGCTTCCCCACCGGATTTCCTATCCTGCCTCGATCATATAGTATACCATGATCCTTTATTAAATTGGTTTTTTATTGTCCAATTATGTCCTAAAGTACTTCTAAGCTACTAAAAAAATGGCTCCGAAACGAATACACAATGAGTTTTTATTCTGTTTTTACTCATTTAGAATTGTATTATGGTCTAGTATTGAGGTTTCTGTAATCCCTGTAATCTTTATTTTACAATTAATATTGAAATTTGATACATTTTAGACAGCCGGTACCCAGAGACAGCTAAATATCATTTAATGGCGATGCGTTTGAAATGCGTATGAACATAACACGAGTTTCGTATAAGAATGTATTAATATTGGGATTTAAAACAAAACTGTAGGGACGGCCCAGCCACTAGTCTAGGTTAGTCTATCTAGTATAGTTCAGTTTATGTAGTTGCCAGTTGTTTTCCATACCTGTCAGCTGTTCTGTGAGGTATTTTTTTTGGTATTGTACCTGGTATTTTCCATACGCCATATGGCGATTTCCCATTAATGGCATACGGTCGTACCAGTTCGTCAAATTGTTATAATTTTTTTTTACTGGACTATTTAGTGACAAAATAAAAGTGCAAAGTGAATAATTGCGGCCAATAAATTAATCTAAATTACTAGATTTATAGTAACAAAATTGAGCCACGCCACGCCGCCTCGCTTAATTTTTAAAGCGCTCTGCGTCTTCCTCGCCTGACTGCATACCGAATTTGAGGCGTAAATTGCATTTAAATTGCAGTTAACAGAAGTGGCCCGCACCAGACAAGTAAGTTGGGTTAATGTCAGGCACAAGCACGGCACGTAGCAGCAAAAGCAACAGTAGCAGCAGCAGCAGCGCCAGCAGCAGCAGTGAGTAGCAAAGGATAGAAGATGGGCGTTGTTAATGCCACATGCGATGCCGAATGGCAATAAACGGGGGCTAGCGCCCAGGTGGGTGGTAAGTGTGGCAGTGTCAGTGGTGGAGGCTGGTGCCCAGTGGGTGGCGACCCCCCCAAGGGCACGCCGACCACAGCATGGTGGTGTTATTGTAAGTGTTGCTGCGACCTGTGCCATTATAATCGGACGAATTTCGCGATTCCAGTGTCTGTTCTGTTACTGCCGTAGCCGTGATTCACCATTGTCCATTTCCAGTTCCAGAAGTATTGACGTAATTATGGAAGTAAGCAACGTATATTTAAATCAAATTCGACTCTCTGTGCCTCATTGCAGCCAACGCGTGAGATCAGCCAGCGCCGAGATAAAATGCAGAACCAGCCCAGCCCACAGTTGCCATGCAAGGGCATTTTAAAGACTTCTCGCAGCTTCGACAAGTCAGGCGCCAGGTGAGGGACAAACACAAACACAAACACACACGCACACAGACACAATACCCATGACCTTTCCACTGCCCAAATGCTAAGCCGTCGAATTTCTTGCAGTTTTCGCAAAAGTGCGAAGTTCGATGAGCTGAACGTGCTGCAGACGTTCCATCCGGCGGACAAGGACTACGGACATATGAAAATTGATGAGCCGAAAACCCCATACTACGAAGAACCCAGGGACGAACTGGACACAGAACTCCTGGTGGAGAAGTAAGCCTCGCCCTTCCTGTTATAATTCCAATCTAATGTTTATATAAAAAATAACTAATCAACTTTTCCAGACTCCGCATAGCGGCCAGCTCACAACAGTCTTCCGAGAGCATTGAGGACGAGGCTTCTTCCGGCGACGACCTCCCCATGAGCGAGGAGGAGAGACGTAAGCATCAAGTGCTACTCAATTTGCCCCAAAATGCTTATTGCTTATTATTACAGAACGGCGCCGTGAGTTCGAGCGGCGTCGCAAGGCCCATTATCGGGAATTCGAGGCAGTTAAGCTGGCTCGAAAGCTCATACAGGAGGAGGACGACGATGACGATGATGACAAGAATGCCGTCGGGACGTCGGACAGCAGAGCGTCTGGTTCCCAGCAAGGCTCTTGCACCTCCAGCCGCTATGCGAGCAGTTCGGCGAAAAAGGCCAGTCCAAATGCAACAAAATCCCCGTCTACCAGCAGCAACATGGACCTGGAGCCATCGAACAACTAGGAGCAATATCAATTAATCAATCATCAATCACTAATGTTTACCTAGCCAACGGCCCAGGCCGAAGTTGACGTTCAATATTGATGGCGGCAGCTCATCACAAAAAAAGAAAAAAAAAAAAACCATTTAAATGAAAAAAAGAAACGAAATTATATCAAGTGCTGTGGCCCCCGAGTGCAGTGAAAAGTGGACAGGAATGAGGATGGGAATGTGTACGAGATCGAGAAGCAGTAGGAGAAGAGAAGGAGAAGGGAAGCACTCGTGATTAATTGAATTTACTTATTGCATTGCAAACCAATGGCAAAACCGTCGCGTAATGTTTGTCATCAAGTAAATCACACACACACACACACACACTCACGCTTCACAAATCAATGGAATTTTTGCCACGTGATCTTTGATTATAGAACGAGAGCAAATATAAAGATCGCATGCCCATCAGGCCCATCGCTCTGCTGCTGCTGCTGCTGATACTGCTACAGCAATTCATATTGTGGTCAACGAGTTCTCATTTTGTAGCTCCATTTGCATTTAGTTTTCCATAAGAGTAAAGACGGGTTAGGAGGAGGATAAAAGTGCCACAAGTAAGCCAGCCAACGCTCGCCCGAATCAGATTGGATCGGATAGGATCGGATGGGATCGGATGGGATGGGATGGGAGTGTGGAGGCGATGCGTGAATACCACATAGAATACCAGTTGTTGTAACTAACGTTGACATTGATTTGGCCTTACGTTTAGTAACTTATTAATACAATACTATTATGATTACGATTAAGTTTTAGCCATCAAATGCGAAAGTTTCAATAAAACAGAACCCAACCCAATCGAAACACGATGCATCTTTCTTCTCGTCGCGAGTATTCAGAAACTTGCCGTTTATTTTAGTATAGTTTTCATTTCTCATATTAGTTATACATCATCGTTGTGTGTGATTGATTCGGTTTGACATTGCTGGTCTTAGTAATTGGTAAAGTCTGAGAGTTGTGGCTGCCACCAGTCCCGCAATCCGGACCGATCCCCCTTCACCGCGCCAAGGCCGCGCACAGAGCTCGGGCCGTGCACATGCAGCAGGCAATGGCATCCTCATACTGTTTCCCGCCGGTGGATTGGTCTTGGGGCCCTCTGCTGTATCCTGCATCCGGAGCTGGTGTGTCGGAAGGGCGGCACTCTGCCAATCCAGTGCACGGGGCAAGCTGTATTGCCGGCCTTTGCGCGGCGGGAAGATCGGACATTCTGGGATCTGACATGGGGGTCTGGGGCGCTCTTTCGTTGTTGTTGTTGATGTTGTTGTTGATTTCGTTTGTTGTTTGATCTTTTCATTGATGACTGATGATGACTCACAGAACTGATTGGCGTTGTAGCGTTCATCTTGTAGTATAACTTTCTATGCGGGGGTTATTTGACGGTTTTTTCTTCATGTGCTGGTCGACCATTTGGTCATAATATATATATCGTATATATAGTATAGATATAAGCAAAAAAAAAAGCATGCAAATTCAAACAATAAACATTGAGACGCCTGGCCGGACTACTAAGCTACTAAGAGGTACTCCCTTTCAAGGGCTGAGCCAAGATCTTCGCCCCGGGCGGCACCCCTTTCGTTTTACAATGTACAGTTAGTGTTAGGGGGGGTGGGCCTTGCCCCAGGCCAAGAGGTGGCGCCGAAACGGAGCCTTAGTCTTAGATATCCGGCAGGAACCACGTTATATATGTATGTATACATAATAGAATATAATAGATTAGTAATGCCTTAGGCTCTAGAACAAGGTTTCAATCTCATTTTCAGTTTCCGTCTTGGGTCGCATCGTTTCCGTTTCATTTGCTAGTTAACAGTGTAACAATTACATATCTTAGAATCTATCGCTCTATGGTTTAGTATCTGCTATCTTAGCCATACTATATGCACATGCTCCAAAATATGTGTATATAGTATGGGTACATAGAGAATCATCTTCATTTTTCGTTATCCATTGCCCCGGACTCTCGGTTCTTGGGTTCCGTTCGGGCCATTTATGGATTAAGTGGTGGGTGGTTCCAGTTCCAGTCCCAGTTCCATATATACTGTGCCAATGGGTCCATTCCGTTCTAGCCGGAGTGGATCCATTGTCTGGCAAGTGGAACACACTGTCGCTCTTCTGTAGTATTGTATTTCAACTATTCAGGGGCTCTACAGACAGCCCCTGGCATAGGCATCGTTTCGTTATATATGATATATAGATATATGTATATATGGCGTCGTTAGTGGTCATTTAAGATTAGTATAACAATTGTATATATCCTACAGATAGTTTGGTTTGGTTTGGTTTGGTTTTTGTTCGTTAGTTTTTGTCGTTTTAGTAACATATACATTTGTGTGATCGTTTCTAGTGTTATATTATTATGAAGTGGGTTCCATTGAATTTATGTTCTGTTCTGTTCTTTCTGTTCCTCCTCCTCTCGCTGCTGCTGTTGTTCGCTTGCAACTAACTGATGATCCGATTATCCGACTTAGGCGAACATGTGCTGGGTGCCTGGGGGCACCTTGTAGCTGGGATAGGCGTTGTTCAGCTGATGCTTGGCAAAGAAGGATGTGTAGTCCTGACGAAAGTTGTTCTAGTGAAATTTGATGTTTTGGGGGAGGGGGTTTTAGTAGGGTTGAATGGGGTGGGAGCTCTTACCCTATTTACTTTTCTGGGACGGCAGACGGGGCCCAAGGCCAACTGGCGACGTTCCTCATTCTCGCGTGCAGCCGCCTCCTTGTACTCTGGTGGTGGCCATTTCAAATCTCCGCGCAATTTGCTGCCTCCTGTTCAGGGATAATCGAAGGATTATACATATACATGTGTACATATGAGTGTGGAAGGATCCATGGGATCCATGGGGGTAGCTCTTACCCTGATAGCTGACGGCGGCAGGCTGCGAAGTGTAGACTGGCGCAGACTGCTGCGAGACGGGCGCCTCCTTGCGCAAGGTAATGATGCCGGGACTGGCGCCACGATAGCCAGCGTCCTGGCCAGCAAAGGCAACGGGCACCTGGTGCTGCTGCTGCTGCTGATCTGTTTGATCCTGCGAGTACTGCAGTGGCTGCTGCTGCTGTTGCTGGGGCTGCGAATAAGAATTGTACTGGGGTTGAGCATAGGTCGAGCCACCGTTTTGCTGTGGATAGTAGGACGGTTGCTGCTGCTGCTGCTGCTGTTGATAGGGCGACGTCTGGTACGATGGCTGCGCAGGCGCCTGGTAGGGAGCCTGAGCCAGAGGCTGAGCCTGAGCCTGAGCCTGGTACTGTTGCCACTGTGGTGCAGGCTGCTGCTGTGGTGCCGGTTGCGGCTGCTGTTGCCACTGTGGTGGTGCAGCTGACTGCTGCTGCTGCTGCTGCCACTGGGGGGCAGGCTGCTGGTGTGGTGCAGATGGCTGCTGTTGTTGCCACTGTGGTGGCACAGACTGTGGCTGCTGCTGCTGCTGGTTACCATATTGTGGCTGCTATTGGTTCAATGGTGCATTTGGTGCATTTGGTGGTTCGGTGGTGCATTTGGGTTTCGATCACGGGTGTTATGGATGTTGTAGATGGGTGTTTGGTTGGTTGTTTGGTTGGTTGGTTGGTTGTTTGGTTGTTTGGGAGGTGCAAACGACACACACAGACGATGTGGAAAGAGAGAGAATACATGTTCGAGATAGAGATAGACATCTAGACCAGAGTTATAGGAGGAAAGTTAATATCCGATTCGGGTTAGTGGTCAAGCGGAAGGGTTTAGATGTATAGATTATATTGTGCGAAGTTTTACAGCTGAAAGTCGCAGAGAAAGAAGAGAAGCAAAAGCAGAATAGTAAGCTATGTGTTTGTTAACTATAGTTACAGCTACAGACAGCGATTAGTGGAGCGATTGGGGGCATGCAGAAGTCGGTGGAGTTTAGTAAGTGTCTACCATAGATAAGGATATCAACGGGTTCTGTACGATAGAAGGATAGAGAGAGAGAGAGAGAGGGAGTGACGGCTCAGCAGCGGCAAGAGAGTTCTAGCATCCATTCATTCATCGAATTCCTTTCTGTACCTGCTGTAGATAGGCTGGTCGCTGCTGCTGCTGCTGCTGAGGGGCTGATCCCTGGTAGGATGCTCCTCCGGCCGGAGTGTAGTCATGGTGCGACTTGGGCAACGGGGCCCGAATGGGCTTCCAGCCACCGCCCGCATTGTCCAAGGCCATCAGGGGCTCCTGCGATGGCTGCCTCGGGTAGTCCGACTGATAGCTGGGATACGCATCATGAGCAGCCACTGGAGCTGGAGCTGCAGCTGCAGCTGGCGCCTGGACAGGCTCTCTCGAGGGTTGTCTGCTGAACTGCGCCTGTGTGTACTGCACGGGCTGCTGGTCATAGGGATAGCTCTGGTCTTGGTACTGAGAGGGCACTGGCCCCTGGGAGCCGTATTGGAATTGTTGCTGCGGTGCCTGTGCCTGTGGCTGTACCTGTGGCTGTACCTGTGGCTGATTGCCTCGTGGCTGAGGCGTTGGAGTGGATCGTGGCTGGACGTTGTTATAAATGGGACCCTGAAAGTTAGGTCAGTGCGTGGTTAGGAATGTGCTGGGAGTGTATAAGTGTATAAGTTGGTTTGTGTGTGTGTGTTGGTGTGTATGTCTCTCGGGGTGGGAGTATGGCTATGTACATCAGTGGAGACGGAGACGGATACACGAGTCGTGACAGTTGCAGATACAATTATATTTACACAAATCTTGACTACTATATACAGTTGAGGAGTCCAGGAATCCAGGAATTAAACATCTAAACGGATATTGCAAATTACCTGAGCTGGAACAGCACTTGGCTGCGGAGCAGCTGCCTGGGCTGGCTGGGCTGGGTGGGCTGGGTGGGCTGGCTGGGGATAGTAGCCGCCAGCTCCGGGTGCCGGGCTCTGGGTCTGCGGCTGCGGAGTGAACTCACGGATAATGCGCTCCTCCGAGGCGGGTGGCCAGGCCACGCGCTTGTAGCCTGCATAGATGATAGGAAGAGGAGGGTACGCCAATTAGAAAGAGATTCTGCTGCAGCAGCTGCTGCTTCGTGGGGGTGGGATTAATGGGGGGTGGGTGGGCTGTTGGCTTGTGGGTGGCGGCTGTTGCAGTGTAAAACATTCAACAAAATGCGGCCAAACGTGGGCGTTGCTTGGCCTTGGGGTACACGGTGCAAGACAAACAATTTGAAAATGATTTAAGCCAATTAAAATTATACAATATACAATGTGCAGTTCGCAATTCGCACACAGAGACAGGGAGAGAGAGAGAGAGAGAGAGGAGGAGAGAGAGAGTCCCGCAGATACACAGATGCTGCTGTCATTGTGGCTAAATTTAGACGATGAAAACGAGTCGAAAGCAAGGAATGTGACATTACTCATAAGGTGATGGTGTTGCCCCCCCATGCCCACATGCAACATGTTGCCAAGGCACACCAGCCACATGACTTATCTATAGAGACAGACAGAGGGAGAGAGCGAAAGGATGATGGGAAAGTGTGTGTGTGTGTGTGTGTTTACCCTCCAGATTCTTGTAGTTTTGGTTAATGATCTTCCACTGGGCACCCATCGTTGCTGCCTGGGCTATATAGTATGTCTGTTCGGTTCGGATCGGATCGAGATCTCTTTTGCGTAAGAATAAAATTATTCTTGCGCAGATATCAAAAATAACAAATACAGATATACAGATATATAGCTTCTATATGTTGTAGCTTTTTGCGGCTATTTTTTGACTTCTTGTCCGCGATCAGCACACACCAAAAAAAAAGGAAAAATACAGAGAAATTCGGCCAGTCGTACGATCGCGGGGGTGAGAGCGCTCGTTATATAACCCTCTTCAGATATTGGTTCGATCAATCGGTTCGATTTGGGGGATTGGGGGGAGACACCACAGGAACTATAAATTCCTTTCGTTCTTGGATTATTTTGTTCTTTTTTTGGCAAATTGTAGATCGATTCGGCGCGCGTTTCGTTTGGGTTTCTTTTTTTTTTTATTTGTTTTTTTTTTGTTTTTTTTTCGGATCGATTTCGTTGAAAATGAAGAATTAAAACAGATGATCGGCAGAAGGGAGGTAACGAACAAACACAGTGAAAATTTCGTTCGATTTGCGGTTACGGGATTCGGATTCTGCCCAATTTAATTTCTATTTTCTATTTGGCTATTTGCTAATTCGTTGATCGTTCGCGCTGGCCGCTGATCGTTCGCGATATGTTTGCCTTCGATGTATGCTACTAAGTGAGGAGCCAGCTAGCTCTAGAGCCAGAGCCAGAGCGATGCAGACCGAGGAGGAAATTATTGTTAGCCAAAATCGAGAGCCGAATCGAAATGGCCAAGATACAGATTTATCTGCATTCGTGTGGGTTATCTGAGAGAGAGAGAGATCGCTCCTGAGTGGGAGAGTGGTGGAAAGTGTTCGAAGTGGGTGGAAAGTGGACAAGTGGCGGCCGCTAATGATGCTGCTGACTGTTAGGGTTCCCCGTACCCCGTACCCCTACCCGCACTCGGGCCCGCTCCCTTCCTCTGGCTCTGCTCCTGGCCCACTTCTGGCATTGTTTACACCTTCGATTCTTGTGATTTGTGGGCGCACCTTGAAATGCCTGCCACTATATATACATATATATCTGATACATTTGCTCACTCACTCACTCACGGCAGCCGATCTCAAGGTGTCTAGCAATACCTATATATACGTATACCTATATAGATATATACACATATATATAAATATATGTAGGTAAATATATATACTGCTACGTGTACATTTATTCGTATATCTTTGGATGCCTGGCATATTTCTGCACTGCCCCCAGATCTATATAGATTGCTGAGCAATACTTTTGGGGCTGGGTCCCCGCTGATGACTCTCTTTTACTTACATATGTACATATACATAGGTATGTAGATATCATTGTGGTTCTGTGTTTATTGTTATGGCAATCTGTCATGCCTGATCCGTCTACTTAACCATCCATCCATCTTTCTATCCATCCCTCTGGCCCATCCTACAGATCTGGCGGATTTAGTCTGTGACTCAAGGGTGAGTGCGCGGACTGCCCATCGCTGGGTTGGCTAAAATTAAACGTCTGTCATCTTGGCCCAACTAACAAATCTGTTTTTAAACGTATTCTCACAGGTGTACGACACAAGTTGGCTCATTAAAATTATTAGCAAACTTGTAACTCATCTGTTTGCTTGCTGCGAAAATATATACCCTACACTCCTCATACACATATAGTACCACAGCCACCATATAGTAGATATCTTCAAATATTTTGGCATAGTGTTTGAATACTCGCGATCTGCTAGCCGCTCGTTAGCCACACAACAAATTCGCTTTGATGGCCGTCACACGTCACAGATAAAATAACAAAGGAATGGTATATGGGTATGACTATGGGACTGTGCGACTGTGGGTCTTTGGGTCTATGGGATGTGTACAAATCTTATAGGGCTGCTATTTTGTTGCTGTTCAAATGATATATCTGACACGATTCATCTTTTCGGCGCGAGCAAATGGATTGGGTGCCATTCAAAATGTTTGTTCAGAGATTTCCGGAAGAGATTTGGGAAATTTATCAAATCTAAAAATATCTGTGATTGATTTCTGCTATCTGCTATTTGCTATATCTGAATCCAATAGCAGTCAGCGCTACAAGGGGATACCAAAAAATGAGCGGTAATGGTCTGGAAAACTCCTATATTTGAAGATGGAAACCCTTTGAGAAGAGTCAAAAAGGATACATAATCTAGGAAGAATTCTCTTTCATTTCGTGAAAGATTCACCCGAAAACCGAAAACCTATTAATCACAGACAAAGAACATTGGGACACAAATCGACCAAGGAATGATATACACATATAGCATCACACAGATGGAAGACAGCAAGGGAGCAACGGAGTAAGGGGCTTCCCACGCACCTTCAATGCCCAGATAGGGGCGTGGCGATACATTATCGAAGGATCGATTTACATTGAAATCCCGCACCGATGGCTGTCGGGATGGCTCCGACTCCTCCTCGCTGGCTGCCAGCGATCTGAACTTGTTCGAGTCCACTGAAAAATCAAAGGGCGATGCCAGACCCCGGACAGATCGGGGCGTGGCTGGGGGCGTGGAGGCCAGCAGTGAGGAGGAGGCGGCCATGGACTGCTGCAGGGGCTCCGTGGCGGTGCGGACGAGCAGCCCGATGTTGTGGCCCTCCAACTGGGGGACATGCGAGAACTTTGACTCCAGAGGAAGAGCTGCGGGAGGAAGAGTCAGTGGCGACGGCGATGGCGCTGGAGGCATCTTGCCAATCACCGGATTGAGCCCGAAGGGTGAGCTGGCCCGATGCGGTGCCTCGATCAGTGGCGCGGGATACTTGCGGGAGGACAGCGGACTGGGCGATCTGCTCCGCTGCCAGGCGATCTCCGATGCCGGAAGAATCAAACGCAGAGGGGGCGCCGGCGGCGGCGGAGGAGGTGGGGAGTCCGGTGCCCGCGTGGTCACAATCTCGACGAAGCTGCGCTGACGCTGCAGCTTCTCCGGCGGCTGGTTGTCGGTCCTCTGTGACTTCTCGTCCGCACTCTGGGTGTCCTCCCAGGAGATCTGGCGGGAAATGTACGGACTCCGGATCTCGTAGGTGGCCTTGTAGTTCTCCATGGGCTCGTTGTGCAGGTTGGCGATGCGCCACTGGTCCGCCTTGGTGAGCTTGCTCCAGTTGTTGGGGGAGTAGCGAAGCTCGTGGCAAACGGGGCAGCAGATGCTGTGATCCGTGGCGGCGTCCTGATGGCTGCATGGCTCATCCTTTTCCTTATCCTCCCTTTGCTCCTCTTCCTTGCGGCTCTGGCTCTTTGGCTCTGGATCTGCATCCTGCTTTGCCTCTGGCTGGGCTGACTTCCCCGTCGAGAGCTGCTCGTAGTTGGCAATGACATCGGACACATGTCGGTACTCGGCATCCTCCACATCCTCCTTCACATCCCCCTCCACATCCTCGTCCTCGTCCTCGATGACTACGTACTGTGCCCTGACCGCAGCTGGCGTCGTCTTGTGCTCCACGTGCAGCACTCTCTCCAGATCCTGCTCGGGCTGCGGCTGCTCCTGTTGCTTGTCCAGTGCCAGGGCAATCCTGTGCAGGTCCTCGAGGGCCCGTTCCACAATCGGCACATTCTCGGTGATCTCCTCGTTGGCCGCCTCCGCTATGGACTCTTCTTTGGCCACACTCCCGGGTCTGCCCGAGGCACGGCAATAGATCTGGCGGAGTATCGCCTGCAGAGGACTCTCCACGGCCAGGATGGGCGACTGGCGCGACGAGAACATGTCCCACAGCTCGTTGTGGCCGCTGTCCGGTCTCGTCTGCTGAGATCCTGGAACAGGAGCCGATGCTGCTGGTGGTGGTGGCGGTGGAGGAGGTGGAGGTGGAGTGGCAGTGACAGTGGCAGTGGCAGTGACAGCGCCTTCGACTGTGGGCACGGGAGTGGTCTGGACACTCCGTTGCAGTGCCATCTTGGCGTTCTCCATGTAGGTGTCTATCTGACGCAGGTGTTCCGCTATCGACTGCTGTATGTGGGCGTACTTTGCTTCCAGCTGAGAAATCTCCACATGGGCCTCGTGCTGCTTCTCCGCCTCGGATTCCGTGGCCGTTTCCGTGCTGTAGACTCCTCCCTGGCGTCGGGCCTGCTTGGCCCTGGCCACCGACTCCTCGCCGGACTTGGGCCGCATCTTGGGCGGGACTGGCATTGGCGGCGGCGGCGGTGGAGGTGGCGGAGTGCTGGCACTGCTGCTGCTGGTCGTAGTCCTGGCCACACTGGCCTGCCGCTGGAGCAGCTTGATGCCACTGGTGGCGCTTACATAGGTGGTGCCACTGGGCACATGGCCACTGGCATGCTCCTCCATCTCCTGCTGGCGGTCCTGCTGCAGGTAGGTGCAGGCGTCGTCGTAGATCTGCTGGGCACTCGGCTGAACCTGAAGCTCGCCCGATGCCTCAACGCGGACTGGTATGATGCGAGTGGCGGCGGTATCGGTGCCCAGCTCCTGGCTCGGACTCTGACTGGGACGGCCGGTGCCAGTTCTGGTGCCGGTGCCGGTGCTGGTGTTGGCCAGGGCCAGAGCCATCTGCTGCTGCCGCTTGACTGCCAGGCTGTCAATTACCGCTGGCGACTTTCTTGGCAAGCCCTCGTTCTGGGCGGCAGCTGCTTGGGCGTCTCTGGGTATCGGTGGCAGCGGAACGGCCTCCAAGTCCACCTCTTGGCTGGTAGCGACCTTGGGCTTCGGTTTCGGCTTGTCCTCCTCTTCGCTGTCGGCCTCGTTGTCGTAGGAGATCTTCACTTCGGTGGCCAGCTTGATGCACCTGCGCTGCACCTTCGGCACCTTGGTGGAGCGCGGCTTGGGGGGCGGCAGTTCTGGGGCTCCAGCTGCTGCCACCGTCCGCTTGCGGGACCGTCCGCGGTCCAGCGAGTAGGCCTGTCGCTTGGGCCTCGGCCTGTATGGGGTGATCGTGAGCGTTGTGGGCGTTGTGGGTCGCTTGTGGGCCAGCTGCTCGTAGTACTCGCAGCGGGGGGCCACCAGACCCAGATCCACATCCGCTGCTTTCGTCTCCGGTGCCGAGAAGCCCTTGGAAACGGGCGTCTGGTGGAAGACCTGGGCCAGCTGCAGCTCCGTGCCTCTCAGAGGTGTGATGGGACGCTCCTTGGAGCCCTCTCGCTGCCTCTGCTCGCGCACCTGCTTGGCCGTGGGCTCGATGATCATGGTCGGACTCTGGAACTTCTCGCGCAGCGCCTCAATGCTGTGCGAGGCGCACGAGGGGATGTGACTCAGGTCCGGGCTGCTGGCGGTTATGGCCACCGCTTCCGCCTCCGTGGGCGGCCAGCTGTGATCCCGCTTGAGCATGTGCCGCTTGGTGGCCAGGCGATTGATCTTGAGCACCGTGTCCCGGTCGATGGTGATGTCCTGCAGGTGGCTGAGGTAGTGGGTCTTGATCTGGTCCAGAAGCTGCTGGTGCAGCGTATGATGCAGGCCATCACCGTCGCGCTGTCGCGTTCGACTCTGTCTTTCTTGGGGGTAAAAGTCTTTGGGGGCATGGTCAAGTTCAGTCAATTAAAGTTTGCTGCACATTCAAGACAGGGTCTGGACAGGGCACTGAGAGTGGGCGTGGCTGTGTTTGTTGAATGCTTTACACTGTCTAACATAGTTTCTGCTGTGTGCGTGTGTGTGTGTGGACACAAGACACGCACTAAAACATACACTACACTACAATAGGGCTGAAAATGTGTCATCTTACCGCATTTGGCTTGCTGCTCTTCCTCTTCGACGGCTCTCAGAACGGCCGAATTGGCCAGGTTCAGGGGTTTGCCGATTTGATCGTCGACCTCAATCCTGAAAATAGTGTTCAAATACAAAATTGTTAGCAAAAATAATGAATAAACTGCACAAAAGCGAATTTGAATAGTCCTATTTGAATTTTCACTGCTTTAACGGATCCCACTGCTTGGTAGTGCCTAAACTACTGCCTTGCCGATGCAAAAGCAGTGAACAGAATTACGATGTACTGCTTGCACTGCTTCAAGCTGTGCGTTTGTGCAAGACAATGGAAATGGTTGGTTCGCTTCCTGCCAACGTTCATTATTATATTTTCCATTTTTTGTGTACATTTTTGATTTTAAATATGTTTTTTTTTTAGAATGTATATTTGTATTTTTTTGTAACTCTTATGTGCCGCAAAAAAGCAATTCTAACCATCTAAAATGAGGTTCTATGATGCATTTCTGTGAAAATTAACAGGAAAAAGCTTAATACGCAATATCTGATTGAATATGAATGGAGAAGGACCTTTTAGCGGAAGGCTAAAGACTATATACATAACCCTACCACGAGTTGCCAAACCTTCCTTCTGGACGCGTGTGTTTATTAATAGGGATATGCTCTGACTCCCGTCTTATGTTTCTGCTGTTCCCATGGGCATAAATTAGTCCCAGTCCCAGCGCCAGCGCCAGCATCAGCTCCCTCTACCTGCCACATCAACACCACATCCTTCTCCTGGTCTGGCATTGAAATTCGCGTGCGCGCACCTCGACCCACGCTGACCCCAAAAAAAAACGGATGATAATCGACTCTGACAAGCACCGCGCTGTGCCAGTGGATATAAAAGCGCCTGGCAGTGTCTGCCAATGCATCCACATCCCGAGCAGCGTCTTGGCTGGCAACTTGTCTTCAACCGGAACAGTCTACTCCCAAAGAGCTACTCCAGATACCCACGATGGCCGCCACATCCACCAAGATGCAAATGCTTCTCTCCGTGCTGCTGCTGCTGCTGGTGTCTCTCTGCAGCTGGACCCATGGGGTGCCCAGCAAGCGCTCCACCAGGCTGTGCGGCGACAGGCTGTCCGAGGCCATGGACATGATGTGCCCCAATGGGTTCAATGCCCGCATTCCCCACAAGCGCGGCTTACGTGAGTATTCGTTTTCCATCGAAAACTGCGACTGGCTTTTCGTTTTCGTTTTCGTATTTGGTTTTGGTTTCGGTTTCGGTTTCGAATCGGTTTTGGTTTCCACTCCCATTTGCAACGAATTACATTCGCACATCCTCCTTTGCCTTGCAGTGGATCTGTTCGATTACGTGGACCACATGGCCGAGCCGGGACTGGATGATGCGGACACCGCTGCCGCTGATGATGCGGCGGCCGTGGGTGCGGTCCTCCCCTGGCGGCACAACTCCCTAATGTCCACCAGGCGCCAAATGCGCGGAATCGCTAACGAATGCTGTGCCAAGTCGTGCTCCATCTACGAGATCAAGGCCTACTGCAAGTGAGGGGGCTCCCAGCACCCAGCGCCCAGCACCCACTGAAACCTGCACCAATTGAGCACGGATACAACCCCTACCCTTCCCCAACTAGAAGCTAAACAAATTGTTACGATATTTGATATGTGTGTGTACATGTAGATAGAGAGAGACTCGAATGAATATATTATGATGCTCTCACGAGCTGTTGCAAGAAAAAGGGAATTTAAATTGGATTGGGGAAGCCAAGAGCAGTAATTGGGGGATGCGTCCGAGGCTGCCCCCTTAAAGAAAAGATTCCGAATATCTTGTGGCTAACCCCATCGCCTGAAGTGGGCTTTCGAGTGCTTTGGCTTTCTGGGCAGATAAGCAGCGAGATAAAATGCACAAAAATGTGGCAAACAAACTGATAAAGAAAGATGTCCAGGAATGTGCTTGCGATTCAGCTGAAAATTCCTAATGAGAGGAATGTTTCCTCTGTTAAAATTCACTTTTCCCAAGATTTGACATTGAACGCGGTGATTAATCCCTTGAAAACTAATGCATCCCCCGGGGTATCCGTATCTGGCATCCGTCAAATTTAATTAGTTGATTAATTTCGACTAATCACAAATATACACAGACGCCTGCGTTTGCAGAGCACACAGATGCCCAGAAATAAATAGAAATTCATTTCGTTGATGTCTGATTAAGATTCTGCCAAATATTTGCCCAAATAATTACGAGTGAGGGAGACGAGTAGAGTTCGACTTCGTTCGGAAAGTGATTTATGGGCAGATGAGATTCGCTGATAAATGTTTTGGCACTTTTTTAAGAAAAGGATTAATTGAGTGGTGCCCCGTGCCCCGTGACTCAGACCCTCCCCATGAGTGGGCAGCCAGTCAACGAGATGCATCACAACTTTTGGCTAGACGCCTGCCTCTTGTTTGTTTGTTGATGTTGTTGTTGCTGCACTTGTTGCAGGGGAAACGGTGCCCAATTTGGTTCGCGTGACTCATTCGACTTGCTGACGTCTTTACTTTGCAGCCCCTGTGCCTGTGCCTGTCCCTCTGCCTGTCCCAGTGCCTGTCCCTGGGCCTGTGCTTCTGTGTGTTACGGGTTATATAAAAGCGTATCTTTAAGATTCACGTACATTTTGAATGGCAGTTGAATAGAAGTTGCTCCAGGGGCAAACGCAGACGAAGACGCAGTCCCTGGCTCAGCTGTCTCTCGGCAAAAGTTTACCCTAAATGGGGGAAACACCTCACACGAACACACGAGCACACACGAGCCACACGCACACGCGAATGCGTTTGAAAGTTTTCAGTTTATATATATATATATTTTTTGTATAGTTTTTTTTTGGTAATTAAATTGCCAGCTACTGCTGCCTGTGCTGCTGCTGCTCCTACTGCTCCTACTGTTGCTGCTGTTGCTACTGTTGCTGTTGCACACGTTTTGTCGCACGCATAGTCCCCGTATAACTGAAAGCCACTTAAAGTTTTTGCTCACCCGAGCAGATCTCAGCAGATCTTAGGTGGGGGTCTACCAGGCGGCAGGTGGCGGGTGGGGGGAAGGGGGGCGCCAGGCCGGTTTATTTAAACAACAATTGCAAACAACAATGACAGAGATAGTGTTGTTGCAGCAGCAGCAGCAGCAGCCACAGATACTCGTACAAATTCAAGACTAAAGCATCTTTGAGATACGCGTCGCAGTCGCTGCTGCCGCTGCTGCTGCTGATGCTGCTGCTGTCGCTGTCGCGGTCGCTGCTTATAAAGCTTTTTGGTAATTACAATTAAACGTCAAAGCATTTAATTGTGGAGGTTGTCTCTGTGTCGCCTCTCCTCTCCGTGTTTGAGAGAGGGAGAGACACAACAAATTGGTGTAGCTGTGGCTGTGGCTGTCGCTGTCGCTGTTTTTGTCGCTGCCCCTGTCACTGGTGCAGTCGCCGCCGCGCTGCAATGAGCATGCCTGCCCCGCCCCCCTTTCCACACCAAATTGATGTGTTTTGTGCACCTGTTCTTGGGGGCAGGCAGCCAGCATATAAGTGCACGACAGAACAGCATATCGTAGCTATGTCATAGATATACCATCTACCCAAACCCCAAGCCCCATGTCTCATACCCCATCCCCTCTCCTTCCCTTTCCTTTCCTTTCCTTTTATGGGCACTTTTCATCAGCCTTTGGCTCTGGCTGATGACTGCCTTTCATCTCGTCTATAAAATTATGCATTTAAATGTTTAATAATCATTTCAGTTCAGAGCGCCACACGCCCAAACCACTACTCACCCCTCGCCGCCGAAGGCCTTCAGCTCGCGGTTCAACGTGGCCTTCACGTTCTCCTGGGAGTAGAGGCCCATTGGGGAGTTGAACTGCTTGTGCACCAGCTTCCGTTGTAGGGCGGCCATTTTAATATCTCCTTTGCTTGCTCTGCTCTGCTTTCGCTTCGTTTTTTTTGTTTTTCAACTGCTTTTCCGCCTGCTGCTTGTTGCTGCTTGCTGCTTGCTTCTGCTTGCTGTTTGACTTTGGCTTTGGCTTTGGCTTTTCTTCACTTCTTTTCACTGCGTTTCCTCTCGCTTATTCTCTTTTTCTGTTTCTCTGTTTCTCTGCTTCTCTGTTTCTCTTCTGTTGCTGTTTGGGTTTCTTCAAAAAGTTTTTCGAAAAATATTGTTGATAAAAAATATTTTTAAAAATGTTCTGCCCCAAACTGCTTTGTAGTTTTTTCCTCGTAGTAAGAACTTCTGTGCGGGACTTGGATCCGCTTATCGTTTTAAGAGTGGTTTACAAGTTGTTGCCCTTTTTGTTGGTGTTCTCTGGTTGCTTGTTGCTTGCTGCTGTTGCTTGTTGCTGTTGTTGTCGGAAAACAGAATTCCAAACACTTTTCAGTTTTCCCCCACTTCAGCTTTCAGTTTCTGTTGGACTTAATGTTAATCGTTAATTGTCGGTCGTTGTTCGTTCTGTAATTGAAAATGCAAAAAAAGGGATACTGAATAAGTGCGGGGGTGGCAATGGTAATGGGAATGCGAACGCGAATGCGAATGGGCATGGGTATGGGTATGGAAATGGTATAAGCAGGAATTTAATTTGTACAAAAGTTGATGGAAGGAATACAAGTTTAATCGGGGATTGTCTTTGTGAGAGAGCTGAGGGCTGGCTGCACACAATCCGTATTGTTTAATGCTCAGGCAGCAGGCTTGTGCACTTATCATTTTCAATGATAATCGAACTTTTCGACTGAAGGCAGACGAAGCCTCATAAAGTAAGTTTTCTTTCACTTCGGATTATAGTTTCCCTCAACACTGTAGGTATTCTGGAGTTGTCTTTAAGGTTGTGAAAGAGCAGGAGAAGTTTCAGTGAATTTACCAGCATACGCTCCGACAAACGGATCATTATATCGACACAGCTATTGACACTTTCCAAGGTGGAAATGAATTCATTGTGAGCATTGAAAACACCTGGCTATAAATTATATTTTCACCATTCAAATATTTAAATTTATATAAGCCACAGACGTGTTGCAGTGGCAAATAAATCACGTTAATTGAGAGATATGTATGTACATATGTATGCATGTATGTATATCCATAAAAAAATCACTGTTTTTATTTAATAATACATATATTAATATATCTTAGTTTGAAATCGAAGTACATATAAGTATATACCTACATATACATACATGTATATATTTGCACATAGTCGCTTTAAGCAGACCCCTTATATACTTATGTATGTACATACATGTATATGCTCGTAATCACAAAATCCTATATTCTTGTCAAAGAGTTTTTTAGTGGAATTTTTGCTTGAAATGTGTAAACATTTTTGAAAAGCACAAAATGTGTTAATTGATTGATTAATGATGAAGTATACATATATATATATATTTTAAAGACTGTTAAAAATATTGAGAGAGAGAGAGAGCAAAAGTCTGGGCAGAATTTTCCACCAAAACGGAGACACTTTTGATAGCAGCACGAAAAGACTTCAATGTCAACACAATTATATGTATGTATATACACAACACACGTTATAAAAAGTATATATATATGTACATTTAGAGTACTCCAATCTGTTGCGAGTTTACAGCTGCTGCTCACAAATTACACACACAAAAAAAAAAGAAAAAAATAATCTCAGAGATACAGATATATAGATACTATAACTATATGAATTTTTCCAATTTGCTGCGACTCACTCACTTCTGTCACATTGAGAAATGTATCTTAAACTAATTTGAGAGCACTGCTTGCTGGGCAAAAAAAAACAAAAAGGAACAAAAAATATATGTACATATTATATATGGGATCTTGTGTTGTTTTTGGGGCCTAAAAATAGAGGCCAAGACGGCGGCAAAAAATATTGAAATGTGCTCAATTTTATTTTTTTGCTCATACTCATATTTTCCACACACACTCGACTCGCCTCCTCTCTTTCTAACCACACACTCTCTCTCTCGCTCTCTCTCTCTCTGTGTCTCTGTCTCTGTCTCTCTATCTACATATCTGTCTGCTGTTTGCTCTATTTTGAAATTCCCGCCTTGTGTGTCACCTCAAATAAAATTAGCAGCTGTGAGGAAAAGCAAAGATATTATTGTTCAGATTTGCGTCATTTCCACTGATGTATGTACATATGCACACATCTATCCGCGACTCGACGGAAAATGTATGAAAATCATCATCAGAGATGTAGGAAAATCATCATCATGATCATCATCATCATCTTTATTAGAAAAGCGGAATGAGAGACAGCAGAAGAAGGCGAGTGCGAGGGAGCGGCTGCTTGTTGAAAATTGTTGGAAAATGCAATAAAAGACACTTGAAATAATCGTAATGAAGTATTTTGTGTTTGTTCGCATTTTATGCGTTTTAATTGAGCTGCTTTTGCTTGTGCCTCGGCCGCGGTTGCATGCCACCACGAGGCAGCTGCCACACAGCTGCTACGGCTACGGCAACGGCTATGGCTGTGGCAATCGGGGCACCCGGAAACGGCATCCAAGAATCGCACAAATTAATCAACATTTAATAAAATATTATGCAAATTACAGCACAAAAGGCAGGAAGGCAGGAAGCCAGTGGCAGTGGCAGTGGCAGAGCCAAAGCGGCAAGAGCTTGCCACTTGATGTCCCAATTAAAGTTTAACACAACCCGCACACACACACACACACACACACAGCCCCCACTCAACACACACACACACACCCATAGACACACAGCAAAAGCCGAACAGGTGCGTGCTGCATTCTATGTACTTAGCACAGGAATTGTAAGGGAATTTGCATAAAAAATGCTCACTAAAATAATGTTTCAACGAAAAAAAAAGCAAAAAAAAAAGAAAGTTAAACGTGAGTATTGTGTGGGGGAAAGGAAACGAACGAGGGAGGTGTACGAGGCGCCATAGAAACAATATTCTCCTACCTATACCTATACCTATACCGTATGCCAACAGCCCACCCACTGCAGCAGTTTCCATACTCTTTTGGGGCGAGCAATCTCCATGACATTATGCGATGCGGTTTTCTAATTTAATTACTTCATAAATCCCTCATGGTAGATTAAAGTTACAGTTGCCACAATTGCAACGTGCTCGTCAAGGCTTCAATTCAGAAGAACTTTCACACGAGCAGCACCTACGGATACTGAGCACTTATTGCTGGAAGGATTGCGAGGATTCAGATCTGCACATCTCTCTCTGAATTCTTTCCTTCTGTGATTGTTGCATGGTTCAGCATGGTTTATTCTAGCAAGGATCTTTGGCAGCTGCACATTGTATGATCTCTCTACTGAAAGATTATTATCTATTATCTATTATTTCCATTATTAAAGTTTCCCCTCACGAACTGTTGAAGAACTCGTTCATTAAAGCCCCATACGATTTCAGAAATACCTTTAAAAAATTCTGCTGGAAATTCCCGTGACTATTTAATGGCTGTTTTTCTGGCAAACATTTACCAAAGTTTGCCCCCACAGAGACACTCGCTGCGGCTAGAGTTCAATGTTTTATTTAAATTATCATAAAATTCTGTTTATTTCGGCTGTTTATTCAGTTAGGGTATGAGGCATGAGGACTTTCGCGCTTTCCTAATTAACATCTCTTTTCGGTTCTCTCTTTTTTCCCTGCTGTGCGTTCATTTCGGCAGCACCAGCAACAGAACCAGAACCAGAACCAGCAGCATCGACATCATTATCATCGCTCGACTCGACTCGACTCCATGGGACATGTGTGAGAGGGTGAGAGGATGAGTGTGATGTGGTGGGTCGGTCGTCGGTCGTCGGTCGTGGGCGGTTGCTATTTAAACTATAATCATGGCTATATATGCATCTGTGTGTGCGTGTGTGTGTGTGCATTGAAATCAGGTGCAAATATTGTTAGATTTCGCAAATCTGTGTGTCGACGACGACGCATCTGTGTATCTGAGGGGTGGGGAGGGGAGGCTGCCTGGTTGCGGATTGAGTATCCCAAAATCCCCAAAAACTGGCTAAAAGCGGGTGGGTAGGTGGGTGGGTGGGTGGATAGGTGGGCGGCTTTTACGCTTGCCTTGATGTTTGCCAGGTTTTCCGACTGGTTCTTGCTGATTTAATTATTAACGGACAGCATTGTGTTTCTGATGTTTCGGTTTTAGTTGGATCGTTTAAATATTTCATTTAGCTTCTAGCTAGCACTCTCTCTCTCTCTCCCTCTCTCTCTCTTGGGAGCTCCATGGGGGGGGGCTCGGGGTGGGGTTACACTAAAGTACACTAATATTCAACAAATAAACACAGGCCAGGCACAAACAGGCACACACAGGCACTGCTAGGAACGAGTGTGTTGTGGAAAATACTTATTTATTTGTTTTAATGTGAGTGGGTGGGTGAGTGGGTGAGTGGGTGCTTACCGTCTGTTACAATTTGGCGCTGCTTAATCCAAAAATAACGCCAGAAAATTGCCAAAGTTCGCTCCAAGTGGCTTCGACCGCAGCAGCCCCCCTGCTGAATCGTGAGACCCTACCCAACGCGACCCCGTCCGATTCGCCTTCGACCCGCAACCACCCCCACCGCCGCCGCCGCCGCGCTGCAGTTTGCACTTTCACCGCCAAATTGCATTCAACACTCTTTTCCCTCAAGAGTGGCTGTCGGTTCGTGTCTGTCCGCGTGCAAGAGCGCTGGTGGGTGGATGGGTGGGTGTCTGGGAGCGCGTGCCCGTCCGCCGCCAACCGGCGTTTTGTAAGCGCACCATCGGCGAACTGAAACTGAAACAGCGCCAGAAACTCAACGAGAACCGAGGAAAAACTTTACGCAATGATCACTGGCTGGCGCTTGTTTTTGTTGGTTTTTCATCAGTCTACATTTTCACATCTTTGTGGAGGGGTACCAGAAGCAGCAGCAGCAACAGCAACAGCAGCAGCAGAAGCAGAGGAAGAGGAAGAAGCAGGAGAGCAAGCAGTGGCGCAGGCAGAAGCATCATCAGCAGAAAGCAGTGGAACGACGAGCTTCGGGGATAGCTGTAAGTACAATCATGTGTGTGCGCGAGCGAGATAGTGCGTGCCGGGGGAGCGAGCGGTGCTTTACACTGGCGGCCATAATAAAGTGCATTGTCTGCATATGAATATGAAATCGGAGAGCGTCAATGAATGGGGCGAATAAAAAATTAATTAAAACATATTTATGGCCAAAGCGGAACTGCTTACGCACTTCAGATCTGGCAGACTGACTTTTATTACCCAATTAATAACCAGCGCCAGCAACAAATTAAATTATATTAAAGCCCATTTGGCAGATATTCAAGAAAACGTTTGCCAAAAAGCAGAAAAAAACAAAGCGTTCACAAGGTGAAAATCAAAAGGAAAATGAAAATGGAAATGCTAAATCCATGAAGCTGCCTAGCCCCCACCGGGATTACGAGTAATTCCAACTGAATCATCAGACATTCCCATTGCCGGGGGTGGGGCAGGGTACAGTTAGAGGTTGAGGTACACCTTTTATCGCACGCCACTAGTGTCAGTCAGCCCCATATTTATAAGAATCTCTATGCAAACACCCCAGCAAAACCATCAACAACAAGAGCACTCAATGATAGTTTTGGTGAATATCTTTGAGAGCCGACACCAATAGAAACACCAACACTAACACCAACAGAAACACCAACAGCAACAACAACAAAAATAGCAAAAAAGTGAAATATAAAAAAAACATTTGGCTGCCGTCGATGAACGACAAGTCGGCGACGTAGACAGGGCCCAGGAAGCAGCGGAAAGATGGATAGATACATAGATAGCACATTCGTATTCGTATCTATAGATTGTATAGATGTCTATGCAGGTCGCCTGGCCTGGCCCCGGACCCGGACCCGGACCCGGACCCGCCGACTATTACAGAATTTTTACTGCCGCGTTCGAGAGCACGTCTCTAATATTCTATTTTTGAGTGTAGTTTTTCTTTTTTAATTTTTTTCTCCTTTTTTTTCTGTTTTTTTTTTTTTATTGGATTCTGGTCTTTCTGGTCTCTCCACGTCCACGTCCACGTCCACGCGGCAGCACACGATTTTCCCCCGAGTTTTTCGGGGTAGCAATTTCCACACCACACGAAAATAGCAGACAAGAGTCCATATACTCGTAGAAAGCGGTTGAAGCATGAGAAGAAAATTCGCTTAAAATGTCATTTAATTGTTTCACTTGCAAGGCGATTGGAGTGTGTGTGTGTGTTTGGTTTTGTTTTTTGTGTTTTTGCCAGTTTCTGGCTTTAGCGTTTTTTTTTGTTTTTGTTTTTTTGGTTTTTTGGGTTTTCGGGTTTTTGGCTTTTCTCGCGGCCGAAGTTGATTTTCATTTGGCAGATCAGAGCAGAGCAGAGCCCAATGAGATGGGGCTTCACTTTTTAATTGTGCCTTAAATGGTAATTAGCTTGTGTGCGCGCATATCGGTTGATTCCGCTTTAATGCACTTTATTTAATTAATTTTGGATGCGGCATATATGTATACAAATATATGCATATGTACGGTGCCATATGTATATGCGGGAATCGGGATCGGAATCGGAATCGGGATTGGGATCGGGAGTGGAGTTAAAACCATTATTCTTTTGTGTCGCATTTTCGGGGCATTTATTTTCGTTGGCGCCCCGTTTTCAATTTGCCAGTCCGCAAATTACACTGCACCACAACACACAACAAAAATACTGATGAACACACACACACACACACACACGACCAGAGCACAGAGCACAGCATAGCACACCTTTAGCGGCTGCACTTTGGTGGGGGGATGGGGGGAGGTCAGTGTAGGGCAGGGCAGGGCAGGGCAGACAAACACTCGTTCCGTACTGGGGACTCGGAAGCTGGGACTCGACTCTGAACACGTCCGCGGTGCGAATTATTATTGTTACTCGGTCGCTCGGTGGCTCTCGACGCATGCCACCAAAAAGTTCGCGAAAGCAGCGAAAGTTCCTCTTGCTCTTTGGATCGTCTTCTTTCATGGAAAATGGAAAATGATGACACACATGCAGAGAGATACATATGTACATATGTAGTAGTGTGTGCCGTACCTAAGGGGCCCCTGTCAGCCCTGCCCAACGCCCACTCGCATACACTCTCATTCTCACTCGCACTCGCAGCCGCTTATAAATTAGTCTGAATAGCCACTGGCTAATCACGTATTCTTCCACAGAGAACCACCCACCAGCCACACCCCACCCCCCCATTGGCACCCAAGTCGAAGAAACGATAAATATTCAACACTCACACACGTACATACGCACATATGTATGTATGTATGTTGGGGGGTGCGCTAAACCACCTAATTAACTAGAAAACAACGATTCGATATATGTACTAGATTGCTCCACCTATGGCTCTATATATACCTACACTTGTGGGCCGCACAAACATGTATATTTATATGCATGTTTTTCTAAATATTGAATATTTATTTTTGGATTTTTGGAAAGCAATTTTAAAGCAGTTCGAATACCCTAACGAATGCTTGGGGTTCCACTGACTCGCTGTGCAGCCGGACACTTTTGTTTTTTTTTTATAGCCTACTTACAACAGTTACTTTGGTGGACATACTTTTCTGGAGGGCAGTGTCCGTTCGCCAGCTTTTGGCGATCTTGCCCAAAGCCTATTCTTGCTGGAAGCTTAAGCCGCTCTTAAATCGCTCTTTTTCTACCGCAGTGCATCGGTGCACATCGAAGCGACGGGTAAGCCACAGCCACAGCCACAGAAAATAATTTCAAATCGCCGTTGTTTCATTTCCAGCATCGGACAAGTGTTTATTAACCCAAATTTGATATTTTTTGTTCGTTATAGTAGTATTTCGCATTGTTTTATTTTATTTCCATTCGCGTGTGTGTGTGTGTGTGTGTGTGTTTGGTATATTTAGTTTTTATCGGCTTATATATGTTTGGAAATTTTGTTTTGCCATCACAGCACAGAAAAATCGGCAAGCAGCCACAACATAACACCGTTATTTTGCGCCGTGTTCCCTCTCCCTCTTTCTCATGCTTTATGGCTTGATGAAGCGCATTCCTATTTCACAAGTTCATGTGCTTTTGGTTCGTTCAAGCACAACAATTAGTGCATCGAATGTGTTTCCACGCCATTCTCCCTCTCTCTCTCTCTCCTGCCCACTGTGCTGTTCGAGCATACGAAATTTAACCCATGCACAAAAAAGCTCTTTCAGTAGAGAGCACCTGACAGGCAACTAAGCGGCCTGCCTACCTGTCCCCTCTCGCTCGCTCGAAGCTCGCCTGCACTCATCGCCGCTCTCCACACTCTCCTATCTCCCGCCACTCTTTCGTTTCGTCCCCTCTGCTCGTTTTGCTTTAGTATTTCACGCTAGAAAGCCAACCAAAAAAATAATATGTTTAATGTTTGTGAATGATTAATGGCACATTAGAATTGAAATTGTTTTTGGCCGAAGCGGAAAAGGCAGCGGAATCGGGATAGGATAGGAATCAGCAGAAGAATCAGCCACCAGAATACAGCAGCCTCAACCGTGCTAAGCGCAGCAGAGCAATCAGTGTATACATTGCTATAATGTGCAAATATTTATATGCCAAATGGCCCCAAGACCAAGAAAGACCTCCTCTGCTCTCCCCTCCTCTCCGCAGAAAGTCCATACTCAGATACATGTGTATATGCATGTATGTACACATACATATGTATGTATGGATGTGCTCTACCAGCTGGCTTCTGGCTGCTGCCTGCTGCCTGAGTGGAACAGGTGAGTGCTTATAATGTATCGCATATGTATGGCAAAAAATAAGAGAAATATTCTGCAAATATGCGAATACGTACATATGCAAAGATATATGTATGTATTCATATGGATTTTGTATATTATTTTGGTTGCCAAGTGTCCTTGGGGGCCACGATGCGTTATGACGGAAAGCCAAAACCCAACCCAAAACCGAACCGAACCGTACCGAACTGAACTGAACCGCATCGCATCGCCTCGCACTGAACCCCAACCTGGAAACCTCAATTCAAGTTAAAATCCAAAACGAACTTTGCCAAATTGCAAAAGCCACAAAACCAAAACATTTCGTCGCCTGCTGCTGAAGTTTGGGCTGCTTCTTCTACTGCTTCCACTGCTTCTTCTACTGATGCTTTTTCTACTGCTTCATCTACTGCTTCTTCTGGTGGTGCCTGTTGCCTGCCTGCCTCACGTATTGTCAAGGGGGCAAACAGAGTCCCAAAAGAAACTCGAAACACAACCAAACACACTCACATACAGACACACTTGTGAAGCTACAACTACACTGAGCGAAAGAGCCGCAACGTGTATCTTGCTTATATTTAGTACATATTTGCACATATTATTTCTTGTTCGCACTTTTCTCTCAGTGCATCGAACACACACTTGGGGCCAAAGAGTTGGCAGAAATTTCTTAATAAACTTTAATGACTGCGGAGGTGGCATGTGTTGTCTTGTGTTTGTCACTTTGGCTTCGGGTTTTGGCTGCAAGTGCAACTTTGATGGACTCGGATAACCTGGCATGGCCGTGGCGCCTCGAATTATGCAACAACTTGTCAGTAAAGTAGTTTCGACTCCCTGCAGGCGGCCAACAAATTCGCCTGCCAGCATCAAACGAAGAAGGCCGTTTGGGCTGTTTCGCCTATAATTTACTTGACCATCACGTACCAAAGTCACGCACGCCCCTCGTCTGATTGCCAGGGGGGCAGGGATGGGCAGGGAGGGGCAGGGAGGGCCATCATGCAACAAGCTTTGAGGGTCAGTGCGAGACAGCTCATGCATTACTTATGATACGACCCGAGGATGGATACAAGGTATCTTAGTTGCCATTTGTGGCATGTTCCGAGATACTAAATTGGAAAGATTCAAATCAAATTCAAATCAGGGAATGGGAATGGGAACGGGAACGGAACGGGAACGGCACGGAACGGGAAGCCCCCATTCATTTGCATTTCGATTGACTTTCGGCACACCGACTCCAGTAGTAGTTGTACTATATATGCGAATCAAATATGTATGTATATAATTAATCTGGGATCAATCCTGCGGCGTTCTAATGGGAAATCTGAGTTGTTTTCGGTGTCTGTTAGAGCGTGCAGCACTTGAATGGTTTTCCGCTTAAGATTTATATCGGGAACCTCTTTCTGGAATGACTATCATCTGAGGTGGTGGGATAGGATGTGGAATGTGGTAGGGAAATCAATTATCCCTTCTGTATGCTGCATGGTTTGATTCTATGACCTTTTACTCCTTGAACACTTTTTTAATCTCTCTTTCTTTCTCGCAACTTCAGATATTCCCAGCGATTTCGGCGATTCTGGCGAAATGGCCATTCGGAACATCACCCCTTAAACTACACCATCCTCAGCCATAGCCGTAGCCGTAGCTGTATCCGTATCCGCATCCGCATCCGTTTCCGCGTCCTTTTCAGTATCCGTGTACCCATTTCCATATGCAGGTCTCGCCACATAGTGAGACGTGAATGCTGCTGCTGCCTCCTTGGCTTGGCTCTACGGCTTGGCCTCTTTTTTATGCGATACGATGCGGTTTTCGCTCCTTAATGGTCCTGGCCCATAAAAAAGGGAGGGCCCCCCCCCCCCCCCTCCACCATTCAACGCGTAACCAGAAGGTCGCCGAGGAAGGCCTCGTTTACCGCCAGTGCGGTACTGGCACTGGCACTGGCAATCGCTTTATTTAACTGCTGGACTTGTTTGCGCCAAATTAACACATTTATTTATGCCACAATTTGTTGCTTAAATATTTATTGAAAACCAGAGAGGCACACACAGAGAGCGAGAGGAGTAACATTAAAAAAAAATTGTATTTCGTTTATTTCATATACAATAAGTACACACACATAAACATATATGATATACGCATACATAATACATACATATCTGCATCCCATATCCGTATCCATATCCATATCCATATCCATATCCATATCCATATTCATATTCATATTCTTCCAATACACAAACACATATACATGCATAGCGGCATAAACGTACATATACACACACATATATATATAGTATATAGTGTATAGTGGCTTACACACAAATACATATGATGCAGAGACGATTCTTTGTAGTCATATCACACACACAAACGATATGGCCCACACACTCCTGCGTAGGGCATGGAGCATGGGGCATAATTGAGAGTAAATTAGCGCTATATTTGTATATAGGAATTTCTGAGCTGAGCTGAGCCAGTGAGCGGCAAGTCATCCTCGTCCTCGTCCTCATCCCCATCCCCATCTTCCATTTCCCATCTGGTGGCATCTCCATCGGTGCTCCATTCCACGTTTTTGATATGTTCTGGCTTAAACGAGAACGCTTAAATTCGCTGGTTGCTGCTGCGGCAGTTGCTGCTGCATCGCCTGCTGCCCTGCCCCCACAAAGTCCATTGCAGGCCATAAAAAAGAGCACCCAGAGCACCCAGAGCACCAAGCAGACAGCTCCACGACTGTGGCCGCGCGGACATGGCCGCCCGGCCCTGCAACGGCAGCTGCTCCTCCTCCAGGCACAGCCGGAACTCGTCGTAGTCCAGGCGCGTGATGGCGCAGTAATGATTGAGCATGCACAGGCCCTGGCAGGGCGTACCGGACTGATATCGCACGGCATTGGCTCGGTGGTATCTACGGATGAGAACAACAACAAAAAAACAAAACAAAACAGAGGGAGTATCAAGAGGGAGATGGATATAGAGAGAGAGAGAGAAAGAGTAGAGTGCAGAGTGTAGAGGGTAAAGTGGTACGATCTACCCTGGAATAGTTTCAATATTTCATAGGGATATTCGACTTAAAGCAATAGTTTTCCAAGAGAATATATCTATATTTTGAAACTTATAAAAGCCAAAGATCAAGCGACTTTTTGAGGAACATATGGATCCTATTTCTATAAGTTATTAAGACCCTAATATGCTTAAAACTCTACCTGCTGTTGCTATTCCAAGGCTTGATCTAGAGATCTGGGGTAGAACCCCCAACAGATATTGACGGATATTTGATAGCAAATCTATTAGATTTATCTACATATAATGTGACTGCAGATCTTACAGGTGGATCATCAGAGCCTGAAAATAGCTTAATACCTTAGGAAATCTTCCCATAGTTCTACCAGATCTCTACGTAATTGAGAGTTAAAGAAGATATGAAAAAACTCCAACAGGTTAGGTGATCCGAATCAGTTTACTTCATGGGATAATGGGCTGTCTATGGCTTACTTTACTCCAAATCCTGAGCCCAAAACGAATATACCTTTCTGGCTGGCCAAAGATTACTGAGTGCACATCAATCAACATCAACGGAAAAAAGACAGCTATAATTGCTGTCCAAACATTTACCTGGTGAACCAGGAGGCATCGGTGCCCGTGAAGCGCTCCGCGAAATTGTGCAACGCCAGGGCGGAGATCTCGTTGAGGGCGTAGTAGTGGGTCAGATTGTACTCGGGCTGCCAGAGCGGCTCCTGGGCCCGGTTGGCCAGCGGCAGGTCTAGCCAGAACTGGGTGTAGTCCAGCACCTGGCCGCTTCCCGTGTCAAATTTGTAGAGCCGCAGGGCCGGATTATTGGATGAGCCGATGCCCGCTTTCCGTGGCACAATCGAGGGGGCAATCATCATCCACGAGATGGGGTGTCCTGCCAATGAATCAATGGGGTTTGTTTTTCTTTTTTTTTTTTTCGAGATGGTAGAGGTTAGGCAGGAACAGGATTACGGGCAATTTGGTGGGAAGGGGAGGGGGGCTGTACGCTGGCCGTACCTTGGGCATCGTAGATCAGGCGGAAAGTGTCCGAGTGCAGGTGGCCGAAGAACTGTCCCTGGATGACCGAGGCGAAGCGGCGCACCATCTCCAGATAGCGCCGGTTGTTGCGCTCCGTGAACATTAACTGGTTGTGCTGCTGCGGTCCCAGATGGCGCTCGTCCACGCCCGGCGGCATGTGGCCCACGATGTAGACCTGGTGGCAGCCACAGATGCAGATTCATACATTCATACAGATATACATACATATATCGCAGTCGCCAGCAAATTAAATATAACAATTAATCAACCAAGAATACGCTGCTATCCGATTTTATTCATACGCCTGACACGAGTACATACTCATACCACACTCATATTTACGAGTATTTACGAATATCCGCATGCGGAAAGTGCTGGGAAAATCCCTTTAAATATCTTGTTAATATCGGACAGATTTCAGCAATCGCATTACACATTACACATTACACATTACAGGCTGTAATTTTTAAATTGATGCATAAAATTCAGCATTAAAATTAAGCCGAAGCAGACACAGGATCCACAGGAAGCGGCGCAACGCTGCGAATAAATTTATACATTTATCTATGAAATTATCACAGGCAGAGGGCGACTTCAATTTACTTCCGGTTTCCTTGTCATCAGATTGGAACCTGTGGAGCCTCGAACCGAAATGTTTCCATTCCCCCTACTCAAATGTGATTCATTTGGTACACAGTTATTAGGGATTTCCCTCATTTTTCAGGTATAGAAGTCAAGGACATGCCTACCGCTTACGTAATTTGTAGAGCCTAGCTTACCGTTTCCTGTTTGTCCCGCGACTTGGTGAGCACCTCCTCCAGCCACAGCCACTGCTGCTCGGCCAGCACCTCCTCCTGGGCGGACATGGAGCTGACGGAGGCCTTGGGCTCAGCATAGTACTCGACCGGCCAGCGCAGGCTGTGCGATGCTTTGGGATCTGGGGGATCGTGGTCCAGGCGCATGAAGTTCGTGTTGAGGGCAACGATGCGCAGGCGGCTCTTCGTCTGCTCGATGGAGTAGTAGCCGCCCTGGTCAAAGGTCACAAGTGCCTCCGAGGGCAGCCAGTGGCGCCAGAGCTCGCCCATCCTCTGGTAGCTGCCGCTGCCGTCCTCGTGCCCCAGAACGGGGAAGATGAACTGCGAGGAGAAGCTGCGCCCGAGCAGATCCGTGATGTTGCGCAGGATCTCGTGCTGCTTCTGCTCGGAAAGCGGCTGGGCCGAGTGCGAGAGCGCATCCCCGGTCCAGAGGACGAACTCCACATTGTCGCCCTGCTTGGCCTTCATGGTCTTCACGGCGGACTCCACCAGGCTCCAGGGACTGTCGCAGTTGTAGTGCCCGAAGAGTCCTGGCGCCTCGCTGGCCGCATTCGCATTGGAGCCCGAACTGGCGCTGGAGACGGGTCGCTCCAGCTGCCAGCAGCTCCGGTAAATGTCGCCCTGGGTCGAGTAGATGGTATCCAAGTGAAGGTCGCTGATGTGCCAGAAGTAGCCTGCAATCAGAAAGACAGAGAGAGTGAGAGAGAGAGCGAGAGAGAGAGGAAGTGAGAGTGAGAGTTGCGGAGAGAGAGAGCGAGAGAGAGAGAGAGATTAAAGTTTGTATTTCTTGGGCTATTCCTGTGCGGGAAAGGCCACCCCCGTTGGGCATGGCATTTGCCTGCCGGCTGGCGGTGAAAACCAAAACAGCGTGTAGTTTTCCCTGCAGCTGAAAAGCAACGTCAGTTGACTGACCTGAGGAGAAACGGAACATTGATCCGCCGCTCTACGGACTACGATCTACGCTCTACGGTCTACGGTCTACGCTCTACGGTCTACGGTCTACCTGTGTGGGCGGGAGGTCAGTGAGTGAGTTGTCGAGCGAGGCGGAGCAGCGAAAGGGAGATCAGTTTCAGTTGGCATTGGCATGCGCATAGATCGATCAACCGGACACAAGTCGCATCTCAGGACAGAAGCGGACGACGATAGGACGACGGGCAAGAACAGTGGCTACTGTGGATTCCGATACGGATACGGATACGGTTACGGAGACAGTTGTGACGGCTATCCTTTCATGCCCGGCGAGAGCACGAGCACGAGCACGAGCCAGATCCAGATCCAGAATCATAGCAGCAGCTAGAGCCGGAGCCGGAGTCAGAGCCAGAGCCAGATCCAGATCCAGAGCATGATGAACGGACGCTTCGGTCTCAGTCTCAGCTTCAGTCTGTCGCTGCTCCTTGTGGCGGCAACCATGTCGCAGATGCTGCAGCAGGTCCACGGCCGTCGGAAGTTCTGCGGCGAGGCCCTCAACGAGGCGCTTGACCTGATTTGCGTTAACGGCTTCTCACGCAGGATCAAACGCAACAACAATTGTAAGTACCATCCCCCCAATCAATACGCGATACTGTAGCCCGACTAACTCCCAGACTCAAGTGGTGCAGGCCCCGAATCCGCATCCGAATGGCCCAGCCCGTAAGTGGGTCGCCCTGCTCCACAAATTGGACGGAATACCCGGAACGGGAACGGGACCGGGCACGGGCACGGCAACAGCCGGCCAGGGAATACCAGGCGACGGAAACAATGGACACAACCTGCGACGTCATCGCCGCCGCATCGCCCACGAGTGCTGCAGGGATGGCTGCACCTACGAGGACATTTTGGAGTACTGCGCCTAACCCACAAAAGGGAGAGGAGAGGAGAGGAGAGCCTACGATGCCCACGAGGAGGCAAACCAGACCAGACGAAACGAAATGAAATGAAAAAACAAAACAAAACAAAACAAAAAACAAAACAAAAACCAAAAAAACAATGACAAACACAACGAAAAGGACGACAACGGGGCAGCGGGCTGACGATGTGGACGATTCCCATGGGAGGCCAACCGGAAGGCGTTTTGCAATTCATTTTCCTACACTTAACCCTAGAAATAGAAATATAAAATGCGTAAACCTAAACATAATATCTCAAATATTTCATTGTAATATTCTTAAAGGAAGCTAATAAAGTTACTCCCCAACCAAGCAGCAGCAACAAAAGAAAATGCCCTTTGCCTTTTGACTTTTGCCTCTTGCCTTTTGCCTTTTGCTGTTGGGCTGTTTTGTCTTCTGCCAGCATTCCAGCTGTGCACTGAATTCTACCCACTGAACTCAGCCCAACCCCAAACCAAACCCGAACCCGTTGGAACCCCAGCCTCCCAGCCTGCCAGCCTCCCATCCCGTGTTCATCATGTTCGCGTTGCCCTTGCGCTCGTATTCCGCGAACAATAATGAAAATTATGAATTTTTAATTAGATGACGTTGTAATTTTAATAAGAAAAACAAAAGGCAATACTGCGACTGGCTGGAAACGAACGAGCGAATACACTCGAATACACTCGTTTCCCTTTCGATTTCCATTGCATTTGCGATAGTTGAAAGATAGTTGGGAGAAAGAGAGAAACCAAGAACAAAATATTCTTCCTATCTGAAAGACTCTTTGAAAAGTTACCAACAAGGAAGCAAGCGATCCTTCATTTTCAGTGCTGGAAATGGCGGTGTTTCAGTGTTTGATAACTCTCAAATCAGCATTTCCAGCACCCACTGGATGTGGAATTACAGGCAAGACTTTTTCCTGATTATGCCTTTGTTTATGAACAAATAAATACAAATAATTACAATTAAATAAAGATATATGGTACACTATGTATTTCGATTATTCCCACAAATGAATTCCAAATTAATTAGTTTTCAGAATGGAAATTGGAAACTGATAAGTGGAAATTGGAAATGGGTTGACTGCCTGCCTGCCTGCCCGCTTTAAGCCACTCCAATAGTTGCGTAAGCTCTTCTATAATAGAGAACTTTATGCGCATCATCTTGTTGTTCGTTCGTTCGTTCGTTCGTTGGTTCGTTCATTCGGCAATCAAGACCCGTGCGTAATTATTTGTGCGGGAGTGTAAACAAAGACCAGACCACTGCCCCGATAGCGTCAGCTGATATGCGTAAGACCCCTCCCAGCCATACCACCCACTCCACCCACACCACACAGACAGAACACAGAACAGGGAGAACAACACATGAAGTGAAGGTGTAGGATAGGGATATAAACAACCCACACCAGCAGCAGCAACAGCACCAGCACCAGCACCAGAATCGAACAGAGCAGAACGGAGCAGAGCCAAAGCGAAAGTAGACCAGACCATGGCCAGCCGCCGGAGAGAAGCAACTGAGCAACTGACACCTCATCTAACGCACCCTGACAGTGCTCAGACAGACAGACGGACAGACGGACAGATGGCTGCGAGGAGCAGACACCGGATCCGGATTCGGTTTCATATAAAGCTCGCCACCGGCACTGGGACTCCTACAGTTGTGGCGTGGAACGTTGAGAGGCATCTACTCCGTGGCTGAGGAACTGGAGAGCGAACCACACACTTGTGCAGCATGCGGCAGACCGAGTCGAAGAGCTTGTACCACGTCCTAATCCTTTTGGTGCTGGTGGTGATGGGGCGGCAGACGGCAGCAGACATGTATCTGTGCGGCACAGAACTGAACGATGCCCTGTCCACCATGTGCGGCCGCCATGGCTACAACAGGATGCTCAAGCGGTCCTTCGGTGGGTGCCCTGAGCCTTTCGCAATTGCATCTTTGCCATATCTTATTTTTGGGGCCTCTCCTAGATCCCACGGACTACAACGATATCGAGGGTGGATTCGGATTGGCCAGAATGGACTTTGACGATCGCTCCCTGCTCCATCGAATGCTCGGCGAGAGCGCCGTCCAGCTGATGAAGACTCGGCGTCGCCGGTTTATCGGTGTCTCCGACGAGTGCTGCCTGAAGTCGTGCTCCATAGGAGAGCTCCTCAACTACTGTGCCAAGCCACCTGGGCAGTATGACAACTAATGGAGGACAGCTGATGATATCTGGCAGCTAATGAATAGTACTGAATAGCCTGGGATAATTCGAGTCGCTTCGCTGTAACCCCTTTGCATATAAATCGGCGTATATAGATATATATATATATATATATAGAAATATGTATATTTTAATTATTTATTATAGGAAATTGAAGGAGGCAGGATTGATAGCATGTATGTTTGTGTGTATTACCTATAGGGCCATGAATATTCCACCACTCTATAAATTATTAAATAAATTATCCATTCAAACTGCTGCAGATTGGGCTACACAATAATTTCCCGCTCTCTTTTATTGCATTAAATTATTTATTAACCATTTTAGCGACGAATATTTATGCTAAAATTGCAAATATTGATTTTCCGAAATTCTTAATTCGAAATTAAACAGGTTCTTGAAGAAGGGGAACGGATTTTTTAGAGCTATTGCTTGTTCGAAATGCAATAGATTTATATCCAATGTAGGTTTGTACTGAGTCGTCTAATATTCTGAGCTGAAGAATATGCATCTTTTGGTCCGCAGAATTCCAGAATCATGGAGTCAGGGGTGATTATTTGCCACACAAAATATTTATACTCATTCTGCACATCAAAATGTACGAATATCTTTCAATATTGTCCCGAAACCTCAATAAGAAATAGGACTTGGATAAAAGTACCACAGAATCTCAGGAATCTCAGTATATATATATATATCTCTATTACGAACTTCCGTACATAGAAGTTTGCTATATAAAGAATTTATTTCCGGAACACTGCATTTTCGTTCCTTTTAACGAATTTTTGTGTTCCTTATAGCAAACATTTCTCCATTACGAATTTTTTCCACGCCCGTAACTCGAGCTCTCACACGCTTTCGATCTCCCTATAACGAATTTATTTTCCAATTATTTTGATTGTGGTTTCCGACCAAAACAAACGTAAAAATGTATTCGGGGAAATCTCGAACTATAAATGTGTGCTTGTGTGCTTGAACACTACAATTTCGCTCAATTTTCAGGAATAAGGAATTTTTTTTGGATTGGATTGGATTTTTGAAATAAATCTAACGAGGGGGAACGTTGTGAGCCGCGGCAAAGGACGCGGCTCTACTTTATACCCGGTATTCAGTCAGTATATGTATGTGTGAGCCTTCGATCTATGTAATTTATTATATTTTCGCTAAAGGGAAAAATTGAATTCAAGACGGGGTCGCGTGTGAGAGAGAGCGAGAGGGAACGTTGCCTTTTGAAATGGTTTTCTTCATTGTTTCTATAATAATGATCCGATTTAATCGGGATTCCACACTCTGATAGATGGGACCTTTTTTTATGATTTTGCGTTTTCTCGTATCTTCAGAATTGTGCAAGCCACAGATTTGCGTGCTTTGTGTGGGCGGAAGGGGGCGGGGAGAAATTTGGAAATATACTTGTAATAGTGTGATGTGACAGGAGCCTGGATACAAAATTTGGTTACTCTAGGTTATATAGTCTCAGAGATCTAGGCGCTAATGAAGACGGACAGACAGACATGGCTATATCGACTCGGCTATTGATGCTTTATGGGGTCGCAAACGCTTCCACTATCACCACAAATCTAATACTATACCCCTATACTCTTCGAGTAGCGGGTAAGTGTTTTCGGGGAAGTCCCGAAATACTTATAAATGCTTCCCAAACAGTATTTGAAACCAAAACAAACTTGAAAGCAATTTCTTTGTACTTTTTTTTGGTAGCCTTGAGAATCGCAATGTGGAAGTTCGACTGTACTGGCTGTACTACATATATACAGGGTATATGTAAAGATATACAATACCATCGGAAACTCGCAAAAAGTAAATGTTATTTGGCGTAACTTCTCTGGAATCCTGAGAAGCCTTTGCTGTAGGCGTGACTCCTATGAATCCTCTATTCCTTCCCCACGCTTATGCAACATAAATATGTTGTGGTAATGCCCAAAGCAGGATATATATTCTATCTATATTTTTCGATCGTTTATAATAGTTAACATGCAACAAGCCAAAAAGAAAACATCATTCGTAATACTCGTACTATGTGTATAGGTAGTATATGCACAAGGCACATGGAGAAACAGGGCCGGGGGGTGGGTGTGTTCGGTGCTGGATCGGTGGTGCTGGGGAGTCTCTAGTAATTGGGGATGGAGCAGTACTCCGCTAGAACGGTGATGTCGCACGGCTTGCGGCAGCATCTATCGGCGATGCCCTGGCGAGTGCGACGGCGCACGGCGGTCAGGGAGCTCAGTGCCTCCTCTCCGCCGTAAAAGCGGCCACCGAAGAGCGGATAGGGCACCACATCGGAGACAGTTCCCTCCTTGTCCTCCACGTACTGGATGGGATCGAGCGGATCCAGCTCGGTGGCGGCGGCTACAACAAATCACAATTGGGATCAGAAGGGGTTTTTGGGAAGAGGGAAGAGTGAAGCGAGGCGAGGTGAGGCGTCGCCTAATGCTGCACTTACGCATGCCTCGCTTGTGGGGAAGGACACTGTTGAACTCCTTGCACACCATGGACAGCATCTCGTTCAGTTTGTAGCTGCACAGGACATGGCTGCTCGGGTCCCGCATGTACATGTTGCTGTCCGCGACGACACAGGACAGGCTCACAGCCAGGAGCACCAGGACCAGGGATACCGACACTATCTTGCTCATGGTTATGGCTGGGCTGGGCTGGGCTGGGCTGAGAGTGGTAGTGGTAGTGGCTGTGGCTGTGGATTTGGCTTTGCGGATGCTTTATGAACTGCCGGATTATGGTGGTTCTGCCTGTCTCCTGTTGTGGCCTCAATCGAGCTGTGGCTGAGCCGTAACTGTTGCTGGTCCTCTGGCTGGAGCCGGCTTATATACACATCTCGAATTGGGTCTGGGTCTGGGTCTGGGTTAGGGTCTAGGTCCATGAAGTGAAAGCGTATTCATATTCATATTCACATGGAGTGTCATTTTGTGTTAAGGACAAGTCGAGTGCATTTTGGGGGCGGGGCTGCCGCCTCCATTGCTTAACTCGTTCAATGTCAACGCTGACTTATGCAAATGCTTATTGGGACATTTGTGGGCGTATGGAGAAGGTGTGGGGCTCCTGTCAGCCAATTAAACAATTTATGTATAAACAGCGAGGCCGTGTTAAGCCTTTTGCCCTGCATTTATGAATACCAAATGAGGGAAAGCCACCCGCTACAACCCACTACAGCCCCCTTAAGACCCCAACACCAATCCCCTTGTTCTTCTCGTACTTACCGATGCGAGCCTGGCCCATTGGCAGCCAGGAGAGGCCGAGGCTGAGGCAGAAGCAGGCCAGGAGCAGGCTCAACTTGGTCATCATTTTGGCTTTGAAATATTGCTCCTCCTTGTTCTGGGGGAACTTTTCCTCTTCCTTCCTTTGCTTTGCCTCTGCTGGTTCCTGTTCCCGCTGCTGTTTCAATGCTGTTTCTTGGACAAATTCTTTTTGGCACAGTCTACTTTTATTCATTAGTCAAAGTTTGTGCTGCATAAATAAGTGATTACGAATCGGATTATGAATGTACTATATAAAGAGCTATATGTATATGTATATGTATATGTCTGTGCATGTGCATGTCTGTATGGGAGTGTGCCTGGGCGTTGATTGGGTGCTGGGTGGGTGGTGCTTCATTTGGGTAGGCAGTAGGAGGCCAGCTCCTCGTAGCGGCAAGAGTAGACGCAGCACTCGTCATAGATGCCACCCGATGACCGCTGTCTTCTATGTCGTCGCGTCTGGAGCAGCACCTGGGCACCGTAGAGGCTGGACAGCAGAGGACTCAACGCATACTCGGGGGCATCCACTGGGGAGCTCCTTTTCTGCGGCAGTGTGTTGTAGCCGTGGGCACAGACCACGTCCATGGCGTCGGACAGGGCCTGGCCGCACAGCTTGTGGCTGCCCTGCTGCAGCTGATGGACATGGCCCTGGACGGCGGCCAGGAAGATCAGCATGAGGAGCGGCCAGCGCCAGCGCCGCCTGGTCACCTGTACGGCCCTTGCTGCACTTATGTCCTTGTGTCCTATCGACATCCTGTGGCTGAGTCTGTTTTGGCTGCTTGAAGGCATTGCAACAGCTATTTATACGCCGAAAACTGCCTCAAATCTTACGGCAGTTCAATGCACTTTTGGGGCACTTCTTCGTCAACCTGTCCCTGTCCATGTCCCTGTCCTGTATCCTGCATCCTCAAACCCTCTTGAAAACAACTCAAACCCTCTGTTTTCACGCGTTACTTTCCACTTAAGGGGCTGTGACTGCTGTCGCCGGCGATTACTGTTACCCGACAGTGTGGCAGCCTCATTAGCATTTAGCTAGTGGGCGCCCCTGCTCCCTGGCCAGGTGGAAAGTATGCTTCACTAAGTTTAAGTGTGGGGCAGGCAGGCAGCCAGCAGCCAGCAGCCAGCAGCTAAGCAGAGGCAGAGGCCGAGGCCGAGTGGCACACTCTGCGCTACAGTGTGCGAAATCGCTTCGATCTGATGGCCTGGCCACATCGCAACACAACAGTTGGTTGCCAGCGTTGCCGCAATCGGTTGCACACTCGAGACTCGAGACGACACTGCGAACCCCCACACTTGACGCAGAGAGAGAGAGAGGAATAATACAGTACAGAATAATCGTGCAATAACTTCAGAATATATACATATACATATATATAGAAAAATGGTGCTCGATATCAAGATGTGCCGCTTCGACAATGTGCCCTGGGGCTTCCGACTGGTGGGCGGCGCGGACTACGATTATCCCCTAACGGTTGTTAAGGTTAGGCCCGACGATCGGTACCCGATCCGGATCGGATCGGATCGAATCGAATCGGAATCCCTGTCTCCTCTCACCTGTTACCCCCTACCCGCTACCCGCTACCCCCTACCCCCGCCACACCTGTGAGGTGTGGTGTCTGTGTTTCTGTCACATTTGTTTACGGCTTGGAAATATACATAATTCGGTTTGTGTTCGGCTGCATCGCTTCGAAATTAATTTGGCTTTTTCCGCAATGTTTTTTTTCTAGTTCAATTACGTAACGATGTGCGTGAGTTTTCACGTTGTTGTGTCGGTGTGTGGGTGTGTGTGCGTGCTAGTGTGCGTGCTAGTGTGCGTGCTAGTGTGTGTGCTAGTGTGTGAATTTGCCGAATTGGCAAATTAGTTAATTAAAGTAATTCCTAGCAGACACGCTCTTTTGTTTATCTAATCGACAGACAGACAGACAGACAGCCGGAAAGGGCCGCCCGTGCCATGCATTTGCCTGCTAATGAGCCGCATAATAGCAATAGCGTCCGCGACATACATAAACTTATTCAAAATTGTAATTTTTGTTTTAGTTGCAGTCACAGTGGCAGTGGCTGTGGCAGAGCCAGTGGCTGTTGCAGTTGCAGTTGCATTTTGCATTTTGCAGCGATTCAGTGTCTGTTTCAGTTTCAGTTTCGGGTTCGGTTCTGTTCTGCTCTGTTTCGGTTACGGTTTGTTGGATGTGCATACTCGTAAATTGCATTTTACATTTAGCATTTCCCCCAATTTCGCATTGCATCGCATCGCATCGGATTTTGCAGTTACATTGTGTGTTGACAACAACAATGCAACAATTAAGTATCAGCGTAAATCCGCGACAAATGCAATTTTTAATTGGCAAACTGTAATACACACACGCACACACACAGAGAGAGGGAGGGACAGAGAGAGAGAGAGCGTCACTTGAAATGAACCCAAATTTGAGTATGAGTGCAAATGCGAGGGCCGTTTGAGTGGAAGCTTTAAAGCAGTGTTTGTTTTATGGCGCTTATCTTTTGCCCCTCTCTCTCTCTCTCTCTGTAACTCTACAACTCTCTCTCATCAATAGACTCTTGAATGAACCTGGAAAAGGTTAACATATTTACATATGTACATAAAATGAGGAATATTAACCATCCTTTGATGGATTCACACAAATGCAACAATCGAAAGTTTGGCTAATGCACCACTCCATATATTGGGCTTAACTTTAAGGCCCCGCGCACACTGTAGCGGAAAGCGGAGCAGATAGTTTATTTTTCAGCTCCGCGAAAACAAACACACTGCACCGGTGCATTGCTGACTGAGCTGAACTGAAAGCTGAAAATGCTCCCTGAATACAGCTCAGCTTTGTTTGATCAATCACGCGTGTTTGTTTTTTCATCAAGCTGATTGCTGATATTTACCATCAATGTTATCTTTCAATGCGATATAGTGGTCCGATTTTCACCAAATTTTGGTTTGTTATGTACAAACATGTAATTACACAAATGGGAACTTTTGGGTTGAATATTTAAAAAAACAAAGAAGTTTTTCATAGAACAAAAACTTTATATAGATATAGATATCCGGTCTGTCGCATTCTAACAAGTGATTGACAAAGTCATAAAATATAGCTATATGAAACATTTTGTTGAGATAGCTATTAAACTGAAATAATAGTTTAGTAGAAACAGACGGACGCATTGCTATTAGTTCATCTTACAGCTCAGCCGGCAGGGCTGATTCTGTTTAAAAAAAGCTGATAGCTTTCAGCTCGGTTTTCAACTCCGTTGTCCCCGCAACCATGATTAAATTATACAATGCGGTCTGCCCCCGCCATGCGCTCTGTTTCGGGTCTTATTTTGCTCATTAGCAGCAAGCTTCGTTGTGATTGCATGTGTGTGAGTGATGAATTGGATGTGCGTTAAGCTTAAGAGTATGAAAAAGACTCGAAAGAGAGTTAGCAGATCACCTGGCATAATTTCATCATGAGTGCAATCACCCGAAGCGGGGGCGAAAGATTAAAGAGCGAGGGCATAGTTTAAATTCTCCATCTTTTTCACCTTCTATCTGACTTCTTCTCTCTCAGAAGCTGGTCTTCGCTCTCTCCATTTAATAAGAGTACGGGAATGAATTCGTCAACTTCTTTAAATACACCTTGACGTAGGCGTGCTTGCTTTGCGCATTTACAGTTGGAAATTCTCTTTGCAATAAAAACAAAAACGCACTCTCAGCCCTTGTCTTCAATCTTCTTCAATCTTCATCTTACGTAAACACATACAAACATATGTCTGTTATTCTTTATCTTCCCCATCCCCCCGTCACTCTTCAAGGTGTTCTATAAATACACGTAAGCCAGCTTTCAGTGCGGTTTAGGTTTCTGCGTACCTTTGTTGGTATGTATGTATGTATGTATGTAGAAATTTACTACGCAATTGCAAAACGCATAACGGAGACTTTTAAACGTAAGCACTGCCAGGGGCTTCTGTTGCGCTTTCCTCGCTTTCTTTCCACGTCGATTTTCTTGCACTCCTTGCATTGACGTTGCTAGGTCCTCGAGATGGCAGCCTCGAATGTCGCAGCGACAGAAGAATTAAAAGTAGGAACGATGCTGGCAAACAACGGAATCAAAATCCTCAAAGCAAATATGGCAAAGGAGAAGCTTTATAAAAGAGCAATAGGGAAATGGTAAACATCTGTAGCATGAATGAAAAATGTTTTGCATATTCAACTATTCAATATGTACTTTAAGAAACCTACATACATACATATGTAGGTACATATGTATCTATTTATTTTGTGCCCTTGAAGATTTACACATCGCCTCTTAGTTTCTCTTCAAGCAGCCCTCGTCACAGTGTCATACGCTTTTCCCCTCTCTTCTGCCCGCTCTCTTTACTCACTCGCGATTAGGCATTGTTTCTTCTCCTCTTGCGTGACTGTTCTGGGGGAGGGGTTTGAGGGGTCTGGGGGCTCTGGGGGCTCTGGGGGTCTGGGTCTTCTGCTCTTTGTTTTGCTGACATTTGGCGCGCGCTTTATTTTTATGCACTTAGCACGCGACGCCACACCCGACGACAGCTAATAGAAATCCCCCATTATCGCATCTATTGTGCGAGTATCTCGCACCCCTTCCCTCGCTTTTGTAACCGTATTTCGTGTCTGTGTGCGTACATATCTAAAGCCACATCTATCCCTCTGCGTATACATGAACATATACATACATATGTATGTATATGTATATGTATTGGTGCGATAGGTGACCGAGGGGAGCATTGCCGATGAGGCTGGACTGCGGGTGGAGGACATCATTGTGCGCATCAATGACACCGCTGCCATGCCACTCACCCATGACGAGGCCCACCGCCTCATAATGAACAGTGGCAGCGTCTTCTACTTTGGCGTCTACCGGTGAGCATCCTCCTCCTGCCGGGAGCATCCTCCTTGGGGACCATAACCATTTATCAAAACTCTTCTTTTCTTTTTTTTTTTGGGAATATTCCGTCTTGTTGCAGCGAGTTCGAGGAGGATGTGTACGAGTGCCCCAAGCGGTTTCCCACCAGCGAGAGTTCGTTGACCAAGTCCCCTACTCCGACTGCGACTCCGACCCCACCGCTGTCGCTGTCGCTGTCTCCGACTCCGTCGCTGCTCCGGCTAGCGGAAGCCGCAAATGCTCGCACTCCGGAACTCCGGTCGCAGCCCCCCGTCCGCCCTGTGGCTGAAGAACGTCGCCAAGCCATGTCGGAAGTGCATTCGGAAGACAATCGCGAGGATGGAGGAGCCCAAGCCCAAGCCGGAGCCGGAGCCCCAGCCGGAGCCGGAGCCCTGGCAGAAGAAGCACCCAACGACGGGCGGCTGTATTTGCCCGAATTACCCGATCGTCCGTGCTCTGCGCTGTCTGAGCGGGCGGAAATTAAGCTGGTGGAGGAGGAAATTGCCGCCGTGCTGTCCGGCGAGACGGAGGTTCTCAAGGAGCACAGTGTCCTGGGGTGCGTTCCGTAACACATTACACATAACATCACATATAACACACAACATAGAACACACAACAGCAATCCCCACTCCGTGGAGTGGCTGGGACGAGTGGGCGAGAGTGGACTTTAACCAGTGCTTTCTATATGATAGCGTCAATTTCTACAGGCTCTTCCCGAAGCCGGGCGTCTGCATGGCCAGCGATGTGCTGCGCTCCCTCAACGAGGAGGTGACCAAGACGAAGCTGGAGAAGGACAAGGAGAACCGCAAGTGGTCCACCTTCCTGCAGCGGCCCGACCGCCCAGTGCCCAAGAGCAAGCAGCAGCTGGAGGCCGAGCGTCGGGCGGCCAACGCCTACAAGGTGAAGATTGTCAAGTCCGCGCCACGCGGCACCTCTCCCATGGTGAGTGTGTGCATCCTCCTGCACGTCTCTGTCTCTGTCTCCGTCTCTGTCTCCGTCTCTGTGTCTGTGACTGTCGCTCTGCTTGTGTTTGTGGATCAGAGGTTAATTTTCTTCATGTGACAGCCGGAAACTAAGCCGGCGCCAAAGGAAGCGACGCCTCCGGCGCCAGAGCCAGAGCCGGAGCCAGGCAATGAGGAGGAGCCACCCAAAGAGGAGGAGAAGGAGGAGGAGCCGCTGCCCACCGACAGCGAAGTGCCGAATTTGGAACAGTTGCCAGGTGGCGAGTCGCAGGAGCGCGAGGAGGAGCAGCAGGAGAAGGCCGATGCCCCAAAGGAGGTGTCCGACGGCCCAACCGAAGTGCAAGCCCCGCCTGCGGCTGGCGCTGAGTCCACTGAGCCGGGCTCCCCTTCTGGTGGCGGTGGTGGTGGTGCTGCTGAAGCTGAAGCTGAAACTGCATCGCCTGCCCCTGCCCCTGCCCCAGCCCCAGCCACCCCACCCAAAACCGAGGAGGAACAGGCGCTGGAGCGGCAGCTGGCCGATGTGCAGAAGCAGTTAGCCGCACTCTCCACCTTGCCCTCGACCATACAGTCGACGCTGGACGCGGTGACCAAGCAGTTGGCCGACCTGCTGCCCACATTCAAGCTCCAGCAGCAGCAGCCGCCGCAGTCCATGCCACAAATCGATGAGGGCCTGGGCGAGGAGGGCGAGGCCGACGGAGATGGTAAGCCCGGATCCCAAACGGCCGCAGGCGAAATGGAGGATGCAGGTGCAAAAAACTATGGCCCCGGTCGACAGTAATTAAATTTTTCTAATGGCGCACTTTGCGTATATCCTATCCTTTCTCCCTTCGGTTAAACCCGTAACCGGCATCCCGCATCCCGCATCCCGCATCCTGGATACTGGATACTGGATACTGTTGGACTCTGAATCACTTGCACCACCATGCCACCATGCCACCGTGCCACCATGCCACCGTAGGCAAAGCCATATCCATATCTGGGGCCGACAAGCCACTGGGGCCATGTGAAAATAATGAGGATAGATGCGATGCCAATGACCTGGAAGTGGCGGAAATTTCGCGCTCAACTGACGACAATCGCCAGGCGGACCAGAAGGCCGGAAAAACTCAGGAAAAGGAACAGGAGCAGGAGCTCAGCGAGGAGCAGAGCTTCAAGAAGCAGAAGGTGAGTGCCTGGTATGGGGTGGGGTGTATATGGTATGGTGTATGGGGTATGGGGTATGGGGGAACAACGGATGCAAGGACATGGCCTTGGAGCCATGGGGAAGAAATCCCTGGCAGGACAGTTAATGTAATTAGTCTGTCATGAGTGCTGGAGTCCGTCGTCCGTCGTCCAGCGTCCAGCGTCCGAGTCCGAGCAGCCTTTAATAACATTAGTGCCCCTCGGTGTGGTCTGGTCTGTCCGTTGCGTTGCTCTACCTGGGATTCAGATTCCTCCACAGGCTACTGGCGACTGGCTTTAGCTGTTGTGGGAGAGATGTGGCAGATGCGGGGTGGTATATCATTGCTTGCCTTATGGAAATGCTAAGGAAATGTGTATTCAAGCTGGAAATGCAGAGCAACGGGAGCTTCATTAATTTAGAGTGTAAATCAAGGAGGAATTAGTAATCAAATACTAAGAAGAAGCACAGGAAGTGTGCAAAGAAAGAGAGAAGGACTGCGGAGGACATTCAGCATTCAATAAATGTTTGATTTATTATAGAAAGGAGTGCTTCGATTTAAGGAGGATCTCCCATAGCAGAACCCATAGCCATAGGTATATCTCTCTGTTCTGCTCTATAGGTATCCCCGCATTCGGTCTAATTCCGAAGTTATCCTTAAGCTGAGGAGATGCTTTAACCTGTCCAGCTGTAGACAGCTGGAATTTCTCTTGGTTTCCATTTCCTTTTCCGCAAAAACCAAAAGAAAAGAAAAACCCCCACCCGCAACCCAGCAACCCCCCAACCCAGCAACCACTCCCGCGTGCCACAAATTAACTAAAATGCCATTTGGTTTTTGTCTTTTTCTACTTGCAGCATAATGTGCGCTTCCAAACGTAGTTAGTTAGCTTTAATTGAGTTTAAATTTTGATAAATTGCCCAGCAGCAAGTTCTATTTGTGCCCAAGATGGTTCTCTAGTTGAATAAACTCGCCCTCGGGGCGCCACCCATTGGCAGTTGCTCGACCATTTGCCCAGCCCCAGCCCCAACCCCAACGCATCCCCAACCCCAACCCCAACCCCAGTCGCAGTGGCAGTGGCAGGAGAAAAATGCAGAAACCAAAAGACAATTAGTAGGCACCAAGTGGAAACCACTTCAACTTTGTTTTCTCTCTACCCCTTTCTCTTTTCTCTTCTCTCTCTACTTTCTCTTCCCCCCTCCCCCCCCCACCCTCACCTCCACCTTCCCCTCTGCAAAATCTCTTCTCCATGCTCCATCACTCGTATACGTGTATACGTGTATGGGTGAATGGGTCCCCCCCCCACCCCAACCACCTCTATGGCTCTATGGTGTGTGTGCTATTGCGATTGTGGGCGATGACATGGTCATGGCCAGAAACACGATGTCATTGAGGAGCTCGAGGAGCATTTGGTGCGCAAAAACAATCCCAGGCGGTCGAAGCGGGCCTTTGGGCCCCTGGTCCCATCATCGGAGCGGCCATTGGTGCTGCCCGGCGGACGGCGCTGGTATCGTCCGAAGGATGCCTACAACGATGAATTCATAGCCGAGACACTGAGCGCCCAGGCGGAACTCATCACGGGCAGCACTCTCGGGTGGGTACAAGAGTCCTCCAGCCCTCCTTCACTCTTCATCACACTCCAATCCCTCCTCTCATACTAGAAGCCGGATTGTTTGACCAGGCTTTATCCACACACACACACACACACACACACACACACGCACACAGGCTTACAGAGGCTCACACAGAAACAGACGTAGAAATACGTAGACATGGCATAACCAGGCCAAAAGCTCATCTCTGGCACTCATCTTCTTCACTTTTTCCATGGCTCATGTTCGCTTCACATCGTCCACATCGTCCATCGTCCATTGCCCGAATGCTGCACCATAAATTTGCGCATTAGCAGCTGTCCCTACGAGAGCCCTCTGCTGGGCTACGACTCCAGGTACTGGGCACCCCAATCACAAGAGCCCTTAGATGCACTTTCATTACCATTATCGTTGGCATTATCATTACCATATCCCGTGCCCCATGTCCCACATCCCACATCCCATGTCCCACATCCCCATGTCCATCTCTATCTCCATCTCAATCCCCTCGCCCCATTCTCAGGCTGATTCCCATTGTGGGAGCCGTCTGTCATATGGCCTGAAGTTGATTTGACTTTTCCTCCTTTGAGTTTCGTTTTTGGGATGCTTTCTTTATGCATGCTGCACTTTTGCCTTTTGGCCCTCTCACTCTCTCACTCTCTCTAGCTATCTCTATCTATATCTACCCCCTCCTTTGACTCTGTCTTTGTCTTTGTCATTGTTACTGTAGCCGTCTCTGTCTCTGTCTCTCTCTCTCTCTCTCTCTTTCGGCTCTCATTGTAGATTGCATTTTGGAATCGTTTGTTCAATGGCGAGCATATAACACGCCAGCGCTTCAGGTAAGTTTTCCGCTGCGTTGCGGGAATCCTTCCACGACTCTTTAATGAGGCTAACAACTTCTCCATTCCTCCGGTATGCTGTATGCTGTATGCTCTATGCTCCATGCTGTATGTGCTCTGTGCTCTGTGTGTCTTTGCCCGCCCTTGTCTTGTTCTTAACCATTTTTTGGGGGGGGAAAACGATTCGCTCATGGTCCTGGTCCATCCTGTGCTGCTGCTGCTGCTGCACTCACGTCCTCAGGGAGCTGCAGGGTCTCAGCCTGACCATGCAAAAGTAAGTTGTCACATTGGAAGTTTTCTTATGTTATTTCGCTCTGGTTCATTGCATGCATGCGTGGCTCCATTGGGAGCTGGACTGTCCCACTTTACCCACTTTACCCACAACCTCGACTTTGCACCCACTTTGCCCTCGACCCTGCCCACTGCCCACTGCTTAAGCTGAATTCCAATTTAATAGTGGCACTCGTCTCTTGGCCATTCGCAGGGTCAACTTCATGAAGTACCAGAAGCCGGAGCGCAAAATCGATCTGAATCGCAGCGAGGTGTACAAGTATCTCAATCCGCATCTGGATCGGGCGCCCGTGCGTGGCATCGAAGTGCGTGCCCCTCTGGTGGCCGCCGAGTCCGACATACGCCAGTCGCTGCAGTCATAGGAACGGACTGTTATCTATCTATCTATCCATCTATTTATCTATCTATCTCCCTGAGTCTATCTCCCCAATGCCCACTTATGTAGCGGTACGATTTATCTTCGCCTCGCCCCTCAGCACAGCCCCTGCCACACTCGATTATCGCATAAGAAGCTCAACTCAAATATAACTATCAATATGCTAACAGAAACCGAGTTTGTCAGATGAGGGGGGGTGGTGAGGGTGGTGCAGCTGCAGCTGCAGTTGGAGCTGCTGCTGGAGGTCCTTTGTGGTGCAGCAGAAGCCCTATGACTGACTATAGAGCAAGGGGATTGATGGGGGTTTGGGCGGTTGTGGGAGGGGGTGCTCTAATGCGATATTACATAATTTGTGTGCAACAAGGCGTATGTGTAATGTGTCGCTGTCGGGAGTCGTGCATGGCATGGCATGGCATGGCATGGCATATCCTCCTTCAGGCGCCCGGGCTGTTGCAATTTTCTTTTGCATAAACACGCGACGCCAACTGCTCGGCATCTGTACGAAAATACATACATACATACATACATACATATGTGTACACATGTTTGTTTGTGTGTAAATTGGGATTATGTGTGTGTGGATATGTATGGATAGGATATCATGTAGATGTGTGTATATTCGTCATGATTGTGTGGGTGACAAACTCTTGGAATTTGCATTTATTAAGGCAAATGAATTGGGTTGTAACAAAAAAGCAAATGGCAAGGCAAAACGGCAACAGCACAATAAACCCGTCTTTAGTTATGACACAAACAGCCATCCCATCCATATACTGGCTGGGACTGGGGCTGAGACTGGGACTAGGGCTGGGGCTGGGGATACGGGATGTACGGACATCCTTCTGTATGGATGGGATGGTAATGGCTATGCCAATGGCCGGGATTTGGGGATATGGGGATATGGGGATGGGCTGGAACGCACTGACAAATCAAAATTGTTGTCACGTTATAATGGAACCCGGAACGGGTGAGCAATGTGCACATTTCACTTGTCCACCGAAAAAAACACAGAATGATGAGACATTTTTTTTTGTATATTTTGTCTTGTTTCTTGTTGCTTTTTTTTGGTTCTTTTTTGGCAGAGGATTTCCCACTTGAATTTCGTCGTCGTCGTCGTCGTCAGGCCAACGGGCAATAAAAACGCGCCAACTACGTGTACGAGTACTCGTCAAACGCACGACTTTACGGGGTTTCGAGACAACAGCATCACCGCATCAACGGGCATGTGACGGTTCGGAGCCACGGCGACGACTGGAGCGATGCTGCTGGCGTCTCGTCTTCGACTGTCACAACTGTCCGGACGCTGGCATGTTGGCCCAGCATACTATCATTGCATTCGCCACAAGGATACGCTGCGCTTATGCTGTGCCGCTGCCGGAATGCTCGTGAATTCCACTCGAGTTGGGTTTCGGGTTTTGGGACAGCTTTCGAGTGGCAAGCGCGGCAGCTTTCGGCGAAGCGAAGGGAACTTTGAGCGAAATGTTCAGCAGCATTCCGCTGTGCGGCAGTGAAAGTCGCTCCGGGTGGGTGGCGGCGCACGTCGTTCCCGGTTGGGGCAGGGCAGGGCTACGTCAGGGTAGGACGGGACAGGACAGGACAGGGCCAGATAGGTGAAATGCCGGAATGTCGAAAATGAAATTAAGATTTGTGCGCCGCCGAGCTGCAACTTGTTGTTGGCACAAAAGTTTCTGGCCCTCTACTCATTTGTATGCTTAATTGCTAAGCCCCGTTCACACTGAACTGAGCTTAACGCTTTGAAGTCGACTAATGCGATGCGAGTCATTTGGAAAAAGGTTTCGGAAGGTCTAAGCTCCAGCAAGGGCTCTTCATTTCATGAAAATGTACTTCAATTTGTAGTCATTTGGAAAACAGTAAAGGATTCGACGGCTACGCATTGCTGTGTGCCTTAAAGCTGTAGTAGTTTTGTTTTCTTTTGATTTGAGCAATAGCTGGGCCAATAAGTTGTTTAATTTGTATGGGAATTAATACGGGAATTTTTATTGAAATTGATAATTGATAACATGGGCCGATCTAACCCTATTTGCCCTAGATATAGCTATTTAAAGTCTGCCGGAAAATATTATATTTCGGTACGAAATGTGTTGCATACTTTCAGGCTGTACCATACATTATTCAATTGCTGCCATTTCTTTTAGCTAGATCTCCGTTATTAATCGTTCAATTTGATCGGCTGTGACCAGGGAAAGTACGAATAAATGAAAGATTGCGGGCTGCACAGTTGTTGGACCTGCAGCTTGCGAAATGTTCTCTAATCTTGAGAGTATTCGCCTGAAGCTCAGTGTTTTTCCTTCAGAATAATTCGACTTTATTCTTAGTTCCATTCCGAATGTAATGGCAATCCCAGCAGCTAATAAAACACAACAGAACTGATTGATTTTTGTGGCTTTTATTTGAATTTGAATAAACAATACTAGACAACAACTACTTAACAGTAAGTACACGTATAAGTACACACTTCCGAGTTACATAAAAATAGTTTTTAGTTTTAGATTAAGGACTTTCAAACGAATATTCCTTGAAACGAACTACATATATGTATATATATATATATAGTATAGTATTGTATAGTATAGTATAGTATAGTATAGTATATGCATGTAGTATATAGCATAGAGTCATGCTGTGTGTTTGTGTGTTTTTTCTTGATTACAAACACTAAGAAGGCAAAACTTACAGCGGCTTGGTCGCAACGGAGCATCAACCACTTTAGAAGTGTGCGCTAGACGAAGGACATACAACGAATTTGTTATAAACAAATTGTCTCTCTTTTTGTTTAGAATTAGGGTACAGTTAGGGTAGAGTTTATGTTTTTCTTTTTGTTTTGTTTTCGTTTTGTTTTTGTTTTGTTTTGTTTTTTGTGTGTGTTTGACACTAATTATCACTACATCAGTTTGAAGCTAAAGAGTTGATAAGTTTCCTTTAGGTTTTTCCCCAAAAAACAATCATCCGACTTTCCCACCGATCGATTCCATTCCCATCGATTTCCGACAGTTTGTAGGTAGATGCAAACGCAATTATTGCTAATAATACATGCGATAATCCAGCTAAATAAATTATTTCTCTTTTGTTTGTGATGCTAATTTGTGTCCGTTCCCCCCACCCCTCAAAAGGCGTGGCAGCTCTTTCTGCGGGGGGGGCTACAGGAGTCCCGAGTAGTATTTGAAGTATTTCGTTGCCGCGGCCAAAGGAGCAAAGGAGTAAGCCCTCAAAAATATGCCCTATCAATATTATAGATTTGTTTCTCGATTCCTGCTACAATTAAGGTACAACATTTCTGCGATGGATATTCTCTTACCCGGCATCAACCATTTACAATCACAAAATCACCCCATTAATATGGTTATTCATATCGTTGGCAAGGGGGGGGTGGTGGGATTGTTTCAATTGTGTGTGTGTGTGTGTGTGTGTGGGTGTGGGTGTGGGTGTGTTTTGTGTCTCTAAATACTAATTGCAGGTAGTTCGTTATCGCATTTACATATACCACGAATTATGCTGTTTGTATTGTTGTTGATTTTCCTATTTGAGTGTGTCTGTGTGTGTCTGTGTGTGTGTTTTTTGGGGCTTTAATACTTTCAATCTAATATTCACTAATTAAGTTTCTTTGTGTGCCTTCATGGAGGCCCAGAGGAGAGGTCCATCTAGGCTGGTATTGTGGCTTGTTCGTAAAAATCGGGCTCATCCTCGTCGTTCTTTGCCTCTTGGCCGTCCAACTGTAGGCGAAAAAAAGCGAGAACATCAAAAATAAATGTCATCGAAGCGAGTAGAACTCTTCGCATACCGCCTGCAGTTCCTCTGGCTTGTAGAGGGCCCCCAAACGCTGGCGTATGGGCACCATCATGATCAGGAAGAAGGGGAAGGCCAGCGAGAATCTCGAGGACTTGACCGTCCACAGCAGGACCAGGCACAGCACCTGGATGGTGGTGAACAGATGCAGCTTCCAGGGACGTACACGCTTCACATACGGTGTTGGGGGATAGTGCTTCACTGGCATGAAATACAATCGAATGCTGTGGATCGAAGGCATACAGATTAGAGGATGCTGTGGTCTGCTGCGGTCACTCGAAGACCTACCGTTCGAACAGCTGAACGCCACTCATGGAGGCCACACCCATGTACAGGAACACTCCGAAGAGCACGGCCATGGGGATGAGTCGCAAGAGCGGTGCCATCAGCACCGACAGACCGATCATGACGCACACAAAGAAGCCGGACAGACGCTGCTCCTTCACGTCAATGATCCTGGGCGAATCACCAGGAGCATGGGTGCTGCAATGCAAGGAAACAGTAAGTGAAATTCCAATAGATCGGATGGTGTCCTATGCAAACCCACCGTGACATGATCGTGACCGATGAGACGTGCGTCACGGAGCGTACAGTAGCTGCACAGTGCCAGGGCATGCCAAAGAGTCCGCAGAAGGTGTTGAGCAGGCACAGCAGGACGATGTCCCAGTGGAGGCCGGAGCCCTTCTTCAGGCCGCGCTCGGGCTTGTCCACAATCAGCTCCGATATCTGCGACTCCATGAAGATGAGGATGTAGACGAGCAGGGCGGGCACCACGCAGGCGAAGGGCACCCAGGTGGAGGTGGCATTGAAGCCGATGTACCAGCCGCGCAGCTGGGGAGCGCTGGGCGAGAGGCCCGCGGGCACCACCAGCTTCTCGGTGTAGACGGAGGGCACCAGATAATCGACCAGCACGAAAATGGCAATGGAGATGGGCACCCCGAAGTCGCCGAGGGCTCGGCGTGCATTGCGGCCCAGGAAGTGCGAGTTGCGGAAGAGCTTCAGGTAGTAGGCCACAACGAAGGTGGCCAGGGTGAGGATGGTGCAGAAGAGGGCGGTGTTTGGCTGATTGGTGGGCAGCTTCGAGATCCCCACTGGCGACGCTGTGCTCGTTGCATTCAGCAGAGTGGCGCTCATGTTGAAGTGCGTCCCGTTCTGGTTCTGGTCCTGGTCGGGGTCGTGGTCGTGGGCGACGAGCGTCGGCGGCGGCAGGTTGTAGTCTGCGAGCAGGGGGTTCTGCTGGTAGATCGAGACCAGCTTCATCATCGTCTCCACAATGTAGATGAGGGTGATCAGGGCCGAGAAGATCTCCTGGGTGAAGCGGGTGAGCAGGCGCACATAGACGCTGCCCTCGAAGGCCGACACGCAGAGGGCGATGATGATCAGCCAGATGCCGACGTAGACGCGCAGCGAGAGGAAATCGAAATCGTTCTGGGTGCAAAAGACCATCAGGGCCTCGTCGAACAGGAGCAGCGGTCCCGTGGTGCCGATTATCACCAGCGGCTGGCAGGAGAGACAATGAAAGACGATGCCCACGAAGGAGCACGAGATCAGTGTCTCCGAGATGCCGATCCAGCTCTTCGTCTTGTCCGACACCAAGCCGCCGAACGTGATGGCCGTGGAGAGGCAGGCAAAGTACATGAAGATGGTGGCCGCCAGGGTCTCCGTGTTGAGGCCGTCGAGGATGTCGCTCTTGTACATGGGCATGCGACGCTTCAGATCGTTCCGTAGGCCGCCCCACAGGCGGTGGGTCTTTTCCATGGGATTGGGCTTCTTCTTCTTGCGTCCATCGTCGTCGTCATCGTCGCCGCCGCCACCGCCGCCGCCCCCGTCGCCGCCATCGCCACCGGGTCCCATTCCGATGGCGCCCAGCGACTGCTTCTCGAGCAGGGCCTTCTCCTCGTCCTTGCCGATCTTGATCATTTCGCTGTCGCGCTTCACCTGCAGCGCCTTGATCTTGCGCGTCCGGATCCAGTCCTTCTTGGCCTTCAGCTCCTCGAACGGCAGCAGATCGTGGCGATCCCAGTTGCCGGGCGGCAGCACAATCGAATCGTCAAGGAACTCGTTGATGGCCGACAGCAGATCTTTGCGGTCGTCCGCCTTGTAGGCAATGGCATGGAAGTGCTCGTTGGCCATCAGCGTGGAGATGGAGCGACCCACCTCATGGTAGTCCAAGTCAAAGTTGCGCGGCCCCAGCAGCACGAACATGAATCTCACGGGCACCGGCACCTCCGTCAGCGTGGGCATCATGACACCCTCCGACAGGCGGACAAAGGCAATTGTCGGCTGATCCAGGAACTCAACGGCTCCCACCTGAAAGAGGTTAGGGTTGCGGATGAGAAGAAGCCATTTAAGGGATATATTGGGGGACATACCAGGACAGTGGTGGCCTCGGCTCCAGCTGGAATGCGCCTCAGGATAGTGTCATTCTGCAGCTTCTTGAGATCCTCCTGCGACGACGAGTACATGTCGTCCTTCATGTCGATCTTCAGCTCATTGCTGCGCTTGCTGCCTCCGATATCGGCGGCTGGCATTATCTTGATCTTCTTGTCATCGGCTCCCCCCGACAAGTTCTGTGAAGCATTCCCCGAAAATCAATCAGTATTGCTATTGGCATAGAAGATCTCTACTTGGGGGATTAACCAACAAAAGCCAAGCAGCACACAGCATGCGAAATATACGAGCGAAAGCAAACCAAAAAGCCACAAAGATCGATCGTGCATAAGAAGAAGCAGAGGAAATCATATCATATCATATCGTATCGTATCACAGGTATCTAGGCGAAATAGTTACGAAAAGCAGGATGCTAGCAGACTAGGGTACACGTACAAATAGACATCGTAATCGTAACAATCACAATTTTCACAATTGAGAACTTGCCAATCGTGGAGGTGGAGTAGAGTGGAGTGGAGTGGTGGAGGTGGAGAGCACACATTCAAAAAAACAGAGTGGTTCTAAAGGGGGGTGGCTGGGTGGCTAGGCGGCAAGGCTAGGCAAGGCCAGGCAAGGCTAGGCTAAAAAGAAACATGTCGAGCTCTCTAAGCGCATTACGCAGTGCGGCAATGGTGTCGCTCGCTTCGAAAACAGGAAATGAAATCGTAGGTCATTTTCATTGCAAATATAATATATAAATATATCTCAGCCCATAGTTGGAAGAGCTCTTCGCGATACTCTGAATTTTCCTCGCACTTGTCACGAGAGAAAGAGAGGGAAACCACAATCACATACCGCTCTTCCGCTGCCTCTGTCTCTCTCCCTCTGCACACTGCACGAGAAAGAGTGTGAGATCGACAGAGAGAGAGAGAGGGAATGAGCAAGTGCGCGGAAGGGGGTATTCATTCTTCATTCTGGCCACAATAATGATCCGATCTGATATTCGGCATTCGACAATCTGCTGGCTATGGCCATTTGCTAGGATTCTGCCTTTTGGGTGTTTTCGGATCTTCAAAATTTGCATGCCACCGATAGGGAGTCTGATTACAACATTTGGTTGATATAGATCTGGCAGTCTCTGAGATCTGGCCGCTCGGGCATAGCTCCATCGTCTCGGCTATTGATGCTGATCCAGATCAAGCATATATGTACATATATTCTTTTTGGGGGGGTCGGAAACGCTTCCTTCTGGATGTTACCCACTTATCCCTAAACTATTCCGAGTAGCGGATGTAAAAACTCAACCAGTTGTTGGAGGGAATATTGTGCTGCCTGAAGACACAAGTCCAGAGGGAAAGGATACATCCTACAAAGAGTCGAAGCAGAGACAAGTCCAAAGTGGCGGGAAGGATTGGTGGCATCTCTCACTGGGCGAGTGCTAGCGATGGAAGGACCATTCAACTATAGGAAACCTGTTCCAGCTAAATAAAACCCATTACATAGTCCCTGTCTTGAATCGATTTCATTTCCTGCTCACACGAGCAGAGCGGAGCAGAGCAGAGCAGAGCCACAGAGCCACAAGAAGGGGGAGAGTAGTTTCGGGAGTGGGTGGGAGGTCTGTAAGGGGTCTTTAAGGTCTCATTACACCCAGATAGGACATCGTCGAGTGTCGCCGGTGATCGATGGCCGAGGCAATGCTCACGGGCGAGCCCACATTGAGTGTCGTTGCCGCCGCTCCCGCTCCCGCTGCCGCTGCCGGAGGGGCACTGGAGGTGACGCATATGCTCCGCCTGGCCTTGGCCAGGTTACGTGTCTGCTGCTGCTGCTGGAGACTCTGCTGCTGGGCATCGGCGCCCATCCAGAGAAACTGTTGTGTGTGTGCGTGTGTGTGTGTGTTGTATGTTGTGCGGAAGGAGAGTGTTGCGTGTGTGTGTGTGTGTGTGTGGTTGTTGGCAGAACGAAATCAATAAACCACACAAGAAAGACACAAACGAAACAAAAATAAGAGTCAAATGTTGGCGAAGAAAGAAGAACAAACGTGGGACGAAAGCGTTATCGGCATTATATCAGAGTTCTGTACGATCATGTCTTGTCATATATATGTATATATGTATATATATTTATGTACAATTTGGCTATTCTTTACCGATTTGGGTATAAGTTGCTGTTGTTGTTTGTTGTTGTTGTTTGTTGAGTGTTCGAGAGATAGAGCGAGAGCGAGAGAGAGAGAGAGTGTGTGTGGTGAGAGAGGCATCATCGAGATGCAGATGCAGATGGCGGATGGCAGAAATAGACAGAGAATAATAATAATGAACACGATCATGGGATTAGCAAACGTTTCGAGTCACAATTTTCACTGAAAGCCAATTATTTATAGCGAACAAGCGATGTCAGTGGATGGATGGATGGCTGGTTGGATGGATGGTTGGATGGATGGATCGATGAACCAGAGATGCGCATGAGCAGGTGTGAGGCGAGGGCTGGGGGGGGCCTACCTGCAGACTGGTGTAGCTGTTGTATTTGCGCTTCGTGAAGGGCAGCACTCCCTGGTGCTCGTTGACATGCCGATGCCGCAGGAGCAGCGATCGCATCACCGAGGGCTTGTCATTGATGTCGATGAGGTCCTCGATCACCATCTGCAAGGTGGAGAGAGATTGGCAAGGGATCGCTTGAAGGACAGACTCAGGCGACTCACCTGCTCGACCACACGATAGGCCACTGCGGGCAGATCCTTCTCGTTGAGGTCCAGCAGCACAACGCCCGTTTCCAGGCAGCGACGCAAATTGAGCAGCGAATGGAATGAGAGGGAGGCAACATGGGGCTTGCCCCAGCGATCGGAGCCCTCCTCCACATCCTCCTCGTACTTGATCCAGCGCGCAGTCTCCTTCCACTCCCGGTCCTCGCCCACGCCAGTGAGCTCGTCCAGCTGCACAAAGATCTATTGGGGGGCGGGCGGAGGTAGAAAGACAGTGAGTGAGTGATTTACGGATTAGCAGGATTACCAGGATTACCAGGATGTGCAGCACTCACCTCATGGGGACTGTGATCCACCTCGGGCTTCTTGTTGGTAAAGGGCGAAATGGTAATCTGCGGCAGCTCGCGCAGCTTGATGGAGGAGTGATGGATCTTGTGACGGCGCAGGGCACGCGGATCGTCCGAACGGTGCGATCTCAGCTCGTTGAGATCAGCCTCCTAAAAGGAGAGAATCGATTAGCGAACGAACTGCAGATCGGAACCAAGCAACGGGGCCAAGGGCACGGTAAAGGATGTTAAATGGTCAACCTGTTTAGCCGGCATTTGGCCATTTGTCTACAGGTGGCGATATTCGGGTATCCGGGTGCATGGGTTGGCAAATGAGAGAAATATAGTACACAATTGCTGGGTTAGTCAATGATCTATCTACTGTGGCCTGTGATTAGGTTGGGTTCGGTTCGGTTCGGTTGGGTTAGTGGGGTTTTAGTGGGTTCTGGTGGGTGTTTAGTGTCTACCTCCAATGCCGTGTCCTCAGGCTGCACAGAGATGCGACGCGCACCTGCATCACCGTTCTCCTCGATGGTCTTTTTGGGTTCCACGCTGTCCTGGTGTGAGAATTTGCGCTGCCTATAATACTGATGGCGGCTGAAAGGGCAAAGGCATGGCTTTAAGATCGGTTTTCCCCAGCTAATTGGAGTCCGGAGTCCGGAGTCTGGTTACCTTTTTCTGCGTTTTCGTTCGTGCGATTGGTCCGTGGGCTGATCATCATAGCTCAGACTCGGGGGCGTGATGACAATCTTCTTCTTGCCAGCGGCGCCGCCGAACTGAACGTGCTTCTCCTCCGCCGAGTTGTCCGAGTGATCGCCGTGTCCGGCACGCTCCGAGACTAGTGGGAAATCCTCGGGTATATCATCATAGTTTTGTGCATTATTCAGTGGTTCCGTTTGGCTCTCGTACTCCGAGTCCTCCTCGATGTTTAGATCATTTGTGCGAACTGTAAGGCATCGACAGAGAGAGAGAGAGAGAAAAATCACTATAAGGACATGTGTGTGGCAGGGGGTTGGGGTCGTCTCTTACTGCTATTCTTCTTGCGGGACGCAGTGGGCTGCTGTGTGTTATCCTGAAAGGTGTTCACGTCGAACTTCTCTTTGCGTGCACTGGTGCCGGCAAAGACCTTTTCCATTTCCGAGTCCAACAGCACTTCATCGGGATCCTCATTGCCGCCGGACTGTGAACAAAAAAGCGAGCGAGAATAAATACATTTTTCAAATGGATTGTCCATCAATTGTTTTCCCCACCCCTACCCCTACCCCTGCCCCCCCTCCCGGACCAGCGGGTCGGTCACGTTATGCATGACTCAAAAACAGCCACAAATACTTTTCAATTAAGAATCTATATGCATAGGAAAAACAAAGTCATGTGACTCTGACTCTGGCGGCATTATTGCCCCTCGTCACGAGTGGTTTTATTTTTTGTTCGAAACATGTCGCAAACATACATACGGAGCGGTACGACGATGATGAGGATGAGGATGATGATAATGTACAGAACGGAACGGAACGGAACGCATTAATCATCGCTCATTGAGTGTCGGCGCTTGCTCTACGCATTAGAGCAAACTACTCGTAAAAAATGAGGGAACGATGGGAAGGGAAGGGAGGGGAAGGGATATGGGATATGGGAAAGGAGGGGTGGCATCTATAGGATGTCCCGTGCGGTGGCCGTCTCCACATTTAATGGCGTTATTCATAATTGCTTTCAATCGATCTCAATTGATTTCCATAGTGACGAGCGCATTGATTGCCTCCGCCATGCGCGCCGCTCATTTCCCCATCAGCAGCGACCATCATCATCGACCATCATCATCATCATCATCTTCTCAAGTGAAATATTTTGCTGCATCCACAAGGAACGAGGAACAAGTAAACTCAATTACTTCTAATTGTCGAGGCGGCTATCAGATTACACAAAAAATAAAGAAAAACAAAACAAAAAGGAAAGCAAAGGAAAACCACAACAACAACAACAATCTTATGAAATTGTTTATTGAAGAAATCAGTGGAGAAGGTTACATGGTGTTCGATTTTGATTGTGTCTGGAATCTGGAAATTCCACACCCGTCTGATTTCCCTTCGCGGCAGTACGATGATTTCTCCGCTGGAATTTCAATTCAATTCCCAAGAGGAAATATTATATGATCCGCAAGTGGTGGCAAAATGTGCAGGCAAATACTCTTTTCAGGAATCTGTTTTCATTTGCGGCCTTGAGTGCGATTTAACGATAACGATAACGATCTGCCCCTTTCTCGTGTTTCATTCAATGAATTTTGAAGAGTGAGCAAATGTATCATCCGATACCTGGGGCCCAAGAAAACCTTCTCTGGGGCAACTCAAGGTATTATGAAATGTCTGGGACCCAAAAGCCCCTTAAGGCTAGCAAGGAATCCCCTTAAATATACCCCCTCCCCCCCCCATTAACAACGCCTTGTTTTCCCGCACATTTTCTTTGATGAAGAGCTTCTTCTTCGAGTGTTTTTCCCCTTAAATGATTGCCCAACAACAACAACAGATGTAGGGAAATTCCCGAAAAGCACATACGATATGTACATATGAAAATGCAAGTGAAATGCGATTTCCCCTTGCCCTTCCACACACCTGCGGGGCGACCGACTGTTGGGCTTCCATTTTTTGCAGCTGTAGTAAATATTTGATACGAGGTTCGATATACGGAAAGGGAAAGTATCCGCAGAGAGAGAGGGGGGGAGAGAGGGAGAGTATCCTTGACAATTATATTTACTTCCTGATAAGCAAAAGGGCGGAGGCGAGGAGGAGGAGGAGCAGAACAAAAGAGAGAGAGAGAGAGAGAGAGACAGAGAGAGGGAGAGCAAACAGAGTTTCACTTTGAGTTTATAAATAGCAAAAATTTAATAACGCTGAGAGCCCCTGCACGTGTCCGTGTGTGTGTCCAAAGGGAGTCGAGTCCATTGCACTATGGGGAATTTTGCCACTTTTTCTGGCCAAAACCCATTTTCAAAAAGTCGTTAAAATGATATATTTTTAACCGCTATGTACCAGAATAACATTAGTCTTCAATGTTATGTAGTCGAAATTTTAACAGAGCGAACCACTGTTAAGTTAACAGCTGTCAAAAACAGCTGTTTGCTAGCGATGTGCAAGTTTTCATACAACGAGTAATTTTTCTCTAAGTTGAAGGAGCTAAAAAGTTAGTAACTGACCAATTTAAGTGCGATTTTTATAATGGATTCGAATCGAAGAGGTTTTTAATATGTATTTTTGTTTTTGAACTGTACAAATACTCCTTATATTTCTTGTAATTGGTTATCGTTTACGGGTATCATTTTGTGACAAATATTAGTCTTTCAAGAGCCGTACAAAATGAGTCCAACCTATTCCAACCATAAGATTTAATACATATTGTAGAGATTTCAATTCTCTTTTAAATGCATATCATATAAATGTGCACTTTTGCGCACTTTCTCTGAAATTTGATATTTTAGGCCCTAACCTAAATTTGTCAAATTCAGAGTTGTTTCCCATGCGGCCATGATTATGATCCGATCTGATCCAGATTCAAGGCTCTGATAGATATTGTCATTCTTAATGGTTCTGCGTTTTTAGTTTTATCGAATATTTAAATTTTTGGATGCCACAGATTTTCGTCCTTTGTGTGGGCGGAAGAGGGCGGGGAGAAATTTTGAAATACACTTGTAATAATGGGATATAGCAGAATATTGGATAAAAAGTTTGGTTGATCTAGCGTTTATAGTCTCGCAGATCGAGGCGCTCAAAGAGAGGGAACGTTGCCTCTCTAAATGGTTTTATTCATTGTGGCTATCTTAATTATCCGATCTGATCCAGATTCAACACTTGGATAGATATAATCATTCTCTATGATTCTGCGTTTTTAGTTTTCTCGTAACTTTAAAATTGTGCATGCCACCGATTTTCGTTTTTTGAGTGGGCGGAAGGGGGTGGGGCGAAATTTTGAAATAGAGTTGAAACAGTGTGGTAAGACAGGAGTCTGGATACAAAATTGTGTTGCTCTAGCTTTTATAGACTTTGAGATCTAGGCGCTCATGAAGTCGGTACTCTCTAGTACCGGGTATAAAAAGGGCCACCACGCCCATTTTTTCAAAATTACTTTCTATTGCTATTACAAACTCATATCAAAAAACCAAATCAAAAAATATTGTTTCGTTTGGAAGTTATTAATTAATGCCACAAAAAGTGGCAAAATTCCCCATAGTGCATTGGCCATGATGTCTCCTCTCTCTCGCTCGCTCTCTCTCTCTCTCTCTGTTTGGCTGTGTGTGACCCCGACATGTGTTTTATTGTGAGCATGTCGGTGCGTGTCCGTTCGACTGATAAGAGCAAAGCGTAACGCAAGGCGACGCCACGTTACGTACGTTAATTAATCGATAAACACTACGTATCGTACAAAATGATGTTGCTATTGATAATGATAATAATAATGATGATGATGATGATCTTGACTAGGAGACCCAAAACATTAAAAGTATTTTGTCATTCGGCCATTAGGCGGGGAGGCCAGGAGGCTCCATCACAATCCGCCCACCCACAGGGCACATGGCACATGGCACCTGGAGCCAGAGCCTCGCACTTTATGCAGCATGTCAGCAGCGGCAGAGCGGCGGAGCTTATCAGCGAATAATCGATGGTGGCCTGGCAAGCCCCCACCACCTGATGGAGCAGCACTCCCCAAACGCCCCCCAAACACTCCCCAAACACTCGGCAAACGCCAGGGCAGACAGGCAGACTGACAGACACCCAGAGGGCGACAGGAGGCCGCCCCCAAGCTGTCTCCGAGCTGTCAATTTTCGTTGTTGTCCTGCCGCTGGAAAGGCCGGAGAAATGCAAGGCAGCATAGAAGAAATAGAAACCAAAAAAAGGCCCGAAATATGAGATCATCCAGGAGCGAAAATTAGCGTAGGCACCGCCCCACCCCCCACTCACCCCACCCCACCCCATTCCAGACAGACAGACAGACAGACAGTGGCATAGACTGGAGTTCATTAACGAAACGGAACCGATTAGGCGACATGTTGCGCAATTCTATAGATAGAATGTACATACACCACTGACTGACACTGTATTGTGGCCCCATAACATTTGACTTGAAGTTCGGTCGTGTTGCCCCTCCCCCCCGCCCTATTCCCCGTAAACAACAACTCGATTTGACACAAGCTCTCCTCTCGTTGAGTGTTTCTGATGTGATTTGACATCTTCTCGCTTGCGGGGGCACGAAGTGTGGCAAGCAGCAGGCAGCAGGCAGCAAGTGAGCGGCGGCACGTGACTCTGCTCGCTCGCTGTAAGCCATAAGAGCGAGTTATGTCTGTCTGTCTGTCTGTCTGTATGTCTGTGTGTGGTCGTGAGCAGCCGACAGACAACTTTTTGTCAAGCTGAATCACAAATTGAATCAAACTCCAGAGGCTGCGGCGAAACTTGTTCCGCCCACCCGCCCAACCGCCCATCCGCCTGCCTTCCACACACTTACTCTCATAAGTTTCCGCACGGATTAAAAGTTTGTCGATTCTCGGAATACATCTAAACCGTTTTTATGGCAAAAGCCATTTGAAACGCCAATAAATCGGTGGGGGGAAAACGGGAGAATTGGGCAGGGGAATATCAAATACTCTTTGCATATTTGCTTTCCTTTCGGATGATTATATATCTCTGATTAAGATCCCCACAACTGCTTCTAGAGAACTACTTTTAAGCGGCCTTCTCCAGGCGGAAGGACCCAGGACACAGAGTCATTGCCATAGCAGAAGTACCACGCCCAACCCCCCGCACACAGACAGAGAAAGTGTATAGAAAGTGATGGGCAGCAGCAACAACAACAACAACAACAACAACTAAGCGAAACCGTTTAACTTTACATTTCACTTTTGACTTTGACTTTGAGCTGGAGATATATACATATATACATATATTTATATATATATTTATACGAGCGGGTATTTCTGTTGTTTCTGTTTTTTCCCAGCGTAACTTTATTTTGTTTTTATTTGCTTTTCTGTCGCTTGTCGAATTTTTGGCCCTCGCCCTGGCCCTGGCCCTCTGTGCATAATTTTGGGTCGCATTTTCCACGCGTTTTCCTGCGCTGCCACAGCCACTGCCACTGCCACGTAGTACAGAATTGTTTTCTTAGCGCGTTTTGTTTGCACAAATTAACGATGCTTTCCCGTAACGTTTCGTCCGACTGTCAGCCCGTGTCTGCATTTCCCTCTTCTTCTCTCTCTCTCTCTCTCTGTGTGAATGTGTGTGTGTGTGTGTGTATCTGTGTTAATTTAATGTGAATTCCGCAGCGGAAATGCTCGCACAAGCAACCAAACGGACAGGACAGGACAGGACTGGACTGGACTGGACAGGAGAGTCCAGTACAGAGGATGGGACCAGGATACGACACTATATGTGGGTTGGTATGGCCAAAGGACGAAGAACAGAAGAGAAAGGATAGGGTTTTGGGGTGCGCGGGCAATGTGGATGTGGATGTGGCAGACACGTGCTAAAGGTTAACCTTTGGTCATTGTAGTCCTGCCCGAAGGCGATGCGAGAGGCGAGGCATGAAAGCGTTAAAGCGTCGTCGTAAATGTAATCTAGTGATGGGAAATCATGCTGACAAAGCACCCACACACCCACACACCCACACACACACACACCCACACACACACACACCCACACACTTACACACGCATTTCAGTGTCTCTCTCTCTCGCTCTCGCTCTCGCTCTCTTTGTATCTCTGTATCTGCCGCAAAGTGTTGCATACTTCAAGGTCAGCTGTTGACATTGCGTGTGCGTGTGTGTGTGTGTGTCAGTGAAAGTGTTTAGCGATAAATAGTCGGAGGCCTCTGTGTTCTATTTATTTATTATCGTTCTATGGAATTTAATAGAACATACGAATACCCCTGGAGGGGGAGGGGGTTAACAATTTCATCCCTTAACAGATTGTTTTACGGCTCCATAGCCCCCTCTAATAGCTTGAATATTTTATGAGCGGTGGATGGAGCTTCCATGGAAGTCTGCTCCCCGCTCCCCACTCCCTCGCTGCCTTCTATGGAAATGAATAGAAATTATTCTGGGAAATAAAACAGATTATGAACTAAGAGAGAGATTATATGTGTGTACGTTTGATAGTGCTTAAAAGGAAAAGCCATTCTAGTTCGCATAGACAAGGAAAGATCTGCATAAACATTTACGTTTGATAGAGGAGGAAATCCTTAAATAATTGACAATTTCCATAACTTAACGGAGCTCCTTTTGGAGGATACCTTCAACTTCCACTCAGAAGTCTTCCACCTAAACTTTAATCAGTGAAAAATCGTTCCCGTATTCTGAAGCAAAAGTTTCCCCCATAAATATTTCAGTATTTCGTCAATAAGTTCGGAAAACTCCAACTTTTCTTCATCACAGTTTAGTTTTTGGCCCTCAAAAACCTCTCTTGATATCCCCAACCCCTTGGAGCTCTCCGCTTACATAATGCACGGATTATCAATAAATCAGAAATTTATGTTTTTTTTTTTTAAGATTTTATAATTTGGAAGATTAATTGGAAAAGAAAGAAGAAAGCCCAGCAGCCGCAGCCGCAGCCAATCATCCATCGATTCCTTACAACCTGAATGTGGCAGAGCTTCTGAATATTTCAGGAATTTCTTTCCCCGGAAAAACAGGTACACTTATGACCCGTAGGCACGCACACGTGTGGCACGGTGGCACCGTGCCACAGTCTGTGCATTCCAGATGATGCCTGTCGCTGGCTTTCGCCAACGCCATCGCCTTGGGGCATCATTTTAGCACTTTTGCGGTTTGTGCGGCGTCTCATTTGATTGCCCCAAAAAGTATGCAACACCGAGCACGAATTTCCTTGGGGCGTGCGTGCGTGCGTGTGTGTGTGTCCGTGTTAGGCCTATAAATGCCCCCCCCCACCACAACTCACTTGTTGGCCCAGCTGCCAAGCGAGATTTTCTGGACCCTTCGCCTTCCATCATTTTTTTGTTGCTGTTGTAAAATTCTCTCATGGGCATCTGTATCTGTGTCTGTAGTATCTGTAGTATCTGTGTGGGTCGCTGTGCATCCAGTTCTCTGCCTCTCTATCTGTGTGTCTCTGTGCGTGGCTGTGTGGGTTCCTTTCAAATATTTTTCAAGGTTATATGCTCTTGAAAAGTTGCTCCTCTGACGGACCCCACTTTATGTTAGGTATAGATCAAACAAGTTTGGCCCTAAGGACGATTATACCTTGAACGCTCCAAGAATTTAATAACGAAAAACTTTCGTTTTGCACAAGAGATTTTTTTTTGTTTTTTTTTCTTTTTTTTTGGAATTTGACTTTTGATTTGATAACTTTTCGTCACGCACCGCTGCGAGAGTGCTGTTGCAAGTTTCGTGATAGTTTTTCCTCTTCTATTGCTCGGCCTGTTGCACCGCGAGACCCGTGTGGGGGCAAGAGCAGAGTGCCCCACAAAAAAAGAACTACGACAACACGAGAGGGTCGTCACTCGCTCTCTCAGCGCGATGTCCGTTGTGTGGGAATGCTTCCCAGCAAATGATGGGGCGCCTCTTCTGGTGGTTCCACTGCTGCTGCTGCTGCTGCTGCCGCTGCTGTTGCCTGTTACCTGAGTGCTGCTGCTGCTGCTGCTGCTGCTACTGCTGCTGGTCCTGCGCAGGCGCTGGCCATGAAAGCGCGCGTATAACGGTTGCCTGCCTCGTCAGCTGGTATTCGCTGCAGCGCCTCGGCCACGCTCAGCTGATTCTCGGGGGGGCCAATGTGACGAGGGCAGGCGCTTTACTACGTAGCCCCCCCCTCACTGCCCACCCCCACTACGGGCACTGCTGCTCCCACTGCTGATGCTGACGTAAATCGGAATGCAGTTCCGATGCCGATGCCCGAAAAAAAAGCTCTGGGCCAAAGCTTTAGTCTGCATTTTTTCGTGCTTTCGAGCCACACGAGCCACCCGAAAGGCAGTGCATAATTAAAGGTAAAGCTTCCGGAAGGGAGGGGAGGGGAGTGCAGGGAGGACCGCCAACGATGGTCAAGGCCGCTCAAGGCCAACACTTAGCGGCCGAGAGAGAGAGGAATGGTTTAGGTGTTGGGGGGGGCTGGAGGGAGTGGGTGGTGTGGGAGCTTTTGGCTCAAAGTTTTCCTGCTAATGCTGATGCATAAAAAATCTATTCCTATTCAGTTCCTCTCCCTCTCCTTGTTGCTCTGTATGTCCTGTGAACGGCAGCACAGCGACAGCATTAAGGCTCATTAGTCGCCTGTCTCCTTGTATCTGTGTGTGTGTTTGTGTGTGTGTTTTTGGGGTAATTAGCGATAACAGTTCGAGTTGTAATGCGGCTAATTGAGTTATGTCCATGTGTACACGGTACAGTGCTCGACAACACTGTAGGCACTATGTCGGACACTTGTAAGCAAGGACCCAGGGCCCTCCTGACAGAGCCGGAGGGAGCGAGGGAGGGAGGGGGCGGCTTATCGTGATTATGTAAGATGCCAGGAAGGGAGCTTGATTAGGTAAGAGGATAAGAGGATTGCATAATGCTGGAGAGGAGGAGGCGGACCCTAAAACTATCTACTGCCATAGGAGCAGGAGTAAAATCGATAGCTGATGGAAATTGCTGTTTGGCTTTTGACTTTCGATTGCTGTTCATTCGATAACTGATTCTACACATATATACTCGATTTTTTGTTGATATTTATATCGATAATCTTCGATAACACACCAATGTTCATTCCTAAGACTTCGTTTGATCGAATATGATGTATCGATAGCAATCGATAACACACCAATGTTGATGCTGACAGTAATGGATCGTTATATCTTCAATACGCGATGCTACCTTTGGGGAGAAGTCAACTTGTCTTCTTTATATTCATGCAAAGCAATCATTCAACTGCATTTAGCACCTTGACACGCACTGTCCTCGTAGCACAACAAAACACACACACACACACACACACGCACACCTGAACAATGAACCATTTAGCTGAGAGCTGATCAAAGCGGAGCATAAATCATGGCATACTTTATGGTGCAATTAAGTTAATTGAGGCTACTACCCGCTGCCGCTGCTGCTGCTACTGCTGCTGCTGTCCTGTTCCCCCCTCACCACACCCTGGAATGCTTTCACCTGGTGAATGGTGTCAATGAATTGATTGCGATTACAATTTGCGCGCACACAGCTTACTATTACTTTTCATTGCCAATGTCAGGGCAGCGGCAGCAGCGGCAGCAGCACGGCCAGAATAAAAAACGACAGCCAGCGACGACAGCCTTGACCACGAATATCGATTTCCTGTTGTGCGGCTACCGGCTGGGCTGCCGCTTCATTTGAATGCTGCCTGTTGGCTGTTGGCTTCCTGCTGCTGCTGCTGCGTTTTCCCCCACTTGCAATTGCCACTTGCCACCTGCCGCTTGCACAATTAAAATGCGTTTTCCCATTAGGCTTTAGCCTTTAAGCTGACAGACAATTTGTGTGCGTGTGTGCGTGTGTGCGTGTGTGTCGCCCGCACCATTGCCTCTAAACAACACTCGCGGCGTATACGTAATATCGAACCCCACCAAAAGCCGCTCTAACTGTAATACTCGTAGAGGTGTGTGTCTGGGGGGGGGTCTGGGGTAATGCTGTTCAATGAATTGATGAATGAATGCATGATTAGGCGAGATCTGATCTAATGCCGGCCACTGGCACTGGCTCTGGCACTGCGAAAGCGAAACTCAAATTGAAACCGAAACTGAAACTGAAATCGAATACTGGAACACTGGAACACTGGAAAACTGGTTTCCAAATTGTGTCAGGCGCTGCACTATGGGGAATTTTGCCACTTTTTCTGGCCAAAACCCATTTTCAAAACGTCGTTAAAATGAAATATTTTTAACCGCTATGTACCAGAATAACATTAGTCTTCAATGTTATGTAGTCGAAATTTGAACAGAGCGAACCACTGTTAAGTTAACAGCTGTCAAAAACAGCTGTTTGCTAGCGATGTGCAAGTTTTCATACAACGAGTAATTTTTCTCTAAGTTGAAGGAGCTAAAAAGGTGGTAACTGACCAATTTAAGTACAATTTTTACAATGGATTCGAATCAAAGAGGTTTTTAATATGTATTTTTGTTTTTAAACTGTACAAATACTCCTTATATTTCATGTAATTGTTAATTGTTTACGAGTATCATTTTGTGACAAATATTAGTCTTTCAAGAGGCGTACAAACTGAGTCCAACCTATTCCAACCATAAGATTTAATACATATTGTAGAGAATTCAATTCTCTTTTAAATGCATATCATATTAATGTGCACTTTTGCGCACTTTCTCTGAAATTTGATATTTTAGGCCCTAACCTAAGTTTGTCAAATTCAGTGTTGTTTCCCATGCGGCCATGATTATGATTCGATCTGGTCCAGATTCAAGACTCTGATAGATATGGTCATTCTTAAGGGTTCCGCGTTTTTAGTTTTATCGAATATTTAAATTTTTGGATGCCACAGATTGTCGTCCTTTGTGTGGTCGGTAGAGGGCGGGGCGAAATTTTGAAATACACTTGTAATAATGGGATATGACAGGATATTGGATAAAAAGTTTGGTTGATCTAGCGTTTATAGTCTCGCAGATCGAGGCGCTCAACGAGAGGGAACGTTTCCTCTCTAAATGGGTTTCTTCATTGTGGCTATATTAATTATCCGATCTGATCCAGATTCAACACTTGGATAGATATAATCATTCCCTATGATTCTGCGTTTTTAGTTTTCTCGTAACTTTAAAATTGTGCATGCCACCGATTTTCGTCCTTTGAGTGGGCGGAAGGGGGTGGGGCGAATTTTTGAAATATACTTGGAACAGTGTGGTAGGACAGGAGTCTGGATACAAAATTGTGTTGCTCTAGCTTTTATAGTCTTTGAGATCTAGGCGCTCATGAAGTCGGTACTCTCGAGTACCGGGTATAAAAAGGGCTGCCACGCCCATTTTTTCAAAATTACTTTCTATTGCTATTACAAACTCATATCAAAAAACCAAATCAAAAAATATTGTTTCGTTTGGAAGTTATTAATTAATGCCACAAAAAGTGGCAAAATTCCCCATAGTGCGCTGGCCGGCGGGCATTTGGACAAATGTGCGGAAATGTACAATGTACGACAGCAACAACAACAGCTAAAAATCAATAACAATTACTTGACATTACTCTGCGATTTGCCAGCGAATTAATCAACAAAATTCGCACAAAAAAAAGCGAATCTAAAAAGTGATTTATTTAATGGAAAATTACTGACAAAATGCCGCAAACAAATATTCGCATTTTTTAGAGATTTATTTTTTATGGCTGCAACATGAACATTCAGACGATTTGAGAGAGGAAAAATTCATGAAGGGTACTCAGTGCTCTGTGCTTGCTTGTGTGTGGAAATGTTTAACAGATAATGCCCTGGTGGAAAATTAAGGGGGAAAAGCTTCATTGGGTAAGTGGGTCTACTAATATTAGTATCTGGACTCTAGATAGGCCCAAGGATGAGCTCATTCCGGTCATTAGAGCCATTTGCTTAATTAATTACTTATCTAGAAGCAATGCGTTCGATTATCTTCGCCGAGTACGTGGCACACAGGGCTGATGATTGCAAGGATAAAGATAGGGTATTAATAGTCGCTAGGGCAATCATGCGAATGTAATGGCAATAAGATAAAGACTGGAACTACGCGGCGAGTAGGAGGGTCCCCCCTCGGGTTCGTATTTCCATCCATCCAAAAAGGCGTCGCAAAGAGTCAACGAGTTCGATTTTATAGAACATCATCCACAAATCTATACTATAAATTTATAGCGCCAAAATGAGTGTGTAATGGGCTATCGCCGCCCCGAGTGCACCAAATTGCATGCGATTTTTTTTAAATGGTAGCCAGAGTCTGTGGCTTGGTTTTTATAAGCCAAAATTTGTACTTTTCTATAAATAGGTTCCTCAAAAATGAAAAATGAGTCAAACAAATCTCAAATTTTGGCCTAAAATGTGTGTTTGAACGCCTAATTCATTTCATTGTGCTGCTAGTCTATATATTCAAGAAATATTTATTGTCAGCAAAAATCTGTAATTTGAGAGAGGGAATGGGCAATAAAGCCAACACCCCACGCCACCCACAGGGTCCGAGTCTTTGACTTCTTCGGCGCATAAATGTTAGTGTATTTGTATGTGTGTGAAGATCGGAGAGATAAGACAGAAATATAACAACAACAACTGGAGCAATGCAATTGCTGAGAGAGCAATAAATTCCCATTGCGAGAGAGAGAGAGAGTGGATGACACGATCAATCGATAGGGAAAGACAGAGAGAGAGAGAGAGCTGCAAATTGCGTTTTACTGTGCAATAGCAGGAGCACTCTCCTGCCTGTTGGACATAGCCGACTCACTTTGTACTCTATAAACTAATATTAGATTATTATCTTTGCCCGCTTTCGAGGATGTTTTTGTATCAATAAAGGACACTCACCTTCTTTTTGGTATTGAAGCCCAGGAAGGACAATTTGCGGACATTGTTCTCCCTGCCGCTGGCCGAACTGAAACTCATTTTGTGTGGGACAGTGTTCCGCTTCCTTTAGTGCGACAAACGACAAAAGTAAGGAGGATATTCAATCCGATTTCAGGATCTCTTTAGATGGGTGGCTCTGCTCTGCTTATTTGATGATCAGACAGTAATCGGGCATCGAGCTGTTGTTGTGGGAGATCTGATGGGGCCACTGTGGATGCTCCAGGAGTCTCGGCATTCGGTGCCACGTTGGATAACGGCCTGAAAGCAAAACATAGAGAATGAAAAATATATATAGATAAATACAGTTTCAGAGACAGAAGCACGAAACAAGGAACGCTTTTTCATTAATAAACAATTTCGACTGTTGCTGCTGTCAGTGGCATGGAGGCGGCCAATTGAAAGCGATTCCCCCTTTTCAAAGAATTATCATCTAGTGCTGCCTGCCTGCTGCCTGCCTGCTGCTGCTGCTGCTGGCAATAAAAACAGACACACAGCATTCCCGACGCGACGCGACGCGACGCGACTCAATTAAAGTCAAATGGCAGCCACACGCATAGGCGCCCCGTCTCCTCCTCCCCTCTCACTGGGAGGGGGTTTCGGGGAGTAGCCGCCGAAAGCACGCGACTTCTGTTGATGGCTCGTGATCAATTTGCGTTATTTGAACACTCAATCTATATGGTTATAGAAGGAATACATATATGGAAGGAATGGGGGGAGCGCTGGTGGGTGCTGGGTGGTGGGTGGTGGTTATCTATCGTCTGCGACGGGATCTTCAAATGGCAATCCCCTGATTAATTTCGTCACTTTTTATGGCTTTGAATTCTCCAAAAAAAACAAAACAAAAAAAACAATTCATGGATGAGCGAATCTCCCAAGTGAGGATTATTTCTTGGGGCAGTTCCGTTGAGTGGAGATATCTTAATCGAGCAAACAGAATTTACGATGATTATAGGGCAGCACTCCCTGTCTCCTTGCAGCTCCCTTCAGACCCCTTTTGGGGGTATAATCCTTGGGGAGCTCCTCCCCATAATTCTAAGGGCGTAGCAGCAGGCATTGGACCTGAGGACAGGCTCCTCCCCCCTGTTTTTCCAGCTGTTAAATGTTTCGTGTCGGCAGGTCCTTAATTATTCAGTAAGCACCTTTTTGTTTTGTTTTCTGTTTTTCCTGGGCCTTCGGGGCGATGTGTGGCAAGGGAGGGATGGTCCCGAAAGTTACACAAATTCAATTATCTCCTTTGGCAATGCCATTCACGGGGCAGCACGAACGAACGAGCGAACGAACACGTTCCGAACAAAAGCAGCAACAACAAACAGGCCAAAACCAAAAAAAAACAAGCCAAAAAAAGCGTCTGTAAGACACACGACGACGATTCACGTAGGCGATATTGCACAGGACTCTCGCGGAGACTCCGGAGACAACTCGAGGCGTCCTCTATGACAAACGAATGTCGTGTGAACCTGTTGCGGCTGCTCGGGCACTGATTTATGTGCTTCTGTGTGTTGGCTTCTGCCTGCCTCTGCTTGCCTCTGCTTGCTGCTGCGGTAAAGAACGTTGGGCAAGTGAGGCCCACCACCAGCCCCAAGCCCCAAGCCCCCATCCAGTCATCCAGTCACCCAACCATCCGACCCGAAGTCGGCTCCCCCGAAATGCACGAAACCCCCGAACGCAGTCGCAGCAGTATCTCCCGAGTATCTCCCGAGTATCGTCTCGTATCGTATCGTACCGTACCGTATCGTATCGTATCGCATATCGCGCGCATTGAGAGTCCGACATGAGTCTCGTGCCTAGACAGCGCCTCCTCACTTTAGTCGCTGGCGAAATTTTTCACTTTGCTTCTGTGTTGATTATGTAAGAAAATGTGACTTGTCTTTAAGACAAGTGGGTCTTAGATGGGATGGAATGGGGTGGGGTGGGGTGGGGTGGGGACGGGACTGTTTGTTTGCCTTGGATATTGACTTTTGTTTGCCATATGTTTTGTGGCGATAAAAAAAGTGTATACAAAATTGATCCGTCTCCTCCTGTCTGTCTTCGGGTCCGACTGTGTGTGACCATGGATTAAAAGTTAAGTTTCTGTGCAAACAGAACTTTCCGAACTTTTGCCTTTTGGGCTGAGGCCTTGGGAATGTTGCCACTCACACATGCAGCTGTGGGTGGTGTGTGTGGCACGTTACGGTAAATGTTATTATTAACTAATAAAAGGATTTCCAAGTTGATGGATTGTTTGCGCCTGCATTGAAGGTGCTTCAAGGCTGCGGGGTTATTAACAATGAAAATACCCTTCATTCCCAGACTGTTGTTTCCTGCAATAAAACAAGTATCCATTTATCATTCGTTCAGATATCCTACACACTATCTGGATACTATATGGATTGTCATTGATTCTGATTAATCTGATTGGATTTCTAGCTACATTCTACATACATAATTACATGTAGATGTACATATATTTACATGTATATTTGATGTGCAGTCATGGGAAATATTCTCCAAGATGATTGCATACATTTTCTTCAACTAAATCCCCAAAATAAGCCACAACTTTGGTCTGGAAATTGATTGATTTTAAATAAAGGCAAACAAAACCTTGAAATGTTCAAGAATGAACAACAATCAACAAATATAGTATTATATAATAATTTGTATGAATGTTATTTATGTTATTTTATGATAATTAAAGGAATAGGAGTAGAAAGTATAGGAATCTTCGTTTTATCTTTACACCCTCTATACCATATATTTATCTATCCATCTTCTATCTATGTATCATCTATTTATATATTTATCTTCAGGAATTCCTATAATTGTACGTCAAATGGACTATATCGCCTCTGCCAGACGGTTGCTCCAATCTCTATAATTTTCGTAATATCGTTCACATATTTCTTTACTTAGAGGCCATCTCTTTAACGTTTTCTATCCAAAAATCAAGTGAATCATTTGAACTGTTTAAAGTTCTGGATTATGGATTAATCTCTATAATTCATCCAATAATCTCTTAAAAGTGAAGTCCTGCTCTTTTGCAGATAATAAATATGCTCGTATTATCTTTCGAATACTGCCAGAACTACAATTATTTCTCTGAATCTCAGAGGCCAATCTCCAAAGTCTCCTAGAAGAACCCCAGAATCGACAAATCAATGACATCAATATAGATCCATCGAGCGGTGTCGTATCTATAGGCGGCACTTGACTTTCACAGCTATATATAAACATACATATATGTAGATATGTACTTTCGTATAACTCTGAGCTTCTTTCGCACAGCTCAGCTGATCCGAAATTGAATTCTTCAATCGAACGATCGCGTGACGTTCCAGAAATTTTGATACCAAAAAAAAAGGAAAACAAATAAATTTACACATTTTTATATGGCACCCACACAAGACAGAGACAGCAAGACGAAGAAAGAGAGGTAGAGGGAGAGGGAGAGGGGTGGAGTGGCATGCTATTAAAATTAGAGAAAAGGCAACTGTTAAGCACAAGATACATAAAAAAAACGGCAGACAAACAGCCGAAAGCAGAGCAAAGCGACAGGTTCCCATAAAACTGAGAAACCCTCGAAAGGTGTTACATTTAAAAACCCCCTCCCGAACAGCAACAGCAAGCGAACCGCACCGAACCAGTCGGGAAAGCGGGGCGGGAAATGGGTGGGGGTGGGGTGCGAGGGCGGTAGCACACAAAAATTAACGTGGTGATCAATTTTATGGGTTCATTAGCGTTTCGCTGGCAAACTGGACGCCAAACGATCGATCGATCGTACGACGACGCGAGTGACTTAATTTTGATTTAAATTATTGTTTGTATATGGAATATATCATGCACATCGATAAACACTGCGACGGGTATTAAAAGAACTGTCCACACCTTACAGGTCTTAGTCTTATCGCAGCAAAGAGCAAAAAGCAGAAAGCAGAAAGCAAAAAGCAAGAGCCATGCACTGCGATTCTATTTCGAGTGGCCAGATACTCGCGCAGATACTCTCTCCTTCCTAATTGATTAAACGGAATTGACAGTAATGTATGGGAAAGCCACGGCATTCGGCATCATAAATTATCTAATTGTCTATTATGTGTCGTGTCGCCCCAAATTGATTTGATTTGCAAAAGCCAACAGGCAACAGCCAACAGGCAACAGCAAAGGCACAGCGCAGACATCTAAATTGATGGATGATAAGTGGCCGACCCACCGCCCAGTGAGGGGAGGGGCAAATGGCTTTACTTCTGAGGCAAGGCAGGTCTCGTGTTGGCTCCTTATCAGAGAAGGTGGTACCAGCCCAATCTGGCCAGATCCAACCGGTTTAACGCGGTCAGCTGCCGGCTCTTGGAACCGATCCTACTTTTTTTTGCTGCACATATTTACATTCACGTGCCGCCGCTGCCGCTGAACAAGTTGGTGGCAGGAACCGGTTTGCCAATTGCAACACTCATCGGCAATCGGTGGCAGCTGCATGCAGCGTGCAGCATGCAGCGTGCAGCATGCAGCTGACATTGAACTTGAAACAACTCGAGCGTTTCGAGCGACAAAAAAGGGGTGCGGTGGGGTGGGGTGGGGTGGGGTAGCGAAAACAGTAGCCAGAAAACCCACTCGAACGTTAAAATGTCAGCGTTTAAGCCCCGACACTCGAGATATACCGACGAAAGGAACACCGGTAATTATATAGAAGTGTGCCCATATATAATATACACATACATATGTAGGTACCGACAATATTCAGTCGTCTAATATATGAGTGCATTAAAATATTTGATAATTGAAAACGCATTGGCCCACTCGAGTGGGCTCGGGGCCCATCGTAAATCTTCGGTGGGAGGATCATAAATATTTAGTCAGACAGATTACACCGGCAGTACATTTCATAGCCAAACGATCCATAGGGAGAGTGAATTTGCCTGAATTCTCGTTGGCCTACGGTTTCGTTCCACACTGTGTAGCGCCGCTTTCCACTCGAGTGACAGTACGGGTACGATCGGGCAGTTGTGTTGAAGGATTTATGATCGGCTCTGCAATTGTTCGATTGTACAAAGGTTTCGAGAGCAGAGCACTTTAGGCACAGGCCAAAAAGTGCAATGGAAATTCTATACACGACATTTGGCAGCGAATAAAAATCATTTTTTAACGCTTGACTGATCCACACAAAAACACACATACTCGGAGAAGGGGAAGGGGAGGGGGACGGGGGAGGGGGAGGGGGACGGGGGTTGGCATTAACAAAAGGCAAAAAACCAGTGAAAAACCAATTCCACCTGCAAATACAGACGTATACTGGTACTTGTGCCTGGGATATATTCAAACGAAACTAATTGGACTTCTGGCATATGGCCATACCACTAATGACTAAACGATAGACTCAATGACTGACTGACTGACTGACAGATCGACGACCGCTGCGGGGGCTGACTAACGTAAGAACATCATGGGCTTGCACATGTAATCCGTTATCCGCAGCCCCCACCCGCACCCGCACCCCCACCACCGCCCAACCCCCACTGTCAATGTCAGGGTTTCCTTCTTTCGGTTTCTATTTTGCAACTCGCACACGATAAGCGATAATGGTTCATATCTCGATCGGCAGAACCATAATAATAATTCGTCAACTCTTTTCGAAACAACAATCTCCATGTCTCGATTTCAGCGGAAATTCCCAGAGCACGGTTACGCAAAGTCAGCAAAGAAAAATCTGTTGTTTTTGGTTAGCGGTTCGATTTCTTATATCAATACTGATATCAGAATCTGTCGTGGGGGAACAACAATGGGGAATATCTTGTTTGATCATCGAATGACGAATGGATGCCTCATCCTTTGATCTACTGCATGCTTATTTGTTTCCTTAAATTACGGTCATTCTATGGAAAGAAAACCGCCATCCATGATGCATATTGTTTATCTTAGAGTGACACATGAGACTAATGGGAAAAAAAGATATTTTCGTCATAGAAATGGAAGAATATGCTCTATGCAGAAGCTGTTCTCCAAGGAGATATTGGAGGGTGTAATGAGAGCCGTCTTCGCGTGACACAGATTATCGAAAGATAGTCAAAATGGTAGTGGAATGATTGAGAGAGAAGGAGAGAGAGAGGGAGCAAGATATGTGAGAGCATTCACTGTTTACCTAGAAACGATACTTCGAAACACATTCGATTTCGATTTCGGTTTCGGTTTCGGTTTTTACTTCGAATTCTTAATTTTAAGTACATACGGCCGTGTCTCTGGCCGACCACCCCCGCAATCGTTTCCCCATCCCACTCTCCCTGCCCAATGGCTATTGTTATTACATACGTGCAATTTGCACGCCGCTGCAAATTCCGTGAACCGTTTTCACAGGAACGGAACAATAAATATCGCTCTCAAAATACAGCAAGAGCTTGGCGGCAAGTTGTGTAAACAAAAGTGCAACATCAGTGGGGAGAGGGGTGTGGAGGGCAGGGGGGGGAAGGAACCCCTCACATAACAATAAAAACAAAGTTTAAGCGTCATGATACATTTTGGTTTAAACATCAGAAAAAGAACAATAACAAAAGCTACAACAGCAAACAAACCAGAAACAGAAGCAGGAACAGCAGAGACAGCAGAAAAATGGGTAGCACAAGGGAGAGCGAACAAGAAAGAAATACTAGCTTTCGGCAGGGCGGAGCTTTTGATGCCCTATCTTTTTTTCGATTTAAGTCACTAAACGTGATAAGTGTAAGTATAAGTCTTGAATTTCGATATCTGTTTGTTTGAAATAAGTTATGTATGTGTTTCTTCTGCACGACATACTGGTTGACAAACAGTCGAATATCCTCCCTTCTAGGGTATCGAAAAGCACAAAAGTCGAGATAAACAAATTCTAGTTAACATTGTGTGTTTATCGTGTGCGGCGGGGTCGCGACTGCAACATGGGAGGAGGGGAGCCAAATTATTGAGCCATTACTCACCAGATGTAACCGCAGGGGAACCTAAAGAGGGAGATACTGCTACACCCATACGGCGGGAGAGAGAGAGACCCAGAGAGAGGGAGAGAGAACGGTAGAGGGTGCTAAGAGCACATATTTGCCAGGCGAGAAAGTGCAGCGCTCGCAATTCACGTGCTGCGCTTGTGAGGCGGCGAAGGGCCGGTGGCAAGGAAGGGGAGGAAAAGAACACTCAACGCTGATAGCAGAAATTCCCCCGAAGAAGAGTTGTTGGTACTTTTTTTTTCCGTTCTGTCCGTTCTGTTGTTTCTAAAAATTTGCATAAAAAGCAGACAAACTTAGCATAAAGCGCCGCGGGGAATGAAAGAGAATGGCAAAGAGAACGGCGATGGAAAAGGGGAAAGAAAAAAAGGGAAGGGAGAATTGAAGAGAACGTGCTTGCCCTGGTGTGGCGGCTACAACTGAAACTGTGTTAAACTTTGCTGCTGGAACACGCTCAAAAAAAAAAGCAACAAGAACAAGAATGTAACAGCGGAGTAGTCGACTGATTAATACTCTTTTCCACCAGAAATATACTTACATCAATGATGGACATTCTAATTAAAACCAAAACCCAACGGAAACTGTATAGTATTATAATTTATAAACTTCAAGATAGCAGAGGACAGGTTTATTTACATTTACATTAAAACAGTTGCCTCTCTGGCTCTATTACATATCCCCATACAAGACCGTATACCCTTTTCGTTCTACTCGTAGCAGGGTATCCGTACCAAACACCGTACTGCCTCTGATCTGATCGGAGCGGAGCGGAGGAGATCAGATTCAGATTCAGATCCGAAATAGAACCAGTTTCCAGAGTCACATGCTGCAGTTGCTCGCTCGGACCAGATTTATCTTTCTCCTTCGGCTGCCCAATAATGGTTCTGCGACAGTAATTGCGAGGAGCATGTCAGCAGTTTGGCCCCCGACTTTCGTTTCTTCGACTCGGTTCAGTTCAGTTAATGTTATTTTTAATTGTTTTGCCTGGGGTACATACTTATTTTCTTTGACACTTTTCCAAATGCCACACACACACACACACACTGTATCGAGTAGATTTTAATTTTTTTCCTTCGAAAGTGAAGGATGGCGGGGGGAGGGAGGGAGGGAAATCGCTGGTCCAAGATATTCACAAATTTAAAGATCTTTTTGCACAGAAATAGCCGCAGACAAATCACAGAGACAGAAACAGGGACAGCGAGGGAGAGAGAGTGAGACGGAGACAACTGTTATAATTGACACGTACTTCAAGTGCTCTCTTTGCACTCTTCTCCTTACCTTTAACTCGGCCACAACAAAAAGCAACAGCAACAATTGGAAGCGACAGCCGCTGATGACGTCGCAGCTTTAGTTTCGCGAGTGGTGTCCAAAAATTTTCCACTGTTCCGTAGCGAGGGGTGGGGTGCTTCAATGTTGTTGTCAGTGGTTCATTGATTGGGGGGCGCGATAGTCAGCCAGTCAGTGGGTCCCTTGACTGATCGATCCGGCTGCAGGAGGCGCGGAAGCTTCTGTTTGCGGGGGCGAAGGTTGTCGGCTTTTTGGCAAGAATAACATACACACAGGCACACACACACGCGGACACACGCACTGGAGGGTAAAAAGAGCGAACGCGTCGATAACAAAAAAAAAAAAAACAAACGGGAGAGAGACAGAGAGAGACACAGAGAGCAGGAGAAACGCACAGTAGAAACAAAGGCACAAAAATGACAGAAAGAACGCAACGTTTGTTGTCGCTTTTATATGTACGACTTTTTTATGTTCCTCTTTTGCCTTTTAACGACTTTCTGTCTTTTCGTCTATATACTATTCGTCTATTCGCGAATGAACATGAACGCGTGCAAACTTGAACTTGTTGGAAACGGTCTCTCGGCGGGTCCGCCCGAATTGCTGCGCTGCACGTTTCGAAATGATTTACTGTTCCTTTGGCAGCACGTTTTTAAACAGCAGAGTGGAGCGAAACAGCGAAACAGCGATCGGACACAACGCAGAGGCAGAGGCAGAGCGGAACAGAGAGCGAAAACAGCTGCTGATGATCGTTGCTGCTCTCTTCTCTCTCTCTCACTCTCTCTCTTTGGCCCGTTTCGGCAGGCTAAATTAACCCTTACGCATTCCATATGCCTTGCCGGGAGGTCGGGCTTGCTTCTTTTACCCTTGCGTAACCCGCCTAAGGGAGATGTGACAGTTTTAGCCCTGCTTATCTATTAATACATTTTGTTTGTTAAACTAAAAATAATCAGCGTACATATGTGTCTGTCCCGCCGCCAATATTTGCCCAGCAATTCACAGCGTGCCAATTACCCGATTTCCGTAGCTCTAATTGATTAAATTTGCATTGAAATTAATATCGACAAACTGTTGGGAACTGTGCGACACTCGATGGGCCAAAGTGGCAATCCGGTCATAATTCTTACCCACGTCTACAAGTCGAATAATTTTGATTGCGGCTTTATTCTTGAAAATTTACGGCTTCAATAATGATTAAACGCAGCCAAATTGTGCCTCAGCCAGAGGTGTGTTCTCTGGGTGTGGGTGTGTGTGGGGCGGGGCGGGACGGATACGGGGACGGCTGGAGTCTGATAAGCGGAAACGAAAGCTTTCCGTTCCAATCTAAATAAGGATTTGCCTTATTTGATGTTTGATTCCCATGGGCATTTTCCGATTGGTCCGTGTACGTCAGAGTTGAATTAGTTGTGAAAATAATCTTTTTCTGGTCTATTGGGTGTAGAAATTAGCAAGCACTTGCTAATTGCCCGCAACCTGTGCGAATTGTGTGGAAAGTGGTGCGAAATTTTTGCAATTTAATCAAATTAATTACTATGTTTGACAGCTATTTTGATCGAGTGCGTTAATTGGTGGCCTGTACGGGAAAATGCACGACACCATTGGGGCTTTGTCTAATACCTAGAATAAACAGAAACTTGAAACTCAAGAGCATATGGTTCACACGATTAAATATCACTTATGTGATAAGGAAAACACACTAGTTCGATTACTCATACGCACGGCGCGCATCTAAGGGTTAAGCGCAGCCCAAAAGTATGCCTTGTTTTTTATGTTTGAAAGACGAAGGCCGAAAGTAGGCTATGAAAAATGATAACGGAACTACAGATAACAACCTTGGCAGTGCAGTGCAGTGCAGTGGGTGGGTGGGTTGGTTTCAAGCTTTCGAGTGGAAGTGGATAAACAACTGAAAAGCACTCAAAGCTTGAGTGAGAATCACAGGCGCAGGCGTCACTGTCGTGGTGAAAAGCTCTCCATTCTGTGGGACAACAGTCCCAAAACTGTTGCTGTTCTGTGACACAGTGGCTGCCGCTGCCACTGCCACTGTTGCTGTTGCTTCTTGGCGCGCGTTCCTTGGGGCGGCAGGTTGCAGGCGACTCGGACTTGGACACGGACACGGACTCCTACTCGGACTACAACTTCATTTTTATCATTTGATTTACCTGCAAAACTTTAACAATGCCCACTTACGTGGCCGAAAGAGATGTGCGAAGGAGGCAAAACACACAGGGAAATGGGAGGAGAATGGCAGAAAATTCCTGCATAAGCCTTACCTTTACTCTTTGTGTTTATGTTTGTACGAGAGCCATCGCAGTTGTTGCTCTTTTTCTCTTTGAGGGCCTGAGGGCCCCTGGTGTATGGGGGTGGCGGAGGGGGAGGGTTTTATGTGAAACTATCTTTTTTCAATTTCCCCGCATGGCTGCTGCTGTTTCTACTACTGCCCACATAAAACGGAAATGGAAGTTTTGTAAATGTTTTCTTTTGTATTTCTTTCGGTTTGTAGACCACCCTATAAAAACGCCCCTTCCCCCTCCACATCCCCCTTCTCCCGACCCCAGGGCTACAACGCAACGCGGATGGCTCCTTTGAAAGATGAGCGAAAATGGATCTAACAGTAACAGTAGGAGAGCGTGTGTGTGAGAGTGTGTGTGTGTGTAATAGAGGGGGATTAGTGTGGGAGCAGAGAGGGGATGCGTGTAAGAAGAGCTCTGCATGACTCTGTCTGAGAGGGAGGGGGAGGGGCAGAGCCAGCGAGCGAGAGTGTGGGAGAATGGCCAGAGCCAAGTCCGTGCACTTTAGTTTTTTGGCTTGCAAGTGTTGTTCCTATTTTTTTATGACACTTGACGCCCAGCCAAGCCACTATGTAAGTGTGGGGGAGGGTGTGCGGGGTGGGGACTGAGGCAGCTGCTGGCTGCCAACGCTTTCCGTCATTGTTCGGTTTCCTTTTGCACCTTGACTTGACTGTGTGTTGATGTTGTTGTTGTTGGGTTTCATTTGGTTTGGTTTCATTTGGTTTGCCTTTTGCTCTCACTTATCCATTGATAAGAAAGTGCCTTTTAATAGCCCTGCACTCAGTCACAGATGTTGCTGCTAAAGACTTTCGGCTGCCACTGTGTGGGTGCATGTTAAGCAAAGCCTGCCTCGATCTTACTCTCTCTCTCTCTCTCTATCTGCCTGCTCTTCGGGGTCGGTCGGTCTCTGCGCTTTGAGCTGAAAGCTCAGCTGGGTCGCAAAGGTAGAGCGAGTGCGAGAGCGAGCTTTTCTAACAGTGCGATCGTTGAAGCTGACTGACTTCGTTCTGAGGTGCGTAGCCAGCCAGCCAGCCAGCCAGCCCTGGCCGTCAGTTGCTTTTGACGCTTTTGGCTCTTGACTATTAATAATAACAGCAAATATGACGCGACGCCAGTCTTGACTGGAAAAAAAGCAAATAAAGATCACGTAAATCAAGGTCACGCTGTGCGCAAAAAAACACACAATTTTCCAATCCAATACAATCCAATCAGCGGAACAGAAAGTGAGCAACAAGTGAAAAGGAAGTGAAGTGGAAGTTTCGGTGTCTGGTGAAAATTCAGTGAACATTTCGAGCATTTAAATCCAATTACGGTGGACAAGACACATACAGTCACAGGCACACACACACACACACACGGATACGTGTGTACAGTGTCACATACGGAATGTTTGCCCACTGATAAGATAAGCAATCAAAGGTGGGTTCTGGAAAGGTAGACAAAAACACAGAACGGCACCCAGAATTTGCATGCCCAGAGAAATCTGTTGGATCTGTTGAATCTGTTGAATCTGTGACTGAAATTGAAACCAAAAAAAGGAAAAGAGGCAAAAATTAAACCAAAACAAGAAGGGAAATGGGAATGCGGCAAAAGGCAGAACCGAAGTATTTAACACTCTTTTAATCGGGGAAGCTTGACCGATTATATGTGGATTATGCAGAAAGATCTATAACTATTATTTGGGGGGGGGGGGGTCTTTTCTTGGGAGGTAATCCAATCTTTGGTTTGAGGGTTTTTAGGGCTTCCCATTTATTGCTCTGCTCAAAGTGGAGGACAAATGGCCTTCCATATCGATATCCGTTCGAAGAGGCTTCCCTTCCCTTCCCTTCCATGCCCTTTCACTCCCCGGCAGCGTATGGGGTATCAAATGCGTAGAGTGTCACTCGCTCCACCTGCCACACCTCGTGCTCCTGCTCTCGACTCTGTGCTCTGGGCACATTCATTTCCACAGTGTGTTATGCATATTAGATATCTGGGTGGGAGTGCGAGTGCCAAGCAAAACAAGCTCTGGTACTGGTTTCGGTCCGTCCCCCCCGCCCCACCATTCGTTCTCCCTTTCCCTTGGATTCGGTGGAGATTTCTGCGAGGGGGGGCCCTAAGTCAATGTGCGGGGTAATTGTTTAAACAAGAACAACTACTGGAGAGTGCTGCCGGGCATACAAATCGATTGCCATGGCAAATATCAACCATACGCAGTGGTGACTGCCTCTGGCCAATCTCTCGTTTCTCTATGCTGGCACTTGCCACTTGCCACTCCGTTCTATGCACGGCTCTGTCGCCTTCCAGCCCCCTCGCCTGGGTACTGCCAAAATGTGCGTTGTGTGTGCGAAACGAATATAATATATAATTAAAACTAATTTGATGACACACTCGAGTCTCAGGCGCAAGACCAACTCAAGCGGGGCCCACCCCCGCCAATTGCGTAATTATTATGTGTCCCACACACACACACACACATACACATATGGCTCGTTACACTGACGATGAGTTGTCTGTTGTCTGTTGCTGTTGCTGTTGCCGTAAAAGAATTTTTTAAGTACGCAAATTGACAAACAAATGGAGACGATGGCAACAATTTGCAATTACACAGAGAGCCTTCAAAGCAGTGGAGGGGGGGAGGGGTAGGAGAGGGTTGGTAGCCTTCTTTGCAACGCATTTGGTTGCACGCTTCGCTGCCGGCTTTAAACGAGAGTGAGAGGTAAAGCCCAGACCCGTGTTGCAGCCCGCCAGCCAGTCCCAGTTGTGGCTGTGGATGGGGCTGGAAGCAAAGCTCTGGCCATAGAGCCAGAGCCAAAGCCAGAGCTGGAGCTGGAGCTGCAGCTGTTGGCAGAGCGTAGAGCGTAGAGCGTAGAGCGTGTACCGGTAGTGTGTTCGTAAGCCAATGTTAATAAAGACAAAGTAATAATTAAGTGGCGAGCATCATGGTTGCCTTGGAATCGGCCAGAGATGATGGCCAGAGATGCGACGAAATGAGATGAGATGAGCTGAGGGACAACCCCAATTGCATTCATAATTGGGGCCATAGCCTGGCCTGGCCTGGCCTTTTCCTTTGGTAATTTATTCACAGCATGCAAATAAGGATGGGACAGGACTACGGGCAGTGCTCATCCCATTCTAGTCCACTCCGAGCTGGATTTTGGCCAATTGTAAAACATCAAAACAGCAGAAGAGCAGAAGAGCAGGCTCAAATGAGTTAAGCATCACACACACACACACACACACACACACACACACATATATGGATATTTTAATAAATATAAACCCCAAGCAGATCAATTTGTTGGCTTGGTCCTGGCAATTAATACCCTCACAGGACCAGCATCATGGCTGGCTATGGCCTAATTGAAGGCTTAGCCTTTTATTCCATTCACGTTTTCAGTGATTTCGGAAGCCTTCAACTGGCTTCGGGCTTAAACATCATAATCATTTCCTACTTCATATTCAAAATATAATTATAAGCCCCAACAAAATGTCAGGAATCCGCACGAGAAGGAGAAAGGGTGAAAGGGAGGAAGAGGAAAGGGGAAAGGGGAAAGAGGGGGCAACAGACCGTACAATACAATTATTTTAGCCAGCGGGCAGTTCCTGTTAACTGCATTTTGATGAATGTGATGTGGATTTAATTAAAACAAAGTTTGAAACGAGGCGACAGCCATTTTCCACTAATTTCCAACTTAAAGACATACTGAAAACCGAAGATATCCCAACTCTTGAGTTCTCTATATGGCAGGGCGTGTCAGGGCAATTCAATTGTAATTTTTCGGCTTGTGTTTCCCTGAATTTCGGTAATTGGCAATCTTTGAATGGAAAATGCTTCAATTCGAGAGGTTTACTCGTGCAAAGAATATAATTTTCCTATTAATGATTTCCCTTCAGATATCTGCGAAATGTACTCAAAACACCAGACATTTCGGAGCTGTTTTTGCTTGCGGTTGGGTTTCCTTAGAAATGGCAGTAGCAATTCATTCAGTTTATTCACCACTTGCAATGTTTAGAAACAAAACTCTCGCACAGTTCCCCCCCCGCTCTCTTCTGCTTATGCTTCTGCTTACGCTTATGCTCTGGCTGCTGCAATCATGGAACCCTTTGAGGCCATAACCAATCAGTGCCAGTGGCAGTGGCAGTGCCAGGAGGCCATCAACTCAAGGCATACAATGTGTTCGATAATCGTTACGTCGTTCCTCCTGATTTCTAGGCAAACAAAATCTTTTGAAAGCCAGATCGATTCATAGAGCCAGATTTTAATGGCAGTACTCGTACCAGCTGCCAGGCGGAGGGGGCAAGGGGGACTGAAGGGTCGGTTGGATAATTCATTCATATGCATTCACAAAATTGCACTCATCAGCATTCGATTCACACATGCTAGGGAATATGGGCTTCCGGCAGTGGAGCCAGCCAGCTGGCTGCAGCTGCATTGCGTATACGCCGCGTGTGCTGTGTGCTGTGTGCTGTATGCTGTGTACAATGCTCGGGGAAAGTCGTCCCCTGGGGAATGAAGCTCCGCTCCGAATGCAACCGTTCTGACTGCTATTAACGTGCTCATTTCCCCATTTGGCGGGACTGAACTAGGGATTCTTCGGGCATCCTCCTTCAGCGGGAAGTTTCTGCATCGAAAAGGCTTGTGCCAAGGTCTGGCCGGCTTTCCTGGTGCTGCTGCTTTTCATAGGAAAATAATATTAAAATTTATGATGACAAACTTTCAACGCCAGCTGCAAAGATTTGCAAAAGCCAGAAAAAAGCAGGCAGAGAGTGAGTGAGAGAGAGAGAGGGAGAGAGAGAGAGACCCCGACGACCATGGGAGAAACGATGCCAACAAAAAATGGCAGGCAAAAATATACATTTTTTATACATTTTTCTACATTCAGTTTATATATTCCCAATATCTGTCTGTCTCCCTGTGTGTGTGTGTGTGTGTGTATTTGTGTGTGTCTGCATATATTTCTGGTATCGTATGGTTCGTATATTTCTGCATACATCTATCTATTCCATGGATGTATCGCATCCGAGTATCGGTCTCTCATCGGAGCGCGGACTGAAAGGACGAGCGGACGCTTTCAATATTCGCCCGGCCTGGCTCCGGCTTTGAGCTTACTTTTTCCATTTCCCAGTGTCATTTTTGAAAAATTGATTTATGGCCAATAGTTCGTGTGTGTGTGTGTGTGTGTGTGTGTGAGTGGGCGTGGCAATACTGCAGGGGCTACAGAGGGTGCTACAGAGGCGACAGTTTGCGAAAGAGAAAAAACCTATCAAGTGTCTCCTGTTCCGCTGTTCGTTCGTTTTTGGCCATACATTCATTCCGCCGCTGAAGGCTTTGAGCCATAGCCCCAGCCCCAGCCCCAGACCCGCACACAGCCACAGCCACAGACCCGAAAGTTTCTCAATAACCAAGCATATAGATCAGTTTTTAACCATCCCCCCACCCCCCCTCCGCACCACCACACACTCCCCTGACATTGGTTGAAGCCTTTCCAGTGGATATGGAATGGATGCCGCCGACCCGCTTTAAGCCATAAATTGCGGAATTGTGCGGCACTGTGTGCGCTCTCGTCTGCTTGTCTGCTCGTCTGCTGCCGCAAGACAAAATGAGCCGTCAATTAAAATGCATCAAAGGCAGCCTTTCCAGCCTGTAGTATCAGTGGGGAGAGTAGGAGGGGGCGGGGGGTGGCTTGTACTGCCAACAACAATCATTTACAGAAAGAAATTGCTCGCATTTTTGCGCATTTTCAACCGAATGGAAATTATCTCACCCACTCTCGGCTGCCACGCCATTCGCTGATGGAAATTGCAAAAACCCACAGCCGCACGGACAGACATTTATGGGGCTTCACTGTAGTAGTCTGTAGTGAGACGTAATTAAGCGCTGACTTGTTCAATTACCAAAATGCAATTGCATTCGGGGAGGCCGCCGCACAAATGTCCGCGTGAATCGGCAGACGGAAGTTTTTGCCTGTTCGGGCTCCCGGGCTCCCGGCCGCCCGGGCGCCACCTTTCCGTGCCGCCCCTTCTTGTATTGCCGCCGTCAATTTGCATTAAGGGAGGGGAGGGGGTTGGGTTGGGTTGGGTTGGGTTGGGTAAAAGGAGCTCTGTGGCAGTGGCAGTGGCATGCGAAATTAACTTGGACTTCTTCTTCGTTTTGGCCTTCTTGCGCGCTGCCTCCGCTGTCAGCGAAAGGAAGTTTTTGTTTGCATTAAAATTGTCAGCGCTGCCAACTTGGGTGAGGTTTCGTTTTAATCATGCCACAAAACTTTGTCCTGTCAGCAGAACTATATACTGTGGCACCCATAACCAACACCAGCACCAGCAGCAGCACCAACGGCAATGGCAATCACCCCCCTGCCATGGGGAATGTGTGGCATGTGGCAAAGACCCGCCATTTCATATCAGAGTGTGTTTTTTATTGCAGTTTTTTGGCAAGAGTGGAGAGGAGCGGAGAGGAGCGGAGAGGTGCGGAGAGGGCCTATTAAAATGCATGAGGCAATGCCAGTGCCCATCCAAAGTGTTTGTTGTAAGCGGCGGCACAGCTGTTGCATGCCACATCGAATCGAAATGGGACAATGGTTATGCTTATGCATGAGCCACCGAACGCCAATGCAGTCCGAATGCAGCCTTATCGGAGGCGCCTCAGACTCTCTCTCACTCTCTCTCTCACTCTCACTCTCTGTGTGTCTCTGTCTCTGTCTCTGTCTCTGGCTCTGTCTCTGTCTCGAGAGTTATTTATGCGCATAATTACAAGTACCTTCGGTGGTGCCCCAATTTACATATGCGACCAATATCTGGGATCTGCAACGGGGATTTGTACTCGGCGCATACAAAGCGCTGCATTAGGGGAGCCCTCGTCCTCGTCCTCGCCTCCTGCATCCTGCATCCTGCATCCCACATCCTGGACCCTCCTTCCTGCCTTGAGCCCTGTGTGGCTGCTGCTACACCCTTTGGCTTATTAAATACAAGAGTAACAAGTGAAAACTTGCACAGAACAAACTGCAGAATTGCCTCATTATGTGAAAAGGCAGCAAATAAAAGTTGGCAGTTAGCACAAAAGGGCCACGTACCTTTGATGGAAATGCAGGTGGAAATGGAGGTGGAAATGGAGGTGGAGGTGGACGTGCAGTAGTGTGGGAACAGCCAAGGGGATGCACGGACTGGTGCCCGGTGCCCGGTGCCTGGTGCTATGTGGAGGCGTGGCACTGAAATTTATGCAGCACAAAGCCGCGGCAAATGTAAGTAAGCCAAAACGACATAAGCAGGCATAAACACCCGACCAGACCCAGGGATCAACAGGGAACACTCCAATATTTTTGCACAGAAAAACGCACCAAACGGAATACACTATAGGAGCAAAGGATCTGTAGCATACAGGAGCAGAGAACTAATAGCTACAAATAAATGTATTAAAATATATCTGGTATAGTTCACAGGAAAGAATCTTGAAGGGGAAAGGACTTCAGCTAGAAGCAGGATCTTCCACGTACACTGATAGAAAAATAGTACGACCGAGCACACCCAAAATTAAGCTAAATATCCGATTGGTTCCAGAAAAAGCCGAGTAAAGAAAAACCGTCTAAGAAAAGACATTCGACAAATTTGAACTTTTTCTTTCCGCTGTGGCCAAAAATTACTTTTTCTGATCGATTTCGGGATTAAAAATTGTTTTAAGGAATTATGTTTTCTTTTTATGGTGTAGTTTTTTTTAAGATTTTTTTTTTAATCTGGTATTTTTTTCAGAGGTCGTGGATAGCGGATCAAATCTGGTTGTATTGATCTGTATTGGTCGAACGGCTCCACCTTAGCCGTTTATCTATCGCTCAAACAACGCTTAATTAATGTACCTAGCTAAAACCAAAAATGTTGGCCCAGAGATATTATTTTTTCGACTTTTCCTGAGTTTTCAAAATCAAAATTTCCGAAGAAAATACCGCAAAAAAGTATTAAATTTGAATTTGTAAGCTTAATAACATCTTGACGGTAATCTGCATTTACCAGGTGTTTGAGTACGATTTATAGCTGCATTTATCAGCTTTTCAGAGCTGCAAAGTTCAATACAGCCAGATGTAAGATGCTTAAGCTATGTGAACAAAAATACCAGATCTTGAAAAAAGTCTTTAAAATAAACCACATCATAAAAAGAAAACAATAATAATTCTTAAAAAAAAATTAATTACCGAATTCTACCAGAAAAAGTCATTTTTGGCCACAGCGGAAATGTCGTGTTGACTAGTGTAATAGATGATTGTTTCCTTAACTCTGAAAGCTATTAAAATTAAAAAAAAAAAACAAACCAAATTTAATATGCAACAAGATTTTAAATAAAATCGTGCTAAATGGAATAAAGCCGTGTAAAATGTTGTATTTTCAATAACAGATTTGGATGTGCAAACATAGTAAAATTAAATATTATTCACTTTCACTCAAATATATAAATTCTTAATCTAAATATGAAAAACTTAAAAAAATAAATTAGTTATATAACATTTTAAATACTAAATATATTTAGATCGAATATTTTCATATTATATTATATTTCATATTCACTCTCGGATGAAAATGGTTTTTTCTATGGGTTTACTGTCTCAGTATTGTTTTTATGAGATTATCTACAGTCTAAAGGACCTACAGTCCCTGGAATGCTCGGAATAAATGCATTTTGATTGAGAATTTGAGATGCTAAAAGACCGCCGAGACACTTATTCCTCCCCAGAGACACCAGACACACCAGACCCTAGATATCCTCGATTTCTACCCACTTTAGATATAGACAGCTGCGGATATCGACGCTAAAGCTCTTCGTCAAAGTGCAGTTGCCGATAAATGGATATCCCGAAAGCAAAGGACACAGGATGTTGTGTCGCAAATGTTGGGAACTTTCACAAATTGATTTACGTATCGAATCAGTAATCAAAGGTTGTTCAATCCCCCCACCTAGCGGATGGCCTTGAGGCTGCTGTTAGGGTGTCCTGTGTCCTGTGTCTGTGCCACAAACAGGGCGGGCAGGCGGCTAGGCGGGCAGGCGGGCAGGCCCCGACGCGTTGGCTTCTGGTGGGTGTAAATTTTGTTATGCGGCAAATGCGCCATAAAGCTACGAGGCAGGAACACTAGAGGAGCAACAAGAGGAGCAGTGGGATTGGCAGGAGGAGGAGGGGCAGTAAGAGCCTGCCTGCAACAGGAACAGTAGAAGGCTCAGTGGCAGTGGCAGTGGCAGGACACAGCCTGTGATGCAGGTCTTCAGCTCTCCCAAAGGCTGCTTACATTTGCGTGAATATATTTCTCTCTCGCTTTTATTTTTGTTGCCCCTCCCCACCCCACCCCACCCCACCACCTTCGCCACTTTATCCTGGCTCTCTCCGTGCATGGATGGAGCTCTGCAAATGGATTGAGGGGATGGGGGGGACGAATGAAGTTCGGGGCTTGGGGATTGGGGCATGGAGCTCTCTCTCAGTCCGTGCATGTGCGGCACTCTAATAAAATTTAATAAAAAACGTGCAGCGCGATATAATGCTTTGGCAATGGACCGGCCCCAGAGAGGGGGAGGGGGGGTCGGTTCTGGTCTGGTCTGCTGCAGGGGCCGGGGGCAAGCAGAGGTGCTGAGAGACAGGTGTATCATTACCTGCACGCAAACCGCAAGGCAGCTCCGCAGCAGAAGCAGCTCCCAGCATATCGATATTCGAATCGCATGGATCCAATAGCCGAGCCACTCATTTGATTCTTCTTTTGAAACCACCATTCCAGGCGGAGCAGGAGGAGGAGGAGGAGGCGCCACCACCATTAAAGCGGGGGGTGCACGAGAGAAGAAGGCGCCACCAACACCGACACCACCACCACCACCGCAAGACCTCGTCTGTCAAGTGCATTTTCCGATTGCGAACATGTGACATAAGATGGGCAAGTGTGTCTCCCGGCAGTCCCCACTGCCGCTGCCACTTCCTCAGATTACATCCCCAGACGGGGAGCATCATCAATCCGTATTGACAATCGCACTGTCCCAGCAAGATTTGGCCCAGGCCCACAAAATCTGGCAACAGTTGACAGCCAGTAATGAATACATAGCAACCACAACCTCATCAGCGGAGCCAGCAGAGCATGAGCACCGGCATGAGGGCGGGAGGAGGGAGGAGCATCCCGAGGAGGAGACATTTTATTACAGCATAAGCCGCCAGCGCCACCATTCGGCAGCCAAGGATCCATTGGCAGACAGAGAGGCGGCCCTCCTTCACATCGAGTCCCTTTACAACGAGGCCCAAGTGGAGCAGGACCAGGACCAGGACTGCGACTACGTCTACTCGTCGTGCCAGCAGTTCCTGCTGCAGGAGCTCCTCCAGGCGGCCATCGAGAGTGCCGATGAGGAGGCGGCAGCAGCCAGCCAAGGACTCCGCAAGAACAATGGCTGGCTGGCACTCGATGGAGATGAGGTGAGTAATATTGATAAATGTTTATAACCAGATTGGGGGCTGATGCTTGGGCTGGGGCTGCGCCTGCTGCTTTCCGGCTTTCCGGGAAACTATCAATAAATGTTGCATCCTTTTGTTGAAATTTCTGTGGCGATTCGCGGGCCATGGCTGACCCACATTCCGTGTCCAATCACTTCCTCTTTGGGCAGTTGTCATCATCTCGGACTTTCGTCGCCTGGATTTCCCCCGAGGCATCAATATTTATTGTTTAGAGGGGAAAGTGTCGGGAAATTGATTGGAAATTGAGAAGGGATTAAGAGGTAGTCGATTCCCACTCCCATTCCGCTCGCTGTCAGCCAACCCCTTCTGTAGTTCTGTTGGCCTCGTGTTAATAATCCTTTGACAACAGCTTCCTTCCCCCCGCCCCACTCCCTTGGAGGTGTCTCCGCTCCATCACATCACATCACATCACAACACATGTCATATCGTACACTCTTGATCCACCCAATCCGAAGTACTTGCCCAATCACCCACTTAGCAATTCGCCCGCACATCCCCGTTTATCGCCTCCTGAGCTTCCGTCCCCGAAGGATAATTAGCTCCCACACATGCATTTTACATGAAGAACGTACATAGCATCCCATCTCCACTCCACTCCACTCCCCTTCAGCCCCACTCGTGTCTGTCCCCCACTAAGGGATGGGGGCGTCTTTAAGGTTTAATTATATATGCATTTTACATGAGCAAATTAGGTGGAAGGATGCATGCCGAGAAATCCCCCCGAGCTATTTATTTAACTTACTCTTCGTTCCCCTCCCCCTCCCCAATGATTGAGCTGTGTGGGGGAACGAGGCAAGGAGGGGGGAAATCAATCCCCATAGAACAATCCCCAAACTAAATATTTCAAATATATTCCCACAGTAAATAACTAAATGAATGGCGGAGAAAAAGCTGAAGCTTCCAGGAATGAAATGAATGAAATAAATGAATGAACTGAATAATACAGAAATAATGAATATAAATAAATGAATACGAAATATAGTTAATAGTTAACTAGATAACTAAGGTCTGAGCTTAAAAGCGTTACAACTTCAAAGCTCGAAAGCTTAAAGCTATCCCAAAGCTATGATCAATGTACAGTGGCTCAAGCTTTATTTATTTATACAAAAATGGTGGAAAAGATTGGGTAAGAAAGGATATACAGGGAATCTATGGGAAAAAGAGTAAATAAATGTAGGAAAAGACTTCAACTTTTTGTTAAAAAAAGATCAAGATGAAAATAGACATTCCAAATATTCTGAAATATCCATAGCAGTTTTCTTTTGAATTACTTTTCATTTTACTGCTGTTTTAAGAGCGATTTGTAAGCGAAAAACGATGTTATCCCATAAAGTAGGCAATTTCCCAAGAGATAGGATATTTTCCACATATATTTGGCTCATTTGTAAACAATTTCCAAACAGAAAAGTTTCAAAAGTCGAAATTTGAATGAAAAGTATTATTCTTATTTATTCTTGAACCTTTTCCAAGCCCCAGAGACGTGGTTCGTGCATTGGCTGGTTGCAACCAACCAACCCCCGAAATTGTTGCACAGAATTCGCCTGCCACTTGTTTTTGTGGTTCTGCGCATGAGTGGACACTCGTTCTCTCTCCCTCTCGCTCTCGCTCTGGTCAAGCGGGTAAGAGTGAGACAGAGAGACAGGGGAGAGAGAGAGAGAGAGAGAGAGCAAGACCCACCACAAGGTGCACGGAGGTCTCTCGGAGCGAGAGCCACTCGTGTCGCATGCTTCCCATTCAATTTTCCGTTTGCCGTAGTTTCACAAGTGAAAAATCGTCGCCGGAGCGCTGTCCAAGCAGGAAAAACTCTGCAAAACTGTGAAAATAGCCAAAGAAAGCGCAAGAAAAGCTGTGGAAAACAGCAAAGAAACCCAAAGAAAAGTGCAACAACAGAACGGGCCAGCCGAAAGACAGAGGAAAAACGTTTGCATAACCTGAGGCGTGAAAAGTGTGCGGAAAAATCTCCGCTGTGCTGAAAGATTTTTCCAGCAAATCGACGGACTGACATTTTCAAGGACCCCCCCCCGCCCCCGGACCCGACTGCCAGTGCGAGTGCGAGTGGGTGTACATACGTGAGAGTGTGTATCTGTGTGTGAGAGGAGAGGAGAGGAGAGTGGAGGAGAGGAGAGGGGAGAAGGTGTCTGTGAGTGTGGTGTAGTGCAATTATAAATGGCGTAATTTCGGTGCAATGTACATTGTTGGCCCTCCAGTGCATAGCATTAGAAGAGGACGCGCGGCCAACATCCAGACGGAGGATCAGTCGAGTGCTAGCCAGCAGCAGGAGGAGGAGGCTCGCCGAACCAGCGAGTGCCCCTGCCGCCTGCCGACAACATGGATGAATGCGACAACCCCGTCGTCGTCACACTAGCCGCACAACACGGACACGGGGAGGGATACGAGCAGCAGCAGCAGCAGCAGCAGCAGCAGTCACCCACCATCGATGATAAGGGATTGCAGCACTCGGAAGATACTAAGGACACGGACACAGATACGCAAATCAGACGCGACACAGCAGAGTCTGAGCTTGAGGCTGAGCAGGCTGAGGCTGAGGAGGCTGAGGAGGAGGAGGACGCAGCAGTAGACGCAGAAGTCGAGGCAGTCATCATGGTAAAGAGAGACGAGACCCCGTTTGTGCATAGCGTTCGTCGGGTGCCGTCGGATACAGCAAATGTATCTTGTAGATAGTTATATAGTATATCTATATAGTGTCTGTATGAGTCATGCCTGCCCGCCTGCCCCACGTAGTTAGAAACAAACCCACAACCCACAACCCCCAACCCACTGCCCACAATCCACAATCACAGCCTTTTCCGTGCCGTATTGTCTTCCGTATCCTTTGTGTCTCCGTGTCTCTGTGGCTTGTGGCTTTGTGTGGAGTGCACTCCATCCATCTGCGGCATCTGTGGCATCTGTGGCATCTGTGGCATCCCTATTTGTGTGTTGACCCGATTTGCATCCTTTTAATCGGTTTTTCTTTCCCTCCCCCTCTCTCTCTCGCTGCAACAACAGGGCCAGGCGGAGAGCAAGAAGCATGGCAGCAAGTCCAATCGACGCAACCTAAATGGAAATGGAAATGGGAACGGAAATGGAAATGGCAATGGCAACACCTGGGACTCATCTCAGGAGCAGCAGCAGCCACTGCACACCAAAGGCACAGCCATGTCCTTTGGCTTTCGCAAGAAGCTCAATGGCACGCCCAAGAAGTTCAAGAAACTCCTGGAATCCAATAGCAACTCCCACGCCCACGCCCACGCCGCCCCACCAATGGCAGACACAAAGGACGACAATGGCAATGCTGGTAAGTGTTATGGCTTTTTGATTTGACCACAATTTCGGCCACAATTTAACAACGATCCGACATGCCAACCCCAACCACTCTCCCGCAGCCACAACTCCCATTCACTTTGAGAAAGTGGGTGCCGCCGCAGCAGCAGCCGCAGCCGCCGCAGCAGCAGGTGCGGCTGGCAAACGCTTTGGCTATCGCGGCCCAGCCCTGCCCAGGCCCGCGTCCACAGGTCTGTACGGCGGCCCCAGTGAGGAGTCCGAATCGGAGACGGCCGCGCAGAATGCCCAGAACAACAACAACAACAACAACCACGGCGGAGGAGCAGGAGGAGCAGGCACCAGCACTGGGCTGGTGAGCAATTGTAAGTGATCGAAAGAATCGAATGAATCGTTCCGGCCAGGCCATAAGTTCTGCCTCCCCTCCTCCCATCCCTCTCTATAGTGAAACGCCGCTCCAAGAGCGCACATGCGGGACGCAGCTGCGGAGACGGGGAGCAGCCGAAAATAGCACAGCCCAAGACGCTCACATTCAATCTCAACCAGAACACGACCATCGAGTACCAGAGGCGGCAGTTCTTCGGCGAGATTGCGGACGAGACCACGGCCGCAGCTGCCCCAACAGCCCGCGGCGGACAGCAGCGCTACAACTACAACAATTTGGCCAGCATGCACGCGAATGTGATGTGAGTGGAGTGACGCGACCGCCCGATCGCCCGATCGATACGTTCTATTAATCCCAAACTAATTCGACCCCCCCAGCGTACGACCCGCGCCTCGACTCACGCCCGCGAGCTTCGCAAAGTTCACCCTGCAGACGGTGAGCCTGCCGCGGCCGGAGTACCCGGTGGCCATCAGCCTGACGGCCACCACGCCCACCACGCCCAGCAGCAGTGTGCAGTCGCCGGTGCCCAGCCACTCGACGGGGGCCAGGGCCAAGGATGTTTCCACCAGCTCCCGACAGCACCCGTTGACCTCGGTGCATGTCCAGCCCACACAGACGCACCATCATCATCACAATCATCATCATCCTCGCTCCGATCAGCGCCATCTCGACCAGAAGAGCGTCAAGCAGCTGACCAACAACTCGACGCGTCGCGGCTTCTCCGGCAGTCGGGAGATCAGCGCCGACTCGGGCATCGCCAGCCTGGACATGGCCCTGGACTCGGGCAGCTCGGGCAGTTCCGTGGGATCCAAGCGCAGTCGCAGTCGGCCACGCAATCTGCAGATGGTGATGAGCGGACGGCACACGTTCGAGGTGAAGGACGTGGACGACCCGCCGTCCAGCGAGTCCAACTCGTTCGTGGAGCCACTGGCCCTGCCCAAGCTTCCCACAGACGGCAGTCAGGCCGTCCCGCTGCCGCTGCTCGGACTGGTGCGCTCCAACACGGTGCTCAGCCGCGAGAGCTACGAGCGGAGGCAGGAGACGCCTCAAGCGGGAGAGCAGGCTGCCTCCGGCAGCCAGCAGGCGGAGCGGAAGCTGTCCAAGCCCAGTGGCTCCGACGAGAGCGAGAGCGTGGACGAAGAGAAGCTGTACCTGGACTCGTCCACATCCGAGAAGAGTGCCAAGCAGCTGAGCCACTCCTCCGTCTCCAGCTCGTGGCGCTGTCAGTCGCTGGCCGGCGAATCCCTGGCCGCCATGGACTGCAGCAGCATGAGCATCAGCGATACCCAATCCCAGTCCCAATCGCAGTCGCAGGCCCCAGAAAATGGGGAGAACATTGCGGATGGACGGGACGAGGACATGTCCCTGGGCCTGGACGAGATCAGTCTCATCAACACGGACATGCCATTCAGCACAATTTGTAAGTAGAACCCAGAGGATCCCATCCCGTGTCTAAGTGCCCTCCTCCTTCGCAGCTTCGATGACGGACACTCCACCGAAGCCCGGCCAGGAGCCGATGCTCAACTTGCCACTCGCGGACAATCGGGAGGCGTCTCCACGTCCGCGCTCCTTCAACAATGCGCTCAACGAGTCCAAGTTCGCAGAGCTGGCGCTGGCCAGCAGCACCTGCCTCCTGCTGGACGACGAGACCTCGCCCACGGACAGCCTCGTGAGCAGCACCGAGGACTCGGAGGAGGCGGGCGGCAAGCTCAAGAAGCACAAGCACAGGCTCAACGAGGAGCGCCAGCTGAAGGACATAGACATCGACATTGACGACATCTCGCCGCTGCTCGAGCTGGAGCTCGATCCGGGCAGTCCGGTCTCCCCGGGCACGCCCACCCACGCCTCGCACTCGCTGTCGCTGGGCTCGGACTGTGGCAACCTGATCGACGACGAGATCGCCGACCAGCCGGCGCTGCTGTGCAACAGCGAGGCCCACGAGGTGGCCACCGACACGCCCACCCTGATGGAAACGCACACCGGGTCCCTGCGCTCGCTGAAGAGCCAGTCGAAGGCCCGCACAGCCCTCCAGCAGGCCATCGAGCTGAGTCTCCGCACCCCGATGGCCGTGCGCCAGGCGGTCCTCGATCGGGCCGAGTCCCTGGACACCCTCTCGCCCTGCGAGTCCATCTGCTCCGACGACCTGATGATGGACTTCGACATGAACAGCAGCGTCGACTCGATCGACCACATGGCCCCCGTGTCCGGGCGCAGTCGCAGCGGCTCGGACCTGCACCGGATCGGGGCGGAGATGGACCCTGCCCAGGCGGAGGCTGAGGCCGAGCTTCTCTCCGAGATGGAGCGCAACGGCAGCGATGTGATGAAGGAGCTCAACTCTCTGCTGCGCGGCAGACGGCAGCGCGGAGGCGCCCGGGAGCGCATCAGGTGAGTCCCTCCCCCCACCAATACCCCCCGCCAATACCCCCCAACCCCCAACCCCCACTCCCCTAACTGTGGCTAATGGAATCGGCGGCTTCCATTCACTGGGCGGAGAGATGGGGGGGGGGGCGGCGGTGCTCTTTGAGTTTTCGCCTCTGATTTGGTTTTATTGCCTCTGTGCGCCGGCACTTGGCAGGCGGCCAACAGTACGTCCGTCCGTCCGTCCGGGATTATTATTGAGTGCAGCAGCCTCTGTGGCAGCCAGCTAGCCAGAGGCCTCCGTCTCCTCCTCCCTCTCTTACCCCTTTCCCACCACTTGATGTTGCACGGCAGCAGCCAGTGGCAAATCAATCAGCAGCCGATGCCTCCTCTCTCCACTCTCCCCGCTCTCCGCTCTCCCCCTGCGGTGCCCCGTCTCTTTCTCTCGTTGTTGGCTTGATTTCTGCCGGCCGGCAAAAGATTAACCCTAGAAAGGCTTGCGGTTTGGTGGAAAAAAGAGAGATAGATATATAATAATAAATTGGGAAATAATAATTCTACGCCTTCGGCTAGCAGAATTATTTATTCATTTATTTATTTATTTAGCTCTGATAATTTATATAATTGTTTAATTATAAATACCCAAAGTGTTCCCATTCTTGGTAAAATTCTGAAAGTTGTTCCCAATTTAATTTATTTCTGCCTGCTCTGTTGGCCCCTTTGGTCTTCCCAGTGTTAATATTCCCTGCCAGGGCCAGTGAAATTCATCAAATAATTCATTCCCAAAGTAAACATCAGCAGCATCCTCGAGTATTTGTGTGCCCTCTGGGGGCACTCTGGGGTTAATCGAATGCAATTTGATTTTCGCCAGCTCAGAGCTTAGGCATTGCCATGCCCCCAACCCCAACCCCAACCCCAAAGGGGCACGCCCTTTTGCAATGGAAAAACAGAAACAAAAACAAAAAGAGGAGGCTAAAATGGAAATGGAAATTGAAATTAGCCCAAAATTAGACAGACATCAGGGGGGGGGGGGGGGGGTTACAGGGGGGATGGGCAGGACAGGTTGGAGCTGAAATAAAAGCCCAACGATTGCAGGCAGTGAGTGTTGTTTTTTGTGTTTGCCGAAGAGTTCCTTTCCCAAAAGGTTACTCCATTCGATCCACTCCATTCCCACTGCCGCCAGGAGAGAGAGAGAGCGAGAGAGAGGGGGTGCAGACGGATAGACATTAATGCCACCACAAAACTCTGTGTGGGCCCTGTGTGCATTCTGTGGGCCAACGTCAAAGCCCGAAACCAAAGGCAAAGACAACGGCAATGGCAACGGCACTTGGCATTTTGCGGCAATTGTCTTTGGATTGGACTGGATCCCTCTCGGTCTCCGCAGGGGAGCTCGCTCCGGTCTTGGTCTCAGTCTCAGTCTGGGCCTGGCCAAATCGTGGCCGTAGTTAAGATAACATTTTGACTTTGGCCTGAGACTTGATGGCGAGTGCCGCATTCTTTTGTCATGGCAACGGCAACAACGGCAACAACTGCAACCGGCAACGGCACGACATCCACGACAACCATCGACGGAGAGTCGTTGCTGGCTCTCGGGCCAAAAAGCTGGAAAAACTTTATTGCGCCCCGCCATGCACTGGAAGGAAAAATCAATTGTCTGGCAGAGGGGTGATGGGGCAGGGGCAGAAGCAGGGGCAGGGGCAGGGGCAGGGATACTCGTACTCGCATGAACCTGTTTTCCCAGCCAAGAGCCAAATAACTGCAAAATGCCGCTGGCCTTCTCAGGTTGTTGTTGTTGTTGTTGTTGTTGTCGCTGTCTTACCTGCTCATGCGTCGGGACATTGGCTTTCCTTGCCGCTTGCCGCTTGCCACTTGCCACTTGACTTTCCTTGCCAATGCGATCCGATCCGATACACTCGTATGGACCAAAACCTAAGGCCCCAAAAACATCTGCGGACAATCAGTCAGCGCAGACGCAGACGCAGCCACTCGTTAATCCAACAGCCACAAGCCACTAGCCACCAGCAACCAGCCATATGCTAAGCCATATGCTGGAGACTGGAGACCGACCCCCACACTTGTGGCTTAACCTTGAGACCATGGAGCCATGAGTCACTCTCTCGACCCGCTCGGAAACGGCTGAGTAAGCCATCGCCCCAGCAGACTCAATCGCCCATTATCGGCTCTCAGCACTCGACTCTCAGACGCTCCACAAAGTGCAGTGGAGGCAAAAAAAACAACAACAAAAACAAGAATAAAATAAAATAAAATAAAGTCCCATTGTGATCGCCATCTCTGCAGCCGGAATGCAGCGGAATGAATATTGTGGCCCGTCCGTCCCTCCGCCCGGGAGAGCTTTCTTTTCTAACGGAGCGGGCGGAGACCCGGGGTAGAACCAGACCAGACCGACCCCCACTTGCCGCATTCTTGCACTGCTCGGTTTATCTCTTGGCCGCTGGGACTGGCTGTTGGTTGGTTGGTTGGTTGGTGGAACGTGGTGGCAACGAAACATTGGTAACAGCATTGGTAGCAACCAAGGCACAGTGGGATGGCATCGGGCCTTTGTGAGTAAATATTTGTATATTTCTTATGATGGTATTTCGATAGTTTAGGGCACTACGAATATTATGGGAATTATCTACGATGAAAGTAACCCTTCGGTATAGCTGGCATATCAATAGTTTCGGCAATATATTGATAGATCGATCGATCTCAGCAGATCTCTGTATTTATTTGAAAATTAACAATAATTTAATTAACAATAATTTAATGTAGAAAGAAAGTAAAGGGAAAAAAATAGTAATACAATTAAAGATTAGCTGTCTTCAGGTGGTGATAAATATTGACGGATAGTTCAGGGGATAAAATATGGCAAAGGGTATTCAAGTTATGGCATAAAACCCTGAAAGGTTCATGCTGGGCATGGTCTGACCTTAACAAGGGTGGCCAGATAGGCCGAAAGGTGCGGGTAGGTCGAGAGGAGAGTACTTGTGGCTATTGGAAACCCCCCAAAAGAAGACATTCCCCATCTAAAATTGTGTCTGGGCTGTAATTAATATTGCTGGATATTTTTCAAGTCCCCGCATGTCCATTTGGTACCACTGTGGCGCCAGCGCCACACTACCACTACCACAACCACTACCATACTCCATGCCACAGACCACACCACACCACACCACACCACACACCATTCATTCCATTAGCTCGAGCGACGCGGGCTCCGACTTCGTACCAACTTCGATGGCAACTTCAGTATTAAACAAGATCTCAAAGCGTGCGGTTCACGGCGGTTCAGTGCGATTCAGTGGGCTCAGTCTCAGTAGAATAATAAATCAGACTCGTACTCGTACTTTTGTGAGACCCAACAGCAATCCCCAGCCCAGTATACTAGATTGGGTTCTGTTCAATCAATCCGATCCGATCCCATCCGATCCCATCCCATCCGATCCGATTGAGGGTACAAATTGTGCAAGAATCGTTGAGCGGAGCGCGTGGGAGTCCCAACATTAATTGCGTTGTTAATAACCAAAAAAAAGAGAGAGACAGAGAGACCTAACAAAGCCCCAAAACAAGAGCCAGTGACCGCAGAGCACAGGCGGTTTCGCATTCGGGTATTCGGGCATCATCATCATACTCATCATCATCATCGTCGTGGTCGTGGTCGTAGTCGTCGTCGCCTCCATCGATACGCACTGGTGCCTCTTCCATGCCATTTCAACGTTTTCCAACAAAAGACAGGCCGCGGGCACAAGTGTCAATGGAACAGCCAATCCATCCATAAAAGAAACCATTCCGTTTAGACTGGAACTGCGACTGCCACTGGGACTGGGACTCTGGCTCTCAAGTGAGTAGAAGGTTGGGTAGAAGGTAGAAGGTAATCGGCATACCCTCGAGTGGCGAGTGGCAAGTGGCAAGTGGTGGCCAAAGTGGGTGATGATTTCCGCTCTAAGCGTTGCGTAATTTGATATGCAACCCGGTCAAAGGGAGGGGGGAACGGGAGCCGGGGCTACAGCCGTAACAGCGGTAACAGTAGTAGCTGTGGGGCACACACAATGAATGCCTCTGGAAAGTGTGTCACATGCAAATGCAGAGGCAACGTTTGGAAAATCTTTTGGAATTTGATGCCATAAACGTAACAATTACAGATATCAGACACACACAGAGGGAGGGCGTGGGGGGGGGGGGGGGGGGGAATCCATTTGGCTTGCTTGGAGCTGGCCCCTTTTATGGCTTTGGAAGCCACTTCAAGTTCAGTTGCATTTTGCGGCGCGTTCAGGTTTGGCCTACGGATTCGGAGTCGGATTCGGATTCGGATTCGGTTCCCATCCCATCCCATCTGCTGGCATGCATAATTCAACAGAACGTTTGCCACACAAACACCAGGAACAGCACAGCATACCCATACCCCCCTCCCCACCCCTCTCCCATACCCATCGAGTGCAAATACAAAGATACAGATAGCTGCTGTTGCAGCTACCTACCTACCTACCTACCTGTCTGTCTGTCTGTCTGTCTGTCTGTCCCAGCCTGCCCCACACTACTCCTCATACACGTATCCCAGCCATCCCCCTTTGGGGCTCCCTGCGAGCAGACACAGACATCGTTGATCATCGGAGAAGGAACTGCGCTGTGGCATGCCACAGATACACACCGGATCCATTCCCATCTCGAGACAAGACAAGACTCACAGCTCACAGCTCTCTGCGCTCTGCTCTCTGTGTGTGAGAATGTTGCTTATTTCTTTATTTTTTATGGCCATTACCATTACTGGCGTTACGTGCTCTACCGCCATCCCCCCTTTCCCATTCCCCATCCTGCATTTCGCTCTAATGAAGCTGCCTTTCCATTTCCATTTACATTTCCTCTTCATAAGCGAGTACCAGTTCGAGTACGAGTACGAGTACGTCTGTCTGTCTGTCTTAAAGGTCTACGACTCCCCTGAATACCTTTTGTAGCCCTCTTCCATGCGATCTTCATCTATGAATCCCCCTTCTCTCCAACTCCATTTCCATCCGCTTTTCCATCTCCATCTCCGCCTTTGACTCTGCCTCTGACTCTATGACAAATGACGTTTTGTCGCACAAATTGATAAGTGCCGTTAGGAAGTGGAAGTTCGAGCAGTGCATGTCAACGCCTCTGCCGATCCTCCTGCCCCTGCCCCTGCCCCTTCCCCTGCCCCTGCCCCAGCCCCTGCCCCTGCTACTGCCCCTGCCCCATGCTTCACTGATTGCCGCATGATTGTGATTGTGACTGTGATTGCTTGTCATTGTTTGGCCGCTGCCAGTGGGCTGCTTGTTACCTGTTCGGCTGGCGGTTAACAGTTGCAGCCACTGACAGCCGCGGAGTTGGCCAAGTTAGCGACAGTTGCCGTTGCCTCTGCCTCTGCCGCTGCCGCTGCTGTCAGTGGCGCGTGTGGAGTCGTCACAAAATGAGACAGAGACAGATACTGCAGCACAACTACTTACACAGGTGGAGGGTGCAGGCAGAAAGCCACCAAAGATCAAGAAACATATCCAACTGTTGCTCCAAATATTCAACATCATTCTTTGAATGCCAGGATTTGCATGTAGGAAGGATCTGAACCAAGGATCAACGTATTTCGTGGCTAGACAACACTCAACCCCATTCCCCATTCCCCAGTCATATCCTAGTCTCCCAATAGATCTTTAAAGGGAGCACAACCCGCCCCCCCCCCCCCCTTCCCGGCTTCCTGCCACCTACCACCGCGCTGCAACAACTGCTGTTGCAATGACGAGCATTTTGTCGTCTGACAATTGGTTTTTCCTTCAGAGTGTACGAAATATCCGGCCCCAGTGGGAGTGCGGAGTGGGGGGGATTGAGTTGTGCAAAGTACTCACTCGCATTGTTTTGACTCCATCCACTCGTGCTTGATTTCTGCATTCATATTCATGGTATTCACTAGTCACTGTATTCGCTTTATTCATCGTACAAACAACATAAAGTTGGCGTGCGAAAATCAAAGCAAAAAACAAAAAACCAAAAAACAATGTGCGATATTTCTCTGTGTCCGTGTCTGTGTATTTTCGGGCTCCTTGACTTGTCTGTGTGTGTGTGTGTGTGTGTGTGTGTTTCTATTTTTTTCGGTGTTTATCGTTTGGACATAATGTAAACTATAATTGCTTTTTGTTTGGAAAGCCACGAGTGAATCCATTTGAACTTTTCGCTTGGGTTGCTTGTACAACAAAATTGAACAACCAAAAACCAAAATCCGAAAACCAAAACCCGAAACCACAACGAAATGCAGCCCCAATGCATGCCCCTCCGCGGGGTTACGAAATTCTGAGCTCATTGATATTTAATCAGCTTGAGCCAGTGCCTCCATTCCAGCCAGAACTCAATCGATTACGTATCCCATCCCATGCTGAGAATTTCCTTAATTAAATTGGACAATTTCCACCATATCCAACTGTTATAACTGAAATAGAAGGGGTCTCTCGGCCATAAAGAATCTCTCGGATCTCTCAGCACTTTCATCTCTCGGCCATATAAAAACTCAACTTCAATTTGCTTATGGCCCACATTCTGGGCCGACAATCTCGTGGCATTTTGTAGATCATCTTGGGGCCAGAAATGCAAATTTCCCAAGAGCTCCAACATGATGTCTCTCTTTGTCTCTGCTTTCCTCCAATTTGGGAAAGTCGTTCCCGAGTCTCTCGAATGGCAAAGGCAATGGAAATAGTTATAGATACTCGACTCCAAACTAAACTATCATTATAATTACGAATATCAAGACAAAGCCCATTAACCTTTGGTCAGGGTCTGGGTCTGGGTCTCGGTCTGGCTCTGGGTCTGAATGGAATGAATCATTCGAAACCGCGGAGAATCGAATGGGCTAACCAAACTATTGAATGAATTTTCGGTTGTTGCTTTTTTTGGGGGGGAAGGGAGGGGGGTCAGGCATTAATAGCTAGCTGTACGTTTTTCAACAGTTTGTATAAATTATGCCGTGAAATTTTTGAACATCGCGCGCATGTGTAAGAGAGCCCTCCCTCCTCCCTCCCCCGACCAGCAGCCACCAGCCACCAGCCACCATCATCCATCTCGCAAGTACCGCTGCAGCACGCAACAGTTGCCGCCTCGAGACTTTCACTAGCCACCGCCAGAGCAGCGGAGCCGCAGAGCTGCAGAGCAGCGGAGCCGCAAAGCTCTCTTGTGTGGATTTATTTCCAGCAGCATTCATGTCGTGCCCCAGCCCAGAGGCATCTTAATGGCCCATTGACAACTGCTAGTGCCAGTGGCAGTGGCAGTGCCCGTGCCCGTGCCACTGCCACCTGGGCCCTAATCAATGGCATTCACTTTCATTGCGGCCACGTTAATTGGCAGTGCGCTAAATAATTAAAAGAGTGAGCCAACACCCCAGGGCCCACCCCACACCACACCAGGGGGTGGCTGCAGGGGTGGCTCGCGGGGTGGCTCCAGGGGTGGCCCTAACTCGACAAAGTCTCCACACACAGACACAGACACAGACAGCTGTTGGGGGCTCGGTCTGCGCATGTTCCGATTGTGTCATTTGCCGCAGAACAAACACAACTCGGGAACACAGCAACACAGCAACACGGGAGCACGGGAACACGGGAACACATCGTGGAGGAACACATCATGGAGGAGCCAGTGACTGGCAGCTAGAAGCAGAAATTCGATTTGCGGAACACGAGTATGTCCGAGACGGCGGATGGTACTACGGCCAGCAAATCATCGCCCAAGGGAGTGCGCCGCGTCCGCACCGATCTGAAGACATCGGAGAATGTATTCCTCGCGGGCCAGGGGCTGGGGCTGGGGCAGGGGCAGGGGCAGCAGCAGCAGGTCAGACCAGCCCGAAAAACCTCACCCATGGCCATCAAGAGCCATCAGCCGCATCGTCATCATCATTATCAGTGGGCGCCCTCGTTTGCGGCAAGCAGTGCGCCGCAGGCAAACGCAACATATCTCAGGTGGTGGCATGACTCAGGAGCACCACTCCCTAGCCTCCTAGCCTCCTAGCCTCCCAACGCCCAGGACCTCTTAGTCATCCCTCACTCATGCCCGTTCCATCTTTGCAGCGCCCAACTGCCCGCCCGTGCCACACGGCTGCTCAACCGCTCCAGGCTCCAGGACCAGCAGCTGACGGGCCACGATTCGGACAACAGCCTGAGGTCCAGCCACAGCGGAGGAGCTGCCGCAGCGGTCCGCAAGCGGAGCACCGCCAACTCGCGCGCCTCCACGGCCTCGTCCACGTCCAGTCTGCCGCGCCAGCGCCAGCCGCAGAGACAGCAGCAGCACCAGCAGCAGCCAGGCGGCACCGCCTCGGGCGGCCTACGAGTGCGCGGGCTGGGAAGCGGCGAGCTGCATAGCTCCTCGGACGACCTGATGTTGTATGACAAGTCCTTCCGGAATGCCATGATCCAGGATGTGCTGCAGTTCAAGAAGCAGCTGCTGCGACTGCGGCGCATCCTCCAGGAGGTGAGTGCTTGCAGATTTGTTTATGATTTCGTTTCCCTTTCATCCATGGCACAAAAACCCCAACCACTTGCACAATTCTCAGGAGACTGATTTTGAGTCTTCAGGCATCCCTATCCCTATCCCTATCCTTACTATTATATGCGGAATTGCTCGGTGACTCTATTGGACTCTATGCCTTTGCAGACGGAAACCCTCAATCCCTTCGAGAACGACAATCTTCAGTTGTTTGCCGCCTGTGGACTGGACAGCAAGCAGCTGAATGACATCGATCTGGCCAGCCTGACCTCCTCGACGACGGAGGACCCCTTGCAGGAACTATCGGATCTACGTAGACAGGTGGTTTACCTTCAGGTATTTGCACGTTTTTTGCATTTCGTTCGCCCGTTAAGCTCTGGATAAGCTCCACCACCAGAAAACAATACCAAAAAAAAAAATATGTACAATCGAAAAAGAAAAGAAAAGAAAAGAAAAGAAAAGAAAAGAAAAGCGAAAGCAAAAGCAAAAGCAGGACACTCTCATACTATTCTCTATGGCTGTTGTTGTTCTTACTATAAATGTTAATTAGATACATGGAAACTATCTGCACTCCATGTGGCATGTCAAATACCTACTCACGAGGATTACTCCATATATATCTCTTTGCTTATTTGTAAATCTATCTATTATCTTATCCTATATACTGTACCTACATATATGCTATACTGCACTTTGATTTTGATACTCGGACACACACTCCCAGAGACATACAGTTGAAAGTTGAAAGTTACAGAGTTCTCGTACATCTTTAGCTGCTGTTGTGATGGATGGATAGATATGCTTTGATTGACTGCTCGTACAATGCAACAATGGAACAATCAAAGCATGACTGTCCGAAAAAACGAAGCCAAGATTATGCCTAGCAATTTATACTCGTTTAGATATGATTTTTACACACTCTCTGGCTTCAGTTATAAATACAATATCTTGTATCTGCTAGTGACCTTTTGTGCCTCGCTCCCCACCGCCGAACCGACATTAACGTATCCATCTACCCATCTCTCTCGCTCTCTCCCTCTGGCTATCGCCCTCTCTCCCTCTGTCTGATGTGTGTGTGCTATGTGTGGCAGGGTCAAGTCGATGATCGTGATCGCACCATACGCCTGCAGCGCGATCTCATCGAGCAACTGGAGGCCGAGAAGAGGCAGCAGGCAGGTGGCAACGGCCACGGCCATGGCCATGGCAACGGCAGCGATCCCAGCAAGGAGCTCATCAGCATGGCCACCCAGACGGAGCGGGTAAGAAGATATTTTCCCTCAATATGCATACATATATATAGACACCGAAAATATTGAGACATATGTGTGTGTGTGTGTGTGTGGGTGTTGCACAACAAAACAATTGACTAACCGAAAGCTGTCGTATATATTTCTATTTCTATTTCCATTTCAATTTCAATTCGGATTCCACTATCACAGACACGACCACTTGCCATTGGTGCGGAGGGTTTGTCCAGGTAGGCCCAAGACAATTCATGTTTTCCATCATTCGAATTACCCATTACCCATTTTCAATTTTCCATTTTCGGTTATATGCCATATTTTGGTTGGTTTTTTTTCTGCAATTTTCGGGGCTTTTCATCAGACCACAAAAGCCGCCGCTGGGGCAGGGGTCCGCAGCTTAACAAAACTAATACAAAACGATGCCTGTAGCTGCTGCCTCTGCTGCCTCTGCTGCCTCTGTTGCCGCTGCTGCTGCGGCTTTAATGGTGGCTTGGAGTCTCGGTTTCGGTTTCGGCCTCGGCTTCGGCTTCAGCTTCATGGTCCGTTGGTGGCATGCAAATCAGCCTGGCCACTTTCCTGCCGGCTGTTGACGTTAATGGCAACAAATTGCAATTGGAGCAGTCTAATTAGACTGGATCCAGCCAGCAGTAGCCGAAGCCAAAGCCGAAACTGCAACGGCAGCAGCAGCAGCAGCAGGAGGTGGAAATTTCCATTTTGCAATTGACTAACAATAGACCCACTTTAGACCCTATTCGCAAAGCCTTACCCCATGATTAACCAATATGAATCTCTCTCTCTATCTCTATCTCTTTTGTAATGCCTCCCATGGAATACACCCCCAAAACAACACTCTTACACACATAACCATAACTATATCTAACCACTTTCCACACTCAACTATATATACACATATAGACTACAATTTGGGGAGCCACAGGTACTATTTTGCGATTTCATACTAGCCATCATTGTGCTCTGTTCGATCAATCTGTTATGTATCCTACATTTAAGCTATAACTGTGTGGACAATTGTAACTCATGCACTTGATCTAATCAACCCGAAGCCCTAACTAACCAATCCCCCAGTTAAACCTAAACTAAGAGACAAACTAAGCAGTGAACTCGAAGCTTTAATCTAAGATCTAAGATATGCATACATACTAGCTAGTGTTCTAAGCAATCGTTACTAATTGTCACTGAAAATTTAACACTGTTTGTGAAACATTTTAATTGCATGCGGCAATTAAATAGAGTCCCAAGGTAATGCAGACCAGATACTAACCCAAAAGAGCGATCAGAGGAGGAGGCATGGCAGTCGGAAGAATCTGGGAATCCACAGGAGATCATATAGCGGTTTCTACCAAGTCAAGCTCACACAAGTGTCCGCCTGCCATCCCACTCTTCTCCTCGTTCCGTAGACAACTCTTGTGGCATATCCAAGACAAAAGGAAATTCTCTCCAACATCTGAACAAGAGATCGTGTGGCAACACCAGACTAATCCCAACCTCTATCTGTTCGCAGAAGTAAGCCCGAATATACCAGTTATACCACACACTTTCCGATGCTCCACTTGCACGACTCCACGCTGGCCGCCACCACCATCATTCGCCATCACCAGAACCATCACCAGGAGAGCAGCCAGGAGCAGCCCACGCCGACGCCCTCGCCCACTGCAATGCCCACGGCCACGGGCCAGTGCCCGACCCTGAGCCAGACCCGCCGCCACACCATCATCTCCACGACGCTGACCAATTACAACCAGCAGCTGGCTGCAGCTGCCTCCTACCCGGGCACGCCGCGACGCGCTTCCATCGGCTGGGACACGGCGGAGGCGGCCACCCGTAATGCCAACAGCTACAAGCCCGTGCGTATAACGCTGATCGGGGATCCGTTGCCCCTGCCCCTGCCCCGGCCCAGGCCCCTGCAGAATGGGAGCTCATCGCTATCCTTGCCCGGGTCCGTGGCCGCGCAGAGCCATGCCCATGCCCAGAACGGGGTGAAGATGCGGTACCCGAATGGCAGCTGCCAGAGCGCCAAAATGAAGACGAGCAATGGCCACCATGGGGCGAGTGCTCACTATCAGCCGTTGTACAACAGCAACAAGATGACAAGCCCAACCGTAACTATAGTCTGATTTAGATACCAGTTTCCTTGGACTCGGCTACCCAACCCCGAAGCCCCGCAACCCCAAAACCCCGCCACCCCAAAAAAAACGCAAGCAAGTCTTCAGAGAAAATACATACATAGCTCCAAAAAGAGGGAATTCTTACATATATACAATACATAATGATTAGTGAATGACGACGATGATGACGATTCTTGATTCTTACCATAGATGTAGTATGGAAAGCGCTCTGGAAGTGCAGCTAGAAATATTTGGATACACTGAAATATGATATATTGGATACTTGAATATTAACCATACATATATATATATTTGTGTAGGTATATCCTTTGCTTCAATATAAACTAAGATCGATGTTCTGGCTTAGTTTTTTGGCTTCCAATCTTGGCCTCCAGTTAAACGAGATGATTATAAGCACAAATATAGAAACAGAAACCTGTGCGATTAGTGGAATACTTATTATATACATACATACTACATATATACTATATACTATATATATATTTTTTTTGTAATACATACATACATATAGATACATATTACATTAGATGTATACTCTTGAACGGATCTTAAAGTACATGGATACCAACTTCTTATTGTTAATTGTGTTGCCTAAGTTTTAGTCTAAGTTAGAGATCTTTTCCTGGTTTAACTTCCTTGTATTTTGTATTATACTATGACCTACTGACCTATGCCTATACCTATACCTAATGACTACCACTCGCAGCGTGCAACGGCAAAATGGGCAAGAAAATGCACACGCGCAATCCGTATTGTTTTTTTTTGTTTTTTGTTTCTTTCTACAAGAGCACAATAATAATAATCCAAAAAACGTATTATGTAAACCCAATATTATATACTCGTACCGTACTGTATGTAAACCAATTGCTAAGCCTATTAAAAAGTTATAGAAAGTACCTATCAATAGAGAAAGATAAACAAAAGGTTGTGTGGTTTTTATCCTCCTCCTCCTCCTCCTCCACAGACGCCAGCACTCAGCTGTGGAGTGTCCGGCCCCTGGACCGATGACGCGCCGCCAAACCGGCTTCCGACTCTCCCCTGAATACATATATCCATTCCGTTCTCTCCCGGTTCTCTGAGTAAACTGGATTTGCATTCCCATTTGCATTTGCATTCTGCGGTTGTTCTTATCATCGCTCGAATGGGGTTTCTTAGTTGTGGCCAAACTGCGGAGCAGGAATGTTGCTGAATGCCAATTGGGTTCTGTCCGTTCTGTGGCTCTGCTGCCGGGGCTTCCCCCAGGTCGGGGCTCTTCCCTGCCAGCCTCTGGCCTGGCGCAGCTTCGAGTGTCGTGAATTGGCCAGTCTACAGGATCTGTTCGACGTGGGCGCGGAGAACTGGCATTCATTGGCGGTGAGAAATGAACGCACAGAACTGGTCCTAGACTCGGGTAAGAGATGAACCTTTATGACACACACACACACACATCACATCGCTTTACCTGCAGCCACAAGTGTCGAGTATCTGGCCAATCTAGTGGACTTGGATCTGTCTGCCGTCCAACAACTGAATCTGCACACTCAGGGCTTCTCGCCTTTGCCCAATCTGCGGCACTTAAACATCAGCGACTGCGGTCTGGTCGAGCTCCATGGCAGCCACTTTGCGGTCGAGTCAGCGCTGCAGCACCTCGATGCCAGCCACAACCGCCTGGAGCTGCTCACAAAGGACGTCTTCGGCCATCTCCGCAAATTGATTTATGCCAATTTCTCGCACAATGCCCTCACCGGCTGCGAGCTGCCCCACTTGCCGCTGCTCAATCGTCTGGAACTTAGCCACAATCGACTGGTTAATGTCAGCTTCGGTGTCTGCCCCCAATTGCAGCAGCTGATGCTTCACGAGAATCGCCTGGCACAGGTGAGTCAGCAGAATCTGGTGGGGTTTGCTCATCGCATCGAACGCATCCGCCTATCATTTGTGTATTTAGCTGCGGGCTTTGATCTAGTCAATTACCCATGATGGCCCTTGGCCTGGAGAAGGGCAAGCTATGAGAGGAGGTTCTGAGAACACAGCAGTCGATCCCAAGTCATACTTTCTGCATGTGCTTTCCTTTCCAGTTGGATGTGAGTGCTTTTCGCGGTCTGCATGGTCTGTTGGAGCTGCAGCTCAGTGGCAACCGATTGACCTTTATCGCCCAGGAAACGTTTCTGCCGCTCAACCAGCTGCGAGTGCTGAACCTTTCGCGCAATGCACTCGATGCACTGCGTCCCAATGTCTTCGGAGCAGCCCAAAACTTTGTGCTGAATCTGCAGCAGCTGGATCTGGCGGGCAACCACATACGACTGCTCTTTGACAACCAATTCAGGGTGCTGCCCCGACTGCAGGTGTTGGATTTGTCCAGGAATAGCATTGCCAGCCTAGGCAGCGGCCACTTCGTGGGTCTCGGATCACTGCGCAAGCTGTATCTGCAGTCCAACGATATACTGGAGATCAAGCCAGGAGCATTCGCGGCATTGGCCAGCCTGGACACCTTGGATCTGTCGCGCAACAGCCTGGAGCACTTCGAGGAGCAGGCCTTTGGGGGCAACACATTGACGCGATTGCGCAAGCTCAACCTGAATGCCAATCGTCTGAAGAGCCTGCATCCGTTGGCCTTCTCCTCGCTGCCCTTTCTGGAGTACCTGTCGCTGGGCCACAATGAACTGGGCTCCCTGGACGTGCGCATGTTTGCACCCATGCGGCATCTGCAGAAACTCCATCTGGGTCACAACTTGCTGGAAGAGATCAGCCCCGATGTAATGGACTGCCTGAGCAGCGTCATGGAGCTACTCATCGACAACAACAGACTCACCTTTCTGACTGCTTTGAACGACACCTTCCCCAGTCTGAATCGCATCGCGATTGAGGGGAATCCCTGGCAGTGCGCCTGCTTTGTGGAGCTCCAGCAGTGGCTGACCTCCAAGAGGGTGACGTATTTGCGGGAGAACACTGGCTACTACAAGGGAGAGCGACCTCTCTGCGTGGTCACGGCGGTGGATTACTGTATCCAGAATTTGCAGGCCGCACGCCGCCAGAAGATTCACGCCGAGTTCGACGTGGAGCAGGAGGACACAGATGCCGTCGACGAAGACGATGCCAGTGCAGCAGCAGACTGATACTAAACATAAGCGCAACATTGCCTACACATTAAGTAGGGAATTGTAAGACAGTGTATACACATTCGCAGACAAGAGATTAATTTTAAACATTTAAGCGGCATCCATTTCTTGAGCTAAACGACAATTTCATAAAGAATGTTTTCTGACACAGAGCATGTATTGCGTGTAATAGATTATGTATCATAGAACGGGCATTGTAATGGTTGTTTCCGGCGATCGACTTTGTTTAAATGTACAATTTAGCAACTAAAACTCGAGTCGTTTAAGCGGTCTTGACGCGCATGGCCAAGGCGCTCAGATCGGCAATGCACTTGTTGAGAGTCTCCTTCTCCTGCTGGGGCGAGATGCTGGACAGCACATTGCTGGTGATCCAGTTAACCATGTGCTTCTGGTTGAGGCGACGCTCAACGTGACGGCACTCCACCTGGTAGTCCAAGCGACGCTTGACCTCGGTGTAGACGTTCATAGCGCGCTCGCGGAAGGCGGCCTCCAGCTGCAATGCAATGTTCTCCTTCTTGGCATCCATCAGGAGCAGGGCACCATCGGCGCGCCATTGCTCCTTCTTCTCGGCCTCGATGGCATCGGACAGAACCTTGAGCTCAGCCTCGCGGCCCTCCTTCCACTCGCTTTCGATTTTCTACAGTGAATCAGTGATTAGTGATCATGATCCAAGAGTTTTATGCTTAATTGTCCGAGACTTACATCGATCTCACCATCAGCCCACTTGGCAATCACTGGGCCGAGTTTCTTCACAGCAATAATGGCCATGATGCCCAGCGACAGACCGCTGTAGTATTCGTGCTCCATGACGTAGATTTCCTTGGAGCACAGGTAGGTGATCAGACCCACGCCGAATGTGTAAGGACCGGTGACACCGGTCTTGTTGTAGAAGAACTGGAACCATTCCTCTGGCACGAAGCCCAGGCGCACCTTGCCGGGATGTTCGGGGCGCTGGCGGCGCTCGATGGACCCGCTGCCAGACTGAGCAGCGGCGGCAGCAGCCGACCGGGTGGCGACCACGGCCATTGGGCGCTGGGCTACAAGAAGATTGGAGACCAATTAGTATTTTCATATTGAAGCTTAACCACTTCCAAGAATGTTTGCGAAAACTATACATAATTCTTCGCTTGCACTGCGAAGAGGGTGATTACATAAACCACGAGTCCGTCGTTTTTGCAGTGCCGTAACAATTTTCACGGTCGCGTGCAGCGTCTTATTATGCACACACAAAATACTATACTTTGTCGCGAGGTTTGTGTTGTTTTGCACTATTTCTGGGGCTTACCTGTAAGTAGAGCAGCTCTGGAGAACATTTTTTCAATCCTGTTCGACTTTAAATTGCCCGAAATCGTCTATGACAGGTTTAGCTAAGCAGTGTGACCGCTGATTTTTCAATAAATCTGACCCTCCGAAATATACCGAAATATACCAAAAACTATATGATATAATATGATAATATATCGATATCACTATATACTGAAGCGTCACCGAATGTGTCTCAAGCGAACTTTCTGCGGGCGCTCCCAGGGTCTTTTGCTCTGGCGTTCGGCTCCCGCCGTGTCTAGTTATTGAATTTGGGAGATAAATAGGTCATAAAAAATAGTTGATTGTATTTCTGTTCCGCAAGAACGGATTTAATATTGCGGTGCTTTATCCGTGCATTGTCGTTCTCCAAGTCCACAGCGCCCACAAATAATACATTCCTACTTGCTAACTTATTTTATTTAACTAGTTTTATTTGTATACAGTGTAGCCCTAAGGCATGAACACCTGGTCACACTCAGAGGCTATGCGTACTTGGCAAAACTCAGTTGTTTTTTTAAATAGGATAAGTATAGGGGCCTATTGTTGTCAAAAAGTTGAATTATAATTGCGTTTCAGTTGCTTTTGTTCGATTTCCCGGATATCTTAGCCCTGTTCGATTTGTATTTTGTTTTAAATGTCCTTTTGGGTTCCAAAAATTCGATATTTAATATATTTTATTCTTTCATTTTATTTTTATTCATTCATAAACATATTATTAAACACTTTTATTACCGCTTAGCTACAAACCTTAGGCATACGACTATTCAATAATGTATTATGTTAGGTATGTAAGGAATATTCAATAAATATAGGAACCAATTACTAGTCTTTTCAGTGTAATCAAAATATGAACGTAACAAAAGAATTATTCATATATGATATCAGTTTTTAAATGTTTTTCTAAATATATGTGGTCCATAGAATTTTTCGCAGAGGAATTCGAGAGGACTTTCGCCAGTGTGGATAAGACTGTGTTGAACCAGGTAATTCCTCTGAGTAATTTCTTCTCGCAATGTGTGCACTCGAAAGACGTTCGTCAGTGTGTGTACGAATGCGAATAAGTATTCACCGAATAATTATGCACACTCGTACTCACACTGACGAACGTCGTTCGAGTACACGCATTGCGAGAAGAAATTACTCAGAGGAATTACCTGGGTCAACACAGTCGTATCCACACTGGCGAACGTCCTTTCGAGAGTGCCTCTGCGAAAGAAAATCCAGTTCCCGTACGGATATTGAGGAACATGCGAGGGTGCTGCAAGAAAAAAGAAGAAACACAAAAAAAAGCATCTGAAAAGTCAAGCTTAACTAAAGAAAATATGCCTAAAAAGCGTTTGGTCGTACGTTTGCCTCGTATTCAAACTCCATCGAGTCTTTTTTTGTTTGAAGAACGTTCGGGCGTCCGTCAGTGGGAAGACGAGTTGACCTAGCCAGGTTGTGATTGGACGCAAATTTTTGACCGCACTCTGGCACGAAAAATTCAGTTTTCTGGTTGGGATAAAATACATGTTAAGCCGAAAGTCCAGTCTTGGGAAAAAAGATGGACTTACTTTAGCAATGATTTGGTCGTACAGCTCTTGTTTTTGTGGATTGATATGTGAGTTTCGGGGTTGTCGGTGCACTTTAGCCTTGTACTAAGATTTTTTCTGGGAGTAATGCTCCCAGCTTTCCTGATAATCATATTTGTGGTCTTCTGGTTTCTTCTTGCGACAGACTTTGATATATGTTCTTGCTTCCAAGAGTTTTCCTATGCTGTTTTAATGAGAATATTAGCAACAATTCGGGTTTTAAAGCCAAGTACTTACATTTCGGATGTGAGCGTGTTCTTGTGACTGTCAAAGACGAACGGCAGCTTGCCACAGCGACGACTGGGGGACAATATCAATTAGAGGCTATGCATTTATGTATAATTTATGTATGTATTACCTACCTCTGCTTCTTATTTGCTAAATTGGGTTGAAAATTGTTGCGCATGTTGCGTAGAAGCCTGCGCTTCTGCCACCTGAGCTGCTCGGGGGCATGTGGTCCATTTGCTGAATTTGCGAACCTGCTCATCAGCGTAGACCCTTAGAGAATCAGTTAAGGCGTAAGTGCTTTCCTCAATGCCAATTTGAATGCCAAAATTTTCAACGGGAACATGTGAGCCTCGTCAGCATTCTCGTGCTCCGCCTCGATCTCATTGCTTTTGTTTTGCACGCATGCGCTCCTCCTCATCAGCGCTGTTCTTGAGTCTGTTTGTTCCTTCATTTGCGAAACGCTTAATAATACATACTACACTTTCTGATCCGTTTTCTTCAGAATGAACTGGCGATCATTTTCACAGCTATGGTTCAATTTCAGCTTATGACGATACGACGCTGTCTGGCCGCCATGGTTTCAAGAGAGGCATTTAAACTGTGGCACGGAGTGTGACTGAATCAACATTCGCCATCCTTCGCGTTTGTTTAAATTCTCTCTAAACCGAAGTAAATTAACTCAATATATTCGCGAATTTCGGCGTCCCAGCACGAGCACACGCCGATTTTCGATTACAAGCCATATGTTTATCTGTCAGGGGCTTTAAGGGGCTAAGCTAAATACATGGCCGACTAATACTGGAAATGCAACGATATATACTACATTCCGGCTTGCTTTCATACCAAACTTTTTCGAAACTTCGTACTAGGCTTCAAGCCTAGTCTCAGATAAGCAAAATTTTCTGTCGACAGAAAGTAGCCTATATTTTGCTCTGTGACCAGATGATGTGCATGCTCCATTGATACCCTGTTTTATGTTTGTTTGCAAATAAAATCAGTTAAAAATTCAAATTTTGAATGAAAGCAAGCCGGAATATACTATTTATGGGCTCTGTGGCCCTGGGGAACGACAATGCACAAGCTCCGTAATATCCCTGTGTGTACTGAACACCGAGATCAAGTCAGCATTTGCCCTTTTGCTCTATGTGTGTCCGCACTGAGCTGGCCTTGGGACACCTCCGTTATTATTTGAGAGATGTACCGCCCCAGTCAAACTCCCTACCTGGCAATGTCCTTGAATTGGATCATACCTGAGTAATTGGAGTTATACCAAATTTTCAAATTGAAAACACATAAATGCATTTTCTCATATATATATATTGTATGGTTAGTGATATTACGGAGCTTGTGCATTGTCGTTCCCCAGGGCCACAGAGCCCATAAATAGTATATTCCGGCTTGCTTTCATTCAAAATTTGAATTTTTAACTGATTTTAAAAATATATATATATATTGTATGGTTAGTGGTAATATTGAATAAATTAGTATCTATTAAATTATAAATAAATAAAATGAGTATCGGGTATAAAATTGATAAAAAACAATATTAATATAATCGGCTTCAATGAGATTAAATTGGTTTTCATTATTGCAATTTTTTCTTTCTTTTCTAGTATATATCGTAGGCTAAAGCAAGCAAGAAAGTTCTAGCCGGCTAGACAATTGCCATAATGAAGACAAATTTAGTCTTATGAAAGCCGATTATATAGATATTTTAATTTATTAATTTTATGCCCGATACTCATTTTATTAATTTATATTTTGATAAAAACATGTACTAGGCTTCAACTGGAAAGCCAAGCTGACGCATATATTTCTCTCGCTCTCACTGCTGATTTTCCCATAAGCTAATGTCAATTAGCTATAATGTCAGCTATAATTAATCTTAAAATTCTGTTTACCAAGTTTCTTTGAAACATTAACGCCTGTTGCCTGAGCCTGAGAACGTTAAGGGTATATATCTGTCGTCGATTTCCATGAGGATTGCTCATCATGGGAGCTTAACAAGTCAGACTTGCCCACTGAATTTCAAAAACGATAACGATAAAATACGTTCATATATCGATATCTTCGCGGCACTGGCTGGTCTTGCAGCACTGCTGCTGTTGGCGGGTGATTCGAATATATATATTATATATATATTATATATATATATATATATATATATATATATATGTTTGTATGTAAGTATATTTTCTTCAAATCGAATTTCAATTCATAACTTTACAAGTTTTTATTTAAAAATATTACAATTTGCTAAATCAATTGTGCCTAAAATAATATGAATTAGCTGCGAAACAAGTTGCATTAAAATACTTTTACAAAATACTATAGAAATAGCGAACAGTTTTCAAAGGATTTGTGGTGTTGTTGTTGTTGGGTTGTTTTGTTTATGATTGGATGCTACATATATAGTATTCGTTTCTCGTTCTCAGTTCAAAGCTATTTTCGTGCAGATTCCGCAATTTAAGCATTAAAGCATGAGCATCTTTGTTGTTTGTTTTCGCTAAACTAAATGACTGTCTTGTGCGTGGAACTTAACAAAAAAAATACAAATAATAATAATATAATAATAATAATAATAAAACGTTCAAAGAAACATACATACACTCATTAAATAGTATTCATTAATGGTATTCATGGAATATGTCCAAAACAGAAAGTATCAAAATCACTTGCGCGCCATGGGCATGGGCAAACAGTTACAGCATTTAAACATGATAAGACTATTTACAGCAGTGAACAAATATCATTTAAAACGTAATAATACACATATCAAATTATCGTTACATCTTTAATCTTATGCTCTTCTAGTTGCTTTTAGTTCCTCTCATTTTTGTTCTTCTATTTTGTATAAAAACGAAATGATCTGCATACCTGCATATTGCCTAACATTTATAATGAAGGTGTTTTGTATGTGGTGTGTATGTGGTGTGTGTCTGTGCGATTGTGTGCAATGATATATATATATATATATGCTCAACGTTCTCAGCAGAATGACATAACATAATGCTATCCGCGATTATGCTGACGCACTCAGAATCAGAATTGAAAGTGTTTGTTTGTTTGTGACGCGGAAGAATGCCGTTTTTGGTTGTCCAGTCGCGTTGCAGTCAGTCCTTGGTCTTGTCCTCCCTCATTCAATGAAGTTGAATCGCATCAGCAGCTTGTGGTAGAACCAACGGACCACCTGCTGCAAACGGGAAGCCATCCACACACAGAGGGTGCTGGTGTGACGCACCTTGGTGGCGTAGTGCTTGATGTGATCTGTGTGGCAAGAGTTAAGAGGGCAACCAAAAGTACAGGGAAACCATAAACATAAAAATCAAACAAGCAATACAGTAAAAGCATTTCGAAAAAGGATATAGTAGTGTCCAAGGTGGATGGCCTCCGTTTATGTAGTTCACGTAGGTGAAGCCGTCCTTGCCCTTGCCCCGTATGTTGTAGTAGTAGGGCAGGAACGAGTGAAGCGTGAATCTAAAAAGAGGGCAAGGCGGTTAATAAGCGTTGAACACGCACAGGCACACGAACACGTGCACGCCAGCTCTGCTCTGCTCTGGTCTGGTGTGGTCTGCTCTGCTCTGCCTACCTTCGCTTTTCATAGAAAAATATGGCAGGTTGGTTGGTGGTCAGCGTGTGCAGGAAGATTGCCTTCACCGAGTGCCGTTCGACCGTCGTCAGGTGGTTCATTAGGGCATCCAGCAGCAGCGAGCCAATTCCATTGCGTCGATGCGACCGATGCACGCCCAGGGACAAAATGTAGCCCACGTCCGCGGTCCGACCCATCGAGTCGGGCAATATGCCCTTGTCCTGCATTGGAAAACCGCTCAGCCTGGTGTACAATTCATCACTATCACTCATATTGGCTATTACCTCCTTATTGACATTTCGATACGGTTTGATTTCGGCAACAATTAAACCAATTATGGCCAGATTATATACAGCCGCCAGCGCAAAGAAGCGCGTGCTTGAGGTAATATCCTCATACCATGAGAGTGGATAGTCGATTGGAAACCATTCTTGGCACAGTTGCCGCACCTGCAACGCCCAGCGGAAGAGAGAGAGAGAGAGATAGAGAGATGGCAAAACAGAGGCGATTATCATTTTTTCGGTCAGGCTCAATGGATATGTAGATTTTGGCAAACACACACACTCACCTCAGTCAGGTCATCGGGCACCAGGAATCTTAGCTGTACGTCGTTGGCGGAGCATAGGGGCACATGATCACAGTCGACGCGTGTAATGTCGTTGCTGGGCGGCGCATTATGTTTGTTGTAGCTGATCGAGCCCCGTTTCGAATGCCAAAAACCACAAAACAAATGGTAATGGTAATTTCAAGATATATGTATTAGTGCCTAGATAGATGGTCGTGTCGTCGATTTCACTTGCATAATACTGCGAGGAGTGGTGCGGCGGTGCGGCGCCCCGTCAATAGATAAACAAAGCTCCATTCGACGGAAGCCGCGCCATCACAGAGCGCAACAACACCAAAGTAATCTGATTCTTGGGCTGTTGGCTGTCGGCTGTGGGCTGCGTAAAGCGACCCGACCCCATTTAGGGACGGTACCGATGATGGTGATGACTATGCACCGTCATCTATACTTATACTCACAGTGTAAATTGTGCCATCCTATTGTAACTGGGGGTGCTGCTCCGATGCTGCTTCTGCTGCTGCTCTGTCCAATTAGACCAATTATGTCCATTGATTGCACCACCGCCACGACCACGACCACCGACTGAACAGGTTAAGCGCGGAATTTCGTCCAACGTAGAGTTTTGTGCTATATGGGATCTCTCCAAATAAGCATACGGATGGATTGGATTGGTGCGTGTTTACGGGTGTGCGCCTAATTGATTTTAATTAAAATTTACATTCGTCTTCGGGGGGAACTGAACCACTTGCTCTCTGCCGATTCTATTGCTTGCTGGCAACCATCTGAATCTCCGTTATAAAGATAACCAAATCGTTCTGCTGCGCTTCTGTGGCATGCCGCTGCTGGTGTCCGCCTGGTCAAATGCCGCATCTCCTGAAGAAATGCTCCATTTCGTGGATTTTATTCGCCAAAAAGAATTAACAAAAACAAAACAGCACCAGAATTCGATAACAGCTTAAGTTGACGGCACGGTACTCGATATGTCCATTTTACGTAACGTAACGCGTTACGTTACGGTATTCCAACGCAAGCTCTTACTGTATTCATGGTTTCACAGCACTGACTTTGATTATTTTAAAGTTGGGCGCGAAGGGCAAAGGTCCCCTCCCCTAGTATAAAGAATTTGTCAAATAAATACTTTTATAAATATTTTGAATCTGCAAGAGCATTTAAAGTATCGATCTTTTATTTATATCAAATATATCAAAAAAATCGAATACGGTCACACTGCTCTACACCAAGCTGTGCCGCAAACATTTTTGCCGCAAAAATTAGTTAAAATCATAAAAAAACAGATTTCTAACCCGTGCTAAAAGATCTCGTTGTTCCAAAAGCAAAAATATACATGTTTTGAGCCATGGCCAACTCTTCACGCTCGTTTTCGAACTTCTCAAATCGTTCGCTTACGCTGGACTTTTCATCAGATGGAATCAGAGTATTTGGATCGGGCTCAGACGAAATAAGTTCCACCTTCAACGGGGCCAATTCGACTGGTAGCGAGAGCTCCATGTCAAGCTTCAGCTCCAGTTCTGGCACAAGCACAAACACAAGCACCAGCTGCACCTCAACAACCGGGTTCTCCAGCTCTGGGTCCATCACACGCAATAGCACGCAGCATTCCGAAATTAACGAAAGTGTGGCATATAGTGTGAACATCGATGATTCCCAGGCTAGCCCGGATGTTTCATCTAACAACATCTCTCGGCAGATGTCGGACCTCTCCCCTGATATTTCCCAGATAGAACCTGAAGTAGACCGGCGTATGTTTATGCCATCTCATCCTCATGCAAGTTACTAATTGGTTTGCTTTTCAGTAAATCGCTGGGAGGAAGTAGCCTCCAACGTTAGCCCTGAGACCGGTGGAACCTCGACCTCGACACCAAGGATGGGCCGCCGCCGTGCTCAGCACGCAGAGCCAGTGGAGATAATAGACTTACGGAACGTGGAAGTTTCAAATCGTAGAAGTGCAGCTAATCGTGTACCAGAAGCGGTCATTGACTTGTGCACTCCGGTCAGACGCAATCGCCCAACAGCCACGATTGATTTGGATGACTCCGTTATTCCTACTAGTCGGCGTCGTCTCCATGCTAGCTCCAGTATTCCTACTTGTACTACGTCGGCTGACGACGCCAGCGTCGCGTCTCCTCCAAAGCGCAAGGGCACCGACCAAAATGAGTCTTTGGATGACGTCTACAAGTGCCCTGTTTGCTTGGAGAGCGTACGCCACCGAGAGCCACTGTCGACAAAATGTGGACACGTTTTCTGTCGCCAATGCATCCAGACTGCCATTAGCACCACACACAAGTGTCCGCTGTGCAACAAGAAATTGACCAGTCGCCAGGTAACACGTATTTATTTGTAAGACTGTATTTCGATATATTACCCATGATCTGCGAGTCATCTGGGCATCTACCTGAATTTGTATTGCTTTAGTTTTAGCTCCGAAAAGTACCTTCCTACGGCAACCCAATGTTCGCTGTTGTGATTTTCTTATACGCAACTTAAGTTTTTTGTATTCCATAATAAATACGAGCTAATAATAAAAAAAAAAAAACTTAAAACCGCCGCGCCTGACCTACTGCCTGAGAAGTGCTGGGCGTCGGGGCTGTAGGTTTTGAGGGATCCTCCAGGACACGTACCATCATGGAGGATTTGGGGCCAGTGCACCAAATAGTGCCGTGCTCATCGACCACGAACGTTTCCAGCGTCACCTGGAAGTGACCACCGCTCGATATGGGCAGCAGAAAGCTGCCAGAGAGAAAGTCACGTTGCGGCTTGACGATCTGGTTGAGGGTGACGGTGTCACTGGTGCCGGGCTTCTGTACCTCGCTGCCGGAACGTGGTGGCGGCGTTACCAGCTGGGACGTAAGGCTCAACTGCACGGACTCCACACGCCGGAAGTTCTTGACCTGCTTGGAGCCAGCCTGTTGAAGGACTCCCTCCACCTTAATCACCAGATTACTGCCCGACTGAACGTTGACCGGTTCGGTGGCGCTGCGTGGCTGTGGGCTAACCGACAGCTTGATCTGCGTAGACTGGAGAATCTGGAAGAAATAGCGCGGCAGGCAAAGCGGCGTCTTGGTAATTATCTCGATTTGAGCAACAATCACGTCCAGATGACGGTTGCTGATGGTCTTGGCGTTGGGCAGCTCCTCGGGAAGGTTCTTGTGCATCAGCTCCATGCGCCTGCAGCTGTTGGCAAAGAATCGGGTCTCCGGGTGCTCGCCGGTGGTCAGAAAGACTGGTGGCTCTGGCGGCGTGGCATAACAAATCGACTCGATGATGTGGGCAAGGAGCCCACACTGAAACTCCGCCACCTCCAGGAACTCCAGCGTCACGTTGTCGGCATCAAAAGACGACTTATAGAGACGGGCATGCGTCTCCTCGCAGGCCTTCAAGGACTTGACCAGCTTTCGCAGCTGATTTGTGACGTGTCCAAACTTTTGCAAATAGTCCCTCGAGTTCTGGGCCAAGCTGCCAGCAATTGCCGGCGGTGGTACAATCACCTGGGCATTCTTTACGGTCACGGCCAAGTGCAGGGTCTGCAGGAACTGCGCTCGGATCTTGAGGTACTCCTGCGGAAAGGAGATCGCATACTGGATCGACGAGCAGGCCCGCAGACTGACTCGCGCCATCTGGTAGAGGTTGCAGGCTGCCTCCAGCCGCTTCATCAGCGGTATCAACGGCTCTGGCGCCGCCGTCGGCGCGTAGTTGTCCCTCATGTGGGCATAGTCGAGGCCATAGTTGAGGATACACTCTGCCTGCGAGATCTGCGAGAGTGTGACGAGGAAGTAGTGCATTTGGTCGTTTATCACGATCTCTGAAATGCTGGTGTAAATGTGCGCGGCCACATAGTGATGCCCATAACGACTCGCGCTGCGTGCAATCTTGTACAATGTCCAGCAATTGAGCTTGTCCAGGCACTTCTCGAAGCACTGCACCACCTTCAGGGGCAGATAGCACCCCATTGTGGTCTGAAACACCAGGACACTGAGGATTTCAATTGTGCGCAAGTGTTTTTCAACATCCTCCGAGTCTATCAGGTTGTTCAGCTTGTGCAAAATAATCGGCATTCTGGCTAGCATGGGATTGACCTAAGAGTGGGTAGAATTAGTGAATGTTTCTCATGCGTTTTCCAGATTACACCTACCTTTGTTGGCGGCGGCTCGTCGGTGTCCATGGCATTGTCGTCACCTTGCTCCAGGCCCTCGGATGTTGTAAATGCATATTTGCGCAGCTGGAAATGCTCGCAGAGACGCACCAGAGCCTCGCATATGAGCTCCGCATTGGCTTGGGGATAGACGACATTGTCACCCAGCGTATTGCTGACTATCTCAATGAATGTCGTTCCAAATTCGTCATTCGCCTGGCTAATCCTTATTCCATGTGCCAGCACACGTCGCAAGTGGCGCAGACAGTCGGCTCTCCTGGCCGTGCACAGGAGCAGGCCTTCGATGTGAAGACTTACAGTATGCAGGATATCATCCACTTGGCTCTCCTGCTCCGTGCCGAAGGCCACCAGAACCGAGAGCACCGCCATGGCCTGAGTGGCCGTCGTATAGTCGTCCAGCTTGCTCATGCTCTGGATGCATAGTTGGAGCAGGGCGACCCGATGCTCCCGCAGCAGCTGCTGGCATGTGAGCGGACACTCGCTCAACTTGACGAGAATCGAAAGGAAAAGAAACTGCTCGTGGGAATTGATGCAGGTCTCGAATTTACCAATTAGAGCCTCAAGGGCAGCCTTGGGCCAGGCGTGGACACTCTTCTTGCCGGCTAGTTCGTTGAAGGAGCGCAGCACCTGGATGCGAACCGGCGTCCGCAGGTCCTGCATAAAGTCTAGTAGCACCTCGAGCTGCCCAGGCACGCCCACCAACGTGCGGGAGGACAGTTGTGTGAGCGTATCGATGATGGCCACCACAAAACTCTGCGCGGGATACTTGGGCAGCAGGTCCATGCAGAGTTTGTTGACCAGTGCTGCGGTATTGGCGTCGTGGTGCATGTGCCGCAGCACTGGGATGAGCAACAGCTTCATGGGCACTGGCACCTGCAGTGACTCGATCATGTCCGAGATCTTGGCGCACATGCTGATGGCGAAGGAGCTGGACTGGGCGGCAAAGCAGCTGCTGGCATAGATGGCAGCCTCCACTTCGACGGTGTCGTGGCTGTCGAGGGCACGACGTATAGCATGGTGCACTTGTTGCTTCTCGGGGATCACGCGGGAGACGGCGCCCAGGGTGCGCAACAGGAGGGCGCGTGCCACGGGATCGTTCGAGTGCATCACCATAAAGATGCGGCGCACAAAGTTGTCGATGTTGAGGATCTTGTCCAGGTGGTTCTCGCTCTGCTGGCACACACGGAGTACCCAGAATCGCAACAGATTCGAGCCACTTACAAAGAACTCGGCCAGCTTGATGAACGACGAGTTGATCAGAATGGGAAATGGATACTTCTCGAAGAGACGCGGGAACCGAACAATCGACTCGCATTGGATCCCCTGCTTAGCGCTCCGGAGGCCCTTGTCGAGCTCCATGAGCACGGCATTGGGATCCTGCTCGTTTTCGTTGAGGAAACATTCGTTGAACGAGCTGACGCGTGTGCTACTAAAGTGCGACATCTTTGCACTGACTTATATGGCCTTTTTGTTACCAATAATAAGTAATATTTATTATATTTTTCCCCAAACACTAACAAACCGGCAGAGAATGCTTCTTCTTTGTTTTTTAAAAGTGCCATTTTAAGTATTTTTGAACACTGAAAGTCTAGGGCAGCAAAATTATTTTAGAATCGATGGCTGGCTTGTAGCCCTGGCCTGGTTATTTATTTCGTGAATTTTTTTTTTTAATAGACAATGTTTGTTTTAACGAAAGGCAAGTAAAAATCGTAATATTTTGTTGTTTTTCTAATATATTGTAATCTGCAGAAGATGAGAAGTTTGTATTATTTCCAAATAAGCCCGTCTACACCGTCGGTCGCTTGTCAACCGATGTGATCCTGCTCGAGGACCTCAGCATCAGTCGCACTCATGTGCGCCTGCACCTGCCGAGTAAGAAGGATGGGGAGCTTCAAATTGAAGATGTGGGCTCCAAATTCGGTACCTTCCTCAACAATGACATTTCCAAAAACAAGAAGATGCCCATAAAAACATTGACGCCCCTGCCAGTCGGTTGTAAGGTCCGCTTTGGCGTCACCACCAACATCTGGCAGGTACTACAGATGAAACTAGTGACCACTGCATCTGCATTGACGCACGCTCAACTGTTGGAGTTGACGGAACTCGTTGAGTCCATGGGCGGATCTGTGGCTCCAAACTGGACAAACGAGTGCTCGTATCTGACTATGAACGAGGCCACAGTCACCGTGAAGCTTCTGCATGCCTTGTTAGAGAACAAACCTATTGTGACCTTTGCCTTTTGGCGGAAACTGCTGGCGGCAGCCAAAAGCATTCATGTGCGTGAAGGATGGCCGCAGCCTGACCAATTCAAGCCCACGAACATGGACTTAACTTGGCGTCCCGAGCGCACCACCTTGTTCGCCGACAAGACGTTCGTCTTTATGAATCGCAGGCACTTTGAGATCTACGGTGCAGTTGTTAAAAAAGCAGGCGCCACATGTAAGGATCTCAATTCGGGAGTTCGCAAAACGTTTCTCACAAAGAAGGATGTAATAGTGATTCAATATGTGCCATCAACACAGTCTCAGTCAACGGAAACCATCAACAGCATCCAGGGTACGTTTATGAGTTTTCCCGAGTCATCAGAGAATTAAGTTAATTATCGTATTCTTTCAGATATCCTGGGACAGTCCGGGTTGCGGCTTATCCAGGAGTATGAAATTGGTATGGCCCTGCTGCATTGCTCGACCAAAGAGTTCTGTAATCCATCGCACAAGCTCATTGGCAATTCGATGGCCACTACAGAGTCTGTGACTTCGTCATTCCATTGCTCCCTTCTGGTGGCGAATACAGAGCGTAGCGAGGCCACAGATGGTCCAGTCTCCGAACTGGTAGTGCCAGAGTCGGACGTCTATAAGATGGAGCCGGAAAGTGATAAGCCTGAAACAGAACCGACAGTACCTAAGAGCAGTCAACGAAAGCGCAGCCGTGAAATAATTGTAGACTCCTCGGACGAGGAGCAAGATAAAAGCAAGAAGAGAAGATCGGTGGAAAAGGCAGCAGAGAAACCAAAGCCAAGGAACAATAATGTCGTATTTGTTGATTCTTCCGTTGAAGAAAAAACAGAGAAACTTCCGCTTCGAGCTTCACGAAAGAATCGTTTAATATTGGTAGACAGCTCGGATGAGGAAATTAATAATTCCGAGAAGCCCAAAGCTGCCACAAGGCAGTCGACACGCGGCAAAGTGAACTCCGAAAATGTGCAAAACAATAATAAGCAGTCGGAGAAAAAATCAAAATCTCCCAGACGTTCAACTCGGGGCCAAGCAAAGGCAACATCGTCTGTGGCCGCTGAGTCTGATGACGGTGATGATTTGCCGCTCTTTCAATTCAAGAAAAAAACGCAAGAGAAACAACCTCAGAAGCCTGCCGAGACTAGTGTTCCAGTGAACTCTGCTGAAAAGACCGCCAATCCGCCGGCAAGAATTAGGGTCATAAACTTTCTGGAAAAATCGCAGCCTCAAAAGACTGCCCCTCCTCAGGCTTCACAGTCGCAGTCTCAGACGCAGCCTCGCAAGCGTTTGCGCCTGGATCCCATCAACGAAAGCGACAGCGATGACGGCGACAATTTGTTCAAATTTTCAGACAGTAAGAAGAAAAAGAAGGCGGCGCAGGCAAATGAAGACTCCAACGATGGGCTATTCAGCTTCCGTTCCCAAAATCAGAGCGAGCCAGATGATCAGGATCAGGACTTTGTGCTGACAGAGCCCTTCCGGCCCGAAGTGATAGATAAACCAAAACCCAAGTACGTTGTGGTTCAACCAAAAGGGTTGCCCCGTAAAGTGGATATAAGTGGCTGGCTATCATGTAGCAGGCTACATGGTGAGCCTAAGCCGGAACCGAATGAAAGCGTGAACATGGAGGCAGCTCCAGTTGGAGATGAAGTCAATCCGGAGCAGCCTATCAAGCAAGAACCCGATGCTGATCAGGCTCACACAAAGTGGCTGGCTTCCATTCAGGACAGCATCCAGGTGCGCCTGTGTGCCATCAGCATCACCGCTCGCTCGAAAGACGATGTGGACGCCGCTCCAGATGATTCTGTGAGCCAATACCACGGCCGAAAGAACTTTAAAAAGTTTTTCAAGGTAAGTAACATTGATTGGGAGAAGGGAATGTATTTAACCGTTATATGTGTCCTCCACAGAAATCCAATCTTTATCCACATAAGAAAGTTATGGGTTGTAAACTCTTTCAGTTGGCCGACGGAATTACCTCTTTATTATAAGAAAACATCTTTTGCTCTTTCTATTATATTTTACTGATAATAAACTTGCGAAATATGCTCAACGCCTTTGATGGATCCTTGGAAACCGTACGGTGGAAGAGCGTTTGGGCCCCCAGCCACTCGTGCTTGGGAATGGCCTTGGTGACGCAGCTCTTTGCGACAGGACTCTGTTTTCTGGCCTTTGTTTCGCGGGCAATGAAACGCTTGGCATCCTCCACACTCTGCAGCGCGTCCGCGTTGAATTCAGTCTTGGCGTGTTGTGCAGGCGGCAACTCCTCGCGGGAAATCACAGTGCCCACGTCAGATTTGGCTTCCAGCTTCGCCTTCTCCACCCTTGTGACCACGGCAGGCGATTTCAGCATCACAGCAGGAGCACTGGCATCAGCATCAGTTTGCTTTTGCGTGGCGGCAATGATCCGCTGCAATTGGGGCGGCAACTCGCAGTTTTCGGGCACAAACTTGTGTCTTTCCACCTGAGGAAAATTGACGCAGTGGGGCCGCAGCTTGTTATAGAGACTGGCACTTCTGTTGCCCTGTATCGTGCTTAGTTTATTGATCTTTGCTACGGCAGCTATGAGCAACGTAATGGTCTCCATGAAGAAGGTATTCCTCAGTAATTGAGTGAAATATCTGGCCGCTGTCACACAGCACTCGCGGATGCGTGCATGCAAATGATAGAAGCCCAGCAGTCGCACCAAAATGTACTCGAAGCTGCTACGGGTAGGCATGGCTCCTGCCAAATCGCCATCGCACACATCGGGCAGGGCACCGCGAAAGTGTTGCAACTCTCGGGGCAGATCCAGACGCAGCAGGCGACAGAGCGCACTGTTGAGCTTGCACAAGGCCCGAAACCCGGGCATATTTCGAAAGGAGTTCTTACGGCGAGCCATGAGACGCCCGATAAGTGCCGCCGTATGATTGAACTCCTCGGCGTTCGGCTCGGACAATTGTTGCAGGTATCTGTTGATGAGCACAAAGACGCTTTTTGCTGTGGAGGTGGGTGTTAGAAATGTTTCCTAGCGTCTGAACTAATCAACCTACCGAATCCTGTATCCTCGACCTGCAAGGTGACCAGCGGCGGCCGTTTTAATTGAAAATCATTCCAAAAACACGAAGTTTCACTCCCGGCCATGCTGGAAAAAGGTAAATAAAGAACCGATTTAAATATCGATGACAACGATGTTTCTCCAGGACAGGGCTGTCCTTATGGTATGTTAGGCAAATGGGGTGGATTTTACCTTGAATGCGTTGCATTTTCTAGGTGGTTTTGTCTATTGTCCATACCCTCTTTTTTCTCAGCAAGGGATTTATAAACTGCCCTTCTACGGTAGAGTATAAGGGAATTGATCAAATGCTTGTCCAACGAATGCAATAACCGATTTTATGACCGTTTTTTGGTATATTTAGTAGGTATGCAAAAATAATCTCCAAAATTTGTAAACTGTCCTAACGATTCTCGCAGTTAATAAAAACCAAAACTATGTGTCGGGATCGATATACATATATATACGGGAATCTAATTAAATGCATGAATAGGTCAAAAACATGTCAATACGAGAATAAATCATTATTTCTTAAGATTCAAAACAGCTTGGAAAGCAGTATTTTAACATTAATTCAGAAATAGGGTATACAAATGTCCTTACTTCGTAAATATATTGCTGATATGTAGCAAATGTGTAGTTACAGTGTAGTTGCCATGTACAAAAAGGTACAATTTGGTCGACCTCCTTTGTTTAAACCTATTTTATACACAATCACATAACAGGAATTACCTAAACTTAGCCAGTGCTGTGATAAAATTATGTGTTTTGGCCGATTTTTGATATAACTGTCGACAAAAATATCGCACCGATCTTATCGTATCAAAAATAAAAAATATCGCTCATATGATATATCGAGTTGCGTGTACGTGCCGTGCCTTTATTTAATACTTTATTTATTAATAATAATTTGGAGCTCGTGTGTGCAAGTGTTTGTGTAAACATGCTAGTCATCAACACTTGCAGAAACACGGCGAGGCTGGCCCTTCGGAGCGCCTGGATGAGAAACAGTCTCCCAATCAGTTCATCAATTGCCTCCTCGCGCACTTTCTCGCTGGGACTGGCCCTGAGGCAGCAAGATGTGTGAGTGCCCGCCGTGTTTATGAATGGAATTCCTCACTTAAACAATTACTACATCACATCTGTTGCTTCCAGCGTTAACGTAACCTTCGTGCGAGCCAATGGCACCAAGATCAATACATCCGGCAAGGTGGGCGACTCCCTGCTCGACGTGGTGGTCAACAACAGCGTGGACCTTGATGGTTTCGGCGCCTGTGAGGGCACCCTGACCTGCTCCACATGCCACCTGATCTTCAAGACCAACGACTTCGAGAAGCTGCCCGACAAGCCCGGCGACGAGGAGCTGGACATGCTGGACCTGGCCTACGAACTGACTGACACCTCGCGCCTGGGATGCCAAATCACCCTCACCAAGGACATGGATGGACTGGAAGTGCACGTCCCGTCCACCATCAACGATGCCCGCGCTGCGTAGAACCCAAAATCCCAAACCCAGAACATAGTTGTTACACTTTTTGTTTGCTATTTGAGTGCTAGATATATATGAAATAATTGAATTGAACGAGGATATTGTCGTTCGAGGCATCCGAAGCTCAGGCGGCTATTATAGATGCGTGCATAAATTGTTCCGATGGCAAGTTGTGCCGACTGTTGTTTTTTTTTAAAGTGTTAAGCTCAAAGGGATCTATAGATAAATATGTAAATACATAGTGTGTTCACCAATAAATTTACATGTATTTTCGTACATCTCGTGGGATTTCGTTTGATCTTCTAGCAGGGGGGTTCATGGCCATCTGAATCGAAATGTTCCCAAAAAAGCTTCCCCAACAACAACCCGCACCCGCCCACTGATAATACTAGTATTTCACTACCTCGAGAACATTTCATCATAGAATGATAAGGATTGCATTGGCTTTGTTCGGCTGCCAAGCAGGCAGATAGCCAGCCAGCCAGCGATAGTAGATAATAGTCGACCCCAAGCACGAAAGCCCCTTTCGAAAAGATATGATGGTTAATAAAAGTAAACTTTTTATTCATTCGCAGCTATCAAATAAAGTAATAAATAAATAATTTAATATATACATCTGCTATATTAACTTATTGTAAACGATTTTCTGCTTTTCCATGTCTGCCGCCTTTTACGATAAACGATTACGATATAGTATATGTAGGTATAATATATATGTAACATTTGACGCCTTATCCTTATCTGGTTCCAGATATCCTTCATTATTATATGTATAATTGTATAACTGAAACTTAACAAGTCTGACAATGAACGAAATTACGCCGCAATTCCGTATGTTTCAAGTTCGATTCGTTAATAACTAAGGAAACCATTGATAGTTAAGCATTGTAGTTGTAGGGGCGTTCTGTGGTAAAAGATAGAAACCTTTCGAGTCGGGTGAAACTCAATAAATAACCAAAAAAAAATAAATAGAGTGTGTAGGAGTGGGATGATGAGGATGACGAGGGTGAATTGAATCCATTTAGTGCACATAAAACTGATTTGGTTTTCTGTTCACGCCGTGTCGTCGCTGATGCTGATTCTGATGCTGATACCAATGATTCTGAATCCCAATTCGATTCTGGTTTTGATTCGGATTCATTTAGTTGACGTAGGCCATGCCCGCGCCCTTGCGATCAAAGTGGCGCACGCGCACGAACAGGAAGGCGGCGACTAGAGAGGCCACGGCCAGGACGAGGAGCAGCATCACCAGGCCACCCACGAAGCTGGGCACCGACATGCAGATGGTCTCGGCATCGGCGGAACGGGCCGACTGGATCACCACCGTCTCGTTGCTGGCATTGCTGTTGAGGGCAAAGTTCACGTCGCCCGGTGCCACCACCTGAATGATGCGGCTCGTGTTCACGTCCGTCATCTCCTGGGCATTACGTTTGTAGATGCGCTGTGGCTTCACCACAATGTCCATGGTGTCGCGGCGCCGGCGCACGCCCCTCAAGTCATCGAGACCCTCAACCGATCGCGGGCGTCCGCCCAGAGACACGAGATTGCCACCGGCACTGAGGTCGTCCTTGCGCTTCACGGTGCTGTACTGTCCAGGCTGGCCGGGCAGTGGCGGAGGAGGCAGTCCCAACTCGTTGCTGTTGGCCTGTGCCTGTTGGGGCGACTGGGAGCTGGCTGGGCCAGATCCGGGTCCTGCCGCAGAGTCAGCTGTGGGAACAGCGGAGGAGGTCTGGGCCTGGGGCGAGGGCACCACATCGGGCTGGTTCTCGGAGTACGCGCCGGTGGCATCGGAGGCGGGATGGCGAGGATCGGGATATGCTGCTGGGGGCAGACCGCCCAGGGCAAAGTCGTTGCGTTCGTATGCCTCTGGAGGACCATACTCCTCCGACAGACCGTTGCCGCCCAACTGGGGCAGACCATACTCGCCGCCGGGAAGGCCGGGACCGCACTTGGGCTCGGGGCAGTTGTAGCGGCACACCTGGATGACGCACTGGAAGTGGACGTTCATGGAGTCGGGGAACTTGAAGGCCTGGAAGTAGGCGAAGCTGACCACAGAGGCGGAGGGGCCGAAGTTCTTGATCTTCTGGAACTTGCTCATGATCTTTGGCCGGACAACGCAGCCGTTCTGGTCCACCAGCTGGATGGGGGCCCTCTTGCCGTCGTGGGCGACGCAGTTGCGAACGAGCATATCGAACTTGTTCTCATCATCCTTGATGGCCAGCACCATGGTCATTGTCTGACCGATCTTCACGATTCCAGAAACCTCAGAGGCCCATGGTCCCTTGCCCACCTGGATCTGCATCCAGCACTGGAGATTGTCGCCCAAGAAGTTGGCCGTTACCGCGTGCAACATGTCCACCTGGAAGGGCCTGAAGGTCACGGCCTTCTCGTAGAAGTCGTACCAGGTGCAGCGCAGCTTGCGGGCCTGATCCCACACCTCCTGCACGTACGGATCGTACTGGATGATGATTGTGTTCTCCACGTAGCTGCCCGAAGGAGTGGGTGCACCATAGCCAGCCGCATTATGGTTGGCCGAGCTGGTCATGCCGCAGCTATTGAGGAAGATCTCGAAGGTGGCGCTCAGATGGCCAGTGCCTGGCTTCAGGTGCACGCAATGCGGATCGCTGTAGAAGCCCTTGGAGAAGATCATGCCGTAGAAGGGACGGTCGAACTCGATGTTCACCCGCATGTGGGTCTTCTCGCACTGCACCTGCAGGTGCTTGATCTGGGGACTGTCGTTGGTGCTGGCCAGCGGCCAGGCCTCCTCGGACAGGTCATTGGTGGCTCCAGTGCTCAGTGGTCCCTGTGGTGCGCCATAAATGGGCGCCGGCGGGCCATAGCCGGCTCTGTGTTCCAATGGCAAGGCGGCGGATTCGATATGTGAGGCATCGCCATGCACCGCCAGATGCTGTAAGAAAAGGAAGATTGTGGATTAGTGGATTGTGGATTGTGGGGATATCTTCCATAGATATGTATACAAAAATAGAAGAAGGAGATTCCAATATTACGAAACCGTTTACATGAAATTCCAGCTTGTAGATCTGATATCTCTCTTTTACTTGGTTCAGCCAATCCCTAAGCTTCAGGTCTTTCCCCATTTCAAGACATATTTAGCGACTGGGTGGGTTATGGCTCAGCTACCAGGATTGCGGAAAGCCCCCCTATTTACGAGTGTTTTGGGGGACTGACTGCTTGTTAGCTTGGCTTACTTCTGCCATTTAATTGGATATGTGGGTTATGCAATCGTAATCGGAATCGGAATCGCAGCCAGACAGCGCACAAAATCCCAAATTGTGTGCGACGACATTTTGAAAGAAGCGACGCGAAGCGTTCAAAATTACACGACAGCTTAAATATTTTGAAATTAAATGGTTGCTGGAGCGGAGTTACCAAATTGAAAGCATGACAGAGCTTGGCCCATTGCGTAAGACAAAAACCCACTGAAAGATGACTCTCTCCACGCATCTGACTCGCCTCTCTCCCCCCTCGCGGTGCCACCGCACGCTCTCGGGGAGGGCCTTCGCTTGTCACTTTCTTTCGTTTTCTTTTGGGGCTTTTTCCATTCCCGTTTCACATCTGGTTCATAATTTAATGGATCTCTGGCTGCACACGGGAAGCGGATGTCTGTCTAGAGGAGACCCAACGAAAACCGAAAGTTAAAGCCAACAGCACGATGACGGTGTGGATTTCGGCGGCTGCTGTTCGCCGTTGCCGTTGCCATCGCCGTAGCCGTCGCCGTTGTCCACGCGTTCAGATGTCGTGAGATGATTTTGAAAGTGAAATGGCCAAAGAAAAGCAAACAAACAACGAAACAACAAACAGAGACACCAAAAAAAAAAACAACACCATCGCTGTTTTTCTTTCTTTTTTTTTTTTTTGGGACATTCCACGCAATGCCAATGGAATGGAATGAAATGGATGGAGATATCTCTATCAATGGCAATATGCTCGTAAATATCGATTCTGTGGCCCCAACGATCGATCGTTTGCCCGATGCTCGGATGGCATTTGTAATCAGTTTTTTTTTTTTTTCTTCTCTCTTTCGATCGGACGGATGGACCGGGCATTTCACTCCCGGCCCGAAGAAAACACTGACAATAAATAAATAATAAAGCAATCTCTGTGAATTAATGCGCTATAAACAAGAAAGTCAAAACTGGTACAAATCAGAGCATAACTGCAATTTCTTCGCCGCCTCGGCACCCCAGTGCCACAGCACCAGAGCACCAGATCCGATCCGAACCGACCAGACACGCAGCTGCCTTGGCCATCATCTCCTTCGGCCAGTTAACCATCTCCACAGCGCCAGAGCAGAGCCACAGCTTCACAGACTGCCGGCCAGTGATTGCAGTGGCTAAATGGCGTGGCGTGGCGTGGAGTGGGGTATGTGTGTGTGTGTGTGTTTTCTATCGGGGGCCAGTGATTGATGCGCTTTAAATAACCCACTGATGTTTCGATTTACATGGCAGCCAATCCACACACAGAGAGAGAGGGAGAGAGAGGGGTACGGTGCCAGAAAACACTGTGTTTTGGGCATGCTTATCAATCGAAAGCGTGTAGGGGTCGGGCTGCGGCTGGAAGGCCCCAAGAAATGAAACAAATTTATGGGCATTTCTAATAGTGATTGACAGCCGCCATAGATTGACAGCTTTGCTGTAAGCTTCTGTCCAACTGTCTTCTGTTAACTTTTCGCAGAAGGAAAACTATAGAAATCATCAAATGGCTGTTAACAATTTGAATATGGCATACCTTGTCCATGAAGATGATATTTTAATATCTGAATGAAAGTTGAACTTGAAAATATCATATATCATACATAATCATCTCTCTTTAACCACTGTTCCACTGTACCTTCCCATTCCTAGAGATTTTACTCTATTCTGTTAAGTCTTCTGTTAATTTCTCTCTCTCACTGTCTCTCTGCGAGTATGTGTCGGATTATTTCCTATCACTAATTGCAATGATTAGCAAAGTGCCGTTCAATGCCAGTTGTTACATTTCGCTCAGCCTCAGACTTCTCTAACCCTCACTCACTCTCAGACACCGACTGATATTGATCTGCCAGCAGAACCGCTATAGAGGCAGAGGCTCTCCCATCCGATCCGATCCGATCAGATCGCAGACTCCGGACTCTTCTGTCGGCACAGACCCAATCTATCAATAGAGGCAGACTCGCACTGATTTGCATTCGAATTGCTATTGATAAAACGGTAGTCGATTGAGTCGAAAGTGAAGAGATCCGCTATGGCCGTGGCCGGGGCCCCACTGCATACGAAATGAGCTCGCGGCGGAGAGCAGCCACAGCCACAGCTACAGCCGCTGTCCCAGCCCGAGCCCCAGCCCCAGCCGCAGCCGCAGCCGGCCTCGACGCTCAATGTCTCTTATAAAGTGGGCCACATCTCTGATCTTCCTCTATCGGACTCTAACTGTACAGCATTTGGCGTTTCCTAATTGAAATTATGCACAAACATATTTGATTGCCATCGTAGAAATCCATCGAGTGGGTTGTAAAATCGATGGGTAAGGCTGTCACTTTCCACAGATCGGCTGGGATTGGTATTGGTTTTGGTATTGATATTGGTATTGGTGGCGGGACTCACCTTTGTGTTGAATATCAAGCAAAGAACTATGGCCAAGAGGCAACTGCGTCGCGTCAGGTGGTGTCCCATTTTGATCTGGTTCTATGTGTGTTGTGGTTCTCTGTTGAAATTGAAATTCCAAATTGGCGATTTGGAACCCAACAAAAAAGTTATATATTTTGGGTGTTTTTTTTGTTTTGTTTTCGCTTCTTCTTCCACTACGTCGCGGACAGCTCTTTGTGGCTTTCTTCACTCCGTCGTTGTGGTGGATGTTGCCTATCGTTGTGTCTGCAAGAAAAGAAAGGGGAACAAGGGTAAACAATGCTGCAGAATTGCTTTTCAGATTTGCATACGAAGATATTTTTGAGGCCATTCAATTGCCGTGGCAGGCTGTTAACAGAGGGGTTAACGTTAGCTTTAACAGCTGTGTGGAAGCTTCCAAATGGGAGCTGAGCTTTCCTCAAACTTTATGCACAGAAAAAAAATAAATCCACAGTTATATTTGAACTGCTATTCAAACTCGAGTTAAAGGTTATTTTCCGCTTTCTTCGGTTAGATAATATCACTATTTCCACTATTTAATTATGCAAAAATCTTCCAGCCAGCCAGCTGCACCCTGTATCTATGGATGTCAGTCGGCAGTAGCCGCAGCCTGACTTTATGGCCATCATTAAGCACCAAAATTAATAGCAACAATTGCCACTTTTCATGTCAGATGACACGCACAGACACACACACACACACTAACAAAAAGAAAGAGCAGACACACACACACACAAATGCATTTTATGTAAAGCACAAATGAAAACTCGCGCGCACCAAACAGGAACCACTTTCTATTTTCACTATAACAGTACTCTGCGATCGGCGCAACCACTGCCACTGCCACAGCCACAGACAGCCAAAAGGAACGCCAACGCATTCGGTCGGTCTCTGTCTCTGGTTTTCCACACGGTGGCTGCACTTTATGGCCAGGCCCATTAATTTTTCGAGTGTTTTCTCGGGTCTTACTTTTACAGTTGCCCAACAGTGGAGTAGCCTAGCATTACATTCCGCCTAACAGTCGCTGTTAACATTGGACTACTCCGACCCTGGCTCCGACTCTGACTTCGACTTCGACTCTGACTCCGATTTGAGCTCCGACGGTGGTGGTGCGCCTGCGTCTGAGTGCCGCTAAAGACTGACAGCTTTCACACAGCTTAAGGCTGAAGCTGCTGCGCGCTGCTTTTGGAAAAGTAAGCGGTATGGCATGGTATCGGTGGCGTCTCGGTCTCGTCGCTGCCCCAGCGAACGCATTTCACTTGCCGCCAGAAGAGCAGCAGCAGCAGCGGCGGCAGCAGTGGCGGCAGCAGCAGCGGCTGGGGCAGCATTTGGTTTCTTCTTTTTTTGGCCTTTGGTGAATGTTGTTGCCTGGCAGTTTTACTTTTACAGATGGATGGCAGCAGTTGGAGCATATTGCACGGCTCTTAGTTTCAACTACCAACTCCACACACAGTTCCACAGTACCACAGTTAACTCCCCAACTCTTCTTCTCAGCACAAAACACATGTAAATGGGCTTTTAACAAGCCTTGGCCATAAAATACGAGCCACAGCAGACGGGCAGCAAAGAGCTGGGAGCTGGGGAGCTGGGAGACGGGAATTGGAGTCGGGAGTGGGAAACCGGCTTGCTGGCGTTGAGCAAGTGTACTATTAACCCACTGAAACAGTAACGGACACCACAAACTTGACGTCAAATGTTTTGTGCGGGGGGATCCGTGGGGAGTGGGTAGGAGGAGGTCGAGAAGGAGGAGGAGTAGGAGAGATATTTATCAAACTGGAGCTGGAATTGACTTGAACCCTACATACAGCTGATGATCGGATTATGCAATCTACTTTACTTCTTTTCTCTTTACAGAGTTTCTCTGCATGCAGTAAAGTGCAGGCTTGTCCTCTCTTTGCCACTCTCATTTCAAACAGAAGCTTCGAATTTTATATGCACATATGTATGTATATTAATTAGCGGTTAAATAAATGAGCTGGTAACTCTCTCTCCTTCTCTCACTCCTCTAGAACTTATATGAATGAAATGGTCATTCTCTCTTTTCTGCATCCTCTCTTACTCTGCCACCCCACCCACTCTCTCCTTCAGCAGGAATGAGCTTTATATTCTTATTGGTCTCTCTTTCTCTCACTCTCTTTGCGAACAGCTAGCTAGCTGGCTTTGACATGATCATTCATGTTGCTGTGGCTTGCTTCTTTAACAGTTAACTATTTATAGGTTATTTACGACTAATACTATTTTCCCTGACTCACTTTCTTCCCCTGCAAGTGGCCTGGAGATTTGCATATAAAACTAGAAATCTTTTGGCAATTAGCGGAAAAAGGCAGGCGAAATTTTTCGGTGGCGGCGAGCAAGAGTATTCTCTGCTAATTGCTGGCACCCGAACAAATTCGTTATCAAGCGACTTCAATCGCAGACAAAGAAGACACAAATTTTTCTTCCGAAACTGATGGAGCTTGTTTATAATGCTCATTGTTGTAGTTGTGCTGTTGCTGTTGTTGTTGTTGTTGTTGCTGCTGTTGTTATGTGTAACTGCCAAATGGAATTGTTTATTGTTGCTGTTTGGCAAGTGAAAGTTTTTCTTCGCTGGAGATCTCAGTGTCTCTCTCTCTGTCTCTCCCTGTCTCTGGGTCTCCCTCACATACTCGAACACTGCCCGACGTCGACGACGATAGTCTTCTTCCTCTGAGAGATGCGGCAGCATATAAGGGCATTATTTCTTGGCCGCTGCTTTTGTCTTGTTTCTTTTTTAATTAACACAATAAAATTATTTGCTCACACTCGAAAGAAATCTCTTCTCTGTTTGAGCGGTGCGAGAAGGTGCAACTTTTGTTTTCAACTAATTAGTTTACGATCCTCGGGGTTCAGCATTTTTCATTCATTTTTACCCCTCCTTCCCCCTTCCCCCACCCCCATACGCCATACATCGTAGTCATATTTACGAGTATCTGTGGGGCAGCAGGCAAACATTAAATCATGTGAAAAGTGCCCGTGCCGCGCCGCGACGCCGCAAGTGAAAATTCAATGAAAAGTTGTTGTCTCTGCGCGGAAAGTTGCAAGCTGCAGGCAGCAGGCGGCAGGCTGCCAAACCGAGCCGAGCCGAAGGGGCAGAAGCAGTTCAGTTCAGTTGTCTCCGCCGATGTCTCCAATTGATTGAATGACAATGCGTGACGCTGGTCACAACTGGTCCACTCTGGAAACTAGGTGAACCACTGCACTGCACTCACATAACTCCTAGTAGATCTCCACTGCACTCCACTCGGACCGAGAGCGAGCTCGTTCTAATTCTTGGTAATTTACGTGGCTCCAAGCTGCATAGATCCCAATCCCAACCCACCCCCCAGGCACCTGTATTTTTGATGAGCCGGATATCGATACGAATCGTGGTGGATGGATTTCGATTGTTAATGATCGGGCACCAAGGATTTGAATAGCCCACATTAAAGCACGACATTTCCTGCGGTGCCAGTGCCAGTGCCAGTGCCAGTCCCATTCGAATGCAAAGAAACCAGTAATTTATCAAATCATATGAAACATACACATGAAGCCAGCATGTAAGGCAGGACTTTTGCTCTCATTTTCCATGGGAAAACTAGTTCAATGAAAGCCTAGCTAGATATGATATTCTTTCGCTTTAAAGGACACTCCTTAGAGCTATTCATAGATGCTAACAGCATAGCTCCATGAACTAGTTCATATTCGAAAACTAGGGTTTCGTTGCGGCTTATTCGAAATCGAAATTTCCATATATAGCAAGGATAACTTTCCTTAGAGCCTCGCGTGGCATTCATTGACATCGAATGTCAATTAAAATAAAACGAAAATGCATTTAATGCCACGGACAAGTAATTATTTATCCATGCGTTCATTGCGTTGATTATTTGTTGTTTTCGCTGTTGTTTTTGTTGTTTTTTGGCATTTGCCAAAACGGCTTCGTTAAGTCCATTAATTTAATTGAACGCTTTCACAAATCCCCCGTCGAAACTAAAGCTCCAGCCTCTAGCCTCCTGCCTCCTGCCTCCAGCCTCCTGCCTCCGGGGCTCGGTCTCTCCAGCTCCATACTATATAGATATACATAGATGTAGATAAACTCGTGTGTCTATATGTCTTTATAAGCATCTTTTTGGATATTTGTCTATGGTTATTAATTGAGTAGCTGACAAATTCGTTTTGGGGGGTTTGACATGCCTGATGGCTGGGTAGATGATGAGCTCGAGATGGGAGCTGGCAACTGGTGCTGGAGCTGGGAGCGGCTTGAACCTCAAATATTATTATTAACAAAAAAAAAACCAACAGAATTAGTTTGGAATGTTTTTGTTGTCCATCACTGGATCGATTCAGTGGTTGGTAAAAGTTTCACTTGCAGATGCTGTACCCCCCGCCCCCTCGTTTTGGAACGTGTCTGTCTGCGGTGCCTGCTGCGGCTGCTTTTCATACGAGTCTCCCCCCATCGCTTCCACTCAATTCGATGTCATTTCTGTGGTCGTTTGTGGCCGTAAATGATCGATATTATTTGCCATTGTGGCATAGAAATTGAAGCCCAGTCCCCCACAGCACCACAGCACCACAGCACACCACATCATGCGTAATTAACTACACATGCCCATGCCCCATGCTCGATGCTCCCCACTCTCATATCGGTTGGGATGCTGTGAAAGTGAAATTTCATTCGACAACAGCAGACAGCAAACAGCAAGAGAAGGGGAAGGAGAAGGCCAAGAAAAAGCGCAAAAATGTTAACAGCCGCTGAAGGTTTTTTTCCTTCTTCTTCTCTGTCTTCTGTAAAAGGTTGGCAATTTATCTCCGAGAGTGTCTGAGTGTCTGAGTATCTGAGTGCTCCAGTGTGTGGTGGGCCTCGTCGCTTCAGTCGCTTTTTTATAGCTATTAAGTAACTTTTTTCTTACAGATCAGCATCGGCATCAGCATCGGCATCAGCAGGGAAAAACGCTTGACTTTGACGTGTCTGAATGTTGAAAGGATGATACTTAGGTTGCTTGCTTTTTTCGCTTAGCTTGGCTAATTCAATTCTCATCTTATGGGCCTTTAATTTGTTTGGAGCTGTTGCTTAGTAATTGCTTATAAATGGGCTTTATTTTGGGGCAGTTTTGTCATACATACTTACAGTTGTGTGTAATGATAGAGATGGTTTTGAAAGTAATTGATAGTTTTGTAATCAGATTTATACGTACAACTATTGGCTCCCAGAAGAGGGATTATTTAGTTGTAATATTTCGAATATTTCTGATCTTTTAGATTTATTTTTGCATTCCAATGCAATCCCCCAGATCCTTTTTTGCCATGCGAAAACCAAAGACTTAGGCAACAAACTTTTTGCGTGCCAAAGCCCGCATTGTAATTGCCACTTCCACACCCCATATACATACATATCCGTGGGGGGCACACAGCCGATAAGCGGGAGGGGGAGGGGGGGCATTTTGCCCGGGCATTATGTAAAATAGAGCAAACAATTAATTTTCTATGCTCCAGTTTTTGGCGACAAGGCGACTGGGCGACAATTAAGAGACAAACCCGCGATAAGGCGCAGGCGCCCGCAGACGCAGTCCAGGCCCCCGGGGCACTGTCTGACTTGCAAATGAAAGTAAATTGTTGCATGCCACACCACACCGCAGTCCTCTCTGCCCCTACCACGACGGCATTCCATTCACTTTGTTATTTTTTGTATTTTTGTTGTATTTTTTAGTTTTTAGTTTCTGTGAAATTTTCCTGCCATGCCTCTCGCATGTGCGTACAAAATGATAACGCAATTTATCGCAAAATAGGGAAAGTGAAATTAGAAATGGGCACCGCGAGCGATTTGCATATGTAGGTGATCTGTGGCAGCACACAGGCAGAGAGAGAGAGAGAGAGAGAGAAGGTAGGGTATGGGAGAATGATAAGTGAGGCAATTGCAAAGCGAAAGGAAACCATTGGGGTGGCTGGTATTGGGGGTTGGGGGTATTCCCAGAAAGGAATTGCAATTGCTGAAATATCTTGGAGTTGAGCGAATTTTTTATTGATTTTTATTTTTATGGTATTCAGCGATTATGACAAAAAAACACTCCATATAAAGCTAGAAGCAGACTAGCTTGGCTTTAATTATTTTTGTTGTTGCAATTTATTAGTTGTCTGTTACCAAAAATCACAGAAAATGCGCAAAGGTGCGACTTTTGAGGTCTCAAAAAATGGAAGACAGTTTCACGAAATATACAGAAATCGATTTTTAATTGTTTTCAAAAACTTCAAACCCAAAATTTGTGCACATTTTATATAATTCCATGTCATAACCCCTTCCCATTCCAATGAATTAACCCCCCCCCCCCCATGTTCTCATTGAACCATGGCCTCCTGGCCAAAGAATTCCCGTTAGCTGTTGAGCTGACCATTTCCGTTGCCTGAACATCTGACAGCCAACCCCTCCGTGGCGGTCATTAGTGGAATTAGTGGACTGCCCAAAAAAAGTGCCGTTAGCCAGGATCAGCGGTACAGATAAAGCAACGGGAAACAAGACAATTAACATATTTCACAATTGTCCCCGTCCCCTCCCTCTCTGCTACACCCCCCCTGTCCACTGTCCACTGTCCAGTGTCCATTTGAGTGGCAAGAAGGGGGATGTTGTTCCTGCTTGCTTTTCGTTCCTTTTGTTGGCCATTTCTTTTGTACTTTCCATTTCTTTTAACGGTAAACGCGAATTTCGTTTAAGCTCCAGTTGCCAGGAAGCAGCGGGGCACCAGAGAGCGAAGTGGGGGGGAGGGGGGAGGGATCTGCGACCATTGAATGGGCAGAAGAACCGGTTGCCCCCCATCGTCGCAGTGCAATGTGCAGCGCCCAACGAAAGTAAAAACTCAAGGGCTTGCACTTTCTGCCCAAGCAGTCCGTCCGTCCGTCCGATCCGGTCCGGTCTGGTCTCCATTTAATCGAAAGGGATGGTGGGGGGGGGGAGACGGCATCCAATGCCGCAAAGAAAGAGACGGCAAAAGAAAGCAAGGCAATCAAGAAACGTGGCAGCCGGAGGGGTTCAGGGGGGCTGGGCCATCTGAGGCATGCCATATCCTCTACTTGCAACGCATCGTTAGCCGAAGTCGGAGACTGAAGAGAAGTTGCCAGTTGCCCGTTGCCAGTTGCCAGTTGCAAGTAGAAGCCCAGGCTGCAGTTTCTGTGGCACTGTTGCACTCTCCAAGCTCTGAAGCTGAAGCTGAAGCCATTGCCGTTGCCGCTGCCGCTGCCGAAGCTGAAGCCAAAGCCGGTTGCATTTTGCTCTGAAATAATTAGTGACCCAATTTCGGGGCTGCGCTGCGGCTGTCGCCACACGGAGCGGCATGTTCCGCTTGCCTGAACGGCGACTCGACTCGACTCGCAGCGTTGCAAGCAAATTGTTGGGCGCTCTCTGTGGTGTTGGCGTATTTTGTGGCATGCATGCAAAGAAAGTGGTTTTCATTTCTTTTCAGCACACACACACACACACACACACACCGCACTCTCGTTTGGCTTCTCGACTCGTACTCGTACTCGAAATGCGGCTCAATCAAAATACGAAAAAAATACGAAAAATACGTACGAACTACGAACAGCACACAGCCAGCCAGCCCATTGATCTCACTGATTTTCCATGATTTTCTTGATATTTTCAAATCAACTTTGATTGCGGCTAATGAAGAGCTCTTGGCGGCATCACCACAGAGCTGCAGATGGAAATGGAAATGGAGATGGAGATGTTGATGGATTCGAGTGGATTGATTCGACTATTCGGGTAGATGGTGCCAAATGGGTTTTTGTGGTGTGTGTGTGTGTTCCGATATGAACAAGCCGACAATTGTCTCGAGGGGGTGACTGGGCGACTGGGCGACTGGCTGGGCTTTCAAGGGTTAAGAGAGCCGCTGACAAAGGAAAATGGAAAGAAATCGAATTGAAATTCAATGGAAAATTATTCAGAGAATATGAATACGAATATGAAAAAGCACTTGGTGTGCTTTGTGGTCGGTTTGATTAGAGAAACCCGACAACAGCCACAAAATGAGTTGAGGAAAATGAAAGCACACTGAAAAGTCATATCAAATGGTGGATAATTCTTTGGGATCTGGTTCAAATTATTGGACTAAATATTCGCCAGAAATGATATGAAATGATTCTCCTATATTAAATGATATTTTATTCGAAATTCTTTTCTAATTTGTGGCTGTTGTTGTTGGTTGGAAAAATCTCTTTTCCAAAAACCCCCTTTGGCTGCCAATGAAAGTTTGTTTTCTGGTTTTTCTTTTCTTTCTTTCTGTGTGCCTGCCTGACATTTTCACGCTGCCATGGAAAAACTGCGTGAAAATTGCAGAAGGCGGCGAGACAATTGCCGTTAATTTGAGATTGTCGCCAAGTTCCAGAGACAGTCTCAGTTGCAGTCCCCAGCCCAGAGGCAAAGCCAGAGACAGAGCCAGAGACAGAGATCTCAAAGAGATCTTAGAGATCTCGGAGATCTGAGAGTGAGCTGGCTGCAAAAGAAACCAGTAATTATGGCAGCAAGTGGCCCAGCTTCTTTCACTATGAGAATGTATCTCTTGGCGCGCTGTGTACCTGTGTGAGTGTGTGTGTTTGTGTGGCTGTGTGGAATCAATTAAAAGTATTGGCGGGCGCTATGTTTGGGCAGCGATGACAAGTGGCAATGGCACACACGACGTATGAGCAATGTCTGCAACAGCAGCAGCAGCAGAAGCAGCAACCCACTTGGCCAAAGGCAGCAGCGCGCGTGCTGACTGCCAGAGATACACAGACGAAAGTATCTGCAGATTGTATCGTGTGTGTGTGCGTGTGTGTGTGTGCGTGTGTATCTGTATCTGAGTGCCGAGCGAAATTGTTTTCATGCACTATCCAAAGTGGAGCAGTTTTTGAACAAAGCAATTCGCAATATTAATCAAACAGCAGCAGAAAGAGTAGCAGCAGCAGCAGCAGCAGCACATGTGAGTGTATGGAAAACTCTACAATTGCAACTGCAACTGCAACATAAGCCACACACTGCCACTGCCACTGCCCCGCGACTACGACAGCGAATGAGAAGCGGCACACGGGTAATTTCAGACTTTCATTCGCGCGAAACGCGATGAAATTTCACCAGCAGCAGCAGCAGCAGCAACAACCAACATGAGACACCAGAACCAGAGCCGGCAAAGGCTGCAGCAGAAACTTGAATTTGGAGTTTTGTTTCCCCTCCAGTGGGTGGGTTCTCCCCCCTCGTTGCCCATTCAAGAGTATTGCAAGATTTGAGAGCTATGCAAATCCAAATTAAGCTTAATGAGCCAAGGGTTCCACATCTCTAGATCCATCTTCAGCTCCAGTTGCATGCCTCAGCAGGCAGCAGGCAGCAGGCTAGCAACAGAGCAAACAGCTACAGCATTTTCAAGAGCAGCACAGCAGCATATACATACATATAGCACTCGTACCCCTCTTTAACTATCCATTAATAATGGCCATATTTCCGCATAATGCGTCTCGACTTTCTTCGAAATGGATCAGTTGTTTTTTTCACCAACGAAAATAAAATACATCCACATGTATCGTATATTTTGGCATCTCTTTTCAGCAGAAGTGATTGCAACGCTTTTGTAGGCAAGTGGAACTTGCTTTTTGATGGTACTATATCATATCATATCATATCGTATCGTATCATAAGTGTAGGAGTGCTTAATGGTCAGAGTTAATGGGGAATATATGAGCCAGGAAAGTGTTGCTCCAACTTAAAGATGAGGCTAAGGGCTGGTGCCTTGAAGGTCACAGAAATATATCAGAGTTGGGAGTTGCTAGGAGTTGTTTCATATTTCATTGGGTTTGAATTTACTTTAATTATGATTTATGAAAAATAGCAAAGAAATGAGAATATTTAAGGCTTGAACTGCTTATAGAAGATATTTCCAACTGGTGCAATGATCAGTGAAGCCTTAAGATCCTTTATGCCTTTTCCAATTTAAGTAGGGCTCTTCGCCACGACTTAGGTCTTAGGCGTCGAACGATTGCTTACAGATTTTATCCCTTTTCATGTATAATTTTAATTGTTTTTGGTTATTTTTTTTTTAATTATTTAAAATAGAAATAAATTAGTTTAGTTGGCGAATAACTAAAAAAAGATATATATATATATAAATAAATTGTGAATTGTATTCGATTGCAAGGAAAGTATATATATCCTTGGACAATATCTGAATATAGCGGTTAGAGCACACAAAAAGCAGCAAATCCTGTCACACTTTTATCCACTCACAGATCACCTTTGATCACCTTTTGCCAAAAGCAAAAACAAATAAATAACTTTAAAAAAAAATCGAAAAAAAAACAAAACAAATTCCATTGAACTCAAACTCCTTGACAAATCCCTCGTCACTTGTCGATCTTGACGATCATGTCTTACCTTCGGGCACTGTAAATCCCTGGCCTTGGGGGGGGAGGGGTTGATCAGATCTGGCTAATCCCTTTGGCTGGAGATGGATGGCACAGTGGCGGATCACGTAGGAAAGCTGTTTCGTTTCCTTTCTTAATTGGATTGGAGCGGATCGGATCGGATCGGATCAGATCTGATCTCGAATCTGTTCGTTCGATGCACAAATTGAAAAAAAGAGTAATTCGAGAGTGCTGTTCGCTTGTGTTTTTTATTCCAATTTTTGTGTATGGGCTTTATTCGGGGGCACAGCGAACACGGGACGCGCAGCGGGTCGCGATGAGCTGGGACGCTGTGGACAGGACGCACTCGATGGAGAGACCAAAGACGACTCGTCGCACACAAACGTTGAAATGAAAATGCGGCCCGGCCGTATCTCTAACCAAGATTTTATATCGCGTGAAAGTTTTGACCCCTTTACGGCTGCTTCGCTCGAGCGGTGTCTGAGACAAGGCGGAGAGACTATATCGTTGGAGAAAGAGAGTGCGCACTGCTTATATATATCTCTCTCTCGCCGGAGCAGCACACACTCTCTCTCTCTCTGCAGATGTTTCTCTGCCCCCCTCCTCTCTCTCTCTCTCTCTCTCTCTGCTGGTCTCTGCTGAATGCAAAATATGCCGTTTTCGGCTATTCTTTGGCTCAAAACACAACCCGATCTGCTGCGATCCAAGCCGAACCGAACCGAACAAGTTTCGGGCCAACTTTTCATTTCAGGCCGCTTTCTTGCGGTAGCATTGCCGGGGTATTTTTGGCAACAAGATTGCGCCCCCCATCGAAGGGGCAGGCCGCCTGCTTGTGTCAAGGTAACTGGTGACGTCGGGGCACACCACGATCGAGCCACTACCTCGACGATTGCCTAATTTCGATTGTTATTCGTAAAGGGTTCACGTCCGGCTTTGGCTTTGGCTATGGCTATGGCGATGGCTTTGCTTTTGGCTCTGAGTCAGCTAACGGGGCTCTTCGGCTCGGGCGCCTCTTGTTATTCTGGCCAATGCATTGGAAAATTAAATTATGATTATGCAATGCGCCCCCCCCCCTGCTAATGACATAATGCATATGTATGTAATTATTGTTAACGGATTGCTTGCTGCTTTTTTGTTGGTTAATTTAACCTTTGTTTGCTGCGAGCGTTAATAAATTTAATAAGTTTATTAAGTCATTTTATTGTCCGCCTGCTCCTGCACTTTTCATAAAAGAAATCATTTCGAAATGTTTGGAATGCTTTGCCCTTGTTTTTCGTTGATTTATCTCTGGACGAGCCTGTTCGTTGCCTAAGTCTTTTGTTTTGTTTCGCTCGAGAGAGAAACTAATTGAATCAAATTGGGAATACAATATTCGATTGTTTTATTTGCACAAATGTTGGCGCTGCGATTCTTTTGTTTATTTTATGGGTTCTCAAAAGAGATGCCCCTTGAGAATGAATTGTGAAAGTTTTCTCCATATTCCATTGTTATTTTAATCGAATTAAAGAATCTCGAGAATTTTAAGCAAATCAATGCAGTTTTTATTAATATTTTGTGCGGGTATTTTTGAACGTTTCACACACAACTCAATTAAATTAAATTAAATTAAATTAAATTAAATGTAATTATGCTGCAAGAAACTCTTGCTATTATAAATGATTAAGGATTGTTTAACAAAACGCAGCCATCAAATGATTTCTGGCCAATTTGCGAGTGCCTTGGGGAGGGCCGGGTAATGCTCCGCATTGCACAACTGAAACGAAAAGGAAAACTAAGCCCAGAAACCAACAAATAACTTTGTGCCAATTTTGATCAATTTGCCAAAAGCAAATGTGTCACCTGCCGCCGCCGCCGCCGCCAGACTCCATTTGGGAGATATTTCTTTGGCCAATTTCCGATGATGAAATGGCACAAAAATGCTCACACAAATTGCCAATCAAAGGCAGGGCACAAGCCGGAATACTCTCGCAGATGATTAAATAGAAATGCCCAAATAGGAACGAGAGGAAAGAGGGAGAGAGAGAGAGAGAGATGGCAAATACCAAATGTATCTACGACAATTGATCCGTGGCGAGGCGGAGCCAAGCCCCAAGAAAGTAATCTTGATGAACTTTCATTTGACCAAAGCACCTTGGCTGCCCAAGCGATGACAGCATGGCCAGCAAGCGATGGTCTTGGCCCTCTGTCTCTGGGCCAGACCGAAAGAAATCGAAAGTTCCGTGTGCGCGTACGCGTACGCGTGCGTGCCCGTGCCCGCGCTCTCTGGGGGTTTCGATTTCATGCAGTGCCAATCGCAGCCCTGCCCAGCCCTGCCCTGCCTTGGATCCGGGGTGATTCACCCATGGGGCCAGACATGGCTTCGAATGACGTAGATCCTCTGCATCGCACCAGCACGAGCACCAGCACCAGCACCAGCATAAATGCGTTTGTTTGAATTCAAAATAATGTTTTTGTGATTCGCTGTGGTTACGCTGGCAGCCCCTGCCATCCGCCATCCCCCATCCGCCATCCGCCATCCAAAATGGAATTGGGTCAGGGACGTGCCTGGCATGCTAATTGAGTTACGGATATGCCTCACGGCCTGACGCATCTCGATCTCGATGGGTTGTACGTGGGCAGGCCCAGATCCAGCTCGACTTCGGTTTCTGTTTCTGTTTCGGTTTCGGTTTCGGGTTTGTTTTGTCTTTTCTTTCTAGAAAATTAAGCCCCGAATCGCGGCGGTTGGGAAAGGCAATGGTTTTGAGCGGTGAGAACTCGGATGTGATGTAATTCGTAAGGGAAAGTAAGGCAAGAGCTGGCAAAGAGTCAGGCATTCCTTTGACTTAACTTTGTGTGTGCCAATGACATACATTTACTGAATGATTAGCAGCTCTTGATTTGCGTATATTCAAATCTCCACTCACTCTCACTCTTTCTCTGAATTTGTCTAAATTATTATAGCTAAGGCTCCTCCCCCTAGACATGTGTCAATTGGCACCATATTTCTAGACTTTGATCCACAGATATTTAAAGCCTAACAACCAGAATCCATTGCGATTCAAAATCCTCCCTTTCATTGCACTTTTCTGTGGCAGAAAAACTCCACAAAAATATGCAAATATTCCCACTGCCTGTGGGCACCTTTTACGATTCACTCCACACTTTATGCAAACATAAAAACTATATGAAAAAACTATATTAAAATGAAATAAAAGTTTGTCCAACACTAAACACTAAACGTGCTTACCATTTCCCCAAGAAAATTTGTGTCTTTCGGCGGTTTCCTACATTTCTCACTTGATTTTGACAACAATGGCCCGAGGTAATCCCGAGTTCATTCAGTTAATTTTTGGAGTTTTTTTTAGTTTTGTTTTGGAAAAGACAGAAACCTGTTGGCCCACGGTGGTTTGCACGATTCGGTAGGGAGTCTGCTGGGAGTATCTTTCTCCCACCTTCCTCGATGGCAGTGCAGTTATAACGGAGCACAATTTAAGCTCTTATTGTTTATCGACAAATTATTGTCGACCGGGGTCTGACTCCGACTCCGACTCCGGCTCTGACTCTGGCCCTAACAATGTCAATCATTATGCAAGTCGCCCCAGCACGGGTCTCCGGTCTCCCGGTCAACGAGCTCAATGGAATCACCTCTGGGGCCCGATCGCTCAACAGATCTGATCTCCACTCTTTTTCTTTTTTTTTACTTTCCATTTCTTTTGTCAGTCGGCGCTGCTGCTGCTGCTGCTGCTGGGCCACAATTTGTTGAGTGTTTTTATGGCTTTTATGGTTATTGTTGGAGGCTTTTCCGTTGGGTTGGGTCTGTCGCCAGGCCCTAAAACACATTTATAAAGACAATGAACCTTTGCAGCTTTGGCTGATGGGGAATGCTGGCGGGGAAGGGCTGCTCCTTTCCAGACTGTAGCAAGTGCAGATCAGGTGCTGGCAGCACAAGACTTTGCCACTCTGATTGTTGAATAATTTGTCTAATGCTTGGCAAAAAGAAAACAAATATTGTCCCTATCTGGAGATACGATTATTCTTGCTGAATAATCATAATTTTTGTGAGGGATTTTGCTAATGATTGCCTTCTATAGAGTTTTATTGTTTCGGATGTATTCGGATGGAATTGGGTTCAAAATTAAATTGATTTATTAGGAGAATTCATTGAAAAGGGATAATTGCACTTATTGATATTTTGAAATATAATAAATGGCGGGATACTGGTCGAAATAATTACACTAGTCAACACAACATTTCCGCTATGAACCAAATCGACTTTTTCTGATAGATTTGGAGGCTTACAAATTTTTTAAGGAGCTATGGTTTTTTTTCAAGGTGCAGTTTTTTTTAAAGAATTTTTAAAGTCTGTTATATTTTTCCATGTTTTTTTCAGAGGTAGTGCTTTTTTCACATTACTTCAATATCTTGCATTTGGTTGTATTGAACTTTGTCAATTCTGAAAAGCTGAAAAATGGAGCTATACATCAGACCCAAACACATTGTAGCTCCAGCTCACCGTCTGGAAATTATTAAGCTTTCAAATTTGATCATTTTTTGCGGTATATTTTCCCGAAATTTTGACTTTAAGAACTCAGGAAAAGTCGAAAAAAGTTATTTCGTGGGCTATATTTTAATTTAAAGATAAGTAAATTAATTAGGCGTCGTTTAAGGTATATTTTGTAAAAATCGAAAAACGTTCTAATGCCGCATTTTGCCTTTAGAAAGAATAACTAGTGAATTTCCTTATTTCACAGCATAACTTCCCTTCTTAGGCAAATCGGTACCCAATAATCTTTGCTGGACAAATTTCGAATTCATTATTTCTGCTTTTATGCTGATTTTACTCCCACGACGACACTACTTCATCCGTGAATTTCTCTCAGTGTCCGTGAAACTTGTCAATTGATTTTGGCTTTGGTTTCGGTGTTTCGGTGTTCGGCTGCTGCGCCCTTTTTGCCATATCTTCTGCTGATGTTGGGCCGCATCGCATAAATGGGCGCTTAATTATTATTTTATGCATATGACTTCGGTACGGGTACCGGTACGGGTATGGGGTCGGGTTCGGGTTCGGGTTTGTTTTGCGGATGGGAGTCGAGCCATGGCCGGAGCCTGAGTCATGTGCCATATATCACTTTCACTCGCCAAAAGCCAAGAAATGCCAAAAGCAAAACGGCTAAAATCTCAATCGAGCATCGAAAGGCCCGAGACAGAGCCATAGAGCCAAAGTCAGACGAGAGACGAAAGACAGAGCCAAAGGCGTGTCTGGGTCTGGCTGGGGCCAAGGAACAGCTACGCTACAATACGTACATGTGGTACATGTGCCACATGCAACATTACAAGCCTGGATCAGCTCTGGCTCTTTTGTTGGACTCCGCGGATGTCAATTTGCATTTAATTGCGAGAGACAGAGTCGAGGGCTGAGCCCCGGCATCAGCATCAGCTCTCGACTGCGAATCCGTCCAGATCCGATCCCCAGTCGAGAGCTGCAGTTGAAAGGCGTTGAAAGGTCTCCGTGTCCGGCTTAAGTCCGATATGGCCGATTGCATAAGCTGCATATAGCCAGGCTTAAAAAAGAAAAGAGAGTTTTTGTTGTAAAATAGTTTTCTAAAGCCTTTCCAGTGTACAAAGGCCGAGCATCCATCAGCCCGATGGCTGGTCTTTGTTAGCCGTCGATCGAAGACCAATTTCCAATTCCACAAAGATTTTTAGGGTTTGGGTGGGGGGCGGGAGGGGGGGCTATCAATATTGATACAAGACATTTGGAAGTTACGAGTATGTGTATCTTTCGGGCTTGGCTAGTCTCTCCGTTTAGCACAAGAAACACTCAGACCCGATTTTCACTTTCGTTTCACACTGCGGCACTATATCTGCCTCTATATAGACGCCGATATCTGGCTGTATGCGTATGCAAATTAGGTAGCGACAGCGACAACAAGGCGCAGAAATACCGTAAGTGGCCAACAGCAAAATCTCTGCTACAGATACGAGACACAGACACAGAGATACACACGGAGATACGCAGATACAGATAGTGGCCGCAAGTTAAGCGGTTTTTTTTCTTTTTTTGGCCAAATGAAAGAGAAATTGTGCTCGGTCCAAGTCGAGATATGGTGGAGTTGCCTTTGCTGTTAAAAATATGCTAATTGGTGCGCAAGCTGAGGCCAAAAGACACAAATGTCTGGCTCAGAGCTCATAACCCATAAGCATAAGCATGAGCATTATGATTTAATCTATCCATGAGTGGCCGCCACTTGAAGATACTTTTTCTGGGCATGAAGTGGGCATCTGCAATGACATAATATGCTAGAATATTTGGCAGATATCACCCACTCCCAGTGAGAGCATCAAAGAGTTGTCAATACCCCGATTTCAGCTCATTTCTCGACCGATTAAGCCCCTGCTGCGTTCGGTTATGGGAATATATTATATTATAAATTTGCAAAGCGGAAACCATAAGATACGCAAATGATGCGATGCCCATGTGTGTGTTTTTGGCTTTCTTTCAATCTTTCTAAAAGTTGTGTAACGTAACGCTTTGTGTTTCTTTGTTTTTCTCTTTAGGATTCATCGTTGACGTTGCGCAACACCGTTTCGGACATATTCGAAAATGCATTAATCAAATCAAAGCGAGGCCAAACGGTTTTTTTCGATGGAGAATCAATGTGTGAGTGAGCTCAGAATGCGGCCTTTGCGGTCTTTGGAGCGGGTAAAGTGAAAAGATTTTGGGGGAATTTGACACCCATTAAAACGGTTCGGTTTTGGTTGTTGGGTTTCGGCATTTTGCTTTCGTTGAGAGCCGAGAAACCATCGTTAATTGATATTAAAACGTGAAGTCTGGACTGGACTGGATGCGTTTTTGGCTGGAGCCCATTTATAATTGCATTTTAATGCTATTTATTCAGTCGGATATTGGAGAGATGGGCTGGGGGATACACATGGGTCGCTGGGCCCTCGACGAGGGCTGTCATTAGGCAACAGCAGCAGTGGGTTACTTAATGACCCTAAGCCAAAAGACCTCCAGCCTTTCGGTGGGTTGTAAACTGTGAAAGAGAAATGGCCGGGCGCAAGAAAGAGATGCGGAGAAAGCAACGCTGCCAGCCAGTGGCAGCAACCCAACTGCAACAATTCGCTAACCCAGCCGAACACAATCACAGAGACAGCGGCAGCAGCAGCAGCAGCAGCAGCAACAAGAGAACAGCTACATATGCATATGTATCTCTAGATATGCAAATCCATTCATTCACTGATTACTTTCGATTGCTGTACTGTGGAAAGGTTGATGTGATGCTTTGGCTCTGCCTTGCCACGGTGTTCACGGTGTCTGATTCGGTTGGTTTGCATATGAATTAACATGTAAATTGTATAGATTGTTGCACTGATTGGCTTTAAATTCAATTGTAGCCTCTTAGTTTGAGTAAGACAGATTTAAATCAACCTTTTTTGAAATTTCAAATAACGATCATCCATGATCAGTGGCGCCACCTGTAGGCATGCCTAGTAAGCACAGATAAAGTAAAAATGTTAAAAACTAGCACTTAAAACGTTTAATTAGTTGAATATGTGCTGAGCTATCATTCAATATGTCAGATAAATAGTATTTCTTGTGGAATTTCCGTCAGAAATTGCAATTCACAAATCAATTCAGCCGTGTTTCACACCACCGTGTTCGCAGTGTTGTTTTCAAAAACTTTACAGCACTGTGCCAATCAGCTGTTGGCTCCCGCGACTTTCAACACATTTCGCGCCAAAACACAAACATAATAGTGTGCGTTTTCAGATTGTTTTTGGTTGTTTGTTTTATTATTAACTCAAAAGAAGTGACTCAGAAATATGAGCGAAACGGTTTCAGAAACTGCAGCAGCAGCAGAAAATGACGAGCAAGCAGACGACTCAATGGAAAAGCTGCAAATGGAGGAGGAAGACGAGAAGAACGTTTCCGCTGAAGATTTGTTGGGTGGCAAGAGTCTGATGATGTCGGACAGTGAAAATGAAGAGATCTCCGAAGCAAAGGACCAGAAAGTGGCGTCCAAGAGCAGGAGGCAGCGATTTCTGGACAGCGATGAAGGGGAGGATGGAAACTCAGAGCAGGAAAAGGAGGTGGACCAATCAGAGCCACAGATATCCCCCATATCCAGAAGACAGCGTCTACCTGACAGTGATGACGAAGGCGAACCCGATAAGGCAGAAGAGCAGGTCTCTCCGAAATCCAGTAGGCAGCGCTTTCCAGACATCGAAGAAGAAGATGAGGAGCATATGGCCCCCAAAACAAAGAAGAAGATATCCGCCATCATCGACACGGACAGTGAGGAAGAGCCACAGGAGCCCAAGGCAGAGGACAAGCCAAAGAGAAAGAACAAGCTGGCAAAGAAAAAGAAACAACGAATGGACAGTGAAAGCGACAGCCACAGCCACAGCCATGACGGATCCCAGAAAGAGCAAAGCGATGAGAACACTAGTCCGCCAAAGAACAAACTCAAGGGCCTAGTCGACTCTGAATCCGAACCGGAGCCAAGCAATGGAGAGGAATCCGGCGGAGAGCAGGAGAATGCCACTGAAGTGCACACCGAGACACCCAAGAAAGCCAAGGCCGTGCGGGTAAGTTTTCCCCTTCAATGGAGATTGGAAAATGCCTTAACCAAATTCCGATTCCCCACTTCCTTAGGCATCGGCCAAAAAGGCGGTGGACACTATGCAGGCCATTCAGAGCGAGCAACAGCGGCTGCATCGCGAGGCGCAAATCAGTGTGCCCTACCACCAGCCCAAGCCGCGTACCCTGAAGGAGTTTCTGAGCCGCCGCACCATCAATACGCCTCTGGCCACTGCCATGGCCGGGGGAAGTCCCATGCCCAGCAAGCAGCCAAGGAAATCGATGGGCCTGCGCATGAACAGAGAGGAACTGGAGGCATATGCGTATGTGCTGGAGAATCTCCACCGAAAACTTCGGATTCATTATTTTTACATTTGCAGGAAACTAATGGACGATCGCGCCAAGGAGGCCACAGAGTTTTTCAAATCAGAATCGGAACCCGAAGATGAGGCTGGGTCGGATGACAATGAAGCGCCTGTGGAGATTCAAGATAATTCTGGTGCAATGGATGCAGCTGTGGGTGATTCTGGAGAGATCTTAGACGAAGTGGAGAAGCAGTCGGAAGAGACAGCAACCGAAGAGATCGTGAAAGACGTTGCCATGGAGGAGGACAAGGAGGAAGAGCCAATAGCATCTACTTCTGCAGCTGCAGCTGCGCTTAGGTTCGCGGAGATGAGCGAATGTCTACCAGAACCAGGGGTGGGATTGTCCCACAAAGACTGCCTCGTCACGGAAGTTGTGGAGCTGCCTAAATTGGATTTGAGTACTATTACCACCACGACGCCACCTTCTAAGCCCGCTACTCCCCGGATAAGCGAGGCCATTCGACAACTGAAGATGGAGAAGAGCATGGATGTGAGTCCGTCGTTGAAAGGCGATTCCTCAATGCTGATTGATCTGGAAACGGGCGACATGTTCGCCAAGAAACCAACCGGAGTCGACAATTTGCTGGAACGTCTGATGAAAACACGAGAGACCAAGAAGCACAAGACCACGGAGACAGTCAAGTGAGTAGAAGATGCCACCGCAATTTAACACCCTCGACTAACTGCAATTTCCATTTAGCATCCTGTCTACGGCGCATGGCAAGCTGGAGATGTCCAAGGTGAACATTCACTTGCATGAGGAGGAGCCCGTCAAGAAGGATGCCACGCCTGGAGCGGCCTATATGAAAATGCAGGAGCAGCTCAAGTCGCGCATCACGCAGAAGCGCATGGAAGATCTGCGCAAAAAGCAAGCGGAGGAAGAGGAAAGGGCAGCAGAGGACGACGAAGAGGAAGACATGGATGTAGACGAGGAGTACGAACCGGATGAAAAGCCTTGCCCCTCTGAGGTGGCAATCAATGAGGACGAGGAGATAGTAGAAGAAGGCGAGGAAACGGCATTGGATGAAGCAGATGCTGAAGAGGATGTTCAATTAGTGGAGGAGGAAGTGGCACCTGAATCGGAAGGTAGCAGTGAAAGTGAGGAAGAAAGTGAGCCGGAGAAGGAGAATCCAGCGGGAAAGAAGAGGAATAGAATCATCAAAGCCTTCCAGGACGATGACAATTCCGATGAAGATGACTTGGATCTTCTGCAGACTCCCAAGCCCGCCAGCAATGCCACACCCATGACGGCCACTCAGCTTCAACTCTCCGCCCACAAGCTCTTCGATGCGGAGACCCGGCGCACTGCCAGCGATGAGGAGAACGAACTGCTCGACCTCTGCTCTGGCCAATTCCCGCAATCCCAAATGGTCTCCTCAGCAGCTCCCTCCGTGGACACGGCGCTGATCAGTCAGATTCCCATGACACAATTCGAAATGGCAGGCAGCCAAGCCCCCGACGAGCTGGAGTCCCTCTGCTCAGGCACCTTTGCGACGCAGCAGCCCACGCAGCAGAAAGAACTGCCTGAAGAAGACTCCCAGCCGCTGCAGATAACCAACAAAATTGTGTCCAGCGATGAGGAGACAAAGGAGGAACTCCTTGAGACAGAGAAGCCGCGCAACAAGAAACTCACCAAGAAGAAGCCAAAGAAAAGGGCTTTGGGCTTCTCCGATGACGAAGAGAGCGATGCCGAGGACAACGACGACGAGGAGGAGGAGCCGCTGGGAAGCGATGTGGAGCCAGTGGAGGAGATACCCGAAACCTTTGTCGACTACGACTCCGAGGAGAATGAAATCGTTGTGGAAATGACCAAAAAAGATCGCAAACTGCGAGCATCAAACTTTATGGAAAAGGAGGCGGAACTATCCGAGTCTGAGTGGGGCTCGGCCGACGAGGACGAGAAGAACATGGACACCTATGACATAGAGCTGGGCGATGAAGATGAGTTCGATCGGGAGAAGCTGCGCAGCGAGCTCGGACAGATCCATGCGTAAGTATAGCCGTAGGAGAGACTTAGCAAACAAATGTCATCGGGATTTCCTTCTTTCACAGACGAAAAATGCTGGACCAGGACATACGGGAGGTGCGTCAAATCAAGGAAATGCTGTTCGAGGACGAAGAGGGAGCCGTACGACAGCGCCAGTTTCGCTGGAAGAATGTCGACAGTGGTTTCAGCCTGGAGGATCAGCAGCGCACTGAGAACGGTGAGGCCAACGAGGGCAGTGGCGATGAGGAGAACGAGCATATGTGGCGAAAGATTCGCTATGAACGCGAGCAGCTCCTACTGGAGAATAGCCTCAAAGCGGTGAGATCCAGATCAACTATCTTATAGCCATCAGTTGCTAAATTTGTACCATTTAGGAGACTGTCACGCCCCTATCTCCAGCCGTGGCCAACAACACCAGCAATTCCGGCAACGCCATCCGTAGACTGAACATAATCACAGCCAAGAAGACCACGGTGGAGATGAAGAAGAGCTCCCCATTCCTGATCTCAAAGGCTGTGACTGGCAGACAGCAAAAGAGCACGGTACGTGGCTCCTTCCTGGTGCGGGACAGCGAGACGCTCACCAAACTGGCCGGATTGACCAAGGGAGGGGCTGGCGATGGCGACGGAACAGCGGGAACTGTTTCCGTGAAGACGGCCAAGGCCAAGAACTTTGTGTTTGCCACGCTAACAGAGGAGGAACACGAGGTAATAGTGCCGCCTGCATCTCTTACTTATTCCCAATCACTATAATGTACGTTTTTGTCCTTTAGCAGAATCAGAAACGCAAGGCGGCCGAATTGCTCAATAGCAGCAGTGAAACTGGAGTTAATTTCATGAAGAAACCGCGCCTGGAGCCACGTCGGGAGAAGTGCCTTATTGATCAGCTTCTTTAGTATATAGTTGTTTTTTTTAAATTTAATTAGCTATAAACATGATTAAGGATTAGTAATTTTAAGTCGTTTTAAATAAAAACCACATTTCCAACACACTTCTCAACACTGCTCTAGTGTGACCACCCAAAAAGACCGTATTGCGAAACGCCCAAAATCTCACAACACATGAACATGTTTACATATATTTGTAAGCTAATTTATTTCCAAATTTATACGTGAATATGTGAGTGAATCGGTTCTTACACGGCTCTGTGCATTCCGGGAGCAGCGAGAACAAAGGCTTCGACGTCCAGAAACGCCTCCGCCCTATCAAGTTGCGTGTAGGCATCGTTAAGTTAATCTAATCTGAGGCAAACCTGACAGCCCAGCGACTGCGCTGCCCCGGACCTTCAATTTTATAAACTGTACGAAGCCGGCTGGAAAGCGGCGAATCATTAAACATTTGCCAGAGGACGCCGCCGGACGCTCAGCGCAACGCCACTGTCGTGCAATAAATAAACAAATAAAAACTCCCATTACCATTACGACACAATGGTGGTCGCGTCGAAGCTCAGTCAAGTATTTAGCTACCAAAACTGGGTGCATGCCGTCTCCGGTGCTGCCGTAAGTGCATAAATATTTGCCGGTTAAAGGTCAAATCACGCTAATTACCATACCAACATCTCTTTGTAAACAGGGTGGCTGCATAGCCATGAGCACCTTCTACCCACTGGACACGGTGCGCTCCCGACTGCAACGTAAGTCTGGCCGTAGCCCGGCACCCAATCTCAATGGCCAAGATAAGCCACACACATAGATAATAAGTATTATTATTGGGAGAGTTCAAACTCCAGCTAGACTCACTACTAATCAATTTCCTCCCGCTAATCCAATTTCGTGGGTTGTGTGTAGATGAGATATGATGGTCATGGTCTGCTTTCGAACCATATCGATGGGTCCCGTCCCTTTAATATGCACTCCTTGAGTGTGTACTCTCTCTTCCCTTTGGCATATAATATAATGAACGAGGGTATTGCTTTGCTAAATTGAATAGTATGGGGTTAAGACGTCAATAACCTTTCTCGAAATTGGGCACGGCAATTATCATATTACGGTCCAAGGTTCAGTTGGTGGCTTTACTTTCTATGTTCGTGACCCATTAAATTAGCGTAGAATCGGAAGCCGCAATACTAATGCATTTTCCCTTTGTCTAATTTCAGTGGAGGAGGCTGGTGAGGTGCGCAGCACCAAGCAGATGATCAAGGAGATCGTTCTGGGCGAGGGATTCCAGTCGCTGTACCGCGGACTGGGTCCAGTTCTTCAGAGCCTGTGCATTTCGAACTTTGTTTATTTCTACACATTCCATGCCCTCAAGGCGGTGGCCTCGAATGGCGTACGATCGCAGCACAGCGCCCTGAAGGATCTGCTGCTTGGCTGCATCGCTGGCGTGATCAATGTCCTTACGACCACTCCTTTCTGGGTGGTCAATACGCGGCTGCGCATGCGCAACGTGGCCGGAACTTCGGATGAGGTCAACAAGCACTACAAGAGTCTCGTGGAGGGACTCAAGTATGTGGCCAAGACAGAGGGTCTCGCCGGCCTGTGGTCGGGCACGATTCCCTCGCTGATGCTCGTCTCGAATCCTGCGCTGCAGTTCATGATGTACGAGCTGTTGAAACGGAACATCATGACCTTCACCGGTGGAGAGGTAGGCAGCCTGGGCTTCTTTTTCATCGGGGCCATTGCCAAGGCCTTTGCCACGGTGCTGACCTATCCCCTGCAGTTGGTGCAGACCAAGCTGCGCCATCGCAGCAAGGAGGCGACAGCGGCGCCCTCGACGTCCCGAATGTCGGGCCAAAGAAGCGAGAGTACTCTCGAGATGATGATCAGTATATTGCAGCACACAGGTGTTCGAGGTCTGTTCCGTGGCCTGGAGGCCAAGATTCTCCAGACCGTGCTCACTGCCGCGCTCATGTTCATGGCCTACGAGAAGATTGCCAGGACCGTCGGCCTGCTGCTCAAACGGAATGCATAGAGGAGGCTCTAGTCTACATAATTTTACTAATTTAAGTGTAGGTGTACACACGCATGACTTAGATACGGTTATGGCCAGCATACACTCCAAAGTTAGTCGTTAAGCGATGATGGAATAAAGAAGGAACAAATTTAACGAGGAACTGCAATAAAATTTTATTCATTCTGCACAGCAGGAGAGGCGGCGGAAGCTTCGTCGGTCTCAGCGGTGGGTTTGTCCTTGTCTGAGGCCTCGGCTGCATCGGCTGCTGCTTCATTGCTCGTTGCTTCATCCACAGACTTCTCAGACTTGGTTTCGGCGTCCCCATTCGATTTCTTCTCGCTCGGATTGGCCAGCTCGGCCAGGTTGTACTTCTTGGCCTCCAAGTAGTTGTCGATCACGCTGAGCAGGCACCAGCCGCGGAGTACCTCCACAATAATGGATTTCTTCGCTTGCTTCAGGTCCACTTTGTTCCCCACGTTCTTGGCGTTGACCAATTCGGCCAGGTCGAGTATTATCTGATCACGTTTGATCTGCTGATTGTAGCGATGGTTAAATATAATCCCATAAGTGGTGGGCTCCTTCAGGAAATGCTTGTCGAAGAGCGGCCCGGCCGCGGCGATAATGTCCGGCATATTGGCGCGGCAAACGGCCTCAATGGGGACCAGGCGCATGACAAAGCGCGACATCGACTTGCCAGTGGCGGTTATGTCGTCGACAATGTGTTTGCCCAGACCGACGGGATCGTCCAGAAGAGTGCGTATAAAGATACAGTTGGTGGTGCCGGTTTCCACGTTTTGGAAACGCACCTTGCGCTGCGTGAGAGTCTCGCGGCATTTGGCAGCAGCCGCTTCCAGGTCATCATCGTCGTCGCTAGTCGATCCACTACCCTTTCCAGCCTCGCCAGCAGCTGTTTCTGCGGTTTTCTGCTGCTCAGACTGTTTCTTTTCGGGCTCTTTCGGCTGCTCGGGGCCGTATAGGATGTCAGCGTAATGGTTCAGCAAGTTGTAGCATTCGCGCACGCAGCCCTTCTCGTTGATGTTGCAGGTGGCGAAAAAACCGCGCTGGCCGGCCTGGAGCACCTGCTTATTGCCCTGAAAGTATTTTTTCTTATTTTTCTGATGGTATTTGCTGTGATTCGTCATTTTCGATTTTTTATTTGCCGGTTCCATCACAAAACGCACAATTTACCGGTTTACTTTGATTTTAATGTGACCGCACAAATCCCAAATTATCAGTGCTGTTAGGATTGTTTATCTACTCCAAGATTTAGAGTCTAGTCTAAAAACCGATATGGTGGGAAAACACAAACCAACAATAAATTTGTTTTAGTTTTATTTATTGTTTATTAGTTTACCGACACGCACACACAATGCATATACCGTAAGAGCATATCCACCTCTCACTCTCACCACATTCTTTCACATAAGGTGCTCGATCACTGTCCAACACTATGGATGTGCCGCTCTTGGAGCTGTTTCCGCGCTTTGTCGACTTAAAAGATCTGCTTCAAAATGAAGTTGAGGCTCGTTATATATTAAAAAAAGCAACGGACTACTTGGAAGGGATTAAGTCCAACGGTACCTCTGGCGAGGATGAGGAAATTCGATATCTGATATGTGCCCTGGTGGACAGAAACTGGGAGCGCATACACACCGGCCATTTCAGCAGTGTTCCTCTAACGATACGAAAAATCTACGCTATTACGTGCTTTTTTAAGGTGAGACGTATATTCCACCTTACTTGTTGGCTAATTGTAAAATTTCAGATATTCTTCCTACTCCTGGAAAGCACAGATCCAAAGCAAAAGGAACAATGCAGTGGGATACTTGACGAGGCCCAGCTGCTCGGCTGCACTGAGGACTGGAGCGAACTCAAAGCAGCCCTCATGGAGTACTTGGATAAGGGCCAAGAGGAGATCACAGAGCCATTGCCCATTTTGGCCGCTGTCACGAGAGTTTCGAGCACTTGTGATATACCCCAGCTGGATGCTCCTGGATTGCATGAGTTTCAAACGAAATGTTTCCAGCCAGAGCAGCCCGCGCTTCTGCTGAACACCATTAAGCACTGGCCAGCCATGAACAAGTGGCGGGACTTGAACTATCTCCTCAAAGTGGCGGGAAATCGCACAGTTCCCATAGAGATTGGCTCCAACTATGCCAGCGATGAGTGGTCCCAGCAGCTAGTCAAAATTCGCGACTTTCTACGCAGGCAATTTATTGTTGACCCAAGTGGAGACGGATGTCGGGAAATTGAGTATCTTGCCCAGCACGAGCTTTTTGCCCAGATACCAGCCCTGAAAGCCGATATCTGTGTGCCCGATTATTGCACTGTGAGCGGTGCAGAGGAGACGCCAGCTGCTGTAGACATCAAGGCCTGGCTGGGACCAGCCGGAACCATATCACCCATGCACTACGATCCCAAGCACAATTTACTCTGCCAGGTGTTCGGCTCCAAGAAGATTATACTGGCAGCCCCCAAAGACACAGATAATCTGTACCCGCACGAAAGCGAATTCCTCGGCAATACATCGCAAATAAATGCCGCGGAGCTAGACTTCAAGACTTATCCGCTGCTAGAGAAAGTACGCTTCTATAAACTGCTTCTTCAGCCAGGCGATTGCTTGTATATGCCACCCAAATGGTGGCACTATGTGCGTGCGGAAACACCAAGCTTCTCTGTCAGTTTCTGGTGGGAGTAGGCCTCACTATGGCTTTCTTTTGAATTATCTTGTGTTACACATCTGTTTCGTTATCTACTTGTATGAATGAAATGCGATAATCAGAGCGGTTTGGGTTTGCTTTGTCAGCGAATAAACAGGTTGTCCGTGACGTCATTACATCCGACATGATGTGGTCTATCAGCTGGCGCTGCAATCATGAATCATCAATTCAATCGAACTGGGAGTAGAGGAACATGTTTTATGATTGTTCTTTTATTAGCCACGGTTCGTGTGATAAGTGCTTTTTCCTGTGGCAAAACAAAACTTAAGCTATACATGTTAGTTAATGCAAAGAGTACAAAGTAAAGATTTTCAGGCGTACAGAACATAAAGAATTTGCAACACGTATCAATAAACCTTTATCAATGGGTGTGGTATACATATGCATGAGAATTAATATTAAAATGTGTGTGCTTTTTCGATTTCTAATCGTTTATAATCTTTCGTTAAATTTTGTTGCTGTCGCTGTGCCCCACCGCCGTTTATAAGTCTTATCGGTATTAAAGTATTGGACTCGGGTGCCCCGCCCCGCCGAATGCTCAATCATCCTTGCTGCCAGTGGTGGTTCCCTTGCCACCACCTCCGATGGTGATGTGCTTCTCCAGCTTGCTGTACTCCTCGGTAAGGCGGTCGTATTCACGGTTGATGCTCTCGGCCTGCGACTTGACAGCCTCCTTGTCCTTCTTCTCGCGGTTCAATTCTGCAGTCAGCTCCTGGACGCGCTCGCGCAGCTTGTTGAGCTGTAAGACGATTGTTGTCAAGTTGAGTGTTTGTTGTGTGTGTGTGAGTGGGGATTTGTGGGGAATGTGTGGGTGTGGATAAGGATACTTAGGATACTCTGGCCGTGAGTCCTTGCACACGTTTCCGCAGGCTGGACAACTGTTTAAAGAGTTTACAAGAGTTATATGTACTTTCGAGTCGCTTTTCGAGGCGTGCAGGTAGCAGGCCCAACTTTTGTGTTTGGGAGTACTGTCAGAGTGTAGCATTGCCATTTATTACAGCTGGTAGTAGCCAAAGAAACTCCAAAGTTATGGGTGTTAGGTTTTCTCCAAGCTCTTTAAACATGCCAGACCTGGAGGGGAACGGTGCAAGGTGCCGACCAAAAACTAAAGGACTCACCTCATTCAGTGTGCTGTCCTCACCGGCCTCCTTGGCCTTCTCGGTCTTCTTGTCCTCCATCAGGGAACGAGCCGCAGCCGTGGCGCTCTGGGCCTGCTTCATCGAGGCCTCGCTCTGGGCCAGTAGATTGGCCTGGGCGGACACCAGTGTGACCAAGCGGCGGATGACCAGAACCAGGAAAATCGCAAAGCCAGAGATGTAAAAGTTGCGTTGGGCACGGAACAGGCGCATGCTGTGCTGCATCTCCACGTTCAGGTGCACCTCACCGGTCTGCTCATAATTCGAATACTTGCGCATCTCACGAATGGCCTCCAACAAGAACAAGACCAACACACCCATAATCAAGAAGAAATAGATGTGTGCCTGCTGTGCGAGCATGGCCAGGAATTTGGACTTGAAGAAGCGATTCCATCTGTAGGGGCTGGCCACGGGCAGCACCAGCAGCAAAACCAGTGCAATCTCTGCATAGAGAAAGCCGGCGATCAAAGTCCAGACCAAACTCATTTTTTCTCAATGCAAATTTCCAGACACGACAAAGTTAAACTTTAGAACTGGTCGCTTTCGATGATTTCGATTTTTCTAGTGCCTCTGCAAAGAAATTTCCCTCAAATTAGTTTCCAATATGGACGTTCCGCGAGCGTTCTTTGTGTGCGGCTATTTTTAAACGACAGACGAAGTACCGAACGAGGACTTACTTTAAATAGCAACAATTAAAATATATCGCAGTGATGAAATATGTATTTTTGATGCAGTCACTCAGCGGCCACGTCAACTCAGTTTTTTTTGTGCATAAATATGCCGCTATATGGGGCTGCCAACTTATTTACAGGAAAAAAAGCTACTTTTAGCGGAATCTTATGCAGAATTCGAAAAAAAAAAAACGTAAAAATCGCAAAATTCATTCAAAAATCGTAAAATGATTATTTTTAGTAATTCAAGGTTTATACATTCTTATTTTTTTCTTTCTCACACTGCCCTCTTTTCACATCTGGCCTCTACAAGTTTAGTGAAATACAACCATAGAAAAAAATGGCCAATTTCAATAAGATGAGGCAACAAGCCAAGGAGCCAGTTTTGGCGAAAAATCGCTAAATGTGCACATAGGAATTTAAAAAAAGTCTTATTGGTATACGAATTTAATTGAAGAAGCAAACGAAATACAATTGGAATGTTTTCTTTAAGCTTTAATGACATGAGACTTTGCTAAATTTACTACGACGAGAGGGATATAATGTAGACAAACAGCAATATTAGTGTTCGTAGTCGTCTCTAAGGACGTATCCCGGAAAAATCTAAAAAGTATAGAGATCTCTAATTTCTGGAGCAGCGCTGATCTCAGCTCAACTGAAAAACCAACTGGACGCATATGCCTTTCTCGCTCTCACTGCATGCTTTTCCTATAAGGCTGTCTCTGTTTTTTGCAGCTAGTCCACCTTCAAAGTCTAATGTCATACGACTATTACCAACTTTATTTTTCAGCCCTGGTCCAGGTGACAGCTGGGTTGCCAGGGGCAAATGTGCTTTTAACTTTGCGCCATCGATCAAATTTACTTTAAGCATTAGTTTTATTTTCCTAGTAACAAAAAATAGCAACGTAACGCAACTGATCACCGCAAACATGTCCTACCAGACTTGGCTAAACTACTTGACATCGGCTGAGAAGAACTCAATGATCAGCGGCCGACTGCGCAAGGTGCTCTACAAGTTTCCGGACGGTCAACAAATGGCCGAAGACTACAATTTGGACACCGGCATCGTGCTGCGTCGAGCCTGGCGCAAGTGCAAGCAACTGATGGGACAGCCCGAGTGGGAAATCGAGTTGGGCGATGAGCCTCGCCAGCTGAACTGGTCTGGCAACACAACGAACGGAGCAGGAGGGGATGCAGCTAAAACGCCTGATGACGACTTCATGCTGCGCGAGAGCAACACCGCCCCCATGCTGACAAAGCGGGTGACCAAGAAGAACATCGAGTGGCGCATCCGCAACATGCCCTATCCTCTGAATGTGTACAATGTCAGCGCCAGCCCCGAGCAGCGCTCCATTATTGTGCGCACTACCAATAAGAAGTACTATAAGGTGATCCCAGTACCTGAATTGGACCGCTGCGGCACTCCACCCGCACAGTCGAACATCTCTGTGCATCATCAGTTCAATACCCTAATCATCACGTACCTGAAACCAGCTATTCTCTGCGAGATGGAGGCTCAGGTGCTGCTTCTGCTGAAGGACGTGGAGACTGAGACGGACATGGATGACCTGTTAAAGGGATTGATGGCCAAATAAAAGCTCTAGCATGTAGTACATTAAAAATTAATACTATTTTAATCACAAAGTTGAATCTATTTCTGAAAACTCTCGGCCATGCCGGCGTAACTGGCCAACGATGGAGCCGAAGAGCTACTGAACATGCTGTAGTCGAACGAGGGCAGCTCTAGGGGGGCCAGGGAGGGCATATCGAAATCCTCCGATCGCTCCAGAGTGCTCCGACAGTGATCTTCAAGTCCAGATCCTTGGGGATCACTTCTGGTTAGCATGTCCATTTGGGGCTCACAATCACCGGTTGAAGATTTTGTTGCTACCGTTGAAGTGAACTTGGCATCGAATTCCTGCACTGTTTTGTCAATAGCCTTTGCAACGGATTGGGCTGAAGATGAGCCACCGCCGCTGTTTTCCTGCCGCAGAGGCAACATTGGGCTGGCTTCTTTTAATGGCACAAAATCCTTGACTTTAGTCAGCCCGTGCTGCGTTTTCCGCATTTCAATCTGCCGCAGTTTTCGCTGAAAATCGAGGGTCAGGGTGTCGAGCACTTCCTTCGATTTGGGCAGGGCGACTCTCTTATGAGCGTCCTGCATGTAGATTAATGACGTTTCCAAAGCCTTTATGGCGTCTTCATAGCGATGATTTCGCATAAAGCGCTCGGAGCGCCGTTCGTGGAAGTGCGCCTGCAAAGGTGGTAGACAAATTGATTGAGTTTATGCATAGATTAACATTTATTTTAACATTTACCAAATTCAACGGTGCACAATCCATGTTTTCTCTTTTGTTTATATTAGGATTGTTGATATTAACTTGATATATCGATATGTGCGATATTTTGTAATTTTGATACGCTTATATCGGGACCAAACATATAATTTTATCCGATTGATGAATCAATTTTCTACAGCACTGGTTAGGTTTAGGTAATTCCAGTTACATATTTGATTGTGTATAAAAGTTTAAACTTTGTAAACTTTAAACAAAGAAGGTCAACAAAAATGCCCCATTTTGTACATGTCAACTACACGGTAACTAGACATTTGCTACACATCAGCAACTTATATTAACCGAGTAAGGACATACCCTATTTCTGAATTAATGTTAAAATACTGTTTTCCCAAGCTGTTTTGAATAATAAGTAATAACGACTTTCTCTCGTATTGAGAGGTTTCTGACCTATTCATGCATTTAATTAGATTCCCGTATATATCTCGATCCCGATACATGTTTTTGGTTGCAAAATTTTGTTGAGATAGTTTATAAATTTGGAGATTATTTTTGCATAACTACTAAATATACAAAAAAAGGTCACAAAATCGGTTATTGCATTCGTTGCACAAACATTTGATCAATTCCCTTGTGCTCTTCCAGAGAAGGGAAGTTTTTAAAATGTCCCTTACTGAGGAAAAAGAGGGTATGGACAACAGGCAGAACATCCCAGAAAATGCAACGCATGCATGTCTCTTGATAATTTCTCCACTGCAGAAATAAAAGAAACGAGAGCTAATTAAAAAGCCATTCTAATAGAGACTTGCAGTCTGCTGGAACAAGAACTTCAACCCGACACGACAGCGTGTCAACATCGAGATAGAGAACTGAGGAAGATAGCTGAGGGATGCATTTTTGAAATAGATATATATGTATATATTGGATAAATATACTTTATAGGTAATTATACGTCAGCGCCGAAATTGGTATCGGAGCCGATGACTGCCGCATGCTCTCTCTCTCTCTCTCTGTCTCTCTCATGCTGATCTCTCCGCGAACTATCTCAAAGAAGGAGCCACTAGTTATGTTCTAATGCTAATTCTTGCACTTAATTTATGCCCTTTCCACATTTTGAACTCTTTTATTAGACATTTGAATGGAAACCATTTTACCGCTACACCCGCCTCTCTCACTCTTCTCACAACAACACCAACCGTTATAAACTGCACGACTAAGAGTGAGAGAGAGAGAGACAGAATGAGTAAGCGCGTGGAAGGGGTATTGTAGCCACTTTAAACGGTGTTCTTCATTCGGCAATCTGGTAGATATGATCATTCTCTTCAGCGCAAAATCCTTGTAGCAGTGTGATATCCGAAGAGTCTGGATACAAAGAATGGGTTGCTCTAGCTCTTGTACTCTGAGATCTATGCGCTCATCAAGACGGGCGGAGAGACTGACTCGCCTATTGATGCTGATCAAGAATATATATACTTAATGGGATTGGTCATTCTGGGAGTTATAAACATCCACCGCACAACTAATATATGCCAAAACTCTTCGAGTACTATGTAAAAAAATTTGATTTATTTCATTTAAAGTGGTTTTCCAGCTGCCTGTTTACCTTCGGTAAGTGCAACTGAAGCATGTACAAAAACGGGCACGTTCGTTCCCTGGAAATACAAAGTTTCGTTAATTTGTAGACACAAACTATAAATTCGCAATATATTCTCACCTGCATCTTGGCTGATCGAACAAAAGCCTTATTAGAGGTTACAGTAAAAATTTGACGGGCCATGCCAAAGCTAAAGATCTTCAGACTTCTCTCGTTCACATTGGCAGTGAATCGTATGGTGGAGAACTCTTCAGGTATTTTTTCTACATCAGGATAGACGGTAATTCTTTTTAAGAATTCGGCCGCCCGTTCTCGTTCGCCGGGTCCGCCTACGATCGATAAGATATTCTGAAAGGCATCATAGGCTAGTTGGCAGCAGACCAGCCGTTTTCCCTGGAGAATCTTCTCCAGCTGCGGCTTTAGTGGCGATGCTCGTTCCCGTTCGGCTTGTTCGGTGAGCAATGGTTCCTTGAACACCCAATGGGAGTGGCCATTGGTGAGGGCACTGACATAGGCCAGCATGGTGGTGACATCCACATTCAGCTCATTGGACGTGGTTGCATATTGGTCCTCATCACTGTCGGGTGCTTCCAAGGATGCCGTCTGCACGCCCATTTCGAGCAGCTCTTCATGGAGCGAGTCTTCAATTTTGTTTGAAAAGTAAAATACAATCTGAAATGGAATTTCTTGTATGCTACCCTTTGATGATTATGCGAAGTATTTACCTTGGGACGCTGGAACATGCAGAAATGTAGTGAACTCGCCTCCAGATAGTCCTCCGCCTGATCTATAACACTTCGTGCCCCAATGCTGACACAACCCTTGGCTGCATCTTCCACGGATTTTGAGTTTCTTGCTATTACTTTGACCCATTTAAGACCATTATTGGCCACAATATCAACGCGCAAGGGACTATCACGAGATTCCAGCCGAAATACTGCGTTTATATCGACAACACCTTGTTGCGTTTGCAGGGTTTTAATGAGGAATTCATAGTAAACAAAGTTGCTGCTGGTTATATGGTGATCCCTCACCGACTTCGTACTTATCACCTAAACAGAAACGTGTACTTTAGTAGACTGTTCGAGAAGGATAGCCGCATTTCAAACCTTGTTCAAGAATTTAAGCTCCTGTTGTATTTTTCGCTGCACTTTCGAAACTCCGGGCAAGTCCTCGAAGTCAACTAAGTCCTGCTTCAGTTTTTCACCCAATACCACTTTCTTTTGAGCTTCCTCGTACAACTTTTCTTGTTCCTCCATTTCGACTGCAAGGTGGTTGAGTGAAAATTTTAATAATACTACGAAATAATTGTTGTTAACTGCCAGCTGTGACAGAGGTGTCAACGATGCATCGATGGTTGTCCTATCGAATTCGAATACGTTTCGATAGATTTCCAACGATAGTTGTCTAGCTTCAGGCACTACAAACGTATATATAAAATTTAATACTTTTTTCTCTCTCTTCTTCGTGGGATCCTATCTTTTCGCTCTAACGTTAGATACACATGATTTGTAAGGAAGCACGTGGGCACGGAATGGATCAACAATGAAAAACTATGGAATAGATGAAATGCTTGAAACAAAAGATCGCAAATAAATGTATGAGATATGGGTCAAAAGAGCAGAAAAAGTCATTAAATATTCGTTTCTAAGCCATTTTTGTGGTATCGAAAAACTAATTCTAGACAGATAGGTAATATGTATAACCATCCCAACCTATCACAGAGGCATTACAACCAAAATTAGACAACAAAACACAAATTACAAATTTTCACATACAGATAGGGTATTTTAAATCCATGAATATTCGCAGGCCATCTGTCGACCAGGCGAAACGATGAAAATGAAGCTATCGGTGGCACAGTGGGACAAAGGAAATTTTTTCTTTCGACTGTTTTTTTTATATACAAGTACCCATATTGTTAACTGTAAGATCACGTCTTGGTACGAGCCGCAGATTTTAAAGTATATGACCCATATATGTATACATTTTTATAGTCCATTATCATTAATTTAATATTTAATTGAACTGCACTCTTCCACTGATGGACTTTTTTTTGTTTTGGATTGTAAAAAATTCGCGCCAAAGCGCATTAACCGTTTGTTATCGCACAAAAATACCGATAATTGTTCGCGGCTACCCTGCGGTTCAACGACACTTGCAATTATAATCAAAAGTCGCGGATAATTGTGATATAACGACGTGAAAACACTGAAAAATAGTGTCGACTTGCCCTTACATCAAACAAGTAGTTCCGTTTATGATATATCTTTCAAAAATAGCCTAAACTGGCCAGTGCAAATAAATATCGCTTAAATGTATGCAATCAACCAAAATATATATCGGTATTGATATGTCAGTATATATAACATCGCTAGTTCGTCCATTTTGTAGATTCTCTTTTTCCTTGGCCACCGAAACAAAGCAGAAGTGTCGATAATGAAGCCGGCAGAGTGATTGTTGAAAATTTTAATCCATTGGCATCGGTGTCGCAATGTGTAAAATCCTTTATTGAAACGGAAAAAGGTAGATATTTAGAGTTTAAACTAATGATATTTGATGATATTAAGATAGTTATGCACAAAGTATCTCCAGAAATCAGAAATGTCTGTGCTTTGGTCGCAAATTAAGGCGTGCTAAATTAACAAATAAATGCTGCTTACTAGCATCGTTAGGCGACACGAATACACCAACTGTGGCCATGGTTTTCAAAGCAGTACAAAATTACCGAAAATCTTACAATACTCGAGCATTTTTCCACGGTGACTGTACCTAACCTCAAATGTACTTTGACCTCTTTGCAGCTTTGGTCATTGAGTTTGAGTGAAAATTCAAAAGCCTCATCATGTATCTGTACAACTTGACGCTGCAGAAGGGGACCGGCGTCACGCATGCCGTTCATGGAAACTTTTCTGGCGGCAAGCAGCAGGAGATCCTCTTGTCACGTGGCAAGTCGCTGGAGCTGCTGCGACCTGACTCGAACACGGGCAAGGTGCACACGCTGCTCTCGACGGAGATCTTCGGATGCATACGCGCTCTGATGGCCTTCCGTCTGACGGGCGGAACAAAAGGTTGGTAAAAGTAAGGAACAATTGTTGACTAAAACTCGTTAAATGTAACTGAAAGACGCACAAAACCCTATTGAGGCAAAAACTCGTGTAGTTTGCCCCAGTAAGACCTTGTTAAACACGTCTACGTGCGAGAGTAACCAAAAAGACTTGGCGTCGCATTTGCCATAACCCCAATCACATGGTATGGCGAACTGAAACTTCGAGTTACACCCGAAACTTAACCTCAAAATGGGGTCAACATCACAACACTTCCGATCTATTGCTAATTGGTCTTGTATCTCGTTTACTCTCATTAGATTATATCGTTGTGGGTTCTGATTCTGGCCGCATTGTCATTCTGGAGTACATGCCCGCCAAGAATGCATTGGAGAAAGTGCATCAGGAGACCTTTGGCAAGTCTGGCTGTCGTCGCATCGTGCCGGGCCAGTACTTTGCCATCGATCCCAAGGGTCGAGCCGTGATGATTGGCGCAGTGGAGAAGCAGAAGCTCGCCTACATCATGAATCGTGATACGCAGGCGCGCCTGACGATCTCATCTCCTCTGGAGGCACACAAATCCAACACTTTGACCTATCACATGGTCGGTGTGGATGTTGGCTTTGACAATCCCATGTTTGCCTGCCTGGAGATCGACTACGAGGAGTCAGACTTGGATCCATCGGGTAAGCATCTCTCCCATTTTCTCTCTCCTTGTCCCCATTAGCGCCTTAATTCTCAGGGTTTGTGGATTAACCCACCATCGACACCTGTATGTACTTGGCGCCAGAGAAATTGTCGATCACTGAACCATTGGTGTTGCTGTAATTGCCTAGCCACACTTCACTGATTTGTGACCCACACTTGAAACTCGTCTCCCGACTGAATATTGAACTAACAAACGTTTGATTTCCTTTGCAGGCGACGCTGCACAGCGCACTCAGCAAACGCTCACATTCTACGAGCTAGACCTGGGCCTAAACCACGTGGTCCGCAAGTACTCGGAGCCTCTGGAGGAGCATGCTAATTTCTTGGTCTCTGTTCCTGGCGGCAATGATGGACCCTCGGGCGTGCTCATTTGCTCAGAGAACTATCTAACATACAAGAATCTCGGCGATCAGCACGATATACGCTGCCCGATTCCGCGTCGCCGCAACGATCTGGATGATCCCGAGCGTGGCATGATCTTCATTTGCTCGGCCACGCATCGCACCAAGAGCATGTACTTCTTTCTGCTGCAAACCGAGCAGGGGGACATCTTCAAAATCACCCTCGAGACCGACGATGATGTGGTGTCGGAGATCAAGCTCAAATATTTCGACACGGTGCCCCCAGCATCGGCCATGTGTGTGTTGAAGACTGGATTCCTGTTTGTGGCCAGCGAATTTGGCAACCAGTAAGTGTGGAATCTTGTGGCATTTCTGGGGCTATATCTAATGGTTCTATTCGATTTTCTGCAGCTATCTTTACCAGATTGCTCATTTGGGTGATGATGATGATGAGCCAGAGTTCAGCTCGGCCATGCCTCTGGAGGAGGGCGAGACATTCTTCTTTGCCCCACGCACCTTGAAGAATCTTGTGTTGGTGGACGAGTTGCCTTCGTTTGCCCCGATCATTACCTCCCAGGTGGCTGATCTGGCGAATGAGGATACTCCGCAGTTGTATGTTTTGTGTGGGCGTGGTCCGCGCTCGACATTGCGAGTGCTTCGCCATGGCCTGGAGGTGTCGGAGATGGCCGTATCCGAATTGCCCGGTAATCCCAATGCCGTTTGGACAGTGAAGAAACGAGCTGATGGTGAGTTTCGAATTTCGATGATTCTCTCTGTACGGTTAAGACTTTAGAATGTAAGAATGGAGGATCGTTTCTCTAACTCAACTGGTGCATTGATGATGATATAGAATACGACTAGCTTTATACACACGATTCCAAACAAGTCCCACAAGTTATCAACCACCAGTTCTCTCTTATTTCAGGCGCTTAAACACAGACGTCAGTCCGTCAACTGTTCTGTTGTGTGTGACTATCGAAAAAAGACAAAAAAGACTCGCTCTATAAAGAGAACACTTGTCGAGCTTATGTAAAATTATATCTTGTCTTTTGTGAAAACGATAGGTAAGGCAACATTTCCACTGCAGCTCATAAGTCAACAGATACTACTTGAACTACTACAACAACAACAATCTATTGTTAAATACTTTTAAGAACATATTGCCATTGAACGAACAGACGGACACCGACACACATTGAACATGATGCGATTCTTATCAACCGTGTTTCAGCTGAATATCCATTGATTATAGCTTGATAAACTGATTATTCAATGGTGTCTCTCGTCCCCTAAGCTAGGAATACATGTCTCTCTAGAGAGTTGAGCTTCAATTGATCTCCCCCATACTGATGTCCCAAGTTTTGTCTTGTTTTTCCCCTACTTTTAGACGAATTCGATGCCTACATCATTGTGTCCTTCGTGAATGCCACGCTGGTGCTCAGCATTGGTGAGACCGTTGAGGAAGTCACGGACAGCGGGTTCTTGGGCACCACGCCCACTCTCTGTTGCGCCGCCCTTGGGGATGACGCCCTGGTGCAGGTCTATCCAGACGGCATCCGTCACATTCGCTCCGATAAGCGTGTCAACGAGTGGAAGGCTCCTGGCAAGAAATCCATCACTAAATGTGCCGTCAATCAACGGCAGGTGGTCATCACGTTATCTGGACGGGAATTGGTTTACTTTGAAATGGATCCGGTAAGCATTTGACGGATAGAAGACCTTACTATCATTACTACTATGCCCTGATGACAAGAACACGAAAAGAACAATCATGTTGAGACACTCTGTGTCCTGCAGTGCTGAGCTTTAATCGCAAAATTCTTGGGCCTAGTGGATCGTGTCTACTCGATACTAATGATATTTCTCTTTTATTTGTAGACTGGCGAGCTAAACGAGTACACAGAACGATCTGAAATGCCGGCAGAGATTATGTGCATGGCTCTGGGTACAGTGCCAGATGGCGAGCAACGCTCATGGTTCTTGGCCGTTGGCCTGGCGGATAATACTGTGCGGATCCTCTCGTTGGATCCGAACAACTGCCTGACTCCCTGCTCCATGCAGGCCCTGCCCTCGCCAGCAGAGTCGCTCTGTTTGGTGGAAATGGGACACACGGAGAGCACGACCAGTGCGGGAGCCCTGGATGACGATGCACCACCACAGCGCGCTGGTAGCAACAAGGGCACAATCTATCTGAATATTGGCCTGAGCAACGGAGTGCTGCTTCGGACTGTACTCGATCCGGTCTCTGGCGATTTGGCAGATACGCGAACGCGTTACCTGGGCTCGCGTCCAGTGAAACTGTTCCGCATCAAGATGCAGGGCGCCGAGGCAGTGCTGGCCATGTCCAGTCGCTCCTGGCTGTCGTATTACCATCAGAATCGATTCCATTTGACGCCGCTCTCGTACGAGACACTGGAATATGCCTCTGGCTTCTCCAGCGAACAGTGCAGCGAGGGCATTGTGGCGATCTCAACGAACACCTTGCGAATCTTGGCCCTGGAGAAACTGGGCGCCGTCTTCAACCAAGTGGCATTTCCCCTGCAGTTTACGCCGCGAACATTCGTCATTCATCCGGACACTGGGCGCATGCTGATCGCCGAGACGGATCACAATGCCTACACGGAGGACACAAAGAGTGCTCGCAAGGAGCAGATGGCCGAGGAGATGCGCAGTGCTGCTGGCGACGAGGAACGCGAACTGGCCAGAGAGATGGCGAATGCCTTCATCAATGAAGTGCTGCCCGAAGATGTTTTCTCGGCACCCAAGGCCGGATTGGGGCTGTGGGCCTCGCAGATCCGCTGCCTGGACGCCATGCATGGCCAGACGATGTTCAGTGTGCCGCTGGCCCAGAACGAGGCCATCATGTCGATGGCCATGGTCAAGTTCTCGGTGGCAGCCGATGGTCGCTATTATCTGGCCGTTGGCATTGCCAGGGATCTTCAGTTGAATCCGCGAATATCCCAGGGAGGCTGCCTCGACATCTACAAGATCGATCCCACGTGCTCCAGCCTGGAGTTCATGCATCGCACAGAGATCGACGAGATCCCTGGCGCACTGTGTGGCTTCCAGGGTCGCCTGCTGGCCGGCTGTGGACGCATGCTGCGCATCTATGATCTCGGAAAGAAGAAAATGCTCCGAAAGTGCGAGAACAAACACATTCCCTATCAGATCGTCAACATCCAGGCGATGGGTCATCGCGTCTACGTTTCGGATGTCCAGGAGTCGGTCTTCTTCCTGCGCTACCGTCGGGCAGAGAACCAGCTGATCATCTTTGCAGATGACACGCATCCCCGATGGGTGACGGCCACCACACTGCTGGACTACGACACCATTGCCATCGCAGACAAGTTCGGCAATTTGAGTATTCAGCGCCTGCCCCATTCCGTGACTGACGACGTGGACGAGGACCCCACCGGCACCAAGTCGCTGTGGGATCGTGGTCTGCTTTCGGGCGCATCCCAGAAATCGGAGAACATTTGCTCCTTCCACGTGGGCGAGATCATCATGTCGCTGCAGAAGGCCACCCTCATTCCTGGTGGGTCGGAGGCCCTCATCTATTCGACGCTCAATGGAACTGTCGGTGCCTTTGTGCCGTTCACCAGTCGCGAGGACTACGACTTTTTCCAGCACCTGGAGATGCACATGCGCAACGAGAATCCCCCGCTATGTGGCCGCGACCATCTCAGCTACCGCAGCTCCTACTACCCCGTAAAGAATGTGCTCGATGGCGACCTGTGCGAGCAGTACCTCTCCATCGAGGCGGCCAAGCAGAAGAGCATTGCCGGGGATATGTTCCGCACCCCGAATCAGATCTGCAAGAAGCTCGAGGACATACGCACGCGATATGCCTTCTAAGGTGAGTTTCGAAATGTATTTTGATTGATTTTTGGTTGCGTTTTTGTGATGAGATAGCAATTACCTTGGGACACCTATGAAATGCCTTGATTAGTGTAAATTTTAACAACTGAACCAAAGATTTCTCATGCTTTTGATTTAACTCGATTTTGTATAGGATATTAATTTTTGATTATTTATTTTCCAGATGAATATGCAGCAGAAATGGGGCAAGTCTTCGGCTGGAATGAATCCCTTGTGGAAAAGGTGCATTTCCATTAATTTTAAGGATTTTCAGTGTAGTTTTCCAGGATGATTTACGATTTTACCTTGGGACACCTATGAAAGACCTGTGATTAGTGTAAAGTTATATTTAGCTGATAAAGACCAACAAAAATTAGAATTATGGCATGAATACATTTTCTATAACATTTCTATTTATTGCATTACAGTTTTTGGCTGGAAGACACCACAAATGCCGAATCCTTGATGATTTTAAGGTGAGAATTGAATAATTTGTTGAAGCAAAATACAAATCTTCGTTCAATGATGATTTATTTACATATGTTAGACTAATGAAATAATTTGATTGTAAATCCACAACTGATGCAATAATCAATTATTTTATGAAGAATATCAAATCGCTAAACACTTAATTAATGCTTGAACTTTCTTTGCCTTTACAGATTCTTCTCACATATTCGATCAATTGGCAATTAATAAATCTAATTATAAATAATTCGTAAATTAGGTAAGTTCATAGATACACATAAGTTAAAACTGAAGTAAAACTAACTCTGGGACTCTCTTCTTTTGCAGTTTTTAATTCACAACAAATCTACAACCACTAAACGACTGCCTATTTATACTAGTATTTAATTTATTGCAAATTCAACATTTTGCACAACACACCAATTATACATTTTAACATAGGAAATTAAATATTTTAAATAAAATACGCAAATTGAACAAAAGAATGTCAAACAATTTGTACTAGTCTACTCTCCTTTCCTCTCCTCTCCTCTCCTCTCCTCTCCTCTCCTCTCCTCTCCTCTCCTCTCCTCTCCTCTCCTCTCCTCTCGTCTCTCTGTCTGAGCGTCTGTGCTGTGCATAATTTAAGTTTGATGATGTTCTCGGCTCGGCCTTATTATGGCTGGTGGGGGCTATTACCATGTGCCGGGCCGGCCCGGGCCGGGCATTATCTTCTTGGCCTTGTTTGCTCTCCATTCCGCACTACGTGTGCCTGCACATCGTTCCCCGTTCCCTGCTCAGCGGAATGGAATCCCGTTATGGCAACAAGCAGCAAGCAACAGGCAATGTCTGCTAAACGCCTCGTTCTGGGGCTGCTGTGGTGCTTGTGGTATGTACGCAAAGCAAAATTGTTGTAATTTGTTATGTTTTGCAGCATAAGCACAGTAGTTATGCAAATTGTCGCTCGGCCGCAGCAGCACCACCAGCAGCAGCAGAGCAGAGAGCCAGAGCCAGAGCCCCTTGGTGGTCGATCACTTGCCAAACAAGTGGCCATACGATGCGATGCAATGCCATTCCAGGGGAATCAGACTCAGCCTCGTTCCCATCCTGCCACAGACACAGCCACAGCCACAGCGACAGCGACAGTCAGTGGCAGTTGCAGTTGCATCTGTGCTATGCCATCTGGTTAAACGATTTATTAACTTCATTTCTAGATCATTAGATCGCATAACACGGACATTCATCACTTGGCACTGGCACTGGTTTTTTGTGCTCTTTCTTCTCTGGTCTGGTGCGGCACGACACGCAAGCGCAATCTCTAGTCAGCATCTACGCATGCAATTCGCGCCGCATGTTGCAGCCAACGATCTGCTGCGGCGATAAGGACAATCAACGCTTGGCGCAAACACTTGGCACCAGGCCATAGGCACAGCCACAGCCCCAGCCGGAGCCCCAGCCACAGCCCTACAACAGCAAGAGCAACACCAGCCACGCCCAGCGCCAGGGAGCCTGCCAGCCAGGGGGAGAGCACAGGGCAGGGGGCAGTTCTGGGGCAGATGAGTAGATGGCCAGCTGGCGATAAGACAATGGCCAAGATCCAGCAGTCAGCAGTCAGCAGCCAGCAGCCAGCTCTCTGGCCTTTTGTTGTGGGGCGTGTTTTCTGGGCCGCGCGCATTCGGTGCTCGTGCTCGGTACTCGTATCATTGTTTTGGGGCGATCGCAATCTGAGCAGACCAGAGATCGTGGAATCAGAATCTTTAGTCTTTAGTCTGTGGCCAGACAGACCCCTCGTCCTCGTCCTCGTAGATGCTTATCACATGGCGTCGCTCAAATGCCTTGCGTGATAAAATTTCGCTTGAACTGCTCCACGACTACGATGGGATGTGGATGGGGCCCGGCCCCATGGGTGTTAACGCTGCAACTTTTCAGCTGTCCACGATCTGCGTTTGCGTGTAAGAATTTTCTGCGAAATTTTGCTGAACACGCTGAGATTTTAATCAGATGGCTGGAAAAAGGGGACTGCAACTATAGTCGGGGGATGGGATAGGATCTGTGGCTGGGACTAAGACTGTGGCTCAGGCTCAGGCTCAGGCTGTGCCTGGTGGATGGATAGTGTGTGCGGATAGCCAGGCCGGCCGACACTTTCGCTGTGAATTAAATGCTCATTTTCGCTGAACGCTGAGCGCTGAGTGCTGAGGTGCTTTTCCAGTCACGTCTTTTCACAGTTAGCAACTTTATTAAAACTAACGGGCATGGCAAATAATTAAAACGCAGCAAAAGAAAGGGGGGAGGAGGGGTGCATCGGAGAGCGGAATCGCAAATTGCTTACCATGTAATAAATAGAATCATCAGGCATCAGCTAGCCGCTGGGGGCAGCGGATGGGAGGGCCTCATCCACATCCACATTCACATCATCATCATCATCATCATCATCAGCGGCAGCAGCAGCACCACCACCAGCAGCAGCATTATTTTAATTCACTTAGCATCGCTGACGTTGGTTTTGGCCATGTCTTCGGCCAGGCTGGGCCTGCTCCTCCCCACCGGCCCCCACTCCACTGCGATCCGCGTAGACAGAGATGTGAGCTTGAGCTTGAGCTTGAGCCGGTTGCTGGCAGCTCGACAAACCAATTATAAAGCGTAGATTTTGATGTGCACGTGTTGGGAGATGGAGATGGAACCGGGAGAGATCGAGAGAGGGAGAGAGCGATCTCTAACCCGAAGCGGGTATATCCAATCTGATCAGCGGCCAATTAGTGCGCCGTTGTATTGGCCACGATCTTCCATAGCTCTAGGAAAAGTATTCGATAGTGGGGGATAATAAAATGATCTTAGCGATCAGTGCGGAAATATAGATATATTTCTAAGAAACAACAAGAGCTATAGTTATCCACGATCATGGTAAATGAGATGTAAAAGCAACTTGATCAGCGATCAGTGATCTATATGATACAATTTTGGCATAAACCCATGGATCAGATGTAGCGTGAAAATAGTACGCTCCATATGATATGTAAGGTATGCATCATTTATGCATCGTTTACCAGAACTCAAAATATGATCAATGCGATACTTCAGTGATCGCTGATCAAGTTTCACTGTTGAACCCGCCCAATTGCATATTTCCATCAATCGTTGATCCTTGATCCTTGATCTTTATGCGCTGCCTTCTCCGCTAGTTAGGGCCTTCCACTGGTCGCATATGAGTGGTGAAGTGCTGCTTCTTTTAGCAAATCCCCAGCTGGGTGCCCGAGGAGGGAAGAGCGACACTCACAGAAAGCGGCAGAAGAGTCAAGTCCACAACTGTTGATTGCTGTCAGCAATCTTTCCCCTCGATTCGTAGTCGTTGCTGCCACAGTTGTTGCCCGTTCTGGTTGCTGTTGTTGCCATTGCCATTGCCGTGGCCGGTGCTTGGGTCTGGGCTCTGGGGTCTGACCCCATTCAATGTCATTAACTCGATCCAAGGTCTGTTTGGTGTTTTTTTTTTGGTTTTTGGCTGGCCCCAAAGACGCTGGCAATTTTCGCATAATTGGCTGAAAATTATGAAATGCTACGAGGGCTCCCAACTCTCTGGTGTCTCTGGTGACTACTCCCTGCCTGCCTACCTACCTCCCAGCTGGTGGTTGTGGTTGCATCTTCATTCGTTGTCTACTGAACTCATTTGAACTCTGTCCCTCCCTACCTCCCTCCCTCCATCTCTCAAGTTGTCAGCACTTGGATCCAAGTGGTTGCCCCGTTCCCTGAGGGCAAAAAGATGTCTTCATGGCTCTCAAAATGGGTTTGGCCTGGCCTCAACTGGCCTCAACTGAGTCCCGCTGCCTTCCTTTCACTCCGATCTGCAATCTCTCGAATCTGGGAATCTCGGACAAACCTCAACTGTAAACGTTTCAGTCACTTAGTCAGCAATCTGTTGCATCTAATTGTCTCTGCAACAAATTACTCAATTCCAGCCAGATGTGGCAAGAATATCAAGATCCGTCGGACACAGACGACCGGCTGGTCAACAGGTTTGACATAATTTTCACTTTAGTTTGTTTTTAAGAGCACAAATTTGCACGCAGCTGAAGGATGCGTCCACAAACGGATGGTTGGATGGCTGGTTGGTTGGATGGATGGATGGATGGATGGACGACAACGATATCAACGGCAACGCCAATCATGACCATGAGATAATGATAATGATCCCAATGACGTTGATAATGATAATGACGATCCACTCCACCGATGACGATGCGTTGAGTAACTCAATCGAAATCCCCACATGGATGAATCTCACTCGACTCGACTCGACGACTCCCTACCGAACTCTATCTCTCTGAAGATCCTTCCTTCGTTTTTTTTGTTTTCGCAGTCAAACATGCACTTTTGTGGGCGTGGCACACTTCCGCAAGCAATTTGCTGCGGTTCCTGGTAGAGGGACTGGTGGGGTGGTCCTATAATGGAACATTTTAATGCTGAAACCGATGCTTAAAATCAAAGTCATAAAGAAAAGAACTGGGAAAAACGTTGCGGCACAGTGGAGCAGAACATTTCGAGGAAATTCGAGTACCATCTGGGAACAATTCTATTGGCGAACCAGATCTAAAAGGGCGGAAGTTTTAAGACAGAGGAAGGATCAGCTAAAATTACGATACATTTGAGGGATTATCTTTTGATAAAACAAGGAATTTATTAGACATTTTCATTCACCATAGCAAAAGTGATAAAATTGCAATATATTAGGGTTTCTTTTATGGGGATTATAGGGAAAAGCTGGATTTTCTGGAATATAACTGAGAATTAGTTCGTAGCTGTCAAGGATCTCTGTTTCAGGAATGCTTGAGGAACGTATATTATTTTTTGGCATACATTTTTCAATGATCTTTATCTGCATTGCCATATTCTATAATAAATTATTAGGCCACCCTTAAAAGTCGCTCAATCTTTAAGTAATTTCTAGAATTTGATCACTTTTCCTGCCCATCGCGGCCACTGTACAGCCATGAAAGGGGAGACAATGATGTTTCGCAGCATTCGAGAGTGCTGTCGAGAGTGCAGTTGCCACAGTTGCAAGATAAATACCCAAGTTGATCAGTCGCACACCGAGCAGATCATCAGCCCAGAACACGGAACAAGGCCCAGATGGGGCACTCTGCAAAACAGCAGACAAAGACAACAACGACAACGACAACGAGAACGAGGAGCGAAGTGTAGTGGAGTGGAGAGTGGAAGAGGCCTCTGCCAACGGGGAGACACGTCAACAATGAGGCATAAAAACGGGAGCAGCCGCATGCAACATAATTGAAAGCAATTTGTGGCTGACTGGGTGACTGTCTGACGACTGGTCCTGGGAGCTGGCTGGCTGGCTGGCTGGTGGCTGGTGACTGGGGGCTGATGGCTGGGATCTGGATCTGAATCTGGCTGTGGAGCAGCACCGGTGTCGGCATAAACATTGCCTTGATTGCCACTGGCCCCACACTCGTGCACTCGCTCACCCATCCATTTACTCATTCACTTGCCCAGCCAGTCAGCCAGCAAGCCAGTCAGTCAGGCAGTCAGTCAGTCAGTCACTCACTCAGTCAGTCGCTCACTCCATCAGTCACACACGTGTTGTTTGTCAATGCGCTGCTCCACATGGGGATCCTCCATCTCCATCTCCATCTCGATCCACTCCCATTCAATCCCATCCCATCCCACAGCTGCAGCTGGCGGTGATGGCAAAGGGGTTCGAGTTGTTGCTCCTCTACTTTCTGCCAGAGAGCGGAAGTCGCTTAGTTCCGGCAAATAGCAGCCTCCCCATCCCCATCCCCACCCCATCCATCTCGATCTCTGCACCTGAAACAGATTGCTCCAATCCCAGAGCTGAAGAGGAACATTTGGTTGGGGCTGGCACTGGAACTGGCACTGGCACTGGCACTGATGCTGTGCCTCTTGTTACGCAATTGTGGCAACGTCTTTGATTTGTATCTTTTGACGTCTTGGTTCCGTTCCTGCCACTTCCCACCACCACAGTAATTGCAAACAGCTGAGCAGCATGTGCCACCACTTGTGTGTGTGTTTTTCCAGAATTGTGCAAGTTTTTTCGGTTTTTCTTTCTGATTTAAATGCTTCATTTACTGGCTGCCCAATTTGATTCATTCTCTGGCTAAAAAGGGCGAATGGAGCCGGCAAATTTCTAGGGCAAAAGCTAAGAGATCCAGAGATCCCTTTACAGTGCAGGCAAAGGGGAAGGAAAGGAATGCATTGGTGCCAGCTACTGTTACTGTTATACACGTGTACGTGAGCAGCAGCTCCCTTTCCTATGCACATCACCTTGCCTACCGCTGATCTACAGGATCAGAGCCCTTGTGATACGAGTACTTGGCGGACCCAAAGCGGATCTGCTCGGGGCTGCTGCTTTATCGGGGCTTCTGACACATGTACGTAGGCATTATGCGAGTTAAGAATGTTGAATATCCAGCTGGGATCGTAGGAGAATTGGTATAGTATAGTATTCCCTAAAATGTCTTATTTTACGCATATGTATAATCTCTTCATTGAATTATTGGAGATATCTCTTCCTCTGGCTTGAGTTTCATCCATAATTGATGTAGCAATTTGGCCACAATAAATGCATTGGATTGGCAATCTTTGAACCATCAAATGCAAGGTTGAGGCCGTGACGACACTCCACTCCGCTCCACTCCCCTCAACTCCACTCTGCTCCGTTTAGCCCCACGTTTTGCTCCTGGGATGGCTTTGCTTTGCTTTGCTTGGCTCTGGGTGTTTCGCCATCGCACTTTGGGGTCATTTCGCTCCAGATAGGCTTCGCTGGGCAGCGCAGTGGAGCAGTCATCATCATCATCTACTCGTAAAGGGGGGGTTAGAGGAAGTGTGCATGCATGCATGTGTGTGTGTGGGGGGGGGGGGTCTTTTGCGACTTCCTACAGATCAGATGTTGTGTGGCCAAGTGTTGCGCTGCTCTTGATCGTGCTGCTGCTGCTGCTGCTGCAGTGTTTTTGCGAGACAATGAATGACTGAATGAATGACTGAATGAATGGATGGATGGATGGGTGGTTGGATGTTGTTGGGAGTCGCACAGTTGGTTGATTGCCACTGGCTGGCTTCCATGTGTGTGTGTGTGAGTGAATTGTCTGCATATGCATGAGGCGGCTGCTATATGGCTATGACTATGGCTCTGGGTATGAATTAATTTGCAGAATTGCCAGATACGTGTTCTTTTAGTTGTCGATTCGGTTTGGTGGCTTGTCATGGTGTTTATATATTTGTTTGAACGATTTAGAGACAGTAAACAACCTCCAAAGCGGAACAGTTTCTACTCTGTGTGTTTTGTATTATATTATATTATAGGTCCCCTTCCTTATAGGTTATATTTTTTCTTTTTTTGTTCTGCTTCGAATTTCATTACAAAGAAAAAGGGGTTTTAAGTGTTATTTTTTTTTAATCGTGATCTCTGGATTGTCGTTCGGCTAACTTGATTTGTGTTGGGTTAGGTTCATCAATAAGTTGGGACAGGTTCGGACATCTAAAGGTCGATGGGGCTAGACTGAATACTGAATACCCAATGAATGACTTGATATTCGTTTATGTAAGGGTTCCTATGCCATTTACTTCGTTTTGGATGTGCTCCAAGCGTTCCACAGGGGATGAGCCTCGCCAAACATCGACTCGTTTTGTTCGACTGCAATTTGAATGTCATCTCCAATTGCATTTTAGCATTCAGATACATACATACTCGTATCTATAGTGTATACTATATGCTATATAGTATTCGTATCTGTTTCGAAACGCACAAGGCAAACCAGCGTCTGGGCGCCTCGCGGATTGGGGTCTGTGGGGGTCGGCTCTGGGGTTTCTCCAGGTGTGGACCAAACAGCTGTTTGTTTGTTTGTTTGGCTGGCAAATCGCTCATACGCCTCGTTGTGCTGCCAAGCGTTGCACACACACACACACACACACGCACACACCGAGTGCTTGCGGTGTTTGCTTAGGTGTGTGCCGCCACACAGACAGTTCCAATTCAAGTGCAGTACTCATCAATAGAGTGAAATTTTTGTCGACTTTGGCCGTTGCACAGGGCAATATGCCACACAGAAATATCAGATATTGTATACATCGTATATATATACTATATATTTACTGATGTACTGAGGAGAGTCGCACTCAATAGCAGCAGCAGCAGCTGAGGCAGAGGCAGAGGCAGACTGTGGCAGTGGCAGCCACACAGCAACCGGACGCACGTGTTCATTTTCATTTGGCGCAAGAGAACGCAAACGCGAACCCAACAGCCGATAAACAGCCGCAACAACAACAACAGCAGCAACAACAGCAGCAACAACAGCAGCAACAACAGCAGCAACAACAGCAGCAGCAGCAACAACAGAAGCAGCAACAGCAGCTGTATGGACAGAATCTTTATAGAGGACAGCCAAACGGAAGACGAACGGAACGACGACCGACGACTGCGGAAATTATTCATTCAAACTGCTTGACTGCGTCTGCTGCTGCCGCTGCCGCTGCTGCTGCTGTTGCCACGGCTGCCACGGCTGCCACTGGTGCCACAGCCACTGCCGTTTCACTTAGTTTTCTGTATACCCTTCGTGTGCGACGAGCATCTGGGGTATAGGCCACAGCTTTGCAATGCAAAAGAAATCAAACATTTCCGGTGGATATAGAGGGATTTTGTTTTCCCGATTCAGCATCAATGGAATAGGCTTCATTGGAAGATTGTATTGTATATGATATACAGGAAGGAATTGCAGATGCAGCCTTTCAAGTTCAAGAATCAACATTAAATATGAGTAATAACCAACAATATTTTACACCTCTAAGCCAACTTTGAATAGAAAAAACCATCCGAAATTGTACAGATATGACCATGAATGTGGCTCTTTTTGCAGCAAGAGTATCTCCATGTTCGTTGAATGCCACTGGGTATCTGTGGCTGCCGTTTCACTTGGACTTTTTTCATATTCAATGCTGAAGAAATTTGAAATTCATACAAATTGCAAACGGCGTCACAGCAACAATGGATTCAATGGCATACGATGTACGATGTACGAGGCGGATGGGGTTTGGGGTCTGGGGTCTGGGGTGGGAGACGGAGATGGGAGATGGGAGATGGGAGATGGGAGATGGGTTCGGGAGCCACCCATGCAGCTCCAGCATGTCCGGCAACCAGCGACTGTCCGTCAAAAAATCACCGAACCGCAAAAGAGCAAAAACGTTACGCTTTTTTGTTGCTTTTTGTTGTTTTTTCGCTTTTATCTTTTTGTTAGTTTAGCCTCCTAATAATTATCTTTCGCTCTCTCCCTGACTGTTTTTTGTTTTTTCTGTGTACAATTGCATAACACAAAGGCCGAGATGAAAGCCTCGTGCTTTCAGAGGGAGACCTGGGGCTTTCTCCGACTACCCCGGCCTCAGTGTTGCATCCAATCCACTCCACTCCAATCCAATCCGATCCATCAGGCATTGGGTAGAGCGCGGAGACCGCAGAGCGGGAGCGAGAGACCTCGACCAACAGAGACCAAAGAAGAAAAAAAACAAAACAGAAACAAACGAAATCAACGTCAGCTCGTCTTTCTCACAGGTGTGCGCAATCAATCAACATGAGATCACATTAAACCTGAGGGTAACAATGGCCACGATAATCACAGAGAGACCTCTTTTTTTTGGATGTGGCTTTTATTATTTTTCTCTGTGTTTTTGGAGCTACTCGGACTCGGACTCGTACTCGTACGCACCCGCAACGTCCGCAGAGTCCGGTCCACGCACATGCGCGTTGATGGCTCCGCTGCCAGCTTTCGGTTTGGGCCTCTCGCTGCGGCTGTGGCTGAAGCTGCGGCTGCGGCTGCGGCTCATTAGAGCCCCTCTCGCATTCGATGACCATTTGTGGTCGTGTCTCCGCACAGCTCGGGGGTGATCTCTGCGTCCTCTGGCTCCCCCGCCCTTGCCCGAATAGACCAACTTGATTGCTGTAACATTCCACACTTAATTAGGGGCCACCGAGCAGCGGCGCTTGAAAGAGTTGTACAGAAATACTCGTACGAGTATTTTCCACGATCTTTTTTTCGTTGTTCATTTCTGAATGAAAAAAAGTTAAACAATAAACAGCAACAACAACAAAAAAAGGGTAAAGAAAATACCAATGCCAGATGGCGATTATTTGTACAGTGTGTGAAGTACCCATAGGAAATGGTGCTTTATTTCCTATATCAAAGTCCAAGACACGTCTGGGAATGCCCTTGGAATCCAATCGACATGATGAAGACTGGGAAATCAGGGAACTACATACACATATGTACATAAGTAAGGGAGTCTCTTCCGAAAAAATTCCTTAAGCTAAGTTTTAAAACTCTCCACAGATGGGAAGAAACATACCCTGACGATACTTCGAGCCAAACCTGAAATATTCTAATAGTTTTCCATTTTGTATACATTATTATTAATTTATTTATTAAATTTACTAAATATATTATTGGCTTCCTGTTCCTTCCATAAACCGAAGTAGTCCGAAAAACCTATGTACCACAGGAGCCTTTGGTATCTCAATTATACTTCCATTGTTGTTCGTCAGTTCCATAGTGACTTTTTAGTAAAAATTATCTGTATTATCGGAGTTTTTGTCATGTATTCTTTCACGAAATTAATTGCAAATAGGACTTTATGGGTTTACGCTCTACGGCTCTGGAGAAAGAAAGAGGACCAGAAGACGCCGCGCCTCGACGTGAGTGGCTCAATGAGGGATTTCCTTGGACCTCCCCAGTACCTGCAATGGTCTCTTCTGCAGCCCACGCCCGAGGAGCGAAACTACGCTCCGAAGAAAATTGAGCAATACCTTTCGGGGTACTCCCAAGGCACATCTCCTCGAGAATAAGTAGCACAAGCTGTCAGCATCACACGAATAAATAAGAATTGGATGGAATTGGAATTGGACCAGGCAAAACGTTTCTTTGGAATTCTTTAAGCAGTTTTAATGTTTGGGATCTTCTTTTGACGGGAATTATTTCCGCTAAAGTACTAAATTATGACCAAACCATACAAATTCATTTAAAAAAAATGTCAAAGTTGAAGAAACCTTAAAAAGGATAGAAGTCTTCTGATTTGGGTCGCTTTATCTTCAGGTATATTCTGTGAATTTCCCTTGGAAATGAAATGAAAGTAATCACCAAGTAGTCACCAAATCGTAGTTTTTTAATATTAAAAATCGATATTTGTGGCATATTGCAATATTCTAGTTTGAGGAAGGCCTTCAACCTAATCTCCTTGCTATAATAGCTCTGAAAAACGGTATGGAGATCATTCTTTTAAGATCTATAAAATATGATTCCATATTTCAAAGAAAGTTTCCCGTAATAGTGTGGGAATAATGCGTTATTCTTGTTCTTTTTTTGGTGGGCTGTTCCCTCAACCTTTTTTGGTCTTTCCCCAATCAACAGGCCCTCTGATTCTTAGCTGATTTCCATATGAATTCGGCTGCTGCTGCTGCTGCTGCTGCTCCCCACCTCTTGTGTCACATCTTTTGTATGCCACAGGGAGTGGCTACACAAAGAGAACCGAAAACCGAGCCAAGCCGCAAGTCAATATTTGTCGCAGCGTTGAACAATTTTAATTGGATATTTGTTGTACCCTTCTGGAAAAAGCCACAAGCCAACAGCGGAGCGACGACAAGTGCGTCTGGTCTGTCGGAAAGCTAAGCGAAATTAGCATATGAATATACTTATGGCAGGCACTGTGCGTGTGTGTGTGTGTGTGTGTGTGTGTGTGCGGTTTGGCTTATGGCTCTCGCTTTTGGCTTTTGGCTTATGGATCGGGTGTCTCCCCAGTCGGAGGCGGCGGCGGCGGCGGCGGCGGCAGTCATCAAAGGCGGACCACACCGATCCGAATCGAATGGGGCAAGCAGCAAGCGGGCCAGGGGAGGGGCTGCAGGCAACATGTGCACTTTAACGCACATGAAACCGATCCCAAATTGGAGGTCACGTAGTCGTCCACAGCATTGACTCCACTGGGCACCGTGCACCGTGCACCATGCACTGGGCACAACGCCTTCGTTTTTGTAGCCTGGCGCATATAAATTACACAATGTGGCGGCCGGCCAAAAGCAGGCAACAAGCCAGCAAGCCGCGCCACACCGCCACACCGCCACACCACCGCGCTGCCTGCCACAAGCGGCAACAACAAATCGAATTGCAGCGAACCGCAACCGCGGACGGATGGATGGATGGATGGATGGACGTATGGATATGGGATGCAAGTGAAACCCTGTAAATGCAATGAAATGGTTTTTAACTTTTCGCAATTTTTCAACCCAAAAAGAAGACGAAAATTAAAGATCGGGTGCAGGGCAGTCGGTAGATCGGCACGGGGGGGGCAGGGGCAGGGGCAGGACAGGGCAGTCGGCATGCCAATAATATGCTTTTTGATGTTTCAACAAGGTCAGCCAATGGGGCCTCCATCTCCACCTCCACCTCCACGTCCACTGGTCGACTGGTGGACTGGTCCTCCCCCTGCTCTTCACGCTGCTCCACCAGTGAGCGATGAGCAAACAAAGGCCATAAACATAATGCTGCCCCGCTTCACGCAATTTCCGAGGCACGAATCCGAATCCGCATCTAAAGTTCGAAAGGTTTCGCTCCGGCAATCGAATCGAAATGTATTTGGCCCTCGGATTGGGCTTGGGCTTGGGCTTGGGCTGGGGCTTGGGCTGGGGCTTGGGCCTCGGAGTTCGGGGTCCAGGGCCTCTGCTCTGCATCTTTCACTTTAACCTGACAGGGGTTCAGGGGGTCCGAGGCTGGGCTGTGATTGCCCTCTCGGTTCGTTCGGGCCATCAGTGATTTGATTTGGCTCAGGCTCAGGCTCTGGCTCTGGCTCTGCCATTTGCATGGACACTCGCTGAGCTGAGAGCTCGACGGAAAGGGCAACCGAAACAACTTGAAAGATCTTTAAAGGTGCAGTGAATGGAGGAACCATCTGAAAGGTATTGCAGAGACCGAACATTGAATGGGAATCGGAATCGGAATCGGGGAGTTATGGAGAAGATCTATTACAGCCAACGGAATTAAAGGGAGTCTATCGTATCCCATAATTGTGCCCCTTAATCAATATAAAAATGAAACAGTTCGGGCCTCCTTCTTAAGGAGAATTGATCAAAGGCCCCTGGTCTGTGGGTCTGTTCGTCTGTTGTTTGTCTGCGGAATAAGTATCAAAATGTATATGTTTTATTGACTGCGGATGCAGTTCATAAACAATGGTCCGCCGTTCTAGCAGTCCATGATCCGTAGTCTATAGTGTATAGTGTATAGTCCGGAGTCCATGATCCGATTGCCCGTAGCCGCCGTAGCCGCAATATGGTGCGCATCTGTTACATGTTAAGGCCCGCCACGGCGGAATATCCCAGCAGAACAGAACAGAACCGAACCGAACTGAACCGAACAGCAGATCTCGAGAAGAGAGTATATATATCTATATCTATATGGGATGGCATTTGTATTTATGAAATCAAACATAAGGTACGCCAGTCGATCGGTTCCGTTCCCCCTTTTACCTACAGAAACCTCCTCCCCCTCCTCCACTGCCTTCTGTTCTCGCTGTGCAGCTGCACATTTGGCACACATGACAGCGGCATGCCCCAAGTCAAAAGCGGGAAATTTTCGGAAATCATAGCAGCCACACACATGCTGCCCCACGAGCACACCAGGCACACCAAAAGGGGGAGTTGGGAGAAGATCATCCACACACACACGCACACACACACACCTAAAAACAGAAACAGAAACAGAAAAAAAGGGAAGATTTTTATGCATTTCCAGTTAAATCGGAAGTGGAAGTGGCAGTGGCAGCAGGAGAGAGAGACAGAGATCCGATCCGTGCCACGATTAACACGCTATTTCTGTCAGGGGCATCGAAGGCTGGGGGCTGGGGGCTGGGAGGCAGGGACTGAGGCTGGTTCCCACATGTCATTCGCCCTCAGCTGTTCCCCGACGGACGGATGAATGGTCGGGGTCGGGGGCGGAGGCGGAGGCGGTGGCGGTGGCGGCTCCGACGAGCTGCTAATGATGCCAACGGGTTAAAAATCTGTGTTGTGATCTATTTCGAGTGTGTGTGCCACTCGCCTCGCGGTGTGGGTATGCCCTATCCAGAAGAGGGTATATCCCCTTTGTGGTGCGGCATCTGGGAAGGTGTGTCTATTATAGGTATTCAGTGGGAAATACTTTCAATAATAAAGCTGGAATATCTCCCAAAGAAGTGCTTTAAATATATCTTCAAATACCAACCAAAATCGATCTATGTATTCCTTTTCCCCGAAAATGTCGCTTGATTCCAAGAACGTTCCCTTCGACTTGGGATCATTTATGCCCCTTAAAAATACCCCCAGTAAGGGTACTCTGAATTCCTCAATTGCCCGATCGTCTTTTCTTTATTGTCTCTCAATGTGTTTTGTTTTTTTATAATATTTTGTCCAAGTGTTGCTCCATATTTTAGCTTTGTTTATGGGGAGTGCTCCTTGATACGATAAACCACGTGTCATATTTTACGATACACCATGGACTACGGAATGGGCCTGCTCTTGGGGACACTTTCGACTATGTTATGGGTTTTTAAATTTAAATTTCAGTTTCAATTTAAATGTGAAAATATTTTGATTGTCTCTGTCCGTCCTCGTCTGTCCTCCGATTGGCGTTCAGAGCTGCTCAAACTGTCTCTGCTGTTAAACGATTCGAGATTGTGGCCAATTTTCTAGCAGTCAAATGCATTTTGACACAAAATTGACATTTAACAAACCGGCCGGACCGCCAGACGGCCATGCGGTGGCATGTGGCGGTGCAACTGTTGGTTGGGTTGGTGCCACTGCCGCCGCCGCCGCCGCTGCTGCAGCAGCAAAAGCAACTATAACAAGGTTCGACAAGTGCATAAAACACGCCCCAGACAAGTGCGTCGCCTCGTCGATGGATATGGATGCCACAGACAACGACAACAACGACAACATCTCCGGGGGGGACGGACACACAAACAGGCACCAAAATGGTCAGGCACTGGGCGAACAGTTGGCTTTTCGGCATCGCATCCATTGCGATCCACTGCGATCCGATCCAATCCGCTCCGCTCCGATCCGATCCGTTCGACCTGCCCCGGCCATATACAGCGGGCGCTGTCTCTGCCTCTCTATATGGCCATTCGACCGATATTTCAGCTATATATAATCGCCTTTTTTTTTTGTTTGCTATTGCTGCTGCTGTTGCTGCGTATTTGGCGAGCCATTTCAGCCAGCAGCTGGCACTGTCCGGCGTCCACTGCCCAGTGTCCACTGTCCACTGTCCCCTGTCCGCAGTGCGAGTGCGAGTATACCAATAATTCCTGCAGCTGGTGTTGGAGGCCTTACACCTTTCACAATCTGACATAACCTTTTATATAGACACAAGTATTTTAGGCACACATGTACACACACATATACATATATGTCTTATTATGTCCAAAGTATAGTTTTATCGCAGTACAAAGGGATTATCCGTGGATCATGAAGATATATCGGACACAAAAGAGTCTCAGCATGCTTTCGCCTACAATTTGTCTGCTATTTGTATCATCAACCACTGGGATACTTGATTATATTGGACGATAGTCCAGGACCTCGACCTACACGTAGGTACGGACCATTGCAATTTCCACATTATGTTTCTCCTTGATTAGCAAAGGAACTGCTGCATCTACTGCTGCGTAGGTGCGTCCTTTTGTGATCCTGGAATGTTGCCAGCGCCGAGGTAAAAGAGCAAAAAGTTTGAGAGATTATATAGAGAAATATATATATATAAATATTTATATTGTCTTTGTCCATACTATACGAAATATATTTTGATACTCGCTAAAGTCTGTCTTTTTCTTTATTATTATGGATCATTTTTAAAAATTATTAATATTATTTAATATTTTAATTATTAAAACTATTAAGAACAATTATTATTTGTTTATTTTTTTTTTTAATTTTTGATCATTTTTAAAAATTTTTAATATTATTAATTATTTAATTAATTATTATAATTAAAAAGAATTATTATTTATTTTTCTATTATATACCTAAAAAATATTTTATTTTGGGATCACCGTGGAACCGTTATTTTCTTCTTCCCGCTTGCCCCCCTTGCATGTGAATATATGTATAATATATATACATATATACATTTTATATAGAGTGGTTCCTAAGATTTCAAAAAAAGCAATTGGAGAGAGAGAAATAATGGCAATATGGACACTTTTACCACCTTGGAGATTAATTCTCGATGGAACATTCACCATCACTTTCGGCGAGGTGCTCTGAGGCTCTGGCGATCTACTACCAAATGAAGCTTAGAAATTCCCAAATCGGATAGATTAGGCCCGACCGTACCGTCCGTACCTGCAGCTTCTATGATTGATCCTGCTGTGGGCATACATATGCTATAGCCCACCCCCCCATCGCTGCACCCGCTCCCGCATCGTGCAATCTCAGTGAGCATTAAGCTGATTAATTGAAGTCATCATGGGCTGTGGCAGGCGGGCAAGTGGAAGCTGCAGACGGCACCAGATTGCCACATAAATTCACTTAAGATTGCAACCAGCTTCTTTGTGGCCTCGGGCCTCTGCGACAACAGTGGCATCCACTGTGACTGTGACTCCTCCTTGTGGGGGCCGGGGCCGGGGCTGGGGCCCCCACTTGAGTTCTAAGCCCGCTCCAAGAGGGAGCCCGAAGATCGCGAGAGACAGAGAGCGAGGGAGAGGGAGAGAGAGAGAGAGTTCATGTGACAGGCCGTCTGGAGACGGGATGATTAAATGAACATTTAGTGGCTGCTAATGAATGTGGTGCAGTCAGGGGCATGCAGCCTGGTTGCAGGGGCAGCAAATGTCACACGCGATGCTTGGGGTCGCGACCGACAAAACGACAATACGGAGGCGTCGTCGCAGCCAATCAAGAACTTGCAACTGGCAACTCGCAACTTGCAACTCGCAACTCGCACAGAGTTAGCTTCAGCATCCGCATGGGCCTCAGCTGTGGCCGCCTCATCCGGAGTCTCATCCGCAGCCTCATCTGCAGCCTCATCTGCAGTCCCATGTGCAGCCTCGGATGCTGACAAACTGCGGCTGCAATTGAGTTGGGCATTGCCATTGCCCCTCCTTAAGTGCCGGCGCGTCATAATCCCACATGGTCTGGGTCTGGGCTCAGCCACTGGCAGTGGCAGTGGCACTGCCACAGCCTCTCCTCTCCTCTCCTCTCTCTCTCTTTCGCTTCTGCTTCTGCGTCTGTGACTCGTTGACTCGTCTGGAATGCAGATGTGTTTGGTGCATAGTTGCAGTTGCAGTTGCAGTTGCAGAGTCGGACAGTCATTCGGCCGAGTACACTGCGAGAACAGCACAGGCTTCTGTACCATATGTGAGGTTAATCATTGATGCAGCTACCAATCTATCCATCTACGATTTTCTTTATGGGAAAAAGCCCCCCCACTCCCGCGAGTTGTGCTCAGTGTTCAACCCACTTGCTGTTTGGAAAAGTTTTATATCAACAACGCTTGGCATTCAGTCAAGGAGTCGTCATAGCAGCGCAGAACCCCATTTCCATTCCCATTTCCATTCCCAATCTCACTTCCCACTTCCTTTGCATGCAGCTGCGAATATTTACCAGATTGTACAAATATTACTTCTTCACTCGAGGACTAATTAAATTTGAATTTTTGTATTAAACGAGCAGCAGAAGGGGCAGCAGAAGGGGCAGCAGTAGGGGCAGCAGTAGGGGCAGCAGTCGGGGCAGGGGCACTGCCGAGTGGGAGTGGGTTGCCCTCACAGAGAGGACCACTCGAGCCGCCTCCGAGCGGTGCTGCTGCTGCTACCAGCTGCAGATGTGCTGTGCGAGAGATCGGGATACCCAACAAGACACTTGCAGAGGCGTTTTAGTTTGTAGACAACTTCGGACTCCCCCGGCTCCCCTGGCTCCCCTGCTCCCTGCCTTGCGCTGCTGCCCCACATGCCCCCTCCCATGCAGCTGACTCTGCCACTTGGCTGGTGGTCCAAGGCGTCTAAATTTATGGCTTAATTTGGCGCTCTTGTTAAATGCGTTTTGTGTCAGGGGCTGGCGGGGGGTGCAGTGCGGTGCGGTGCAGAGCGGTGGGGCACGGGCCCCCTAGGTGGGCGTAGCTGTCAGCATTTTTGACATTTTAAGTGTGTTGTTCTTCTGACTCTGCTAAAAGAGGCAAATATTTTCACAGCCAAAGGTCTCAGACAGGCCAAAAAAAGGGGAAGATTTTCAAATTAGCAAAATTGTTTTATGGGGGCTATGGGGGTTCTTTCATGAATCGGAATACTATATCATACTATATCATATGGCTGTCATACGCCTACCCAACCTGACAAAATGTGCTTAATTTGTATCATAAGAAAGCTAAAACTAGCGCAAAATATTGGGGAAAACCAAGAACTCCATTTGGATTTTCAGTTGAAAGAGTCTCCGGTAAATTATTTATTGTGTAAATATATGTAATACACAATATAAGTGAGAGAACTCAAGCATAATCGCACAAGCAATCGGGCTGAAGGCCTCTGCTGCCATGGCCTATAATTTAATTATTATTAAGTGGGCTCCTAAATAAACAAATAAATATTTATTGTATTATTTTATTCTGAAAATCAAGCAGTAGATGCGCTCGGGGTCTCTATTGATTCCGAGTGGATTCAGAGCTGCGCTCCGATACGAGTGGTGGCTCCTGAAGGACCCTGATGGGGTCAATCCCTGCCATCGAGGCCTTTGTGTTAAGATATTCTGAAATTGAGGAATTGATACAAATTGAAATTATGTATTGGGTGTACAAATTGTTATTTTTTATTTTATTTTTTTTAAATATTTTCCATCCTTGGTCGCCACTTTCTCACATCCTTCTGGTAGCTTTCGGATTCCGCTTGGACCGAAGTCCTCGTCTTTGGAGGCTATCCATGAATCCACTCAATTTAAATGCTGATCAGTCAATCCATTCGACATCGAGCGAAATAGATGATAGTTCGAATGGGCGATATCTGGGGACTTTAGAATGTGTTCCATATGATCGATCTCCGACCAGCAGTAAAAGAAATAATATAAATTTCATACTAGATATTTCATAAAATTTCGCAAGTATTTTAGGGGTCATCTACATATATTTGAATTAGTCAATGAATGGCGATCATTGTTCATCTCCCTGAAGATCAAACTATCGGACACTATCATCGCCAGACACACACAGCAGAGCACCTTACCATACGATATATAGACTGTTCCCATTCATAAAAGGCGCTAGAGAAATCTCCCTCTCTTTCTCTCTGGCTCGCTATCTCCTTCTTGATATGCAGATGTGGGCTCGCAAGTGCTCGCTTGCCTGTGTGTAAACTATGTGTAGACACTGTGGACACAGTGCTTGTCTGTCTACATATGTGGGGTACATATTCGCATATCGTTCGATTTGCATAGACTTTTAGAGGCAAAAAGGTAGAGTTCATTCCCCGTTGCTTATTTTCTTCGAGTTTGTGCTGTTTGTCTAGCCATCGATTTGGGAACCAAGGATTGTCTCCCCCAGCACAGAGACCCTCTCTCACTGTCTCACTCTCTCACTGTCTGACTCTCTCACTCTGACTGTCTGACTCTCTGACTGTCTGCGGGGGCGTTGCTCGTGTCGTCTAAGCCTCTGGGCCAGGTCTGCTCTGGGCCTGATGGCCTGAACCTTTTCTAATTGTCATGCGCCAGAGCAGCTCCGGATGTCGACAACGTTGTCGATTGTTTGTTGGATGTCGTTTTCGTTGTCGTTGTCGTTGTAGTGCGTGCCTCCGATCTGTGCCTATACATATGTATATCTGTGGGTATATCTTTTTTCAGTGTCAGAGACTGATTTGAATGCGCATTTGGTTCGTGGAACGGCCGACCATTTTGGTAGGAGTCTTGTGTACTTGTGTTGTCCATTTGATTGCTTCTGCTGCTTCTGCTGCTGCTGCTGCTGCTGGCCCATAAACAAATCGGGCTGCAATTAAGACCCCAAAAAAGAATCGACGACAACTCGATGTTTGAGCTTTAAAAATAGAAATAAATAATTAGCGGCAGGCGGGAGGGCAGGCGGGCGGGCGGGCGTTCAGGCAGGAAATTGGCCAGCCGTTTGGGCCCATTTATGGATCTGTCGCATAATTTGAACTGGAAAAAAAGTCGGGGAATACTCCGGAGTTCGGACTGTGTGTGTGTGTGTGTGTGTGGGAGGGAGTGTGTGATTGGGTTTTCGGTTTTGGTTTTGGGTGGGGAAGCGGCGCTGTGTGTCGTGCTCGAAGGTGCAAAAATTATGATTTATTCGATGCTGAAATAAAGATAACACCCCAGACCCAGGGGGCAACATCGTGCAGCAGCCAGCAGCCCGCAGCAGCAGCAGCAGCACAATGGAGGTGACAAATCTGGTTGGCCACACGACACCTGCAACATTGCAACACTCGGGGCAGCGCAAGAACAGGGACAAGCGGCAAGCGGCAACAGCAAATGCGGAAACAAGGATCGGCCTGACGCGTGACATGGAATGAGATGCATCTCGAGTGGATTATGGGATTGGCGGGACTTGTGGGGGCTATGTAAACGGAATCCGCAGAGATTCCACTCGTCCGAATGCCGCAGTGACTCATGGATGGCACCCAGGCTGTGGCCCCATCTTTGAGGCAGAGATCTGTTCAGTTAGTCAAAGTTGCTTCAAAGATACTGCCACTCATTGCATTTTCCATATCTAAGCCATGTGTCCATGTGTCCATGTGTCGGCCATGTATCAGCGCCCGTTCTTGATCGGAGTGACATTAAGTAATTGATTAGTTGTTCGATCACTAAATAATTACATCAACAGCGGAGATTATGCTTGGAACTTGATCTGAATTGATCGTTTCCCATAAGCAGGTCTATTAGGTATCATATCGTTGCTATAAGCATTTTACGGAGCAGATATGCTAAATACGACAGGGTCTAGGCAAGGCAATAAATGCCATTTGTTTTTCCACAAATTCAAATTAAATTAAAGGCATTCGCTTGCTCTCAGGCAATCCGAAACCCATAAATATCTCCATGTATATCCTCAGCTTTCTTTGGCAATAAACTTTCCATCCATAATTGAGCACCTAACCGAACCGAACCGAACCCGACCCCCTTGGTGGCAGACAGGCAGGCAGACCGTTCTCTTCGCTTCGCTTTAAAGAGTATACAAGAATTTCCATCAGCATAATTTTCCAGCCGCTTGCTACGTGACCTCATGCCCAAGAGCCGGCGGCAATTGAATCTCGGTAGCACTGCCACAGCCACTGCCACTGCCACAGCCTCTGGTTCTGGCTCTTTGGCAAATTAGAGATGCTCCTTCAAAGGCCCATGGGCTTCCTCAGTTCTCGAAGCAATCTTCTGGATGCCCCATCTCCCATCTCCCATCGCCCATCGCCCCTTCACTTCATTTTGTTTGGCAATTTGTGGCACAATTTCCAAGGGACGTAACCCAATCAAGCAAATTGATTGCGCTGCTCCGTTCTAGGATAAGGCCAAGTGGGAGGAGGCCGAGCCAGGACTCTCCCATGACCGTTCAAATCAAACAAATGCGTCAATTAAATTTTTATAAACGAGTTGAAGCGACACACGACCTGGACGTGCGTCAATTAGGTGGCAGCCTTGGTGATGGTGATGGTGATGTCGCGGTGGTGGTGGTGGTGGTGGTTGCTCCGTCCGGCACACGCCCACAACCCCCATAGATACGAGGAGGCCTGAGGAAGGAGCGAGAGAGCGACAGAGCGACGCAGCCACGTGGCCTGCAACATTATGCACTGAGTCAACAAGGAACAGGCCCTGGGATCGGACCTCATTAGTCGCTGCGTCTGGAATAGGTACAGGTAAAAAGGGAGGGAATTTCGGCCAGCTGCCTCCAGCTGCCTCAAATTCCAAGAGCCACGTGTCAGAAATGCATGCCCCATGCCCCATGCAGCAGGCAGCAGGGCAGCAGGGCAGCAGGCTGCCGGCTGCCTGATCGTGCTGTGTGTCGGGCGAACAAATGTCGCCAAGCGTTGACCCAATTGGCGCGGCTCCGCGGGGTCATGATAATTTCAGGAGCTTTGGCTTTTGTGTATTTCGTGATCGTGAGTGGAGTTCAGCGGAGGCGAAGCCGTGTGGCAAGGCCTGGCATGGCAAGGCAAGGCAAGGCAAGGCATGGCGCTCCTTTTGACGTCTGCACGTGGTTCTCCGGGTCTGGGTCTGTCCCCTGCAGCTCCGCCAAATGCAATTCCAAGACAATTTCCATCTCGTTTCGGTTTCGGTTTCGGTTTTCCATTTGCATAAAAATCAAAGTATAGAAATGCAATGTCTCTGGGCTTGGATTTATGGCCCAGCCGAAGCTGGCAGAGGGGAAAAATCAATAGGAAAATGTCTACACATGGCATTTGTCGGTCTGGGGGCCACTTTTTGGGGGATGCACTGGCGCCGTCTCTGTCTCTGTCTCTGTCGCTGGCGATGTGTCTCTATGGCCGTCTCTTTCTCTTTATGCAAATCAATTCAAAATGGCTGCCCTCATGCGCCGTGAGAGCAGCAGAGAAATGCATTCCCAGAGAGCCAACCTCAGACGGAGAGAGAGAGAGCCAGCGTGAAAGTCTCCACGTTGCCAGGGCAACACTGGGCGGTGGGCGGTGGGCGGTGTGGGGGCTTTTCCGCATGTGCTAAGGGTGGTTCCTGGGAAAACTTTGGTATCGATTTGTCTGGACACCAGATGCAAAGGATTTCGTTGGTTCCTGGTTGCGATTGGGTCCCAAAATAGCTTCACCCGAGCAGCTTTCTGCCCCCCGGAGCCCGGAGCCCGGAGTCGTGTGGGAATCGATGCCACAGGACACCAGATGCAACGGCTACCGTTGGCTGTGCCGGGAACTCCGCTCCGTTTAGGGGTTTCCTCAAAGGCCTGGCATTTCATTGGACCCATGGAGCATGCTCCCTGCTGCCTGCTCCCTGGCTATCGATGCCACAGGACACCAGATGCAAGGATTTCCGTTGGCTAACGAATCTTACCCCTGGATGGCCTTTGTATCTGCAGTATTCCACCTTACACCTTACACAATTCGGGCTAATTCCACTTGACGGAGACTGGGGAGGGGGAGGGGGACACGTGACCTTTACAAAAGCGCCACGAGGCCGTATTCCGTTCTGCTCATTAGCGATGAGCGTTCTGCCCATCCGACAAGCGATTCTCGTGTTCGCCGATACGATCTGTGCAACATCCCAAATCTCTGGTCTGTTCTGGGCCGGGCCATGCCCTTCCCTTCCCCGTTTGGTATGCGATCTGTTAGGCGGCACAACCCCTAAGAGGTTGTCGCTGGTTTCCACGCGATTTCCAGTTGATTGCACTGGTTCCGGATTGGGTTTAAGGCTTAAATGTTTTTTTGATTTCATTAAGATTATCATTGTTAACGGTAGCCAGGGATTTCCCCCTGTCAATCACCATAAAGAACTCTCTTTCCCCATTAGAAGAGAACTTCTGTGGGAAAGTTGCATTTCCATCTTGGGATGCAGTTCCCCTCTAGCCTCTACCCTCTACCCTCGACCCTCCACCCTCTACCCTCGACTGTCGTCTGGTCCCTTGTTCATTTGGCGACTTTCCTTTCTGCAACATCTGTTCGTGGCACATCGCATATCCTCCGGAGCACGTAATCATGTTACGACACAAAACTGACATGACATTTTCAGCAAAAGCGATTAATATCGCACACGACTTGGACTTGGACTCAGACTTGGACTCAGACTGGGACTGGGACTGGGACTGGTAGACTTGGACTTGCAGTTGCAAGTTGCAAGTTGCTCGATGCCCGATGCCCGATGCCCTGATGCCAGTTGCAAGTTGGGAGTCAGGAGTCCAGACATGACTCGGATTTCGTATACTTTGGTGCATTGTTGTCGTGGCAGCCACCGCTGCTGCTGCCGCTGCTGCTGCCGCTGCTGCTGCTGCTGGAGGCAACTTGGGCAAGAGTCGTTTTAAAATGACTTAATGGGGCACAGCTCATAAATTCACGAATTTGCATAAACCGATGCCTGTGTGACCCGAGTATTTGGGCAACATTTGACTGCCACGAAGCGACAGGACGGGACAGGACAGAGACAGAGACAGAGGGAAGAGCGCCTTCAGGCAGGCAGTCATGAGTCAGCCAGAAACCCGAATCCCCATTGTCGAGGCGGCTCTGAGACTCCATCTGGACTGGCAGCCTAATAAACACAATTAACTTCATCATTTTGAACTCAAATTATTTCATTTCAATGCGATAAAATCGCAAATCACGAAGCGAAAGCTGAGCAGACAATAGACCCAGAGACAGAGTCGGAGTCAGAGGAGCCACGACCAGAGCCAGAGCCATAGCCATAGCCAGAGTCGGAGTCGGAGCCACAGCCATGGCCAGGACGGTGAAAATTAAGTCAAACTAAGGCTGCAAAACGTTTACCAATCGGAGAGCGATCGGGACATGGTCGGAGTTTCTGTCTGTCCAGAGTTTGGAGCAGCAGCAGCAGCAGCACCCGCCCGCGCCACTTTCAATTGGAGTTGGTGGCTGCCGCTGCTGCTGCTGCTGCCGCTGCCGCTGCTGCAGCTGCAACTTAAGATTCGGGAATGGCAATGGGAAATGGGGATTGGGGGATCGGCATCGGGATCGGGATCGACGGCCTCGGTCAGGTCTCTCTATCCCTCTGGGAGAGAAGGAGAATAATGTTGCATGTCGCGCCAATTGTGTACACGATTTGACTTGGCAGCCTGACAGTGCCTGCTGCCCACTCCTGCAGCTTGTGGGCTGGCTGGCTGGCTGGCTGGCTGGTTGGCTGGCTCTTGGTGGAGTTGCTGTTGCTGTTGCTGTTTGTGGCGGCTGTTGTTGCGGCTGTGTCAGCTAATCAGACGGCAAGTATCTCATCTTCGAGGACTACTAGCAACTGCCAAAACAACAGCAAAACAGGCAACACAGCAACTGCAGCACAGCCTGCAACTGCAACAGCAACAACATGCACACGAAACAAAACTACCAAGTCATGTTGGCTGCCTGCAAATAAATCTCTTGGCTGCTGGTTGGTTCAATTGGGCCCCCGAACAGAAACCAAACCGAAATACAAAATACAAAAAGCACAAAAAATACAACAAAATAAAGGTGGACACAACACAATCAGAGCCCCACTCCGATCGTTGCTGTGTTTCCTGGAAAGAGTTTCCTGCATTGGTAATATCTATGTTGCAGTTCCCTGTTGCCAGTTGCCTGTTGTGTGTTGCCGGTTGCCCGTTGCCTGTTGCCTGTTGCCTGCTGTGGCCGCTTTCAGCCTGATTTAGATCGCTAAATGTTGGCAGTTGACTTTATGAGGGTCAATCAGGCTAAACGCGGAATGGCACTCGAATGGCATCCGTGGCCGGGCCACAGGAATGCTATATCTGCTCCAAAATCGGATCCACCAATAGAGATTCCATTCGTCGGGGGAGAGCTCTGATTACGCCGGTAATAGATGTTCTCCGGGAAGCACCCACAAGCCATAGACACGGACATGGACATGGACATGGACATTCGCTGCGAATGAAGATCTTTGACCTGCCTTCAGATGCAGAGATTTCCATTTGCGATAGCTTCATTTGGCGGCCGAAGATTGTGGGCAATTTATGCAAATGTTTCTTCTGGGAGAGCAGACTTGAAGGCCACAAAGCGGGGAACCATTAAGGAACAGTTTGAGGCACTCTAAATGGCACCAACATTTATCCAGCGACTAAAGATATATAGATATAGAATATATAACTGCTAATGGATCATTATCAAAGCTATTCCCCGGTTTTTGGGAGGATTTCGACTGGGATCATTGATCATTCTCGCAGAACTTCCTGCCACGATTCGATCTCAAGTGTTGATGTGGCATTCATATTCACAGATGCATCTGTTCCACAAACTCCAGATCTGCAGACCTGCAGTCCTCCCTCTCTCGCACTCCCTCTCGTTCGCTCTCGCCTGGCCATATCCTCCTGTGCCAGCCACTGATTACACTAAACGACTGCCCGCGATAGCCGCCTTGCTTTTGGCATTCCTTGGACGCCAAACGCTTTCAAATGCCCATAAAAAACACACACACACACAGAGCAGTAGGGGGCGGGGGGGACACATCCATGGGGCAGGCAACTGCTGCGCAGGCGCGCGTGTTTGGAAAGAGTTCAAGTCGCAGCTGGAGACTGCACTGCTTTTGGCGCATAACTGAGCTCTGGACAAGCGCTGGAGTCTGAGATTGAGCCTGAGCCTGAGCCGGGACCTGGACCTGGACGTGGACGTGGACGTGGATGTGGATGTGGCCGCCTGCCTGGCTGGAGTGGCTTGCAGCTTGGAGCATGAGGCATGAGGCATGGGGCTTGCTGTTGCTGTTGTTGGTGCTGTCGCCGCCGTGTTGAATAACAGGCAGCTGAGGTTTGTTGGACAAGGCTACAGGGGCATGTGGCAACTGCGGATGGGGGAACGGTGCCGGGATGGTGGTGGCACAAAGAAGGTGGTCGGGCCATAAAAAATTGGAAAATGTTGCGTTAATGCGACGTTTGTTCGAACACAATTTTCAAACAGATCGACGCCGGCAATTGTTTGGACAGCCCGAGTCCATGGGCCAGGACAGATGGACCCAAGACCGGGACAGAGGGAAGGAGGGACGGGGAGACGGGGAGACGGAGAGACGGGGAGACGGAGAGACAGAGCGACTGCCAGCCGTTTGGGGACAGACTGACTGGCTCGACTATTTTGTAGACATATTTCAGGGCGTTTGAGTCATTGCAGCGGCGCAGATTTCGCTTGCACGTGTCTGGCGGAATGTCTCCACATTGGCTGGCTCTCTGGCGCTCTCTCTCTCTCTCTGTCTCTCTGTTTGTGTGTGTGGGGGGCTCTCTCTTTGTCGGAGTGCTTTTCACTGCGCAGCAATGGCGGACACTCCTTGGCCAGGCGCCACCCACTCGGGAGCTGCACGCGAAGGTGGGGCTCGGAACAGGATGCGACGGGAATCGATTTTCCCCGATCTGATAAGGTTTCACTGCGGCTGTCTGGGGCTCAAAGGGCTTCCGGTCTCATCAGCGGAATCCTTTTTCCCTGGCAAATCCACACGTGCACCGCATAACGGTAGAATCCGAGGGTAGCTGCTGGAACACGTGTCGCCCCATCCATACAGCCATACAGCCAGCCATCCATCTGGAGAGAGAGAGAGCGAGACGCGATTTCCATTCGAGAGCACGTCGTCGGAAGTCGGAAGTGCCCGCCGCACGGCAACGGCCTCGAGCAACGAGGGTGGCTCAGCCACTGCCACTGCCTCCTCTTCCTCATCCTACTCCTTCTGCTCCTTCCGCCTTTCTGATGATGTCAGCAAATGCGGGCACAAAAAGGACAATCGATTGTTGTGACACTGGACAGGCATTGTGCTCGGTGAGCACATATTCCCAATCCCAATCCCAAACCCAATCCCAATCCCATTCTCTCCCAGCAATTTATCCAATTTCATGCAGAGCTCTCCGCTGAGCGTTCAATTAAGGCTGCCCAGTGCCAGACCCACTCCACCTCCACCTCCCAATCTCAATCCCAAGCCCAAGCCCAGGCCCATTCTCAGACCCTGGTTCCGGCCCACTCCAAGAAGGGCCTTCGGTCCCACGGCGACGGCGACGGCAACGGCAACGACGACGGCAACGGCGTCTCGCAGCGTGCACGTGCAGGGCAGGACATTTATTGGATTCTTGTCATGTTTTTATTTGTTTCTATATTTGCTCAGGATTCCAATTAAACGCCAATGCCGAATGCCAATCCGACTGCCCTGCCCTGTCCTGCCCGTTCGAGAAGTGGATCGCCGCCAACGATCCGCGGCGCGTCCCATGGTGTGGCAGCCAGCGGTGCGGCATTCATTTGCGGCTGCTATTCTGGGACATTATCGTACTACAGGGTGTTGCACGGAGTAAAGGGAGTTCTCAACTTAACTTATTTCTTTGATTTAAGATCAACTTAAAAGTCACTTTAGTTCAACTTTTAAACACTTTCTGATGGGTAAGTATTTTGTGTTAATACTTTTCCTATCAGTTCAAAATATACTTGGAAAGGCGATTCTTTTTGTAATACTCTAAGGCTTCTTTATAAAGAGTGCAGACCTAGAAGAGTTCCCATTCAGAAGGAATTGCTGCAAGACCTACAAAAAGGCAAAATAAATAAAAATACTTGTAAGGTTTCCTTCTTATTTCCATTTCATTCACAATTAAAAGAAAAAACTAAGACTGCGTTTAGGAAAAGGCTTCCTCCTAATGGGGCCACCCACCCTCTTTTCGATGTTCTACTCTCGACTTCGAAGACCCACAAAAACTGCCATGTATTTTATCCACTCACAGCAATTGGGTAGAACTTCCCATTCAGTGGAATCTTCAGTGGAATGTAAGGCTTCTCTCCATTGATGACTCTCCTCCCGAGGCACCCTGTGTCTTCAATTGAAGCTCTCTTTCACATCAGCATCAGCATTGAACGCCAAAGGCGGAAAGAGCAATTGAATGACGTTGCCCTGGCCGTCCGTGCGTCCGTGAGTCCCTGCTCCCCAACCCCTCGAGCACACACCGCCTCCTGCCAAGCCATTAAAAGCATAGGCTGACGACGACGACGTCGCTGAGGCACACGCTGAGGATTAGACGTGTAATCAGCATAAAATGTAGCCAAAAGCCGTACCCCGCACCGCCCGAAAGCGTTGCAAAAAGTGGCAAAAATGAAATCCAATATTGTGTGAGAGTTGTTTTACGGTGAAGAAAGAGGGGGAGAAGGAGGAGGAGTAAGAGAGCTGAGCAGCGCGAAACCATATGAAATGGTAATGCCTCCCACCAACAACTGCAGCGAGAGTCAAGGCAGCGAGAGCGCAAGAACAGTAACAAAAGCAAAGGCAGTGAGAGCGCAAGAACAGTAACAAAAGCAAAGGCAGTGAGAGCGACAAATGCAATAGAAAGACACGTTGCCTGCGTGTGACGACGAATGTGACACCCTGGCAGGGCGACTATACCATATAATGATTCGATTTAGATTACTTTTGGTTTATATAACTATTAAAATGCGAACTGTAGTTTTAGATTGTGTTAACCTAAGGGAGTTTTTCGTTGCTTGCTGATATTGGAACACTTCTCCTCCCTGCTTGTTCAACTTCTCCTGAAAACCATCATACCCACCCACTGCAAGGGGTAGACATATAATAAGAAGAACAATAAGAGCAAAGCCAAAGGCAAACAGCAACGTTAACGCTGACGCTGACGCCGTTCGTACGCATGTCCTTATACAAATAAGAGAGGGCCAAACGCCAGGCCGTGGGAGAGGGACAGAGCGTCGAGGGAGGGGAGTGCTGAAGCGAGGGAGAACGAGGCGGAGAACACGTGCAAAGCCGCGGGGGACTTGCACGACTTTGTCCGAAATGGAGTTCAAATTGGGACCGAGACTTGAGCTGGAACTCGAGACGGAGCCGACGCTGATGCTGATGCCGATGCCGGGACATGGCAATATGGGAATTGGTGTGGGATTGGGATGTGGATGTGGGTACGCACCGAACGAAAATCTCCAAGCGCGTTGCCTGTCGCATTTAATAACTGTTTTTAATAAGTGTCCCTCGGGGCACCGTTGTGCGTGGTGCTCTCTCTCCCTCTCCCTCTCTCTGCCCCCTTGGCTGTCGCTGTCGTGCGTTCTCCCTCCCCCGTATAGCTGTCTCTTTCCCTCTAGGGTGCGTCATTTGCATGAGATTCCCCCCCGGTTCCACCCCGCTGCCAAGTGGAGTCGCAAAAGTTTTACTCTAATTGCACGCCCCGTTGTTGCAAGTTTGAGTCACGAGGCTTCAGGTGCAAGTGGAAAGAGGAGCTGCAGGAGCAGGAGCAGCAGCAGTACCGGGGGAGGAGGAGGAGGAGTCGAGATACCCAGGGACTCGTGCAGCATGCAACATGTTGGCCGCAATTTATTAGTGCTGCCATTATCGTTTTTCTTCAGATTTACCTCCAAGTAGTGCTCCGGACTGCGTGTCGTCCAGTGTGAAGCAGCCCCCTCCCCCCACCCTCTCTCCAACCAGCTACAGTGGTGCACGTACCCCCTCCCCCATCCCCTCTTACCGAGACACACTCCGAGTATTTATTACTATAATTTTCCATATGTTTTCCCTGTGCGTTCTGCTCGTTGCACTGCTTTTCGCTGTGCTTTGTATACCCTGGCAAGAGGGTATGACTCTGTATGAAAGGCTCTCCTGAAAGATGGGAACTCTTTATCAGCTACCTATTCATATGTCTTCTTTATTTCAGAGGATAATCCTATCGGATATGTATCGCAGTATCGGAGTGTCTACAGCTTCCCATTCAATCAAACCTCACAGATTGAATACCCCAGAATGCATTATCGGATCTGCAGGGTATCTCCAGCTTCGCCTTCAAAGCGGCTCTTCCTTTCTGGCTTGTTTCGTATTTTTTTTTTTTTTTGGCAAATTGCGTCTGGAAATTGCGGTAATAATTTGCAGCTTACTAAATATGAAGATCAGCTCCGGTTCGGAGTCGGAGTCGGAGTCGGCGTCGAGGCTGGGATTGGGACTGGAGCTGGAGCTGGAGCTGAAGTCCGAGCACGATCTGTGCGCTGGTTGCTTCCCGCCTGCCCCCTCCCCAACCATCGAAAAGAAAAAAAAACAAATTTATTAACTTGTGCAAAATTAGTCGCTTACAGTCGTTTAGACATTGCAATTTGGTTTTTATTGCTGTTTGGTTTTCGTGTACGAGCCGTGTACGAGTGGAGTATCTATGAGATACACTTTTGCACCGTCTCCGACTCCGACTCCGACTTGGACTTGGACTCCAGCTCCGGCATCCTTTCGGCCAGCTGCACACTCTGCTGCTGCCGCTGCTGCTGCCGCTGCTGCTTGCCTTTGACTGCGACTTTTATGGGTTTTTATTAAGTTTTATGACCCTGAAATTGTTGCACTAATCAGCCGACAATTTATGAGGCATTTGTATTTGGCCAACGCGGCAAAGCAACCAAAATTTGTGGCCACATTCATAAAATCGGAGACCCAACCGAGGGACGGCGGAGACAGTCCCCGCCATAGTCGTATAGTTAATGAAAATTAGTTGAAATATGCAAAGCATCCACAGCCTCAGTGTGGCACGGCTACCTCTGATTAGTGGAAATGCTGGGGATCGTAAAAAGAACCCGACTCGGAGTCACTTTAATGGTCACCATACCATACCATACCATACCATATCTCGTTGCTGGATGGTGGATGGTGGGGATGGGCCTCTGGATGTCTGGATGTCTGGATGTCTGAATGTCTGGGTGGGCCCCTCGAGGAAACACCTATGCTCGTAAATTGCAAGGGAATCGCCTTCGATGTCGCTTCGAATCGTTATTGGTGTTTATAGGACGGGAAAGGTTAAGCTTGAGTGAATTTTAATTCACGTACCACTCGATTTGGATGTTCTCTGGGCGATCTGTTTGACAGTTTTATGCCAAGTGCGTGATCGGGAATGGATATTGATTTGGTAATCACCGGCCCGAGGTAACCTCTCCTATAGCTGCAATATATACTCCTTGTGCGGCTTACATACAACTGTATAAATGGAATATCTCACTGATTGTTTTCCTGTGGTCTGATCTCCCTCCGTTTCCTCTGAACAGCTGCCTCATCGAAGCCCAACTGCAACTCAAATCAAAACCGCATTTATTCATACATAAACTTTCGAATGTCAGCCATAAATCTGTCTAGGCAAAGACCCCCCGCCCTCGCCCCCCCACCATTCTATAGCCATTTCAAGAGTCGCCAGTCGCCAGTTGCCAGTCGTCAGGCATTGGCCATCTTCCATCTTCCATCCGTCTTGCTGACAAATAATTTACCATAAAATCAACGACAACTGCCAATTTTTCAGTAATTAGCCTCCACGATCCCCCTCCTGCCACAGCCATAGCCATAGCCATAGCCATAGCCATAGCATCCTCCCCCCTTTGAGAGCACTTGAGCGTAATTAATAATATATATATATTCCTCCTCCTCCTCCTCCTCCGACTCCTCCTCCGACGACGATGTCTGGGGGCGCGCTCATTGTTAGGTTTGAGGGAAGGATGGTAGGATGGATGGATGGATGGATGGTAGGATGCTGCTCCCAGCATTTGCAGAAAATTAATTGTGCTCCAAGCAGATTAACACATGCGTGGCACGAAAACGTTGCAGTGGCAGTGGCAGTGGCAGGGGCAGTGGCAGTGGGGGAGGGGGAGGGACAGGGAACGCGGGAACGGGGATGGAGAAATTCCTGCCACATGGAGCGGAGGATGATGCGTTTTGGGAATTTTCAGCGTTTTACAAATTTGAAAATTTCTTGCCGCATTTTAACGACTCCCCGCCTCGACTCGACTCGACTCGACTCGATGTCTGCATTTTTATGTCGATCGTGTTGTCACAGTGCCCATGCCCCATGCCTCATGCCGCATGCCCCATGCCACTGCTGATGTTGCATGTGGCACGCGCGTCGCATAATTAATTAAAAACGCATTTAAACGAAGCTTCACGACAGTCAATCGTTCGTGCACATTTGGCTGCAGACTATGGCAGCAGCATGCGGCTCTGCCCCAGCCCCAGCCCCAGCCCCTGCCCCTGCCACACTCGACTCCACCTCTCTGCCGCAAGTTTAATGCCTTTCCTAAGAAGCCTTTCGTCGCCGTGTGGCACCGCCAGGCCCCACTGCCATAAATATACATACATAGGTATAAATAAAGAGAATGGAGAACTCTATTCTCGTTAGAATCTCAGTCCCTCAGTCGCAGTCTCCGTCGCAGTCTCGGGGTCTTTTGTCTTTGTCTTGGTCTTTGTCGTCGGTGGCAGGCAACATGTGTCGCTTTTGGGTCTTGGCTGATTCAGAGTCTCGGCAGAGTTGACGAAATGTTGACAAGCCTCCGGGAGCCTCCACCTCCACCACTGCCACTGCCACACAATTGATGACCTCTCTTTGTGGCAGCCATCCCGTCGCATCCACCCGTTCACTTCACTTCACCGGAGATTTGCATACAGACAGCATGACAACCTCTGACTCGAAATCTTTTGACCTTCTGCGGCGGCAGCATTCGGGCTTTGAGGTCACATTGGAAAGGTTGAAAGTTGCTGGGAATGCTGCTGGCTCACTGCCCCCCGATGAGGGATACAGAGGATAGATCCCAAGTTCGGGAAATGCTTCGAAAGAAGAGAGAGAGAGATTAGAAGCTGCTGAAACACTACTACAATCGAATCGCTTATATAATATTTTGATTACTCAAAATCATATTCTCTTCAGCCTAAACATCCGCTGTGTCTGGCTTATTTACTCCCCAATCCCCCAATCAGAAACAAAGGGGAAACGTTCCCTAGAATTCCGACAAAATCAATTTTCTTATTTATGAAATTTCGTATTTATTTTGCTTCATTTTTGTTGCTCTTTTTGGATGTTTTGAAATTAAATAGCTCACTGAAAGCCACTTAACGGTTGATTTCAGTTGAATTTAATGCAACATTAGCGCTTTTTTATGCCACTGCCACTGCCGCAGGCACAGACACAGACACAGACAGAGACACAGACAGAGACCCCCAGCCAAAATGCTTTCGAGGTGATAGAATCTACATGCATATGTACATGTACATACATATGTACATACGTACATCCCATGGGCAATCGATGGACCACCCTCCCAGTCGATCGGGTCGGACTGCTGCTGCTGCCCTGCTGCTGTGCTGCGCCTCCATGTGGCAAGCGTCGCTGATGGGAAACAGCTGACCAGAATTTACCGAAAATATATTTTATTTATGTGTCAGATAAATAAACCTGCGAGCAAAAATAATGCCCTATGGCACTACCTCTTCTGATTGGCAGCCGCAGTTTCCAGTGCGTGGCGTGGCGGGGGGAGGGGGTTCTAGGGGCATGTCAGAGATAGAATGCAGACACACGGCAGCCAGGTGGAGCTGCCACGAAATGGTAATGGGGGTGGGGATGGGGCTTGATTTTGGGCGTTCTTCTGGCTACTTTGCTCCATTCATAGACTGTTTTCGCCCATTAATAATTCCATTTCAAAGGAATATGGCATCAGAGCTGAGTCTTTTGAAATTTCCAGCAATTGATGGGATAGCAATGGGATCCAAGTTTTGGCTAGGAAAAACTAGGTACGAGCAGAGTTCTGTTGATGGGAAAATAAGCCATGGAATTGGTGGTAAAAGATAAACAAAGGGATCTCAGATGATCTTTGAATGTCAGTTATCTTTAAGGGAAAAGGCGATCCAAGCTTATCTTGCAGCTGGAAAACCCTGGAAGGAAATACAACCCCGCATTGGTCATGAATCTTCATGTTTCATTCCCGCTGTGATTGAGTGCTGTGCTCTAAGCATTTGGCATCACCAATTATGCCACTTGATCCTCATTACCTGATTAACACAGCCATCAGAGGATCCAGTCGACAGCTGGAGAGTCTCGGCCAACAAGACGATCAAATTTATAACAGATCATTGGGGCACTGCACTCGCCAGCAATCGCTTCATTTAAGCCCACTTAGACCAACGACCGACCACCGACCGACCACTGGCCACTGGCCACTCATTCGACACACTCTCGACACCTCACCAGGGGCACAGGCACGAGGCACGGGGCACGGGGCACGGGACATGGAGGAGCAGCAGATCGGTGGCAAAGGAAGGAAAAAAAGAAGGAAAAAAAGACAGGGGGCTATAACGATCATTGTCATGGATGGCCATGGCACAGCGGGGCGGCCGCCATAGCTGTTAACTACTGTACTGAATGGGCGCATTTGCAACCGTTTGCACTCACTTTTTAGGCCATAATAAATTCGCATAAATTTTTACACAGACATCCCGCTCCCGCTCCCCGACACACTCGCACTCGCACTCGCACTGGCACTCGCATGGAATGGGCCAATAAGCGAGCGATTTGTGTGCCTAATGAAGGCGATTTGTTGCGCCACCAAGTGCCACTAAATTAGACATGAAAATTGATGGGCTACCAGGCAGGCGGCAGGCCCCCTCCTCCTCCCCCTCCCCCTCCCAATGCCAAACACATACCATTCCATCCCATCCGAAGGATCGTTAACGATCCGCCACTGATACTCTCCGGATTGTGGCATTTATTTGAAAAATCAGTGTGAAAATATTTTATTTTATATACTTCGATCAAGTGGCTGTCGGCTGGCGATTGTTTCGTGTCTGCTGATCGTCTGCAGATGGTTCTTCCCCCAGTTGATCGGTGGGCCACTTCTGGTCAATATCAGACATTCCATCCGTCTTTCCGTCTTTCCGTCTGTCTGCCTGCCTGTTATCACCCCATTCGATGGCAAGTGTTTGTTTCTTTTTCATTTTCAGCTTACGCACTTTTCACACAAACATCCCACAGACACAGACGGACAGACAGACGGACAGAAAGACAGACAGACACAAGACTTTTCACAATTTCCTTTGCTGCTTGCTGCCTGCTGCCTGCTGCCTGCTGCTTGGGGGCCACTGGAAAATGTCTACAGCTGGGCAAATGTAAAATGGAAACACCTGCAAATTGCAAAACATCAAGCGGGATTCGTCAGGGAGCTGGGGAGACGACCACAATGCTGGCGGGGAATGCAATAAGTCAGGGCGAAAGGCAACGGCAACGGCCACCCTCGGAGGGCAGGCCGCACAGCTGACAGGAAGCCAACCCCCGTGGCAGAGGGGCAGGGGCAGCAGCAGCGGCAGCAGCAATCCCCCACCATGCAACACCTCCCACAGCCCAGGCAGCTGGTAAGGCCAGCACTCATGAATACATTTGAACTCGTTAACTCCGACACACCCCAACATTTTCGTTGGGGGTTGTTCCCTTCCTGCGTGTCCCATCCATCCTTCGCCGCCCCGCCGCCCCGCCGCTGTGTCGTCCTCTGGCTTTGCACGTGCACAATTTCGAGTTCATCAAAAGGAATTTGGCTGAGGGGGAGCTTCGGTCGTCATAGTCTGACATTTATTAGAATTCTTTCTCTCTCTCGGCAGCTCGGCAGCTCGCCAGCTCTCGTTGGGGGCCCTGGGGCAGGGAGTGCTCTGGGGGCAGGGGTGCTCTGGGGGAGTACAATAAATTGTGCGTCGAAAGCTTTTAGCCAGGACGAAAGGACGTTTTCTGGGGAGAGCTGCCATGGCTGCCATGGCCCACGGAAAGCAGGAAAGCAGGAAAGGCACTTTCGTTTCGCTTTGTTGATTCTAACGTTCGGTTCACTGCCATTAAAGTTTTGGTTTGTTCAGCGGGAGGGGGGTATACGATGGCTGTATCCTGTGGCTGATACGTTAGCCTTAAAGCTATTTGCAGGCCATTGAAATCGGAGCTTGGAACATGCCACGCACTTTGACTTTTGCAGCTGCCAAATAAAAAGGGGCAAAGCGATGAGATGAGATGAGCTCTCATGTCAAGGAATTTATGTGGCGTGGAGAATCGTTTCATGGTGCTCCACGGTCCACGGTCCACGTTCCATGGGGAAATCTACAACAGAGCAGTTCTGCAAAAGGTTTCGAATAAACCCCAAGGAATGTGTCTCTAAAATTCTTTGAAATTCGAAATAAATTAAAGGCGGAGCAAAACAGGTTGAACAACAGAAGATGGAAGCATCTAAAGCCATCCTAAAGCATTCTGCTTATATGAAAATATAGATAAAACTCAGATTATACTTTGAAAAATGCATAATCTGTTCCTAAAACTCCCTGAGCCTTTCGTTGGCCTCGAAATATTGCCGGAAATTCGGAAAATCCCCATTTAAATATGACATTTGTTCTGTGTTTATCCTCCTAATTTCTGGACAAACATCAAACCCTAAAGCACACCCTCAACCCTCCGCTCCCGCTATTTGTCCGGCAATTGCAATATACCGCTCGTATTGCTCGTATTCCCTCGACTAATTACAGCGAAACATCAAATCAAGTAGAACAAACACAAGGACGAATTCGTTTTAGTACAGGGTACAAATTAAAATTACATATTAACATTGCGAGTGCGAGTGCGAGTACCAACTGGAGCAAACAATCTTAAGCAAACAGGACTCGTATCCTTTATCAAAAAAAGTCGACATTTGTTCGAGCACAAAGGCAAACACCATAACAGAGGGAGAGAGAGAGAGGGAGATAGCGAATCCTGGCAGTGGGTGTGGGGATGGGTCTGGGACTGGGAGAGAGGATTAGGACCACCGATTGCGATTGCTGAGGACTTGTTATTCCATTTTAATTAAGTTAATTGCTCAGATTCCGTGTCATCGGGCAATGAGGAGGCCGGCCAGAGCCAGAGCCGCAGCCACAGCCAGAACTGAGAGCCAGAAGAGGGTTGAATCTGGGAATCGATGGCACCTCCTCTCCATAGTGCCCATCGTACGCCGCGCCGTTCTGTCTGTCACGCGGTATTCGTTCGATTGTTTTGTGTATTGTTGTGCCGCAGCCCAACCCTACCAACAATGCCGCCAAAAAATGTGCACAGACTTGCGTGCGAATTATTGGCAAATGTTCCGAAAGCACAGCCAGAGCAGAACAGAAACAGAACTGAGCAGAACTGAGCAGAACTGAGCAGAACAGAACTGAGCAGAACAGCAACAGAAAATCAAACACAACTCGCATTGAAAATACTTTTTCGCACATTTGTTTTGCAATTTCCGCATTTCAGTGACTGGCATTTGTCTCTCTTCTCCTCTTCTCTTTGCTCTCTCTCTCTCTTTCTATCGGCAAATATTTGCCATTTGAATGGGATTGAATCTGTGCGGATTGCCAGCCAACGCATCGGCTCAATGTGGTTACCCATTCCGCGCACCACCCCACATCACCCCACCCCACCCCAGATGATTCCCATTCTCGCCCCTAAGTTGCCTTCTAAGTGGGCGCGACAGTTGGTCGATGGGCAGGCGGCAGCTGCATCCGAGTGGGTCCACTAATTGCACTATGCAAATGAATGAATTTCTCAATCTTTTCACCCAAAAACCGTGCGCGTGTGTGTGTGTGTGTGTGTGTGTGTGTGTGTGTGTGCTCGTACAAACAGATGGCTCTATTATCCATGCGGATATTACGACTAAATGGATTAACAGATCGTTGTCATTCGTGTGGCAAATGATTCGTACGAAATATTTCACAAATAATTTCACAAGATTCTTGCAAATGGATTCATAGAAATATACGTACAATTTTCATACATATATATTTACAGATCACACATAACGTAATCGGAAGGGTGTTGAGAACCCAGAAATCACTTTTACGCGTACTTTGAATACTTTTATTTCGGCTTTTGAGTTCAAAACTTTTTATTGCTTTGACTTATTTGGCATAAATTCGAATTCCATTAAGGTTTGCTGGGGTCTTGAATCGTAGCTTAATTAATTATTGTTCCATGAGTCCGAGGGCCACGAGACAAGAATTATTCTATTTTATTTTATACACCACACAAATATTTTTTAAAAATTTAAGAATTCTGCATTCAAAGTGCCGATATGCAAAAAAAATGTATGGGTTATAAAGAAATTTGTATGACCTTTCACAGGATTTTTGATTCGTGTCGATAGAGTGGATATACCTGAAGATAAAGCGACCCAAATTAGAAGTCTTCGATCCTTTTTATTGTTTCTTCAACTTTGACAAATTTTGTAAATGAATTTGTATGGTATGGTCATATTTTAGTACTTTAGCGGATATAATTCCCGTCAAAAGAAGATCCCAAACATTAAAACTGCTTAAAGAATTCCAAAGGAACGTTTTGCCTGGTCCAATCCAATTCTCATTTATTCGTGTGATGCAGACAGCTTGTGCTACTTATTCTCGAGGAGATGTGCCTTGGGAGTACCCCGAAAGGTATTGCTCAATTTTCTTCGGAGCGTAGTTTCGCTCCTCGGGCGTGGGCTGCAGAAGAGACCATTGCAGGTACTGGGGAGGTCCAAGGAAATCCCTCATTGAGCCACTCACGTCGAGGCGCGGCGTCTTCTGGTCCTCTTTTTTTCTCCAGAGCCGTAGAGCGTAAACCCATAAAGTCCTATTTGCAATTAATTTCGTGAAAGAATACATGACAAAAACTCCGATAATACAGATAATTTTTACTAAAAAGTCAGTATGGAACGGACGAACAACAATGGAAGTATAATTGAGATACCAAAGGCTCCTGTGGTTTTTAGGTTTTCGGACTACTTCGGTTTATAGAAGGAACAAGGAATGACTTATTAGCATGACAACTAAAAAACACTTAAAATCGTAAAGAACTTCAGGCTCAAGTATATTCACTCTATCGACACGAATACAAAATCCTACGAAAGGCTACGCAATTTTCATTGCGACTTTAAAGGGAAATAATGTAAATTCCGAGTAAGAGGATGTGAGGCCCACACCTAACTTTTGCCTCAAAAGTTTTCATCAATTTGGCACCGTTTTTCCTAGGATCCTCAGAGAGATCTTCTATGAAATTTCCATCGCACGCTTTCTTTATTTTTCGGTAATATTTCCCAATGTTTTCCAAACAGAATCTAGACTCTAGACTCTGGAATATATCTCAGAATAGGAATCGCTCTTTGGAAAATCCTGCCAAATGTGTGGCACATTCAACTAAAGTGCAAGCGGAGATGGAGATGGCTATGGCGATGCCCGAAAGGAATCAGATTTTATAACTTAATCAAGGCAGCCGTCGCTAATGGCACATGTGGGGTTTGCTTTTGGGCTTTGGTGTGTCATCAGACCGCCCCTTGTGGCTGCAGCTTGTGGCATCAACATTTGACCAACAAAAGCGCAAATGTTACAGTCTCTCTCTCTCTCTCTGTCTCCTTGTCTCTCAGCTTTTTTTGGGGGTTGTTCTGGCACTTCCGTTTCCTTTCTGTTGGCTGTGGGGGTGCCGGTGCCGGGGCCGGTGCCGGCGTCGAAAGTCAGACATAAATGCGTTACGGACTATAAATCTTGATTAGACGTGATTTCTGCTCTCCGAAACATAAAATTTAACAAGCAATGGGTGGGGTGGTGGTGGGGGGTGTTGGGTGTTGGGTGGGGAGGGGAACGACAAGAGGATGACAACAAAAGATGGGCACGTGTCTAAGAGTTATCGAGATGGGATATTATCGTAGTCATCCTTGTCCTCGCACAATGGGGGAAGCACAGGACACTCTCTCTGGCTGGGCTTTTTTTTCCCGAAATGTCTGTCCATGTCTGGCTTTTAGGGAAATTTGTTTAGCAGAGATTTAATGGCGTCTACGGTTACATGACTCAAATTGCTGGCCATGTGGCAGCAGCCAGAAACAACTTTGGAAAATGAAAACATAAAAATGTCCGAATGCAGCGATTTTCTCATTATTTTGCACCGTTTTGTGGCAATTTCAATAAACAATAAATCCCTACCGTGTACAGCCCCCCCGCCCCCCACAAGAAAAAAAAAAAAGGAAAAATACTTATAGGCAAACATTGTACATAAGACCCGAGATCTGAAGACAATTTATATCCATTTTCACATGAATCGAACGGACAGCGAAGGCGAAGGCGAAGGCGCAGGCGCCTGCCAACAAGAGCGACAACAAGAGCCACAGCTGGCGGATCGGATTGGAGCGGATAGTGGAGCGGAGCGGATCGGAATGGCACGGAACGGATCTGAGAGAGAGAGAGCGAGAGAGAGAGAGAAGGGGCCACAATGTCTGCGGCTGCTGCAACGGCTGCTGCTGCTGCTGCTGTTGCTGCTGCTGTCGTCGGGGCGTATGAGTGACGCGTTTGCAGAGAGGAGGCATGCAGATGGAGGCGCCTCGGGTCCCAGGTAGTACTATATAAGAGCCTGTTGGCCAGCGAACATAATCGTAAACAAATAAAATTATTGCTGCCGATCATGCACACAAATTTATGCTAAGAAACACAAACACAGACACAGCCAACGGACCACGGACAACGGACCACGGACACTGCCTGAATATACTTAGGATCTCTACCGCTGGACGTCGCTTATTTTGCACTAATTTTCGCAGGCAAAAAACGGAAAAACCTCTTGGGATTGAGACCCAGACATGGCAGCGAGGTGTTGCCCCAAGCTGTGTGTTTGTGTGTGTGTGTTTGTGTGTGTGTGAAATATGCAACAACAGCGTGAAAAAACATGAAGGCAGACCCTGCTTCTGCCTCCTGTCTCCTGTCGCCTGTCGCCTGCCTCTGCGGGAAATGGTTTTTCGCGTGCGGCGCTTGGCCGAAAGCTGACTGGAGTGTGGAGCAGGGGCTGTGGTTGGGGCTGGGGCTGGGGCTGTGCCTGTGCCTGTGCCACATCTGGCTGCAATGGACACGGCGGCAGCAAATGTTGCGAGAGCACATACTCGCACATAATACAGGTAGTCATTCAGTCAGCGCCAGGCAGTGATGAGGTGTTAGTTAATGCACTGTGGGGCAAGGTCTACAGATAAATTATTTAGGCAATTATTTAGGCCAACTCTAGATAGTACAATTAAACTACAAAAAATTACACACCATTGGGGGAATTGGCAAGTGATTTTTGTGAATATTTAGAAATACTTTGGAATAATATTGGGGCATGCTGGGATCTCATTTGATCTCTTTTAATTATATTTAATATAAAATGAGTCATAAACTAGACAAATTGTTGCCCTGGCATGGAAGGAAGTTTTAGGTTTTCGATTTTCTTCCAAGAGCTATTGTCTGAAAATCCATTCATATTTCTATTTAATTTGTACATAATTAATTTGTAATTTGTAAATATTTAATGAAATATTTTTCTTACAGATTCTGATTGAAACGATTTCTTCCTAAAGGAATTAAAGAAAATCAATCAATATTTCCATTTAATTTGTACACTAAATATTTAATGAAATATTTCCAGTGCCCTCGAGGATATGTCTGTCCCACTGTGAGCCAAGGCGCTCTACTGTCACCCAAAGAGCTAGAGAGAGAGGGAGACAGATGGAAGGACGGAGAGAAAGAGATGCATACCTGGGCACAGAAAAGATAGAGATAGCTAGACGGAGAGATAGACAGAGCAGGGAAGAGACGCCGAGAGAGAAGGTCTGTCTGGCGTCTGTTGTCTGTTGTCTGGTGCATTCGCTTTTGCAGTCGCCTCTTGGTTGCATGCTGCATGATGATCATTATGTTGCCACCATGTGGCAGCACTACGTTTTGGGTGTTTCAGCGGCTCCATGGCTCCATGGCACCTCCATTCGCCTCCATTCGCCTGATGCGGCTCCATCGCTAATGAAGACTTGAGACATGACGCGCTGATAAAGATCTCGCGCGGCACGGCACACATGAGTGTCGGAACGGATCGTCTCGTCTCGCCTCGTCCAGTGGTCAGTCCGCAGAGTCCGCAGAGTCCACTGTCCGCTGGCCACTGGCATGGGATCTTCGTGGCCAATCGCTGCTTCTTTTGTGCTGTCATCGCCCAGCCTCATTGTTGGTATTTATGCGGGATATTAGATAAACGATAGAAAAATATACCCATCAGCCACTGGTAACTGGCGACTGGCGACTGGTGTGGGGTGGGATGGGGTGGCAGCGGGGGAATGGGAATGGGCTGATAAACGCTCGAATGGGTATCGTTTCCCGTACCCCACAGACAGTCCCCGGTCCCAATCCCAATCCCAATCCCATCATCAGAACAGTTGTTGGTCTTCGTTGGTTGTTTATGGGGAATATTTCCCAATGGGACCGCCGGCCTTCTCTGCTCTATTTCCATGCTCAAGGGTTGGCCATTCACTTCGCACCCTCTTCAGGATCAGCGGGCATATCAATGGCCCGTGCCCCACCCCAACCGCCGTTCCCTTCGGCCAGGGGGAGTGCTGCCTACACTTACGTTGCAGGCACTTTGTTTGTGACTTGTTATTGTTGTTGCTGTTAGCTTTTAGCATAATTAAACGACACATGCCACAAAATGCACTTCTACGAGTACTACAGGGCTACAGGGCCACAGGGCAGCGCATTCTCTTCGTTTCTGAACAGCGTCATCATCATTCGACACGGTATCCATATGTTCTACTATTAGCAGTGAAAGTCCATCCTGAAAACCCTCCTCCTGCCGCTGCTGCTGCTGCCGCTGCTGCTCCTCGTCACTCACAAATTACTCCGTATGGCTCGAAATTTGTAACGAACATAAGGTTTCATTTTGGCTGGTGGTCGGTCGGCCAGTCCCTTAACCGCACACTCATTCATTCATTCATCCATATACACTCACTCATTCATACACTCATATGTATCACTCTCTCTCGCTCTCTGTATGATGCAAATGCGACTCCAGCTGATGGATTAGTTCTCTATTTTCTATGGCTTTTCGGAGTTGATTGATGGCTTTAATATCATGTCCATTTCGGCTCTCTAAACAGGTGCCATGACGGCCAGGAAGAACAGTGGCAGAAGATAATGAATACACCCAAAATTTCTGTAATGAATGATAAACCGAACAAACATGAATAAAATTAACACGCTACCCACACATTTGCATCACAGATAAAGCAGATCCGCCTCGTTGCATTGAAGGATTAATTGCCACCGCTAGACACACACACACACACACACACGCACACAATCGAATCCGAGTATTACTTAACTAACAAAATTCTGAAATGAGAAATGTGTTTCGATGTTCTGGCCACAAGCCAGAAGGCATTCAAAAACATTTTTGGTAATTATTGCTAATTATTTCATTGCAAAAGTGCTACAAAGTCTGGCAACGCTGGCAACGAATGGAATGGAATGGCAGCGAATCGAATGAACAAAATGAAAGCAAAATATGGTAAGAAATATCTGAAGAACAGGCCCACATTCTCAATGATTTGAAGGCGAAAGTGAAATGTACAATAAATAATAGGCTCTTCATTCATTCCTACACTCTAAAGACTAGACTAAAGATTTCTACAATGAAAAGTCTTATGGCAAATACTTTTATTTTGTTTTTTTTTTTAACTAAATTTAATATTCTTTAATATTAATATTAATATTTATTGGAAATGCATTTTTTTCCCCTGCAAGCAAAAGGTGGGCAACATCTGATTTGAACGAGATTTTAATATGATAGGCTTTTCATTCATTCCTAGACCTGAAAAGTCTTATGGCTAACACTTTTTTTTTTAAACTTAATATTTTAAATTGAAAATTCTTTTTTTCCCTGAAAGCAATTCTTAATGATTTTAAGGCGAAAAAGGAACATAAAATATAATATATATAGGATTTTCATTCATTCCTAGACTCTAAAATTTCTACAATAAAAATACTAATGGAAAATATTTTTTATTTTTTATTTTTAAATTAAATTGTGTATTTTTTATTTGAAATTAGTTTCACTTCAACGAATGATATAATATTATTGGTATTTAAAATGGTTTCAGAAGTGGTTCATATATTCAATCGTTCTCTATAAATACTAGAATAAATACTAGATTGTACTGAGATGCAGAAGATTATACACATGGGACTACCAATGATCATAGCTATCCAGGAAATTACAATTACAGAATTACAAGGTGTTCACATGACAATGGTCATATATTTTCCAACAAACTTGGGGACTCTTAATCTTAACCATCTTGCTACGCTTCCACCTCTCTCGCTCACAGCAATTCATCTGAAAATTTCACACATTACATGCCTAAGAGATGCACCCTTAACACCTTGCTAAATATTTTTGCGCAATTATTCGGTCATAGTCATAAAAATGTAAATCTGAAGATGGTCTGGTCTGGTCTGGTCTGGCCTCCCTTCAGACTCTTCGGGGAAAATACTCGTACCCCGAGGACGACTGTATGCAGGGAAAATGAAAATGAAAATGAAGAAGAAGAAGAAGAAGAAGAAAAAGAAAAAACAATTAAAATATTTGCAAGGCGTGTTACAACGCCGTTGATTTTTAATGATATTTTATTGTCTGTTTCGACGGCGAGACGAGCACCAGGCCAAGATGATCGCGAATCGCCAAGATGCTGATGATGCTGATGATGTTGATGATGATGATGATGATCGAGATGGTGATGGTGATGGTGATGGTGATGGGGTCTGTTGTTGGATGATGATTCTCGACTAAATAATTGAATGCAGCTGGCTGGCGGTTGTCGCATTAAATTTAGGTGTCGTGTCGTGTCGCCTGGCGTCTGCATCGCAATTGGAGGCTGAGGCTGAGCCAACGACCGCGACAAGTGAGGGACGGACATACAGCCAGGGAGTCTGATAAACTCACTAACTGACGCATTCGCTCGCTGACTGACTGACTGACAGACTGACAGACAGACGGACTGAGAGACTGAAAGACTGAGGCAAGTCGCGACGATAATAAATGAAGCGATTGCAAGTGTAACAGAACAATGACAGCAACAATTGCAGTGTTTGGCATTTGCCAACAGCATGCAACAGCAGCAGCAGCAGCACCGACTGCTTGCCACAACAAGCGCCAGACAAAGGTCTATTAATAATCATTTTTTGGTCCAATCTTTGCACAGTGGTTCTGCTTCTATGGAAAACAGTTTCCACACACACGATACGATGCGTTTTCAATGGGTATTTACACAGAAATGATGGCTGTTCCCATGCAAACAAATAGGTTCGTGGTAACGTATGATTCATACCTTCATACAGGGTATATCCATTGAATGTGGGTTCCCAAATGATTCGTTTTCAATGGATCCTCTGGGAAGTGCTGCAGCATGATACTTTTTGGATGGATAGTGGTTCAAAATGATACGGTATGATGGGTTTTTTAGGGCTCAAATAGGAAATGATTCCAAAGGATAGTGGAACCAAGAATATACTTATTACAATACGATCAAAAATGCTTTAAAAAGAATTCATTTTCATTGAATATTCGCTCAAAATATAAAAATATTTATTATAATAAAATAATAAGTAATAGGTATAAATGCACAAAATAATATTAATAATAATATATACTGTAATAATAATTGTATAGTATAATATAAAATAATTGTTATTCAAGCCTTTTAAGGATACATTATAAATCATTGAAAATACATAAGCTTATGGGGATTTGGAATGTCTCTTGAGATATTTCTACATTACCCTCAAGTATAATTATAGATTTATTCGCATAGCTTCTCTGTGTAAGAAAAGGCCAGGTCTTGGAAGGATTTTCCCCAACTAATTTCTGTCTGAAAACCCACTAAATTTCACCCCAAAACCAATGCCCCATGAACCACAGTGACGAGCAGGCAACCAGCGGGCGATGGGGATGGGGATGAGGATGGGGATGACGATGACGGCAACGGATCTTGCAACTAACGATCGACAACTGCAGCGACGACTCCGTCTCCGACTCCGACTCCGACTCTGACTTTGACTCCAACTGCAACTGCAACTGCAACTCCGAAACCGAATTCGAATCCTACAACAGGCGGAGACGCAGAGGTGGAGGCAGAGGTGGAGGCAGAGGCAGACATAGGCAGACAGGCCGGCGAATGCGTCGCGTTGGCTTTTCCAAAAATAAAAGCCAAACTAATGAGCCGGCAACATGCAATGCGGCAGCAGCGGCAGCAGCAACAACTGAGACGCACGTGCAGCAAATAGCAGAAACCGAATCGAGAAAATTCAATCGTAGAGACAACCATTCAGACACACAACAAAAAGGAGGCAGGCACCGAGAAGGTGGCTAACCGAAGCCAAAGATACTCTGCAGGATCCGTCCGATGTGTATGGCAGCCACAAGATACGATAGGTGCAGCAGCAGCCAAAGATACTGCGATAGCTGCAATATTTTCGCATATTTTGGGATATTTTGGATGGATCTCCCTCTGGGCACTGCCAATGTCTCGTTCGGATGGCTATACCCTCTGAGAGGGTATCCTCAAATAATTGATGACTGCTTGGAATTGCTGCCGCTGCCGCTGCCGCTGCTGATTGACAGCAAATGGCGACAAAAATCAGCATCTGATTGACAACTCAATTGCATGTGTGTGTGCGTGTGTGTGTGTGTGTGTCTATACATGCCGAAAACTTAATTGATTTTCGTTTTGGCCAGACGCATTTTCGTTTCATTTTCCCCGATTTCCTGCCTCATCGGTTCGATGATTTATGGCCACAAATGTTGCAAAGGAAAAACTTTCAACATCCAAAATAGAAAAACATGCATCTTCAACTTAATTTTCGATTGGTATGCCACTCTGCCACCCCCCCTCCCCTTCCCCCTCCCCCTACCTTCTTCTTCCTTCCCGATTTCGGGCTTAAAAACTCTCATTTGTCATCGCCAACAGCAGCAGCAGCAGCGGCAGCGGCAGTCGAGGCTGTGGCACATCTTGGGGCATACAATATATTCGTGGAGGAGGTGCAGCAGGAGGGCGGGGACCCTGGATCGATCGATTCCGATTCCGAGACTGCAGCCCCGCTGTCCCGCCGCTGTCCCGCTGCTGTCGCGTGTCTATTTTGACTGTCAAAACTGTTTTGCGGCTGTTCCCATTGACATTTTATTATGTTTGACTGTTTGTCTCCATCCATCCATCCATCTATCCATTCGCTCAGTCATTCATTCATTCATTCATTGCCTTCACCACGCGCTTTTCTCGGTGATTGGGGATTGGGGATTCGTTGTTTTTATGTGTTCCTAAGGATCTAGATTGTATACTCGGGTCTTAACGGCCAGACAAATCGTGGGCTCGTGCCCAATCGTTTGACCTCTGAACTGGTGGCGGGTGGAGATGATCGGGTAGGGGAGAGCCCAGACGATAAATAGACAAAAAAAATCAACAAATTAGAGCAGGTTTTGCTATAGTTATAGAGTTAAGATATCGTATGTAGAAATAAAATAAAATTAAAATTAAAATAAATAAAAATTAAATTAGAGTAAGAAATTAAATATTTGAAAATTTCATTCCTTAAGCAAAATATTACACATCCCTCCACGTAAATCGAAATATATATATGGCTCTCGTTGGAAGACTTCTGCAGTTCCCAAGGAGGAAACATTGCAATATCTTTAAAGGAAAACTCATCTGAAGTCTTAAGAAAACTCAATGAGAGCTGTAAAACATTGCAATATCTTTAAGGGAATACTCATCTAAGGTCTTTGGAAAACTCATCCTTATATCTCTTCTTTGTGTAGCTCTTATCGGAGTTTAAACAAAAGTTAATCAACATTTAACATTTAACTTTGTGGTACCTTAAATAAATATGATTCTTATCAGCATTGCCTTAGCACTGTTTGCTCCTCCGCTGGTGCAGCTCCCCCACTCTGTTTGACTTTCCAATGGGTTCAAGTCACTCGAAATACCACAAAGAAAAAACAATACCAGGCCAGGCCAGGCCAGGCCAGGCCCAGAGACGGCCGGAACAGCAGCAACATCTTGCCAATAAATAAGCATAATAATCTCTGACAAAAAAGAGACTCCACTCCCGCCAAACGAGGAGGAACATCTTTAGCCAGCGGATTGGATGGGTTGGGATGGGGGGAAAATGTTGCAAGACTTTCCCAATGTCGAAGACAGTGCTGGCCACAGGTGGCACTCACTCACTAAATGAAATATAAGTGCAACACACACACAAGCAATATTTACAACAAACGGAGGCAGCAACAGAGCCACAACAATCGGTTTGCATACACCTGCAAAATGTTGCCTCCTCCTCCTCCTCCTCCTCCTCGAGCCAACGGATCGGATCGGAACGGATCGAAACGAATCGAATCGGAATGGATCGGCTCGGAGTGGAGTGGAGTGGAGCAGGTGTTGCCTCCAGTGGCTGGTTGGCTGGCTGGCTGGCTGGCTGGCTGGCTGCATAATGAATGCATGACTCTCCCCTTCTGCCGCAGACATCCCCCTGATCTTGGGTCCATTATGCACCCCACATGTGCATAAATACTCGTATACTTCATTCATTCATCTACTCGGACTAGCCCCCCCCCACCCCCTTGCACTATCCCTCGGTAGTTCTCTGATCTTCCATCGATTCGCAGTGGCATATTCAATCAGCGCCTGTGTGGAAAAAGTGTAAACAGGTGCAATTTTCTTTGCAGCGTTTTCTAATTATTTTTGCAGTCGAAGCTTTTATGTCTTTTTCTCTCTGGCCTGGCTGGCTGGCTGGCTGGCATTTGCCATTCCATTTTCATTTCCATTTCCATTTGTTGCTATCTCCGTTCCGTTTGGCTCATAAATTTCATTACGTTTTTATTGCACAATTTTGCATGTTGTTTATAAACAAATGCATTCATTGCTGTTTGCCGCTAATGTGATTGCAGGCGCAGCCAGGCAGGAGGTCCCCCCCCCCCCCCCCCCAAGAGACACAGAGAGAGAGAGTGCCACGGGGGAAACAAATAAAATTAGCAACAAATGCCATTAAATTAACCATAGAAATGCACCTGCAATGCATCAAAATTCAGTCATAATAATAGTAATACCAATAAAAATAATAATAATAATAATAATAATAGCAATAAACACGAAAAAAAGAGGTGAAATTCGGATGCCTCGAAACTCAAGATCCACTTGATATATCCACTCCATCGTTTCCAACGATATTTCCAGCTACAACCAGATCCAGCTAGATCTTTGACAGAATTTCCCCAACTCAAGGCTTCCAAATCCAAGTCCCACTTTCTAGTAAAAAGAATGGGATTGTTTTTAGTCGGAAAATCTTTAAAGGTTAAAAACTCTATCAGGAGAGTACAAGAATTATATTTATTTAAGTTTTTATTTTCTTTTAACCATCTTCTGTTAGATGTTGTCTTACAGCCCAAAGATCTGCATGATATACTGATCTTATGTTGAGAAACTTTTCATGTTGGATGTAGAAATGTTTCGACAGCATAATTACAAATTTTAGTGGAGTTTTCTTCCCCACAACCGATAGATCCTGAACGACTACTTTGCCCGGAAACCTTCTGTTGAACCTATTATCTTTCTTCCATGCATTTCCCACATTTACGCAATGAGGGAATCGCTATAGCCCCCCCTGCAAGTGTATGGAAAACTCTTTTATTGCCCAAGAGCCGAATACAAATATACATGTACCTATATGGATCGCCATACTTGCCCCAAGGGGCACTCGATGACTGGTGTCGGAGCCAAGTATTTAACCAATTTCCAAAGCTGTGGACAAATTTTATTTGTGCATTTGACTGAAGAATTATTATTATTCGGCAAACATTTACGATGTTTGGCTTGGGGTTTTTGGTGTGTGTTTTTCGCGAAATACCTAGGGTTTCGGAGCCTGCTCACAGAATGATTTATGGGATGTTTTAATGGGTCTCTAACCATTGCCATTCGATTAGCTACTAAGTATGTTGATGATCACTTAGTCGCATTGGGTTTTAGACACAGTTTAGCTCGTAAAAGCTTATATAAAGATTCTATCATAATTCCTAATCAATTTTATGATGGAAAATGCAATCTGTAATCATAGCTTCTTAGCTTAATTTGTATGTAGATTTCCCTGTAGATTCCCTGGAAGATCAGAGATAATTTCCCAATAAATCAGATAATAAAATTCCAGCAGAAATCATTTCATCCCCACAGACACTTCCTTTTCTGCTGATGGCGAGTGTTTTTCTTTTGGAAATTCCTTTGAGCTTTTGGCCACAAAAAGTTGCACTGCCTGGCCATTTCCTGGACATGCAACAGCGGCAACAACAGCTGGAGACAAGGAGAGCAAACATTTTGCCACTTTAACGTTCGAATTAAGCGACAACATTAATTAACTTGCAGTTTAGCATAAATACATCATCGCTCAGTGTGTTGGCTGGCCAAGGAGGAGGCAGGAGGCAGGAGGCAGGTGGCAAGTGGCCGTCTGTAGTGGAGTGGAGCTAGAGCTGCAGTGGCATGCTGCATGCGGCATACTGCATGGCTTGTGCATGTTGGGCAGTTGCACACTGCATTTCACCTGGACAACAGCCACAAAAAAAGAGCACAACACGTAGCCGAAGCCGAAGCCATAGCCACAGCTCCAGCCCCAGCCCCAGACCCAGCCGTAGCCGTAGCCGGACCAACGTATGAAAAGTGCTCCAGTTTAATGTGGTGCACGTTTTCGACAGGCAGGGGCAGGCACTCAGACACACAGAGAGAGAGAGAGGGAGAGAGAGGGAGAGAGAGGCCTTGTACGAATACGAGTCTATGTCTATGTCTATGTGGCGGCCACCTGTTGCATTGCCTTGCCACTTGCGGCACTAGCTCTGCTCTTGTTGCAGTTAGTCAGCCGCTGGGAAATACCAGTTGGCCTGGCTTGACTCCGTTTTGGCCTGGCCTAGCCTGGCCTGGCCTGGTCCATCGACTCGGATTGGCTCTGGCTCTGGCTCTGGCTCTGGCTGCGGCTGCGGCTCTGGTTCGATGAGGTGTTGCACAGACGCCGTGGGCCGTCGGGGAGAGTCTGTTACAGTTACGGGAGAGTGCGGATGGATGGTTTTTGGCAGCGATGCAGATGCTGTGCCCCGCATGCAGATTGGCTTCAGATAAGGTGCCGCAGCAGTTCCCCTCCCCTCCCCTCACCGATCGCAGCTCCCATCTAATGGCCTTTCTTTTTGACGTCTAATTACGGGGCGTTGTTGCGGCTTTTCCACTGGGTTCGGTTCGGCTCGGATCGGATCGGATCTCCTGTGCGCTCCTTCGTCGCTTTTCTTTATGTTTGCTTTTGTTTTTCCCCTCTTTTCGGGCAATTTGTCTAAATGACACTAACTAATTGCCGGACTAACGCCCCATAAATGGCCAAGACAGAGCGCGAGAGAGAGAAGACAATGGCCGAGAGACTTTCACCTGGAACGGGGATCGAATGGGTCGGGTCTGGTGGGGTCTGGTCTGGGATTCGGTTCCCATCGCTGGATGGACAGTGGCTCAGTCTGTGGATGGATCTGCGGATCAGTTGTGGCATCATGCGTGGCACATGCGAATGGAATGGAATGGAATGTTGGGTGTGGGTGTGAGTGCGGGTGTTGGTGGGTGGGGAACACTGTCCTTGCCTTGGAGCTTTTTGTTTATTGTTGCTGTTGTTGCTGGTGTCCCCGCTTATGTTTGCCATAAATTATCGCACTAAATATTTGCGCACACATTGTTTTCTTTTATTATTAAACAATTTTACTTTGTTGTTGCGCAAAATGCTTGGAAATTTCTGGCGGCATTTTCCGAATTTCGGTTAATATTTCCCCCCCCCCCCCCCCCCCCCAGGGTCTCTCTCTCGATCTCTGAGTGTTCTCGGTGCTCTCTGTGATGTGGCGCGCAGCTGCTGTCGATGTGTCTTTCATTCGATGCGATGCCCAAGCGGTGGCAAGAGGGGCAACAACAACAACAACAACAACAACAACAGCAGCAACAGCAACAGCGAAGCATTCGTTGCAAGCCTTCGGCATTGCGACGATGGCAACGTATTCAAAAACTTTAAGTGTCAATTGTTGTGACAAGTCGACGAAAAAAAAGCGTGAAAATATTGCAAATGAATGCCGACGAGCGGACGGGCGGACCAGTTGGACAGACGAGGGCCACAGGTGCGTATGAGCAACATTGAGAAGCCAGAAGCCAGAAGCGAGAAGGCAGAAGGCAGAAGGCGGCCAAACGAAACTAGTTGAACGGGCCAAGTGTGGCATCCACAGTCGCCACTGGTCGATGGGGGAACACTGAGAAGGAGCAGGGGAGGAGGCTACTTCTTAGAGCTACCACAAGTTTCCCGAAGAAAATGCCTCCCTCCGCCTGCTAGTCCCTCGAAAACGCACTCCCATTTGGGCAAATATTTCCCCGCAACTCCCAGCAGCTCCTCCGAGTGCCGGCTGCCCTGGACCCAGTTCCCTGTTAGCCGGTATCCACTGTGCCCGTGGGCTGGGGCTGGGGCTGGGGCTGGGGCGAGTGCCCGCCATAAATCTATCGGCCATTTAGTGTCCATCATTTCGTCCGGTTAGTCATCGGATCGCTGGGGCCTGGTGGCAGGCAAATGAATGGCCGCCGGCCATTTTGAGCCGCACAGCCACGCTGTAAATTTGTCAACTTTCGGTTGGCTTTTTCGGAACGGAACGGAACGGTACGGTACGGTACGGAACGTTTCGGATCGGATCTGAACGGATCTGAACGGAATGGATCGCAATGGATCGAGAGGTGCGCGCACCTGCACCTGCTGTGCTCATTTCACGAAGCTGCCGTTGCTGCTGCCATTAACAGCGGCGTCGGCCGCTAATGGGCGCCCAGTACCGCCCCAGCAGCAGCAGCAGCAGCAGGCAGGCAGCAGGCAGCAACATGTGGTGCACAGCTGCAACACATCAGCAGTGGCAGTGGCAACAGCAGCAGCAGCACCGCCACAGTTGTCAGAGTTGCCACCCACTGCTGCGGGCGGTGCGGCAACTGTGTCATCAGCAGGCAGCAGGGAGCAGGCGGAGGCCTTCCCTTCACCGGGCAGGGGCTGGGGCTGGGGCTGAGGCAGAGGAGGCCGGCCTGTCATTTCTTCTGTGGCTGCCGCCTCTTGCACCTGTTTCAATGCATTTCGCTTTTATTGATTGCGGGCCATGCAGCCGAATCTCTGCATCTGTATCTGTATCTGCAGCTCTCTCTCTCGCTCCCTCTCTCTGCTCCACCTTTGAGTATCTGCAGCTCTCCCCCACCTCTCTGTACTGGTATCTGCATCTGCATTTGTATCTCTATCTGTGGTATGTATCTTGCAACTCTTTCGCTGTTGCATTCGCATTTGCCGGTCATTGAGCCGCTGATTTGTGGCGTTTCTAAATTGTTTTTCATGTTTCGACGGCAGCTGCATATAATATGTGCATTTTATTGACAGCCCCAGCCCCAGCCCCAACCCCAGCCCCAAACGCCACTCGAGTGCGTGGATTGTCTGGCAATTAACGACGAAAATGGACACCCAGCCATAGTGCCATAGTGCCATAGTGCCATGGAGCGCACTGTAGGCGTTGCATACTGTCCAGAGTCACTCCTCCAATCGAGGGCGCTGGGCTGGCTGGGCTGCGAATCAGCTAACAGAAGCAGCCATGGCTGGGGCCGCGAGTGATAAGAGCACACAGCCCATACACAGATACACAGATACTCGTCGAATCCAGCAGATACACTCGTTGAGGCCATCAGAGGCCCAGACAGAAACCATCAAAGAATTCACCAGCCAAGAACTCGAATCGCTTGGCGCCTGGGCATTTCGTTTGAGGATGCCCGAAACTGGTTCATGGTTTAATATTTTTGGCATTCAAAAATCTAGGTAAATCGACATACTAAAACTAATTTGAACCTGTTTTTTTTCAAATTGTTCTTCTAAGTGCAAATCAATTACCATGGAAATTGGCAATTGGTTAATTCTATTTCTATTTAAGGCACGTGGCGTGTATCGTCATCTGCCTTAATTGATAAGAATGTAATCAAATTTCGTGTTGCCTTTTAAGCTATTTTCCCATTCTCTTTATCAATTTCCTGGGGAATCCTATAATTTTTCAACCTGATAAGTTTCCTGGGTAATTCCATAATTTTTCTGTTGAGCCATCAGATACCATAGATATCGAATACTATTCTAGTTTTTTCTTGGTTTTGCTTTCGGTTTGGATGGAATTTTCCCTAAAAATTACTGTGCTAATAATAAAGTCTTTCGAATGAAATATTTTGCTCATTTTCGGGGCCCATAATACCCATGAAACTGGAATCCCTGCAGTTCTCTTTCCCAACCATCAAAGCATTCCCAATATCTCCCCAAGTCGACTCCTTGGTGCACTGAGGTTACTGAGGGGAAGGATTAAAGACGCGCCCTCGCCTCGAGGCTCCTCAAACACCCACATCTCCCTCCCATTCCTCCTCCCTCCAATCGATAGTAATGGATACATGAGTGAGTGTTTCGATGGGAATATACGAGCACACACGAGTATACACGGGTACTCCGTGGCGCACTCGCAGGCCCATGACTATAAATACTATAAATCAGGGGTGCCCAGGCCTATGCTCTTTGGCTCGCTTTGTTTTTGTTTTTACTCTTGGGATAGGAACTCACAGAACGTATACATGAACGGCACCAAGAATAAAAAAACCTAACACATGCAAAAATTATATGTGTGTATGCTATGCGTGGAACCGAAACCGTTACTGTTTGCTTGTGTGGATCGTCGTTGCTCGCGAACGCAAGCTGACCAACAACAATTTCGATGCTTTTGTTGTTTTCTTACTCATTTTGCTTCTGCCTTATCTTCGAGCTTGCACTGAAAAAAACCTTTTTTGTGTCCAACCTGCCGGCAAAATGTTTTATAGCACATGTTTGAGTACATTTTTTTTCGCTCAAAACTATTGTTGCGAATAGCAGTGCATTATATATCCTACAAAATTGATTTTGAATACAAAATTTAATCATTTGGTAAACCTTATTTTTCACATAAGTGAAAATGTATGCAAACATTTTTCTTCCAGTGCACAAATTGAAATACAAAAAATCGGGCGCCTCTTGGTATTAGTGTTTTTCTTTGTGAGTGTTGGTGATTGCTCTTCCGTATGCTGGCTTTGGGCACCCCTGCTATAAATACTCGTACAATGCCGCAAAATTCAAGTGCAAAACAAATGGGGTATGGCCCCGGGCCATGCCCAGTGGCCTGGGAACGGGGGCCGTCCGTCTGTCTGTCCATCTGTCCGTCCGTCGTGACGGGACGGGTGCATGTCGTTGGCGGTCGGTGTGGCTTTATCGGAGCGATGATGCGACGGACAGACGGACGGATGGACGGACGGAGTGTGTACCCGGACGACGGCGGAAGCGTCGCTGATAGCTGATAGCGTCCGGGGTCCGGACCAAATGCCGAGTGCAAGAGGAGGCGTCAGCGCGATGGCCCGCACAATGGGGCGTGACAGCCACAGTCGCAGCCGCAGAGCCACCTGTTCCGCCGTTGAGTGCCGCCTGCCCCGCATTGCCAATGACGGGCGTCACACCGATCGTTAGGCATTCTTTTTGTTCTTGTTTTTGTTGTTGTTTTTATTTTTGTTTTTGTTTAATTTGCTCAGGTGTTATGCACCTGATTTGTGCGCTATCGAGCGGCCAACGAGCAGATAGAGCCGATCCGAGCCGAGCCGAGTGGAGCGGAGCCGGCCTTGCCCCCACACCCCCACACCCCCACACCGCCTCACCCAGAGGGGGGGCGAGGATGATATGATGGGACGAGTTGTGGACCAGGTAATTACTCAAATCGAATGTGCGGGCAGGCAGGGCGGGGCAGGGCTTTTGTTGTTGTTTGCGCATCAATTGCCATGAGGGAGGGGCAGCAAGTGCGGGTGGTGCCGGTGCCAGTGCCGTTTCTCGGTGCTAGGTGGGGCCCTGTACAAAATGGCCGATCATTTGCTTATTCCACTGCTTGATGTTCGTGGAAGTGAAACCCGCTGACAGCTTACAAGCGACGCTGCTCGACACTTGATCGGAAGCAGGAGAGAGAGAGAGAGGGAGAGAGACTACAACTGAAAGACTGCTTGCATTTTTGGATGGCAAGCAGCAAAGAGAGCCACTCGGATAGAGCTTTCCCATCTTGGACAACTGCTGGCAGCAGGAGAGGAGAGAGCCTGAAACTGCTTGATCCTGCTGCAAAGCAGGAGACACTTGTCACAGCTGCTTGACCTGCTTTATGGCTTTGGCACTGCTTGCTCTTCAACGGAAGCCATGAGACCCTGAAAATTCACACTCTACAACAACAGGGAGAATTCGCCCTCCCCCCCCGCACCGGAACCAGATTCTACTGAGTCTCCCAGCAACCCCCAACCACCGACCATCTGTGTGTGTGTGGGGTTTACCGCGGGTTAATGATAATTGTTCACTTGTTTTCTTTAATCTTTCGCTAAGTACATGAGTCGTATGTTGCCCGCTCGAGTGCCTGGGGATTGATAAAATCAGGGTGAAAGTTCTCGAGTACTGCCATAAACAAACCGAGTAATAACTCATTGGATTATATAGACATACATATATACATATATATATATATATTCTATATTCTGTGGACTTTACTGAAATCAATTTGTAGCCACGTTTTGCGCCACAAGTTTGTATGTCTCCGAATTGGAGATATTTGGATGATACTTGCAGGCCTTACTTTCCCATAGAGCAATTTAACAAAAACAATCCAACGGCTTGCCCTCCTCCCTGTCGTGGCTTTGCTGCCAAGAGTCAGATTTATGGATCCCCCATCCCCCCGCTCCGATTGGCCCCTGACGGACAGCCTTCGCCGTTGAATGACACGAAACCCAACTCGCAAAATGTTCAACAAGCCATACAATACACATCTACAATGTTATAGCCATATAGCCTTATAGCCTCATAGCCGTAGCCGTAGCCGTAATGGTTATTGTTATTCTTGTTGTAACATTGTTGGATATTTGTTGGACATTTTCATTTCGAGCGTTCGCATTCGGAATGGTCGGATTGGTTTGTGAACGAATACGAATGCGAATACGAATAGTCGGACAAAAAAACCACAAAAATTGTATAAATCTAAAACAAAGTCTTAAAGCTTTTGGCAAATGTTAATGCGTTGAACACGTCTTGGCCATTAAGCCACACAAAAAGCCCAGATAAGCGCCAGAGCAGGCGAATGGAGCGTGGAGCGTGGAGCAGATCGAAGACGTAGCCCACATGACGTATGCGTTATGACAATGCCAGGCAGCAGTGGCAGGGGCAGGGGCTCTCTCTCCCTCTCTCTCTCTCTTGACTGTTTCTGGTCTCTGCTCTTGGCCAGTTTTTTTCTTAGCGCACCCATTCAAATGAGCCGCACACCTGTTGTGTGTTGTGTGGCCATGGCAATAGGTTTCTATGAGCCTTAAAAAAAAGAAATATGCCCACATGTGTGTGTGTGTGTGTGTCCGTGTGCCTGTCTCTTGGCTCTTTGGCTCTTTGGCTGTTGCCAATGCTATTGTTTCCCCTCTCGAAAGATATGAGAGAGATATTTAATTTTTTCTGCCGTGTGTGTTTGTTTTTCTTTTTTTGCCAGCAGCTGACAGCATTTCGGCCTGGTCTGTGCCCCCGATGATGACATAAATTGGAACAAATGGCCTATGAACGGCACAAATTAAGGCAATGCAAACAGAAATTCAATTGAAAGACAAAGGACGAAGGCTGAAGGCTGAAGGATGAAGGCTGAAGGCCGAAGGGCAGGGAGAAAAGGGGTGGCTTTCGATGCACTTGCAGATCGATTGTTGCCATAATAATTATGTTGCCAAAAATTGGAAAAGGAATGTTCTGCAGACTGCAAGGACTAGCCTGGAAAATACATTTACTTCTCCTTTAAACATCTGCTGGATATCAGTAATACCCTCAAAACAAAAAGGGTACCACATACAAACACACAGCATTTGTCGGCTCATCGCTATTACCCCCCCCCCCCCCCCCTTCCATCTGGTTGGGCTGGGCTGGGTTGGGATGTTGTCATCTGCCTTATAAGTCGTGTTAAATTTATTCAAAACCTCTTGACTCCTTTGCTGACACATCGAATCAACCCCTCGATCCGCATGCGGTTGCCGCTGCCGCTGCCAGTTGGCCAAGGGTGTCTCTCTCTGCGTTTCATTTCGGGTTCGAGTGCTTGAGTGAGTGCCACTGCCACAGCCACTGCCACATCCCTTTTGGTGTGCGTGTGTGTGTGTGTGTGCTTGGCCCGGGCTGATGTTATTATTACGTTTGTTTGCACATTTGTCGACCCCTCTCGAGCCGGCATTGTACGTACAAATTGCGGGGCGAGTTCATAAATTCACGCACTGCAGCAATTAGATTATGTGCCACGCCCATCACGCACCTGCCACTCAACACCTGTTTGGAAAGCACTCATCTCGTGCAATCATGAATTATGCATATTTCGTTTTCATTTAAATTGGAAAACTCTTCTGATGTTTTTTAATCCCAATGAACTTGGGTAATTTAGAAAATAAAACACACAAAAACTATTGTTATTTATTTATTATTTCTTCTTTATTATTTCGATTTGTTAATCAGTGCGAATCCAGTGGAAATTATTTTTTAATCACTTTTATCAGCTGCAAAATAATCTGTAATGACAAGACAAAAAATAAAAAAACTATTAGACAAAAATAAAGCAGAAAGAAATTTTGTTTTTAATTGAAAAGAGCTTAAAACTCAATATATTTCCCATGCAAATTTGCACCTGCTTAAACTGCTTGATGGCCAGTAGAACAGTAACCAGCCACGGCGTTATCGACTGTACCCCCCCAACAATTACAGCTGCTTGACCTGCTTTACCAAGCTGTCATTGATTTCCCACAGACATAATTTCCCATAGAAATTCCCAGCCAAATTGAAAGCAAAACCGAAACTTATCGGCCGCCCACAAATTAATCAAATTTTATTGCATTCATTTGGGGAAACAAATCATTTCGTACAACCAATTGATATCCCTAATCTAGCACACATATATATACCCACGAGTCTCCCTCCCAAATCCAACAATCAATATACACCACTCCGCCCGAGCGATCCGTCGATCCATTGATCCCATCCATCGAAGTATAGCCGTAAAATTAGCACGCTTCCGGTTCGCCCACCGCCCACCGCCCACCGCCCCCCAACCCCATCACGCATTTGCACTGCGCAATCTCGAAAGCCCCATTCCGGATTGCCAGGAGAGGTAGGCCCATAAATTAATTAGAGTGACTATCGGGAAAAAATAGTTTTCGATTAGTGCAAAACACCTGTAGACCAACAAAAAACAAAAGCAAAAAAGCAAAAAAAGGCCAAACACCGAAAACCGAAAACCGGACTCCCGATGTTGAGCCAGTTTGGCCAGACGACAAACGACAAGCGACAAACGACAAACGACAGAAAATGCTGACGAAAAAAGACTTATAGAAGAGGTATACAGGTACGTACAGGTGAGCAGATGATAAAAAACAGATTAGAAATTCAAATGATGACATGTCTGGTGTCCCATTCTGATAGTGGCGTTCGCTTGCGGGCAACACCCCGTGGGGAGCGAGGAGTCGCCATGGCAGAGGAGTGGCAGTGGCTGCGGCAGCGGCAGTGGCAGGGGAGTGGAGATTGAGGCGGACACATGCGTGGTGGCTATAATGTGAATGGATCGAAGATTGAGCTGGAGACACCTGTGAGCACTTATGAGGCCACTTTTATTGGCATAACCGAGCCGAGCCGAGCCAATCTCCCGGTGCAAAGTAATTTCGATTCCTCATTCCTCGTACTTCCCTCTGCTCTGGTGGGGGGGGTGGGGGAGGGAGGCAGTCCCCGCGTGTATGTGTAAACAATATTTATCAGTTTGCACTCGCATTTGAGGCTAGTCTTTAAAATAGACCACGACGACTCATACTTGGGGGGGTTCTGGGTGCAAACCCAAGTGCCAGAGCACTCACAGTACTCACAGCACTCAGAGCACTCATTGTACTCGCACTCGCACTCGCAGTACCTTGGCACCTGGCCTTATCAGACACGGCTACGCATTACGCCCACATGGCCCCTGCTGCCGTGCGATAAGAGCGGCCGTTCGTTCCATTGCCAGATGGCCAGAGCGTCCCCCCACCTGGCAGGAGAGGGTGGGCAGGGAGTCAGTCCATCGCGTAGTAGTCGTAGAGGCTTTTCCCTCCTTATCAGCACTGCTTGCTGTTGTAGGTTGTGACTCGTATGTGTACACCCCCGCACCATTCCCCCAGCTAACCCCATTCCTCCGCCATTGCGTTCCATGGTCCAACAGGTGGTTGCACCGACCAAGCAGCCAAGCAGCCAAGCAGCCACGCTCCTCCCCCCCCCCTATCCTCCGTGTGACTGTCCCCCAAGGTTCATTACGTAGGTTCTTCGTCTCTTATCTGCGGGCACACGTTCTTGTTCTTTTCCTTTCCTTGGCGTTTCGTTGTTGTTGCTTTTCAAGTGCGTTCACTGTGGTACAGTGGTCTGTCTGTGTGTGTGTGCGTGTGTGTTTGTTCGTTGTAATTAGGCTGATGAATTTATGGCTCTCCCCTACCCCACCCTACCCTACCCCGCTGCTCCTCCAGCGGAGGGCCTTCTGATATGAGCCTCAAGTGCCGTGTGCTTTTTTTCGCATTTTTTTATTTTATTTATTTGTGTTTATTTGTTGTTGTTGTTGTTTTTAGTGGGATTGCGCAAAAACGATGAGCACCGGCTACAGCAACAAATTAATTGAGTTTTGCACGGATTTTGGGTTCGGGGCGATGTCGCACGCCTTCCCCAATTGATAAAGTGACAATTTATAGTCCCTTTTAATTGATATCGTCCCGCCCCCACCCGCGCTGGATGTCGTCTGTTTACATGCACCCGACGGATCGGAATCCGTCGGAGTTATCAATGAGAAATGTGCACTTGAATTTCCGACAGCGACAGCGTACGATCCCGAGTCTTAACACGATCTGTATATCATGTGGTTTCGGTTTCGGTTTCGTTTTCAATTTCAATCACAATCACCTTTTGAGGGCACTGCGATTGATCGATCCGGCGCTGGAACCGTTTGAAACCGATCTCCAGTTGAACTGAATTCCTTGAGAGTCTGCCTAAGTCTTAGGTCTCTTCATTTAGGATTTAATTTTAATATAAATAATAATAATAATACTCCGAAGTTTCTATAAAAATATATCGAAAAATAATTATTTCGTAGAATTTTGAATATGTTTCAAGAAACCTATCCATAGATCATATTTAGCAGCAACTTATATGCAGAAATTTAGCCAAAGGATCAGTTACTCCTACAATAATAAAAGATGTATCATTTTATGCTCTGGAAAACAATAATAATATAATTTCAGCATATCCATATCCCGAGCTCAGGCAGAGACTATACAATTCCCATCCTAAGCAATTCCTTATCGAATACTTGCGATACGTTAATGAAAATCAATCAAAAGCGTTAACGCTCTTTGGCATTCTAATTGGCATGTGCCAGACAGACTCAGACGCAGACTCAGACCGGATTTATCTCACTTTTTATAGAATCTTGGTCCATTAATAAGTACTCATAATTGGCACATGCCACAGCTTTTATCTAAAAATAATTCGAAGATAAGATAAATGATTCAAGAACAGCACTCCGTACATATATGATGTATAAGGTTTTTCCTTGTTCATAATTGTTGATTAGTGATAAGGATCTGCAAACTGAAGGCGATTTGGGGACTATTACACCCATGGCATACCCTGAACAATTAAATTTGAATATCTATGGGTATATCTCAATAGAATGTCTCTGAACGGCTAATGTGGCGATAAGTCGCGTAACGAAATTCGCATTTAAAAAACAATTCCCGACTCCGGCAGCCTTTGAGCTATACATACATACATACATACACATAGATATACCAATAATTAGTTACGACTGCATAAAAGATAAAAGCCAAATTAGACGCTAATTTTCAGGCAACAAAACAGGCAAACCGAAGGAAAAACCATCAAAAATTGCAAGTGGAACCGCGCGAGTGACCAGAGGCAGAAATTTCAGCTGAAATTGAAACCGAAACCGAAACCGAAACTGTAGCACTCCCCTCCCCCCGAAGCTGCGGTAAATACCCCCATTATGGTAGGACGGGAGAGGGTTGGGGGTTGGTTTTCGAAGGAAAACATTTACGAAATGTTTCGCCTGCAAATAACTCAATTGAAATGCCAACGGAACTGACACGCAGCGACAAGAAATTGAAAATTAAATTTGAAATTGCGCAAAGGCAAAGGAAAACCCGAAAACCCGAAGACCAAAAAAAAAACAGAAAACAATTGAAAAGGTTACGGATCGAAGACGGATTGGGGGCAGGAGACTGCGAGTTGGAGTTCGGATCGGAGCTGGAGTCGGAGCTGGAGCTGAAGTTGGGTACAAAGTCATGGAGTAATTAGAAAACAAGAAAGAAAGAGCAAGCCGCTTGCAAGAGAGTCGAAGATCAGGATACCCTTACAAAACTGATCGATAGGATGTGGGGGGGGGATCGTGTTCAGAAGATCTTTGAGATCTTGAGAAATGAAACCACACTCTAATACTACCACCGATCCACATCCATACACTTTTAGCGATCGTACATGCTTTTCTCTGTCCGGGAAACATCTGGGAAATGCAATCTGATAGATCTCTGAGTACAACACCCTCTGCAAAGGGTATAAAAATGCAAAGCGGCAGCAGCGGCGGCGGCATCAACGATGAACGATCAACGATGGAGGCTAATTGCTGGAAAAAAGTCGAGCTGATCTCAAAGCTGAACGAACGTTGAGCTGGAGCTGGAGCTCCAGCCAGAAAGAGAGCGGCGCCAGGCAGACACGAGAGTGGGCTGCAAGTGGCAGCAACAGCAACAGCATCCAGCAGCAGCAGCTGGCTAGCGATTGGCGCAGGTGCAGCTGCCTGGCGCTAAGCTCTCAAGCTTTGAGCCCCCAAAGCCGAAGCCGAAGCCAGCCGATCGATGCCTGCAACTGAAGCTGAAGCTGCGGCTGAGGCTGATTTCTGAATCTGTAGCTGACGTCGTCGACGTCGACGGCACTGGCGCACAGGTGGCTCGAAGCGGGTGACGGGTGACTCAGAGACAGAGACTGAGACCGAGACCGAGGCCCAGACTGTTGTACGAGCTCTAATGCAAGCGCAAACAAGTCGCAGATGCTTTGAAGATGCAAGATGGACTTGCAGATACCCTGTGGCTGAGCCAGGCAAAAGTTGATTTAGTCAGGAGTGGAACTAGTCATTCCAGACACGAAAATAAGGACTTAGTTGGCTAAACGGTTAAGCCCAAAACTCAGCCTGACTTACAATATCTTCTCATCAATATTTGCCAATTCAATTGTTTACACAATGCAAAACCTCCCCTCTCGCACTCATCCACACCTAAAGCTTCAGAAGTTCTTAGGCTCTTCTCGCATCTATGATCCTCTCTGAGCATGTAAGTGTCTTTCAATGCTCTCTCACTCTCATCTACCAAAAATAACAAGAACAACAACACGAGTGCAGCAATAGAATAGGAAAGAGGAAACATTCCCATCCCTCTCACACTCAGTCACACCTAAAGCTTCGACGATAAAGCTCATCCTCTCTTTGAAACTCTCTTTCAATGCGCTCTCACTCTCCCAACAACAGCAGTACGAGTGCAGCAAAAGAATAGCAAATGAACAAAAAAAAAACGTACAGCCAGAAAAGTAACGGAGACCGCAGTCCCATCCACACACAGAAAATAATCTCGTGGCGCACAGCCGAATGACTAAAATACAGTAAGAACATTCAACATGTAATTTATGGAATTTATTCCATATATTTGGAAATAACTAATTCCTATGGCTATGCAACCCAACAATGGTTAATGGAACTTGCATTCTTTTGAGCCAACAAATACACCCACTCCACATCCTCGTTTAAGGGGTATCTTAGACATATAGCAATTATCGCAGTTGCTGGCAGGCGGCGGCTCCGACTCAGACTTTCAGACACTGGCCTCTACCGCTCGCCAGCCTCCCCCGCGCTTCTTATTGTTTTGCTATTTGCTTTGCATTAGCCGACATTTAAGCACGGCTATCGATTTAATTTGAGCCCCAGCCCCAGCCGCAGCCCCAGCCGCAGCCCCAGCATCACTCCCTCGATCCCCCAGTGGATTTTTCTGCTGGCCGTCCGCCCGCACAGCGGGACAAAGACCAGGCCCAGAGTCAGAGGCAGAGGCAGAGCCAGACCCATAGCCAGACACACGGGCTTAGGACCCCGGCACCACCATCATCGCGCTGTGGAGTCCGTGGTTTAGCAATTTGTTAACTGCACCTAGTGCCCGAGAGTGTGGAGCTCTCGTAAATCTTGGGCCCAGTCGGCAGGTTGACAGATTCGTTAAATTTTATAAGCCGATCTCCACCACCAACCCCACCCCCACCCCCATCGCCATCTCCACCCGATCCGCCCGCTAAATGTCGCAGAGAATATTTCTTGGGAATATCGTACTCGTATTTCTTGCCGTTTTGGCAATGGGCAATTTTTGAAGTTTTTATGAGCGCAACGGTCAGAGGTCAGAGCCCACAAATTAAGTGACAGCTCGCGCGACTTGGGGGCGTTTTAAAACGCGCCATCGTTGCGATCCGATCGGCTTGTGGTTTTTCAGTTGGTTTTTCCGACAGAACATTCAAAAGAGATTGGGGCATACAAGCACATGTTGAATGTTAATTGAAATTGTAATTAAATAATAGTTGCGCAAAATACAAGGAGCAAAAAAAAGAAAGAGTTTTCCAGTGATCAGATCTGGAAAGAAAAAAACAAAAACGATCATTTAATGATGGAGCGCCTTGAAGATTCATTCAAAAGTATTTCTATAGCTTATAAATGATATCCTTAGGCAATGTTTCAGCCCCCAATCGTGAGCATTTTCATGGGTAATTCATTTTATTTGTATGTAATTTGCACTTAAGTACATATAATTATTCCCCATTGCGAAAATAGCAACAAATTCTATTTGCTTGTTATTTCACGCTTTTTGATTTTTGCAACTTAATCAAAATAGAATTTCCACTCAGATACACCCTTGAGAGCTATGGAAATGTTCATTTTCCTTCAGAGGGGCTTAAATGTTGAAAAAAGAAAGTGCTAAAAATATGGAAATATATCTTGAAGTTCTATTATTTATCAATTGAAAATGTCTGCTAACCTTGGCTTATCCCTAACCCCAAAACCGATCCAAAGGTTGTTGATAAATACAAAAATTAATGAAAACGGGCATTCAGCATTCGAAATTCTGTGACTTTGAAAAATCAGCTAATTTCGCACTTAAGATAAAATTTGAAACAATCAATATTGGGGCTGAGGCAGAGGCTGAGGCAGTGGCAGAGGCAGAGGCTGCGGCTGGAGGCTCCCACGCGAAAGGAATGCCCGGCATCGGTGCTTTTTGGAGAGCGTTTCCGCTGGCATTTTGCATTCGCATTCGCAGCTGCCGCAAGACAAATTGGCTGCTCATCAGATCATAAATATTGCAGCAACAAGCTGAGGCTGAGGCTGAGCTGTAGCTGTTGTTGTTTCTGTTTCTGTTTCTGTTTCTGCTTTTGTTTTATTTCATTTGTGAGCCGGAGGGAGGCATCGGGGGCATCGGGGGCAAGCGGCAAGCGGCAAACGGGCAACCTTCAAAAAAACCAACATGAACACGAACACGAACGTGCAATGCAGTTTTCCGCAATGCAACGCCGACGGTAAATCAAGACACACACACACACACGCAGCACAGCACAGCCCCAATGGGATAGAGATGGAGATACACACAAAAGACAGAGATGGAAGCATGCACAGAGGGAGGGAGAGAGAGAGACGGCAGCTAGATCCAATCAGGCGAAGATGCGAGAGCGAGAGCGAGACCGAGAGGAAGAGCAAAGTCGAGCTTGAGGCGTGGGTTGCAAACGGCAGCAGGCAGCAGCAGGCAGCAGGTGCGTTCCACAAAATGATTGAATGACTGACGAGCCGAATGACTAACAGGCAGACGAACCGAACTGAGTGACTAACAGACAAACGGACTGACTGACTGACAAACTGAGAGACTGTCAGACAGACAGACAGACAGACAGTCGGACGATTCGCATGACATTGCAATGCCGCCGACGAGCGACTTGCACAACAGACCCCGACCCGACCCGCACGCGAAATTGGCTTTTAATTTTTTTGTTTTGCTAAAACTATCCACAAAAAAAAAAACAAAAAGCAAAAACACCGTCCCGTCCCATCCATTCATTTGACAATAATAAAAACAAAAAGCAAAGGAAAAACTAATGTGCAAACTACTCGTATGTAAATGTTGCGAGTAGATCTCCAAACAAAGCAAAACAAAACAATTAAGGCACGTGCCTGCCTGCCCCAGTGCCACCTACCACCCCACAGTGGACAAGGCCGACAGCTGACAGGTTTATCTTTTATCAGAGATGTTGCCTGCCTCCTTCCAGCACTCGGAACATCCGAAACATGCCACATCCCACCCCACCCCACCCCACAACGGAACGGAACGGATCGGAACGGCACGGCACGGAACACGATTCATCGCTCAAAAGTCCACTGGGAAATCTGCGCTGTTCTTAGCGCATCTGAATAATTCATAAATGTCAGGTTGTCAGAATATCCAAGAGAGGTGAGATTTCGGTAGCATTTAGGGGTTGCAACACACAGCAGCACACAGGGCAGAGCAGGGCAGAGCAGGGCAGGGCAGGATGGATGGCCATATGCCGCAAGTGTGGCCACGAGGCGTATGCGTAATTTAAGACTGTTTCTGCGCTTCGCTCTCTCGCTCTCTCTTTTAATTGAGTTGCAGCAACATCTGCAAAGGCGCAAGCAGTGGAAGCTGAGGCACAAGCTGTGGCAGAGAGGCTGGAACCTTATTAGGTTACAATTTGGATGCAGCCAACGATGAACCGATTATGACAGATGGCCGGACCGGACCCAAAACTTGTGCGCTGCCGTCTCAAGTGGTATGCGCTCTCCTCTGCTGCGCTTTTTGGCATGTGGCACATGCCCCCCACCCCACCCCACCCCACCCCGCCGCTCCTTCTCCTTCGCCATGCTCCAGCTCCATCTCAGCCACATGTTATGATTGGTTCGTGGGTGTGTTGGCTGGCTGCTGGCTGCTGGCTGCCAGAAAGAGTGTGACTCATGGGGATACGTGCTACTGTGCAGCGGCAGCAACAAAAAGTTATTAAATTTTCATTCATGTACGTAAAGTATTATCCCTCCCCTCCCACCCCTCCCTCTCCCTCTCTCCTTCTCTGCTCGGGGGACTATTCAGCATAATGACTGGACTGCATGGGGTGAGTGGGTGAGGGGTTGAGGGGGTGAAAGGGTTATACATATAGCCGTTCGATTCCCCAACACGTGTCGTACGTGGCCGCCATTAGCGTAAACATTTCGAATGTATTCTTGAGTGTTTGCCAAATTGCCATCGCGATGTAATGTGAATAAATTTCTGTTGATTTTTCCTACACTTTTTTTCCGTTTCTTTTTTTTTTTATTGTGTTTCGACGGGGGTCAAAAGCTTAATAACTTTGCCAATTTTCCAGCAAAAACATGCGGGGTAAACGCATGCCATTTGCCTGGGGCGGGGAGCAGGGGGGAGGTGGGAAATCAACAATAAATCCAATTTTGTTCAACTTTGATGCAGTGGCAGGTCCCCCAGGCACTGCCCAAAAATTAATGCAGCAAAGGTGGCAGCGAGGGACAATGGGCGCTATCCTCTCCATCTTAGGGGAAATATCTGTTATTTCTGGAAAGAGGAAAATCGTTAAAGAAAGGCCAATATATAATATAATATTATATATTATATTGTATAATTGTAATTTTATATAATATATTTTCGAATATTAACAAACCAGAATGATCCACTCTTTTGCTTCAACGAACATCCCCTAGTGGAACAGGGTACTACGATTTACGTATTCTTCTTCTAGGAATGATTTTCATCTTTTCGCCTCCCTTGGGGACTCATTGATTCGCTTCAGTCATCCGTTGAGACACATTCTGCGCACTAATTGCTGGGCGAACGCCCATGGTGGATGGTGGGTGGTGGGTGGTGGATGGAGGAGCCTAGTCGGAGTCGGGTGCCAAAGCCAAAGCAAACATTTGGCGGAGATGCGATCAAAGTGAACTGCGACTGCCACCAGGGGCGGGCGGCTCCCATATGTATGTCTTTGAGGAGGCGAAGTGCAGTTAATAGCCGGGTTGTACGGAGTCCCAGTTTTCCAGCTCCGCACTGGGCGGGGGGACTCTGTGGCGCATCAACGTCAACGCCAACATCATCATCATTGAGAGGCAGTGGCAGAGCCAGCAACCTACTTCTGTTTCTCAGCTGCAGCTGAAAGCATCAATCAATGGTCGTCGTCGTCGTCGTCGTCGGGCTTTGAGGCTGTGCGGCTGACGACGTCACATCTCCGATCTGCGATCTCCGATCTCTATTGCTCTGAAGCGCCACCTACCAGCCACCTATGTCCCCCTTTGTCCCCGCCTTCCTCCCACTTTGTTTTCCATCAAATTTACGTAACGTAAAAGTCGAATAGCGAACATCTGTGCAAACAGACAGAGAGAGAGAGAGAGAGAGAGAAAGAGAGAGGGTGAGTGTTTGTGTGCCCCGAAATTGGGTTCGTTCGCAACCAGATGCCGGTATGCATGCGCTTTGGACTTCACCCACTTCTCTGCCCATCCACATCCCACATCCCACTCCCCTTCCGCCCCCCTCCAGACGTATCCGCTTCGCATCCGTCGGATCGGTCTGTCCATTCCGTTCTGTTCTGTTCTGTTCCAATTTCCAGCAGCAGCAGCTGCCCCATCCAGCCAGCCATCCATCCAGCTGGATCCATCCATCCATCCATCCGATTTGAACCGACGCTATGCGATGTGATGCCATGTGATGTGGTGTGCTGTGGCGTGCTAATGAAATCGAGCGCGTTTATTTGTTTATATGGCATTTGTCAGCAAACTTAGCATATGGACAGACAGTACAGTGGAGTCTCTCATGTAAAGCACAATCTCGAGAGCAGAGGCGCAACTAAGTACTTCCTAGAGAGGAGAGGAGAAACTAAGTACTTCCTAGAGAGGAGAGGAGCAACTACCTCCTAGAGAGGAGAGGCGCAACTAAGTACTTCCTAGAGAGGAGAGGCGCAACTACCTCCTAGAGAGGAGAGGAGCAACTGCTTCCTAGAGAGGAGAGGAGCAACTACTGCCCAGATGATTCCAAGTAGACGCATCTCTGTCGCATCTTTGAGCTTCAATTGAACTTCAATCGGAGCTTGGATATACATTAATCCCTTGGGTATTCCACAAATATAGAATGGAAAGACGGGATATACGATAGATTAGGTTAGATAGATAGATAGATTTCAATTAGTTTTGGGCAAATAAAAGCAAGGTTTTGTTTTGGTATTTTATATGATAAAAAGGTTTACGATAGCAGATGTGATTCCATATTTAATCAGAACCTCCCTGAGCATGGGGATACGTTCTAAGATATTGGGTTTTATTATCCCAAATTCAGAGATTGAAAGATTGAGAGCTATTTATCCCATTATATCTAGGTTGGGAGATTCCCTATTTCATTCCTCTTTCTACGCTTTTTCTTGCCGGAACCTTAAAGGCCAAAAGTTCGTTTTTCTGAGCATTTCCTGCTTCAGAAGTAAACTGCTTCTAGCTCCGAATGCCTTCAAGACTGGGCCATTTCCTCATAGCAGGCCTCCACCGTACACACTGCAGATATGCGAGTGTATCGCGTATAAGTTCCAATTCTCGATGGTAATTGAAGCCCGTCGTGTGTCTAAATTGAGACAAAGTTGTCCAAATGTCCGGCATGGCCGTTGCCTTCGTTCAGTCAGTCAGTCAGTCAGTCAGTCAATCGTCAGAGTCGGTGGTGCTGGTGGTGCTGGTGGTGGCTCTAGCTGTCATTCTGGCCACCGGCGTTGATCTTTGGGTGTCTGGGCCTGCTTCGGAACGGTCCGTTCCGTCACTCAAATTAGCTTTATGTCGCCGTTTGCCGTTCGCCGATCGCCAGATCTGTATCTGTATCTAGATCTGGGATCTGGCATCTGGGATCTGTGGGCCAATGCAAATTCTCACTAATTGTTTATTAACAATTGGTCGCCGGCGGGCCAATAGTTAAGCAATTAAAAGGCACAGACACCACACCACACACACACACACACACACACACACACTCACACACACATACATGGCCAGCGAAGTAATTGTTTCTTTTACGATCATTTTTTTGTTGCTGCTGCAATTTGTCTTTGCTTTGATTTTAATTTTGGTTTTGCGAACCAACTTCTTGGCTGCCGCCTGACGGCCTGGCCGCCTGGCCGCCCGGCTCTTGCGATTGAGTTTTCGGTTTCGTATTAGCGCTGGGGATTATGTCATGCAATTAACAATGGCATATTGTTGTTGCAGCAGCAGCAGCAGCAGCAGCGGCAGTGCCAGCAGTGGCTGTTCGGGGTCTCTCTGTCTGTGGCACGTTTTGGTCTCTTGGCGATTTCTGCTTGTGGCATGGAAAATGGCAGGCGACGACATCGTTGCGTGCACTTTGGTTGAACTTTTGTGCCGCTGCCGAAGCTGCCGCTGCTGCTGCTACAATAATCAACGTTTGTGTATTGTTGCTGTTGCTGTTGCTGTTTTGTTGCATGTAATTAACCAACATTGACATGTCGTCTGGCGGCCATGCGTTGCGACAACAAATTGACGTAAGCGCGTGCGTCAGGGCGAGAGCAGGGGGTGGGTGGGTAGATAGATCAACTATGATCTGGGCGTGACTTACGGCACTTTTTTTCTATGGCTTGTGTGTGGGTGTGAGGAGGGGCTGGGCTGGGCAAGGCTGGGCAGGCACGTTCATTAGATGGAAAGTGCACCTGGTGCACTCCCCCGCATTGCTGGATGGATGCCTCATTCGTTCCAGCGAAAGTTCCGAGTCTGAAGAACGTTTGAGCTGGAGCATTCTCTGCGCTGGTCCTACGTGTCGGAAACCAATAGAATGCAAAAAACCAATAGAATAGAAACCAATAGAAGACAGAACTCAGACGAGATAAATAAAATGGTTTGGAAACCATTTTTACTTTTAGTTTAAAGACAATTAATATAAGTTTTATATAAACTTTGATTTGTTCAGATTAATAAAGATATAAATTGTAAAAACAAACTTAAAAAAGGAAAACAAAAAAGCACACCTATTATTTTGTCCATAAGTGTACGTGGAATGCTGTGGAAAACATCAGTGTTTTTTGGGCGGCGGTTTGTTGACTGGCAAACACTTATCCAACACTGTTTCGTTGAGGGCTGTGAAACCTTTTCCAGCACTCTTTATTCAGGACTCTTCTGCAAGGCACTTTTGTAGGATCTCATTTACAGGACTCTTTCATTCAGGCTTTTCCAACTAAAAGACTTTTTCTGATTGTTTCTTGGAAAATTTGATTTTTGAAAACTCTTTTAAATACTAGCAACCTTTTTGAGCACTGTTTCTAGCTGAGAAGCTTTTACAACACTGGCTTGTAGGGATTTCAGATCTGGACGCTGTTTTTTTCTTATCCAGTAGTTTCACAGCTTGAAGGTTTTTATAACTGAAAAGTCTTTTCCACGCTGCTTTTCAACACTGCTTCATTGTTGACATTTTCCGTTTGAGAAGAGATCTTTGAACCTATGATGTTATAACCACAGTTTAGAGCCCCAGATCAAAGCATAATTATGGTGAACTCTTCTCCAATTCAACTTCAAGTTTTCACTTTTAAGAACCATCATTATTTACGAGCTTGTTCTTAATTTATATTCCCGAAAAGCGAAACCGAAACCGAAACCGAAGCCCAGACCGAAAAATGTAAATAAATGGTATAAATAATTATGCTAATTTCGGATAATAATTCAAGGCAAAAAGCACTCGTCGCAATGTGCTTTTCGGGGAATGGAAACCTTAATTAATGAAATTAATTGAAATATTTCTCCAACGCAAAAGTCGAATGAATCGAATAAATCGAATAAATCCGACAATGATTTCTTTTCTTTTTCTTTTGGTTTTCTTCGCAGGAATCGGCTAAATGTTTGAGCAAATCATTTTGACTGTCGGATCGATGTAAGTGTCGGTGTTTCATCTGCCGACTTTTCACACATTCCCCACCAAAACAGACCACCTCCTTCACCTTCACACACTCACACTCAAGCGGTGTGGCATGCCACAAGTCGGTAGTCGGTAGGTAGGTGGGTAGGTGGGTAGGTGGTGGTGGTGGCGGATGCAGGAGCAGCACTTCCACTTGAGATGCAACGCGCACGCCGCCTCACGCCTCATGCCGCACACCGCACACCGCACTCTGCAATTAGTGATGATGCCGCAAGCTGATGATGCTGGCCAGATACTCTCGTACTCTCGTACTCGCAGAGAGAGAGAGAGAGAGAGCGAGATCCAGGAAGAGGCCACTAATTGGCCTAATTCTCACTTCTTTTTCGGCCCACGCAGCAGCAGCGGCAGCGGCGGCAGCAGCCGATGGGAGGATGAGGCATGTGGCAGGATGGTTAGGCGGTATGGGTTTCGAGGGTGCCTGCCTCATAAATAAACAACATAAACGTACAAGAAGCAGAACAAGCGGCAAACACGGGTGTCAGACAACCGACAACCGACGACCGACGACCGCCCAACCGCAAACTTCTCTTCCCCTTCTGCCCCCATCCACCCTGCCCCCCACGCGATATGCAGATGAGGATCGCATCGGATCGGATCGTCGAGCATCATGTTGTACGGAGAACGATCATCAACGGGCAATGGGTCCATTCCGTTCCGTTTCGTTCCGGTACGTGTGAGCTGATATGTTGGGTGGTCTGTTCCAAATCAATTGCTGTTCCACTCCACACACACACACACACCCTGCCACTCCGCTCCATGCCACACAGCATAACGAATCCCCGACAACTCGGACGATGCGGAAGGAGAGCCTCCTACTCCTCCTCCTCCTCCTCCTCCATCTCCATCTCCATGCAGCACCGAAAATTCTTGGGGAGCCATGCGGGAGGGACTCTTGTGGGCTGTGTTTATTTTGCATAAATGTTGCCCCAAATATTGCAGCTGTAAACACATAATGAACGCCGTTGGAGCTCCGAGCTCCGAGCTCCGAGAAACCCATCCAATGATTATGCTGCTCCTCGATGCTGTCCAGTCCAGCGCGGATCCAGCGCTGCGGATCTCCCCATCTGCCCCGAAATGCTTCGGCTGTGTAAATATTTATTTAAAATTCCGCACGCCTACAGAGCCCAAAAACCCAAACACAAGCCCAAGCGAACCTCAAGACCCCGGAGGGCTCTTCTCATTCGATTCTCCCCTCCTCCCCTCTCTCTCTCGCTCTCTCTCTCTCTCTCTGTGTGTGAGTGTGTGTGCCAGAAGACCACCAAAGTTAGCTGGAACTTTTTGGGGACGGGACGGGACTGGCTGCAGCTGCTCCTCGGAAAATATGCCAAGTACCAGGCTCTGGCTCTGGCTCTGGCTCTGGATAGTGGGTCAAGAGATGATGGAATGGAGAGGGTTCCCTACTGTTCCCCGATCTCAACCACTTTCGGGCCACTGTGCCATCGATCGCGATCCCATCTTGTGGACGGCGTCGGCGTCGGCGACGGCATCATCATCATCATCGATGCTGTGTAAACAAATCAGCCGCCGGACTGCAAACATTTTATTGGCAGTGCCTGCGCTTTTGCTTTGCCGTATCTGTGTATCTGTATCTTTGGCTTGGGCTCTAGCCGCTTCGTTTATATTGACTTCACTCCAAACACTCGGCACTCGGCAATCGGCACTCCACAACGCCCACACCCCACACCCCACGCCCCACACCGCATCTAGTATCCAACAGCCACAGATCGCATCCACAGAACCATCCCAGTCCCAATCCCATACCATCATCATCCATGGGGAGGGAGAGATCTCTTTTTCAACACCTTCTTGTGGCCGCGCATCTGTTTGCCGTTTGCCTGTTGCCGTTTGCCTGTTGCCTGTTGCCGTTTTCCGAATTGTTGTTTAGATTTGGCCTGAAACGACGACCAGCTGGATGAACTGTGTTCATAATTTCAATTGACTTTCGGCGGATAGATCGTAAAAATTATTTATGCAGATAGATGGCTGATCCATATGCTGGCTGATCCACGCCGCAGCGGATATTGTTCGATTTCCCACTGATTAATTGTTGCTTTCTCTCTCTCTCTCTCTCTCTCTCTCTCTCTCTCCCCTCTGCAGCCATATAGCCATATGGGATTATGGCCAGAAGATACTCGCACTCGCACTCGTACGATTATCATGTCTTGGTCTGGGGTCTGGGGGCCACTTTTGCCCTCCCCGTTGGAGTGTTGATGTTGTTGAATTTCTAAACAAACTTTCACCCCTTCCGCCACCACAGCACCGCACCGCACCGCATCGCACCACTCCACGCCACTCGAAATGTGTGTTTGGTGGCATGCAACCAAAGGGCGTGCGGCAGCAGTTTTTGACAGATTTCCGAAATGTTTACAAGCATTTGGCCAAGTATTCGTGTGATTCGAAGCCAAACAACACAGTCTATAAATTACACCATACAATGTGGATATAAAATATGGCATACAAATTCGGAATAACAGAGAGTATATCGATAAATCAATAAAAGACAATGTACCTTCCAAAATATCATAATGAAATCTTTAAAACTAATAATTAATACTAGAAATCTCACCTTTACGTTGGTAAGAAAGAAAAAAAACCTTAAAGCTTGGCTTAAAATTTAAAATTTAAACTTTAAATTCATAATCAAATTTCATATAAATTCATAATTATTTTTCAAAAATTTTACAAATAACTTTTGTTTAGATCACTTTTAAAACCGCCAAATCCCAAAAAAAAATCCCCGAAAATATAAATGTAAAATAAAATTCCCCCAAACATTTGCCATAAAACTCCCCTACAAAATAGCCGAAACGACAAATAAATTTCTCCCAAAAACCCGGTTCAAGCCCTCGAGTTTTGACCCGAAAACCGGCAGGCATGGTTGAAAACTATTTAGAAATCGTGAAAGTGAAGAAAAAATAAAGTCTCAACCGACCTGCTCCAGGTGAGGCTCGAACTCACAACCCCGGCATTGCTCATACACACAGAATACTGATTATAAGTACCGTGCGCTAACCAATTGCGCCACTGGAGCTGTTGAAACGACCGCTGCCAAATGCCCAACAAGAGATCCACAGAGAATAGAACATTTCTCGGGACTAACTGTCCACCCCTCTCAGAAATTCTCTCTCTCTCACTCTCTCACATTCTCTCTTCCTACCCTCTTTTGCTCGCTCATCTTCTTCGCTCTCGTTCTATCTTGAAAATTATATCCCTTTCTCTCTCTCGCTTGCTCATCTTCTCAAAACCGTTTCTCCTCTTTCTCTTTCTAATTCATGTTTTTGTTCGTGAGAATGAGCGAAATAACATTTCAACATTTTTGTGAATCTCCGATAAGCAGAGAAACATTCCGCATTCAAATTAATCGAAATAAGCCCAAAAATTTTATGCATCCGAAAAATGTGAATATGTGCCACAAGTGCCAGTGTCCTCGATGCAATGCGAGAGATGCAAGGGGCATTTACACATGCAATGCACATACATATGCACATATGTACTTATAATTATATTCGTATTAAATGTTTAATCACAAGTCGCGACTCGCGAGAGAAACTGAAACTGAAAATGAAAACGAAAACGAAAAAAAAGCTAGGACTTGCACAATTATTAATATGTATTAGGGCATTGAAAAGTGAAATTTGTCGAGAGTTTTTACTTTCAATTAGCGAACAGCAGGGTCCGAGGTAGTGCCCAGTCCCAAGTGCCCACAGCCCACTGCCAAGTGCCCAGTGCCCAGTGCCCGTAAAACCCATTAAACAATGCAAATTATTAGATTTTCACTTTCGTTCGGACTAGAACAGGTGTGCTGATTACGAAGAAGACCGTGAAAATCACAGACCCGTAACGGCGGTATCCCCTCCAGGCCTCCCTCCCCGCCACCAATACCGCCATTGCCATAAAAACAGACCCAGCCCGACCCGACCCCCCACACACCCCACCCCCTCACACAAGTACGGCGGTTACAACACTTCGATTTCAGATGAATTTCATTTGCAATTGCAAAATCCCCTTAGAGGGAAAAAACTGACACTTAATGGTGGATGGGGGCGAGAACCGACGATCGGAATACCCTATAAAGGGATGGCACATGATATGCGGTGAAATATTTTGCAGAAAGAAGCGATAAATATGATTCCAGTTCTTAAAGAACTGTGCCATAGAGAACCGATACTATCGAACACTTGCGACTATTTACCCCACCCCCACAACCCATCAGGCGTTATACACCAAAAAAGGGTGTCTGGGAAGTCCCCCATTAAGCAGCATCCAAGTCAGAGTCAGAGTCAGAGCCAGAGTCAGGAAATGCAAATTGCGCTAATTACTGTTGCAGTTTCTCTTGCAGTTGTTGTTGTTGTTGCTGCTGCTGCTGAAGCTGAGGCTGATGTTGCCATAATCGCTTCTAACTAAATAAAATGCATGCAATAACAATAAAGCACAAAAGGCCAATCCGTTAGCAACAACAACAATCTGTAGCCTGAAGCCATGACAAATGACCATTATACGACATTAATAATCATAATTCAAAAGGTGAAGAATACAAAAAAAACAATAAAAAGCAACAAACAACGATTTTACAGTGGAAAAACTCGGCGAAGCATGCAAAAGTAAATCCCCTGTCATGTTATGTTGTAATTAAAAATTATGAAAAACAATATTTCCAGATGACAGCCGTCGTCGCAGCACGTCTTGCAGTCAATCAGTTAATAATATATACTATATAGTATATATGTACACATGTTTATTATTACTGGACAATAAAATGATGAGAAATGGGTGACGAAAACAAATTAATAAAATTTAAATACGATGTGCCACATAAATAAACATAGCAGTTCCATTGTGCAATTGTAATACTTACTGAGAATTGAACGAAATCGAATTAGAAGCCGTACCGGACCCGACCGCACCCGACCGGACCCCGCGAGCGGGCAATCAAATCAGCGAAGCTCCGACGTGGGCCACATCGTATATCAGTTCCATGGAAGGAACAAACTAGAGCATACTCATAGAGTATGGAACGTACATATGTACATACATACATATTTATAGTAGAAGTGGGGGTATAGAAGGTTGCCTCCGGACGACACTGGCGCCAAGTGGAATGAAGCAACAGCTACAAATATACGGAATGACTTACAATAACAAAATAGGCACAAATTGCAGGCGTCATAATACCTATTAAATCGGCTAGAATAGAAGCTTCATACCCATACATACATACATACATGCATACATATTTATTGGCGAGAATCGAGCAGTGATGAAAACAGATCTAAGTGATTTGTGGGATGGAATTGAATTATTGAAAGAAAAAGTGGAATCTTAGTAAGTGTTTCAAATTTCACTCATATTCTGACTCACTTCTCAAGAATTTCAACCAAGCCAAACACGTCTGTATATCTTTAATAATATGTTTATCAATTCAGAAAAAAAACCCGCGCGAGACATGCCAAATCTTGGAAACACTTTCTCCGCACAGATAAGCGAATGGAGAAACAAAAGAGAAACACAAGTTGAGCATGCAATATCATGGGTCTTAAAGACCACCCCAATCCGGTAATTGAGATAAAAGCTAGACGGTATGGACCCACGACGCCCATAAGTCTTTGATAAGCTGCGCTTTGGTTTAGTCATTCCTCCCGCATCCCACACACACGCACGCTTATACGCGCTCAGTCTTATACTCAGTCTCATATCGAGTGCATCCCTCTTCTACCCGCTCAATCGGCAAAGACTTTGTGCTGCTGCAGCAAAACAAAAAAAGTGCATTAAGATTACAGCTGTCTCGACTGGGCAGGGCTTATCAGCTGCAGCCGTCGCTTCTGATGCACTTGTAGCGCCACTTTCCGTTTCATTTGAAGCTGCAGATGGGTGGAGGAAGAGGAGGAGAGAGTCCGAGGATGTACAGATGGCGGAGTGGGTGCGTGGTCCAGGCACTGGTCGAGGCCCTCGAACGGACCGGACCGTACCGGATCGAAGACGATTGATTATTGACTCAGCTGCAATTGCTTTGTGAGCTCTCCGCAATGTTTGCACTGACTGTTGTTGCCCAGGGCCAGCCTCAGTCGCTTAATCATGGATCAGGCCCCGACTCTGAGAAGGAGGAATAGCGTCGGATTGCTGGTTCACCTGGCTGGAACGCAGAATGCTTTGCTGCTGCCGCTGCCAACAACAACGGCAACAACGAACGATGCTTTACAACACAAACAAAGAGCAAACGTACGAAAAAGTAAAACAAAACGTAGCAAAAACGCCTGCGCATCGCACTTTACTTCTAAGCCTCCCTTCCCCTCCCAACAAAACACTGCTCATCACTCTCTCTCTCTCTCTCTCTGACCAACGTACTGCCTAACTACCCACCTCCCTGTCTAACCAACGATCTTTAACCCAGTCTCCCAATCTCTTGGGCTCAGACTCTCTCACTCGAACACTTTGCATGTTATTTGTTTCGTTTATTTGACTTTCTCATTAACTTTTGCTTACTTTGCAGCGTTCCTCTTTGGGTGTACCCTGCCTGGTTAACAGAGTATTAGCTAAGTGAGTGGGTTTGATATGGAAGGGCTACAATTCATTATGTTGCTGACTATCCAAAAAGGTTTCACGGTGCATATGGATATTGATATCCACAGCAGGTCTCAAGCAATATAATTAGGTATTTTTGTTTGCTTACCTTGATGGCGTCATTATCGCATCTCTGATAAAGGGTATTCACTAATCGGCTTCACCCTGATCCTCTCAAATGTCTTGAGCCTCTTTTCGCATGCTTATGTGTTTGCGTGTGTGTGTGTGTGCGTGTCTGGTCTGTGTATTTTGTTTAACTGAAAGTTGCCGTCGCCGTAAGATTTGTATGCGCACCTGATCAAACTTCACGTTCACGTCATTTGCTTGCGTTGCGTTATGTGGTGGTGGGGTGAGGAGGGTAGGGGAGGCGTTCGCAGCGTGGCAGTATCTTGGCCGTCTGTCGGTCAAGCCGGAGTCAAGTTTGTGGGAATTTTTTCTCTCCTTTTTGGGTTGCTTTTCCTCTTATTTTTCTTTCACGCTGTTTTTCCATCACTTTATCCGGCTGTTTGCTACGTTTTTTTTTTTTTTTGTTGATCATGTGATTTGGCAAATTTACACTCATCTGTCTTTGGCTCTAACTTATCTTGAGGCTCATAAAATCCTCTCTGTCTCTCTCTCTCTCTCTCTCTCTGAGAAGTGCATTCCTGTGGCACTCGCGGCTTTGGCAATTAAACTCGATTAGCTAGAATTTATAACCGGCAACAGTTATAAATTAAAAAATTTAGTCAAATTAGCACAGCGTCGACCACTACGCGACGACGACCACGACAGCGACGGCAACCTGCGTGCGGCGCATAAAAAAATATGCAAACGAAAGCGTCGGCTGCGGCGGCGACGACGACGACGACCACGGTGGCGGTTTGAGTGCATTGCAGGTGTTTGAACTCAAATGTCAGCCGAAAGTCCGACGTTGCGAATAATTGGGCGACGCCAATGCAGACGCCGCCGTCAGCAGAGCGGCAAACATAAACAAGAGAGGAGTGCGATCGATAGCGAAGTTTTTGATACACTTGCAGGGCCATATTATCCGTGAAAGCTTTACGCTATACTGGTCTCAGATGAGTTGAGTGAAAGCAAAAGTATAAATTTGAAATTTCCTTCGTTCTGGCGTACATATGAATTCTCTGCTTTTCGAAGATGTGCTCAAGTCACAATACCCTTTGCAAGGGTATAAAATAAGGCAATTCGAATCGATCGGTTGCGGCGCGTGCAAATGCGAAATGCAAAACAAACAACTGTCTCAATAATTAAATGCGTTCAGCAGTAAAAGTATGTCACCAACACACACACACACTGTTTGTGTGTGTGTGTGTGTGTGTGTGAGAGGGAGATAGAGAATGAGAGAAAGGGTGAGGTTAGGGTAGAGGTAGAGTCATACGATATTTCATGCATACGATATTCGCCTGGCGGGGGGGCCTGATCGAAGTACGGCTCCAGGGCGTTGACATTTCGAGGGCGCAGCAATTGTCCAATGTTTGTCCAATTCGTCACCCCCATGCCGCCCCGGCCCCCCCTCCCCCGCCCTCAATACCAGAGACCCCACACCACACCACACTACAGATCATATCACTTCACGGGCCCCTCTACCCCCACCCCTTTTCGGTGATTCCACCATGCACTGAACGAAAATCAGTGTTCTTTGTGGGGCGAATATCGATTTCGAAAACTAGACCGAAATCCGTTTTATTAATGAATGTTCAGGGAATTATTGAGATTGAGATTTCTTTCCGTGCAAATCATGTCACGGGACCCTCTTTCATCGCCAAACCCCCTTTTCCGGGGGGAGACGGGGTGGGGCGGGTGCTTGCAATTTGAATTTTCAGTTTCGTCAACTTAATCAGAGACGGCGGCCCCAAATGGCGCATGTGCACAAGACCCCGAACAACGAGCTGGTGACAAATCTGAGCTCGAGAAAGGAGTCGGAGTTGGAGTCGGAGTTGGAGTCAGAGTTGGAGCTGTTGGAGCCGTGCCCATTGTCTCTCACAGCGTATGCATCTGCATGTGGGCGGACGCGGATTTGGCCAGGCCAGGCCAGGCCTGAGCCGTACCGAACCGAACCGAACCGAATGGAGCTCTCTCAACGGGTCAAAATGCCTTGGCCAGAAGGGTGTGACAACGTTTGTGGTGACTGCCTGTCGCCTGGCTTCGATCTCTTTTGCTTTTGCTTTTGTTTGTGTTTTGGTGTGTGCGTGTGTATGTGTGTGTGTGTGTGTGTTTGCGGCGCATGTGGGCTTAATTTATTTTGACTTTTGGCCATTTAACTCGAGATTTATCTGGCCTAAACTATGCGCAAACATTTTGGCGGAGCCCCGGCCCGCTGACGCGTGGATTAAATGTGCCAAATGACTGGAGCCGCGAGAGAGCCGGCCCCGGAGCCAGCGGATTTCTGTTAGCGGATTACTCAATGGGTGTGGTCCGATCCCGTCTATTTCTGTGGCCACCCTCCCTCCTCCCCTCTGTCCAATTGAGTTGTCAGGAGTGAGTTTTCACCGCTTTGATGAATGAGTAATCCTCAAAGGATGATGGAAAGAAACCATATATATACGGGGTAGGGGATAGGGAGGATGGGGAGGATAGGAAGGGAGCAAACTCTAATTGTATATGAATTATGAATTCCATTTGCGTTTAATGATCATCTTTCATAGACAATCATTAATCATTTCGTTGGAGATCTGCGCCTTTGAAAAGAGTTCCTTATTTAAGCCGATTATACTTCCCATATACCTACAAAAGGAAACATCGGAAGGAATTGTATTTTTAAGAAGGAAGTAGGAAATCGATGGGGAAATCTATTAAGAGATTTTCAACCCTCAAAGGTACATGCATATATAAATCTGAAATAAAAGTTAAGTTTATAGGTATAATCTTGAACCTGTTTTCGATGGAAAGAATGGTTAAGAAAACTCTTTCCCACAAGACATACACTGGGGGAATTGTTTAACAGACTTCTTCTATTATAGAAAAGTAACGCAAGAATATTTTCCTTCCTTGAAGTTCTCTCCCAATTTTCAGAGACTTTCCTTTGAGTTTTTCTTTCCATTTTTTCAGCTGCCACAGAAGAACCCTTTCTGGCACTTGTGCGAGTGCGATCGATGTACTTGAGTTGCATTTTCACTGCTCGTCGCTGCCACAACACAAGCATCTGCCACAGATCGAGTGGTGGCGTGTCTCGAGTGGCCGCGAAAGGTCTTCAAACTCTGCTGACAGTTTCGACATATAGCACATGGCCCGATCTGAACGGATCCATCCTCCATCTCCATCTCCATACGATTCTCGGATGTGTGTAATATCTCAATCAGCAGCGGCAGCGGCAGCCAGTAGAGATTTTCCTCCAGAATCGTTCGAATATCGTTTCCCACATTAATTATGAGACAATTAAAAGATGCGGGGGAATTCCACTTGAATGGCTGTCAATGGACCGAGACAATAGGCGGGACTTGAAGAGCAGTAGAAGGGCAGACCTCGCCTGCACATGCCCCGAAGGCACCCGCATACCGTCCGTCCGTCCGTCCATCCGACCATCCAGCGTATGACCTCCAGCGTGGACAAAATCTCAGATAAAGGAGGTTATTTTCAGGGTGGAGGGGGGGAGCCAGAAAGGTACAAAATGTTTGCAAACTCACAAACACACCGAAAATAGAGAGAGGAAATTTCGTGGAAATTACAACGGTACAACGGGCGGGCCGACAAACATTTCGTTGCTCTCTCCCTCTCTCTCTCTCTCTCTCAGGCTTTCTTTCTTTCTTTTTCTTTCATGGTGTTACGCATTTCCTCTCAGGTGTGCCACAAACAAAAGCGCTGCGAAAGGTAGGTGCAGCCTACCAGTTGGTGGCTGAGGATACGGGAATCGGAATTGGAATCGGGATTAATGAGCGCTCGCTCGTTGCACACGGAGCGGTTGCAGCGGTTGCAAGCGGCTGCAAGCGGTGCACACACAACAAAGTGCAACAAAGTGAGTGGGAAAATGGAAAGGCGCAACAAATAAGTCTCTCGGAGTCTCTGACTCTGTCTCTGTGTCTGTGGCAGGGTTTCAGCGAGGCAGGGACAGGGACAGGCACAGGGACAGGGACGGGGGCTCTGGGCTCTGAGGTCTCTCTGGCTAATGATGCCGCCGCTACGTGACGTTCGTTGCCAAGTGGCTGCCAAAGAATGGGTTTCTGTTTCTGTTTCTTTCAGTCGCAGTCGCAGTCTCTTTTTTCCTCTGTGTCGGATTGTGGCATTCTTTAGGTCGTCGTCGCTGTGGCTGTGGCTGTGACTGCGACTGCGGCTGTGGCAACTTCTGCAGACGCACCTCATTTTCCGGCTCAAAATCCAAACAAAGAGATATATAAATAGCTGTTGCTACTGCTGTCTGTCTGTCTGATGCGATCTGCATTTGCTACCGTTGAAACCACCGACCCACGCAGTGGGGGCACGGCACCCAGCCACCAACCACCAACCACCAATCATCATTATCATCCTCCGATGTGGTTCCTCAAAATCAGAGTACAGTCGAGCCTATATCCCCCGTCCGATTTTAATTGACGACAGGCAAGGGCGACTTTCCACGATAAATCAAAGGTCTCTGCGATGATTTGTTTGCAATTTAAATGCAAATAACGACCACCCGGCACGGCACGGCACTCTCTGGCTCTCGGGCTCTGTGGCACTCTCTGGCTCTTTGTGGCAGACAGCAGATTGAACAAAAATTATAACTTAATTTTGGGAAGAACCAGAGCCGGATCCACAGCAATGAGAGATGAAAATGCCTGGGAGCCAGGCTGTGCGATGAATTGCGGCCCCCAAAAAATCGTTTGGAGTGGGGGGAGGCCCTGGCTCTGGCTCCGGCTCCGGCTCTAACCACAAGACAAAGCCACACAAAGCGATCGAATGCGACCAAGGGGCATGATTTGTCTTCAAAATACTCACGAACCCCTTCAGCCTTTCAGCCCCTCAGCCTTTCAGCCCCTCAGCCAGAGCTTCAGCTTCAGCCCCGCTCGCATTCGTTCCCCAATGGGTCTGGGGAGCAGAGAAAAAACTCCAAAATTGAGTTTGTTTTCGGCTGGGTATCGACTTGGGGAGTGACCTGTAAAATGTTCAATGTTCAGGCTCAAATTCCAGGAAAATGCAATGCAAAATATTGTATTCATCTATAATACGTCCATCTGTGTCTATAAGTTTGTAAAATTTATCCATAATTTATCTCGTTTTCACTGAAACACACACACTCAACCATTCGACCATAAAAACATAGTTCTATCGATATTATATGCATATTTGTATGATATTCGTTTCCCCTAATGGGGAGGGGGCTGTATGTACATTTGTATGTATATTAATCAATAATATTCATTTACATTTTTTTCATTAAAACGTCGTTTTGCTGCTTCGAAACTATAATGCAATTAATAGTTGTAATGTATGGCATTCAGGACTGGCATGGGAGATCATTTGTAAAAATAAATTAAAGTATTTCCAGACTAGGAAACCCATTCCCAAACGATAGTCGATGAAAATCACAGATTCTTTGATATATTCGTGGTATATATCTCGATCTCTTCTTGGATATTCTCCAACCATCACCTCCCGCTCTCTCTCTCTCTCTCTCTGCTAAGCTCTTCCCCCAAAAGAACGTTTCCAAGAAGCGCATCTCTTTGTCCAAAAACTCGAGACAAAAAAAAAGGGGAAAAAAATGCCCCCAAGCCCAAAACCAATCCCCGAAATATTAATAAAAGTCGTCATCGTCAAAAGGAAGCGCAGTCGAGCCCCAAAAAACAAAAACAAAAACAAAGCAAAAAACCCAAAAGAAAACCAACAAAAAGAAGTTATGCCACGCCGGTGTTCAACAAATTTCAATCTCGGCTCAAAGGCAGGGCTCCAGTCTTCGGTCTCCCATCTCCCGTCTCCCGTCTCTCCAGGGGCCAGGGGCCAGGGGCCAGGGGCAAGGGGAAAGGCAAAGGGTGAGAAACCGAAGAAGGTTCGCTTTTTCGGTTGCACGTGCAGCATTGAAATGCGCCGCGCGTTGGACCCAAAGGATCTTTGCCAAAAAAAAAAACAAAAAAAAAAAAAAAAACCCAAACCAAAGCAAGAGAAAAAAAAAAAGAGGAGAGGAGAGGAGATCTCTGGGTAAAACAGAAAGACAAGCAGAAACCAAATGAATTGAAAGAATTCCTTGCCGCAGATGAGGCAGGAGGCAGAGGGCAGGAGACAGGAGGCAGGAGACAGGAGGCAGGAGGCTGGCTCAGAGAGTGAAACGAAACCCAGGGCAAAACCTTCGACGAATCGTCTCAGATCAAACGCTGAGATAGCCCTGCCCTGGAGACGGGCTCTGTTCTGACCATTCGACGACTCGTTTTGACCAAAAAGTGCCTAAGAAATTCTTTGGCTTCGCTTTGGCCTTTGATTTCTGGCTCTGTTCTGCTCCACTCCTCCGACTCCGACTCCGACTCCCTCTTCTGTTTCTGTTTCTGTGTGAATAGTTTTTTTTCTCGTTCGGTTCTCGATTCAAGGTCCAACACTGCCTCAGCCTCTGCTCTGCCTCTCCTCTGCCTTTTTTTTGTTTTTTGCAAAGGCCTGGCCCTATATTACGATTTGAATTTCAGATTGAGTTTTAATAGCCGAAAGACAGCCAAAGTCGAAGAACCACACCTGCATTTCGTGTGTTACTTTTGGCAGTTCTGTTGCAACAACATTTGCAGCCGCATGAGCCGCATGGGCCGCAGGAGCCGCAGGAGGATTTGCTCTTTCTAGATCGGATTTTTCGGATGGGATCTGCTGGGATCTGCTGGGATCGGGATCCGGATCGGGATCGGGTTCGGGTTCGGTGCATTTCTTGGGGTGTGAAATGCTGCTCATACGGGTAAGAAATTCAATTTCACGCTTCTTTATTAATTGGCCAAGCTTTGGGCAACGCTTTTCAGTACTTTGTTTTTTTTTTGCTGTTGTTTTTGCTGTTTTTCTGCTTTTGGGTCGCTTGCGTTAATGAGATTTCTTTGCAGATTTGGTCTGGGGCCCTCGGTCTTTTGTGAGTTTGCCGCCGCCTCAGCCGCCTCAGCGATGAAGCGTTAATTAGACAAGAGAGAGATGTTAGATAGGAAAAAGTTGTTTGGGAAAATGGCAGCAAAGCTGATGGCTAAGAGGCCTTTTGAAGGAGAGAAGAGCTCATCACGCAACGCAACGCAACATCCAATGAAGCTGTCTGAGGATATGTTTGAAAATGCAAAAAAAAAGGATACATTTAGACCAGAAATGTTTATGGAACTGTATTTGGTTATTGCTTGGGTATAAATACTATTCATAGGATTATATTATTATTATTGTTATTATTATTATTTATTTATTTATTATATGGTCCTGCCATATTATCTCTTTATGGGCATTTCCCCAATGTGGAACGGGACATTCGAGACCAATGTGCCACGTTGGTAGAAAGGCGAAAATTTCTAAATTATTTTTCTATTATTAAATAGATCTTGATTAGCTCTATAATTGCTTTTAAGGACAATTTCGGACACATGGCAAAAATATAGAAGATTTCAGCGATAATTGAGGCAATATATTGATGCTAATTTCTGATCAATTTTGTGCTTTGAAGTACCTTTGAAATGCTTTTAAAATTACGCAAATATCATCTGTAGTTTTATTTTTTTAAAATTTAATTTAAGCCTCTGTTGCGCGGGAAAGCAATTTCTCGGATTAAGAAAGTTTAAAAATGTCCCTTTAACCGATATTAAGCAAATTTCTGGGATTTGTTTCAGATATTTCAATATGTTAGACAGAAGTTGAGGAACAAATTTGATCAAGAATTATCTTTGCTATGGGAGAAAATCATAAAGACTAATAAAATACAAAAAAAAAAAAGTGAACTTTTGCTTATTTGAATTGGTTTTCAGATCAATGTTATTGAAATGATATGTCAATTGGTTAAATATATATAAATATATATTTGGGGACAAAAGTATATTAAAATGTGTATTTATTGGCTTTAAATTTGTTGGCCTCGGTGGACTTTTAGCGGGAAATTCTCATAGATGAAAAGTTCCTCTAGTTAACCTCTTTTTGTGGTGAAATAAAATATGAAGAAAAGATCTTTCTGATAAAATATAAGTTAATTTTGCTTATCAATGGATTCTACTGGTGCTTATCTTATCCATACCTATGGGAAATATCAGCCATACATATTCAAAGAATTACGCATAAAATCTTGTGAAAATTTCAGACAAAGCCAACCGGAGGCGTCTCCTTTCGGAAACACTTTAAAAATCAAAAATCAATAAGTGAATGCAAATATTTATGCAGCAATTGACGATGCACTGCAGGCGTTTCCCCCCACCCCTCTCTCCCGCTCTCTGCGTCTCCGTCTCTGTCTCTGTCTGTGTCTCTGGGTGTTGACAACAGAGTTGCCAAAATGCTACCCAATCTGTGGGATCGACGATGCAACTGCAATGATCTGTGGCGGCGACGGCGGCGGCGGCACCCAAAAGTCTTCTCCTGCGGTGGCAGCAACCAAGACTCCTCTCTGCCCCCTCTCTGGGTGGCAGCAGTGTTGGCGGCAAGAGGCTGCGGCTGCGGCAAGAGGCTGCGGCAGAGGCTGTGGCAGCTACTGTGGCGACGCGTGAAAAATAATATTTATGGCAAACAAATTTTCATATATCGACAGCAAACGGCGCCGCATCCAACTGGGGGCCAACGCCAACGTAGATGCAACGTGTGGATACACAATGTGAGATGGGCAGAGGCGTAGGCAGGATTATTTCTGGGAGTGGCTTCGCCGACGTTTAATTAGGCAAGGAAGTGGCATTTTTTTTTTTTTTTAGTTGTTTCTTCTCCCATTGATCGATCTATCCAGCAGCAGGGACTTGTCAGGCTTTCCAAGCCACTTTTCTTTGGCTTTCATCGGGGAGGAGAGGAGGCCTCCCACCGCCCACGCCACTGGATGGATGGATGGATGTATCATATATGTATGATCATATATGTTGATATCTGTGTACATGCAACTGCCATATAAAATAATTAGGCAGCTAGTCAGAGGGGTTAAAGGAGACGGCAGACGGGGGATGGGGGAATGGGGGATGGGGGAATGGGGGACGGGGGACTGAATCCGTCCGACTGAATGTCAACGTAAATTTTAAAGTCGTTGTTGGCCAAGTGCGTCCATCAATGGGCTGCCATAAGTCTGGCTTTGGCGGCAACCTAAATCAAAGCCCCCCCCCCCACCCCACACACTCCTCAGGAAGGCCTTCGACATAATCGTAAATTATATGCGAAGTCGGTTCGGTTCGGTTCCTTCGTTTTCCTTCCATTTTTGGGCATCTTTGGGGCCTCTCGTAGTCCGCTCTCTGCGGCTCTCTGGACTCTCTGCTACTCTCTGACATGCCATGACAAATGGCAAATGTGCGACGGAAGTTGGAGCTGAAGCCACAAGCCGCAAGCCTGCAGCCAAGGCCTGAAGCCCCAAGTCGAAGTCGAAGTCTTGGACTTGGAGCTGGAGTTGGAGCTGGAGTTGGAGCTGGAGTTGGCGGCGAAAAACCTTTGAGTCGCTTTTCGGAATAGGAAGAGTTTTGTGGCATTTGTGACAGGCTGGCTGGGTTTCATTGATTGCAAATTTAATTCGCGTTTCCCCATTGACAGATAAGAATCGAAACGAATATCGGACAGGATAAGAATCGAATCGAAACGAATCGAATCGAATATCGAAACGAATTTAGCTTGGGGGCTGGCCTGGCCCCCACCATATCGATCGGGGGGGGAGTTGGGGGGTATCTTAAATAGAATTTGTATTTGCTGATCGCGAGCGGAGATAAAAACCGGAGACGGAGAGCGCGGAAATTTATTGAATTTAATAACGCGCCAAGTTTATCGCGAAAAAGTTTTTGTCAATTTAACAAATTGCAGCTACAAACAGACAAACAGCAACAAAAAACCAGAGGACCGCTCCGGACCACGGCCAAGCCCCCTCGAATACACCAAAAAAAAAACAACAGAGAAAACCAGAAAGCGAAAAACGAAAAGCCAGTTGGCCAGGCCGACAATGGAAATTGGAATTGAATTCCTAGACGGCTAATAATGTCTTTGTGCACAATTGACGGCCAAGTGGACAGGCGTGCAAATGAATGCCGCACTGCCGCACTGCCACGCTGCCACACTGCCGGACCCTGGCTCTGGCTCTGGCTCTGGCAAAAGAATTATGTTACGAGCTACCCCCAGCAGCAGCACGGGGAGCAGGGCGGAGCAGGGGCTCGCAGGAGCTTAGCTCTGGTCACTGGGGATAGATATCGCCAAGATCAATGAATCAATTAGCAAAACGAAATGAAATGAAAATGAATGAAGTAACCAGCAGCAGCAGCGGCAGCGGCAACAGTAGGCAGGAGCGGCCAGTGGGCCAGGCCAGACCAGACCAGGCCAGGCCATGGCGTGGCGTGGGATGGTATTTATCAACGTCGGCTTTGTGTTGTTTTCAATACCCTTTCAGGGGGTTATGCGATATGGTTGTGACTGATGAAAGTACGAGTATCTGTAGAGCATGATCGGCAGGGCTTTCCTATGGAAGATCATCAGCTTTGGATCATTGCACATCCAGTAATTGTTTTCAGTTTCTATCAATACCAAGAAGTTAATGTCAAAATCGGTTGCATCAACTGACTTGGGCGAAAACCTATTTAATTTTCAACTTTAAATCATAAAACTTTAAATCTACAGATACTATAGGCCAGCGGTGGCAAGCCTCAATCGTATGTGCATAGGAAAATGCGCTGCTGCTGCGCCTGCGCACACAAATGCACCAACAAAATGTGAAATTATTCTGCCGTATTTCCCCAAAATCGATCACCATATCATGCAAGTTTGGGACCCCTAAGCAAGTCGTAATCGGCATTGATCTATTGGGAATCTGTTCCCATCTATGATCCCAAATATACCCCCAAGGATATGCCTCAAGCTCTCCTCTCCAATCCTCCTTTAAGGCTGCATCTCTTAGGGTATTCGCCCATTCTGCATGCAAATTTGCTTGGTATTTTCCTTATTTTCGGGCAGCTGCTGCCTGGTGGTCGCCTCGCTGTGGTGGCAGTGGCCCCGCGTATCAATCTGGCCAGCAACTCTGGTGGCGGCATTAGTCAGCGCCGCTGGCCAGAAGGAACAGCCAGCCCCAAAGGCCACAACAATTCAATTCGCGATAAGGAATTATGCATAATTCTATTCAATTTACAGCTTGACACTCTACTGGATCTATGGCTCCGAGACTGATGGAAGGGAGTTCGTCATCCATCGATGGGGCTCTGGGATTGGGGACTGGGGACTGGGGACTGGCGGCCCCTGCCTGGCGGCTGCCTGGAACTTATGACCCACCGTCGGCTTCTGCGGCAGCGATTGGCTTTCGATCAAATGTCAGGAACAACAACTGAAAATGCAACTGCAACAGCAGCAGCAGCAGCAGCCGCACCTCGACTCGGCCATTGTCATCGCCATTGTTTGCCCCAAAGGTGGAGCGCTGATGTTGATGTTGAGGCTGAAGCTGGAGCTGGAGCTGAGGTTTTCCAGTCAGAGCTGTCATTAGGCCAACATATGGCCAGGGTATTGCAGCCAACTCTTGCACCTTTTGGTCAACACTCCCCTCCGCCATGAGCAAGCCGAGCCGCAACGGGCGGCAATGGGCGGCAATGGGTGACGTGACGCAGCTGAAATCAATGCTGAAATGGCTGTGGACCCCGACTCCCATGCGGACTCTGGCAGCTGCTGAGTGACTTCCGCCAGCTGATGTGGCCTCCCAGGTCCCACAAGCCCCCACAGTTCCACTATCCAGCGGGCCTTTCTTTGCGCTTCCGATTTAGCCACCTGACTCAGGCCCCTCCTTTTACTCTAGCGCTTGCCAGTGCACTGGAAAAAAAACCCCGAACCTTATGCTGGGATTTGGGAAGTAGAGAAATATCTAAATATAATTTTCGGGAATTTCAAGATCTGTACTCATAGATCCCCCCGAGGATCCCGAAAAAGTCACGAAATATCGATTTTGAGAGCTTTCTACCCTTTGATTTTGATCTGTTTATTTACAATAATAATACTAAATCGATCCATAATACCAGCTAAAAATATATCAAACTTTGAATCCCGCAAGATGGTATAATAATAAATAAATGAAATATTAAATAGTATAGGGAAATCGCAAGATATATGTACATATGTATAGGATGATACTTAAATCATCCCCCTTCCGATCACTTCCTGGTTTTTCTGTCAGTGTAGGCTGACTTCACTTGGTTTCCACCTTCCCCTTACGTTTTTACGCCGACTTTGACTTCGACTTGGTTTCGATTTCCTAATTCGCATGGGGCAAACTCTCGCCCAAGCATGCCCCCCTCCCCCCAACCACCATCCCCTACCACTTGCCCCTGCCACCTGGCTGCTTCAATTACAAAAAAGTCATGCGGTGCCCCATAGGAACCCCTCTCCTCTCTCCACTGCTATGCTCTGCTCTGCTGAGACCCGGGAAACCCACGAAAGTTGCTGAGCCGTGTCCGCTTTTCTGCTGCTGTTTCGCTGGCGTTGGTGTCTGACTTTGTTTTAGTTTTTTGCTGCCACTGCCGCTGCCACTGCCGCTGCCGTTGCCGTTTGCTTTTGCCGGCTGTTTAGCGAAACAGGTGCGTTTTGCGTTTTGCAGGTGTTTCCCAAAAGCCACCACCACTACCACCGCCGTCGCCGCCGCCGACGCCGCTAAAAGCCATGGCAGCACCGCACCCCACACCCCACAAACCCATACTTCATGCCACTGCCCCCGCCCCCCTGCCCCGCTGCTGTTGCGGACTGTTTAGTAGTTACGCTTTACCGCTAGTTACACAAATTGCCATCAAGTATTGCAGCAGCGCCTGCCACTGCCCCTGCCCCTGCCCCTGCACCCCCCTCCGCCCGCCACCCTCTACTAACCAGCGGCGCCAGTTGCTCATGCGCATTGTATTTCGTGTGAAAATCACAATTAAATGCGATTTTTATGCGCACCCCTCGCCAAGAGCCGGCACTGCCAGAGTCGATTGTGGCTTAGCTTTCGTTTTGGAGACTCTACCGTAGGAGCTGCTCCAACTAAGGCACACCACACTGAAAGAAAAAACCAACCACGAATGCGAGTATTTGCACTCAATCTCCAAACTGTCTATGGAGCTGTCTGGAGGCGTGAAAATAGAAGAGAGGCGAAACTTTGTGGGCATTTTCAATTAAGAACAAAATAGGGCATCTATACTTTTCGCTCCTCTGACCGATCTGATGATCCGATCACTGCGATTTTTGCTAGATTGGTAGATAATGTGTACCTCTATAAATGCACCACAATTCATTTGCATATCTTGAGAATTGCAAATACTACATAGTGTATTTCCATAAATGGGATATTAACATATTTAAAACTGAAACTAGATGATCGAAAGAACTTTGTTCTATTGCCAGATCAGATCAGATCCTTCCATCGATTGCTAGCAATGATTTCTCTCAGTGTGGAGACTGCATCTGAGAGGAATTGCACTTCGGCTGAGGCGTTCGTATTCGAGCTGGCATTCGGCTGGGCATTCGGCTGGGCATTCGGCTGGGCTCAGCTGTCAGCTGCGTTGTTGGAAATGTCAGCTTGACAATTATTATGTCAAAATTTTCCGGCACGGCCATTGGAAGTCTCGCAACGGAGTTTGCCCGCGCAGCTGTTGACTGCTACACGAGTTTTTATGGTAATTCAAGTTTCACTGATTTCTCGTCTCTCCAGCGGGCAGGCGGACGGGCGGGCGGTCGGGCAGGCAGGCTGCCAGTCCGCACCCAAAAAGCAACAAAGTGCTTGAGTGAAAACCGAGCAGGGGGGCTGGGCGAGGCGGGTTGGGTCGGGTCGGGGCTCCAACGGGGACCAAGGTGCGCGCGCTAATTGCGCGTGGGGCCAGCCGGGCCGGACCAGGCCGGACTGGGCCTGGCCGGCCATTGGCTATGTCGAATCCGGGCGACTCTCCCCGATCTGGGAGCTCTCTGCAAACAATTAGCGCATTCCATTGTCGTGCCCCCAGCCCCAGTCCGAGTCCGATCCGAGTCGGAGTCGGCGTCGGAGACGGAGATCGTTGGCCCCCAGAACGGGCGGCGAACCGAACGCAATATGTGTGTGTCCCCCATGGACCGACCCCCATAGACAATGCATGGGAACACTCAAGTTTTTCTTTTCCATTTTTGCTTTCGGTTTAATTTGAGATTTCGTTTTGTGTTACCGTACAGACACCCTCGCCTCGCCATAGGGGTACTTTAGTTTTCCATTAAATAGGGACAATATCGGGGCTACCATGCCACCTTTTGGTTGAGGATTGAGGAGCGAAATACCAGATAGAAACGACAATATTTTAATCAACGATTATGCATAGAATGCCTATCGCATATTAATGATCTCACACTTCAGAAATTTGTTGTTTTTTTAAAGAATTTTTAAGGAAATTAATGCGCTTTTATTTTGCAATTTCCATGAAGCCATCTGAAGGAATTTTCAAGGAACTTTCTTTATTGAAAGAGCTTCTAAACCATCTAAAATTCCTCTAAAGTCTAGACCTTAAACAGTATACACCCATGCAAAGAATCCTTCAATAACTAACAAATCCTTGCTGCTTAAATTAATTCGAGTGTAAATTTTGTTGTCTAAATAAATTGTGGGGGCATTTCTGGCCAAGAAAGACCTTTCTCCACCCCGAATTTTTGCAGAGCATCCAAGGCTGTGCCAACCCTCGGAAAAGCCCACCATAGCTATTTAGCTATTTGGTTTTGGTTTTTTTCCGCTCTTTTTTCGCCTTAGCCAGGGGTCCAATCTGAATTGACATTTGAATGGGGCGCCTGGCACCGAGCGGCTCCGGGGCTGGCAACCCGAGACTAGTTGCAATTGCCAATTGGTCATTGCATTGTAGCGGCAATCATTAACGCTAATAGGCACACTGGCTGGCCCACAGATATCTGTGCCTCCAGAGAGCGAGAGAGAGAAAGAGCCGAGTGGTGGGATGCAGCTGCGGGCAAAACCCAAACCCAAATCCACACCCGGAATAGATCCAGCAACAGATCGGTCCAGCGGTCCAGCGGTCGAGCGGTCAACTGTCGCCCGAAAAACTCTGTTTCTCAACGGTAATTCGCACACGTGCAACGGGTGTGTGTTGCCTGTTGCTGGCGGCCCTTTGGGCTACCTGCCTCTAAAGATCCCACGCGATCCGCTCCGCTCCGTTCTGTCGGGCTGCGTGAGAAAACTCGCTCGTTTGTGCGACTCTGCCCCAGGGGCATTATCATCCCTGGCATTGTGTTGTTGTTGCTGTTGTTGTCCGTAATTCGTTGCACTTGTTTACATGGGAAATGGTTTTCCCCAGAGTTTTCCCAGGTAGTTTCTGGAACAGAACGAACCCACCCTCACAGACGAGACCCAGTGAAGGAAAAAAATGTAAACTTTGTGTAATAATTTTTTCCATTTTGCAATTTATTAAGAGCTAAAAATTGTAGTTTTTCTTCATGTTTTTTGTTTTGTTTTTAATCATTCTTTTTTTGTTTGTTTTGTTTTGTTTTGTTTTGTAAGATATATGTATATTTTTTCGCATTCGTTTGATCCAAGGTTTTCTCTCGCCTTTTCATCATGATAGAGCTTACCGAAATGAGAACACAAAATATTTGTAATCAGAGTCTGAATTCGTTTTCGGATCATAAATCATAGTTCAAAATCGCATAATTATGCTAAAAAAAACACTTTGTACAAAGTATGCTACAGATCACAGAACATATATTTATATATATATATATACATATACATATATATATTTATAGGTTTTCTTTTTAGTATATATATATATATGTATGCGGTAATTATTATAATGCAATTATTCGTTAAGTCATTTAAAAAAAAAGGAGGAAAACATTTGAAAATATGAGGTTTGCGTGTGTTTGAGTGAAAATTAGTGCTGGGGAAATTGTAGCTGTTCCGCCCAACGTTAACACTAAATTTGATATAAATTAATGAAATCTGAATGTGTGTGTGTGTGTGTGTGCTGAGTGGGTTGTTGTTGTTCTTGTTGAAGCTAATGCTAATCAATAATAGGAAGAATCATTCATTTCATTTCATATCATTTCGTTTTTGTTTTAGTTTTAAAATTAATAGGAAAATCATTCATTGAAATTATAATTAAATTTGTATGCGCGTTTTGTTGCTTTCATTCGCATTTCATTTATTTAGGTTCGCTTTCTCGATTTCATTTAGATGTAATATTATTTAGTCGTATTGCTGATCTCTGTGTTTGCTTTGCATTAGTAACATTTTCTTTTTCGTATTGTTTAAGCCAAAAAAAAAAATTAAAAAAAAGACTAAAATTAGGAAAACATAAAAAATTGTTCAATCAATTTTTAAGCAAGGGTTAAGAAGGGAAAATTAAATTGTTTAAAGCTTTGCCAAGTTTTTCTTTCTTTCTTCCTGTCTCCATCATCATCATCATCATCATGATCATCCTCTCCCGCTAATAGTTAGTGTTTAATTAATAATTATAATTATAATGCCCTAATGCTAGGTGTGTGGTTATATTCCTTCCTTACATTCTTCCTTTCTATCTGCTATATGTGTGTGAAATGCCTGTGCCGCTCTGCTCCCCCTCATCCGCTCATCCGCTCATCCTCTCGACGTCTCTCACTCTTTGCCTCTGCGTGGGAGAGCGGGAGCGGGACCGGGAGCGGGAGCAGGACAGCCGCTGGAGAGTTTACATTTACGTTATTCTTAGATGCGTGCTTGGTTATATGTGGAGATCTCTTCACACGAAGGTTGCTGCGAGTGGCTGCGTTGACTGTACTTGCACTGTGGCTCTAATTACACTCGGTATATCGGTATGTCCGTATATCGGTACTGATTATGCATTTAGTTAATAATTGTTTATAGGTTCCATAGGTTCTTCTCCCTCTGGCTGCTGTTCGGCCAGCCGGCTGCTTACGACTGCCTGCTGTCCTTCTCCGCTTCGTTCGCTTGCTGCAATGACAGAGAGAAAGGGGGGAAGAGACACAAATTAGTTTTCCATTTGCAATCATTTAAATATAATAATTTGTTATAATAGCAATACATATTTCTCAATCGCACATTATTCATTGCCCATTCCACTAATTTCTCTAATCATTGATTTGCCCATTCCACTGCTGTTTTTTGCTGTGCTCACAGCAGATCTGCCTGCTCGCTCTCTCTCCTTCTCTCTCCCTCTTATCATCAATTGATCTGTTCTGTTGATGTGAGCGGTGGGGAGGGGAGGGGAGACAGACATACGGCGATGCCTAGAGGGTGGCGAGGAGGGACCCGAAGAGGCGCCAAGAACATCAAACGAGCTGTCACACATGCTTGTCTGTGTCTCTCTATCCTCCTATCCTCCTTTCCTCCTTTACTGTTCTACTGTTCTCCTTGTTACTGTTGTTGGACTGTTGTTGACCGCACCACTGGGTGAGTGAGGGCAAAGGCAGGATCAGTCGACGGTGGGCGGGGGGGAGGGCGCTGCTTGGGGGGCACCACAATGTAGAAAGCGACGGACCGAATGGCGGCGTCTGGCGCACAGCTGCGCGGCGCGAAAACGTACAAAAAAAGAAACAGCAAAAGCAACAACAGCAACAACAACCACAGCAGCAGCCCACAGAGAGAGAACATTTTGAACACGTGCATTTCTTTTTACAGTTCTCTTGAGTCTCTGTCCCTGTGTGTGTGTGTGTGTGTGTGTGTGTGTGTGCTGGCTCTTGTGTTGGTGTGTGCGTGTTTTCGAAAGAATTTTCGTAGTTGTTGTTGCTTTTTGTTTGGATGGTGACACATCAAACGCTTTGTATGTGGGGCGTTTAGGTTGGGTCCCGCCGCCCCACCGTCACTGTCGCAAGATGCAGATGTTTTTTTTTGCAACAAATCATCGGAATTACGCACTCAACGCTCAATGAGTGAAACGGAGAGAGAGGGAGACCACCGCAAAGGTCCCCCCTTTGGAGAGATCTTGGAAATCATTTTCAATGGATAATTAATCAAAAGTTAATAACTTTTTGGGGCCACCCAAAAGGCAGCTTCGATCTGGCGAACATTTGTTAAAATTTCATTGAAAAAGTGCCTGGCTTTTTGGTTGTGTTTCTTTATCAAGCAGAAATCGTTGTATATTCAACCTGTTTCGTAGGTTTTTTAACAAATTTTTTGCCAGCATCATTAATAACAACAAAGCGAAGAAGAGAAACAAAGGCAGACGGCCAAAAAAGAGCGCTAATGAAGTAAGAAAAAGCAACAACAGTAATATCAAGGTGGAGACCGAGACGGAGACGCAGACAGAGACAGAGACAGATGATTCCCCCAATTTCAAATTCCGTTTTCAAGCTGGCCTGTGCGTATGTATGAGAGAGTACATATGCACACACACATCCATACATAGATGTATATATGGACATATATGCATGAGTATGTGAAATAAATTTAAGTATCTGCAGGTGTTCATTTAAAACACATCACACAAACAACAAACAGAGGAAAAAAGGCCGCGAGAAAGAAAAAAATTAACAGCTACGTATAGGCAACACAAAAGAAAGAAACGGAGGATGGCGACACAACAACAGCCGCAGAAACACACTGAGAGAGAGAGCAAAAAAACCGAAAAAAAAAAAAAAACGAAAACAGACTCGTGTGAAATGCCTACACGGGAAAAAAACTCAATCATTCACACACAGACTTTGAAAAGATCCCAATTTTCGTAAGATTCCCCCCAGCTCAGTTGCTGCTGCAACAACAATTTCTTTCAGTGCATGGAATTTGGATGAAGTTCCCCGTCGCCTTGGAATTAACATTAAAGAAATGTCGCTCAGGCAAATGTAAATTTTTTCGGCTTGTCCTTCCACACACAGAGACAGAGGCAGAGACATAGCCACAGCCACAGACACGCATGACAATTGACAATTGACGATTTCCTGATGAATGAGGTCACTCAAACGAATCACTCAATTCTGCACTCGCCCCACACATGCCAGACATACTATGCATAAAACTCATTCTTACCGTTGCTAAACTGTTGGAGAGTTGTTGCTGCTGTTGTATCTGCTGCTGCTGCTGTTGCTGCTGCTGCTGCTGACCCGGCGCCAACAGCGTGTTGGGGCTCTGGCGATCGCTGAGCGGGAGACGGGCGGCGGGACTAGAGATTTTGGCCAGCTGCTGCTCGGCGGCCAGACGCTGGGCGAGCAGATCATCGGCATCGACCCCCAAATCGGCCTCGTCGTCCTCCATGTGGTGCATCTCATCCTCGCTGTCGTCTTCCATGTTAGCTGCGGCGGTCAGCGCAGCCGCCGCATCGAAGTTGTTCATCTCGGGATGCGTCTCCAGCTCCGTTTGGAGGTCGCAGATATAGTCGATCACGTGCTGGATGATCTCCAGCTTGGAGAGCTTGCGGTTCTTGGGCATGAAGGGCACCAGATCCTTCAGCTTGGAGAGATACATCTTCATCTCGGCGTTCTCGCCGTCGCCGCGGTGCGGTGGGTGGCGCGCGATGCGTCCATTGGGGCTGATGCCCGGCATGCCGGAGGCACCTGTTTGGCAGACGGCCGTCAGGGACTTCATTTTGGAGATGATGGCTTTACGCTCCTTGAGTAGAATTTTGGCGGTTTTTACACGGTCGTACCGGTTACGGGTTACGGGCGAGGTTGGATTGAGTTGGGATTGAGATGCGTTTTTGGTTTTTATTTTGCGAGTTTTGTTTGTTGCGTGTTTTTGGTATTTTGCACGAACTTCACTTTTATTCTCTTTTCTTTGCACTTTTCGTACGGCCAACAGAAAAAAAACACTTTAATCCAGCGTGCCTAGTATTCGTATGACTTTTCAAAATCAATTTGAGTTTTCAAAATCACAAGTCAATTTCGCTTCACCTTTACTGTTACTGTTACTGTTACTGCAATTCCTTGCCTTTCTTGAGCGGGGAAAAGTTTTTGAACGAATGAACTTGCCGTGGGGCGACAAGGCCTTTTCTATCAAAATCGCCCGCCATGTTGCTGGTCGGGCGTACACATGTTGCTGGAAAACATGTTGCCGGCAAGGCAAGAAAAGGTATGGAACACGGGCGCGACGGCCCAGAAAATCCAATGCGTGCAACGTAAAATCTACCCCAAAACTCAACATACCGTGATTGTTTATAGGGCTTGGACACAGTCACAGCATATTGTTGGTTGAGGTGAGGTGCTTGGGTGCTAGAAATGTTGCTGAACATTATTTGCCTCTGGTCCATACCTTACCATGTTCAGTCATTCTGTCGAAAAAGAGAGAAAAAGAGAGGGGAGAACTACATTTTGCGTTCCAATATGAGCTTCGGGTTGCCTTCGTGTGACTTTGGGCCTACGTCGGGTTGGTGAGAGTGAGAAAGGGAGAGAACTGTTTTGTTAGCCGTGGAGAGCATAGGAGGGGTAATATTGTGAGAGATTATTGGAATCTATATAAATACATGGTGGATGATGATATTTAGTCTGGAGGGGAAGGAAGAGTGTAGATTCAAAGGGTTTGTAGAGTGATGTCGTGTGGACACTCTCCAGAGTATTTGAATTTTCTACAAAGAAGTTCCTGCCGAGATTTTGTGGTGAGAAGGTTTTGTGGAACATTGCGGAAAACCTGAAAATTCAATTAATTCTAGACTTTAGAGGAATGTATTAATTGAAAATTTGTGTGCTTCTCTAGATTCCCTAGAATAGACAATGAAGAAGGGTAATATCCAATAATAGTCCACCAAAACCCTAATTTACCCCAGCATCCACTCAAAGTCTACATCCATCCGCAGCTTAAAAGTCGTACCTCTCCACAGCTTCAAAGTTGTATCTGTCCACAAGATCCACTGGCAGACCAGACCTACCTCATCTTCCACAAGAAAGATTCAGTTTCAACTACTTCTTTTTGAACTTCCCCTTCGCTTCAGCTTCCATTCCACCACGGTCCACAAAAGTCTCAGCACTGTGGAACCCAGCTTCAATCCACGCTCTCCACTACCATCCACAAACTCTACACGGACAAAGTCGCGAAATTCTCTCCCCTGTTTCCTTGATTTTGATTGGCTAGAATTTTTTTTGTTTGTTTTCATTGGTTTAAAAACGAAAAAATTCAGTATTTTTGAGAGCGAAGAGAGCGAAACCAGGGCTGGATTGGTTGCTCTCTAGCTCGTCAAAACACGAACGCTCCCTCTCTCGCTCTCTCTATTAGTTTCTTCTCTTTCTCACTCATCTTGTTTGCTTTTCTCCTGTTTTTTTTTCTTTTTTGTGAATGAGCGTGAAAATGAATGAAAAGTGGTTTCTGTGGGCAAACGTTTTCCAAACTCCACACGAAAATACTCTAGGGGAGAGATTGATTAATTGGCTTATGAATATATAATATAATTTATTTATTGCCAAATTGCATTTGCCAGGAAAAACATAGTTTGACTTTGACTTGGAGTGAAGTTTCTTTGGTACTTTAGTACTTAAGGGGGATTAAGACCTTCCCTCTGTCGGAATATGTCAGAATATCAGCACCGAAAACCCAAAATGGGCAGCCATATGTTTCGGTCTGTTTGAACACCTGCATCTCGGGTACTACATACATATGTACATAAATATGTATAAGCGTTAGAGCCACCAAAATGGTAATAGATATTTTTGCCAAACAAAATTCTCTGCAATGAGAAAGTACAGTCGACATTTTGTATTTTTATTCCGTTCCGTAATTGCCAGCATTTAAGAGAGCAGCCCGACTTTTGCGTTATCTTTCTCCCGGGGCGGGGCGGGGCGGGGGCGATGGTTTATCTTAATATTTTTTAGGCTTCTGATATCTTGAACGCTCTCAAGTGCTTCAGTGTGTGTGTGCGACGGCGACGGCGCCCTGGCCCCGACTTTTCGACTCTTCGACTTTTCTCCCGCTGTCGTTGCGGGGTTTCTGGGCAGGAGATCACGATCGTATTACAACTCAACTCAACCCAGCCCAGCCCAGCCCAGACCATTGAGGAAATAGTGGAAATTTTCATTGAGGCGTTTGTTGTTTGTGAAAAATGACACGTCTCTGGGCGGCTATCGTCTGGGGCTTGCAACGGGTGGGCTGGGCTGGGGTGGGGTGGTGTGGGGCTCGTATTGGTTCGGATCGGATTGGAGAAACATGAATGAACTCTTGGGTTTCTGTTTATTGTAGGTCTCTGGTCTCTGGAAAGGTTTTTACTTGCGGGTCCATTGACGGATTTCCATGGAAGCGGCGCAGTCTTCAGGAATGTCCTCCGCGTAATTCTCGGGAATTTGTTGTGTGGGGACATGAAAGGTGTTGCATGAAATACAACAGAAATCCATGTTCCGCAACCGAAATATAATTAAAAAATGCTGGCAAAAAAGACCACCACAGTTCAAATTTCCCAGGGAGCGCAAAAAAAGGAGAAAAAAACACACACAAAAAAGAAGAAGAAGAAGAAAAAGAAATACCGATCATAATTTTATGACTTTTCTGAGATTATTTCCCTTGGATGGGTCTCTGCTCTTGGCAGGAGACTGGAACGGGGAATGGGGAACGTGGAATGGGGAATGGGGAACGGGGAATGGGGAACGGAGCTTACTTTACGACTCGTGAGTGTTTCGCCTGAATGACAAATGAGCAGCGACGACCAAGAAGCACCAGCAACAGGTTAAAGAGCCCAGGAAAGAAAAAACCGCCAAGAAAAGCCAGCTCCGAGAGCCGAAGCTCCAGATACCCTCTCAATACCCTTTTGCATTTAGTTGGAGCCAAACAAAAAATGAAGCAAAGAGAAGGATACATACCAATTATTATTATTAAACAGGAATGAAAATCTATAACATATACAAACAATGGTACTACCCCTCGGAAAGGGTATGCCAAAAGGGAACAGTGGACAGGGGACAGGGGACAAGGTGGAGATTTGCAAGCCATAGAAACTTTGTTGAGAGGATGCAATGAGGTTGAGAATGGAGATGGAGATGGGGATGGGTATGGGGATGGGGATGAGGATCACATGTCAATCAGCGCTGGAGACGGAACGGAACGGGACGGCACGGGACGGGACGGGGTGGTAGCCCCGAGGTAGTCGAGAGATGGCGTTGCAGATATGCAGCCGCATGCCGCGCCGCGTGCATGGCATGCTGAAATCCAATACCCGTCACTCATCCCGTTCCCCAACCCCCCCAACCCCCCCTCGCTATTGAGGGGGAGGGAGTGTATCCAATCCACAGCCGATCCATGGGCTGAAGACATATCTAGTTAGGCAGCCATTAAAGGGTTGCGCTGTGCCCTGTCAATCTCTCCCGCTCTCCCGCTCTCCCTCTGGCTGGTGACATTCCCATTAATGAATTCGCAACGGAATTCGGAACCGTTTGCCTTTCGCTAGTTTATTTTTAAACATATTTTGCATATGGCTACAGATGCAGAGAGCGAAAGAGAGAGAGAGGGAGGGAGGGAGGGAGGGAGAGGGAGAGATGATGATTGGATTGCAGATTGCCGATTGGATTGCCTCCATTCATCGGTCTGGTCTTTACTGTAGCCGCATCCGGCCTCTGTCCATGTCCCTGGTTTTTGCTGTTGCTTATTTTTTTTTCACTCGTTCGTTCTGTACGGGGAGGGGGACGGGGACGTATGGTAACTGAATACTAATTCCATTGCGAAAAAAACACACACAACAACATACGACTAAATTCATTGAGGCGTCGATGATCGCTGAGCTTTTGTTTATTTTCTGCCTCCGCTCTCTCTCTCCCTCACTCTCTCTCTAGTTAAAACAATAAACGGAATTGCGTGGGAATGGGAACTGAAACAGAAATGATTTTTTTCCTCTGTTCGGCCAAGGGTTGTACGGCTTTTGGGGAACAGCGAGGGGGGGGGGGGGGGGGACTGAGCCTCGCTCCGTAATGATCGAATTGGTATGCGTAATGTCAGCACTGGCCTCAGAATTGAAGCCGCCGCCACCCATGTGGCATATGTAATTGAAGGCTCTACAGTACAGTGGGGCAACACCACACACACACACACACACACACACACACACACACAATGGAAACAAAGTACAGCACAAGTGAGATTTTAAGAGATTCCCTTTTATTTGCGATACATTTCGAAGGGATGGGATGGCTAGCAACAGAGTTACAAGAGATGGCAAGCCCTAACTCCCTGCAATTTCCCTATGAAATTATTTTATAACATCTAAAAAGAGTTTGTCTTTCATTTAAGATCCATCGAAATGGGTTAGAAGATCTATAAACAGAGTTACGATAGGTTGGCAGGCGTTTTTAGTTAAGGAACTTCTAAGAACAAGATTGGAACATCAATCGTGGCTCTATCTTAAGGACTCCCTATAAATAAATGTCCTGATACACCCGTTCCACAGTAATTGAATAGTAATTCATTACGAGAAACCCGAAAACCCGAAAAACCCATTCGATAATCATTTCTCTCATTATTCATTCGCCGCAATCAGACAACCCAGAAGATATTAATGGCTTGTCCGACTAAAGAGCAGTTAATGTCCCGAAATGTAAATGTCTATTAGTCAAGCACTTGGCCACAAAGGAGCAGGAGCCGGGGCAGGAGCAGCGTTAAACAAACGCTGCACATGGAAGCCGAATAAAATTCGAAACATTGAAGCGAACCGAACTCACGGGAGGATCACGAAGAGGAGGAGGAGGAGGAGGAGGAGGGAAAACAAGCCCACGATGCGGATCCAAGTCGAAACCGAAACCCGAATGCGACTCTGACAAATGTCAAAGAGAGAGGAGAGGAGAGGCAACAGCAGCAGCAGCAGCGGCAGCAGCGGCGGCAGCGGTGGTATGGGCAGAAGGCAAATGAACTTCTGTCAAAATAACCCCAGCCCTGCTTTACAGTACAGTGGGAACAAAAAAGGACACTCGGCGACAAAGGACTGGCACAAAGGATCGTTCGATGGAAGCCAGAATGCGGATTGTGTGCAGCCGGCGCGGGGAAGAGAGGAGAGCGGAGCGGGGAGAGAGGAATGTGTGTTTGTGCGCCAGCCAGGTGAACAGATCAGATGCGATTAGGGATTATTATGCTATTACGCAGGATACGATTAACAATGCGCGACTGTGGCTGTGGCAGAGAGGCAAGCAGCAAGCGGCAAGCGGCTGCCGCAAAAACACAAGGATAACAACTGCGCCGCACGCCGTCGACACACATATGGCCTGCAGCACAGCACAACAACAGCAACAACAACAACAACAAGAACATTCGGTTTCTGTTCCCGTTTCTGCTTCGATCTGGGATATAGGCAAATGTCCTTTCACTCTTCCTCACACACTCTCTAAAAACCGAATGTACCGTATGTGTATTTTTGCTACCCTAATTGAGTGGAAAAACGTTGACAAGGGAGGGGACTCCGGCCGAGGGGGCAACGGCAACGGCAATGGCAATGGCAATATGCATCTGCAGGACCGAACCTGAAGGACGAACTTCTGCCGGCTGCCGTTATTTGTATTGCATTTTACCGTTTGTCCACACCGGGCTTTTTTACACACACCAACCACACTCTCCCTTCCGCACCCCCCTCCCCCCCTGCCGTCACCTTTGCCTGCTGTTTTCGCTGCGCTGCATATGGTTTTCTGCTGCTGCTGCTGGCGCTGCTGCTGGCGTGTTAATTGGGAACAGCTGATAAAGAGAGCGGCCAGCGCGCTGGGAACTACAATCATTTCGTTTCGAATAAGTAGAGTAGATGAGAGAAACGGGAACAAATTGATGAGGAAATGATGAGCCTGCATTGGCTACTTAAGCGGGCGGGTACGTACAGCTGATAGCGAGATCAGGCAGCCAGCAAGCGGGTGGCTTGATTAATTAGTAAAAGCAGAATGAGTGGGAGAAAGAGAGAGCGCGCTGGAAGCAAGCTTTTGAAAGTCAACTGTTAATGCGAACAATTGAGTGGGAGAGAGAGGTGCGAATCACACATAGAGCTTATGGAGAGCTTGGACCTAAAATGATGACCTGAGAGAAAGAGAGAGAGAGCGAGAGGGTAAGCTAGACAAGACGAAATGAGAGAGCGTACGGTTAAGAGTGACTTTAAGGCAATGCTCCACTGTGTGGATTTGGAGTGAGATCATTTGAGTGCATTTGGCAAATCGCATCTCGCAATTAGGAACCTTTGACTAAAAAAGAACAAATACAATTCTTTATCAGAGAAATCTCTAGATAAAACGAGAAACTGCGAACAATCTCTCTTGTGGCTCTTGTGCACCATTTCTCTCATTAGCAAATAGAAAACGGCGCCCGGACCCTGTCTAGACAGTGCTAATGGCTTTTACAGGGGACCGGGACCCTTTGAGTGTTGCCAAAATGAGTCATTTGGTTGGTGCAACTTCATTAGGCCCATGCCACAGCCGCCTGACACTTGCCACTTGCGACAGGTAGCCGATGCACAAATATTATTGCCACAATCCGCTCCTCTGGTCACAACACACTGTACTGCACCACCCTCCCCCTCTCTTTCTCTCCCTTTTTTTCGCACAAAATCTCCGCAGGTGGCCTTCTTCTGGTCCCCGAGAGAGACAGAGAGACAGAGAGAGAGAGAGAGATGAAGAGAGATCGCAGCCCACGGATTCCGGATTCCAGTGTGTTTTCGGTTTTTGTGCATTTCGGCCTCGTCAATTTGTCGCCAGTTGCTAATTGCTGGCATTTTCCCCCGACCCGACCCGAGCCGACCCGACTGCCATGGCTGCTGCTGCGGTGCGGCTGCTGTTGGCCCTGCCTGTCATATAGTTTGTGTGGCATGATGGATGGACAGGGACCCTGGGCCAAATGGCTTCTTGAGCGGCTTAAGCCCGCAAATAAGGCGAGTGGCAAGTGGCAAGATGACTCTGCCTCGGCTCTCTGCTGATAAGTGCCTCTCAGTGAGTAGAGAGTGGAGAGTGGAGGATGTGGCTAAGCTGATGTCTTAACCATAAACCGATCGCTCCTGGCTTTTGTGAGGGCACTTGTGGGTGATGCGGTCCTACAATTTGGGAGAACCTCCCACAGATAATATCCATTTCAAATGGATTATACGCACACCCAGACAAAAATTAATACACTCAAATTTAAATTAAATATTCGGGTTTTAGACAGAAATGTATTGGAAAGTATTTTTCATCTAAATATAAATACTTGAAAATAAATACATATATTTGGGAACTATTTAATTTTTAGGAAATAGATTTAATTTAAATAGAAAATTATTATTAATATGAATAATATTTAAATCAAACTTATATATAATTAAAGAATTAAAATATATGAAAAATATTTAAATCAAATTAATATATAATTAAAGAATTAATATTTATGATTATTTCTTGGAATTTGAATATTGTGAATTTGTGTGTATTAGGTAGTATCTGGGCTTGAATAACATTGGAAAGAATAACTTGGAAATGTAAAAACAATTCAAAGTTTTAATTGAAGAATGAGTCCCATTCTTTCAGTTTCGTCTTAAAAATATTCTTAAAAAAAAAGGTTGTATAATAAGGATATCATCCTATTTCGATTTGAAGTTTGTTGAATCTATTCGTATGGGAGAATACTTTAAATAAAAGTCGCCGAAATCACAGCACTTTCTCAGCGATCAAAAAATGTCACATTTAATCTTTGAACATTTCTATGATTCTTGTCCAAAGAATTTCCCATGGAAGTCCCCAGCCAAAGCCAAAAGACTGTAGGGAAAATCTCAACCAAAAATCCCTCGATGCCCACATAAATCTTTCCTCACTCGATGCGGGTTCTGGTTCGTGGTTCCAGAGTACGGGGTGCGGGGTGCGGGGGTACGGGGTTCGGGGTTCCGGGGCTAGGCGGGGTTCTCCTTCTCGCGTATCAGCTGCAAAACTTCAGATGGCGACTTTCCGTTGAGCAGAGATATGCCACAGCTGCTTGAGGCATTCCGCGCACATGTCCATGCCATTGGTGCCATACGTGACCGTGCTAGTGGCCGTGCCCGTGCCCGTTTCCGATCTCATTGAGATCTCATCTCTCTCTCTCCCTCTCTCTCGCTCTGTCGCTCTGTTGTTGCTGCTGTTTCTGCTGCTGGGGTTAAAATGAGAGGAGAAGGCGGTGATGGCTGTGGCTGTGGTGGTGGTGGCCATGTGCTGCTCTTCATCATCAGGCGGCTGCATGCCATAAAATGGACGTCCGTCGAACTGGTTGCCTCTCTGGCTGTGGCCAGAGCCGGCTGCATTGCATGTGTGCAACATCAGCAGAAGCAGCAGCAGAGAGAGTGTAAGAGGCGAGAGGGAAACAAAAGCGCACATATGGCCGCTCAAAAGGGGGTTGCGCGGGCAGGCAGAAACCGAAGCAAACGTCCTTGCCCCGAACACCCAGCGAACACACCAAAGCAGCAGGAAGCGCCGCGCCACGCCGTCGCGCACTCATAAAAACTTGAATGATCGACACGTGTGCAGAATTTCCGCGACCAGCAGCGGGAAATGGTACCCAGAGCCAGAGCCAGCGCAAGAGCCAAAGCCAGACCCAAAGCCAGAGCTAGAGCCAGAGCCAGAGCTAGAGCAATCCCCGAGGCAGCTGTTCCGTTCCATGCTCTCTGGCCACCAAAAACGGTAGCAGCCGTGCAACTTTCTATGATGCCCCTTGCTGCAATCAAATCGGGAAAACGCACTGGCGATCGGAGGGGTAGACGGGTAGACGGGTAGACGGGCGGGCATCAGTGGCATCAGAGTCAGAGTCAGAGGCAGCTGCCAATGCCGATGGACAGACCAGACCAGACCAGACCAGACGCGCCTGACTTTCATTAGCATTTCTAACGGCCAACGCAGCTGCCAAAGACGGCGCTGCCGGGCCATGCCTGATCCCCAGACATCGCTGTGCTCGGTCTCTGGCTGCACTTTGGATGCGACTGCGACTGCGGCTGCAACTGCAACTGCTACTGCAGGCTGCACGCTGGACGCGAACTGGATCGATCCGATCCGATCCGCAGACGACAACGCGCTGCAGCCCGGGGACAAGGTGAAATCTGTCCCAACAGTACACTGAGAGAAGGGGGAATTAAAGCTCTCCAGGACTCCCTCATTACTCCATAGCCTTTCCCCACAACATTTCGGGAATTTCTCTCAGTGTGGCCCCATGGTCTGCAGCTGTACGAGTACGAGTATCCCCGTTGGCTGCATTTGCGTTGGAAATATTTTTATTTTTAATTGCTATTGGAATTTTTCCATGTGCGCCTCCATGGACATCTCTCATTCGATGGCGGAGAGTCCGGGTGTCCGGCAGTCCGGGAGTCCGCCAGTCCGGCAGGCCGACCGGCGTGTGGGTTGCCAAACTGTATCGCAGCAGTTGGTCTCATGGCTGCTGTTGACTGTGCCTCTTCAGATGGTGGCAGCTGCGTGACAATTGTCCAGGTTGGCCAATTCAATTAGGCCAAGAGCAGGCGCAGTGGCGGTGGCGGTGGCAACAGTAACAGCTCTTGGCTGACCGTTTGACATAATAACTGGCCACATTAGCAGCAATTGGCATTGGTCAATTAGCTTTTTTCTCTACTCTCTTTAGCTCTCTCCCTGCTGCTGCTTCTGTTGTTGCTGCTGCTGCATGCCTCCTGTTGCAACGCTTGTCGCGCTTTTCCTTATTTGCAACATTCATTGACACCTGCAATTGTTGCAGAAGCAGCAGCAGCAGCAACAGCAACAGCAGCAACATCGGCCCGGCACTGGCTGCTGCTGCTGCTGCTGCTGTTGCTGTCGTGTTCATGTTGCTGATTGGCAATCAATTTGTTGTCAGTTTTTATGATTCGCAGTGCGTCAATGTCAACTAACTGTTTTTTCTCAGTCTTAGCTGGTAATTTATTATGTTGCTGCCACAAACTGCAACTGCCACAGCAACAGCAATTAACACAGCAGCAGCAGCAGCAACATTTTCAGTTTTCATGGCTGCCGCACGGTTTTCGGTGGCATCCGCTTTGCTGAACAATGCCAGACAAAACCTGTGGGTGTTGCAGTTGCAGTTGCAACTACCACTCGTACTTGTGCTTGCACCTACATATGTATGTATGTACGTATGCTGCCGCTTTGCCGCTGTCGATTGCCGGCGCGTGTTGCAGACATCTACAAGTTTTAGCCAGCGCCAAGTGCAAGTCCAGCGTCCGACTGTCGGCTCTATAGCCCAGACATATGGCCAAGATAAGCGGCATAATTATGCAAATTTGTTATAACAATCAACAGCAGCAACAGCAACAGCAGCAAACGACGACAGCAACATTTTATGGCCAACGTTTTAATGCCGTCAACAGCAATTGCATTTGCCATTTATGGGGCGTTAGAACTTAAGTTATAACATAATCACTTCTGATAGTTTGTTATTTATTTGCTTCGAGCCAATGGTTCGAGCAAAGGTAAATATTGGTATCGAGAGTTTTCCCTTATCTCGAGACTAAATTTTCAACCCTCATATATTGGGAGATATATAATGAAATTCCTACTGATGAAAGTAATGTTCTAGGGCCTAAACAAAGCCTTCATAAATCCCTACTGGCCCTGGCTCTGGCTGTGGCTGTGGCTCGGACTTGGCCATAATAAACATGGAACGAACCGAACCGCTGACTGCAAAATTTGAATACAAACATTGACAATTGACAGACTACGACGACCGGGTGGGACGGAGGGACATTGGGCAGCTACAAATCAATTGCAACAAGAGAGAGGAATGGCCATCATTGGATAGTGGAAGCTTAGATACCCTTTCAGAGCGGAAGAATTTTATGGAATAAGTTTATCGTAGGAAACATAGAGGAGACCTCATGAAGATCAAGAATTAGATAACGTGGCAGACATCTGGCAAGAGTCATAATACCCTTCTTAAGGGTACAGCAATCCCATTGATATGGGATCGGAATTCATCGAGCTTTGGACCTGGCTAGGAGCTGTAGCTGTAGCTGTTGCTGTTGCTGGAACTCTGGCTGTGACTACGCATGCATAAATGCCTTTATAATCATTTCGTTGAACAAAATTTAGACGTCACTTGGCTGTCAGTTGGGGCTGCTTGATCGCCTGACGAGTCGGACATGTGGAGGATGCCGAGACGATGGGATCGGGTCGGATGCGATGCGATGGAATGGAATGGGATTGTTGGAAGACAGCACAGCACAGCAGAGCAGAGCACAGACATAAGGAGCAGGAGCAGAAGTCAGAGCACCAGATCATGTCCATATTTGCATTTTTGAAATGACACATGGAAATTTTTGTTGTTTTGCAGCAACAGCAGCGGCAGTGGCAGAAAACGGCCAACAGATTGACAGCAGCTGCAACAGACTGACGACAACAGCCGCAGCAGCAGCAGCGGCAGCAGCAGCAACAGAAACAGCAACAGCAACAATGACAACGGCCTGGAATGGTAAGCGAAAGTCGTGCGCAAATCCGAGCAGGCGACAGCATATGGATATACTATATGCTATATGGCTATGGACCGCTTGTTGCCAGAGATAATTGCTGTCGCATATTTTCAACGTCCACTTGTTGTCGCCGTTCCAGCCACCATAGCAGCAGCAGCAGCAGAAACGGCAGCAGCAGCAGCAAAAGCAACCGGCTGCCAGCTTGGTAACATGTGTTGCACCGCTCTCGCCGCTGCCCATATTCGGCCAACATGTTGCAATCTCCATGGCCTGTCTACCCGGCTGTGCAAATATTTGGAAGTTCCTCTTGATAGCCGGCGATAGGAAATTACTTTACGACCCATCGTCACATGGCAATTCCATATGCCATCCAATCCACAATCCACAACAAGCATGTTTTATGCATTCCGCACCACTGTGCGGGCAAGTTCAATGTCTCTGGGAGATGAGAACGAACAGAGAGAACACAACAAGAACGCGCGAGAGCAGCACAGAAAGCAAACGAGCGCAGAAAGCAAATGAGCGCAAGACAGACAAACCGAACCGAACAGACAAACTTGAAAAGTGTTTCAGCAGAGAATTGTCTCACTAAGTGATGTACAGTATAAATTAGACTAGTCAGTTACACTGCTAAATACTAAATTATTTAATTATTAAGCCTAATGTAACACATTAAACCTCACTGCACAAAGTGATAAATCCACGAAAAAAACATCCACTCAAGAACAGAACAGAAAGCAAATCAGTGGAACACAAATAAACGGCAATTGAAAAGTGTTCCAGCTGAGAGAAGAAGAGAAAAAACGGAGATAGGTCGCTTGTTGTATACCCTTCAATAAGTGTTCACACAAACTTGAGCTGCTAGAAATTTGTAATAATATTGCAAGTTTTTTCTCTCTCTCTAACCTCAATCAAAGCACACATACACATACGCTTAACCAACTCAACCACAATTCCATAATACCTGCACCAAAAGCACACACAAAGCAAAAAAGACAAAAACCTATACATTGTCACGCACGCCGAGCGCTTCAGTTTTTGCCTCGCGAGAGCGGCGTTTTCAGAGAGCGTAACAGACAAAAGTTGTTCTCTCTCTGCGCGCTGTTTTGTTGCTGCACCCGGTCGATTTTTTACAGTTTGTTTTTAAAAACGCAGGAACATGGACATGCACAGGCTGATCGCTGAGGTTAGGCGGATGCCGGCCCTGTGGGACTCCTCGCATCCGGACCACGCCAACCGCCTGGAGACGCAGCGGCTGTGGAACAACGTGGCGGAGGTCTTGGGCTGTAACGGTGAGTGACGTGACTGATTGGAGCCGGTTACATCATCGTTGTTTACGCTCTTTCTCTGGAACAGTTGACTTGTGTCGCGCCAAATGGAAGAATCTACGCTGCAGCTATCGCCGGCACACCCGGCGTCAGAGCCTGTCCAAGCAGCAATCAGCCTCTCCGGTCCACCAGTGGTCCTATGCGGAGGAAATGGACTTCCTCGGCAATCTGCAGCGCACCGACAGCAGCAACAACGAGGAGGAGGACGGGGAAGTGAAGGAGGAAGCGGGGTCGGACTCCAACATGTCGTTCAAGAGAGAGGTGCTGCCGGCGGACGAAATGGAGGCGGACAATGATGCACTGATGCTCGAATTCCAGAACATGGCCACACCACAGGCCATGCGCCGGCTCTCGCAGAGCATTTCCCTGGCCAGTGCGGCCGCCGAGGAGCGGTCCATGCCGCAACCAGCCTCCCCATCTCCGTCCACCAGTGGATTTGGATTTGGATTGGGACAGGGACTAGGGCACGGACATGGACATGGGCATGGGCATGGACACGGACTTGGCTTGGGCATGGGAACTGCCACGGCAGCGGCGGAAGCCAGCAGTTGCCACTGTGCCAAGCGCGTGGACGAGCAGGTCAACTTTCTGGAGAGCCTGAAACGCGAGGAGCAACAGCTGATGCAGTCCACCAGCCAAGACCTGGCGCGCTGCAAGAATGTGCTGCATGTGGGTGACTCGGACTATAATTACCTCATCAGCTTTATGCCCCTGATGAAGCAAATGACGCCCATCCAGAACGTTTTCTTCCGGGCCAAGATGGGAGAGCTCCTGCTGCAGACGATGCAGCAACAGCCGCCAGTGCAGCTTCAACAACAGCTACAACAGATGATGCTGCAACAGCAGCACCGCCAGCAGCAGCAACAACAACAACAACAACAGCAGCAGCAACAGCAGCAGCGACCAGAGGAGCCACAGCCCTCGCAAATGTTATTGAACCAGCAGCAGATGGCCTTGGACCAGGCGGAATTGCAGTAACATTCGCGAGCGCAGCGAATAGTGGGAGAGGGAAACAGCAAGACAGTGAGAAAAAGAGAGAGAGAGATAAAAAGAGAGCGCATCAGTTGAATGCGCCTGTCTGTCCGGTGCACTGTGGTCACAAAGTAAAATTATATGTTTTTTTATATGTTGTAGATGTCGAATCTAAGAATACTCGTAAATATATGATATACATATCTCATGTATAGAAAACTGACCTATTCTTTGCTACACTTAAAAGCTGGTGGATTCCACTGCCCCTCTCATTATTTTAAGAGAGTTAACAGCGAAAAAAGTTTCATAGCAGCCACCTTTAATGAGCAAAAAAAAGATGGGGTGGGGGTTCTCATTACTGAGCGATCACTGCAGCACGAATTTGTACGGAAAATAAATATTAAATGAGAAAAGCAATTCTTTTGGCCCCATAGATCAATGCACTTGTGCCCTTTTCGCTGTGCTTCGTCATTATGTGATGAGACAGAAATACAGCGAGAGAGAGGGAGAGAGAGAAAGAGAGTGACATTTGTGTGGGCGGCGTTTGAGTGGCTTTTGCTTTTGCCAGCTGCACAGAGCAAGGGCATGCATGCATCCGTGGAACGTAATCTCGCCGCCGCAGGCCGCTTGCCTGCCCACACATGTCCGTCGTACGCCTTTAACTGTGGAACCGCATCAATAAATTACAGTAGAATGAACCCCATCCGATGGAGTCAACGGCGGTGGTCCTGCCGTCTTCTCTCGGTCTCTGTGTGTGTGTCAGTGTGTGTTAAAAGCCAAGTCCAAACTTAACATGGCCATAAAAAAAAGAACGCAACAACAAAACTGGAAAGGGGTAGTAAGTGAGAGGGGAATAGGTCGCTCGAGAAATCAACGCAGCTGCGGATGACGAATCGAAATTGACATTGAACTGAAGCTGGGAGTCGGTCGCAGTAGAGAAGAGATGAAGAGACGAAGAGACGAAGAAGGAGGCAAGAAGGAGGGAGAGGTGGAGAGTGGAGAAGTGGTGGCCAGGCCAGGCCGCTCTTGGAAGTCATGTGTTTGAACTTGTTGCTCCGCAGTTGGGGCATGGGCATGGGCATGGCTCCGGTCTGCCTCATGAATTCTAGCAACAACAGTAACAACAACAGCTGTAAAGCGCTCCAAAAAGAAAAAACAACAAAAAGAACACAAAAAAACAAAAAAACAAAAAGCAAACCAAAAAAATAACAAACCCAGAGTTTAAGGTGTGTTCTTGAGCTTGAACGACGGTCGATTCGAGCCCACAGTGGCAGGCAGTTGCCGTTTCCAGTGATTGGAAACCGTCGAAGATTGGAATGGGGGGGAGAGAGAGAGAGAGAGAGAGAGAGAGAGGGGGTGGGAGAGCGCGGGCAATTAACGGCCGCAGCAGCAGCCAAAAGAACATTTGCCAATTCGAATGCAAATTGACATTTGTCACTCGAACGTGCCCATGGCCAATACATTCCACTGCTCCAATCCAAACCAATCCCCGTCCAGCTGCTGCTGCTGTTGCTGCAGAACATTCCAATATTCTTGTAAATCTCCAGCCGATTCATGGCCAGACTTTCAACTGCAGTGGAACTCTGGTACTCTGATGGATTTTCGCACCTTTTGGCCAAAGTCTAATCCCTCCCAGCTAGCCAGCCAGCCAGCCGGGCATGAACGTGTTAATGATGCGACGGACAGCCGCCGCAAGAAGTGCATTTACCTGTCCGCTTTTGTTCTTTCGCCGCTCCGCCCGGCCGAAATGCAAATTTCACTCTATTCAGCTCACGTCAAATATTTGTAGAGATTTTCCGAGCGCATTCTGGCACACAGGTGTTAGATCTGGCAGCCCATTGTTAATGCGTGTTGCTGTCTGTTGCCAGTCTATTGTTGCAGTTGCCGCATCCTCTCACAAACCGTTAACATGTTGCGGAATTTCCAGAATTTCGCTTAATTCATCAGCCCGAAAGGGTTTCCAGCTAAACTCTGCTCTGCCTGTGCCTGTGTCTGTGCCTGTGACGCATCTCTTCTAACACCTTTTCTTATTTTTTTGGTATTTTTGTTGTTGTCTTGCCTAGTTTTTGCATATGGCCAACAGGTGCAGCCAGCCGCATGCGGATGTTGCAGATGTTCAATGGTTGTGGCAGAGGGGCATAGGGGCATAGGGGACAGGGGATAGGAAATAAAACGATTGAGCAACACTTTGGCTATGGTTATGCCACAGATCAGATCCCAATGCATTTTCCGGAATGAAAACTTCCAACCGAAGATCCTTGGGTCAAGTCAAAGTCAAAGTCCAACCGTCTCGTCTTCGCTTTATAGCACTAAAATGGGCTCATTATATCATATAGTTTCCACTTAACAACCGATAAACCACTCGGTCGTATATCTAACATTTCCCGCGCAGCTTCACATTCCGAGAGCCGAGCCGAAAACGAAAAGAACCTTTTGGTCCTGGACTCTTGTAACTCTATAATTTAGCCCCATCATTAATATGGCTTTTGTGCCTGACATGAGCAGAGTTTCTCGCCGTTTCCCTTCGGGGGCCATGGACACGGACACGGACATGGACATGGCCATGGACACGGACACGGACATACATAATAAATGCCTGTGACACCTCTTAAGAAGATTATGCACATAAGATTGCACATTATCCGCGCTCCCAAAGATGATCGTGAGGCCTCCTCCTCCGCCTCCTTCTGCTCCTCCTCCTGCTCCTTCTTCCGATGATGGTGCTGCCGTTGGAGTTGGCTCCTATTCATGGGCCATAATCTCGATCCGTTTTGGCCGCCACAAACCAATCAAAACATGCACTTAACATTTTGGCTGAACCTCAAAAACCTCCAGCCCAGCCTCAGCGGATGCATCGTTAACACCAACAAAGAAAGACAGAAAGAAAGGGGCATACATATACATATGCATATGCATAGATGCTGAGTCACTGGGTACGTGGTCCGAAAATCAGGTACACCCCCTCTCCCCACCAGCCGATCCCAACCGATCCGAACCGAACCGACTCGACCCGATCCGACCCGATCCGACCGCCGGCAATCAAGCGGAGTCAGTGGGGCTTTTGTATTGCCATTGCCTTGGAGCAATCAATGCTGTATGACAGCTAGGTTAACAGCCACCTCCATGCCCCCCATGCCACATGCCCCATGCCCCATGCCCCCATGCCCCAACTCCAACTCCAACCTTCATCGATCCTACGCGCTTCCTCTTGATTTCGTTAAGTAAATCTCCAACATGGCTGTGGCAACCTTCACGTGCTCGCAGCCATCTGTCCGTCCCGTCCCAGCCCAGCGCAGCGCAGCTCAGAGGTTCGTTTCCATGGCTCGCTCGAGATCATGATCATGGCTTTAACTGGCTCTTGGCACAGTACGAGTGCGAGTACGAGTACGAGTGCCGCACAGTACCCAGAGTACTATACTCGGATATTTTTAACTCTCCTCCTCTTCGGTGTCTGTGTCTGTATCTGCATCTGCATCTGTATCTGTGCCTGTATCTGTATCTGTGCCTTTGGACTTGGACGACTCTCGGGTTGCGTTGCGTTTATTGTTGTCTCGTTGAGATCTTCGCCTTGGTTTCTGGTTGCGGCGGCGGCGGTGGGACCCCAGCCAACCATCCGAGTCAGCCATCCAACCCAGCCCAGCCAGCCAGCCAGCCAGCCAGCCGTCTGCGTCTGTTTTCTTTTTAAACGCTTTTAAACACCTGAGAAACTTGCTTTTTAATGTGCGCACATGTGTGCGGCGTCGCACTGATGACGACGACGACGACTACGACGACTACGACGATGATGAAGATCGTTCCTTAGCTGGCTGGCTGGCTGGCCCCCCCAACTCCAGCTCCAACTCCAACTTCATCTCGGATCTCCAACTGCCTCGTTTGTGCCATGATGATGAAGCAAATATAACAAATCTCAGAGTTATCAACCGGCAACCGAAGAGCAGCCGCCGCACAGCTGAGTAAATCAATTGAGGCTCACAATTCTAGGAATTCTCTAGCTCTCTCCTTCTAGCTCTAGCTCTCTCTCTCTCTCTCTCTCTCTCTCTCCCTCTCCTGTGGCTTCTCCTATCTGTGTGCTGTGCCCCTTGAGGTGTTCCTAGTTGGATGCGTCGGCGTCGTGTCGTTAGGCGCATTTAAATATGGACAAAGGAAGGCACTGCGCCTAATCCTTCCCTGATGGGAAAAGCTAGTGACAAAAGCAGCAAATCTTAGGAATTTCATAAAAGAAAGGAATAGAGTTGGAATTGGTATTTGTATTTGTATTTGTGGGGTGTTTTATGCAGAATCAAAGTTTAATGAACAAATAGTTCGGAGGAAGTGCGACGGGAACTTAGTCTAACGAAGCGCGAAGAATAAATCGTTGAGGAGGTTCTACTGTAGAACTTATAAGAACTTATCCTGTATAACTTAATTTGGATGCTACTGTTTATATCTGTGTGCTATATAATCTTTAATATAAACTAGAATCCACTGAAAGTATCAAAGTACTCCTAAAATAAATTCTCCTATAGTAGATTCTTATCCAGGATCACAAAGATGACTCGATCTGTATGATCTGTTATGCTATAACGAATCGCAAGGGGACAAAAAAACCACAATCAAAATAATTGAACAAAAAATTCGTCATAGGGAGATCGAAAGCGTATGATCATTCGCAATAGAGAAATATTCGCTATGAAGAAAACCAAAATTCGTTATAAGGAGACAAAACGTACTGAAAATTGAACGAGATTGCAGTGTTCCGGATATAAATTTTATAGATAGTTATATAGAAAACTTCGTAATAGGGAAATTCGTTATAGAGAAGTTTTACTGTATTACCATCAGAAACATCCGACATCTACATAGATAATAGGATTATCGAGTCCCTTTTTCAGGTCATATTTCTGCTATGGAAATTAAGAAGCGGCTCCAGTACATAAAGCGACCAATCTATCCATCTAATAGATGGATGGATCAGGTATGGGATTCTTAAGACTCTAATGCTCTCAGCAGAGTATTTACTTTCCTGTGGGTTTACAGCACTAGTGTAAAATGTGCTACACCGCAGTGCACCGCAGCGCAGCACTTCGCTAGACAAGGACGTTAATGGGTTAATGGGTGCACAAGTGTTGGTTGGCCCCCACGGGCAATGTCGGACAAAGACGCGATCGAGATTTATACCTAAATGATTAACCATTTCTCCCCGCCGCCACCGCCACCGCCGATCTTCGGTCCGTCTGTGTGGTGCCATGCCGGGGGTGCCTCTTGGTGTGAATTTGTAATGCGGCAGCGGCAGCGGCAGAGGCAGAGACCTGGGTTCGGTTTGGTTTTCCTTGTGGTATGCACACTGCTCGAGGGGCACGGCACCGCACAGCCGCCGCTGCTTCCTTTCCTCCGCTGATGCGCGGCCTCTGCTGCCGCTGCTGCTGCTGCTTCTGACCATTCTTTCGCTGGCGATTGACACCTGCATGCATTTCTTGTTTCTCAGGTGTGCACTGAGCTCTCCTCGGGAGTGAGTGTGTGCCTGTGTGCCTGTGTGTGTGTGTGTGTGTGTGTGTGTGTCTCTCTCCCTCGTTGTTTCTTTATTTCATTTCTTCATCTTTGTCTTCTTCTGCTTTTCATGAGCTGTGGTTGAGTCATCGGCCATTAAAAACATGATATTGTTGCTGTTGCTGTTCGCTGTTTGCTGATGGGATTCCAGTTGTGGAAAAGGATTTCATTGCTCATCTTTAAGGTTCCGCAGGGGTCCCAGGGCCCCGGGGCCAGGCTCTCACAGGTAGTTTGTTGTGATTGTCCCAAAAAGGCATGACGTGTCTCGTTTTATGAGTAACGTAACCCTCGACCCTTTCCCACACCTTCGATGGCATTCTCTTAATGCATTTTAATTAGGCAAAGTGCATTCCAAACAGTAGATATATGTATGTATGTATGTGTGTAGTGTTTGTTGATGCTTCCTCCCCGAAATGGGCATCGAGTCCAGTGCACAAAAAATAAAGAGAAAATCTCCAAGTTTTTGGCCCAGAAACAAGGTTACGGGGCACTGTTACCGTTACCGCTACTGCGCCTGTGTGCGCAGGTGTGCAAAAGCATTAAAATTCCACTCGAAGAAGAAAAGAGTCGAGAAATTTCACAACAAAAGCTCAAGCGCAAGCTTAAGCTCAAGCGCACATTAAAATGTCTGCCGCCGGCGCAATTCTTCAAACTTTGTCTCTCTCTCTCTCTCTTAAGCTCTCTTTTTGAAGAGAAAAAGTCACAAATATTAAGTGACTGCACAAAGTTCAAGCCCAGGCGCAGTGCCAGAGTGCAACGCTGGCATTCAAAAAAAAGAGAAATAAAACAGCTTATAAAAAGTTGTAAAAATATTTCGCACGACACTCAAATCACGACTGAAAAGGCAAACCAAACGCGAAAAAGGTATTTCCATACCCCGTCGCCGATTGAATTCAAGGGTATGTTGGGTTCTGGCAGAGCCTAACGGTCTCTCTCACAGTGTGGCTTAGCGGCAAAGCGTGGAAAGGCATTTCTGGTACTCGCCTCGTAGGTAGCTCTCTTCCGGCGCGTATATTTAAGTCTGGGTCATATTTCCTCTGATTGCATTGGTTATTTCCCTATAAATCGGGTATCCTCTAGTCGAAATCCTTCACTCAAATGCCACATTCTTTTACTGGTTTCCGCTGCTGGGACTGGCAACGATTTCAGGCTTCAAGTTCAGTGAAGTTCAACGCGAAAAACGTGCGGGAGCAAGAGCTGCAAAAGAATCCACACACAACAAAAAAAAAGAGAAAAAATAGTGGCTAGGGCAAGCGATGGCTCGGCACGGCACTGCACTGCTCTGCCGCCAATCATCATCATAACTGGGCAATCAAATTAGTTGTTGCTGTTCTCATTAATGGGATTTATCTGGACAGAAGAAGCCATCGCAGCGGCGTGCTGCAGAGCAGACCCATGGGATCGGGGGATCTCTTGCAGGTGTTCGATTCGTCGGCTGCTTCCAGAAAGCTGCGTCATTGATTAGCCACAGAAATCAGACTAGACCTGGCTTCAGCTGGCGGCCCCCAAAGGAAAGCACAGCCCCAGGCACAGGCACAGTATTATATCGGAATTGGAGGCAGCGAAACCCGGCAACAGTAACAGTTTTTCTGGACATTTGCTGGTTGGTTGCCTCGTTTGCAGCTGCCAAAAACATAAGTCACGATTTTCGCTTTTGTTAATTCATCAACGAACAATTTGCATTTTTTTCCAACTCATTTTTGTCGGTTATACCCTTTCTATCATCTGTGGCACTTGCGGCTGCCATACTCGTATGGATCTTGGGAATATTTGTAGAATTAGATGTATGTAGATACTTGTTATCATAGGCATCTCTTAGTCCTTCTTATTTCTGTTTGTTTGTTGGTTTGTGCCGATCTTCTAATCCCCAAGGTTTGGTATTTTTCCTATATCGTTTTTAAGGGATTTGGTATTATCTCTGAGGATTACTTACCTATACTTTGTGTGTTCTTGGAGTAGATTGTCAAATATGATTTAGGGAAAACAGTTTAATGATAAAGTTGAGTGATTTAAGAGGAATGGAAGTCTTGAAAAAATATCAGACAGATATTTTCATAGCTATACTTTATAATTTCAAACGATTTTACTAGAATTACTATTTTACTATTAATATATCTATTACTTTCAGGTATCGTAATCATTATAAGCTATTGTAAAAACCACACAATAATAATATTAATTACATTTTAAGTTTTATGGATAATCATCGGTGATAGTAATTATCAATAATATTTATCCATAATAATTATTATTAATAATAATTATTTTAGAGCAAAAAAATATTATTTGCTGATTTTGTATCTGTATACCTCTGATATATGGGTTTATTTAATTAAATCATTCAGTCCGAGATGATATCTATACGAGTAAGCCTGTACACATCTGGGATAATCTGGGGGTCCCAAGATCCCAAGATCTATTGGCTTTTTCTTATAAATTTTCAGGGTATCCCCAGTTCCCTCGTGTCAATCACCGATTTCATCGGCTTATATCTCAGTTTCTGGTTTCATTTCTTTAACGATTTCTTTGGCTCGTTAATCTTTATTTCGTTTTCCCGCTCTCGGGGCAACCCTTTGCAACACTGGCTGCCGCTGCTGCCGCTGCTGCCGCTGCTGCCACTGTTGCACGTTGCAGCCGTTGCTCCCACTGACAACAAGTAAACTTTAATTAGCATTTTTACGCCAACAACAACAACTGCAATTATCCCAACTAGAGCGCGGTTGCGGGTGGATTACCCACTGCTTGCCACTGCCACTGCCACTGCCCCTGTAACTGGCAACTTGCAACTTGCAACTGCAACTGGAACAAGCAACTGCGAATAGAAATAGAAATGGAAATGGAACTGCAACTAGCCGGGCTGGCCGGGCCGGGCCGGCCTGGCAGCTGCAACAGAAGTGTGCAACATCGACTCCAGACTCCAGACTCTAGAGACTCCCCAGTGCCGCCTCCCAGTGCCATTTCCTCCCATTCCCATGGTGGAATTTCTGTCTTCTGTCTTCTGTTTTTTTTTCCTTAACGAATTTCAATTAAACGGCCCGTCAAGCCCGATAAGCGACAGAGCCAGCGCCAGAGACAGGCAGGGACGCGAGAGATCCCAGATCCCAGATCCCAGAGCCCAGAGACGAGCAATTGGCCATCCAATCCGATCCAATCCAATCCGATCCAATCCAATCCGAGATCCCCTCTCGGCAGTCCCGGTCCGCTACTGTGGCGACTGTGACAGCAATGTGTTAACAATTTTCGCGCCACAGCTGCTGTTGCTTCTGCAACAGTTGCAACTGTGGCAACTGTGGCAACTGAGGCAAGTCTTGGCTGCCTCCAAGTAGCCTAATTACGAGTCAAACTCTGACATAGATTGCACTCGGAGGCAGTCGAGGCGCTTTTCAGTAGCCACCAAGTGGCAGTGGCAATGGCAATGGAAGTGGCAGTGGCTTCTGCTTCTGCATCTAGCTCCGAAATTTAATTTAAGCCTGGCCTTGGCTGTCCGTCTGTCTGTCTGTCAGAGCAGAAGCTTAACCCTTGAAAGCCCACTAAGACGAATACTGAATTCTCGCTTGCTCTCTCTCTCTCTCTCTCCCAGTGTGGCTTAGCACTGCTCACTAACCTATAAATACTCGTAAGCCATTCACCAAAGTGGAAATCCCTCTCTGCCTCAATGGGTTAACTGCCCCCTGGGGCTACTCCTCCTCCTCCTCCTCGATTGCTGTGCTCTGCCCTGCCATTAGTGCGGTTTCGTGTTTAATCCTCATCAGCATTTCGGCCACTGAAAGAACACAAAGAGCAGCAACCGAAAATGTTTAACACAAATCAAATTAAGCTCTTGTTACACTCCGAACAGCCCCCAAAGCCAGGTCTCATTCCCAGTACCAGTACCAGTCCCAGTCCCAGTCCCGAACCCATTCCCAGTCTCGCGGATCATTAAAAGTTTCACCACATGATTCCCGTTAAAGTTGCACGTTGCACGTTGCACACGCAAACACGACCCTGCCCTGCCCTGCCCTGCTCTGCTCTGGCCTGCCCCCGATGTAACCGATCTCAGTTGCTGCTGGCAGTCCGTCCTCTGATCCTGCTGGGAAAGAAATCACTGCTTTTTGTGGCTTAAGAGATCTGCGGCTAAATGGTTGGATCGGGACTTGCCGGCCAACGCCGCGACATCGATGAACACTTCCCCCTTGGACCCAGCCCCAGCCCCAACCCCTCGCGAGAGAAGAGTTCACGATGCGGCAAAAGAGGTCGCCTGGAACCCGGTCGCGTAATTACACTTAAGTACCGCCAACAAGCCAGCAAAGCCAGCAAAGCCAACAAGCGGTGTTGCATCGTGGAGCGGCAAGACTGGAAGACAACGAAACCGAATTCAAGCCACAAATTAAATGGCCAAAAGGCGCTTTCGTCCTGGCGCAAAGTGAATTGTAATTGCGACTGCACTCGGAGATGGGGATTGGGGATTGGGGATGGGGAGCTGCATTTGGTGGCAGCTGTGAACGGAGCGAAACGGAGCGGAGAGGAGTGGAGAGGAGCGGAGCGGCATGGCAACACTCGAAGCGCGACTAAATGCGCAAAAATGTTGCAAAGACGGTAATTTACAATTGCAGCCAGTTGCATGCCACCACACTCAACACTCAACACTGGCCACTGCCTGGACTCTGGCTCTCTGGATACCCTACCCTACCCGGAGGGCACTGATTGCACCTGATACTTTGTATCTCAGAACGGGGAGAACCACAACTTTCGGGATGGAAAGATGGGGAGTCTGAGAGAGAGAGGAGTCAGGCTGAGTCGATGGGCTGGATGATTGGGAATACTGAAATTTCAGAGCTGTTAAGTGAATATCTAAGCGATTTAGGAGGCCATTGCTATCATTTGGAATGCTTAATCCACAATTCCGAAACATATTTCAAAGATAAGAGAGAGTTTTTGAGAAACAAGAGCAGAATCACAGCAAAAACATAGAATTAATTATATTTTTGAACTGCTAAACTCGGGTCCAGCCCACCCCCGGCTCACTAGCTTCGATTGCTTGTACTTTGAACAGAGAGTATCTCCCCCCGATTCCGTGTAGATGAGGTCATCCGTTATTCGTTGAAGCCCAGCCCGGCACTCATGCCTTTTTCTCTTGCTGGCCCAAAACAAACTGCCAAAAGCTACTGTGATTCCAGGTCTGGATGGGCCTGGCTGGTGCCTCCGGTTCTGGTTCTGAGTCAGATGGAGTTGGAGGCCTCGCTCCTGTGCATTGGCGAAATCGAAAATGTGTTCTTGGACAGGAAGTGTGCGCCCCTCCACAAAGGAGCCAAGGAGGCAAGGAGCCAAGGAGCAGCGGCAGCAGCGGCAGCAACACCAACAAGAAAGAGGCGCGACAGAAGCCCAAGAGGAATGCAAACATGAAACACGATAATTGAGCAGCGTGGAAAAATTGCCAAAGACGCGAAATGGACAAATACGAATTACAGTATCCAAATCAGTGTCTTCCTGCCCAGCGGCATCAGTCTTGGCCAACAGAGAGAGAGGGAGAGAGAGAGAGAGCGAGAGCTTCCAACAGCACCCATCTTCACCTCCAGCGAGCTCCTTCCTCCTTCCTCCTTCTGCCATCTCCTGCTTCAGCTCCTGTTCTCGACCCTGGCCTCCTGCCTCTTGGTGCAATTTTATTTTGCGGCAGCTGCAAAATTCATTTGACAAAAGCGCCAAGTGAAACCAAAACAAAACAAAACAAAAGGGCAGCCAGCGAAGATTGTGGCAAGAGCAGAAGCAAAGGCAGCAGCAAAGGCAGCAGCAAAGCAATCTCCGCCTGTCCAGGCCCTCTCGCTCCTGGTCCCTGCTTCTTGGCTCGAAGGGGGAGAATTCAAATAACTTGGCGTTTAATTTATGGGAATGCGCGGTAGCCCCAACAGCAGCAGCAGCAACAGCAGCAGCAGCAACCACAGCAGCAGCCCCAAAATGACGCTCGAAGGAGGATGGGATGGCTGCTGCGCATGCGCATGCCCATGCCCATGCCCATGCCCATCCGAGTGGCGATAAAAATATTTTGGCCCAAATTGAACTTTCCGATTGGCGGCGGCGGCGACTGGCAAGGCGACTGGCAAGGCGGCTCTCTGGCTGCATTTTATTAATCATGTGCGTAATTTATTTGGTCAGACATTGGCAATTTCACCCAAAAAATTAAAATGGAAACTTCCTTTCGGTCCATTCGCCATCCGATATGCCCCTGGGGGCATCATCAGGCTGCACATAATTTACATATTTTTACCACTCTTTGGGCGCGCTAAATTGTCACAGGTGAAACGCATGCCCCAGGAAGAGGCTCCTCCTGGGCACGCCCCTACATCTTTCTCCTCAGTGTCTGGCTCTGGGTCTGGGCCCTCTCGAAATTGCTTCACAGACTGCAGACTGGAGACCGGAGACCGCAGACTGTTAACTGCCACTGTCACTCGGCGACGGTACGTGTAATTTGTCTGGACGCGTTTATCAACGGAAAGGAAAGGAACGGAACGGAACGGAGACCAGAAACCTCCGGATCCAAGAGCCCATACCCCAGAGCCCAGACCCGACTCTGTCCGAAAAGATAACTCCACTGCGCTATCGAATGCCGGACAAACAAACATTTGTCTCTGCCTGGGACTGGACTGGACAGACGGCCGTCGAATGGGAATGAGCAACAGCAACGGGAGCGGTAGTTGGTGCCAGGAGAAGGTACCAGGACCACCGCCACAGGTCCGGTGTCTTATCTTATCAGGTGCATTCCCAAATCCCATTCCCATCCCCATTCCCATTCTCATTCTCATGCCTAATCCCAATACCATTCTCAGGTCCATTCCCCGTGATGATGACGGACCATTCCTCACGGGGCACTTGTTCCCAGGGTTCCTGCCAATAGCCATGATGGAAGGAGTCGGAGGTAGACAGAGATGACTGTTAGCTAATTGTCTAGTTATCTAAACGAGGGCTGATCGCAGAGTTTGACATGTAATAATTATGGAAGATCTTCGGATTGCTAGTTGCCTGAATTGGTTCTTAGAAATTATTTTTGTTTCCTAAGATTCAACTGATTCAAAACATATTTTTAAATATATAATAATAATATATACCCATGCAAATATATGAGCTAAAAGCAGACTTGGACTGAATTGATTATTGAGAATTATTGAAATATTTTCAAAAAGAAAATCAGGGAAAATCCGATCTCCAAGCTATGTATTGGATAAAGAGCTGCAATCAATAGAGAGCTCTAAAAATACAAATGAACAAACAAATGATAAATTCTCAATTTATTTCTGTGCCCTGAAATCAAAATTACAAAAAAAAATTCAATCTATAAATCCCAAAATTTTCTGTGCAGATTCCCTGATCGATTCAGCATTTAGTATGAATATTTCAGTAAAATATGAAACGTTTTTCCATGAAGTATTTAATAATTAAAGAAAAGATTAAACTCTTCGATCAGCCTCCGGGTGGCACTTGTCCTCTGTGCTCCTTGCCCTATCGGGATGTGTGTGTATGCTTGTGTGCGGCGTTGCTTCATAATATCCACTTTGCGTTGTCCTGTTTGCTGTTGGTGTGAAACGCTATCGCAGGTACCGCCATGCCCTGTCCTGCCATGGCCATGGCAGTCCCCAGAGAGACTATCTCTATCTATAGCCCATGTGGTGGTGCCTCCACTTGAGGGCCGAATGCGTTTGCACGTGTGCATCATCGTGTGGAAGGAAATCTCTGTTGACATTCCAGGAACCCTCTGACCTTTTTGATATTTCGCCGACACACAGCACACAGATCTCTGCGGGCCTGGCTTTGGTTTCGCATTACCCAAGTCCGTGTCCAGGTCCAAGATCACGTTCATCTCTCTCTCTCACTCTCTGTCTGTCTGTCTGTCTGTCTTTGGGCTGTCTGGTTGCTTGGGTAAGTATTTTTGTTTGGCTTTAATAAGCGTTAAGTTGTCGGGATCACAGAGAGGGAGAGAGAGACTGATTAGGGACAAATTGTATGCAGAAGGCGACTCAATTTTCCATCATGCCCTCAGGCGACAAGGATGTGCTCTGCTCCTGTTGATGCCGCCCCGAGGCAGGGCAGCCACAGGCGCTGGCCGTGCAACAAGTGTTCAAATTAATGAGCCAAAGATTTGTTAATTTTCGTGGCTCATTTCATAAAACGAAGGAAGGAAGGAAGGGAGAGGGGAGACGAGAGACGACAGACGAGAGAAGGGCGTGGCATGCACGCATCACATTAATCGCCGGGCAGGGCAAACAAACCGCATAATGCCATCGCATCGGATCGGATAGGATCGCATCCCAGAACTCCATTCTTCATCCTCATCCTCATTCAGATTCACATTCACGTTCATGCCCCGCGGGGGCAAGCGTAAGTAAGCCTTTTGCCTGCGAGCATATTAATGAGTTTTGAGTTTAGATTGAGGAATGCCATGGAGACCGATCCCTCCAGCAGGGGGACACAGAGGTCGTGAACAAGTGCAGACATTTGTGATATGGAATTGGAGAACCCTGCCCCAGCCCCTGCCCCTGCCCCAGCCACTGCCACTGCATGTGGTATGTGGTATGTCTCCTGTCTCCTGTCGGATCGCTGGGGTCGTTGCCTGACTGCCTGCCTGCATCTCCGACTCGACTCGAATCGAATCGAATGGATGGGCATGGGCATGGGCATGGGCATGGGGATGGAGGGTTACGTTTCAGGTTTATCGCCGGAGCACCGAAGGGGGGCTCCGATTATCTCTCTCTCTCGCCACCGATGAGGCATTTAATTATTCCAATTTCGGTGGCGTGGTGGCGTGGCAGGCACTTGTCGATTGTTTGGTATGCGCCTCCTCGGTTCCTTCTCGGATTCCAAGGAATTCCATTTACATATAGCCCTTCCATATCGGTGGCTTTGGGTTCTTATGTAACCCATCGATCGATTGGAGCAGTCGTCGCGCTTCAAGGGAAATCGCTTTTCCCATTAAGCCCTATCAGTGCTTCGAGTTCAAAGCAGTTCATTTTTTGATGCAATCGCTGCACTTATCACACACGTCTGGTCTGGTCTGGCATGGTCTGGTCTCGACTGGGGTTCGGTTCATAAATGCAGGACAAATATTTAGCTTTACATTAGGTCATCAACGTCTTATCACTACTGTCCCCCAGCTCCTAGCCTCTTCCTTGTCGACTCGACTCGACTTCTGCCTCAAGTGCAACGCGTGAGTTCAGCAAACATGCACCCAACCCGAACCCGAACGATATACAAGATGTTTGCCACAGGAAATGCTTTCCATGGAACGTCATACATGCACTGAATATATGGTGCAGCGAAAGTCGTTGATAAGAAATGTAATTCATGGCAATACGAATGACGACTGCAGTGGCCAAGGAGCTGCACTGTGGAGGCGATAGGGGAGACGACAACTTGGCTTCCTTCTGCCAAAGATCCAAAGATATGCCTACCTCTATCCGAATGTTTGCCCGCCTTGGCCCACTGTAGGCACTCGAAATCGATTCAACGACAACCTCCTCAACAAGTGGAACCATAAAAACACACGCACCAAAGACTTACGACTTAAGACTTGCTCTGGGTCTCTCTCTGGGGCTATCTGGTGTTTGGGGTCTGTGTGTTTGCTTTTCGGTCGGTCGGTCGGTCGGTCCGTCGGGCGAGTTATGAAGTGTCATGTTTGTCATGACCAAATCCATGTCCATGGCAATATGAGGTATCGTGTTACAAGACTCTGGCACTGTCCGTCCCATTCGACTGTCGCTGTCTCTGTCTCTGTTTCTGTTTTTCTGTTTGTTTCTTCTTCCCAGGCAGAACTTTCGAGTGAAAGAAAACGAAAGAACCAAACGAAAAGAAACGAAAAGAAATGAGCCACCGCTGAGAAGTCACGTCGCTGGTAAAATGGTGACCCCGACGTTGCCCTCTCTCTCTCTCTCTCTCTCTATCTGAGGCCATGCACCATGTCCATTATGTTTTATGTCTCGGCCTCTCGACGGTCTCTCTTTTGCGACAGTTTTATGGGGCTGTTGCATTGATTTGGGTTCCATTTTAACACTTTACGAAATTTAATACAAACCGCATTCATATGCATAATGTAATTCGAGATTTATTGTATAAGTATTGAAACGAAGAAGAGCCGAGGACCCAAAACCGAATTTGAATGCTGCTGAGCCCACATAAAAATACCATAATGCCAAGCGGTTCTGTTCGGTTCGGTTCGGCGTGTCCAATTTTCAGTGCGATTAACGCTCAAAATGAGGGATATATACATACATATATGCACCCCGCCCCTCTCTACTCCCTCTAAAGAGTTTCGAAGCTTAATTGGATCGACAGAGCAGAGCAGAGCAGAGCGGAGCAGAGCGAGAGCGAGAGCGAGAGAGTGCGGATAATAGAGTGGAAATTATGTTTTTATTGAAATAAATTAAGTGCACGTGCGTCTATGTGGGCTGTCCGTCTGCCTGTCCGTCTGCCTCTCCGTCTTCCTCTGGGCCTGCCTGTTTGCTGGTCAATCAATTGCCCATAGAGTCTCGTCTCGTCTCGTCCGTGATGATGATAAGACGACAATTGGTCCCAGCAGAGCCACAACGGAGTCGGCGGCTGCTGGGAGCGGATATGCACGGCGGCCCCTATGCCAGTGCAAATGTTAATCTAATCAAAAAATGCTGCCCCCGAGCCCACACCCCGCTGTGTGGCATGGCATTTGTGTGATGTGGAAACCGAATTACTTAGAATTATAGATAAGCGCGCATGGGGCAGAAAGTACTCAAATTCACTTTTACAACTATTCTGTCAATGAACGAAACTTTGCTAGTAATTTAATCGAAATGATTTGTTGTGTATGTTTTTTAGTTGGGCGTTTAAGTAAACATTTGCAAGCACTAAGAGAAGATAAAATACAGCCACGATAAGTCATAATGGAGCTCGATTTCCATTTTCACATAATATATTCCTCAAGTATCGCATTTTGTACTCTCAAAACATTATTACCGACCCACACACACACACACCCATGCAGAGACACACAGCACACCTTCCCCTTGGGGCAACGACAGAAATATACGACTGACATGAAATTTATTTAATAATATAAACAAAATGTGCACCAAATTGCGTATCAGAGCAGCCAGAGCACACAGCGCCGCAGAGCCACCGCAGCACCCGGCACCCGAGACCCGAACGAATGGGTCCAGTCTGCAGGCTGCAGTCTCCAGTCTGCAGTCTGCAGTTGGCAGTGTCCATGGAGCCACATGCATTTTGCCTAGTTGAACATTAACAGGTCGTAAACCTTTTGGCGCGACCAACACAAAAGACAGGCGCTGAAACCACTTCACACTCACCCCAGATCGCAGTCCCCAGTCCCCAGTCCGGAGTCCGCAGTCCCCAGTCTCCAGATCACAGACTCCAAATCCCTGGAAGCTGTGCAAACTGTGGGAGCTGCTCCTCTGGTCCGTCCGAAATCTGAGCCTGGCTCACACAATGGCCATAACAATAACAAAACGTTGGCTCTGTCAAATAAGTCCCAAAATAGCAACGCAAATTTGACCAGAGACATAAATAAGTTTTATTGTTGGCTGGCCGCCACCGCCGCCGTGTACTGTTCGATACCCTCTGTAAAGAGGGTATGATGGCACTTCTTCGATTGAGTATCCGGCTGTATACCTTAATGATAAATGCATTGAAAGTATAGGCCAATAATCCTGCTGCTGCTTCCAAAAGTAGCCCTGGAAAAGCAACACTAATAATTAATATAATAAAATATAAATAATAATATATAAAAATAAACAAATAATTATATTATCATAGAGCTATTGCCGAATGGTTTCTGGTTGTTTATGGGAAACTCATGCAGAGACTCAAAGAGGGCGACTTGATCAGTGATCAGTGATCAGTGATCAGTGATCTTAATGATACAATTTCGGCATAAATTCCTGGATCACATGTAGCCAGCACTCGAAAACATGATCACTGATCACTGATCACTGATCAGCTTGGGCTGCCATGTATCGATTATGCTCTGCTGGAATCGAACCCAATAGCAATGATGGATGGGGATCCCAATGGTCCCAGGGTATTCCAAGTGTCGATCCGCCTGACCAGGACTACCTTTCTTGTTTCTGTTTTAGCCATTTTGTCTGTCTGTTTTTTCGTGTGACTGGGTGCGGGTGGTGGCGTGGCTGCCGCAGCTCCACATCGAACACATGGCCAAGGGGGCGCCACCAACAGCAGCAGCAGCAGCAGCCAGCAAGGGGCAAGCGCTCAGTTCAGTTCAGTTCGTTTCGAGTGGCCTGTGCTTGTGGCTTGCTTTATTATTATTAAATATTACGTACGTTTGTTGTCCGTACATTTGTTTATTGGCTCGCAGCGGCGATCGCGCCTATAAGCAATCGTCATAATTGAATTCCAGCAGCGGGCGTTACCACGTTCAGTTACCGCTAGACGGTATCGCTGCCCCCCAGCCCCCCAGTCCCAGCCTCAGTCCCGAACCCAACCCATAGCCGCCCCCCTATCCACCGCCCCGAGCCGCCTCTTCCTACTCTGCGGAGCTGGCTGCCGCTGCTGCTGCTGCGGTTGCGTGTTGCGGCTGCGGCGGCGGCGGCGCTGAGAATTTGATCGATTCGTTCGATTAGTTGGCGGAACATGCAATCGACACGCAGCATTCTCTTTCAATTGCCAGCCCCGATAGATCGATCGCAGCGCTCTGGGTGCTGCTGATTCAATTTACTCCAGCCCCCAGACCCCAGCACCCCACCCCCAGCCCCCAGCCCCCAGCCCCCAGTCGCAGTCCCAGCTCCAGCTCCAGCTGCTGCAATTGGGAAATTGTCTTATTGCAATGGGAGACAGCTCGCTTCGGGTCAAATGACAACTCGTAATGTCGGACAATTAATATCGATACATGGATCGCAAGGTGTGACCAGGTAAGGTCACATTTTGCCGCATGGATTACAGGCAGACAGAGGAGATGGCGGGGGCGGGGGGGAAAGTGTCGCCAAGTATCTGTGTTAAACATTACTTTCCAACTGATCGAAATAGGAATAGAAATCGATATGCATTTGTGGGCAAAGGCGAAGGCTCAGGCGATGGCAGGGGAGATTTCCACGTTTCTAGAATCAAGAAAGTTTCTCCTCGAAATTCCCAACTTGATTCCCAGACAATGGATGATCTTAAATTACAATCCCCCCCCGCTCCCTCTGCACCCCTCTCCCAATGGCAGCCCACACACAACCATTCCTACTGCTCGACCTTTCCAAAAGCAGCAACTGGAGCAACTGCAACCCATCATGTCGGATGACATGGATGTGCACCATGCAGCATGCCGCATGCACCATGCCGCATGCAGCAACCGCATTCGCATTGGGGGTCAGTGCCTCGTTTTACAAGACATTCAAAAGGAGATTTGAATATTTTAGGAGCCGCACGGCGACATTTCAATGGACAACACGAGGCAAGTGCTACGCAGCGAAGACGCAGGAAGCAAGAGGCAAGAGGCAAGCAGCAAGATGCAAGACGCAAGACGACGACAAATGGTAAGCCTCTAAGCCCCGATCCCGGTCTCTTGGCCCGTGTGGGGTGCGGTGGGGTGGTGTGGGGTGGGGGGGGGGGGGGTCTGTTGTGGAGCGACCTGATCTGCAGGTGGTCGTCGTACAACTCTATTTTTTATTTTGTCGCGTTCGCTGAAGTCTTTGCAGCGGTGGTCGCTCGTTTATTAGCCTGGTCTCCAGGTCCCCGGGCCCCCGTCTCTGTCTCCGTCTCCATCTCCATCTCCGTCTCCGATCAGTGGCCAGTGGCTGACATTCCCCCCCCCACCCCACTTCCCACTTGCCCACTTTTGGCTTTTGTCGGCAGCGAGCGGCTTTCTATGGCAGCGGCGAGCCGTGTGCGCATAGAATGCATCGCATACTCCCAGATACAGATAGCAAATGGCATTGTATCTGTATCTGTGTATCTGTATCGCGATCGTCTGCCTTGGACGCTCGCTGCAAGCTGGAAGCTGCGAGCCTGGATGCCTGTATGCCTGGAAGCCAGGAGGCAGGAGGCAGGAGGCGGCCTGTGCATTTTATGCACCTTTTGGTATGTTCATTGTGAATTTATTGAAGTCGATTTTATCGCTCAAACAAATGTTGCATTTTACAAGTGGTTCAAGTGCTTGCCCGTCCCGTTCCGACTAAAGACGGCGCTTATTAATGAGCTGAACCTCCAGTCGGAGTCGGAGCTGGAGTCGGAGTTGGTGCAGCAGTCGGGGCTGGTTGGGAGCGTGCCTCAGATCTGGAAATGGCGCTTACTGCCAGCGGGGGAGCTTGCAACTTGGGGTGTGTGCCACCAACATCTCAGACGTGGGGCAACTGTGGGGCAGACTGTGGGGCTTCGACTGTGTGTGTGTGTGTGTGTGTGTGTGTGTCTCTTTCGTTACAGCCTGAAAACATTCATTTTGTTTAACTAGTTTCCGATTTTAATATAATCATCAGACAGACACAACATTTATGAAAATTTAGAGCATTTGGGGCGATCTATCGATGGGAAATAGGTGGAAAGTGTTTACACTTGAGCTGCAAGCTTCCTTTTCCCGACTCACATCGGATATACCCAACGCATAGGATCTCCCTGAATCCGAAGAACCCCCCCCTATAGAAAGGACACCCATAGGAAGTGGCATTTATCATCGGATCGTGATAAAGCTTGGATCAAATTGGACACTCGCGAGTCTGGGGCGAAGTCAAAGTCAAAGTCGGTTAATTCTGGTCGTTAGACTCCTCGTTAGACCTTTGCTTCCGCTCTCCAATTATGGCAATCAATCAATTTGTGAGGCTATGGCAATTCGAATCGAAAGAAAATCAATAGCAATGCCCATTTTCCGTACAAGAAACACGCAATGAGAATGAGAATACGGAGCGGACCGGAGCGGAGCACCTGCGCTTCCATTAAGGGCAATCAAAGTGTTTTAACACGAGACCGGACAGGACCGGACCACAGCACAGCTAACAGAATCGCCTCAGAGTCGCCTCAGAGTCGACACATCAATCACACGATATCGATTGCTTGGTCAATGGGTCATTGGTCAGTGCATTTGATACGCGTTGTCACTGCGTGGTGAGTGCCTCAAATAGTGGGGTGGGGGCATGTGTGACGGGTGATGGGTGGTGGGGGAGTGGCAAGCAACCGTTGGAGGCAGGCAAATTGCTGTCACAGGCGCCAAATTATGCACTCGCCCAGTGGCTTGGACTTCATCGAAGACAAACATCTAATTGACATAAAGCCGACATGGCAAACGACATCGACAGCGACAGCGACAGCGACTCCCGGCCTCCGTTGCGGAGCTTAGCTAATGATGACTCTGTTGCTGTTGCTGCTGCAGTTGCTGCTGCCTCGGAGGAGGCTTCGTTATTGCCGCAACGTCGACGACGACGACGACATCCCATATCTCACATCTTTTGCCGATATTTATGGCCTGGGTTCAAAAGTTCAAACGCTGCCAGCGTTTGGTAGCCGCCAAGAAAACACACACACCACATCCCATACCATCCCATACCATCCCATCCCATACCATGAAGCATGGAGCATGGAGCAGACTGAGTGTTGGCTTGGGCTTTGGCGATGTCTATTAATTAGAGAATTACGAGGTTGGAGGCATCCAAAACTAATAAGCTCCACGTACACAAGTGCGAACCTGTGGCCCAAGACGTGGACTGCCCCTTCCAGCGAATGGCACCGAATGGAACCGAATGGAGCCGTGGCGTGTGGAGCTTGTGCCGCTTGTGCCGCTTGTGGAGTCGAGTGAAAGGTGCCTAGAAGGTGCTGCGGGCCCTCGGGCATGTCAAAACGGACGGACAGACATCAATGCAGAAGACAAACACCTGACAGACAGGCAACTGGCAACAGACAACCATCTGAAAGAGGTCATAAAGCAAACAATTTAAGGTGAAAGGTGCCTCGAATGGTGGAAGAGTCCGCAGCAGACATGCAACATACAACATGCCATATGGACATATATCGTGGGCCTATCGAAGTCTTAGATACACTCACAGAATATCATATATTTGTACCTTCCCTGGTCGGCTCTTCGAGGGTATTCCGAGAGGAAGATACGAAATATGCCTGAAAATCCCATGGCTATAATTAATTTGCGGTCGTTGTTGTTGCAGTCAAAATCAAAGAAAAAAGTCACTTATGACTGACACTTTGCATATGAGGCGGCAACATGCTGACCGGAGCCAGCATGCCCCATGCCCCACGCCCCATGCCCCATGCCACAGCACAGATGAAGACCACTACCCAGACATGCAGTGACTTATGATTTCCCAGACGAATCTCCGCGTTTTTTTCCGTTTTCTTTAGCAGCCTCTCCGATGATTTACAGAAAAAGTTATGAGCATTTGATTTACGATCGAAGAGGCCACAGCCAGAGCCACAGCCAGAGCCAGAGCCAGAGTTGGTTGTGGCTGTGGCTGCATGCCACAGGTTCGCCTTGCTGCATGCCCCATTGGGCGTGTGTTGCCGCTGATGGATTTGTCAAGTTTGTGGGTCAGGCGGAGAGTCTATGGCCGTAGACTTTTCCGCCAGCCGATGATTACTCAAAATCACAGCTCTGTGGCCCCCATGACCAAACCATGTCCGCATCTGCGTCCGCATCTCCGTCTCCCTCTCCCTCTGCGTCTGCGTCTGCGCAGCTTCGTGTGAACACAGGCGGCGGCAACTAATTGCGGCAGCCGCAACAGCTGACAAAAAGATGTGCAATTTTCGTAAGAAAATTCTCTCGCAGAAAAACCAGTTGGTCGACGATTGCTGCTGGGCTGCCAGCCAGATGACCCCTCGGAGTGGAGGGGAGTGGAGTGGAGTGGCATCGTGTGGGCGATGGAGGCAGATGGAAAGAGAAGCCATCCGTCCATCCGGAGCTGACATGGAGGAATCACTCAGACGCGGAGGTCAACTAATCTCCGAATGTCATTATTGTGGCTGGTAAAAGCAATCATTCGGGGTGGGATGGGAATGGTAGGGATAAGTCTGAGATTGACTCGTACCTCAGTGCTTCAAGGACCTACGAGAATGATGGAATCCTCATGATAGGTTCTCCTTTCCCCCGAACGATTGCCTAGCATATTGTGCGATACATCCGAGTGTTTTCCAATGATTTTCTGGCGCTGCCCTATGACCAAGGAATTCCAAACAAATTACATGAAAATGTGGCCTGCCCCCCCGGCAACGCTCCACCTGACATGCCACGGAGTTTGTGTTTCTTGGCTTTTGGCATGCGACCTGATGCTGTATGAGTGGAGTGCATGGCATGGCTGCTGACCGGGGGCCTCTCTCGAGAGTGGTAGTAAATCATTGGACAGCGACAACAACTTGTCAACGAGCGGGGCAACGGCAAAGGCAACGGCAAAGGCAACGGCTACGAGCCATTGACTCTTGGCCAGATTGAGAGGGGATCGAGTGGAGTGGCTCGAGAGGCGGCTGCTGCTGCTGCTGCATTTTGCATTTTGCATTTGCTCTGGCTGCGGCTGCGGCTGCGGCTCGTTTTTGGACCAGTCATGGCTCATGTTGCATATAAATGGAGCTTAATGAGCTCGTGCCAAATAGAATTGTCAATTGCTGCTGGCCATTGGGGCACACTGGCAGCCTTCCCCTCGCCCTCTCTCTCCCATGTTCGTGCTGCGTTCAAATTGCTGTTAGAATTCCGCAATTCAACGGTTTTATGGCTGCGCTTTGATTCGATCACGAAAACGCCATGCGAAAAATATCTCAAATAAATGCCAAATATGGGAGAGACGCAACGTTTTCCTTGGCAGCGGGCGCGGCAGGTGCAAGATGCCTTTTTTTTTTGGCTTTCCCACGCGCCTAGAGGACTCGAAGGAGGAGGAGCAGGAGCGGGAGCTGGAGCAGCGGTATCCCAGGGTCGCTCTATTGTTTCGGATGCAATCTGCCATCTTGGCCACTGCCACTGCCACTGCCTGGCACTAACAAGCTCGTACATACTCGTACTGTGGAAGCTGTGTGTTGTGTGTTGAGTGCTGTGGAACGTTCCACCTTTATTATTTTTAATTGGACTGATTTCCCGCAACAGATACATTTGTATCTGCGCGTGCGCAGCACCGTAGCTCTCCCCGTTGACATACTCGCAGCCGACTGTCCAGCTCATCCAATCATCCTAGGCCATCGCCATCCATCGACATCCACTCCACTCCACTGCAATCCATTCGGAGGTACGGCATTGGTACCAATACCAGATCTTGACCAGGCGGCACAGCTGTGCCTCCTCCATGGTCGCTCGAAGGGTTGTCGTGGCTGTCGTGGTAGGGTTGCTGCTGCTGCTGCCTCACGACGCAACTGGGTACTTTTTCCCACGATTGCGTCACCATCAGCTGCACTTTTGCGCGCTGTTTTTGCTTTTCTGGATTTTTGTTTTTCTTTTTCTTTTTTTTTGCGCCGCCGCCTGGTGAGCCTCAAACGGCTGTGCGTCCTTGGGGTGGGCAGACACCAAGAGGCAGACAACCTCAATTAGGGGTTGTCATCGAAAATCTCGATTAGAAGTCGCTGACATACTGCGACATTGTGACGTCACATCAGCATAGCATTCAGCTTCAGCTTCAGCATTCACATACTGATTCGCATTCAGATTCAGATTCTGATTCAGATGCCCTGCCGGGTGTTGTGTGAACGCCTTCCCAGTCAGCGATCCTTTGTCCACCGCTTGACTTGCCCTTGCCACAAAGAGTGTCCCCTTTTATGGTCCGGGCAACGCCTCACGCTCTATTCCATGTTGTTGCCTGTGGGCTAAGAGTTGGATTATATGGGCATATTATTATTATACATATTGATTGTTGGCAGAACCCGAACCCGAACCCGAACCAGAACGAGAGAGGAATTTGTTGGTGTTGCCGCTTAGATGGGAAATGGGAAATGGCATGGTAGGCATTCTTGGGAATTATCATTCAACATTCGTTTAACATTGTTCATTTGAGGGTGCTTATAAATATATAGGATTATGATTAATAATCCTGCATGATACCTATGATATGTTTGATATATCATGGGTTGTATCAGCTGCAGAAAGTCCTGTGGGAAGGTTAGGTTGAAAGCTGGCTAGATTATAAATTAATTCTTCAACTCAAAACGTCTTAAAAATCTCTAAATTAGACTCTTAAGATTCCCTGAAATACCAATAATGACAATAAATACAATACTTTGATACATTTACCATCTAAAGGAAATATAATTATAATTGATAAATAAATAAATAATTATAATACAATTATAATTTCTGTTTACTTGTTGGGAATTTCAAACCCTTGCCCATCAATCAGTTTTAGGTCCTAAATTCATTTCAAATTCAAATTGTAACCGGCATTATTCAACGCCCAAGTAAAATCGATTAATTCATAGCTTTTTCGATTAACAAAAACGTCAGCCATCTGTCATTTTGAAGATCAGCCAAAACTGTCAACGCATCGCATCGATCTTTCTCTCTCTCTCTCTCAGTCTCTCTCTCTGTCTGTCTTTCTTTGGCAAACTGTCAAACGGCAGCTTCTCGTCTCGTCTCGTCTCGCGGAGCCGCTAATCAGCTGCTGCATCGAAAAGTGTGCCAGCCATTTAGACATTGTAGTCAGCTCAAGGATTTTGACAGCTAAGCTGACATGCAGAAAAATATGAAGAAAAAGAAAAAAATGCTGGATATTGTGGATATTTCTCTCTATCCATCGGCAAAGGAGGGCGGGGGGAGGGCGGGCAGGGAGAACACATGTCGTGTCGTGTGTCTGTCTGTGAGTTTTATGACTGTCGAGTCGAACAAGGTGAATATGCCAGAGTCGGAGCTAGAGCTAGAGCTAAAGCCAAAGCTCAAACTCAAACTCAATCTCAAAATGCAATGAAACAATCAATCAAAGCGCTGAAAAGAGGCTTGTCGGGCCAGAGCAGGGCAGGGACTATACCAAAAGGCACAAAATCAAATTACCGGCAATGATTAATCAATCAACACTGCGCCATAGAGAGAGACAAAGAGGCAGAGAGAGAGAGAGAGAGGAGAGAATATCCCAGACCAAACATATATCCAATTCCAATGTGCAGCCGATAGCCATAAAGCAACCGCATGGGCACGATCTTGCCAGTGGCCTCGTCCGACCTGCTCCCCAATGATTGTGGGTGTGTGTCTGTCTGCATCCAAGCATCCATCGTACACACATATGTATGCATGTATGTGCACATGTGTGTGTGTGTGTGTTGGCCAAGTGGGTGCGTTCTCACAGCTGGATACCCGGCGTCCGAGTCGCCGTTGAACTGGCAGCAATCACGATCCAGGCACACACCTGCAAGTCTTGGTCTCTGGTCCCCGCTCTCCGCTCTCCGGTCTCTAGTCTCTAGTCTCTGCTCTGTGCCACTCCTCATGCGGCATATCCACATCCACATCCACGTGTGCGTTCTGCCCGCAGATGCAGACCAATGCGGCAATTGGCAATACAAAATCAATGCCTAGCCTCCAAATCTTAGCACCGCGCTGCGCTCACTCCGCGGCGTTCTCGTTGGCGGCAGCAGCAGCAGCAGCGGCTTCTTCCCTAAATGGCCTGCACTATGATCGTGCCAAAAATGGGTTTGCAACTGGAATTCGCTTTTAGCCAGCCACAGACGTACGACTGGAGGAGACCAGATACAGCCTTAACTCCAGCTCCAGCTCCAGCTCTAGCACCATTTGCAGCCTCCCTCCGGCTCTGCTCGGCTCGACTCGACTCTCTACTCCCAGGTGCAGGTGGCGAGTGGCGATTGCAGCAGGCCAGGCCAGGCCAGGCCAGGCTAGGCCAGGCTAGGCCAAGACCTGGTCTAAGACGACGACCAGCTGGTGTGAACAGCTAGAAAGTTTTTCAGCCATCGCGCGATCGATCGCCTCGTCCTCCGATCGTGAGAATCAGTGCGGCGGCAGCGGCCGCGGCCGCGGCAACGGCAGCGTGAAATTTATTTGTATGCTGGCCAAAACAAATGCCGCGTGATTTCAATTTATGGCCATCTAATGAAAATTTGACAAATAGCAAATGGGTAAGTAAGCTCTTCCTTTGGCCAATAGAACCCCATCGCATACATCATCCGATCCGATCCGATCAGATCAGATCAGAGGTGGAAAGGCACTTCCGTCAATTGATTGAAAAGAGGATTGAATGCATCGAGCAGAGTGGCTGCAGCCTGATCCCAAACAGTCACTCAAACAGTCCGCGGCTGCCTGCTCTGCTCCGATTTATGGTAGTAGTTGGACTCGGAGTCAAAGTCGTGACCCGCGAGCATTGAACCCCTGGTGAACCGATCCGCTCCGATCCGCTCCGATCCTGTCTACTCTGGGCCACAAATGATTGGGTTTCGGCAAGACTTTGAAGCGGATCATGATCCATGATAGAATAACTTACTGCCTCGGCTCCACTCGATTGGTAGCGCGACGTAGCGACGTACCGATGGCCCAGAGGCAGCGCCACACATTTGAACGAAATGAATTGGAAGTCTGCCAGCACGAAGTGCAATTTCCAAACATGCAGCCAAAGTGTTATTACTGTGGGAGCTGTTCGGTCGTAATGAAGCCATTGCCATGGGCAGACCAGGCCGAAACACAGACCAGCAGACCGGCAGACCAGCAGTCCAACAGTTGCCCATTGTCAATCATATTCGGAGTTGATTTTCCCACATTTTATGGCTGGCTGATCGCGTTTCTGGTCTGGGTCCCGTCCCGTCCCGTCCCGGTCCGACCGACTCCTCATGGGAAAATCGCTGAAACGGCGAGGGCTGCTTCAGCTTCTGCTTCTGCTTCGCCTTGTTGCGCAACAATTATTCGGCTTTGGTTTCTGACCCGAACCGACCAACAAACGTCAACGCATCAGCAAGCCCAAAGGGAATCGGAGGGAACAGCAACAACAACAACAACAACCAACAACCCCCCACTCCCACGCAATGCAACACCTTGATCTCCAGGCTGCGCTTCGTTGCACAGAACACGGAACTTGTTAACGGGGTGGCAGTTGCAGCTACCCTTTTTTTTGTTGTTTTTGTTGTTTTCTTGCCTTTCACGGTCATTATCTAGGCCGGAACGGAAGTGCGCTTCTTGAGATCGTCCCCTGACGGCCACACCAACATTTTCACACATTCCCGTCGCAGGTGTGGGGAGAACTATCCGCGTAAGAGCCAAACTTCTGGTGCAATACGATTAATAGTATGTAAATTTGTTGTCGTGGTTGCCATATTGGAGCGGAAATAAAACTCAGCGGTGGGGTGGAAAGCGGTTCGATTCGCTCGATTAGTTTACGTTATGGACAACGGGTCTCACATAGGATTCAATGATAAGTTTTGTTTTTCGGGGTCTTATGTTCAAATGCATAAAAAACCAAAAACAAATTTAATTTCCTGCATCGAGCTCCCCGAAGATGGTCGAGCCTGGTCGAGGGTCCGGTCCTGGCCGGGGGGGGGGGGGGTCTCGAAAGGTCCATACAAAATATGCCTATCGAAAACTATATATGAAGATTTCGATAGACCCCTGCCTATCGAAAAGATCATATGAAGATTTCGATGCGCAGCTTATCGTCAATTATCGTTTGGTTGACGTCTTGGCTACGATGGCTATGTCTTGGCTACGACGCCCAGCTTCTATCGCTTGCCGCAAGGTGGAGCCACTAAGAAGGCCGCCAGAGCGGAAATGTGAAATGTAATGTAAGGTCCTAAAACGCGGCGAATAAACATCTACACTGTAGATGTAGATTCTACAGCAACAAAAACAGCACAGCCCATTCACGATAATAAACACGAACGAGATTCATTCATTTCTGATGTCAGAGCTTTGTATTTTCCATATTCTTCTTTAATTCATTTAATTTGTTCAGTCAGTCATTGGCTCCACTCATCCAGCATCTACTTCTTCAGCAGAACGGGGGCTGCGCTGTAGGCAGCGGTGTAGGGAGATGCCACGTAGGGAGATGCCACATAGGGAGATGCCACATAGGGAGAAGCGACGTACGGAGAAGCGACGTAAGGAGATGACACATATGGGGATGCCACATAGGGAGACGCCGCTGCCACGTAGGGTGCCGCGAAATTGCCGTGATATTCCCGGCTGTAGACAGCAGCCGCTGGGGCAGCAGCCACCAGAGGAGCAGAGTAGGCCAAAGGAGCCACGATTCCGGGCTTGGCCGAGACGCAGGCAACCAGAGCGACGAAGGCGAGGGCGAAGAACTTGAACATCTTGAATGGATTGTTGTACGGTCGAGTGTTTCAAACTGAACTGATGACAATTGCTGAATGAACGACGTGTTTTATAGCCACATATCCCAGGGCAGGGCAGGGCAGGGCAACCTTCGACAGTTAGAAAAACCAAAGGCTGGTAGTTGGTATTAATTTTTGGCCTGCTTAATGCCGCTTAATTAAAAGAGACTTCCCCGCAGTACACGACGCTGGTGTCGCTGGTGTCGCTTGTGCCCAGCCACTACGGGGGCTACGTGACTGGCGTGGCCAAAGAGGGGCCACAGAATTCGGTTGTCGGCTGGCGCGAGACCTTGCAAGGCCGTTTGGCAGGCACTCCACCTCCACTGTGTGCGGGGCTGTAGCTATATAAGCTACAGCCCACCGTCTGTTTGGGCATCAGTTGCATTTGCTCCATTCAACAAGTAAAACAATCTAAAAACCGAATCCTCCCAAGATGTTCAAGTTCGTCGCCGCCGTTGTCCTCGCTCTGATTGCCTGCGTTGCCGCCAAGCCCGGAATCGTGTCTCCTTTGGCCTACTCGGCCCCCTATGTGGCTGCCTCTCCCTACGTGGCGGCGTCTCCGTATGTGGCGTCTCCGTATGTGGCATCTCCCTACGTCGCATCCCCGTACACCGCCGCCTACGCTTCTCCGTACACCGCTGCCTACGCTTCTCCGTACACTGCTGCCTACGCCTCCCCCTACGCTGCCGCCTACACAGCCCCCTATGCCGCTGCTGCCGCATACACCGCCCCCCTGCTGCTGAAGAAGTAGAGGACACACCGGAAGTGCCACCCGCCCACTTGTTACCTGAACGGAAGTCGAATGAATCACTGAAATAAACTCTATTCAAACGAACAGTCAATTTTTTATATTTTTTCTTGGTGAAATACTGAAGTGAATACTATGTTCTTTTTTTTTTTATTTGTATATGTATTTGATCGCCTTGTGGCGGATTACTTACTTACTTTTTTTTAAGGTTATATGTTTTTACGTTGACTGAATCGCGAATAACTATTTTTTTCGGTGGATATACATAAATATGAAAGGATATTGTCTCAAGACATCTGTTCTCTGTTCTATTCAAGATTCCATTGTTGTAGATCCCCAAAACTCCAGTAGCTTGTGTGTACTGCAGAAAATACATCCAACCCAATAGGGGCCGAGACTATTATGGAATCGGCTTTTAAACGTCGCAACTATTTTGAGTCCATTTCTGCTGAACTTCCTATAAATATTTTACAAGCTATGCCTACATGCCGATCGTGATCAGTGATCCTTGTGATAGAATTTCGGCATCATTCGCGTTCACCAGCACTCAAAACATGATCTTAGCATTGATCAAGTTGTGCTCCTGAATTCAATGAAGATAGTGGCCCAAAAAGACAATTGAAATCGAATTTCACAAGCAAATTATTGTTGTTCTCTACACAATATCAACATATGGGCATTTCCGCGGAAGTGTCAACCGAGGCTAAGAAATTAAAAGTCAATAATAACAAATTCCCATATACTTTTGTCCCGATATCAGTTTCTCAATACATGGAAACTCAGCCAATTTATCCAATTGACATATAATTTGATCAACTTCGATCTGAAAACCTAATAAAATAAGCAAAAGTTCACATTTTCGGTATTTTTTGGTATTTTTATAGTCATGTTTTCCATTACAATTTTCTCCTATAAGAAAGATGATTCTTGGTAAGAGTTTTTTCTCAAAGTCTCTCTAAAAAGCCTACAAAGCTGTTTATTAAGGAAATTTGAATTGATTTATGGGAAAATGTGAGGTGATAACAGTTAGAAAACGTGTGGAAAAATCGTACGTTCGCGACCGGTCCTTAATTGATTAAAAAAAAAAAACCAATAGAGATAATTTATTGTGTAAGTACTAGAAAGCTACATCATTCCTCTACTAAAATAAATAAATCTCTTTAGAATATTTTGTTCCATTTCGTAGAATTTTGCATTTTGGTAGATTAAGCCAAAGTCCACTTCTATTTCACGTACGTTCCCGAATACGTTGACTCGTTGAATCCCATCTTTGTACTAAACATAGAGCTAACAAAATGCTATCGAATCGCAAAGAAAAACTTGGGTAAAGTTTTTGGGTTCTATCTTTTTTGTGCATTCAAAGCGTACGAACGTACGTTCGCGACCCTGGGAAATGCCCATTTGTATGTAGTGTAGTAGCATGGGGTCAGTTTTGTCCATCAGTAATTTCGGATGACCTCGGTATGCAAACCTTTTACAGTCACAAATCACGTAACCCACACACACACACACACAAATATATCAAAGCATACTTGTTTATGGGGGATACTTCGATATTTTCATACAAAAATAGTTAAATCCCGATTTAAAAATGGTGGGTGGCGGTAGGAAGGTGAATGGCTACGACAGCGAGGCCACGTGCTTACTCATTCCATCTCTCTCTCGCCCATTCTTCCTCAGCAGATGTTCAGATGTAGAGAAGACAGATGTAAAAAACAAATGTAAAGAAAAATTAAACAAAAAAAATACTGTTATAATTAGAGGGCAAGCGAAGGAAAAAGTACACCATTTAAAAATAAAATATTGCAAATATTGCAAAAAAAGTTTGTCAGAAGTGGGATTCGAACCCACGCCCTCAGAAGAGGATCAGAACGCTCAACACTTTCGTTCAGAAAGCAAGATTTTAACACCTTGAGTCTGACGCCTTAGACCGCTCGGCCATCCTGACACATGGGGAGGCAGCGGCCAATGTTCCGGCTGCTGACTGCAGGCTATTTATAGAACACTCGCATTAGATAAGAAAAACATTTAAATAAAAGCTATCGGATTAGTGGGTGGGTGGAGTGGGAGGAGGAAGCAGACGCGCGACTACGCATGCACATGCATATGTAGTACATATTATACATATACATATTATGTACATATGCTCGGATGTATTCATGTACTAAACACAGTATGTGATAAAAGCTTGATACAAAATAGTTTCATTGGTGTGTCGCGTGTTGGTTGCCAGTTAATAACCTACTCGCACACCCACTGAATATACAAACAAAATTTGAACTTTCAATGTTAACCCAAAATGGGCTGAATGAAGCGCAAGGGATGGCTTCTATTGAGATGCTATATGAAAAGGAGGAACGAGATTCAATTTTTATGGAGTAAAAAAACGTGGGAAGCGTCCACCAGAATCGAAATCTAGGGAGAATTCTAAGAATCTCTCACCAAGAAACCATGTGTCTAAAATGAATTCCTAGCTCCCGCTCAGAAGGATAAAGGTATTTTAAGGTATTTTGAAAAAAGTAGCACATTTTCCAATCATGTTGGGCTCAATTCTGATTCATCTTTTTACAACAAATTTTATATATATTTTTGTTGTTGAAATTAACCAATCATTAACCAATTTGTTTCAAGTTGATGAAATGAAATACATTTTATGCCATTTTCAAACCGGCGCCTGCTCTGTTAATTTCTTTTTTGATTACAATACATACAAAGTTCAATGATTTCAAAAATATTATTAATTAATATGAAATAATTGAAAAACAGTATACAAATATTTTAAAATACCGTAAAATATCTCAATCTACAATTTTCTTCCTTCTTGGTGAGAGATTCTTAGAATTCCGAATCTGGTGGACGCTTACAGCGACAAAAAATTGACCCAGGCTAATGAGCATACTTACATACGTACATTCCTTGGTTTGGTACAGCGTTTTTTGGAAGACATGTAAATACATATGTAGATATTGTGGTCTTTGTGGTCGAATATCTTCATTCAATTCACCAGCACAACTTGATCAGCGATCAGGGAAGTGTCGCATTGATTATGTTGTGAGTGCTGATGAACACAAGTGAGGCATCCCTTTCTTATCATATGGAGCGTAGCGTACTATTTTTGCGCTACATGTGATCCGTGAATTAATGCCAAAATTGTATCATAAAGATCACTGATCGCTGATCAAGTTGTGCAGGTGAACGCGCAAATGGACTCAAAATAGTTTCGACATTTAAGAGCCGATTCCATAATAGTCTCGTCCCCTATTGGGTTTGATGTGTTTTCTGCAGTACACACAAGCTACTGGAGTTTTGGGGATCTACAACAATGGAATCTTGAATAGAACAGAGAACAGATGTCTTGAGACAATATCCTTTCATATTTATGTATATCCACCGAAAAAAATAGTTCTTTGCGAGTCAGTCGACGTAAAAACATATAAATTTAAAAAAAATCGTTAAAGTATCTGGTCATTGCAGAGTCATCCTCTTGTGTCCACTCAATCCGCCAAAAGGCGATCAAATACAAATACAAATACAAATAAAAAAAAAAGAACAGAGTATTCACTTCAGTATTTCACCAAGAAAAAATATAAAAAATTGACTGTTCGTTTGAGTAGAGTTTATTTCAGTGATTCATTCGACTTCCGTTCAGGCGGGTGGCACTTCCGGTGTGCTCTCTACTTCTTCAGCAGCAGGGGGGCGGTGTATGCGGCAGCAGCGGCATAGGGGGCTGTGTAGGCGGCAGCGTAGGGGGAGGCGTAGGCAGCGGTGTACGGAGAAGCGTAGGCAGCGGTGTACGGGGAGGCGACGTAGGGAGATGCCACATACGGAGACGCCACATACGGAGACGCCACATACGGAGACGCCGCCACGTAGGGAGAGGCAGCCACGTACTGGGCGGAGTAGGCCAAAGGAGCCACGATTCCGGGCTTGGCAGCAACGCAGGCAATCAGAGCGAGGACAACGGCGGCGACGAACTTGAACATCTTGGGAGGATTCGGTTTTTAGATTGTTTTACTTGTTGAATGGAGCAAATGCAACTGATGCCCAAACAGACGGTGGGCCGTAGCTTATATAGCTACAGCCCCGCACACAGTGTAGGTGGAGTGCCTGCCAAACGGCCTTGCAAGGTCTCGCGCCAGCCGACAACCGAATTCTGTGGCCCCTCTTTGGCCACGCCAGTCACGTAGCCCCCGTAGTGGCTGGGCACAAGCGACACCAGCGTCGTGTACTGCGGGGAAGTCTCTTTTAATTAAGCGGCATTAAGCAGGCCAAAAATTAATACCAACTACCAGCCTTTGGTTTTTCTAACTGTCGAAGGTTGCCCTGCCCTGGGATATGTGGCTATAAAACACGTCGTTCATTCAGTAATTGTCATCAGTTCAGTTTGAAACACTCGACCGTACAACAATCCATTCAAGATGTTCAAGTTCTTCGCCCTCGCCTTCGTCGCTCTGGTTGCCTGCGTCTCGGCCAAGCCCGGAATCGTGGCTCCTTTGGCCTACTCTGCTCCTCTGGTGGCTGCTGCCCCAGCGGCTGCTGTCTACAGCCGGGAATATCACGGCAATTTCGCGGCACCCTACGTGGCAGCGGCATCTCCCTATGTGGCATCCCCATATGTGGCATCTCCTTACGTCGCTTCTCCTTACGTCGCTTCTCCCTATGTGGCATCACCCTATGTGGCATCTCCCTATGTGGCATCTCCCTACGTGGCATCTCCCTACACCGCTGCCTACAGCGCAGCCCCCGTTCTGCTGAAGAAGTAGATGCTGGATGAGTGGAGCCAATGACTGACTGAACAAATGAAATTAATTAAAGAAGAATATGGAAAATATAAAGCTCTGACATCAGAAATGAATGAACCTCGTTCGTGTTTACTATCGGGAATGGGTTTGGTTGAAGGTCTTTGGCTTGAACTTGTCTGATAAAATAAAGGCTACAGGAAGTTCTCACACGACGTCGCAGTCGATAAAAAGAATGCTCCAGAGTTTAAGAGGGAGACTTAAAAAAGCTAAAATATATCTAGAGTTCAGCTTGGGGCAATAAATACATACAGTCGAACTTCTCTATAACGAACTTTCCTATTACGAAGTTTTCTATATAACGAATTTATATCCGGAACACTGAATTTAAGTTCGATTTTCAGTACGTGTTGATTTCCTCATAACAAATTTTTATTTTCCATATAGCGAATATTTCTCTATTACGAATTTTTTCCACGCCCGTAAATCGAGTTCTCATACGCTTTCAATCTCGCTATAGCGAATTTTTTTCAATTATTTTGATTATGGTCTCCTACCAAAACAAAGGTTAAAGTGTATGTGGGAAAGTCCCGAACTATAAATGTGAGCTTCCCACACAAAAATACTAACTATTTTAAAGTAAAATAAACTTAGAATCAATTTTATTTTACGAATTCTGTGGAACGAATTTTCTCTATAACGAATTGTTTTTGTCCCCTTGCGATTCATTATAGAGAAGTTCGACTGTATATAAATTATATCTTGCCAAAGAAATGTAAAAATTGCATGTAGAATGAATACTTTCAGTGTGACCGGAAAATCCCGAGAAAAGCAGCAACATTTTCGCAGCATTTTGTTGTTCCGCAACATTTCATAGCAGCATATGTTGCGTGCTCCGCTTTTTCGTACATTGCATGGTGAAATTATATATAAGGTGACGTATTCACCATACGTGCTCTCTTTGTGTCAGTCCATTCTTGTTAAAAATTGATTAGTTTATCAGATAAAATTATGTGGTCAGTGGGTGGGGTCTTGGTTCGGAAGATCAAAATTGACCAATATGTTATGTTTTCGATGTTTTTGCTATGTATTTCTATGTTATGTTCGCAACATCGTTGCAACATTCGCAGCATCATCGCAATAACATCGACACTCACTTACGTATTTTACCGTTGGCAGCATTAATTTGTATGGGCCAGCAACATGTTCCGCGAAATGAGCGACAATGTCCCGCAACATGGAGCATGGACACGGAATGAGCAACATTCTGCATACCCCTTGGAAAAAGTTATGATAGAATTAAGGAAATGTTTGTCATCGCTCCCATGAATGAAGAAAATATATCAACGAAATATTGTAGTTAATGATCCTCTTACAGAGAGCTAACCATAAAAGTACTATATCGAGATCGGGATCGCGATATATATACAGGAAAAAAAACAATTGAATGAACAGATAAAAAAATGTTGATCTGTGAAAAGACATTATTAATTACGTTATAAAGCAGCTTTAAAAACACAATTTCAATATCAATTTAAGAAAAAAGGGTATCCAAATGTCCAAGCCACCGGTTGACAGGCAAAAAGTGATCAAATGACGTGACATTCGACTCTCACTTACGTTGTTGCTGCGGTTGTTTAAGAAGTACCTTGTGCATATGACTTCTGTGGTTTTAATGACACTCGGGATGCGCACAGGGCATTCGTTCTGTGCCTGTTTTTCGTGCGAGGTAGCGTCAGTTGAGTCGATCTGTAAGCCGAACGGATCCGAGCAGCAAAATGAGATATTGAACTTAGGTAAAGGAATATACCAAGAGCACATACAAACAAAATCTCGGTAAAATTTAAGTATTTTATTTTTTAAAGTCCCGTCAAAGTTGAAAAACAACGAAAAAAAATAGATGGATTAGAAAATACGTTTTTCTTTAGAACTGCAACTGCAACGGACCAGTTTTTTTTTGAGTATGGATAACAATGAATATACCTAATAAAGGATACCAAAACCAGAATCATACGTTGCCTAGTTTACTTTTTATTCCACCTGAAAGATGCAGTATGTGAATAAATGTTGAATACATTTTTGCACTGTGCTCATATCTCATGTCATATTTCTGATTATCCAAAGTTTCTATTTTTACAAAAGCTTTGGAAAATTCTCTATTAGATGCGTTTATTAATGTTATCAAAGCGCTCATAAAATTCTTCGACTGCCACCTCTTTTCGGCTGATGTCCCACTGTGCACCGTAGATCGTTCTTTAGTCCAAGCAATCATTGGAAAGGGAAACGGAACGCGGAAAAACATTTTTCAACAATGAATTAGTAATTTGATTTCCTATAGTATATAGTATATAATATAAAGTTTGTATAACGTCGTCGAAAGAGGTTGTGTAGCGCACGATTTTTTTGTTTTCTTCTTCTTCATTGTTTACGAATGGACTCGTACACAGAAAAAAATGAAGAAAATATGCTATTATATGTACCTATATATATATATATTTGAATTTCGCCCTATTAATCTTGTTATTTAATTTCTCAAACAAAATTCTTTAATTATGAATTAAAGTATTATAATTTGCTTTGAACTATTTCTTTTAATTTATTAGCAGAAAAGTTTTTGCCAGCTGAAAAAATAACAAACGAAGAGTGCAGAGCGAAAAACGCTTGCCATCTCTTTCTAGCGCTTGCCTCTCCGAGAGCAGAGAGAACGAGTTGAAAAAATAACGTCCTCAACACAGCCGAATACGCCACCTCATGGTGAAATTATATATAAGGTGACGTATCCACCACACGTGCTCTCTTTCGGGGACGTTATTTTGTGTCAGTCGTTTGTCAGTGCAGAGCGAAAAACGCTTGCCATCTCTTTCTAGCGCTTGCCGAGTTGAAAAAATATCGTCCTCACCACTGCCGAATACGTCACCTTATATATAATTTCACCATGACGCCACCTTTATAATAATTTCACCATGCGCCACCTTTATAATAATTTCACCATGGTACATTGCAAAAGAATTGAATATGGTAAGCCGTGGAAATTAGTGCTTTAATTTAATCTGATTGCACGAATCTGACTAGGAGATCCACTGTTCATTAAAATGAGTCGCAATACAGGGCTGCCGGCTGAAATCGGGACAGGAGTTTGTATTAAAGGCCCAAACTGTATTAAATACTACACAGCGCGGGAAATCGAACGATATTCGGAGAGAGTTATTAGTTAATGGCATGAGAGCGCCGATCGAAATTGTTGCTCCAACGCCACGCTATAAATAGAATGGAAGGCACGCACACAGCAACAGCACCATGTGTGTGTGCTCGTGTGTGTGCTTGTGTGTATGGAGAGCGAGCGCAAAAGAGAAGATTCTCTCTCACATAACACGCTCGCCAAACAGGTTTCGAGCAAGAGAAAGAGAGAGATGACTACAATTTGACTTCGACACACATTTTTCCTGCTCCCGCAACAGTTTTTTGCGCCGCTCCACACGATCCGGAGCTGTTTTTGGTGTTTGGTGCCAGTTTGTGTGCCTAAAAACCTGCAGCAGATTTGTGGAAATTGAAATCCAACGGCCCCGGACCAATAGCCAGGTGCGCAGGTATTTATCTTTCACATTATTATTAAATGAATATAGCTAATATGAATGTTCTTCGCAGATATTGATGTCAACGGACAGCAGCGTGAGAGCCCCAGCCCGCAAAAAGAGACAGTGCAGAGAGGGAGAGTGAGAGCGAGAGCGAGAGAGATTACACTCAATGCGCAAAAGAAACACAACGTGTCTGTATGTGTGAGCAGTATCTACAGAAATGTACTCTGACGTAAGTAGTGTAGTCGGCCTGAGGGAGCCGAGAGAGCGATACCAGAGAGCTAGAATCCGATACGATACGATACTGGATGTTGGCGTTGGTGTTGTGGCTATTATAGCCCACTAAACTGTCAATATATAAAAGGGCTAGCAGGACGGATCGGATATAGCCAACCAAGAATCCTTTGGCCGAAATGAATACAAATGTAAACCTCGCGCTCATTGTTGGGGTGTCAGCGCTTGCAGAAGAAGAAATACAGAAGGTAGAGTATCGTAACGATCCAAGTAGATTTTAACACACTCTCCCACTTTACCAGAGAGACAGAGTGGATGAGTAAGGGTGTATTTGTACCCGGTAGAGTCTTGGCTGGAATGCCCTGTTTCCTGCTGTTTTTTTTCACACCTGAAGCTCGGCTGGAAAGTTTCCCCTTTGAGAGTTCCAAAAAGAAATAAATCAAATCAAGTATCGGTATTAGCCTCTCCGTTAATAGACTATATCTATTAGTATGCCCGAACTAACCGAATTCCATTTCTAGGATGACAGCAAACAGTTTAAAGACGGCGGCGGACAACGCATAAGAAACGTTCTGACTCTGGAGGAGCGAGTGGCGGTCATTCGACAGTACGACATCTTGCCTATGTACAGCAAGATAGCCAAGAACTTCAACTGCAGCTGGGAGCAGATCAAAAGCATCGTCTCCAACCGGGAGTCCATCATGGAGTTCTACGAGGCCTCGCGCCGCCATAACGATCTGCCGAACGAGGAGTTGCGCAGGCGCAAACTCAACTTCCTGGGCCACTGCCTGTACGAGTACATACAAAGGGCCCAGTACTATCTGCATGCCAACATCAACGAGGAGCTGATCCGCAACCAGGCAGTGGAGTTTCGTGACCTCATGCAGATCGAGGGCTTCAGGCCGAACAAGCCGTGGATCAATCACTTTAAGGCTGCCTACAACATCACGCTTTCGAATCGGCAAATCACTATGACGCGCAAGCCACCACGCTCCCTGGACCTGACCGATATCATGTCCTACTGCGGCCGGCACACGTCCATGTGCAGACATATGGTTAATATAGTTAATAGTACGGAAGTACCAGCCCCAGCCGCTTCTCCAACTACGAGCAAGGAGGCACATCTGGCTTCAGCACGCTCCCTGTACCGCACCAAGACCCTTGTGGCCGCCTCTAGTCAAAACCAGGCCACCCTGGAGGAGGTCCAGCAACGGCGCAAGCGAAAGATTAACTTTCTGGAGAAGGCTCTGTACGAGTACATCGAGCGCTCGCAGATCCATCAAAAGGGACGACTCGATCTGGACAACCTGCGGACTGTGGCCATCAGTCTGCGCGACATACTGAAGATTGAGAACTTTTTTCCCGACAAGATGTGGTTCAACCACTTCAAAAGCCACTACAACTTTAGCTTCTCCCAGGGCGTCACCCTGACCCAGCGGAGAGTGCCCTTATCCCTGGACCTGCGCGACATCGTCAGCTACTGCGGCCGGAACGAGCATCGCTTTGTCCATCTTCCCTTGCTGGATGTAAAGCCAATTCCGGAAGCGGACAAAGCGAATGCCCATGAAAGTGGTGATGTTGATGAGCAGTCCAGTGTCCATCAGCCGTTGCTGGCTCCAAAGACGGATACGGACAAGGCGATAGCAAATGAAGGCTGTGAAGCCGATGAAGATGAAGACGATGACTGCATCGCCATTGAGGTGCAACCCGAACTGATAGAAATCAACGACGATGACGATGAACCCGAAAAAGCCGCGCCCTCAGCAAAGCGAAAGAGCTTGGAAAGCCCTTTGGACAAGTTTGCCCCACTGAAGATACAGAAAATTGAGTCCCTCCACAGTTGTACAGCTGCAGAGCAAGATGCCGCTCATGAAGCAGAGGCCCAGCTGCCTCGTTGTGTGGAGAACTATCAGGATGCATTACGTCTGCTCAAGCCTCTGGAGGATTTCGCCCTCATGGAGGAGAACTATCGTGCCATTGGCCTGCTCTCCCAGCTGACGCAGATCTTTAAGGCCAAAACCTAAGTGGGAAGAACTTAAAAAACCTGGCTAAAAATGTACCAAATATTTCTGTGGAGCTAGCTAGTACTGGTAATTAGTCTGATGCTGAATATAGGAATGTACATATTATGCTTATCATAGAATCGAGGCGGCCTAGAAAACTTAGTCCCATTTCCACATATCATTAAAAAGAATACTGCAATCCACTTAATAATTACTTTAAAAGTTGTAAAAACTATAAAATGAATATTAATTGATTAACAGTTTTTCTAAATTAAACGAGCGGGGAGGTTGTGAGCCGCGGCCCTCAGGCACTCCCGATACTTAGTATATGTACATATGTGTGAGATTTGTTTTCAGATCTTTCTCTTTTTCTCCCAGAGAGAAATTGAGAAATTCATTGAGCGCGTGGAAGGAGTAGCGTAGCCACAAATTTAATTTGTTCCTTCTGGCTATAATAATGATCCGGGTCGTGGACAAATTTTGAAACTAACTTGATTCTGTGTGTTATTACAGGAGTTTTCACACAAAATTTGGTTGCTCTAGCTATTAAAGTCTCTGAGAACCAGGCGAGAACATGGCTATATCGACTCGGTTATTGATGCTGATCAATAATAGATATACTTTATGTAGTCTGAAACACTTTCTTCTGGGTGTTGCACACACTCACATCCACCACAAATCTAATATGCCCCAATACTCTATGGGTATCGGGTATATACATAAATGCTATGTTGGTTTATAGCTCATTTATACCCGTATGACATTAGACTTTGAAGCTGGACTAGCTGCAAAAATAGAGATAGCCTTATGGGAAAATCATACAGTGAGAACGAGAGAGATATATGCGTCCAGTTGTTTTTCCAGTTGAGCTGGGAGCAGCGCTGCGGCAGAGTTGATCGATTTCTATACCTTTTAGATACGATTTTGCTGGCTGGCTGTGTGTTCGAAAACATCATATAGTTACAAATTGGGCCTCAGTTATTCGACTGATAGCCGGGAGTCGGGCTTAGGGACGACTACGGACATTAATTTTGAATTTCGTCTATCATGCTATCTCTCTCTTCGCAGCAAATTTAGCTAAGTCTAATGTCATACGGTCATTAACAACCCGAAAAGTTCAGCATTGATTGAACTGAAGTCTTGACAAAATAAATAATTCAATGCCAAGATGGTCATAGGCTATATATAAAATCGGAAACTCGACCGCGGCTTTCCAGGGCTGTCGAACATCAGAATATTAAAGAAATAAATTATTTATTGGAAATTATTTAAAAGGCTTCTACCCAGAAGATCTAATATTTCCCGACAAGGCCGTGATTCAGTTAGGCATTGTAAAATTTTGATTTAATCCACTGAAGAAGAAGGAGAAATCGAACGCGAATCGTGCCGCCTTCATGCTTCTCAAACACAAGAGCAGAATAAATGTTCGAGCCCAACGTAGAACTCATGGACAAGATACTATCGAGATTAATCGAGCAGCGTTGCAATACGATTGAACATTCGTTCACATTAATCAAATGAACATTGTTTGTGAGCATTAAATTTAACGAAAGCAATCTATTCCGGATTCTGGATTAAGCTGACTTAAGGGCAAAGCGAAATTGCCACTACTGATCATTCTATATATGTACATGTAGATGCACCATACTAGCCAACGGCAACTGCAGTCCCGTGCGGAACACGTGGCACGAAACATCGTTCCCGGGTGCAGAGTTTGCTTGTTTCATCAAAGAGTATAGTATTGTTCGTTTTGAACCAGGGAAGGTGCAAATGGCTTAAATGAAACGGGAAAAGCGTGAAATAGTCGGTCCGAGGAAGTAAAAAGTAGGCCAATGAAGACCAAAGTACGATTAGCAACAGAAATGGATCGAGAAGACGACTTTTGAATATGATTGAGGCATCCGTACGAGAGAGGAATAGACTAAGCATCCCGAGGCGTAGAGGATATGGTGGAAGGGAGAACAAGCACAGAGAAACGTGGCAGGACCAATTTTTTTAAAGTTTTTTTCCGTTTCATTTAGTATTTTAACATTATTGAAACTTTACTACTTGGATGGGCATATGTCTGTATGACCATCTCAGTTTCAGGATAGTTCGGTTACGAATTTCAAGATTATTCTCTTAATATGTGAATGTATAATGTATAATGTGAATGGGCTATGTATTAGAGCCCTGTATGAATCCATCCAAATTATTAATAAAGTCACAGCTATACAGACGCCCCTTCCATGGGTTTGATCATTACGAGTCCTGCCTTCATTCAGATTCGAATCCCCCCGAATCACTAAGAACCGAATCCGAGCACTGTGGATTAATATCACCTAGAATATACTACGGAGAAATACTTTGTACTGGTATTGTTTACCAGAACATTTAGATAAGACTGAGAGAAAGAAGAGAACAGATCTGCTCGGATCTGACACAGTACAATTTCGATACCGGTATTCATGGATTCATTCAGTCCATTTTGATTCGAATCTATGAGAAATCCGAATCGCTGATTCTATCATACCGAACGAAGCGAATCCCAGCTCTACTATGTATGAATATGAACATATGTATGGAGTAATAATATGTATGTAGGTTCTAATCGATAGAAAAGTATTAGAGGGAGTTGCAAATGCTGTACACTTATATACATATGTATGCATGTACATATGTACATATATCTTTCAAATTACCCCCATAAATGCATATATCCTTCATTTAATGTGAGAAACGTCATGCGGTTACTTTCATTAGAAAAAGTAAGAACTTTTTTCAGCTGATATGTGAGGATATGGATTACCTGTCCCCCCCCCTCAGCATATGAATGACGGGAGTGTTCAGCTCTTTGTTCAGGTTATATAATCGCCTGGCATTTCTCTCCATTCGCCAAAGTGAGAAGCAAAATCAGCGCTAAAACTTTATGTTCGTCCTCTAAAACTTTACGCGCCCTGGCCATTCGGAGATGTGAGCAGAGGATGAGATGGAATGACCTGCAGGGGTTTTCGATGTGGGGGGGTGGTATGGCGTGGCGTGGCGTGGCGTGTCGTCCCGTGCCATGCCATGCCGTGTGGGATAGGTGGTACGGAGGAGCGTAAAGTTGAACGTGCGTGGAAGAGAGCCCTGTAGGTGCTACATCAATTCTAGATGGGTAGAATTGCCGGAGGCAAGTGGCGTGGGGAGCAACGGATGCCAGCAGCGCAGCATCCCATCGAGGGACCTTGGGGAGGAGAACACACACACATACACACACATTGGTACTCAGGGACACGCACACACCCACACACACACACACACACACATATATACACATATAGAGATAGAAGGAGCTACGATTACACAACGGGGCCATAGAGCGCTGGAAGCGCTGCACAGACGTAGACGTCGCCAACGCCATCTCCATCCGTCCTCGATTGCGGGAAAGTTTCCCATTACGCCTGCAACCCTCCGCAGCGGCGATGGCGCTGGATTTTCATTTCAAGGATTTCCGACCGACGTCAGACTGGACTGACTGACGGCTTGACTATAGGTAGGTAGGTACCTGCTACACGTAGATTCGGTGCAGAAAACCTACGAGTGTAGGGTTAGCTGCAAGGAACTGGATTGGGGGATGGGAGTGAAGCGGGAAGGCGGACACTGGTACTGGTACTGGTAGTGGTAGTGGTAGTGTGGGGCCCGATAAAGGTAGCGTAGCGCAGAAGAAGCAACATCAATGCAAGCACGGCAACAACAACAAGAACAACAACAAGAACAAGAGCAACCAGAGCCGTACAACGACAAAGTTGAGAAGGCCCCGACACGACTCAGGTTACTGCCACACGACTGCGCCCCAAAACAAAATTGAAACCCCAGCGCGTTAAGAGCTCTGACATAAAACCCTGTGAGCGAAATTGCTGTCGAGGGATATACGAGCAAGGGACAGACAGAGACTATATACCATCGCCTCTACCTCTTCCCTGGTAGCAGTACACACCCGTATGCCGTATGCCGTATGCCAGCGAGGAGCGGAGAGGAGAGTGTTTACCTGGAAGCCATTTACCGATGGGTACAGTTGCCGCAGATTTGTCCTGTTGTTATACATACAACATCCTGGGATCGGTAACCAGTAACCGACTGGCGGCGTAATATTGCACTCTCCGAAGGGGTAGTCATTTTATTTGAAAATAAATTTCAGTCTGAAGTTTCTGACTATCCCATATCATATTATTATGCTTCATCAGAAGAGTCAATCGGATTTCTCATAGCTGTAGTTATATGGAAAATACATACAATATTTTCGCGGAATGTCTTGGTATTATGTTCGAAAATGTTTTGAGTGAAAGTACCCAACGAAAAACTTGCGGCTAAATCGGTGGTGGTTCACATTATCTCTTGTAATACCAGGAATCGTTGGGGATTCCTCGAAGGTATGACTACATCTGATAATGAGTCATTGTTTACAGATCTCGGATACAGATTTCAAAGAATTTCGTATTATCATCGCTTAAGGAGTGATTTATAGGGGAACTCTCGTAAGGGGGGGGTTTCTCTTTACTCATTTCATCAGCCAATAATAGAGTCTGTTATATTCCAGCACATTCTCTCATTTACTTTTGTATATAATATTGATTCTTTCAACTCGTACAAAAGCTCACCCAGAGCGACCCTTTAATCATCGAGTATATGAGGATAGTCGTCCCATGCCATAATCGCTGCCATTGTATACCAAATATGAATGACTCTCCTCCACTCGCATAGAGCCAAAAGTGTAAGCCCGAACAGCCCCAGTGACAGGCCCAGTCCCAGACCCAGTCCCAGTCCCAGTCGGGGTGGGAGCGAGGTTATCGTGTCGAGAGACTATACGAATACTCGTTCATCTAGAGTACAGATATAGATACAGCGATGCCCATGCTCAGATTCAGATACAGATACATACTGAATGGAAAACGTGAGAAACGACCGATTGACAATGATGATGATGATGAAGCTGATGATAATGATAATGATGATGATGATGATGCTGATGCTGATGGTGAGTGGCGGTTCGAAACAAGTCTCAGTCTCTGTCTGGGGGCCTCTGCTATTGTACGAGTATGCTATGTAGCCTCGAAATCGGTCCCAACATCGAACATCGGTACCGACCGACCAACCGACCGACCGACCGACAGCTGCCTCTACTTTATAGCTAGCTGCCTGGCTTTGCTGCTCCGTACCTCTACTTATTTGGGTTGTCGGCCCTGCATAAGCCTCTTGGGCTTTGAGATGCCTCTCTGTTGCTGTTGCTGCTGCTGCTGCTGCTGCTGTTGCTGTTGCTCTTGCTTTGGCTGCTGCCTTTCCTGGCATTGCTTCAATTCCATTCCGTAGACATCGGCAGACGATGATGGCACTTGAGTGTCGCAGCTCCACCAGTTTGCCAGTTCTCAACGGGCTTAGACTCTAGAGGGGGCCGCCAGGGGATTCTGCTGTTTCTGCTGTTTCTGCTTCAGCTTCAGCTTCTGCAGGTTCTGCTGATGCCGATGCCTGTGATGCCGGTGATGCCGGTGCCGGTGCCGGTGCCAATGCTGGGAATGATGATGATGCTTTCAGCTTTCAGTCATGCGCCGCTCGACCGAACAGCCAGCCCGCACAATGCCATGCCAGGCCGCTCGTATCCGTACCATCGTGCAACGTTCATCGTACACCGAACATCGTACATTGTACTTCGGCTGGCTGGCACTGCTTCGATAGATGCTAATCTATCTTTATTGTGCAAAGATGTCGAGAGGATTCGTATGCTCGCACACGAATGAGGGCACAAAGATGCTCTGACCCTCTTTCCCACCAAAAATCCTCCAGACCATCCATCCGTCAGTCCGCCAGTCCGTCATTCAGTCCATTCAGTCCATTCAGTCCATTCCCTTAATCGTTTAGCTGCTCCGACTCTTTCCGGGGCCTGGCTATAAACACAAATCGTCTTTTGCCATCGGATTGTATTGGTATGTATTGGATTTCATTTGGGTTCGATTTTGGTTCGATTTTGGTGTGAGCTGAGCCCCAAATGGATGTTCATTTTAGGGAAGGAAGAGCAGAGCGAAGCCTTCGGAATCTTCTTAGGCGAAAGGTAAATCATTCGACTCTCTGTCTCTGTCTGTATGTGTGTGTGTGTGTATTTTTTTGCTCGTTGGCTAGAGATGCCAAAGATGTGTAGTTCAAGGAATTCCATCGCTCATAAGGTGGAGGGGGAGGATATATGTATGTGCATACATATGTACATATGTATAGTCACAGTTGAAGGGTTTATTCCTGTATTCCTCCTGGCACAATACTACACATTATCCTAGTAGATCATGTGATACACACATAAATAATGAATACATAGTACAAACATGTGTACATACATATTTGGGTACTCTTTTCAGTTCCACAGAGATCGGTTGCCTTGCATTATTTCCAGTTTCAGAACTGATTTCCCACCACCATAAAGGACTGGTCTGGATATGCCTCTTCTCGCCACGAATGCACGAAGCGAAATCCACTCGATGCCATCGGAGGCTCCGATGGCGTACAGCACGAGATATAAAACCCAGATATGGAAATGGCAATAAACTCGTAGCAGCATTGAGCATACATAGGCGGCAGGGGGGGATTGGGATTGGGATTACGAAGAGTCGTGGCGACGCGTACGCCGGCGGTGACGCTGCACTATGGGGAATTTAGCCACTTTTTCTGGCCAAAACCCATTTTCAAAACGTCGTTAAAATGAAATATTTTTAACCGCTATGTACCAGAATAACATTAGTCTTCAATGTTATGTAGTCGAAATTTTAACAGAGCGAACCACTGTTAAGTTAACAGCTGTCAAAAACAGCTGTTTGCTAGCGATGTGCAAGTTTTCATACAACGAGTAATTTTTCTCTAAGTTGAAGGAGCTAAAAAGGTGGTAACTGACCAATTTAAGTACAATTTTTACAATGGATTCGAATCAAAGAGGTTTTTAATATGTATTTTTGTTTTTAAACTGTACAAATACTCCTTATATTTCATGTAATTGTTAATTGTTTACGAGTATCATTTTGTGACAAATATTAGTCTTTCAAGAGGCGTACAAACTGAGTCCAACCTATTCCAACCATAAGATTTAATACATATTGTAGAGAATTCAATTCTCTTTTAAATGCATATCATATTAATGTGCACTTTTGCGCACTTTCTCTGAAATTTGATATTTTAGTCCCTAACCTAAGTTTGTCAAATTCAGAGTTGTTTCCCATGCGGCCAAGAATATGATCCGATCTGATCCAGATTCAAGGTTCTGATAGATATGGTCATTCTTAATGGTTCCTCGCTTTTAGTTTTATCGAATATTTAAATTTTTGGATGCCACAGATTGTCGTCCTTTGTGTGGTCGGTAGAGGGCGGGGCGAAATTTTGAAATACACTTGTAATAATGGGATATGACAGGATATTGGATAAAAAGTTTGGTTGATCTATCACTTATAGTCTCGCAGATCGAGGCGCTCAACGAGAGGGAACGTTTCCTCTCTAAATGGGTTTCTTCATTGTGGCTATATTAATTATCCGATCTGATCCAGATTCAACACTTGGATAGATATAATCATTCCCTATGATTCTGCGTTTTTAGTTTTCTCGTAACTTTAAAATTGTGCATGCCACCGATTTTCGTTCTTTGAGTGGGCGGAAGGGGGTGGGGCGAATTTTTGAAATATACCTGGAACAGTGTGGTAGGACAGGAGTCTGGATACAAAATTGTGTTGCTCTAGCTTTTATAGTCTTTGAGATCTAGGCGCTCATGAAGTCGGTACTCTCGAGTACCGGGTATAAAAAGGGCTGCCACGCCCATTTTTTCAAAATTACTTTCTATTGCTATTACAAACTCATATCAAAAAACCAAATCAAAAAATATTGTTTCGTTTGGAAGTTATTAATTAATGCCACAAAAAGTGGCAAAATTCCCCATAGTGCGCTGGCTGCGACTCTGGCTGCGACTGCGACTGCGACGGTAGCGTCGCTGCCAAGTGATGGCATGGCCAACGAGGGCACTGGCATCGAAGCCGAGAGTATCGGGCACCGGGCACCGGCAATGCCACTGGAGAGGCAAAAGGCACAAGGCACAAGGCACAAAGGAAATTACTAGGAAAAACTCAGGTCCCTATGGTGCTTTCGGGTCGCATAGATACGCGCACACACACAGACACACACCGTCTGACAGGCAGACATACCGTCGGATAGTCAGAGGAACCGACAGAGAGACAGAGAGACAGAGGACTGATAGATGGAGGAGCAGTGCTGCAGGCGGAGCGGACATCATGTATAGATTATAGCGAACACAATGCCAGAGCAAGATGTAGAGATACGAGTCGAGTCGAGTCGAGATACCTTTAGCTCCAGTCGAGGGACCAGGATTGGGTTCTGAATTGGAATTGGGATAGGGATAGAACCGGATAGCAGACCGGGGCAGCGGGCAGCATTAAGGGCAAGGCCCGGACATAATCAAAAAAAAAAAGGTAATGCCAAATACTATCCCACGATTGTGCACATAGCACATAGCATTGCTGTCGGGGAACAGCCGTGGGGGACAGGACACGAACTGCAGGATGTACTGGCGAGGTGGCGAGGCGGCGAGGGTGCGATATTCGGTTCAATATAATACATAACCATAATAAATTCTATGGCTAAATCCCTGCATCTGGCTCTCCAGAAAAGGTCATAATAGATGAGCTTAGTCGGGCTCTGGCTCTGGCTATGGCTATGGCTGTGTGCGAGTGTGCGAGTGTGCGGTTCGATGTGAGTAATCCCAGGTCCCATCGTAACTATGTGTGTATGTATGTATGTATGGATGTATCTTTGTGAGCTTCTCCTATGCGAAAGTGCCTTTGTGTGTGTGTGTGTGTGTGTCTACCCTCTTCGTCGCGTCGCGTCGCCTCGCAATCTGTCCGTTTCGGAGTCATGAAATGGCACAAGGAAAGGTCATTTTCTTCAATGCTCCTGGCATAGTCGTCGATTTACTCAGCTCGTTTTCTAAAGGTTGCCAAGGGCTTAGCTCCCTCCAGTCTGCTCCTCGCCCTTGCCTCGCCCGGCCTTCGGCGGGGTGCCACAGGGGAGCGGGGGAGCGGGGCAGCGGGAGAACGGAACCCCTGTGCGACCTGACCGCAAAGCATTTCGAGAAAAGTTTCTGCGTTCGGCCATGCCGCTGCTGGTCAGTGAGCAGCAGTAGCCGATAGCTGCTGGAAAAGCATAATATAATAGAGTCGAGTCATCGTCAACCCGAGGAGCTTCCGAGGAAATTCCAAGTCCCTCAGCACGTCCCACACCAGGCCAGAGCAGAGCACCCAACCCCCCCATAAGAGCCATACAACCTTCGCCATTAGCACCACCCCCAACATCGAGGTTGATGCTGTGGTTTTATACCTTTTCCAATACTTTTCCTTCTATATACACAGATACTATATGTACACATGTACATGTTTATATATATATATATATATTTATATGAACACACATATATCTATGCCATGCTATTCTATGTGTGATTTTCCACCACCGAACCGAAACACAATCGAATTGAATCGAATCAAATGGAAGGCAATGAAAGGCAAGGAATGGAATGGAAACGAAAAGAGACGAACCGAACCCAAGAGCGTTATCCATCCGTCCATCCATCCATATCTATCTATCTATCTCTTCTGCAGCTTACCCTGGGAGTCTGGTATTAAAACTAATCCATCAAATTGCTTTTGGGGTAACCCACAACTACAACGATAATGGGCTTGCTGTTTGTTGTAGCTGCTGCTTCTGCTTCTGCTTCAGCCATAGTCGTCGTCGTCGTCATCGTCATCGTCTTCGGCTACGAGTATTCTTGTTATTTCAACGAACCAAAACCCAATCCAATCCAATCCCACCAAACCCGGGCAGACCAGGCAGCAATACTTCAACTTACAGACAGATATATGTGTACACACGACGAGTATCTCGATTCGATTCGATTGTGTGTGTGTGTGTGCGTCTGTGTATTGGGAGAGATGTTGGCATAGAATGGATTTTTCTGTACACGATACTCTCGTATATAGCCCATCGAAGTTGCCATGGCACGTCGCTAACGGATGTATGTATCAAATATAATGAATGTCCCAAGAGGCCCCCAGAGACCGGACCAACTAAACATTGAATACCGCGAACAAAGCATCAGTATCAGCATCAGGCATCAGCATCTGGCATCGGATGCGAACGACGACGACTCCGCATATCGTACGTATATGGAGTAACCATAGGAAACTTGTTTAGATTGGCGTGATACGATACGATACGATACGATAGCAAATGTATGTATGCTTACAAGCCATAGCCATGCAGCTGGGCTGGACCAAAACAGCAGATTGTCGAGAGTTTACAGAAGCAGCTTAAGCACATAAGGATCCCAGTATAATATAATATATATATATATTAATAATAGTTATATAATAGACAATAAGTCTCTCAACAATAGCTGCACAGACGATCCATTTGGGAACCTTTCAAGATCAGCTGTTAGCCCCATTAACAGGGTCCACACTAATAATGATTATAGAGTCGAAAAAAGTCAATAGTAATACCCAAAAATAGGTATAATTGCACCCGTATTTGTGTGTGTGCTTAGTCAGGTATCGAGCGTATATAGCGCATATATATATATATATATATATATATATCTATCTCAAACAAATAGATACCGAAATTCCAAGCGCATATCGTCAGACCCGAAAACCAAAACCATTCACCCACCTTAAAAGTTTGATATATATATTTATGTGCATATATACAGATGCCGAGAAGGGGAGAGTGAGAGTGATAGACCCCATAACGGGCTCTACGTATACACGTATGCCCGAAAAACCCATCAGAGAATTCTCTATATACACAAAGCCCCAGACCCAGACCAAGCACCAGGCTCCATCACCATCACCATCACCAGCCCCTGAAGCGACCGCGAACGCCCCCAAGAAAAACCCCAAACGTAGGACAAGAGCTTCGGGTCGGGTTCAGTTCGGTTCGTTTCGGATCGGATCGGGTCGGGTGTTCGTGCATCGCCGCGGGCTAACAGCCAGATTGTCAGAGGAGACACCACACAACCCACCACCACCCCCGACTAACCGACTATCCGACGATATGTCGCTTCAGTCAGCGTCGCCGTCGCTGCGTATTTGTTTGGCACGTCTTACGCTGACGCTGGCGCTGACGTCGACGTCGCAGTCGCAGTCGCAGCGCGGTTCAAGAGGTGCTCTTGCGCCCGTCCTTGCGATGTCTGTTGCTGGCGCTGTCGCTGTCGCTGGCGTTGCTTCTGCTGGCTGCTTTCTGTTTGGGATTAAGTATTTCCTATAGATGGGAAAAACGAGTCGGTCGGGGTCGTTCGTCGAGTTGGTTGGGTTGGGTTTGGTTTGGTTTGGCTTGCTTTGGTTTGGCTGTTGCTTGTTGGTTTTCGTATTTTTCGTACACTTCACTCTGAACGTTCGTCCGAAGCGGTTCTCGCAGCGCGTGTTCCGTAACCGTTTCCATTCGAGTGGTGCTCTGTGCTCGCCCGGCCCGGGGTATTCGGTTACATTACTTCTTCGGTGGAGTACCACACACCATCAGAGCATATCGTATATCTTTCGGATAGGATAGCCAAAGGAATACGCATCACGTACGTACGTACGTCTCTGTCACTTCGTGCTGCACATCCCGTTGTTCCGGATCCCAGTTGTTCCGGTTGCTCTCGAAATGTAAGTAACGGAAGTGTTGCCCCAACGTGCTTCGGGTGTAAACAAACGGGGTCTTGAGATTCTGTCGCCGTCGCAGTCGCTGCTGCTGCTGCTGTTGCTGCTGTTGCCACTGTTTTTGTTGTTTTTGTTGTTTGCAATTAAAAAAGCAGCATTTGCATGCCGCCAAAAGGGATCTCTCTGTCGTGTGCTGTCTGTGGTGGTATCTGTGTGTGCCTGTGCCTCTGTCTGTGTCTGTGTCTGTGTGTGTGGGTGGTGGGGGGTGTGGTGTGTGTGTCTGTGTCTGTGACCAGAGGATCCACTGGCAGTGCCTCGCTTCTGTTTTTGTTTACGTCTCAGACTGCGCACCGGCAGCGAAGTCAACGTCGGCAGCGATTTGTTTGGGTTTCCGTTTCACTTTTTTTTTTGTTTTTGTTTTTGTTTGTTTGGTTTTCGCTGTTCGTTCTCGGTGTGTGTGTGTGTGCGTGTGTGTGTGCGCGTGTGATAAGGGGACATTGGCCCGCAGATTTGGCGCCAATCGAAAAAAAAACGTGCTGCTGCGGAAGTCCTTGAAATTGGCATCCATCCACGCACTTTTCAAGGCCAAGGACCCACCCATTCCCAATGGGTGTGAATGGATTAACATTAATAAATGCAATTAAGGGTCTATCTAATTGCAAAGTGGCTCTTAAATTGTTTTTTCTAAACCATAAGCCAAGTGCAGTATATTTGTGGAAATTTCAGCTTTTCCGCTCGAAGCATTGGGCCAATAGGCTATCAAAGGTCAAATAACCCCATCTCATGCCTGTCTGCACACTATATGGTGATTTTTTTGTATCTTTTTATTTCCCATGAGTATACGTTTCCCCCGTAAAACACACACAAAAATCCGTTTATGCTGTTAAAGCAACCAGAAAAGGTCCAACCAAGGCCACCTTGAACCCAGCCCGACTGCCTCAGATATAAGATAAATAAGCAAATGCCCAATCCCATGAGTATACCCATACTTCCCATACACATACCCATACCCATTCCCATACCATTAGCTATGAGGAAAAGGAAAACCAATCGCAAGATTACCTGAGACATCGTGAAACGAACGAACGAGACCCAAAAAAACTACGAAAAAACTAAATCTCTGGCAGAGGGACAGAGCAGGGGGGTGGGGAGACGAACCAAGCGAACTGGAATTGGATTTGAAATCGGAATACTTCTTCTACTTCTAGAACAGTACAGTACAGAACATAACAGACAAAAGGCACTGCTGCTGCTGCTGCTGCTGCTGTGGTTGTAGGTACGAATACGAGTACGGGTACGGGTAGAACGAATGTAGAACGTAGAACAGAACTGAACAGAACAGAACTGAACAGAACTTCCTAGGCGAACGAACAATGGCAGTCACTGCCTGGGAGATACAGATACAGATACAGAGATATGTACAAAAGATATGTAGCCAACAAAAAGAACCCAAACTGAGGCCCAGACTATGGTTGAGGCTGGGTCTTGGTCTGGGTCTGGGTCTGTGTCCGGGGCATCATCGTGATTACGACTGATGATAATGACGCTGCAGGAAATTTCACGAAGACCCCAGAAGGAGAAGCAGCCGAGAAGCAGTAGCGTAGCAGCATCGGAGCAGAAGGCTGCGATGCCAAGGAAACCATTAGGTAGATGGATGGATGGAGGGTGGAAGAGAAGGAGAGCTCCCAAGGGCAGGCGGCGCGGTGCGATGCGATGCGGTGCGGTGCGGTAAGGATGTTGGGAAGGAAAGACGAGGGACAACTCTCGAGGCGATTAAGATAAAGTGCCAATCGATATAAGGGAAAGAAAGCGAACTGAACTGGGCGAAAGATGTACTTGTAGCCACAGCCTCAGCCTCAGCCCCGGCCTCAGACACATCAGCATCCACATCCACTTCCACAACCACATCCGAGCCGAACCGAACCGAACTGAACCGAACCGAGTATATATAGCCATAGTAAGAGCCATAACCATAGCCATAGCCATAGTAAGAGCCATGCCATAGCCAGGCAGGCGACATAAAAGGAAATATAAAACCATTTATAAAGCAAGTCAGTCAGGGGAGATTTGAATTGGAATTGATGGTGTAGTGCACTCGACTATGTCTCTCTCTCTCTCTCTCTCTCTCTCTGTGTGTGTGTGTGTGTGTTGGTGTTGGTGTGTTTGTGTAGCCCATGGCTGATGGTGTGCGTATTGCCGCACGAAGAGCATAGACGAAGCGCAGTCGCGTTGTGTGTCAAGGTGCGAGTATATCTTCAAGATGGTGAGTAGTGGAAGGGTTCGTTCGTTTTGTCTTGTTCCTGGGCTTGGGCTTGGGTTTCGGTTTGGGTTTGGTTGCTGCTTCTGCTGCTGCTGCCAAGAAGTTTCCGGAGCAAAAACTTTGCCAAACTTAAGTGAACAGCTGCCTGAGGAGGAAGCAGCAGAAGACTGCCTGCTTTCTGTGCGAGACAGAAAAGGATGGACGGATAGAGAGACAGGAAGACAGGGAGACAGGGAGAGGGCGAACAGAGACAGTGAACCACCCCTAAGCCGGCTGGCACAGCAAACTGAAAGATAAAACCCGATTCCGTAAATCCATCTCGACAAAAACAACATGAAGGGAACAGACAGAAAGCTGTGGAAGGGATGGAGGGAACAGAAACAGACTTGAACCGAATCAATGGAAATCTCGATTAGTTGGCCCGATTTTCGACGAACGAAACGGAGAAACGGACATGCTGTTCGTATTAAGTCATCTCTCAGTCGATGGATGCGATGCGGTGCGACGAATTGCTAATCCAAAGACCGGCTCTGACTCAGGCAGGTGGGTCCCGGGTCTCGGGTATCGGGTATCGGTTCTCGTCTCTCGTGTCTCGAATGGTTTCGTCGGTTTCGGTCGAAACTTGTACGTAGTCGTGACTCAGCAGAGAAGTAGTATCTCATCTCGCCCTCTCCTAAGCCCTGGGGGCGGACAACCGAGCCGGGGGCGCGGCCAAGTCGTTCACTTTAGCCAGGCGTCTCTGTTACTTCTATCTCAATCTGTTTCTGTACCTATGTATGTTTTAGTAGGTGTCTGTGTGTGTGTTTGTGTGTGTGTGTGCTTGTGTGTGGGTGTACTCCCCGATATAATAGAGCGTCGTTCGAGGTATGTCTGATTCTGGTTCTGGTTCTGGTTTTTTGGGGCGCTGCGACTGGGAAATGTATCGATTTCTGAGCATTTCTATAGGGAGGCATCTCTGCTTCTGTTCGGCTGTGCGTGGCGTGCTCTGGTGTGGTGGTATCTGTATCTTTTAGGGGAATGGTGCTGTCGTATTCCTCTTATGTATTCCATTATATCTCTCAAGTGTCTCTGTGTGTGCAGATGGTATGATATGCTTCAGAAGACCCTCGAGGTCGACATGTGTAGATATATACATATATGTACATATCTATGTATAGATGTATCCCTATATACTTGTGTACTTCGGGGTTTGAATAGTTCGATACGTCAGATGTGCTCGAGATCCGAGTCGGGTCAGATGCTTGCTTGTTCAGAGAATTCATTATAAATGTATAATTACTGCTGTCCTTCTCGGTATTTATGATTCATAGAAACAGTCCGTCACATATGTATATGGGATTTTCAGAAGGTGATTGCCAGGCAGTTTTTACGAATCTTCAAAACAAATTCCAAATCGAATTCAAATTCAAATGGAAAAAACCTGTTGGCCCCTTGGCGCCAAATCGTGCGGGTGCTACACCAGAGTGTTTATCAACACTGCCACTCAGCTGGAAATGTAACGGGAAAACCAAAATAAGCGGCAATTGTGCTTGCCCTGGCCTAGTGCGTGTTTAATCATTTAAAATAAGAATTCCGTAACATTGCAGCTAACAAAATCTTTTTCTCTTCTTTTTGCAGCTTTTGGTGGACGTTGAGGTTTAATTTTTTTCTTTTCCTTCGGTGGCTTGGCGGCGCATTAAGCAACGCCAAGACAAAATTCATTAAAAATTCGGGGCATACAGAACAACGTTTCCGGAATGCCGACCATTCGGCGTTGCTGCATCATCGGCTGCATGTCCAATTCCCGGCAGCATCCGAGCATGCAGTTCTTCGCCTTTCCACGGCCGGAGAGTCCATTCCACAAGCTCTGGAAGGAGGCGTGCCACGCTTCGCTGCGTAGGATCATACCCTTCAAGAAGCCCGTGGTGTGCGCCCTTCACTTCGATCCCAGTGTCCTGGGCGGACGACGGCTACAGTCGAACGCGTTGCCCACGCTGCGCCTGGAGGTGCCATCGAACATGGCCGCTGTGGAGCAGCAGGCGATGGTGGAGGAGATCGAGCGCAGTCGCAAGTGCGCCTACATCAATGCCGTCGTCTACGAGTGGCTGGTGCGAGCCAACATCAATCCCCAACTGCGTGGCAGCATCACACATGGCATGATCAAGGATAAGGCTGAGACCGCCCGTCAGGTGATCGGCAGCACATCTTTTATTGCCGACAATCGCTGGCTGAACCGGTTCCGCGAGACACATCTGCAGGGCTTTGCCCAGAAACTGGCCAGCAATCAGCTGAAGCCCATGGGCACTTCCCTCTGGATTCCCGATATTGTCCACGACCTGCAGCACCTGTTCCCCCCGGCCAGTGCCGAGCGTGTCGCTAAGCTGGAGGAGATGCCGGAGCACTACATGAGCTACATGCAGCAGTATGGCGAGTACGAGGAGGACGACGACAGCATGGACATCAAGGAGCAAAGCTATCAGGAGCAGCAACAGCAACAGCACTTTGCTCTCCAGCAGCAGCAACAGCATCTGCAGCAGCAGCATCAGATGAATCATCCATGGCCACCGTTTCCGGGACATCCGTCACATCCCCCCCATCCGGGCTTCACCAGTTTCAACGACTACTACTTCGAGCGCCACCAGCAACAGATGCAGCAACAGCTTCAGCAGCAGCAGCAACAGCAAATGCATCAGCCGCAGTTCCCACCAATGACGGGTCCTGCGCCACAGCCCCAGAGGGAGCCATTCCAGCCACAACTGCCACCGAATGTTGTGTCCAAGCGCGCTAGTCCCTTCCAGCCGGTTCAGTTGGCCAAGCACCCAAAGTTGGAGTCGGCGAATGACATGGAAGTGCAGGAAATCAATTGCTCGACAATCTCTCGAGGATCGCCATTGCCCCTGGCTGAGTCCACACAAGCCACGCAGGACCTCACCGAACAGACGGCCAATCTGCGGCTCCCCAGTCCCAAGGAGCAGAACAACAACAGCAGCGGAGGGCGCGACAGCGCCAGCAGCAAGGAGAATGCTCCCAAGGCGAACGGCGGCATCAGCGGAAAGTCCACTCCAGCCCACTCCACCAAGGGCAACAACTCTCCGGCGCAGCCATCCACATCGGCGCCAGCCTCGCCCAAGAGGATCTCCAATAGCAGCGGCAGCAGCAGCTCTGGCAGCCAGACGAATGGTCACACATCTCCAGAGCCCGAGTCGAATGCCTTGGCCATCACGAACGTGCTGAAGGAACTCGACAGCTACACCGACGCTCTCGAATATCTGAAGCCACTGGAGGATTTTGTGCTATTCAAAGAGAACTTTCGAGCCATTGGCCTGCTCTCGCAACTGGAGTTGGTACTGCGCAAGGGCGACAAGGGCACCCTGGTCGAGGGCTAGAGGGATGCGGCGGACGCTACTAAATGACAAACACAAAACACAAATGTGATGAACAGTGTACATACAAAAGTATCTCGTAGATTACTGAAATATGTAGTATTATTTTTTTTTTTTTAACTACTATTAACTAAATTACGTAATGTTACAACCATGACTCAAAATAAATTAAACTAAACAAATCATTAAATTATTAATTATAAAAATGTGAATATAGAAATTTTCGTTTTATTGTGCCGCAGAAGCCCTGCGTCTAAATGTTATCTGCCAGCATAATACAAGGCTGACTAGTTTTTTTTGTCCTGCTATTGCAAGTAAAACAGACGTACTGTCTGTTTCATCCGAAACTAATTATTGGAACAGCCTTGGAGAGCCAGGAAGGAAATAAATTGCAAAACGCAGCCTGCACAGTAACCGTTTTGCATGAGAATCGCGCAATTGCAGGGCATATGCAGTCGCTGGAGGAGTTTGTGATCTCCACCGAGAACTTTGAGCCCATTAACCTGTATTTGGAAGAGTTCTAAAATATATAATATATATTACGTATATGTTGATAAAGGATAAAGCATTTATCTAATGGAATTGCATTGTTGCAATTTGTCCGTTAAATATTCCGCATCTGGCAAAGTAGCGGTTTGAGATTATCAGCTTCCTGCGATGCGGTCACACTGCGCCAATGTTTACGTTTTTTTTCTTCATTGGAAAAAATAGCCCATATTGTTGCTAAACGCATATTGTGCTTTCTTCACGTGTAACACCAACAACAAATGGCGCTCCTGGAACAGTATGAGCAGCAGTATGCGGCTCTGATTGCGGAGATAACAGCGCATATCGGACGATTACAGCAGCAGAGTAGCAGCAGTGAGTGGAGTGGAGTGAAATATTTTTGCACATATGTACACACGCAGTGGGGTGATAATCAATTTTCGTGTAATCCTGCAGGTGACCGTCATGAGTTGTGCAGTAAAATCGATGGCAGCCTGCCCGAGGCACAGGAGCTGCTGGAGCAGATGGGCCTGGAGGTAAGGGAGCTGAATCCGGCACAGCGAAACAGCTTCAACAGCAAGCTGCAGGTGGCCCAAGCCGAGCTGCGACGCCTCCAGGCGGAGTACAAGCAAACCAAGGATAAGCAGCGGTCGCAGCCAAACGCCTTCACAACCTTGGACTTGGGCGGAGCCGGGGACTTTTACGAGGATGTGTCCATTACCAATGACCAGCGACAACGCCTGCTAGACAATTCGGAGCGGATTGAGCGCACTGGCAATCGACTGACCGAGGGATATCGCGTAGCCGTAGAGACCGAGGCTCTGGGCGCACAAGTACTAAACGACCTGCACCATCAGCGCGAGACCTTGCAGGGTGCCCGGGCCCGTCTGAGGGAAACAAACGCCGATCTCGGCCGTGCCTCCCGCACCCTGAACACCATGGTGCTGAGGGCTCTGAGAGAAAAGGTCGTTCTGTATGGGGTTGGCGTGTGCTTCGTGGTGGCTGTGGGTGTCAGCCTATATCTCACCTTTGCCCCGAGTTCCTCGGCCGCCACCTCATAGTAAACCTAATAGAAACCAATTGATATGAATGTTTTTTTGAGTGTAGCTTATCAGTAGTGACATATGTTGACGCATTCCTGTTTTGTGAATCGATTATTTATTATTTGTTTAGAATATCTTACGTTAATGAGTATTCAGTGTGGTGTGTGAAGGAAACATCCCAATGGGCTAATCCTAGTGGAATAAAGCTGCAAAGACTTACGCACTAACGTACTACATACATACGTGTAGTTTATATTTGGCATTACACGGCGCCTAGATACTACTCCTCCTATTCTATGACTCATGTTAAAAGTTTGGTGTTTCGTGTTCATATTCGGGACGTATTTTGCATTAATTCGTACAAAAAAAAACAAAAAGAAAAAAAAACAAAACATAACCACCTACAATTCGCATCGTTAATAAATATAAAGTACAAAAATAAAAATGCATTTCTGCTCGCATTGGGTCTGGCTGTGGGACGACGTCCGTCTTTAGCCAAACTCAATGTTCCCCAACTGCTAGCAGCTGCACGAGGAGGCCTCCTCGTTGACCGTCGGGTCACTGGCCGTGTCGATTTTGAAGCTCTTCTGCTCGAGGGCCTGCAGCTCCATTTTGGAGCGATTGGCATGCACCAGCTGTCGCGATATATCGCGAAACATTTCCTCAACACCCGCCCCAGTGCGACAGGATGTCTTGTAAGTGGCGCTGATCAGTGAGTGGCACTGCTCGCAAAAGGCTTCCACCTCCTCGTCACTGACTTCAGGCTCGCGGCCCTCCAAGTCGCTCTTGTTGCCGCAGATGAAGATCTTCGCATTCTCCGCATACGTAACAATGTCCAGCAAGTGCTGCGATAGCGAGTGAAAGGAGGCGGCATTGTCCAGGGCGAAGACAAGTATTGCACCCTCTGCGAATTTATAGTACGAAGAGGTCACAGACGCCACACGCTCCATGCCGCCAGTGTCCCACAATTGGAGCTGCCATCAATCAGAAGATGAGCAAATTAATTTGGAGACAGGCACACTACACACCTTAATCTGCTTGTCGCCCACATCGTACTCCCGATCAATGTGATCCAGGCCCAGTGTGGATTTGCGGTCCGTCTCCGCGACGAATGTGTTGTTTGTGAAGCGGCGAAACAGCGAACTCTTGCCGACGCCATAGTCGCCGCAGAGGATCACCTTTTGCTTGGGTATGCGCACAATTGCCATTATTATGCTGAAAATTCAGCTATTTGCTAATTAATTAAATTATTTCGCAGCACCAGACACAAAAGAGGAAAACAACGAAGTCCAAACAGCTGTTAATGGGTCACGGCGCTGCCAGACCGACGAAAGTTCAAATTCCGCAGAGGTGCTTACGATAACCGTGGGCGGGCGCTGGATAGATAAGAATTTCCCTTTAAATGTAGCCCCACGCCTCGGCTATGGCCAAAGTGGCCCATGAAGATGACGAGCCTGGTAGTGATATTTCTTGCGTGCTTCGCGGCCTTGGCACATGGTAAGTGGCGTCCATAAATCACCGCCTCGCTATCTCTCACACAAACAATTGCAAACCGTAGGCAAGGCCGGATATGGGCCGGGGGAGCAGGATTGGGGGTTCGTCGACGTACGTCCAGGCGCCCACATGTTCTACTGGCTCTACTACACCACGGCCAATGTATCCAGCTACACGGAACGTCCCCTGGCCATTTGGCTGCAAGGCGGACCCGGTGCCTCCTCCACGGGCTATGGCAACTTCGAGGAACTGGGGCCCGTCGACCTGTACGGCGATTACCGCAACTGGACCTGGGTCAAGGACATGAACGTGATGTTCATCGACAATCCCGTGGGCAGTGGCTACAGTTATGTGGACGGTACGGCCTATCACACGGCCACCAACAAGGAGATTGCCCTGGATCTGGTGGAGCTGATGAAGGGTTTCTATAAGCTCCATCCGGAGTTCGAAGCGGTTCCCCTGCACATCTTCTGCGAGAGCTATGGCGGCAAGATGGCCCCTGAGTTCGCCCTGGAGCTGTACTATGCCAAGGAGCGGGGCGAGGTGAAGAGTAATCTGACGTCCGTTGCGTTGGGGGATCCGTGGACATCGCCAATTGACTCGGTTCTGGCTTGGGGACCCCTGCTCAGGGAGATGGGAATCGTCGATCACGACGGCTACGAGGCGATTACGGCTGCGGCAAACTTCACCGCCGAGCTGGTGGCAGCAGAGCGTTGGATCCAGGCCACAGCTCAGTGGGGCAACACCCAGTGGGAGGTGCTGAAGGCCTCCAAAGGGGTCGACTTCTACAATGTTTTGAAGGAGACCCTCGGCGACCGATACCAGAGGCAGCTGGCCATGACGCCTGAAGGTGAGTGCCCGGAACTAGTACTAAAGCCCTGATTCCAAATGGATCTCCTGCCAGAGCGACAGTACCGCACCATGGTGAAGTTCGACATTGACGAGAATCGCGACCAGCTGCTGGAGGATCTGATGCGCGGCCCTGTGGCCGAGACCCTGGGCATACCCTCGAATGTCAAGTGGGGATCGCAGAGCAGCAGCACCTTCGACATACACCGAACGGACTTCATGAAGCCTGTCATCCATATTGGTAAGGAATTCCTTCCAGATGTCTAGTTGATCTCCATACCAATCTACACTCTACAACCCATAGTAAACGAGTTGCTGGAGAAGACTCCGCTAAAGGTGGGTGTGTTTTCTGGCGGCCTGGACCTAATCTGCGCCACCCCCGGCACCGTCAACTGGATAGCCAAGCTGGACTGGAGCCGAAGGAGCGAGTATCTGGCTGCCCCGCGCACTGCCATCAGCGTGGATCGCATTCTGGAGGGCTATCAGAAGACTGGCGGTAACTTCACCATGTTCTGGATCAACCGATCCGGCCACATGGCTCCCGCCGATAATCCAGCCGCCATGAGCCATGTCCTGCGGGAGTTCACAACCTTCGGCTAGAGCAGACCGAGCCCAACAGCCAAATTTGTTCATAAATAAAGTGCAATCAAGAAAATTCCGTGCAAAACCCAATTTTGGTTCTGTCTAGATAAAGTATGATGTACGCTTAAAGGCTTATACAAATTTAGTGACAAAGATTAGCCGAAATTGACAAATGTCAGAGAGATAATTGCCAATAAGCCGCGTCATTGTCATCGCCATCGCCATCGCATCTAAGGGTCATAAATAGTGATAGCCGGGGCATGGCATGCCAGTCCCACTTGTAGATTATAAACTCTGTTCAAAGAGATATGCGTGCCGTGCCGTGGCGCTTCGTCTGCGTGCGACGTTGGTTACTTTCGTTGGTCTTGGCCTGGCCAGCGATCAGACAGTAGTCGAACTGCCAAGCGATCGGTTGGGCTCCAAAGGTACTTCACATCAAACTTCGAGCTAGAGAGAAAACTGGTGCAGCCCAGCTATGGCTCGTCTTCTTATCACCGCTGTGGCGCTTTGTCTGGCGCTCTTCAGCTGTGGCTCTGTCAACGGTGAGTGTCGCCCTCAATTGATTGGATTGGAGCCAGAAACACTTTGTATTCCGATCAGAAATACCGCGTTAGGTGTTAATGAACGAGAAAGTTATCCAACAAAAAAACTCTTCTGTTTTTTCTTGTTTTGGATGTTAGAATCGACCATCTGAAGCACAGATGGGGAATATTCGGAGGAATTGAAGTACGAAATATTCTTGAGATTCAATAATAATTAGCTCTATCGTGAACGTCGAGTGGATGCTTGAGGTTCCTTAATTGGGGCATAAAGCGTTCTAGTGCCCGATTAGAGTCAAGTGTTCCAGAGAAATCAGTACTTATCTTTTAATTTTGATTTTAATTTGAATGGTAAGACTATTGACTAGTCTTGAAGTATCCACACGAATGTTTGATGCTCTTTCCTTACCTTCAAGATATTTCAAGGGATTTCTTGAAATATTTCTCAAGATTGCTGCAGAGGCTGTTCGCCTGTAGACCCCACTAAAACCTCCTTGATTCACAGCCCGTCAAGGATATGGACCCGGTGAACAGGATTGGGGATTCATTGATGTGCGAACTGGTGCCCACATGTTCTACTGGCTCTACTACACCACGGCCAATGTATCCAGCTACACGGAACGTCCCCTGGCCATTTGGCTGCAAGGCGGACCCGGTGCCTCGTCCACGGGCTATGGCAACTTCGAGGAGCTGGGACCACTGAAGCTTGACGGCAGCTACCGCGAGTGGAACTGGGCCAAGGACATGAACGTGATGTTCATCGACAATCCCGTGGGCAGCGGCTTCAGCTACGTCGACAGCTCAACGTACTATACGACGACGAACAAGCAGATCGCTCTCGATCTGGTGGAGCTTATGAAGGGCTTTTACGAGAATCATCCGGAGTTCAAGACTGTGCCTCTGCACATCTTCTGCGAGAGCTACGGCGGCAAGATGGCCCCTGAGTTCGCCCTGGAGCTGTACTATGCCATCCAGCGCGGTGAGATCGAGAGCAACTTGGTGTCGGTCGGCCTGGGTGATCCGTGGACATCGCCAATCGATTCCGTTCTCTCCTGGGCGCCGTTCCTCCTTCAGCTGGGCATTGTTGACCAGGATGGCCATGACAAGATTGCCTCCTCGGCCTCGTCGACCAAGAAATATGTCGACCGCGAGATGTGGACTCTGGCCACACTTCAGTGGAGCTCCACGCAGTCGGTGGTGCTCCGTGAGTCGAAGGGCGTCGACTTCTACAATGTGGAGACACCGACTCTTGGCGATCAGTACGTGCTGAGGTCCTTGGCCATGAGTCAAGAGGGTAGGATCAACAGGTTTATGTTCAGTGCAAAAAACAGTTTTTCAATCATTTCTTCTGGCAGAGCTCATGTACCGCACTTTGGTGCACTACGACATTGACGAGGATCGGGACAAGCTTCTGCAGGAGTTGATGCAGGGCCCCGTCACCAAGGCCCTCAACATCACCACCGGCGTCAAGTGGGGCGCACAGAGCAGCGCAACCTTCTCGGCCCTAATGGGTGATTTCATGAAGCCCGCCGTCCACATTGGTAAGTGATGACTCTTGCCCTTTCCCGGGCTTCTGATCTCTGATTCAGCGGAACCCTCCTGCTTTCAGTGGGTGAACTGCTGAGCAACACCACCGTGAGGGTGGGTGTGTTCTCCGGCGGCCTCGACCTGATCTGTGCCACCCCAGGCGCTGTCAATTGGATTGCCGACATGGAGTGGACGGACAAGGCGTCCTACCTGGCTGCTCCCCGCGTTGGCATCACCGTGGACCGTGTCCTCGAGGGCTACGAGAAGACGGCCGGCAACTTCAGCATGTTCTGGGTGAACCGGGCCGGACACATGGTGCCCGCCGACAACCCGGCCGCCATGTCCTACGTTCTGCGTAAATTCACCAACTTTGGATAGTCATTCAGCGAGCGTACATACAAACATACATATGTACATATGTCAATAAAAAAAACTACGATTATATCAGATGCAGGGCGTTTTTATTCGTGAATTTTGAACAGTTGAATTTATTTCTGAACAAAGTTTGTTTAATTTAAACAAAAAGGCATTTATATCCGATACTCAACGAGGAAGCGTTTCCGATCCTATAAAGTACATACATATATATGTATATTCTTGATCAGCATCAATAGCCAGGTCGATATAGCCATGTCTGTCTATCCGTCCGTGTGTTTGACCGATACTTTAAACGACACCTAATTAATGCACCCAAACAAATTAAATATAAAACACAAGAACTTTTCCAGAGTTTTGAATTCAAAATTAAAATCCGCAAAAAATTTTGAACATTACATATGAAAGCTTCATACAGTACAGTTGAACTTCTCTATAACGAATCGCAAGGGGACAAACAAAAATTCGTTATGGGGAAAATTCGTTATATAGAATTCGTAAAATAAAATTGTTTTAAAGTTTATTTAACTTTAACATAATTAGTATTTTTGTGTGGGAAGCTCACATTTATAGTTCGGGACTTTCCCAATTACACTTTAACTTTTGTTTTGGTAGGAAACCATAATCAAAATAATTTAAAAGAAAATTCGGTTTGGCGAGATTGAAAGCATTCGAGTTACGGGCGTGACAAAAATTATTAATAGAGAAATATTCGCTACAAGCAAATCCGAAATTCGTTATAATTATAAAGAGATCAAAACGTACTGAAAATTTAACGAAATAAATTCGTTGTATAGAAAACTTCGTTATAGGGAAGTTCGTTATAGAGAAGTTCGACTGTACCTCATACAAATAATTATAGTACATACATACATATATGCATTTATAGTTTGCTGTGTGTTAAACATATACATATGTAAATATGTTGGTACAATTACCCTGTTTCTGTGAATGAGGGAAGCTTTGGTGTTATTTTGTTGTTGTTTAAAAAAAACATTACAAAATATCAATTCTTTTTAGAATTTCTTGCCTAGAAAAAGACCATAATTCATTGAAACTGTCTAAAGCCCCAAATCTATCAGATAAAGTCGGTTTGATTTTGAAGCGCAGCGTTTATTGAATTTTGTGCGATCAGATCAGATTAACTAACAGTAAAGTTGTCGCATGCGCAGAAGCACTCTTCCAGCCACACTCACACACAGACACAGCACACACACACACGACCATGTAGAGCCGTTAGGCTAGTGTTTTTTTTCAACCCTCTCTCCGCATAGCTGCTTTTTGTCTTGTTCGCTCGCTTTGCGTCGGCTCTCTCTAGCCTCTCAGTCTCTCTGTATCAGTTACTTGCACGCTTATCAATGAAATACAGGCGCAGAACCGGCGCAGAACCAGCGCGCTTCTCTTTTCCACTCTCTCGATTGCGGACGCCACGCTGCGCATTCGCCAGAGGGAGAACAGAGCAACGTACACCGCGGCCAAGGCACAAAGCAGCTATTTTTATATTAACCGTTCTAGTCGACACAACGCAACCAACACAGCGCGATGCGTGCAGCTGAGCGTCGTTGAAAAACCATAGAATACTATAATCGACAGCGCACTGCACTTGGTTGGTGGCCACGGGAAAGGCTGGTGAATATTTTCGGTGAATTCGAGGCGGAAAATGAAATAAATCGGAAAGAAAGAAAAGTGTCGCTGGCGACGTTTTCAAGCAGTCAACGCGCATAATCGTAGCCACCATCCATCCATCGGAGCACACACACACACACCCACGAGCACACACTCGCGCTACACTACTCAAATACATAGTGCTTGGATGTGTTTGTGTTTGCGAGAGAGCCAGAGAGGGTGAGTGGGCGCAGCAAAACAACTGTAAATTGTGTCTTGCCACATTCGCCAGAGGCGGAGCTAAAGCAGCCACACAATGCGGATTCGGGAAAAACGCAGAAAGGAAAGGGAGCAAAGGAGCCAGGCGGCCCAGGCCCAGGCACAGGCACAGGCCTCCAGAAAGGATGACAAGAAGGACAAGGTGAGTCGATAATGGTGCCCTTATTGCGGCCCCCAGTTCATGCAATTTGTTGTTCCCAGGTAATCGACGTAGATGGCGTTGGGAGGCCCAAAGGGCCGACACTCAGTCCGAGGTCATTCACCCCGACGCCAATGCTATCTGCCGCCGAGAAGGTGGCCTTCGACAACCGCATCAAGCGCAAGAACGTCCTCGCTCTCAACGAGAAGGTGGCCGCCCTGCGGGAGTACGATCGCCTGCCGGTCTACAAGCACGTGGGCCGGCTGTTCAACTGCAGTCCGGACCAGATCAAGCGCATCGTGCAGCAGCGCCAGGAAATCATGAACGCCTGGGAGCAGCGGACGCGACGCACCCAGGACGCACGCACGATGGAGACGAAGACGGTGAGGGTGTCGATGCTGGGCAAGGCAGTGTACGACTGGATTCGGCGCATGATGTACTACAAGGACTTCATCATCTCCGACGGCCTCATTCAGAAGATGGCGCTGCAGTTCAAGAGCTCCATGGGGCTGGCCAACTTCTTCCCCCACCAGGAGTGGTGCGACAAGTTCCGCAGCACCTACGGCATCGACAACAATGACACGAAGCTACTGAAGATCGGCTACACCCAGAGTCACTCGGTACAGATCAAGGACATTGTGAAGGACATAAGGTCGGAGTGCATGCCCGAGGACAGCACCAACCAGCAGAACGAAGAGGGGGAGGAGCAGGACGACGGGGAAGTGAGCCTGGCCAGTACGTTCAGCAGTCGTGCTGGCGAGGAGGACGATGAGGTCGATGTGGATGGCGGCGACATTAGTGAGCGGGAGGAGCAAGAGGACCAGGAGGAGGAGGAGGATGTGAAGCCATCGCTGAGCGAACTGAATCTGGCGCGTGCCATCCACCCACTGCCTCAGTTGGTCAGGCTGCCTCTGCCGCTCAACACGAATACGCCGCCCGGAACGTCGCAGAAGGTGCTGCTGGCCACGCCCATTCTCCCACCAGGTGCAAAGCCTCCCGCCGGTGGCGCACAACCAATGACCATGACTATCATACCGCTGGCTACATTGGCCCAGAGCATAACGAAGCGTCCGTCGCCGCAGCAGCCACAGCTGCCAGAAAAGGGTCCGATAGTGCCTGCACCCATGGTCGAGATCAAGCAGGAAAAGGACATCAAAGCGGAACCCAAAGACCCCGAGGAGGAGGAGGAGGAGACAGAAACTGATAGAGAGGTAGCAGAGGCACTAGCATCATCCAAAGCACAACCTGATCCGGAGCCGAAACGGGATGCGGAACCTGTCGTGCGCATCAAGGAGGAGCCGCTTGGAGAAGATGAACTTGAGGACGATGTCAACGGAGGCCGATCCAGTGTGACGTCGCTGGCCGAGGTCCTGGCCGCCAATGTGGAGAACGAAATGGAGTACATTGAGCAAATGCGTCAGCGCAGGCTGAGCCCGGCAACCGAGGCGATTCCAACGCTGCCGCCGATGCCGCCATTGACCATGGCACCGGCAGTCGCACGCCAGGGCATCAAGCGTCGTCAACCGCCGGACTACGACGACAACAACAACGGCGGACAATCCGCCAGCGGGACGAACGTCATCAGCTGCGCCGATGCACGAAAGTACCTGAAACTACTTGAGCAATTCGCTCTCCACAAGGGGAACTATCGTCTGATTGGTCTGATCACCCGAGCCGACGAGCTGATGCGAGAGGTGGACGACGCCTCATCGTAGGACAATTCAGGATCAGGGGAACCGTAATATGCTTCAGCCAAAGAGCAAGCCAGTCTTAAGATTAGTTCGTAGCCAGGCATCTCGAAGATGCACTCAATCACTAGCCGTAAGGTAGATCTAGTTTGTACTCGAACCAAATACACTAAACCAGAATCATTACATACCTTGCGTCATTGTTATAATCCCGATATGGAGTATAATTACCCATGTACATTGTACATACATATATATATATAATGGAATATATAGATTGGCATGCATGTATATATGGACACCTATTCATGGCCAGCACAAAAAGTCGGCTAAATATGTTCGCCTTACGGGCAGTGCGCAGGTCTGCCCTTAGCTGCGGCTGGATGGTGTTCCGGCCGGGCGGCCGTTCTCTCCCTCTCCCGTCTCCCTTCCGCTCGCTCTCCCAAAACCCAACACAATCAAACATCTGTTTTGATTGCACCTGAGTGTGTGTGTGTGTTCGTGTGAGAATCGTGGGCGCTGTCTGTGAGTGCGTGTCAAGAAATCATACATACATGCACATACATGTGTATGTATGTATGTACAATTGCGCTCGAATAAAGTTGGACATTTGCATATGGCATGTCAATCATTCAATCCACAACAATGTAGAGGCTATTTCTCTCTGATCTGATCTCTATATACGTAGTAATAGTAGCGTTTAATTATGGCAAAGCACTCAGAATGATTGCGAGATTCATCCGTGCGAATGATGTGCGCATGTCTGCCCTTAGCCAGACGTCTGGTCCAAACTGGCATCTGGCCAGGCGGCGCTCTCCGGCCCACCATTGTGCCCGGTAGCTGGTCCACAAACATACATACATTTGTACATCCACGTGCAGTGTTGGGGCATTGCAGGGGATAGAGGGTGGGGACTAGCAATGAAAATTCTTACAAATTGTGAAATTCCAGATTCAAATTGTGCTTATGCAGGCTATCTGTACTATTGCGCATTTCCAGCCGTGTTCACAAAAACCTGAGGCCGTTCTCAATGCGCGGTGCGGTCGTTGATTGATTGACTTGGCTCTGTATGTATTGTAGCTGAGTATGTGTGTGTGAATGGCGCACAACCAACCCTCGCATACATGCACCACACAATCAACGCGTCAGAAAACTAATCAATCATTCAATCGAACACTGACACACACACACACACACTGGTGCTGTTTTCGTCTACATCAGAGTCTCAGTTCATGATTGGTGCTTGAATCGTGAGGTCGGTCCAATTTTATCCATCGAGGGTGTTATAGTCGACTCTTATTTTAAACGGATTTCGAGATTGCAACAACAACGAGAACACACACACACACACACACACAAACGGAATTGAATTCCAGGGTATGCATTCAAAAGTAGACGTGAATTTGTTTTTGTTGGCGAGTGTTTGGTGTTTTCCAGCACTGCCTTTTTGTTGTTGGTATTTTTATGATTTGTCAGAAAAAAGTGGACATGCCAGCTAACAGCTGATGTGTATTTTTGTATTTTACAATAAATAATATTCCTTTAAAAGACAAAATTAATTCTCACCAGGACTAAAAAGACTTTACTCTTTTCGAATCATTGGTCGTTTACCCGTTGTTGGATTTGCTTGTACCCGCACTCATTTTGAATACACCTACAAACGCAAATTTAATAAAAATTTAACTCTTTCGTTTCGTTCGAAGATGACAGCGTCTTTGCCTGACCGCTTCAGCGCTGGCAAGCGCCAGTTTTGGCGTGAGTTCTTGGCCCTCTATCAAGGGATGCCGCAGTTGTGGGATGCGAACCATGTCGACTACCGAAACAAGGAACTGAGGAACAAGGCCTACGAGCTGCTGGAGACGAAGCTGAGGGAGATCCAGCCGAATGCAACGCGCACTGAAGTTGGGCGTCGCATCAACATCTTCCGGACGAACTACCGGCGGGAGCAGATGCGGATTCTGAAGCAAAGGGAACTGGGATTTCATTCGGATCTCTGCAAGCCGACGCTTTGGTTCTACGACTATATGGGATTCCTCCTGACCCAGGAGTCGTTTCAACAAGGCAGAACCAGAAAGGTTCGCGGAACGGCGACCACAAAACCAAAGATGATATTTGAGTTTGGAAAGGATGTGAGTGTAGAATACACATGACAATATTTGCAGTGGGTGCTACAATGGATTGCTTCCTTTCAGGCCTCATCGGACCCATTGGATGCCGTGAGTGACTGGCCAAATAAGGAGACAATAGCCAGCTATCTGCCAGAGCAAGGTGCGCAACAATCAGAGGAGAGTTCGCTGCTGAGTCCGAAAATAGAGATCATCGAGCCTGACGGGGAACCCATGGATACCGATAGGCATACGCAAGACGACGATATCAAACCGGAAATTTGTGGCTTTAACACATCCGACTTCAAGGACCGCAACAGTTCCACGAACGTGGCGTTGACAATGGGCAGAGGATCGAATGGTACAGACGCCCATCCAGCTTTAAGCGAGGCCTCGGAGGTGCTCGCCAAGTCGTGGGCTGTTCAGTATGAAGAGATGGCACCGACGCAAAGAATCTTGGCTAGAAAAGCCATTGCCGATATTCTCTTTGAAGGCTGCATGGGCAACTTGCGAATAAACCGTGGCGAACAACGCAGCACAGTGGGGAACCATATGTAGATCTTATAATTATAAAATTAGTTTAATAATATTCAAAAATCAATTTTAAGAGATGTAAATGCTGAAAACTATTTCGTTATAATTTTTCAAACGGGTGTTTGATTTTCCCGCTCGAGACTCGGCGGCAGTGTTGCAAAGCGTAATATCGTGTTTGCCGCTACGGCGACCATGAAAATACCGCCACGAGTGGGCATTTTCGCCAAGTTGGCAGCTCAGTTATTATTATTTGCATTCCAACATTGAATTTTATGTTTTTTAAATGCCTCAGAACATGGTGAAATTATATATAAGGTGACGTATATTGTGCAATTCTTGTTAAAAATTGATTAGTTTATCAGATAAAATTATGTGGTCAGTGGGTGGGGTCTTGGTTAGCTAGTAATTTTAGGCGGAATATCAAAATTGACGAATATGTTATGTCTTCGATGTTTTTGCTATGTATTTCTATGTTATGTTCGCAACATCATTGCAACATTCACTTACGTATTTTACCGTTGGCAGCATTAATTTGTATGGGCCAGCAACATCTTCCGCGAAATGAGCGACAATGTCCCGCAACATGGAGCAACATGGACACGGAATGAGCAACATTCTGCATACCCCTTGCAAAAAGTTATGATAGAATTAAGAAAATGTTTGTCATCGCTCCCATGAATGAAGAAAATATCTCAACGAAATATTGTAGTTAATGATCCTCTTACAGAGAGCTAACCATAAAAGTACTATATCGAGATCGGGATCGCGATATATATACAGGAAAAAAATCAATTGAATGAACATATACAAAAATGTTGATCTGTGAAAAGACATTATTAATTACGTTTTAAAGCAGCTTTAAAAACACAATTTCAATATCAATTAAAGAAAAAAGGGTATCCAAATGTCCAAGCCACCGGTTGACAGGCAACAAGTGATCAAATGACGTGACATTCGACTCTCACTTACGTTGTTGCTGCGGTTGTTTAAGAAGTACCTTGTGCATATGACTACTGTGGTTTTAATGACACTCGGGATACACTCGTTCATACAACCGTATGCCTGTTTTTCGTGCGATCGCTGGGCTATGAAAAGGTATGGTCAACATGTAAAAAAGGGAGAGGGAAATTCCAAATCTCGTACGAACCCCACCTAGCCATCACTTTTCGACGATATACCGTGAGGACAGGCCTGTCCTCACGTCATGTTAAGCAGATGGGGTGGGTTTTACCTTGCAGCCTTAAATTTACTGGGGCAGTTTTCCCTGTTGTCCAAACCCGCTCTTTTTCTTCACTTGCCCAGCAATTTCCCAGCGGGAAATTATTTAAACTTCCCTGGTTGGGTCGCTGGGGTTTTATTTTAAATTTATTTTCGAGTTTGAGCAGCAGGGAGGCGAAACTCAAGAATATGCAGAGCTGCGAGGGGCTGGGCCAAACCACTTTGTAAGTAATATCCGACTACCATTATATTAAATTAATTCTATGCATATACTTCCAGGAAGCATTTGTTCTCCTCTGGACTGCAGCAGTTCAAGATCAGCAACGGTCCGAATGGGCATTTCTTGTCAGCAAAATGCCAGGAAGAGATGAAGGAAAAGTTACCTGCCTCGTCATACGAGAACGTTATGGCGTGGTTAGATGCCTGGATAGCACGGCTAAATGGCGAGAATGGAGAAGCTTCTTCGAAAACAGCATCGCAACAGGCTGACAGTGCAATTGAGCAACCAGCAGCCGGAGCACCCGGAGCAGCCGCAGACAAACCTCCGCCTATCGTCGTTGATCTCTGTAGCGATGAAGATGGAGATGGTGAAGAGACTTGCGAACTTCTAGACAGCTTACTCGACAGCGAATCCAGCCTGTCAAAATCCTCGATAATCATCCATGATGACGAGCTGGGCGATATACATCTAAACGACTACGCCGACCACCTTGATGGCAAGCTTGATATAGAGACTGTAAAGAAGCGTGCGGCTAACAGTCGGTTGGATACGAATACGATTGCCAAAAAAGCGCCCCAGACTTCGATAAAGCAGTATTACAACAAATCGAAGGGTCGATCGAAGCTGAGAGCCATTCAACCACAGCCGCAAGCTAAACAAGACGAGATCAGCCCTGACAAAGCACAAGGTGAATCCACCAAGGGAGTCCTCCCTGGTCAATCAAAACTGAAGCCGAAGGAAGTCCGGACCATCACCCCTCACAAGGAGCAAGAAAAGCCCACCATAAGCAAGGCACAGGAAGAACCCACCACAGGACTCCTCACTGACCGATCAACAGTAAAACGCAGGGAAGACAGCATCACCATCGGCCCACACAAGGCACCAAATGAGCCCACCATAAAAGTTTGCCATGGCCGATCGAAGCTGAAAGCCAAACAAAACAATATCAGGATCACCACTGGCTGCGCACCCACCTTGCAAATAAACATTTACCAACCAAAACAAAAAGCCAAACAAGACAAGATCCCCAATGGCAAGGCACAGAAAGAACCTACCAAAAGACTCGTCATTGACCAACCGAAACCCAAGCCCAAGGAAGATAGAATCGCCATCACCCCTCAGAAGGCGCAAGACGAGCCCACCATAAGAGTACGCAGTGACCTAGTACTAAATAGTAACATTCCGAGCCCACTTGAAAAGACTCGGATAGTCAGTGGGCCTGTAAGCCTACCAGCCAAATCTCCAGCCTCCACAAGCTCGTCCGGTAATCGGAAGCGAAAAGAGTGCGACACAACAACGGAAAATGGTCAGAGCTCGGCCAAAAGGCAAACCCTTGAGCTAGTTCGTACCAATCCGAGTGTGTATCTTCAATTGCCAACCATCCAGCTTCTCTTAGACCAGGTGGCACACTTCGCCGTTGGCCAAGGGAATTCGCAGGCGTTGAATCTTATCAACCGTCTAAATCACAGCCTCCGGGTGGCCGAGCAAAATATCTGGAATGCAGAGAATCTCCGTCGGTCATAGAACAAACGATCAACAAAAATCGCGGACTGTTCGTTCGCCCAGGATCGCATCGTTTACGTTTTTGCTATATGATGTTTATTTGTAGTTATCAAGGAATTTGTAGGCTTAAAGACGCAGTGTGCTAGGTATTTTTTTTGAGGCTTTGTTATAGTTATTATTATTATTATCTTTATTGAGACATTATCATTGTGTGTATATTTTCGTACTTTATATATTTTCATAAAATATGTATTCAAAGTAAGAAATTGCACACTGTTTCAGGCTCGTGTTGGATCTAAAAGAATTTTTGTTTCTCTTTAACAGCGCTTCAGCAGGTGCAAAACTATGTACAGTCAAAACAAAACACTTGTAAACCCAAATAAAAGACCCTTATACTACAATTGAAAACACTCGAGTGTGTGCACCAAAATGAAGGCATGGATTCTTTTCAGGCGTAAAATATGGGTTCGTACCTTTACGCAGGACCTACTACCTGTTTGCATCATCTCTCCCAATCTCTCCCACTGCGTTTACCCAAAGACTGCAGAATCCTGGTCTATTGTATATTGAAAATTCGTGATAACAATTTAACCCAACCTTGGAAATGAAATTTTTGTATGATGCCATCAAGAACAAAAATAGCAAATATATAAAAGGGCCTAAACTATTTTTTGTCGAATTTCTGCGCAGAGTTGTACCTACCTTTAAGAATATTCCATCCTTATCTGGTAGGAATGCCGCTGGCTTCGAACACAATTTACAATTTTGATTGCGCCAAGCACACCCCCAGCCCCTAAATCCATTGAATCATATCACGGAGGGCTATATCATTGTATGCTGAGATCGTCACCGCCCATCCGGTGATGCACTTAACGCGTTTGCAAATGATTTGCCCCAGCTGTTGCCACCACTGCCATTACCGCTGCACCTGTGGCCCAGTCCGACAACCAGCCTCAGCCCCAGCATCAGCCCCAGCATCAGCACCAGCACCAGCCCCAGCCTCAATACCTGCCTGTAGGTTGGACTGCATCTGGAGCCTGTTCTTCTCCCCCCTGGTACTTGTAGTTTTGCTAGTCCAAGCAACCGCATGGAAAAATTCAAATCACTGGGAGTTGGGGATTGGGGATTGGGGCTGTGGATGGGATGGGGCTGGTGCTGAGCTGTTGTAGCACTTTGCACCTGTCGTCCGCCCTACGCATCTAAAAAATCAAGCGCAGCTTTAATTGATGCAACAACAACAACAACAGCATCAGCAGCAGCAGCAGCAGTCGTCCCAGCGAGGGGGAGGGCGATGGTGAGGGGGCAGTGTGGGGTTGGGCGATGGGTCAGAATCGTGTTGGCTGGGAACTAGTCGCGGCAAAAATGTTGTAAGAAATGCGTGGATCGGGGGCCAGGCAGGTACCAGTCCAGTCTATGGAGCTGTGGCAGCTGCCGCTGCCGCTGACAGAGTCGGAGTCGCAGTCGCAGTCGCAGAGGAAAAGCGGCCCTTGGAGCAAATGTTGGCGGGCCGCGTCCTAAATGGGCATTGAAATTAAATGCAGCTGCTTTAATGATGCTGACGCTGACGCTGATGCTGTTGCAGTTGCAGTTGCACTTGCGCACATCCAAGGATGGTCTGGGGATGGGCTGGGGCTGGGGATGGGGTCCAGGCCTAAACAAATCTGAGAATATGCCACAAATGTTGCTACGGTGGGCGTGGGTCTGGGCGTGGCACTGCCCTGGTGGCTCTCTTGCCCTGCCGCTGCCCCTCCCTCATCGTGGTGGGCGCCAGCAATCTGCAACAGCAACAGAAACAGCAACAACAATCTGCAACACGGCGCCTTTTGCCTTTTTGGGAGGTTTAATGGGAGTTGCCGTTGCCTTTTTTGGTGCAACGAAATCAAGAAACAAAAATCTTTTTATCGCTCCCAGCTCTTTCTCTCCTCCACAGATGAGGACCATGACGACGACGATGATGCGGATGCGGACGATGATGATGTTGATATCGTTTGTTAGTTTCTCGGTTTCTCGGTCTCTCGGTCTCTCGGTTTTGTTAGTTTTCTTTAAGTTTCTTTAAGTTGAAGGCAGCCGTTCCCGTAGTTCCATAAAACTAAATGCTGACCGAACGGAGACCTCCCTCCACCAAGGCAAAAGCCTGGCATTTCGGCCTAAACTGCTGATCAAATGATGGCAATTTGGTCCGGGCCTAGCCCTTGTGGCCCGACGCAACCACAACTGGCCCGGATCACCGCCATCGCCATCGACATCGATAAACGGCCTCCAATTGGGGTCCAAATCCAGGGAGCAGGGACAGGGAGCAGCGAGTGAAGAGTGTCCGCCTGGACAGAGGTCAATCTTGTCTGTGTCTGTGAGCCCTCCTTGGACGACGAAATGATTGGGAAGTTAATGGGAAATATTTCCAATTTATGCAGTGAATACGAATGGCAAAACCATAACAAATATCCATCAAATCATCCATTAAAAAGCCACAATAAGAGTTTGATAAATGGCTCAAATCTAGATATATCTAGAGATATATTTGAGTAATCTTCACACTGGTATTATTTCTTCATTTAATTGTTATTCAAAATCCGAAAAGGTGCCCCATTTCCCTGTCTCATTTTCAGGCTTGTCAATGGTTGGTTACGTGCTGACCTTACCCAACACCATCTACCATCTCTTCGGGACTGCGCTTCGAAATAAGTGCAATTCAATTTGAATGAAATTCATCCAGATTGTGTGTCGTTCCCATCATCATCCTGCACATTGTGGGACCTTTTGTTGCGCCCAAATGTGAGCAAACAAGGCAACAATAACAAATTGTGTGTTCTCACACAAAGAGATATAAAGTAGTAATCACGTACGTCCGTACACAAGCGGGGCACGCGTCGGAAACCACCCCGGAATCGGAATCTGAATTTGAATCGGAATCGAAATCGGAATCGCATGGAATCCAACGGATCGCAGGTGCAAGACAGCACATTAGGGTGGGATCCGTTCCGTTCCGTTCCGTTTCGACCCGACCCGATCCGATCCGCGGGCTTATCAGGGCCCACGGCACGCGGCTGTTGCTTCTCAGAGACGAGAGAATCACACGAGAACCACAACAGTTGCTCATGGGAATGGGAATGGAAGTGGGACTGGGACTGGGACTGGGAATGGAATCGGGTAATGAAACTGAGACCCTGCGAGGGTGGGAATAACTACTCGTATCGTGAACTTAAATGGGGGATTATTTGTCGGTCGTCGCCGGCTAATGGGTAGAGTGCTTTCAGTGGGAAGGGACTGGCTGGCTTTTGGGTGGAAATACTCGTATTTTGTTTGCCAAATTCCCAAACGATTGGAGGGATTCAAATGCGGAGATGGATGGCATTCTTATAAGGTGCTCTCAGGGGCGTGTCGTGTCCGGCCCGGCCCGCATATTGTGGGAAACGGAGAGCCGAGAACTTTCAGCTCTTGACCGACCTCTTCCCGAGCTTCCTTTGTTATTTTGAGTGGAGTGTGTGTCGAGTGTGGAGTGTGGAGTGTGGAAAGTGGTGCAGCAATTACATGATCAAAAATTCTCTTCGCATTTTACAAAATTACTGAAATGCTTTTCACACGGCCCAAGTGTGGGACTGAGAACCGACCGTCCCGACCGTTCCGACCGTTCCGACGAGTCGAGGCTCAAGCCACCTTGGCTGCCCTTCCACTTCCACTTCCACTCAAGCAGATGCAGAATCAGCATCAGCGACAGTTACAGATACATACGCATATACGGTTATACAGATATATACATATATGATATCCTGGCCGAATCTTAATGAATTGAGAGCCATTTGGGGCCGCGCTGCTAAACGGGCATTACCTATTAAAATTAAACCATAAGCCCCATAAAAGCTGACAGTCCGAGAGCAGCTGAAAAAAGGGAATTTCGGGCTTTCGGGGCCCAGGCCAGAGCTCACAGAATGAAGCGTTAATGATGGCCGAACAAAAAAGGATACGGCGCCTTTTGATTCTATACATATTTCTCTGATCTTTTCGGTCTTTTTTTATTTTGGCCCAAAACTTTTATGACCGAATGAATAACCAAAAAAAAAACCATTTCGGTTTCAGTTGGGTTTCGGGCTGGGGTTTATGGTCGGCGACACCTTTTAAGCGCGCCAATCGAATCAATGTTTTAACACGGGAATACCATTTCCAAAATGAGCTCATTAAGGACTCCCGAATATATTTGCGGGGCTACTAAAAAATATATGAGACAAGCCGAAATTCTACGAATGCTCCAGCAGCTGCAATCACCACGAATTGGGCAAACGGAGCGGAGAGTGGAGCGGAGATCGCTGCTGAGCGGAGCGGAGAGGAATTCATATTCATTTGATTTCACAATCCTGCGAAAGTGAAACCGTCAGGCGGCAGGTGATTTGGTGGGACCTCTTTTTGTCGGCCAACAAGTTTTGGCGATTTGAAAAAAAAATCTCTGCGCTAATTACTTGACTGGAATGGGAGCCAGAACTGGGACGTGCAGCTGCTTCGAAATCGTGCATTGGATCGGAGCTGAGCTGGGAACGGGAACGGGAATGGCACTGGGACTGGGACAGGGGCTGGGACTGGGGATGGCAGAGAGACAGACTCCTTGCCTTGTTGCCTAATTGAACTCATCAATTCGGACTTAATGAAGTGGCAGCAGCAGGAGCAGCATCCGAAAGCAGCCCAGAAAATGTCGCCTCGCATTTTCAACTCCAGCGACTTGCAGCGATGCAATTCATGAGGCATCTTGCGGCTTAAACCGTATATCTTTTGTTTGTCTCTGTCTCTGCGTCTGTTTTTCTTTTTTTCTTTCTTTTTTTTGTTGGTCGATTGGCATGGCCTGATAACGGCGAATAAAACACATTCGCAGTCGATTCCGTGAACGAGGAGGAGCTTCCTGTACAGCAGCTACGCCACTGCAGCCAATGGCTGGGCTACTGTGGCAGTCATTTAATTAGCAGGTTAATTGCCCATGCAACTGACTCTGACTCTGACTCTCCCTCCTCCCCTCCCCTCCCCACCCCACGGGCATCTGGCATTTGGCAACTTCATTAATAACATCGATAGCCACAGTCGCAGCCGGATCCCGGCCAAATGCCGCTGGTCATAGAGACCCAGCCAGTTGCACGAGGCACCGAGGCACCGAGGCACAGTCGAGGCTGTGGAGTCTCTATCGGAGCCCGCAGTGACAAATGATATGTTGACAACGGACGGCAGTTGCAAAATTTCGACTCTGGCCTATCGCCCAAAAGGAGAGGGAGGATGAGATGATATGGGATGAGATGAGACTCTGCCGCAGCTTCATTTGCGAAATCTTCCACTTATGATAGGCGCACGGGTCGATGATCAGTCGATGGCCCACAACAATTACTCACGGACTGATATCTGCACCCGTCTGCACCCGTCTGCACCCGGGGGCACTTTAGAGGAGCTTTACCTTTACCTTTGCCTTAACAGCCTGCCACACCGCTCACCATCGATCATCATTGAGTGGCCCTATCAGTTGACTTATTGTTGAGTGGGCTGCCAGTCCCATGTGGAGATCCACGGAGGATCGCATGACTTGTGTGTCTGATTCCCACACAATTCTGGAGGCTATGGCGCAGGATTTCCCCTTTACTCCTCCAACAGAAGCAGAGATCGTACTCTTCTGCTCAGCCAAAAGGAAGAGGAGTATTATTGCCCCTAACCTTTTCTCCTCCTCCTCCTCCATCGAGAGGGGAAATCAGTTCCAGTGTAGACTTTACCCCAGGCTCAACCCCTGCCAGCAAAACCCACCACCACCTTTTTCCCCTGCCCGCAATGTAGCAGGGGTTCTGCGGCATTCGCAACCCCTCAACCCCTGCGTGGAAACAAGTTCCACAGAGACTTTTCCCCGCTTTTACCCCTACATTGCCCCTCACGGCGCATGCGCAACCATTGCCCCAGCCTGAGCCTCGGCTCCAGCTCAGAGACCCAGTGGAGACTTGGAGCGAGCGCTCTCTCTGCCTCTCTGTCTCTCGCGATCTCTGACTCCGAGCTGCTCTCTGAGCGAGCCAAAGCCAAAGCCAGACTCGGAGCGAAACCCGAACGAGCCGCAAACGAATTGCATTGGTAATCATGCGGAAATGATCGCGCTGACCTTTCGGCGAGTCCACCGACTGCAGACTGCCGACTGCCGATTGCAGACTGCATTCTGTTCTGTCTGCATTCTGCGGTTGCAATCGGGCAAGAGTTATGACGACTGCTGGGCCGCCAGCAGGCGGAGGACGGAGCCATCATCTCAGCATCGGATTCCATGCAAATCTTTGCAAAAGCAGCAGCGACCTCTTGATCTGCATTGCTGCACTCAGTCAATACGATTATTATTGATTTGCCCAGCCTCTCGAAAGGCTCTCCAAGGTGAACCTGGCAGATACTCCATCTGAACCTGAACCTGAACCCGAACCCAGAGCAAAACCCGAATCCAAGCCCAAACCCAGACCCAAACTCCAACTCCAACTCGAACCTGAACCTGAACCCTGTGGCGCGCAATTTGCGGCTACGTGCCAGAGATTTGTGGCCTGAAATCAGCTTGAACTGTCGGGGAATCGGAGGAGCTGCACTTGGAGCCTTGGCTCTACGTGTCGGGTTCAGGTTCAGACTCCCTCCAGACTGCAACCGGAGTTCAATAACTGGGAAACAATCATCAGATCTTCAAGTCAAGGCATGGCAACATTGGGGTATTTTCTTTGTAATTTTATTGTTTATTGATTGTGAAAGTACTTTGAACTTTTCGAGCAAAATACGATTTTAAAAGGGGTAAGGACCAGTGTTTCGATTTATATCCGAGGAATAAGCATTAACCTTTGCCTGTTAATACAGAAAATAATAGATCTGGCAATCATCCTGTATTACGTGTAAAACCATCACCATTTTCCTTTAAATATCCCCCGCCCATATCCCATTAAGCCCTGGGAATGGACGTCCATTACGACCACAATTAGTCACTCACTTGGGAGGCGATCATGGAGGGGATTACTTTATTTGGGATCTGCCCCGACCATGTTCGACTTCAGCTTTAGGTAAATGGCATTTTAATCAAAATTGTCGCCTTCGGGGCTGCTGCACCTCCGCCTGCGACTGCATTAATATTGTGCAGCATTACGAGGTATGGCTACAAATTGCTCGGACAACGGCGCTGATGGCCCTGGCAGCAAATTGTAGCTGCCTAAATGTTAAACAATTTACACTCCACTCCACACATTCCCTGTCCCAGACTCGGATCCGATCCGTCGTCGTGCATTAGTCAGAGATTGGATGCTCCTCCGCTCTTGGCAGCCGAAAAACAACAAAAACTTGTCTGCCGCTGCTCTTGGTCAAGTGGTTGAGCGTCTGGCTGGTTGGCTGGCTGACTGCCTGGCTAACTGCCTGCCTGGCTGGCTGGCTGGCTGGCTGGCTGGCTGGCTGGCTGGCTGGCTGCCTGGCTGGGTCTTCTCTAGTCTAGTTAATTTAATTTCAACGTCACGTCGTCACAGTTGGCCGTCATCACGGTCTCAGGTCCCAGTCGCAGTCGCAGTTCCAGTTCCAGTCCGAGTCTGAGGCTCTCCATCGAGGCGACTGATTTGAATTTTCTGCCTCTTCCTCTTCATTTGCCTTTGGTTTTCGTCTTGCCTTTGCCTTTGCTTTGGGTTTTGTGGTCAGCCTCTGATTTTACACGATTGCGCGTCTTGGAAGCGCCTTTCGAGGTCATGGGAAAAACAGTTTCCATTCGGCTGTCCATTGGGCATTTTATTTATATTCATTTTGCATGCAACTCCAAGTGGAAACGGTAACCAAAAGCAGTTCAAATCTTTTAGAGGCTCAGTGAAGAATATTCAGTGAATTTATTCAGAACTAAAGGCTTGAAGAACGTTCCTCAAATACTTGAGAAACGAGAACCGACATTAACCAGATAAGTGCGATCAAATTTACCTGTATACATTACACTAATCTTCTCACAAACTTTATTTAATATCCTTTTATTAGCTGGCACCCTTGGGGCACCTGCAGGCACCCCTATATTATAAGCTTACATCCGAAGCTTGACCCAATTTCCAGCCCATGAAACCAATGCCCCGGCCAGCCCCTCAGTCTCCTTCAGTCGTTACGAGCGGCTCAGGCCCTGGTGGGCAATGCCAAACAATATCTGCTTAATGACTCAATTCCATTTAATTGAACATCGGGCCCGGGCAATTACACCAGACATTTAGTGGATTTAATGCGACCACTTGACCGACTCCAGTCGCTCATTCTCTCCAGTCGTTCAGTCGTTCAGTCGCTCAGTCTGCCGTTGGCTTTCTGTCTGCCTTTCAGTCCGAAGGAGAGACAGACAGACAGACAGACAGAGACGTTTTCCACATAATTAAAAGGCCGGATTCTAATTGTGGAACCGCCCCGCCGACAAAATGTGTCAGAAGGCATTTGGTGGGGCATTCGTTTATGCAAATGCCACAACAACTCAGCCCAGCTGCAGTGCAGTGCGATGCAGTGCCAGTGCCAGTGCCTGTGGTTGCCTTCCACGGGGTGTGCGAATGACAAACGACTTGAACTTGCAACGCGGTGAAAAAGAAAAAAAAAAGAAGGAAAAATGGAAAATGAAATTCGCAAAATTTAATAAAGTTTGTCGGTCGCCATAAATTGCGTTAAATGTTTATAATTTACATGTGTGCAACATGCTGCGAGGAGTCAGAGTCTGCGTCAGCATCAGCATCAGCGTCAGAGTCAGATGCGGAGACTGGGACGGAGACGCAGCTGAAGTCGGAGTCGCGCTGCGTTCGAAGGTGAACTGCAGTCGAGTTTGTGTCTTAAGTCTTTCGTTTCGTTTCGTTTCGATTTGTCTGCATTTTCGGAGGCCCAGTGCGTGCATTTGCATTTGCATTTGCATTCGCCTGCTGGTGGCAGAGTTTTTAATTGATATTTAATTGCTCGCACACACACATAAACATTTATGAACAAAATTATATATATTCCGATATGCATAAAGTTTTTTTTATTTTTTATTATTGATTTTTAATGCCTGCAGCTGCAAATTGAACGCAAATGTAATTTGATTTTATTATTTTAACAGCCAACACAAGTTTTTTTTTATTGAAAATTAAGAGTAAGAGCAGCTGGGCCCCAGATCTCGATCTCGATCTCCATCTCCATCTCCATCTCGAACTAAGGACAAAGGACAAGGAGGTGGCAAAGCTTCTGTGCAGGTGCCCCCAAAAGTGGCTACGATAATCAAGAAAAAATCAACAATAAAAAGGGAACACGAACCCACACAGTCGAAGACACATCCATCTACTCGTAGTCCCACTCCGAACCTACTCCGAACCTACCCATCTATTGTCCTTTTCGAACAGCCCAAAACAGAGCAGAGCAGAGCAGAGAAGACCCTCGTCTAACACTCTTCAAAAGTTCAATTGAAGTTCTCACGTTCGCATTTCTTTGGCTAATTCGAATGTGGATCTCTCGGGGATCTCTCGGGGATCTCCCGGGGATTGGCTTGGGTACGATATTCCGATGAAACAGGAAACGCATTCAAAGCGCTTTTGTTGGCTGTGGTGTGGGAATGTGGCCGTCGCGACGGCTCAGCGATTACCTTACCTGCCAAATGGCCAAAGCCGAAGCTCAAAGCTCCTTGGAGTCCGTCCCCTCTAATTGCGACTAACTGGGCCAAATTTGTCTTGTCTGGCGGCCTGTGGGCGCCGAGGGGGATTCGGACGGGGGCTTGGTCTTGGTCTTGGTCTTAGACTGGGCTTTGCATCTACATATAATTAACCGAAATGGTTGGACGATCGAAAGAGGGACAGACAGAGTAATACATAGGTGTAAGAACGTAATCTGAACTATGGCACAGCGCTTCGACAGGGCTTTGAGAGGGTTAAATGAAAGAAAGAAGACTCAAAGAAAGAAATGTTTGAGTTTCAGAGAAAAAAAAATATATTTCATATATATATATAATAATTTAAATATTCGGGTCTTAAATACAAACATATTGCAGTTAAATAGAATTAAATAATTAAATAAATTTAAAAAAATATTTCAGCAAAATATAAAAAACATTCAAATATATATATATGTATATAGATGCATTTCCGCAAGTGTAGCGTATATTAAATTGGTAGGAAATATATATATGTACTTTGTACATATATTTTATTTTAAATATAATTAGCAGTTGTTTGAAATGCAAAACATATTTAGATCAAACATTTCCATCCAATCAAATGATAGAACGTAAGAGAAAACACTTTCTTCCTTACAATTTCCATTCTTTAATCTTTTTTCTTTTCTGTTAAATCTTTTTCACATGTACAGATACAAGATACAGACACAGATACAGATGCAGTTGCTGAAACAGGAGGAATATTGCAGTAGAGATTGCCTGATGATTGTACTCGTACCATAAGTCTTTCTTTTATTTCCAAGCTATAAAATTACAAAACTATTGTCTGTCTGTTTGTTTGTTTATCTGAAATAAGTTTTGTGAATAATTCGGCTCAGCAGTTTCGAAAATAAACGCAGCAAAATGCAGCAGAAGTAGCCATCCCCTCCATGGAGTCCGGCTCCCCTCCAGTCCGATTGCGATGGCTTTTGCCTTTTGCCAAGTTCAAATATCTTTCTTTGGTTATCTGGCGGTTGTCTACGTGGAGTACATGTACATCCAATCCACAGATCTGCCTGCCTGCCTGCCCGCGGCCTAAATGGCAGCAGCAGCAGCAGCAGCAGCAGAAGTGGAGTGCAGCGTGTGGCAGTCCACGTTGAATGCAACAAGCAAAGCCAAGGATTTTGTTGCGTCTGCAGCTTTCGTGGCATGGCGTCTGCGGCCCACGGCCAAGATTTGGCGCCATTGAAATTGAACAACATGCAAAACACAACGAAAGGAGAAATAAAGATAAAAATACAGCAACAACAACAACAACCACAAAAAAATAAGGAGAATTCGAATTGGAGCTGTTGCAACGAGAACAGCAATGCCACAGACCACGCACCACAGCCAGAGCCACAGCCAGAGCCAGAGCCACAGCCTCCGCCTGAGAGGCAGAGACCCAAGCCCAACCTCAGCCCCAAAGACATTTGTGTGGCACGATTGGGGTTTTGTTCAGCCAAAGACAACAGCATTGAATGCTTTATTTGGTAGTGAAAACGATTTGCCAGCTTGGTGCCAAGTTATGCGTCGCCCGAAGGAACTGAGCGAAAATAAAACCTCCAGGCGCCCCCAGGCTGCCCAGGCTGGCCAGGCTGCCCAGCTGCCTGCCACATGGCCATGGGTTGCAGAGTCTCGGGTTTCCGTCTATTGCCATGTGTCAGTCGCATCGATCGAATGGTAGAGCATTAACTATAATTTGGCCAAGAAAATGGTTCCCCAAAGCAGTTTACATGTTGCTGCATTGTCAATGCCAATGGCCATGGCAATGGCAATGGCAATGCGTTTGTCATCTCCCAGAGACACGGGCAACCACTGCAACAGGAACAGCAACAGCAACAGCAACAGCAATTGCAACAAGTCTTGTCAGCTTTTTGGACAAGTCAGCAGCAGCAGCAGCAACAAGAGGGACACATTATCAAAAGGCACCGCATTTGCTTCCGCCATCATTAATAATCTGAATGGCCATATGCTGATGCTCCTGCTGCTCCTGCTGCTCCGCTCCTGCTCTCAATACCAATACCAATACCAATCCCAGCACTGGAGACTGCTCTTGTTCTGATGTTTCCCGATCTTGTTGCTGTCATTTTGCTTGGACTTTTAATTTATTTATGGCCGCCGCACTGCCAACTGCATTGAAATGCCAACAGGCCGCCGCCAATCTGGCCGAGGACCAGAGATCACAGAGGATCCATATCCATATCCAGCTCCAGCTCCAGCTTCAGATGCCATTGGCAGGAGTGTCCCCCCCTAAATGGCAATTAAGCAAACAATTTATAGCGAAAATGTTCAAATTAATTAATGTTCGAATTGCACGCAGAAATTAGCAAACACATGTGCGAAAGGAAAACTCTTCTCTTCTTAGGGACTGCAATGGAAATGGAGGTGGAAGTGGAATTGGAATTGGAACTGGAAGCTGGTGCTTCGGGCCAGAAGGAGCAGCAGGAGCAGGAGCAGCAGCAGGAGGATAAACATGGGGAGGGAGTTACAGGCCATAAACACGCCAAAATTTCGACTCCAAGAGGAGGCTGACTCCCGATGGCTTGAAGGCTGGCCGTGGCTGTGGCCGGGGCCGGGGACGGGGACGGGGCTGAGGCTGTGGCCGACCAACCAGCGCCAGCAATTTAAATAAAACTTTTGCTTAATTGCAACTGGGAGCTTGCAACTGCGAATCGGTTGCATGTTGATGCAACTTTACCTCTGCCTCCGGCAACCCCCTCCTCCCTGTGTCCCTCTGCGTATTCCACAACTGCCGTTTGTGATCGTTAATTTAAATTGAACACATTTAGGACATGGACATGGGATGGTCGGTCGGTCGGTCGGTCGGTCGGTCGGTCGGTCGGTCGGTCGGGTCGGTCGATGGGTGCTTTAATTGCCATCAAATCGCTGCCAGCCTCTGTCTTCCAGGTATCCACGTTACCCTCCTGATCCCTCCTGATCCCTCACCCCTTAAGCCGGGGCTAAACGATTTCGTTTACTGCAAGTGCCCAGCATTTTGGGTCCGTTCGCTCCACGTGCTGAAAGTGATTTCGTACTGTTGCTCCTTTCACTCTCCTGCTCCTCCTGCTGCTCCTCCTCCTCCTGCTCCTCCTCCTGCCGGAGACAGAGACAGAAACAGAGACCCTCTCTGCCCGCCGGACATTATGGTCATGGCAAACCGGCAATTAAGCCTTCCATGCTCTACCCCCAATGCCCCCTGTCTTGCCCCCTCTTCTTGGCCAGGAATCGAGGAGTGGAAGCTCAAGCCCAGGCTCAGGCTCAGGCTCAAGCCTTTTGCCTAATGACTTTTTAATTGGCTTCCAGGCCAAAAAGTTTGCGAAATTTGTCGATCGTTGATCTCCTCCAGAGGAGAGCCTTTCCCCCCCGCACTCATAGACCAACAACCACCACGGACGATGGTAATTCGAGCCGTCCGATTGAGCCATCAGCCAGCCAAATGATTCGGCCAAGTAATTTGAGCCGCTCGGATCTAAGCCTCGATTTGCACCCAGGACACATCAGAAGCCAGAGCTTGCAGATGGGACTGAAGCTGGGACTGCAACTGGGACTGGGACTCCAGATGATGGCGTGTCAGCTGCCGCTATAATGTCTCAATCAGCCAGAGTCTGGTGCCAATAAAAAGCAGAACTTGGGAGCCAAACAGTAGCCCACAAAAATAAAAGGCGCTCAAATTACAAATGGCACACTCTTGAAATCGTTATACAACTTTTAGGCAAAGAAATGTATCCATTCGGACACTTTAGAAGTATTCCCCGATTGTGAATTGCGTTTGAGATTTCTAGCCTCAGGATTTCTGTATCGCAATTTGGGCTTTGAATTACCAAAAGGACCTTTTCTCTCAGGTCTAGACCGTATAGAAATAGGCATGCATTTTCCTTGTTCTTGTCCCGATAATAGCCCCTGAAAATATCATTTATTTCTCGAACTCATCGAGAACCTACAGCTTCATGCGAGTACGAGAGTGCAAATGATGAGCATTTCTGGGCTCTTTCGGCTCAAAAATGATGTGCAGGCACGCAAGCACCGCAGAGGGTTCTGGCAGACAGGCAGACGGAAGGGCAGAAAGACGGAAAGACGGAAAGACAGAGGTAGAAAATTCAATTAAGGAACTGTCCCTCGGTCGGCCTTTGACATAACTTAGATGGCGGCTGGCGGCTGGCGGTTGGCGGTTAGCGGTTAGTCTCGGGCTCCCACTCGTGATTTGGATGTGGGTCCAGACCCAGACCCAGACCCGGACCCAGCAGGGTGTGGCGCCTGGCCAGGACATGGACATGGACATCGACTGGCCATCGGCAATCGACAGCCAAGTCCAAGTCCAAGCTCAAGCGCAGCGGGTCTTGTGCATTTTAATGCCTCTGTCGGTGGCAATATCGGAGTTGGGACTGGGACTGGGACTTGGACTGGGGAGCGGGATCGGGCCTGTCTTTCTGTTGTTTATGTTGGTGTTATTTTCATTGCAAACAAATGATGAGGAACACGCAAACGCACTCAGACATGGGCCCCGAACTCAACTGCTGCCACGACTGCTGCAGCAAGTCCAGGTCCAGATCGAGGGACTGGGGCTGGGGCTGCGGCTGGGGCTGAGGCTGAACTCTTTCAAATTGAAATCACAATGACTTGAGGACTTTTCAGATCGGCAGTGAGTGGCAGCCACATAAATTTCATCGGAGAACGAAATTTGAACGAAACTTATTGGATGATTTTTATGGTCACTTAAAGTGGAAACTGCAGAAGCCTTGGACTCGGGATGGCACAGCAATTCGAGGGAGTCGTCTTTGAAGAGGCTTTATGAATATTTCAGCATTTTGCAATGTCTGCTGCTCCTCCTGCTCCCAATCTTAGCCAAGGCCCAAAAGTATCTGGCTTTCCTCCAGCATCCCCGACAAATCGATTGCATCTCAATTTTTTTTCCTTACTTTTTTGTTTGGTCCTCTTTCTGATCTTTTCTTTTTAATTTCATGCTGCGAATATTTTATGCCGAAAGCTGCAGCCCCAAAAAAGATGTATAAAATATTTGCAGTTTATTAAGGCTGATTGAAATTTATGCGGCAGCCGCTGGACGGCAATCTCTCTGGAGAAAAATGAGGAGAGAAAGATGGGATGGCATGGGATGGGATGGGATGGGATGGGAGATGCGAGATGGGAGAAATTCCATCAGAGTGCTAATGCGTGTTTGATGCGGCTCGCAGGTGTTGAAGCAACTGCATTTTTATGATAAGATAGCGCCCAGGCCGAGCCGAACCGATCCGAAAATAAAGGCGAAACTTTAATGAGACGTCCATGGCGGAGGACTCTGCTCTGGGGCACACAGCTGGGTAGCTCTGGGGACTCCTCCTGGGGTGCGGCCATAAAGCTAACTGCCGCTGGAGTTATGTACATGTATGTATGTGTGCTGGGGCAAATGTTGCATATGAAAAATGCCATGTGCAGAGGCAACAGCTGTAGGTTGAAGATGGATGGAAGCTGAAATTGAAGAGGAAGATGGATCTGAAATAGGAGCTGAAATGAGTTCGAGTCGCAGCTAAAGCCAGTCAGAGTAGATGGTGGTGGGTGGAGGGGAGGGGAGGGGAGGGGAGGGGAGGGGAGCGAGCCTGTTTGATTGACCAAATCGTGACTTGGGCTACGCCCTGGCCACCGCCCACGCCCACGCACAGGCACAGGCACCAGAACCGACACCGACAACAACATTGTGTTGCGCTGCCTCCACCTGGGCCGCAAATTGAGTTTGCTTGGCGGCCTTTGTTTACTTGGCGGCCAGACAAGTGCGTGGGCCTGCCCCAACCGCCAACCACCAACCGCCAACCACCAACCGCAGCTGCCTCGAAAGGGAAGCGACGCCAGGCCAGTCGCAGCCTGCATCATTCCTAGGACCTGGACCAGACCTGGGGACCAGACCAAGCGCTCGCTCTCTGGCGACATCTGCGCCAGCAATCTACGGCAATTGCTCTTAGACCCGCTCGACCCGCGACGACGAGCAGACAGACGAGCGGACAGACGAGCGGACAGACGTGCCTTTATAAGGCAAACGAGCCGACAACTAGCCCCCACATCGGTGGGGATCCACGATCGTGATCGTGTGGTTGTGCTTGTGCTTGTGGTACCACAGTGGTGCAGCTGCACTCAGCTCTCAGCAGCGATGGGCCACAGGAAATGTGGAATCGTGATTCGGTATTCAAGAGCAACTTTACGGAATTGATTGCAGGAGGAAAGTGGAAAGAAATTATTAGAACAATACTTGGAGGAAAACTTACTCAAATCTTGGCAGATGTGACCTTTATTTGTTGGAGATTTCTATAGAAAGGTATTCCAATCAACCTCTGTTTTTCCCTAAGAAACAGAAGCTCTCCCTCTCCTTACGATCGTCCCTCTCCCATCTCTAATGCTTGCCCCTAGACGCTGGAAAATGTTCTGGTTCGGGCTCATTTATGGCGTTGTCTGGGCAATCGTTGCGTGTGTCTTGGCCAGCTCTGGCTCTGGGTCTGGGTCTTGGTCTGGCTCTGGCTCTGCCTCTGCCTCTGGATTGTGGCGGGGAGTGGGAGTGGGAGCGTTGCCGCGTGGGCTAACTGCAGGTGTTCCCATAGACTGATGGGCGCCATTAGAAACTGATGTGGGCTGCTGGCGGCACGCCCATTCAACTGAGAAGGCGCCAGGAAAAGGCCAAATGAATGGGATGGCGCGTCACTCGAGAACTCGCCGTCGACTGGGGTACGGGTACGGGTACGACGACACACAAACATGTATCCGTATGCAAATTATCATCGGAGACGGCGACAATGGTGACACATAAAATGCAGTTAAAGGTTGGCCATTCCACACCACTCCACCAGCAGCAGCAGCAGTAGAAGCAGCAGCAGCTCCTCCAACCATGGTCCAATCCGGTCCAGATGCATGTCCAGTCCGGCGGCTTGTCCAACTGTCGTCGTTGTCGTTGTCGTCGTCGTCGTCGGCCGTTAGCCATGTCAAAGGGGAGAACAAGGCGCGTTCCGGCTGACAGACAATTACGCTAATGGGACACAAATGGCAAATTAATTAGCTGCGGGCCATGCTCCCGAAACACGGCCACGACTAGCCATGGCCACGGCCACGACTAGCCACGGCCACCAGTCCGGACTAGTCTCCAAATGGATGCTGGGAGGCAGCGAGAACTTGTCCAGAGATCTGTTCCCAGGTTTGGACACATAAATTGCCCAAGCGACAGCCTGGGACATCTCGAAAAAAAAGAGTTCTCGTTGCTAAAGATCTCCTTAAAGAGCTTAGCATACACATACCTATACATATACTCGTGCGAGTATTCTGGAAGAGTCGCTGGCCCTTATAGTTAATTGCTTGTAATCGAACCGATCGATGGCTGTAATCCGGCAGACAGGTGTCGATCATACAAGTGAAGTGCTTTGGATTTGCCTGCGAATTTATTGCGGTAGCGGTAGCTAGGGAACCGCCTCACTGATTGCTAATCGGCCTCCAGCCTCCGGGCTCCGGGCTCCGGCCTCCAGCTGCTGGCGCCGTGGCAGCCACAGCCACAGACACAGCCACAGCCACAGCCACAGCATGTAAATTTCGTTGTATGCCCCAGAGCAAGGCAATAATAATAATGTCCATAATTATATACGAGTACGTACATGTATGTGTATATGTATGTATGTGTATATGGTGGAGAGCAAAGTCAATGAACAAGCGGCGACAACAATGCCAACAGCAGCAGCAGCAGCAGCAGCAGCAACAATGCCAGAGACAAGAAGCAGCCGCAACAATGGCCAAGTTCTTATCGCTTACAACTTGTTTCGATTTCATTGACCAACTATGGGCAGTGGGCAGCTGCTGGCAGCGCTGCTCGACCGACGACCGAGCTTAATTTGGCCAAGAGGCGCATTGTTGCTGCCCAATTGTTTAATTGCCAGCGTATGCGGCGCCATAAATGCCTCACAATGCGGAGAATCGAATCGAATGGGATGGGATGGTAGCGGATGGTAGGGGTAAGAACGAGCAGTCAGTCAGTCAGTCGATCCATAATTGCAGCTATTGACGAGGCGGGGATCTGCTTTGAATCCACATCATCCGACCATGGCCATGTCCATGGCCATGTCCATGTCCATGTCGATGTCCAAGTCTGGCGGCTAATGATAGGGCTCCCCCTCGCTCGACTGCTCGCTATAAAAGTGAAAAGAACATAAACTTAAAGCGCAGCTCCGGCCGACATTTGGCGGCCAAAGGGAATTGGTGTGAAATTGGCCCCGGCCGGTAAGGCCTTCCTGGAAGGCCCAGCACCACCGACACTCCCGACACTCGAGCCGTGTAATTAGGCATGTTCCCAGCCCCTGGGCCCCAGAGGGCCGCTTTCCGGGGCATTTATCAGTGCAAACAAGCGCTAAACCACGGACTGGACTGGACTGGACTGCACTGGCCTGGAATGGAATCGAAATCGGAATCAGAATCAGAAGGAGAAGGAGAAGCAGATATGCCCTTTGGCCAGATCGCGGGCATCGCAGGCTTTATGCCACAACTAATAAGGATAATTGCAACGCCGACTGGGCGTTAAGTGAGTCCCGCGACCATCTCCAAATCCGACTTCGAGTCCGGCTTGGGCTGTGGCTGTGGCTGTAGCTGTGGCTTTAGCTTCAGCTCCAATTTCGATGCGGAAATTTGACAAATTGGCATCGTCGAGGCTGTTGTTGGGGCTGTCGTGTAAACGGTTGCAGGTGTTTTCGCTGGGCGTGGCCGGGACCCTCTTTCGGGCCGATTTGTATCGCTGTCCAATTAAGCCGTGCAACATGGGGCAAGCCAGCCAGCCAGCCAGCAGCAACATGTTGCCAGTCCGCGATATTGCTAACGAACCACTGACAATGCATTCATTGCCGTCACTTTGACACTCCCGCAAAAGCAGCGAAAAGCAGCGGCATTTGCAGAAAGAGAATTACGAAAAATTCATTACGATTTCGATTTAAGTTGAATAATTATTTATCTAGATAATGCTACTCATTCGGCTCACTCTCCGTCTGGGTCCGTGAGTCCGTGGGTCCATGGGTCCATGGGTCTGTGGTGTGATTCATATCAGTGCAATTGCAGGCGTGTCAGCGACAGTTTCAACGACAGCCACAGCAACAGCAACAGTTGCCGCTGCAGCGGCTGGTGCTGGTGCTGCTGCTGCTGTGGCTGCTGCTGCGGCTGCTGCTGTGGCAGCAACAATCTCGGCCAGCAAATGGCAATGGCCGCAGACACTGACATAAAACAAATAGACTGTCAGTTTACGGAGCATTTGGTATGACTAAATGTGGCTGTGATTGTGCCTCCTGCCGCCTGCCTCCTGCCTCCTGCCTCCTGCTCCGGGGCTCTTTGTTCGTTCCGATACTGCTTTGTCCGGTGGGTGGGTGACTGAGATAATTGCAGCAGTAGCAGGAGTATAATGCACATAGATAGCGATATCCATGCTGATGATAAGAGGACACTTCCTTCTTGCCTTCAGGCAGCTCTTCCTACGCAAATAAATGAAAACGAATCTCAATCATAATTTCATTACGAATGCGAGCCAAGAATCAATTGAAATGATCATTTGTCCAGCGTTTAGGGAATCCAAAATTGGGGCAATCATCCATGTTGCAGGCAATTAAACTGCAGCATTTCTAAGCGATTCCGTTCAACTGAAGCCAAGAACTAAACCGAGGCGAAGCTGATGTAATGCCAAGATTAATGTCATGCCCGGCGACAAAGTCAATGGGAAGCTGGGGCATTAGCTGAACTCTGGAGTGGCCAGACACACATCTACCTATATATAGATATGTATATATCGGCCCACCGACGACTGCACCTGCACCTGTCAGCTGCAGGAGGATTGTGCATCGCCTGCCCCTCTGGCCCCCAGCGCCAGCCCTGGGCGTGGCCATACTTAGCATATTTCCCAGGTAAAGCGATGCAATTACAAGTCGCCGGCTGCACACGACATGGCATATCGTCCGATTGCCATCAGATAGGGAGCCGACATGGGGCGACCAGACCGAGACTGAGACCCAGGCGCAGGCGCAGGCGCAGACCAAGACCAATACCCCCCCCCGACCCCTGAGAATAAATAATTAAAAATGCGTGAAAATGCTCCGAATGTTATCATTATCGGGACTGCAAAGAGAGCACAAATAAATCAAAGCCCCGACCGACCACTTGGCAGCTCAATTGAAAAGAGCACAAAAAACACGAGTCTGTATGAATAAATAAAGGAAATCCATTGGCGGGCAACGGCAAATTTTAGCCAAGATTTATGTGGCCATAAAGGCGATTAGAGAACCAAGCGAAACGTCAAAAGACAAAATGTGCTGCTGGAAAAAAAGAGAGAAATATAGTAGTGAGAAACAGAGAAACAGAGACACAGAGACAGAGAGACACAGAGACACCGAGACAGAGACCAGGCATCCCATGTCCAAGTCCAGTTTGCACTTTACACGATTTTGTAATTTATTTCTGACGCTCCGATTGGCGGCGGCATTCTAATGGCAAGTGCCGGGCGACGCCGCCAACTCTGGCATAATTCACGGGGGAAGTTGCCGCCGATGTGGCATGCTGTTGTTTCTGTTGCTGCTGCTGCTGCGGCTGCTGCGGCTGCTGCTGTTGCCGGGTCTGTTGCCACTGGCGGTGTTCACACTTCCAATTGCCAATTTGCATATTTTTGGCATACGTAATGCCAGGTAACAACAACAGCAACAACAGCAACAACAGCAACCACGCTGGCATAAATCAGAGCCGCGTTTAGGACTTATCGCCCGCCAGCATCTCCGACTGGCAATTCATCTCGCACTCAATTTCCATTCGTTTTGTATTTGCTTACGCGGCGCATAATTAATTCCATTTGCACATGCAACAGGCAAGAGGCAAGAGTTGCGCATACGCCACGTTGGACACACATTGGATATGGCCGCGTGACACGAGCTACCACATGTGGATTGAGCTTTGGAGAACAGCTCTGCCATCAGGAAGTGCAGTATTGTATTGTATTGAGCTCTGGCTTATTATTCTTTGGGAATGCAACGCAAATATTGGTTTCATCTTCTTACATTTAAATACTCGTAAGGATATCCGACTTTGGAGCACGTTTGGAAATGAAAGAGAGGAGAATATCACAAATTTCCGCTAACTGGTAGATTGGGGAGACCAACTATAAAAACATAATGGGACTGAGACTGTGCGAGCGAGAGAAATACGAGTATGTGCTCCATTTGCAGTTTTTCATCGCGGAAATCGGATGGGTCCTTACGGTGGGGTCATTGCTGACACTGGGTGGATGGTGGGCGGGCTGGATAGTTCCATGTGCGACCAGCTGATCTGTAACCATCACAGATGAATTGGATAGATGCAAGGGAGAACAGTGATTATTATTATTATTATTATTATTATTATTATTATTATTATTATTATTATTATTATTATTATTATTATTATTATTATTATTATTACTCAGATCAGCAAAATAAATGGCCTAAGAATACTGGAAAGGCAACGATATATACTAGAAAAGACATTTGAAATGTATTTGCTGGGCTCGATTGAAAGATAGAATTATTCTATACTTTGTAGCCATCGGCACTCGCATATCGACACTCAACATGAAGAAGACCAATACCAAGCAGCTTGCGGAGTCCTGCCAGGAAAGTGCCAGCCGGCTAGAGAATTGCAATAATGAAATCAAATTTCATCTCATTAAAGCCTCATAAAGCTATATGGATATTTTAACTTATTAATTTTATACCCGATACTCATTTTATTTATTTATAATTTGATAGATACTGATTTATCCAATATTGCGGAGCTTTCTATGTTCATTGTCGTTCTCCAGAGCCACAGAGCCCATAAATAGTCTCTCTCCGGCTTGCTTTCCCACAAAATTTGAATTTTCAGCTGATTTTATTTGTAAACAAACACAAAACAGTGTAGCCGTAGAGATCGCACAGCTGGTCACACTGGTCACAGAGCAAAATATAGCTACTTTCTGTCGCCAGAAAATGTTGCTGATCTGCGTACTAGACTTATCCGACAGATTCCAGTCGTCCAGGGTTCCATCGCTGCTGATCACAAAATACTTCTCCACTCCTAGAGATATTATTTGCACTGTTTGCCAGCGAAAACAGGAATGATTTTCGTATGGGAATCGATAAGAAAATCGATTAAGGCCAGTTCCAGGGCTGCCTTTGCCCCTATACGGAATAACTGATGGAATCATAATATTTTTCAGGAATCCATCCCCATAACGCGAGGAAGAGATATAACATAGATTGGAATCGGTGATTCATGAATAGACATTTATATATCTTGAGTGCTTTGAAGCATATCGATATATGTGTGGGCTCACGCTGCCATCTCTGGTACGGCACTCAATCGTACATCGACTTATCTTTTGAAGCGATTTGCGGAACGCCCCATTTGAAATTGGTCTCGCCTCATGTGGGTGTCCGCCAACGGTAATCGAGCCAGGCAGGGCCTGGGAAGCCACAGACTGAGCCACAGAGCCTCAGAGCCTCAGAGCTCGGAGCCGACTCTATCTGCGACTCTGCCTCAAAGCCTGCCATACCATACCATACATACGCAGTTTGAGTGTCGACTATTGATGCTGTTGATGTGTTTTGACTGGTGCGCTGATTTACGGCCAGCGCCTGCCGAGCGGCAATTTGTTTGCCCGCCAGACGGAGACGCAGACGCAGGCGCAGGCGCAGACTCTGATGCAGCCGCAAATGCGCAGAGAGCTGGCTTAGACGTGGCCAAGGCCAGGCGAGGCCAGTCCAGGCTAGTACAGGCCAGGCCAGGCCGGACGGGGCCGGATAGGATCGGATAGGATAGGATAGGCCTGGCAAGGAGGCAAATTAACGCGCCAGTCGCCACATAACTTGCCGTACGCATAAAACATGTTAAGTAATCAATTGCTGGCCCAGCACGGAGGGAGGATCAACGGCAGCAGCAGGAGCAGGAGCAACATACTCGTGGAACTGAGCAGTGGCCAAGTGTTCATGGCCAATGCCATTGCCAATGGCTGGAGGGGCAAACAATTGCCGCATTTTTAAGGGCCTCAAACACGTGCAACTCGTTGTCGTTGTCGTCGCTGCTGTTGCCGATGTTGCCGATGCAGCCCGTTCTCGTTCCCGTTCCCGTTCTCCTTTACGCTGACGCTGTGGCAACTTCAAAGTATCCTGCGGCATAATGCGCTTAATAAACCATGAATCACTGTCCAAGAGGAGGCTGTCAGAGAGGCCACAACGACGGCTGCCTCAGCTGCGTCTGCGTCTGCGTCTGCCACAGCAGCAGCAACAGCAACGGCAACGGCAACAGCAACAGCAGAAACGACTGCTACAGACGGGGCAACATTGATTTTGTCACGACGCAAACACTTTAAAGGCAATTGCTGAAGTGCGCTGCGTCCACGTCCAGTAAATGATGTGCGCATGTGATAAAGGGCCCCGGCCGGCAAACGATCCCCAGCCAAGATCACCTCTGTCCAGAGGAGCAGACGGGAAGAGACCAGACCCAAGTCAAGAGGGAACAGTCCCTTGTTTTGGCCGCTGTTGTCGCTGCTTGAGTGGCATAAAAAACGACTTGCACTTGGACTTGAAGCATGCTCGCCTCTCCTCTCCTCTCCTCTCCTCACCACTCTCCCTTCCACTGCTGCTGCCACTGCCACTGCCACTGCCACTTCCACTCCCACTCCATCCTCCACTCTGTAGCGCTGTCTCTCTGGGCCTCCATGGGGCTATCAACATTCTCAGGTGCGCCTGCGCGGCCTTTGTTTCGGCCATGGCCATTGGGCATTGGCAAGTTTTGTCAGCTCCTTACTCAGCCAGCCCAAAAATCGTCTCTACACCTGCACGGAAAGAAAGGCAGCAGACACACGAGGACACTCCTTGCAACTCCACGAATCCCTATGAATTTTATATATTTTTTTGAAAAATTGCCATTGCCATTATTCCGCAGTATTTCCTTTTTATTGGATTGGATTAGTTGGTACTGAAATTTCTCTCAGTGCTTTTATTGGCCAACCCTAAGCCCACCATTGAACTAGTTAAGTTGTTAGCCGGGCCTCAGGGAACGGGCCTGGGCTTGGGCCTGGGCCTGGGCCTGGGCTTGAACCTGGTTTTGGGCTTGAGATCGGGAGTCGAGCCGAACCGGAGTGTATCGCACAGCCAGGGGATTTTCAGTTGCAGGCAGGCATCATTAATCAGCCCGGGTTCATCAGCGGCAACATGGTTCATTAGCTTTGGTTAGTTGCGCCTCATGTTGCAGTTGAAGCTGCTGTTGGCTCTGCTGCCGTGCCCGTATGGCAGCGGCCTCCTGTCGACGATTCTAATCATAAGGCACAGCACCAGCACCAGGACCGGGATTGGGATTGGGAATGGGCATGGGTCGGCCGTTCCACCGTTCCCCCGCTCCACCGCTCCGCCGCGCGCCGCCGCTAGCCAAGTTAATTGGCTAGAAGTTTTGCATAGACCCAGTCTCAACCTCTGCCTGTGGGTCTGGCTCGGCTTTGGCTTAGACCACAGCTTCGACTGCGGCTTTGGCGGCAAAATCTGAATCAGCGAGCAGCGTCGCGTCTGCTGCTGTCGTCGTTGGCTTATTTGGTAGCAACAAAAGGCAGCAGCAGCAGCAGCAGCAACAGCAACAACTGCAGGCATTATCAGCATCAGGCTGGAGTCTCAGATCCCGCTGTTTGGGCTGTGTGCCTTATGCACACTCGGATTTGCATGTGGCAAGCGTTTTTGTCTCTCTCCTTTTCGGCGCAGGGCCGGAGCCAAAGCCAGACCCAGAGACAGAGTCGGAGTCGGAGCCAACCAGAGCTGTGGCAGTGATCTTGTCGGAGCGAGTCACGTCCGATAATGTTGACAGTTTCCAGCTGCTTTGGCAGCTACTGTTGAATGCTACTACTCTCCACTCCTCTCCACATGCAAGTGGAGTCGAGGCGGCTGTAAGCGTGGGAAACGGCTAGGCCTGGTAGTATGCCGCATGCCGCAAGCCGCAAGCCGCATGCTGGCAACATGCGGCTTCCAAATACGTTTACACTCACCCATCAAAGGGAGACAAGACAGCTGCCACAGCCATCACATCTGCAAGCAAAGCATGTTAGATGGTTAAGCTGGCTCCTGCTGAGGAAGGGTCTTCGATCATACATAAGTTCTGTGGTGGAGAGGAAGCCTCTTCACATTCCGCACAAAGTCCCCCACACCCCCAGCACTCGTTGACAAATCATGTTGGCAGCCAACAAGTCTATCAAAACCTGACAACATTTGCATCTGGCTGAAAAGCGGTACCGGTACCGGTCCCGGTCCCGGACGGACAACGACAGCCCCATACCCATACCCATAGCCATAGCCATACCCCACCGGAGCATCTGCATTTCAGCAGCTACTGTGTTCCGCGACGACAGGATGCATAAAATTTATGAAACAACGACGCCTTTGCGCACATAATTAAATCAGACAAAGCGCGGCCCATGTAAATCCAGTCCAGATCCATCCAGGGGAACAGAACAGGCCCGACCCGGTTCGGTTCGGTTCGGGCCTATGCCCAACCCATCCCATCCCATCCCACAAAGACACTAGGCACATCACCGGATGCTGCCTGGGCGAAAAAGAATAAGAAATGCAGCTTGACTATTTTTAATTACCGGGCAACATCTGCGGCTCCAGCTGCCGCCCAAAGAGGGGTTGCTGCTTGCCTGCCACTGTACCAATAATTGTTATAGTCATGGGGCTGCAGTTGGGGCCGCCTGGCCTGGCCTGGCCTGGCCTGGGATTGCCTCGGATTGCGACCGGGTAGGCATGCGAATCAATTACATATTACAGCAGCAGCGCCGTCGACGTCGCAGCGATTAACTGCAGTGACTTTATAGAACTGTTCACCACTAACACTAACCTGTTCGAACGTTGCCGTTGCCGTTGCCGCCGCCGCTTTCATTAAAGTGCAAATTATGACTTGCCAGTTCCGCCAGGTGTTGTGCCCGCCCGGCCTATTTGTCTTGAGTGGCTCTGCACGGGATGCGATGCGATGCTGCTGGATTGAGGAGAGAGAGCCTACGGTGCTGGAGCTGGAGCTGGAGCTGGATGTGGAGCTGGAGCTAGAGCGTTTAAGCCCCGCTGCCCAGTCGAGGCTGTGCCCTTTCATCTATGAAGTTATCATCGGGAGTGGCATCCACAGCAGCAGCTCAGCTCCAAATTATTTGCCGCTCTTACAGTGCACTAATTGCCACCTGTGCGGACTTCGAGTTGTAAATGGCTGGCTTTTCTTTTCGTTTGGGGGAAGGCCCCACCGTAGTGGTGGGAAATCTTCATCGCCCGCCCTCAAGGGCGTATCCAGGATTTCCCGAATTGGTTCCCGTAAGTTATCGTTTTTCTTAAGCTGCGCTGCCATCAGATGCCATCAGAATATCAGATCCGGCAGAAATGTGTCCAATATATTCTTATAGAGGCTCCCTTCTACGATGAACTCCTGGGCTGTCATGTGGGGTATCGGCACCACACGGCTCAATTCCGGAACAAGTCCCACCAGCTGATACAATCACGCAATGCCTGCTCACAGACAACATTTTTGGCTGCCATCTTGGACAGTCCCGTTCCCTGGTACTGTTTAGAGTCAACCGTGACAGTGGCAGCGAATCCGCCATTTGCCGCAGTGAAGTTAAACTCACTAATGCTAACATTCAGGTCCTTCAGCTCGTTGAAAGCCATTGGGGCATTTTTTGGCAGCAATAATTTGCGTAGCTGGCCCTGGAGCTCCTTCATATTACGAGTGCGTCCTGAATTAAATTGATTAAAAGCGTATCACTTTAGATTGTAGGTGAGGTGCTGATCTGAGATGTTGGTGCTTACGCGATGGCTTCTTGTGCTCCTGGACGCTCATGATTTTCCGTTTTACGTATGCAATGCGAACAGTGAGGTGAAAATTAACTTTTCGCAGGATGACTTTTCAAATGAAGTCTCGATAAATAATATTTGACAACTGTAAATGTCACATTGCTTATTTCGTATTTTGGAGAACTACCGAATGATACGTGCATACGTGAATGGCAAATGTGGCGGCAATTTGAGCATACAAAAACAACTTGCATTAAAACCAAACACAACACGGAGCACATAATGCCTCGTCTTGAAAGCCAAAGCAGCTGCCGGCTCAACTCCGGCCAAGAAGGCCAAAGGAAAACTCTATGACATGCCAGAGAAGCTAAAGGAGGGCACCGTTCTCCAAGACCTGGCCATGTCAATGGGCAGAAGCGTCGTTTCATTGTGATGCCGGGCTACGACAGCGATATATCAAAGTTCTTCAAGGAGAACGACAAGCGACTGCCCGAGTGCACTGTCTATCGCCTGGCCATACAAATGCTGGATGCTTCCCAGTTTATGCACAGCATGGCCATGTTCATGCAGATCTGAAGGCAGCAAACATCCTGTTGGGCCTGGGCAAGGCTGTGGACCTTGTGGACTTTGGGCTGTCCTCTAATTTTGTCACCAGCGAGTTTAAGCCGGATCCGAAGAAAATGCACAACGGCACCATCGAGTACAGATCGCGGGACGCCCAAAAATGTAAGTACATTTGTATACCCCATTTCGGAATTAACCCATATGAATATAGACTTGCGAACTGCCGTATCTGACTGCAGCTCTGTCTAGAATTAGAGCTAGTTCTATAGGGAGTTCAAGAATTCGCGAGATGCTACCGCTGGATAAGCAGGTGATTGACAATATGCTGGCTGTTCAGTGGCCCTTTAATCTCCTAATTGCACTTTTTCATCGGCAGTCGTATGTAAAGACTACAAATCAAAACTAGAAATATCCTGGGCCCATTGGGCAAACTGCGAGCGTCAGGCAGTCCACCCATAAGCCGATCCTATGGCAGTTCCAGTTAGATTTATACCCGATACTCAGTCAGTCTTGTGATTTATGTAGCCAATATCGTATCGATATTAAAACGGACGAATTAATTTGTTGTTAATGCGGAGAAGCATTTCTCTGCGATCTCTCTGAATTCTGCTTGCACTTTACATGAGCGATGGGCAAAACATAGATAGAAAGAGAATTTCGTTTATCATCTTTCCAACTAATGGATTATTTTATCTGTTACCAACTATTTCATCTCGCCCCCCTCCGCCAGAGCGCACCGACTGCACGAGAAAATGAGTAAGCGAGTGGCTGGGGTTGCGGGTTGGATAGGTAATAATCCGATCTGATCCGGCATTCTGGTGTACAAAAAGTCGAGTCGACATAGCTATGTCTTTATATCCGTCCGTCCGTTTGGTTTGACGCTTTAACTCCGTTATTTATCGTCTGATCTGGGCGTGTCACGCCTTCTCGTAATGCAAAACCTGTCTTGTTCGAGATCTGTGAAACCTCCTCGTACGACTATCGAGAGCCAATTAATATTTTCAAAGTTATTTATAATCTCTCAAAGATTTTTAAACGAAAGACTTTCATTAAATGAAAAATCTTTTTGGCTCTACGGCCCTTCATGCATTTTTTTTAAAAATATCACATTTTATGGCAAACGTCACAGTTGATCGTCTCTGGAAGAAACAACATATAGCTCTCAGTCCCCACTAGCTGATGCTGGACACTTTCCTCGATGACTTTGTAGGCCATGTGCCATTCGCAGACGTTGGCGCGCTTCTTTTTGATGAGCCTGAATAGAGAGAACCAGGAATGGTTATAGGAACGGAAGCAGAAGACTGAGAGACTAAGGCCATACCTGCACAGGTGCTTCATTATGTCATAGATCCGACCCAACTTTTTGCCTTGGACCAATTCGAAGAGCTTGTTATTTATCATAATGATGTCAGTTGGGTTAGGATTCTGTTCATTGCTGACCCAATCGGCCAGCATGGATTTGTAGTTGCTGCCTAGCAGATAGTTTTGAAGAACATTGGGCATTTTGAGTTCCACTACTGTGGCAATGGGCTTTAATGCAGCCGGGCTTATGTTCTGCGGGGGCTCGCCATCAGGTCGGGAGGTCAGGTCTCCGATTGGCTTTCTACGCGTTCTGGGAGAATGCGCCGAGCTCCTGGCTATAAGATGTTCGTCCATGTTGTTGAGCACCTCACGGCGAATATCCTCCGGCAGCTGGGCTAAAACCTCCATATCAATCGATGTATTACCTAATCGATCAGAGACATTGACGGGTGGCTCGAGTGTTTTATTGGCAGAATTCTTCCATCCTGCTGTATCCCATACAGATGGCAAGTCTTGTGGATTCTTAAGCTCCAAATCATTCTCCTTCTCTGCTGACACCTTAGGCTGCGGCCCCTCATGCACTTCCACGGGCGTTTCGCCTACGTATGGATAGAATATTATAATGTGTGCACTCCCATTATGTACCATTCAATAATATGCTTTACCCTTTCGCTTCCCGGTCATTTTCTCAAACATCTGCAAAAGAACATTCTCCTTTTTCACTTCGTTGACCTCGGAAAGCTTACTCAGATGTATGCCTATCCCACGAAGCTCATTCGGAGGCAAGCCAGACTCTCTCATCAGCCTGAGGACGTGCGATGTGATCACATTAACGTCTTCAGTGGCATGGGTCAGTATTGCTGATTTGTTGATGGTGTCACAAACACCATGGCCCATAAACTTGGACGCCTCGATGGGAGCCTCGGCGGCACGCACCATGACCTTCAAGCCAATCGATTTGGCCTTCCGTTTGATATCGGTTAGACGCGTGGTCACTTCGGCGCTGAGCTGGCGCAGAAATGTCTCGCACTCGCTGGCATTGGTGAATCGTATCCCATAGTTGACCTCAGCGGACACGGTCTTGCGTTTCTATTAGAGAAAGAATAATGCATCACTATAAAATCGAACTCGGAAATCGACTAAAAACCAACCTGCTCATAGACCAAAGGTCGTAGATCAATACCACGACAATTCTGGTACAATGTCAGAGCCAATTTTTTACCCAGCACCGTTTCCAGCGTCTCCAGCGATGTCCCCTGCACATCAGCACATTTCCGCAGACCTGCCTGTTCGAGCTTGTGGCGGAGGCTGTAGCCTACGCCCGGCAGTTGTTCCAGAGGTGTTGGGGCCATGTAGCCCAGCACATCGATGCCTGGACCCAGTAAGTAGTGTCCGTTCGGCTTAGCCTTCTTGGTCGCCATGCGAGCAAGCAATCTGGAAGAGATTGACTGATTCAAACAATCTACTTGAGTCGTATGCACTTGTTACCGACTTGTTGGAGCCCACTCCCGCAGAGCAGGGACATCCCGTTTTGCTGCGAACCTCCTCTCTGAGATGAGCTACAAATGACATCACATCCACTTGGAGATCCTCCACCAGATCAGTGAGGTCCACAAACATCTCGTCACAGCTCACGGCCTCGATGTTCAAGGTGTATTGGGCCACCGTATCGTACAAGGCAAAGGCCACTTCCTTGTATCCCTCAAAGTCATAGGGGATTGTCTTTAGTTCGGGGCAGAGCTTCAGGGCCTGGCCCACGAACATGCCATTGCGGATGCCTTTGTCGCGAGCCTCGTAGCTGCAGGATGCGATCTCCGAGAGCGACATTTTCTTGTCGAAGCCAGAGCGAACTTTGTCCGCGCGGACATTGTCGTGCAGTTGATGCTCGAAGCGCTCGGCAAAGAGCTTCTGCTCAGCCTGGCGATCGGCCTGAGGATGGACTGGCACGTCGGTGGCTGCACTGCCTCCCTTTGAGTGTGTCACAGCAATTGGCAGGCCGCGCCACTCCGGATGAGATCTCAAGCCGACGGAGACAAAGAAACAATCCATGTCAATGTGCATGATATAGAGTACTGAGCCCGCTGACATATGCATGACCTGGTCGCAGCTGAGGACGGATCTTAGCTCGTCCCGTTTGGGAAATGGCTTGCCGCCATTCGCCTGACGCAGATCGCAGACGTACTGCTTGAATCCCGCTCCGAGTGTGGCAATGTGATGCAGGCGCGAGTTCTTGTAAAACTCGCTGAGAAAAGCTGGATCGACGGCGGTGCGGGCGCTGTTGTTCGATATTACGGTCACGTCTGCAGCAGCTTTAGCTGCCGTCTCCTTCTTGGGAGAGGTGGCAACAGCCTTGGGAGATGTGGCAACAGCCTGCTGCAGGTCGTTCAGGATGTTGCTTAGGTCAATCTCGTCGGGCACTACTATCGAAGGCTCGACTGCCGCCTCAGACTTGGAGACTGTAGCTAAAGCTGATGTCTCCTTCTTGGGAGAGGTGGCAACAGCCTTGGGAGATGTGGCAACAGCCTGTTGCAGGTCGTTCAGAATGTTTCTCAGGTCGGGCTTGTGGGACACCCCTATTGAAGGCTTCGCTGCAGCCTCAGACTTGGACACTGCCATAGATTCATTGGTTATGCTCGTGTTTTTGCCTTTCCCGAAGTGAAGTCTCGGCTGAGTGGTTTTCTGATTGGTGTACAGCAGATATGGCTTGTAGTCCAATACCCGTTTTTTTTCTAAACAATCGACGATATACTGGGCGCTTATTATTTTGCTTGTGTTCATATTGCGCACCTTGACGTCGGGCAGATTGGACGCTATAATGAACTTTGTGTGCGGCCTTTCGTAGTGGTGAAATATTCCGCCATGGACCATCATAATTTGCTTCAGCTCGTTGGCCGATGGATTCGTCAATCCATTCACGAAAATTGAGATGCCTTGAAATAAATTTGACTTGCGAAATGGATCGCTGGCGGCAGCGAATTGTTCTTCGAGCTTGGACTTCTTGGCCTCGAAGTAGCCGCCCTGAAAATCGTTGCAACATAGTAAATACGTCTTAATTTGGTTTACAAAACTCACCCACTCGCCAAATCCGTTGTTGTCTTCGTCTGCCATAGCAAACCTCCCAAAATCGTAGCCGGCTTGGCTCAAAAATATTTCGCCATCTGATTTTAGGGTTCTTAACTTGACCGTCTTACAGCACTGCCTGCAAATTAGTCTGGCAACTCCCGCCGATGTCGCAGTGCTGTAAAAGGTCAGATAGCCATTTGGAAATTGTTATTTTTTTATAGTTGATACCGCGGAAAATAATGTGGAAATACGGACAGAATCAGGGCAACCAGGGACCTGCAGGTGGCGGTGGAGGAGCACCGAACATGATGCCCATGGGCGGATTCATGCAAGGCGGCGGTGGCATGCAACACGGCAACATGCCGCAAATGCATATGACGCCGCAGCAGCAACAACAACAGCAGCAGATGAACATGATGGGAGGACCAGGCGGCATTCAAATGAACCCCAACGCTGTTGGCCCGACTGGCCTAATGCCAGGCATGTCTCCGCAGCACCAAATGCAGCAGCAGCAGCAGATAATGCAAGGCGTCCCCATGTCCATGCCTCCGCAACAGGCCATGCAACAGCAAATGATGGGCCCGCAGCAGGGCTTGGGAATGGGCGGCAGTGCCGGTCCTCAACAACAGCAACAGCAGCAGCAGCTACAACAACAACAACAGCAGCAGCAATCAAACCTTCAGCAGCAACAACCACAACAACACAATGTTGGAGCAGGTGGCGCCCCCGGCGCTGGAGGCATCGGCAATAATATGCTGGCCATTTCGCAGCCAAACCCACACAAAGAGATCAACATAGTGCAGCTGTCACGGCTGGGCCAGGAGACAGTGCAGGACATCGCATCGCGCTTCCAGGAGGTGTTCTCCGCCCTGAAGAACATACAGCCCACCTCGCATCGGGACAATAACACGGAGAAGAAGGTGCAGGAATACTTCCGAACGATCCGTTTGCTCTTCAAGCGGGTGCGCATCATCTACGACAAGTGCAACGACGCCGTCATGGACTACATGAATGCCGAGAGTCTCATTCCGTACAAGGACGAGCCAGAGCCGAGGATTGAGACTTCCCAATGCGACGAATACCGCAAGGTACTGCAGGAGAATCACGAGTATATCGAGACTGTGAAACTGAAAAACCGACAGCTGCGCGAGATAATTGACAGGACCCGCATCATCATCTGGGAGATTAACACAATGCTGGCGATGCGCCGATCCTAGATTATAGATATCCCAATTGTTTAATACCATACCATGCATTCTATTCTGAATAAAACTCAAATTCAGCTGAAACCCGCCACAGATGTTTTTCGTGCACCTCCTGACGTTTTCCAACACTTCGTCTTGCTGCAGAAAAGAAGAAGATTTTGTTGTGGGCGACAGCGACAATTTTGTGCTGAAAAGAATTACCTGTTAGCATTTAATTGCAATCGAATCAAACCGAAACAACAGCAATCATGGCGAAAATGGCATTTCAGCATCAGGCAGGCACTGCTATGGAGTGTTTGAGCGTAAGTTGTCCCTGGAATGAGACTCTCTCGCATCACTCTTCCTGTATATATATATATATATACATATATGTATATATATATGTGTGTGTGTGTATCGTGTGTATTGGTGAAATTGGGTCGCTGGAGCAAAAGCCAAACTTTCATATTTGAAGAATAGATTGTAATGTTGTGTACATACTTGCCTTCCAGATTCCCATAACGCTGCACAAGGAGAAGGACTACGATCAGGAGGGACGCGAGATACTCAAGTGCGGATTCAAAATCGGTGGCGGCATCGATCAGGACTACAAGAAGAGTCCACAGGGCTATACGGACTACGTGAGCTGGCCACCACGCATTATTGTGCCCGTTCGAAGATATTCAAGTTCTTTGTATTCCGCAGGGCATATACGTGACAGAGGTGCACGAGGGAAGTCCTGCGGCACGGGCAGGACTGCGCATCCACGACAAGATACTCCAGTGTAATGGCTACGACTTCACAATGGTCACACATAAAAAGGCCGTCAGCTACATTCGGAAAAACCCAATCCTGAATATGCTGGTGGCCCGCAAGGGCGTCACCTCCACATAAATGGAGAACATGGAGCCGGGCCTCTAATGTAAGCAGCAGTATTTAAGCGGCATATAAACTATCTACTTCACTGCCACTCTGTGCTAAGGATCTCTACGCTCTTTGGAAACTATCCGAATACTTAGACATACACTAAATACCACACTAAATATACATATACCTACTATCACCCCTATCCCCGTATGTACGCATGTATACATACCCTATGCATATCGCACAAACATATGTACATGCTATGTATACCCTGTATAACCGTAAATGTAGCCTCTAGTAACGTAACGCTTCTTGGTAAATTAAATTTCTTTGCCTTGGTTTAAGTAGCCGCATGCCTGGGTTGTGTTGTTATGTGATTTGTGCCGATCATCTGATCGAATTGCTGCCAATATATCCAGTGTAAAGAACACATCGCCAAATACCGAATCCGAATACAAAAACTAACCAGAAACAGAATATAAGCATAAAGATAAACATACTCGCAGACATGCCACCACCAGATTTGATGTAAACAATTTTGTACTTTTATAAATGTGCGCAGCAACAGGCGCACACAGCACCATTCCAAAAACTGAAACTGAAACTGAAACTGAAACTGAAACTGAAACTAAAACTAAAACGAAACTCAAACGCGAAACAAAGCAAATAACTAACGCAAAGTTGTTGAAACATACATACATACACATAAATACATAGTACATAATTGTGATAAATGCCCGTTAACTGTGCAGAGAGATGTGTGTATACAAAATATACATATGTAACTTAAGTTTTACAATTGAGTTTTTTTTTTAATGTTAAATTGCATTTGAATAAATGTTTGCAAGGAATTTTGTCTAACTGAACGTCAGATGGATTATTTATGTAATTCTTCCCGCTAGGAATCTCTGATCGTCACGCTCTGACCTTGGCCTTGATCTTAAATGGGTGATGGTAGGGTGCAAATGGGCGATGGGCAATTACAATCACTGCCCCGCCTCATTAGTGGAATGATGCCAGCCAGCGACAGCCATTAAAACCGAGTGGAAAATTAGTGGAATATTACATGACGGCAGCGAGGAGCCTTCTTTAATTACAACGTACTTTGGATTTACATAATTAGACTACATACATAAATCAGATAGTATAAGGGTAAGGGCTACTGTTTGGACAAGCGATTTGCACTTGTAATTTGGAAACGAAATATACACAACGAGTTGCAAGGACATTTGCTACCTAATTTAATACAATAAATCATGTTTTGGAATATATATATATATATGTATATATGTATGCGAGCGAGTGAGGAACTTGCACGGGTAGAACATAGGAAGGGGCACGGACACGGGCACGGGTACACGAACAGAGGCAAGATCAAACTATAGCTCCCATCGGAGCTATTTGTTGGCGTATCCATTCGGGTTTTGGCTCTGCCAGCGCCACGTATCCTCGCACATCTTGTCGATGCCCCGATATGCCTTCCAGCCCAGCTTCTGCTCCGCCAGCGTGGCATCCGCATAGCAGGTGGCCACATCACCCGATCGACGGTCCACCAGGGCGTAAGCGATCTTCTTGCCGGATGCCTTCTCAAAGCCATGCACCATGTCCAGCACCGAGTATCCCACGCCAGTGCCCAAATTGTATGCGAAGAATCCAGTCTCTGCGATGTTGCGCAGCTTGTCCAGGGCCTTCACATGGCCCTCGGCCAGGTCCACAATGTGTATGTAGTCGCGCACTCCGGTGCCGTCCTTGGTGGGAAAGTCGCTGCCGTAGACATTCAGGCTGGCGCGTCGCCCCACTGCCACCTGGGCAATGTAGGGCATCAGGTTATTGGGCTCGCCGTTGGGATCCTCGCCGATGCGTCCGCTGATGTGAGCGCCCACGGGATTGAAGTAGCGCAAGGAGACTACGGCCCATCGCTGGAAAATGAATAATCAATAATTATTGAAGTAGGATGAAAAACGAAAAAGTGGACATACCTTATCGGACTTGCACAGATCCTTGAGAATCTCCTCAGTAAAGTATTTGGTTTTTCCATAGGGCGATGTGCAATTGCCCGTGGGGTGTTCTTCCGTCACGGGCAGGAACTTCGGCTCGCCATAGACAGTGGCGCTGGAGCTGTACACGAACTTGAACACATTGTTGTCGGCCATGGCCTCCAGGAGCACATTCGTCCCGGTCATGTTGTTGTGGTAGTACTGCAACGGGATGCGGCAGGACTCGCCGACAGCCTTGAGTGCGGCAAAATGGCAAACCATGTCGATCTTGTGCTGCAATTCAATCAGAAGCAGAGAATAATCGTCGGATTAGTCACACGCATCGATTTTTCCCGGGAACATGGTCAGGTGTTTTCCCAGCTCGTAGGCAGTGTACGTGGTCTCATGTCGATGTCGATGTCGATGTGGATGCCAGCACACCAAGTTATGTATGTGAGTGACCTCGCAGGGCATGGCTACACGTCAGGGTCGCACAGTTCGTCGGAAGCGCTCGCCACTTGAGCAAACAAAACAAGAAAAGGCGGCGGCTGACTACATTGCTGATAGCGCGCACTCATTCGGCGGGCCATCGCAATAACAACTCAGATAAGAATGATTGAAAGCAACTGGTATCCAGTTGGCACTTGAAGCACCCACCCACCGCACCCAGTGGCACGATGCCACGATGCCAGTTGCTGACGTGCACTCACCTCCTGGAAAATTGCTCGCACTTGGTCACGATCCGTGATGTCCGCGCGATAGAAGTGCACCTTCTTGCCGGTTATCTCCTGAACGCGACTCAGTGCCTCCGGCAGCTTGGCGCCGCTGCTGTACGCATTGCAGAGATTGTCCACGCAGATGACGTTGTAGCCCGCGTTGAGCATCTCCAGGACTGTGTGGGAGCCAATGTAGCCAGCTCCGCCGGTTACCAGGACAGTGGGTGGTGCCATTCTGGTCGAGAAAACAAAAAAAAAGTGAAAATTAGGCCAACGCAAGCGAAATTCTTATTGACGTCACCAAAATATTCTATACGCGCCAAGCCAACAACCAAGAGCCAACAGCCAAGAGGCGTGCAAAAACAATGCTCAGCGCTGCCTTTAACTGGGCTAACGGTGCTTGCCGACGTGTGTGTCTGTGTGTTGGCTGGCACTCACCTGTAGCCAGGTAAATATCTTCCGCTGCTGCTGCTGCTGTTGCTGCTGGTGACCCCCTCTCTGAATCACAGAAACACGTTGCCGCTGTCGATGTCAAAGTTAGTAGTTAGTAGCTGCTGATGCTGATGCTGCTCCACCTCCTCCGAGTGACCGCTGGCCTTGAATCACCGAGTGAATCGCTAGCTATGTCCACACACGCATACGCACACGCGCACGCACTGCAGAAGATGCTGCTGTCTGCTGTCTGCTGCCTGCTGCTTATGGCCAAAAGATCGCTGACCGCTGTTTGTCCGAGAGAGCTTCTTCTTCTACTTTTGTGGTGTGCTGTGTGTTAACCCGTTTCCTGCACTTGTCTTGTCTCGTCTCGTCGCTCCGCTCCGCTCGCTTTGCGTTCATTCATTCATTTGCGTTTCCCACTTGCCGATTTGGTACGTCTGATTTGCTGAGCGGCTGTCGAGTGAATGATTTCAGATGTTTTGCGAGTAGACGAGTATTTAGCTTGTTCTCCCAGTTCAGTTCAGTTCAGTTCTGCCCCAGCGTAGCAGCGTTGGAACTCCTCTTATCAGCCTGAATGTCGTCTGATTATCAATGTCAACTTGGCCGCACGTCAAAACTGCAAGCTGTTTCTATGGACATGCATTTGGTGCCTTGTTGGTGCATCGTTATCGGGATATTACTGACCTTTTAACATTGACAATCATTTGTGCAACATTAATTTTGTATTTTTTTTTTGTATTTTAAGTTACCATGCTACCCTTGAGTAGCGTGGGATTATTTGGCCGCCCGCCTGTGCGAAGGTGGAAATTGCCAAGTCAAATAGTTGTAGATTTTGGTGTGTTACTTATAGTTTTGCGTCGATTTTGTCAATGAAGTCGACTAATGTTTGGTACGAGCTGTCTTCTTTTTCAAAGAATTTGTAAATATTATTATATTTTCTTAGAGATGGGAAATTTTGTCTTGTTGAGTTATATTTGGTACACTTAAAAATGATCAAATGTCGATTCTTACTCAAGTTGCAGTGGTTCCTTGAGCACTTCGGTACGGTATTCGAAATTATCTTCCATTTTCTCTTAGCTTTTTCACAGCTGATGATTTTTGGATGAAGTTTTTGGAAAATTCGCGCTAGGCAGAAAGCAAAAAAACCTCGATATAGTGGGCGATATGTCTCGAAATACGATACTTTTCCAGAAATTAACAATCCTAATTTTTACATTATTGGACCACTCCTTAGAAGGAGAACCATAAATTAATGCAAAAAGATATTATCATCGAATAACTAATCACCGGATGAAACTGTTTACTTTGATTTTAGCAACTCTTATCTGTTCATTCAAATCTTCCCGCTGGGAAATATCTTCCCCGTGAAAGGAAGTTTATGAAATTTCCCGCTGGGAAATTGCTGGAAAGCAGAGAAAAAAGTGGGTATGGACAGCAGGCAAAACGGTTCAGAAAATTCAACGCCTGCGAGGTAAAATCCACCCCATCCTCACGGTATATTGTCGAAAAATGACGGCTAGGTGAGGTTCGTGCGAGCCTTGGAATTTCCCTTGGCTGTTTTTGCGTGTAAGCCATACCTTTCGTTCGTTGAACCCAAAAAAAGGCAAAATGAGAGGAAATTACTCTCTTTCGCTCATCGAAAAAAAACATCGATATTTTTTTTAATTTGGCGGTAATTTTGAAAAATGATTGATGAAATTGCTTAAATATATTGATTGATATGTACAAGATTTACATCGTTTTGAGAAACTAAGAGAATTATACTAAAATATACTACCCCACTTTTCCCCTTGATGAGTATACGCCAGAGTAGGCTGGAAAATTTGTCCTGTTTCTATCCATTTTTTCATTTTTCCATCCTTGTTTTCCCCTTTTTGTTTGGTCCATTTGTCCTTTTTTTGTGGGTAGCTGCCAATACTAATCCCGAGTCGAATGTCACGTCATTTGAACACTTGTTGCTTGTTGACCAGTAGTATGGACATTTGGATACCCTTTTTTCTTTAATTGATATTTAAATTGTGTTTTTATTGTACTTTTATGGTTAGCTCTCTGTAAGAGGATCATTAACTACAATATTACGTTGAGATATTTTCTGCATTCATGGGAGCGATGACAAATATTTCCTTAATTCTATCATAACTTTTTCCAAGGGGTATGCAGAATGTTGCTCATTCCGTGTCCATGTTGCTCCATGTTGCGGGACACTGTCGCTCACATCGCAAAAACATCGAAAACATTACATATTCGTCAATTTTGATATTCCGTCTAATATTACTAGCTAACTGGCACCCCATCCACTGATCACCTAATTTTATCTGATAAACTAATCAATTTTTAATAAGAATTGCACAATTTTAAGAACCCTCTTGTATTGGATTGTTTTTGATTTTCAAAAGTAAAGTTCAAGTTGTATTACGATTGCTGTGTGATTGTAGTGTAGTAAAACATTCTACACAGATGGCGCTACTGTAATTTACATGTTGGCTAACTACGCAAAGAGCCTTGCCTTGGCTGCTTCACAGCATAGACACAAACCCAAAGATGGCCAACGGAATTTCAAAATTGAATGAAGATCGGTTAGTGGGTCAGGTTTTTGGCTCTGGGGGCTGGAGGCAATCGCTGGCTGCCATTTCCACTTGTCGCATTGAGAAATCTTTTCCATGCGTGCGTGTTTGTTCGTTGTTGTTGTTGTTGTTGTTGTTGTATTTGTTGTGGTTGTGGTTGTGGTTGTGGCTATGGCAGTGGCTGTTGGTTGGTTGGTTGGTTGGTTGTTTTGCCGGTGACCCAAATTCTTTTCAAATCTTTAGTGATAAGCGGAAGTGCATGTACTAAATACGAAAAATTATAAACGTTTGTGCGTATGAATGAGTGCGTGTGCGAGTGCGAGTACGAGTACGAGTGGAAAAGGAAGAGCTATGTGTGGCTGCGACGTAATTAGAGCTTTTTATGTTTCATTTACAACCTAATTGAGAATGTATTTGCGCAGCAACAGCCACAACTACAGGCCATATCGACTCTCTCAATGAAATGCTCCTGCCTCTGAATGAATGGAACACAGTTCGAAATGAATATACATACATACGTACATACATATATGAAATGTATGAATGGACGCTGCTTCTTTTTGAGAGACACAGACAGAGCCCGAGTCGGAGGCGGAGGCGGTGGCGGTGGCGGAGGGCAAGAGGCATACGAGCAGGGCAGGCCAAATATACTACAGATACAGATACATATACATATAGTCATATATACTCGTATATACATATGTACATATGTACTTACACTCGCCACATACACGCACAAAATCAAAATACACATAACCGGAAATGAGTTAGTTGAACTTCCGTCATCGCTCGACTCTGGATGTGGCCTGCAATATTTTTTATGTGTGCGACAATAATTTGCACAGTCACAGAAAGACAGAAAAGCCTCTCAACGACGTCTCTGTGGCCGTCGTTGTCGTCGGACGTGGACGTGGACGTGTCCGCTTGTCGTGGCTACAGTTATGTACATATATATGTATGTACATATATGTAGACTCCGTTCTATATACGAGCATACACATTTATGTATATGACATTATGGAGTGAACATTAAGGCATCGGGCATTATCAGTTTAACGAGAGAATCGTTGAGGGAGGGGGGGGGGGGGGGGATTGGAATGGAAGATCTATATGCCATAAGGCAATCGGGTATAGAATGAATTCTGTTCTTTCTTTCTTTCTTTCTTTTTTTTGGAACATAGTCTGAGATTCGAGGGATATTCGTGGGATTTTTGGCAGGATATATGTACATATATGTACAGGGACAGTTATCCGATCTTACTATATTCCAAGCCATGGGAATTGTTAAGTAAATACTGAGGAAATGGAGTTGGTGCCGTTCGAAGCTAGATTGGCAGAACATCTTCGGTTATCCATGTTAATAAATCTTAATACAATTTTCCACATTATTGTTTTCACTTGATAATCATCTCTGTTCTATTCCGTTCCGTTCTGTTCATCTAATTTCGGTTCTGGCGCTGGCTCTGGCTCGAGGTCTGGGTCCGGGTCTATTCTATGGGAAGAGCCAACCCCAATCCAATCCAATATGGACCCGGGCTCTCAGGCACAGACCCGTACCGGGGACCCCTAGATACGGCAGACCAGACGCGATAATGTCTAAGTCACTTCAATTTGATTTCCATGTGGAGTGGAGTGGCGTGGCGTGGCAGGGCGGGGGGAGGTCGACTGGGGAGGACTGGTGAAAGTGCTGCACTTTTCACATGGCCCTGATCCGGCTCCGACTCCGACTCTGGCTCTGACTTCGGCGGCAATTCGGTTCCCTGGGCCACCATAAATGTTTATCACAAATTAAGCAATTTACATTTTGTGGACATTTTCGCTTGGCAGAACCCGCATGGCCCGATCGCCTCCGGCCTCCGGTCTCCGGTCGCTGGGACCCTCTACCGCTTGCGTTTCCAAAGCGGAAAGTTTTCCTATTTTTCAATTTCCAAATTGAAGATATGGAAAAATGAATTTCATAACGCACATGCAGCCACATACTCGTACATGCATACATACATACATACATACATACATACATACATATGTATGTACATATAATTAGCCAATTATCTAAAACGGTTCTATGCGCGATCCAATGCTGAAGTAAGATACATAAATTACATACATATACACCCGTGAATGCCTGAACATGCGGAGTACTCCACTCAGAGCCGGAGAGTCAAAGTATGAATATGAATATGAATATGGGTATGGGTATGGGCTTGGGTATTTTGAGTATGAGTAAGTGGAGTACAGCCGGCGCTTCCAGCAAAAGTTTCTCACCAACAGGAGGAGAGGAGACACAGAGCAGAGATCGGGCACCGACAAGCGACAACGACAAGCGACAGCGATGACGACCACGAGGCTGGCTGGCTGGCTGGCTGGCTGGCTTGGCCGAAGCTCTGCGCAAGCTCTCGACTTTCCAGTGATCTCATTTCGTTTGGGCAAAAAACTACCACAAAAGCTTAGACAAAGACCCAAGGAGGGAGTGGTGCTGTGGTGGATAGGTGGAGTGGTGGAGTGGTGGGGGGGATCTCGATCTTGGCCTGGCAACAGGCAGCCAGGCAGGCAGCCAGGCAGCAAGGCAGGCAGAATGATGAACACGTGTGCTGCTGCCGCTGCCGCCGCTGCTGCTGCTGCTTCTTCGTCGGACAGGAGTAGGTCAGAGGGGTGTGGCTGCGGCTGTGGCAGGGGCCAAGCCAACCACCCTGAACGGAGAATGGAATCGGAATCGGGATCGGAATCGGGATCTTGGCACCCCATTTTCACACACATTTTACGAGCTATTGATGGCGGTGGAAATGTGCTTATGAATATGAATAGGAATAGGAATAGATATCGCCCTGCCCTGCCCTGCCCTGCCCTGACTTGTCCTGCTCGTTCTACTTCCTACCTGAACTGAACTGAACTGAATCCCCTTTAATGGCAACTTAATAAGACTTCTTCAGAACAGGGTTAATGCGACAAAAGCGCATTCATACCATAGAAAATTTAATTAGTTGTCTGTGTTTGTTGCCAGCCCTCGATCCTCGATCCTTGGGCCTCGATCCTTGGGCCTCGGGGCTTGTTTATTGTTGCCGAAAATAAACGAAGCACAAGGGATACGAAACACACGCAAGAGGAGGGTTGTTGCTGCACACCGAACAAAGGGGACAAAAGGTGACAAAGGGGGGGTCCAAGGACTGACTGGATACGATAAGATACATCTGCATACTCATAGTATTCTTATTCCAATTCTTATTGTCTGAAGGACGAAACATGAACGAACATGATGCGAAACACACTCCCTTCCAGTATGGTGTTGTTGTTCATCTGATCTGTAATTCATGCTTTCCAATTTCACAGGATTTTTCGGAAACAGCCCAAGAGAATTATTTCGGAATGATCTGATGGTTAGCTTTTAAGAAATCTAAGGACAATCCAACATTACCTTAAGCCAAATACATATATTGGACGCGTTCAGCAGCACAACTTGATCAGCGATCAGTGATCTGTATGATACAATTCTGGCATAAATTCAAGGATCACATGTAGCGTAAAAAAAGTGTATGATTATGCATCGTTCGCGTTCACCAGCACTGAAAAGTGTGTCGCTGATCACTGATCAACTTGATTGAGTATTTTTCACTGGATACGTCCAGGTTCGCTGCAAGAATATATCACAAATCGTTGAATCTTTTGGGGACTACCTAGAAACTTGGTCTTAGCACCTCTGTACTTGCTTTTCGTCTAATGTTTGATCGCTATTCCCTTGTTATTTGTACCATTTGGGATTGGTATCAAGATTCATTATACACAATGATGTTTAGTCCCCTCCTCATATGAACTTCTCATACTTTTCTCCCTCAGATGCCGGGAACCATTGCCCATACATAATTATAACAAATCTCTGATGCCATCTATCATCTATGTAGGATATTGTAACCTTTGCCAATTGTATTGCCAACAAAAAACCAGCTCCATAGCTGCATCTCACTCCAAAAACTCGGAGAGAAATGTATTTCTCAAGGCAATTTCCTCTGTGTTTCCGGAACAGTGCCAGGATCTGACTGAACGAACGCGTTTCCTTTTCCAGTGATATAATCGTCGTGGGAATTTCCAAATGCCGCTGCCTGCCACACATAGGAAAAACGTGGCCAACTGAAGGCCAACTCCACCCAAACCACAGCACACTGCAGCAGCACCTGGCTGTGATTGGAGCTGGGATTGAAGCTGGGATTGAAGCTGGGTCTGAGTCTGGGTCTGGGACTGCGACTATCCGTACAATGGAAAGTGCAGCGCCTCCGGTGATTTCATTGATTGTGTTTCTCTATTGCAGCAATTGTTGCTGTTGCCGGAGATGAAGCCGAAGCTGAAGCTGGCTCCACAGATATGTATAGATGTACATGTCTCTATGTATCTATGTATATGCACCCGTGTACCAGTGTACCAGCGTATCTGTGTTTGTTTCTTTGGTGGAGTGCGTGAGCTTGCTGCTGGGCTGCATGGAGTTGAGGCCAAAGCTTTATGGCCTCGGCCCCGGCCCCGGCACTGGCACTGGCACCGGCCACTGCCACCAGCCACCAGTCGCATACCGATGCGTATCCGGGATTGTGAAATGTTTTCATTTCAAGAGACGAAGACCAAGACGGAGACACATTTACCGCCGCCGCCGCCGCCGTCTATCGTCTGCAGGCTGTCTGTGGCTGCCCCGCTGCCTCTTCTGGCAACTCGCCGCCGCTGCCGCCCTGCCTTCCGATACGTGCCGCATTTTAAACAACACTCCACTCCAGTCCACTCCAATCCAATCCACTGGCATCGATGCGATCCAGCACACTCGCAGTACTCACTCGCAAAAGCAGAAGCAGTAGCCAGCAGCAAGCAGCCAGCAGCAAGCAGCTAGCAGAAGGAATCGCGGTGCGGAATGCGATGAGCTAAGCCCGGCTGAAGTTTCTCCCGGTCCACAGCTATTTCTGTATCTTGGCCATTTACAACATTTCGGCCGATTCTATTTATAGGCATTTTATAGCCGCCAATAAAAATACCTTTAATGTGATCTGATCTGAATGGAATTGTTTCGCTTTATTCGTTGTTAATTATCAACAGATTTCTGGACATTTCAATGTACGAACTGACATTTAGGTTTTATTATATAGATGCATACATATATTTTGTCTTAATTAAACTATTGCTACATTTGTATATCTATTGCATTTGGACAATAATAATATTCATGGACAAAATCAACCATTTAATTTATTTATTATTACATTATTTTATTATTTAAATGTGAAAGCATTTCTGAAGACCTTAAGCAGATGATAGAGGCCATAATTTTTCCGACAAGAAACTTCTTAAAATATCATACACTCCAACTTCTGCTTAACAAATCGCAAACAATTCGTTATAGGGAAAATTCGTTATATAGAATTCGTAAAATAAAATTGTTTTTAAGTTTATTTCACTTTAAGTAATAATTATTTTTGTGTGGCAATTTTTACATATGTTTTTGGTGGAAAACCACAATCAAAATAATTGAACAAAACATTCGTTATAGGGAGATCGAAAGCGTATGAACATTCGAAATAGTCGCTAAAGGGAAAACAAAAATTCGTTATAAGGAGAGCAAAACGTACTGAAAATTGAACGAAATTGCTGTGTTCCGGATAGAAATTTAACGGAAATAAAATTGAACGAAAATGCAGTGTTCTGGAAATAAATTCGTTACATAGAAATCTTCGCTACAGGGAATTTCGTTATAGAGAAGTTCGACTGTACATATGTAGTTTTCTGTGTTGTAGCATATTTTATTTCCTTATATTATCCATAGACGGTTCGATATCCGATGACAGTATCATTTCCATTTCTGATCTTCAGCCCCAAATTAGGGAGGTCTGTGAATTGGATTGGGGCTGGGCCCACACATAAACTGGAGTAAACCTGAGACCCGGACGGACCCCAAGCCAATTGAAAGCATTTAAATTTAGTTACAAAATGCATTCTTTCGTCGCTCCAGTTGACAGTTGGCAGTTGGAAAAATTCTTGGAACACGCAACAGCTGCAGCTGCCACGGGGCACAGTGGCAGTGCCAGTGGCAGGGGCATTTAGAAAGTCACCCCAAATCCAAACACCAAATACCAAATACCGATCCCCATTCTCATTCTCATTCCAAATCGAAATCCAAATCCCACCGACAGTCAGTCACATCACATCACAGTATATATGTATGTACATATGTATGTTTGTACATAGGTTTATGTATGTATTTATGTATGGGACGAGTATACATACATATGTACATGTATGCTGATTAGCACCTTGGCGCGAGCTCTGCTCTCCAATGGCATGTGCTATGTGCAGGCCATTACTTATGTAAGTGTTTCTGTGTCTCTCCCCATGTATGTGTATGTGTATGCGTGTGTGTGTGCGTGTGTGTGTGTGTTGGAAAATAATCAATTGGTAAATATGTTTATCACGACTTTTTCGGGCGCATAGCTTTCCTCTCGTGCTCCACTTGGGATGGGGATAGGGATGGGGACGGGGGGCCAGGCGCAGGCCGTTTCATGAATGAAAATGTGAGCAACAGAGCAGCTCCGCCGCAGCGCAGCACACGAGCTCCAGGGAGCTCCAGGGGCCATTGCCACATGCCCGTTGACACCCGTTCAGCGGTGTTTCTGAAGTCGGTTAACATACTTATCGCTTATCTGGCCCGGGGATCTCTTATCATTCGTTTGCGAGTGGAAAGGGCTTTTGTAATGGACAAACAGGGCAGAGCAGGGCAGATAAATACCAACATCAAGTTGCTTGGCATGCCTGGAATGTTGTTTGCTTTACAAAAGCGACCCCTACCCCTGCCCCCACCGTCTTCGACTTCGACTTTGGCTGCAGCTCCATCTACGACTCCAGTTCCAGTTCAAACTCCGATTCACCTTGGTTTGTATGACAGAAGAAACGAAAAGAAAAGAAAAGAAAAGAAAAGAAAGAGAAAGAGAGAGAGAGACTGCGCATGCGCAACCATCTGCCTCTGCCTATACATACATACATACATACCTCTATCTATAAGCTTACTCTCTCCTTGGCTGGCTGGCTCTCCCTCGCTCTCGCTGCAGCAGAGCAGAGAATGGCGGCGGCATTCCAAGCTCATTGTACTCACCTTCAACTCCATCCCCATCCCCATCCCCACCTCCACCTCCACCTCCGACTCGTCTTGGAGGCCCCACTGTCGTCGGCAATAGTTCAAAGCTTTGTTACACGATATCGTTATGGCGTTGTGTAGGCACGAAAAAAAAAACAACCATTGGAATGTGGAATGTGGTATTCATTGACAAAATCAGCTTTCAAAATGATCTCACTTGTATAAAAAACAGTCAAACCAAATCGAAAACCGGTTTCGTAGTCAAATCATATATCGGTGGAGTAGTCCCAAACATTTTTCGTTCGTTTTCCGTTTTTCGTTTTTCCCCCTTCATCGGGGTCTCTATATACATACTATACCTCTATTTTTCACAGTTTTCAATTCAAGCACGTGCCTGGGCTCTCTGGCGCACATTTAATAACTATAATTACCATGTATGTCAAGTCGACCGAAATTATATGCCGCCAGTTAACACTTTAAACGAGAAACAAAAACCGAAAAAAGAGACCAGGCACAAATTAAAAGATATGCTCGCGCCAGAGTGAGAGGAGAAAAAAGGCTGAATAAAAATACCTTTCGTAGCCTAAATATTTTCACACGCGCGCCGCCGCCGCCAACTAAAACCGAGCAGAGAAACAGAAGAGATGGAGAGGTGGAGGTAGAGCTAGAGCTAGAGAGAGAAGAATGATCTTACAAAAATAGCACACAATTAGTGGCGCTGAGACCGAAGGAACTGTAAATATCTCAGACTTAAGACAGCTGCAGGCAGGGCAGGGGAGGGCTAAGGGTGATGCAAGCACAGGGCAGGGTGAGGATGATGATGATGATGTGGAGGTGTGGGTAGGAGCACGAGTTTATCAAATATACGTACATATATAGGATTGGGAGTAGGAGTAGGAGTAGGAGTAGGAAGAGAACACACATATGTATATTCTTCAGGCACACTGCTTACCTTAACAGCTTTAAAAATAGTCTCCGTCACTGCGCAGGCGCGCCCCACTGTACTCTCTCTCATTCTCTGTTTGCAACTGTATAAGTGTGGAATGCCTTGCGCCAACAGCAACAACACAATCTCCATTTAACAATCATTATTTAGACATCGTTCCAGCTGTTCGACCGCACCGCACCGCACCGTGCCGTGCCGTGCCGTGCGAAGGGAGCCCTGGCGCTGCTCCCGCGATGATCACGAATGGAATGGGGAATGGAAGGGGAAGGGGAACGGGAACGGGATCGGGGAAGCTGTGTGGGAAAGTATGCGCCTCTACTGCTGCTGCTGCTGCTGATGCTGTCTTCTCTCCTCTGCTGGCTTCGCCGCCGCCGCCTGCCTGTCCGCTGTGAAATAAACAAGAGCAACTGGGCCTGGCGATGCTGTTTCTGTTGCTGCCACTGCTCTGCCGCAGCATAAAATTGGGTCAACATTTTTTCATTCACTCTTTTTTGTTGTTATATTTCGACATACATATTTTGTGTGTTTAAGTTTTTTAGGTATTTTTTCTCTCTGTTGTTCCTCCTCCTGCTTCTGGCTATGTCTTTCTCTTAGTGTATGTGTTTGAGTGTGTGTGTGTGTGTATGTGTGTGTGTGTATTTGTGCTTCCAATTTTTTATTAACACAAACTTTCTATTGAGCGACCACCACACAGCGCCGACGACGGACGACAGAGGAATGGAATAGTTTTTGTGTTGTTACTCTTTTTCTCCACCAGCCACACACGAACTTCAGCAGACCGTAGCATTAACCGTTAGTTTTTTATAGCACATTTTTATGGAATGGAATCGTCGTCTGCGGGGCAGGGCCTGCGGAACTTGATAATACAAATATCATTTTTAATTGACATTTATGATGTGGAATAAAACAACAAAATAGAGAAAAAACGATCAGCAACCTTTTGTTTCCCCCTTTTTAGTATGCAAATTCCCCCTCCCTCAGAAGCGAAACGAAATTGAATTGAATTCGAAGAGGAGATCGCGTCGGTCGTCGCCGACTTACAACTGACTGACTGTAGCGTGCGTGCGTGAGTCCACGATAGACTCAAAGTTTCAGCGTTGCTGTCCTTTTTGCTGACATTACTCTTTTCTTCACGAAGAGGGTGAAGGCAAGCTGCAAAACAAACGGGATCACTGTGCGAGTGTATGTGTGTGTGTGTGTGCGTTGTCGGGGTACAAGCAAATACACCAGTGTAAAGAGTTGGTACTCTCCTTCGAAATGTTACACTTATTACATTCTGATTTCAAATTTTAACACTTAATATTCAACAGACGATATTCACAACTTTTAAAACAAACAAAAAACTCAAATTACAACCTCTACTGTTTTTCCCTTCGAGTGTATTTCTGCACTCCCTTTTACCCTTCTTTTGTTGGTCTCTCGCTCGCCTGTTGCTGCTTCGCCTTCCTCCTTCAGCCATGCTTGCCTTGCACTGTAAAACGGTTCTTCCACTGGTTTTTTCTTCTTCCCTCTCTGTTCTTTTTCTTGATTTTGCTGCTCTGGTTTTTTTTGTTGCGGCGGCTGTCTGGCAGCCGCATTCTATGCTGGTGGTTGACTCTTGTTGTTTTTGTCTCGCGTCTCCGTTTTATGCTGAGTGATGCAACTTTTTCAAGAGAAGAGAGCGCGCTCAATTTATGTGTGATATGACCGTACTGCGTTCCCATTCCCATGAAGGTTAGGATTCAAATTCGGATCGAAACAAACTCCAGTCTACCAAAAGAGCAGCAAAACTGGTATGCCGCTCAACCCACGCTCTCCCAGATTGAGCGAGAGATCGTTCATATGACTCACTCTTGAAGAATTTCAATTTGAATTTCTAAATAGACGCCACACACACACAAACACACACACAGGCAGAGACAGAGAAGCTCAGCATCCAATTTCAGCCAATAAATATTTTACTTCGCTGTGGCCTCGCTCCAAGCCGAAGATGGAGACGATTCCAAGTCGATCTTGTAACAGCCTCTGCTTGTGCTTCTCTGTATCTCTCGCAGTGTGTGAATGTGTATGTACGTACATGTGTACATATGTATGTATGTGTGTGCTGGCAAATTCCAAAGAGCTTACCCATGTGGCCTGGCCCTGGCTTGGCTTAGAGGTTAGAATCAGCAGCAGCAGGGGCAGCGGCGGCGGCTCCTGGGATGTCAATGGAACCAACGACGACACAAAGTCTTTGGCTGAAAACCAGTTTTTGAGAAATTTTTCTTCTGCTTTTTGCAAACGTGAGTTCTATTTGGCTTAATTCTTCGCACAGGAACGGAACCGCATTCCAGACTACACACTCATACGAAAAAAAAATATAAAAAAAAACACATACGAGTACAGCTACAGGGACACGAGTCGAGTTTAACTTTAATTTTTCCACGATGCCGCCGCCGCAGCAGACTTTCCTCTTCGCCTCGCTCTGCGCTTCGCTTTGCTCCTCCTCAACATTTCGTTATTTGAACTTTGTGGAATGCGGTCGCACAAGTTTTGGTGTGGCGTAGCCAGCCTCGCTGTCTGTCTGTCTGCCTGTCTGGGGCCGCCGTGTCCAAGGGGAGCCAGTCTCAAAGCTTCGAGAGAGGGGACTCCACTGTTCTTCTGCTGTATACTTGGTTGCATTTTAATATTTACTCGACACACTATCTCTCTATTTTATTTGTTTAATATTTTTAACATCCGTTCGAGAGTGGTTTCTTTTTTTCTTTGCTGCAGGCTGCTGCGAAGCGTACAACGCGGAGCGAACACGACCATCGCGCTGCAGCTAAATTTACTGAATGAAAATTTGTCTTTTCTTTTACGCGATCTTTCGTTGCCTGCCAGCGTCTTTGGCAGAGACTGAGGCAGAGAAGCGACAGCGGCTGCGGCTGCGGCAGAGGCAGCGACTACGGCAGCGACTACGGCAGATGCAGAGGCAGCGCAGCGGCAGCGCCTGCGCAGTTCGAAAAAGTTGTACGTCGGGTGTTAGTGTTCGTGCTTGTGTATGTGTGTGTGTGTGTGTTGTGTGCTGTATCTGCATTTGTGGCTGTGTGTCGTATCGGTGTGCTAGAAAGTTTTTTTTATACTAAAACGAACCGAACTATGTACTCGTGCTGCTCCATTCCATGATGTTTGACTCGCATGCATAAGAAACTTACAAAACGGCATTCCACAAACAAACTGACACTGGCCCCTGCCCCTGCCCCTGTCCATGCCACAGACCCCCTCCCCCCGATCCCCGCTCCCTCGACATCTTATGAGCCGATCCAAGCCGGCAAGAAAGTATCTGTATCTGTAGCTGCTGTATCTCGGTGCTGTGTGCTACTTTTTGCTGCGTGGAAGAGGATTGGATTTGATTGTCTACTACTATTCTACTACTATTCCGTTCTGCTGCTATTTGGCTGTATTCTCCCTACACCAATCCTCATGTTTCTTATATGTAGATATGTACATACTTCTGCGCCCACTTCTTACAATTCTTCTCATTCATTTTACTCTCCTGCTCATTCATGCTATTCTCCTGCTCCTTCTACCCTGCCTTCTTCCACATTTTTCGTTTTTTTTGTATGTTGTAATCTACGAACAATAAAATGTTTTTTGTGGCTTTCGTAAGTGTCTTTTTTGGAATGTATTTGCGGGTGTGTGCGTGTGCGTGTAGCTGGTGGCGTTCTTTTTCGTAAACAACCATCAAACGCACACACACGCACACACATCGAACTCAACAAAAATTCGTCATTGAACGGTAAAAAAAACAAATTCCAACGTGTTTGACTTTGTCTCTCGCCCCATCTCTGTCCCGCCCGCTGCCCAGTCGTTCGCTCTGTCCCCCTCTAGTGTGTGGATTTTTTCAATTACAAGTTTGTAAATGGAATTTCTGAACTTTATGTGAACGAGGTCATTTACAGCGAAAACACACACACACAACAAAAAAAGCAAAAACATGGCATTGTCGTAGTGGAGGGGTGTGTGGTAGGTAAGGGGGCAGGGGGGGGGGGTGGCTAGGTTGGATAGGGAATTTTTGTTATATTCGTCATGAACTTATTTATAGGAAATTCCATAGGCCTTACATGTTATTTATATGGATGAGGATCGCTGGTGGTTGGGGAGGTGGAGGTGGGGGGGGCGGTTAGTGTGAGGAATAGGAGTGGCATGTCGTATGACATGCATATCAAATGCCACATGGGAGAGACCCCAAAGTTAGCTGGAGATGGAATTGGAATTGGAACTGGAACTGGAATTGGAATTAGCTCGCGGCGATCGTGGGCATAGAAAATGTCATATAAGTTTTATTACAGCTACCTGGAAATGGTCTAAAGTAGTTTGGCATTGATGGAATTCCCATTAACTTTCTACAAAATCCAACAGTGGAGTGCTTTCGAGTGTGGTCTGTGATATAAATGAATTGGTTACCGTTCCCGATCCCGATCCCGACCCCGACCCCCTCACCCTCAAAGAAGGATTACTGGAAGCCAAGCATTCCAGCATTCGAGGAACTAACCAGAAGTGGCTTCGATCAAGGGGCACTTGTAGCCTGCGTCATCGATTTTGCACCTTTTGTTTGATCGGCAATCGATTCGCTGAATTCATCAGGCAGGCGCCAGGTGTAATTATGATCGCTTATAATCAATCCAATCAATCCAACCAACTGTCCCCGGTATCAATGCAATCCATTGACAAGCTCTCACCTCTCTCACACATCGAACCACCAGTGCCACCGACAGCGCACCAGCCCACCCCCCCTCCATCCAGCTACCCGAAGGTCCGCCGATCCCAGTGGACGATCGTCTGTATGATAAAGCTTACGGGGCGGCTACTTGACGCAAGAATTTCTGGAATTTCGAAAGTGTACACACAACACACACACCACCTGTCCCACAACGATGGTCGCGCAGGGGCAAAGAGGTGGAGGGGCAGGCCCAGGGGCCCAGACGAAGCACGCGCTCAATCTACGGCTTATCAAAATGCCCACGATAGGCCCATTTAAAGGCCAAACTATAAACGACATGTGATGCCACCGTCGTACCGTACCTCTGTACATGGGTCCGTCTTTGTGGTACCAGCCGTACTGGTTGGGTTGGGTAAGATGGGGTGGGGGGGGCGGCAGCGGCAGCGGCGGTACATGAAATGTTCAATTTTTGAGTCACATGCTTAACACTTACCCAGCGCGAGAATAGGGGAGTGAGGGCGAGAGCCAGAGCCAGAGCTAGGGCGGCAAGCGGCAGGCGACAAGCGGAAATTGTAATTTCGGTTTCTTACTGAAAGAAAAAATAGAAAAACAGAAAGAAAATCAACAACAAGATAGATTTCCTAATCAAAAGCATTTGGACTTTCGACTGTTTGTACTATTTACAACATCAACAGCAACGTCAAGACCAAATAAATAATTAATACACCTTATCAGCGAGCAAACGAGCGACCGAGCAAGCGAGTCCACTCGAAGCCACCTATGACGTGGAGACATTGGTATGTGCCGTTGCATGGTCATCGTACCTACATCGTACATCGTACAGTATCACAAACGAAAGAACGCAAGAACCCAGAACCGGGCCTCGAGAATTCCCCAAACCGCAAACCCCACGCCCCACACCCATCACCATCGAAAGGTAATTACTTTTGGCGCTGCAAATTGGAGCCAGACAGTCGATTTTTTGGCATCTAATCGAAAGATGAAGACCACGCCCACCCCCTCTATTGATTATTCGATAATATATAGATGACATATTTGTATATTTAACCAATTATAGCCATTACAAATGCATCTCCTTGAATTTGCTCATATTTCCACTGCAGGAACCCAATCTGGCCCCAATGTGCGCTGGCTCGGTCGAAAGTTGGCCCGAACCGAACCGAACCTAATGATAATGCCAGCGATCTAATAGGGAGCACGTGATGCGCATACAACTGACCGGCCTGTCTGACCAATCATTAAAAAACCAAAACCCCCAAGTGGAATCGGAATGGAAATCGGTGGCACTTCTAGCTCTGGCACTGGCTCTGGCTCTGGCTCTAGCTCTAGACCCCTGGCTAGACAAATTGCACATAATTTCTACTCGAGTGAGCGCGGTCAGCCGGCAAAAAGTGCACCGAACCTGCCCAAAAGAACGGGACAGGGTGATCGTACTACCCAAAGAGAGAGAGAGAGTGAGTGAGATGCAGAGGGAACGTACCACATATGTACGTACCCGGGGGCCCACCACTTAGGTTAGTTAGACCCCGTTGACGACGTCGGCTGCCACTGCCACTGCAACTGCGGCTGTGGCTGTGGCGACGGGAGGATCCCAGCCATTTCATGAAAAATTATGTCGTGTACAATTTTATGCATGAGAGACTTATACAGCAGAGAAAAAACTGGGCAGCAAAAAAAAAATAAAATTAACAGTGTCTCGTCAGTTGCTGTTGCTGTTGCAGTTGTCGAGCGGTGGCCGGTGCACGGTGCATGGTGCAGCACCGCCGCCAGGTTAGATAAGCCACTGACGCCGCCGCCATGCCGGCACCGCTGCAATGGGCACACGCACACTCGAGAGCCATCTAGATTCTAGAAGACGGCGGCGAAATGCCAGCCACAGCCACAGCAACTGCAACTGCTACTCCAACTGAAACTTCAGTGCATCGCACAGTGGGGCTAAACATAAAGTCTCCTGCTGACTGCCTAAGAGATCTTTGAGGTACTGTGACTACCAATATGCCTTACAATATTGTAAAAGGAAGCATTCTCGGTGCTTATTACCCAGAACTCATCCCAAAAGCAGCTGTACAACGGGGAACATCAAAGATCGGGGTCACCATTCCTATCCCACAGTGCTGTCTGCTGCCTGCCGCCTGCATTAGCATTAGCATACAAGTGTTGGATAGCGTCAATTGAAAAAAAGAGCAACAATTGGCCCGCTAACGAACCGCCCGACGGACGCCGACTCTCGACGCTGATGATGAGGAAGAGAGGGAGGAGTCGGAGGAAGAAAGCGCATTCAAGCGTCTTCTACCGCCACCACCCCACTCTAACCCGACCCACATTCCAGTTGGATCCATGGATCCATGGGTCTGCCGCTGCTGCTGCTGCTTCTGTGAAGATGTGGCGGGCGGACGGCTGTGCCGCTTCCTGAGCCCACACATACTCGTAGGAGAAACCGAGAGGCTGCCATAATTATAGCACATTCCACATGCCACAACAGCAACAAAACTGGCTGCAATCGGATGTGGCCAAGTAGGAGTCGCCGGAGTTACCCGGTTGTCCAACCGTAGGCAGTGCCCCCCAATGTGGGCGTCGCCTCTGCCACCAACACGAGCACCCCATCCCCATCCTCATCTCCCCCCTACACTCTTCATGTGTTCCCCCACCCCCGCCCGCTGTCAACGCATGATTTGCTTCCCGTTTCCATGTCCGGATCTGATGTATTAATGACATTTGCCCTAGTTTCGCTGCCCTGTTCCCCCCCCACAACTCTCGAATGCAATGTGGGGGCGATTGCGCCGTCGACGTCACTTGGAGCAGCTGCGACGACGACGACGACAACGACGCCAACAAGCAGATGCTCATTCATATTCATAAATTTAACGTCTTTTTGCGTAAGCCTCGCGCAACGGAAGTTGTGCACTCTCTCTCCCTCACCATCGCCCTCTCACACTCTTCCTCTTTCCGTCTCCCACTCTCCCAAGCCCAGTATGCCCTAGTCCAAGGCGTATTTTTATAAAAGGTGAGGCAGTACCGATCATTGAGTTGCACACTCACGCTCACACTTTTGCGGCTGTGTGTTTCTGCAAGCAGTGCAACAAAATATGCCAGCACCGTGAGAGTGATGCTTCTCGGTCCATGCCTCACCTTATGTTAACACACTTTGCCATTGCCCTCTCCCTACTCTTGCACGCCCTTTTCAATGCAGCCAGACAATGTGCCGCTCTATTTTTGATGCATTCTCAGGCAGAGGCGCAGGCAGCGGCAGCAGACAACGACAACGTGAGAAAGAGTCCGAAGGGAAGAATGAAACAGAGACGGCGGACAGCGGAAAGCGGAAGGCAGGCAACAGGCTGAGAGAAAGAGCGAAAGCCAGACAGAGAAAGAGCGCCGCCAGAGAGAGAGAGAGAGAGAGCTAAGGTTCAAAGCACTATTGAACTCAACAACGAGCAGCAAACACTTTCGCCATAAATAGCGCAAAGTGGAAGGGAGACAGGAGAGAGCAGAAGACCAAAGGGAGAGAAGGAGAGAGAGGGAGTGGAAGAGGCAGTGGCAGAGGCAGAGGCAGGGGCAGGGCATGCATTTTATCAACGGAAGCCAAAGTCTAGAGCAAGGAGAGTCTAGGCATGCGGGGGGTAGGTGGAGAGTGAAAACAAAAGTGACTAATGCACCAAGTGCGGAGCATTTCCGGTTACTTCCTGTGCGTGCGGTGGGCCCTACAAATGAGGAAGTGCGCGGCTGCATTTGGAGAGTGGAAGAGGAGTCAGACATCCATGCATACATACATATGTGCATATACAAACCGACAAAACAAGAAAGAGCGAAAGAAACAATAAAAGAAAAGAAAAGAAAAGAAAAGGAAGGAAGGAAGGAAGACCAAGAAGAAGCAGCCCCAGACCAGACCCTAAAGAAGATCCAACGCCCTTACGCTATAAATATAAATCCCCCCTTCCCCCACACACCGCCCAAAAACAAACAAATATACGGCCAGGCCGGAAATAATGTGACCATATCCGAAACCAAAAACTCAACGCTCCATATGTAAGTGAGACTGCGTGTGTGTTTATGTGTGTGTGTGCGTGTGCCTTCCAGTGTGGGTTTCATTCATTCATTCATAAACTACATAGAGTATATATTACACCCATACATACATACATACATATAAAAGAGGCAGTGTGGGGAGGATCGGGATCGGATCGGATCGTATCTCTCGTGTTATGTTGTGGCGATTGCGACAGTCCCCCCCGACAGTACCCCTCCCCCAACCGCCATCCTGAAGCTAAACGTATTGAATGGCTCTGACCCCATAACAAACAACGACAAACGATAGAGATACGGATCCGTTCCGAACTTATCAGTTATATTGCTGTCGGTGCTGCTGTTGCTGTTGCTTTTGTCGCTGTTGTCGCTGTTGCTCTTGGGCTATGCGTGCTGAATGAAATTTCATTGAAATTTAGAACAAATCTATAAAATGCAACGAAGCAAGCAACCGTTTGGGTAAATGGAAGTGAAACCACAGTGCGGTGTTTGTAGGGATGGGGCGACATGCATACGAACGTACAGCTGTGGGGGAATAGGTGGAGCAGAGGCAGAACTGTGGAGGAAGAGCAGAAGCAGAAGCAGCAGCAGCAACAGCAACAGAAAAACAGCAGCAACGGCAACAAAAACGCATTTGAGGCCCAACTGTGGTTGTTGTTGTTGTTGCTTTTGGAGCGATGACACGAGACGGACGAGCCAGGCGGAGGTGGAAGCGCAGGCGGTGACGGTGGCAGAGGTGGAGGCGGTTGCTGCTGCTGCTGCATGATATTTATGAATGAATGAAAGTCTGTATATGTGTGGAGTGCCTCGCTCTATGGTATGTGTGCGTGTCGTCGCAATCGCTATACGTGTGTGTGTGTGTGTGTAGCATTTAATGAATGAAAAATCCGAGGCAGCGACAAAAACATAATACACACACATGCCGACAACACATGCAGGCATGCACCCACACACACACATGGTCATACTACTATATACATACATATATAGTCATAACGGAAGTAAACCAAACAGCAACAGCGACAACAACAAGCTCAAACAAGCACAAGCACGTTCATTCAAGTCGAACTACAACGAGTGTCTAAATAAGTCGCATGAATGCCCGCTTGATTTTCATCCACGGATTATATAGGATTTGATATACGAGTACGGCTACGAGTACGTGTACGTGTAGCAGCAGATATACATGCATACATACATACGTGGTTAGGGGAAGGGGGGGCGGGCTGCAATCGAATCCAATACACAAAGAGATAGTGGAATACTTGAATGGGTCTTATTTGTGTGGATTGTCCTGTAGTGCCACCACTCGTCGCACTCCATCCTTTCAAGGGTTGTGTGTACAGTGAGAGCAAAAGCTACATACATATGAAGCTGCTAAAGACTCTTTGGAAATTTTCCCCTCATTTCCATAGAAAGACCTCGCCGAATATCAATTGAACTGGTTTTCTATTTTAAAGGGAGTTATCCCATCCATGTATTTATATACATACATATGTACATATATACATACATATGTATGTACAACTGAACCGATTTTCTCAGCTCACAAGAATTTAACCAGAATTTCAACAACAAGTTGTGTTGATATTTATACTTGCATTTCCACATGTTTTCGGAATTGTAGCGCTTTGATTGTTCCAGGAATGGGAAATTAGTATTTCACATTCCCAGATTGAGTCACAGCAAACAGAACGGAACGAAACGGAACAGAACAGAAAAGAGCCTATGACCAGCAGATCTATATATGGAAATGTATCTGGAATATACGATTATACGACATACATACATACGAGTATAAGGTCATTTTGGCTTAGTCACTGGTACTCTTGATGTCGCTTTCTGGTGAAACTCAATGAGTGCATCTGAAGAGCCGCCCGCGAGCAACGACCTCCCTCGCCGAAGATGCTGGACTCTGAATGGATTCGTAATACTTCCAGATTAGCTATTTTTGCAATGCCCTTACATATTTATAGATATGTACAAATATGGATAAAACAATGCCCGCAAGGGTCGTTATAAATGTGGAAATTTGCCTTTTAGAAACTTGCAAGGGAAATGCCAACTATGACGCACGGACTTGGCAAATATCTAAATACATACATCGAGTACATTTCTACGAATATTCTCCTAGATATTGGGAGATGGCGATGCGGCGTCAGCGATAAAATTACAAAACAATAACAACAACTGCCCCCAAAGGGAAAGTGGCGTGAAAAGTGAACAACAACAGACCAAATGACGCACAAAATTTTACAAGGTTGTCTCTGTCTGTCTGCCTGTCTGCTGCGGCAGTGTAACCCGTGCACGGTACAGGGACAGGGACAGGGGGACAGGAGCAGGGGCAGGGGCGGGAAAGGCCATTCCGTACGTCATCGAGTGATGGGTGAATGAAGCTGAATGAAATCGAAATTGGCTCGGGTCGGGCGCCGTTTACGTCAGAGCCGAAAAGGAAAAGTAAACGATTTCCAGAAGATTTCCCTCCGCCTATATTCTATTCTTGTTGCTTCCTTCTGATCTTCTGTTAATAATCATCGTATTTGTTTCCACCCCACACCACCCCACCCCGTATTTGGATTACGATTATTTATGCTGTTCGATGACGTTGAGGCATGCCTGGCCTGGCCTGGTCTGGTCTGGACTGGAACAGAGCAGCAATGCGTAAAAGATTGTAAACGATTTTGGCCATCACTTTAATTGCGCCAACTGTGCGCCTAATTATGGCAGACACTGTGGCAGAGACGACGAATCGCCAGAGAGACACCGCCAAAGATCGCGGCGAGAGATTTATAAATAAATTGTTGTCTTTACGAAAATAACTAAACGGATCATTATCGTCGGACATGTGCTGGTCTGAGTCTGGTCAATTAAAAGCCATCAAATGTCATAAAGCATCCCGCAGAACAGGGTGCGGTGGGGTGGGGTGGGGTGGGGTGGAGTGTCTTTGCTGAAGAAACAATGATTACAGGATTCAGCTTCAGGCAGAGCATATGTATCTTTAAGATCTTCTTTGATCTGTGGAGCTACAATATCTACAGACAGTTCGATTGGTTCGAAAAATTCAAAATATAGTTGCAAAACATGGTATACAAATTCCTGTAATTATTAGTTGAACAATAGGATTACTAGTATTAAATCTATCCATCAGACATGAATATGGAGCACGTGTTTAAGTCTTTAACATAATTTTACCATAAATCAGAAATTATTTTAATTCTTAGCTCGTGTGTGTGTGTTTTTTTTAATCTCCAGCTAGAGATCTTTTGTTCGTGAATTTGGGCTATACGATTCCGATCGGATTCGGACAACGGATGATAAATGCGTAACATTCAAACTGGTTCAATTCGGTGGATACTTTGGATGTTGTTTTTTGCTATGTATGGTTGTTGTTGCCTTGCCACGGGCTGTGCCAATCTTAATTGCGCATTTACATATAATGGAAAGACAGAAACTACAAAACTACGAAAACTATAATAAAAGCAACAACAACAACTACTATAAACCAGACCCACACACACACACACACACACACACACACGCAGACGCAGACACACAGATGTATGTATGTAGATGCCTTCAGGGAGTCCGTCGGGGAGGGACGGGGGAAATTCCAGCATATTGCAAACTTGAGGCGCCTGGCCCTCCCTACCCTGCCCAGGCAACCGAACCGAACCGAACCAAACCCAAACCCTCCGCGAAATAAAGCCCAAAACTATTCTCTCGTGTCCGTCCGGTGCGGTGCCCATCTGTACGGGTATCTGTCGGCGGCTCTGTATTGAAGCTGCGCATATTGCGCCTTTGTTATTTATTATTGTGTGCTTTGCTTGTACTCACTCTACTCGTGTAGCTGTGCAGGGATGGAGGGAATGGAAGGCGTAAACGACAATGAAAACTCTTTTTGCGCACTAGTTTTTCCCGCGCTCGCTGTATAACTATAACTACATATGCATGTACTTCGCGGGGAGATGGCACTCCTAATCGCAATCGTAATCGGTTTCAAATTACGACAAAAAACATAACCACCAAACAAACAAAAAAAAAGCCTTGATTAATTATCGAATTAAATATCATTCATCAAATAACAGTAACTGTGGCTGGGGGGGGGGGGCGCGCAACAGTCTGGCAACGCCACAGAGCAGAGCGAGCAAGGGCTAACGGCGCCTAGCTTTGAGAGAGTGTACGTACGCGATTGTGTGTGTGTGTGTGTGTGTGGGAGAGAGACAGAGCAGCAACAACAACTTGTTGCGCGTGTGGGTGAGCTTGTATGAGTGAGAGCAATTCAAACACAGAGAGAGAGAGAGCGCCCCAAAGCTCTGTGTCTGTGTTTATGTGTGTGTGTGTGTGAGAGAGCCTCGTCTGGCCTTGTCTGGGCTCCCTCCCTCCCACTGCGGCCCTCTCTCGCTCTCTCCATCAATCTCTTGTCATGACCATCGTTCAGCGATGTCTGCTTGGCGTATACTTGATATTTTTTGGTGCGCAAAAAGGTCCCCAAAGCCAAAGCTTTAAAGGACGCCTGGCGTCTGCTACTGTTCCTGCCTCAGTCGCTGCTGTTGATACTGCTCGCTCTCTGCCGCTGTTGCTCTCTGTCTCTCATTCTCTTGTTTCGTTTTGTTCCGTTCTTTTTCCTCGTGTAGGACACTCGGTCCCTTTGGGCCTGACTGCACTCGAACAGCTGTTTTCTGTTGTGCTGTCGAACGAACAGCTGTTTGGTGGCTTGCATTTACATGCACGCACACAATGTACGGTACGGTATGGTACTGATGCAGCCGAATAACAGTTAGTTTTGAACAAGTCGAAGCTTGTTGAGAGTTATAATAAAATTAAATTTAAACAAATTGCATTCAATACTTACAAAAAACAAAGCCATTAGACGATTATATAAGCACACATGCCGACAGGCCCTGACTGTGCCTCAGTGTGTGCCCATTGGTGTGTGCTGTGTTGTGTGTTGAGTGTTGGTGAATGTCGGTGAGTGTTGGTGAGTGCTGTGCTGTTTGGGTGTGCGTGTGTGCCAGTTTAGTTAAATGCTGAGCACACGCACTGAATAATACTACAACAACAACGACTACAACAAAAGCAAGGGGCTGATAGGCAAGTTTGCCTTTTGCTCGTTGTTGTAATTGTTGTTGAAGTTGTTGTTGTAGTTTACTTTGTTAGCCTCTGCTCTCTTTTTACCCGCTCTGCCACTGCCTCCGCCTCCGCCACTGCCACTCCGCTCTCTATCTCTCTCTCTCTCGCAGCAACATTTATGTCGTATCTAAAACATTTGCGCTTTAAATAAATATACAGAGAGGTACGAGTATAATACAAAAAAAAAAAAAAAAAATACAAACCTACCAAGAAAACCAGTCTACAACAACAGCAACAAAAAGAAGAACAACGAGCAAATTAGTTCAATGCACGCCGCCAAAGTGGAGAGGGCTTATCAGTAGACCAACAACGGCTTTTTCGCACCTTTCTATCTGCCTTTGTTTGGACTCCAGAACAGTTTCTTTATTTTATTTATCTTTTGCAATTATGTCTCTTGATTGGCTGAAACTTTATAGAGATCATTCATCCATCAGGCATGGCATGGCATGGAAATCGCGACATCCAACAGCAACTTTTTTACATCAGTGTTGGTCTGATCAGATCATTCTTCGGTTGTCAATTTTTGACAGCTTTCTCAAAGTGATCGATCAATCGATAACTTGACATCAATTTCAGGATGACGATCTTTCATCGAGAACACTCTATGATCGGTTCATTCATTCATTCATTCATTCTTTCATCAGTTTCTTGATGATACATCAATCTGTTGCTATTCAAGTTCACACCAACAACTTCATCATTATCATTCTCTACATCATCATCATCATCATCATTATCATGATTGTCACTGGTACAAAGTTCATTTGTTGTTCTTGTAGTCCAGTTTTTTGTTGTTGTTGCTGTTGTTCTTATACTACACATACAAATAAATGAAATAAAATTTTTGATTGTATAAGTTCACCGTTTCTTTGTGCGCCATTTTTTTTCCTTCCTCTCCTCTAAATACCTATACATATGCACATGTCTGTGCATGCCTTAAACGTTTCGGGTTCTTTATTCGAAATTTATTTAGTTTTTTTTTTGTATTTTTTTTTTTTTGCTTGTTGCTGTTGTGCGAGTATTTACTTTTCCGCTTCTAATTTTAATTATTCAGTTGCTGCGAGGCTCAAAAGTCGCCCAGCGCCAAAGTTTGTTTTTTAATTCTTATTTTTTTCTTCTTTTTTTTTGTTGTTGTTGCTCCTATTTTTGTTGCTGTTGTTGTGTTTCCCTACATTTTTCTATATTTTTTGTTTGTTAGTTGAATACGTCGTTTAAGTTTTTTTTTCCTCAACTGCGTCGCAAAAATTAACGTATAATTTTTCTCTTTTTTGTTTGTCACTTTGGTTGCAAGTTTTTTTTTCTTTTTTTGACTGATACTGCGATGGATGGGATGGGGGGGTGGTGGGAGCGAGGGTGGTCCGGTGCAACTAATTAATAATTATTTACACGCACACACCACCGCACACCACACACTAGCAGACGGGGACAGCAGCACCACAAAAAAAACACACAGACAGTGGGAATTGGAAAAAAAAAAAAATGTTCTCAATTGAAATTCACTTCACTTTGATGTCTGGGGCCCTTCCGAGCGCCATGCCGTCCGTGCCGCCCCGGAGGAGCGCACTAAAGTGAGATGACGAAACAGTGTGGACATAGTCCGTCCAGAGTCAAGCGCCACAGAGTCGGCTCCAAGTACTGTTGCTGCTGCTGCTGCCGCGGCTGTTGCTGCTGCCGCTGCTGCTGGTTCACCGCCTCCTCCTTCTGGTGGTGTACGCTGTCGGTGACGTACTGAACAAATGCCTCACAAAAGTTTAGTTTGCGGCGGACGACGAGAATGAAGCACACTGGCAGCAGCAGCAGCACAAGCACACGAATACACCAACACACAACACACAAGAGCAACAAGTATGAATGAATGTGCTGCGATGCTGCTGTTGTTGTTGCTTTTTCTGTTGCTTTTGCTGCTGTTGCTGGCTCTCTGTCGTCGCCACCGCCGCCGCCGCCGCTGCTGCTGCTGCTGCTGCCGACACTGTGAGTGTGAGTTTGCATGTAATGGTTAACGCCATGCCATCGTGGAACACACCGAAGAGCTGAAACAACAACAGCAACACGAATCGTAAGTAGTAGGAGAACGAGAATGTGGAAGCGAAGCGAAGGGGAGCGGAGCGGAGCAGAAGGGAAAAGAGTCTACGGTAGACAGCGGTCGAAGGATGATGGAAGAGAGGGAGCAGGGACAAAATCTACAGAAACAACAGCAGTAGTAGTAATAGTAGTAGTAGTAGTATTAGTAGTAGTCGAAGTCGAAGAAGAAGAAGAAGGAGTAACCATTAGCAGAATGTGAAAAATCTAAAAATCTTATATGTATGTACATTCTGTGTCTGCCTTTGTTGCTCCCGCTCTCGCGCTTGCTCTCGCTCCCTTCACCGCACTTCCTTCTTCCCACTGTCGACGCTCGTGGCACTGCACATTGGGCCAGACAGCTGATGTTTTGGCAAGAATTCGAAAAAAGCATAGAAATTTCATATATCCAATAATAATACATTGTTACAGTGCCTACACTGGCCATAAAATATTTTTGATTTTAGGGCTGGACTGCGGTTCTCATGACTCCAATAGCATCTTTTGTATTCATGGCAAAATATCGATTGCCTGGCCCAGTGTGCACTCTTCCGAAAACAATAGCAAACAAACTCACACAATCACAAACACACACGCACAGTCGGACACGAAACGCTCTCTCTCTGTCTCACACAAGCACTCGCTCCCTCTCTCTCTGTCGCATTCGGACAAGCGAAAAGCTTAGGCTGCAGCGCGCAAGTATGGGTGAGCACGGCGTCTGTCTCCTAAGCACAGCGAGAAATTTCATGAACGAACACGATCGAAAGCAAAATGGCGGATTTGGCGAGCGCTAACCTAACGGGTTTCCGCCAGGTTTTTGGAAATGTAGTGGGCTTTAAGATGGAATTTAGAGGCTAAAAATAATATTCGAGGGTTGCACGATAATTAAAGAATAATACTGGATGTGGGAGATAGCAATGATGATGCTGATATGCCTAGAAATGGGGAATTTAGACTGAAAAACGTTGAAGGTTGCAGAGTGCAAACTGATTTTCAATGGTTTGCATTAGTTTTATAATAATTACAGAGAACTTAAACGTGTTTGCGATGCTTGAACTAATTGGAAACTGTTTACGAATACCAAAATGGCTGGGAAAAGCCGAATTTATTTGTTTGAAACTTACTTAAAACAGTAGAATTGGAGTTCAATCGCAAACGGATTTGTGTATGGCTTAAATCTTGTGTGGAGCACTTCGATAAGTATTTCGGGTACAATTTGGAATGGAAAACCCTATTTACTATTTACTTATATTTTGCATTATTGGTCAAAACTAGGAAGAATTACCACCCGAAGTTGATCACTGATCATTTATCCCCCCATCGATTATTTGAGATTCCTCCCAGAGTCCATGATATACCATTAACAGTCCGCTCAAATCTTTATAGATTTTGGGTTAAATTGATGACTATATTTTGGCTTAAAGCTTTGATGGCGATCCAGCGGAAATCTATAGGAAAAAGTGGAGTGATCCTACCATAAAGTACATTCCAGTTTCGTCAGTCACATCGGAGGGATCTCTATGAATCAAAGTTCTGTCTGTTGCCCTGGACAAGCCCGACTTGGGGCCGAGGCCCACCCAGCGGCTGTACACCACCTATTTTGTGCACAGTGTAAAGACCGACACACATGCATACGATCGCAAAAGCAGCCCAAAAAATACCAACAACAAAAATCTGAAAAAGAAAAAAAAACAAAAACGAGGAAGAAGCACAAATTCCTGTGGCAGTGGCGAGTATGGGGCATGGGGCATGGTAAGAGGGGACTAGTGTACACATACAAAGAAAGGAAAGGAAAGGAGAATGAAGAATGGTGAATGGTTGAATGGGGAAAGGGGAAAGCGTAGGGTGGAGAGTGGGCAGTGGTGAGAGGGTGGGGGGTGGGGGTATGGGCAGCTAGTTACGCATACAGAAACATACAGAACAGAGCAGAACAGAGCAGAACCGCGAGGCAGAAGCCGAAACAGAACAGCACGACCAGAACCAGTCAGTGTGCCATATGAAATATGTAACATTAAGCCCATATCACAAGCGACGACGGCGACTGCGGCTCACCGACACAGAGATACAGATACAGATACGGATACGGATACGGATACTAGCAGTCATGAGTGTGTGCGTGCCTCTGTGCGTGACTGTATCTGTGTGAGAGGGCTCTCATGTGCTGTGTGCGTGCGTGTGTGTGCTATGGGCCATGGGGGCAACATTTTCTCCGAGTAGGCATGAAATTGAAAATGAATTTCAAATCAAATCAAAAACTACTTGCAATTAAAATAAATATTAATTAATTTTTCAATGGACAAATTTGATCAGACCCAAGGAAATCTATCAAAAAGTCTATCCAAATTAAAGGGAGAAATTCATGGCAGAAAGCGAGAGGGGTGGGGGGGGGGGAAGGTTAAAAGAAAAGAAATGAAAATTCTATAAGAACCCGCAACTTTTTTAGGGGTGCGCCGAAGGGAATCCCACATTAGGCTTCTTCCGATCCAATTATGAATTTGATCCTAAATGTTTCGAGTTAATTAAACGCTTTAATAATAGTCCACGTGCTATTGCTGACGTAAGGGTCGGTCGACAACGACAACAACGACAACAACGACAGCAACGACAGCAGCGACAGCAACAACGAAGCTGCTGCCGACGACGACGACGACGCATAGGGGCGTGCACAACATCCCAATACCAATACAACACAATACATGCCCCCGAACACAGATACAATATGCTTTTCAGTGGTATTTCACTTATTTTTTCGGAGCATTTCTCATACGCACACACACACACACACAGATACACGCTCGGAAATCAGCCCAAGACTCTCCGACAATTTTTGCAAAATTTCTTCTCAATTTTTAAGAAATTTCCATTACTAAATCGGTATAAATCGGCATGGTATATACCATATGTATTTACTGAATTGATCGTAGGTTGATCATACAAGGATTTCCCTGAAGCACACATCCTGAAAAGGGAATTCTCCTGTCTTGGATCTACGTTTCTTTTAGATTCTTTGAAAAATTAACTTTTGGAGAGCGCATCACGTGGTCAGCTCTCCGCGAGGCCTCACGTTGCCCCCTCCACCCCATGAAAATACCACCGCGCTGAGCCAAAAAACCCCACTCTCCCACACATACACACACACACACACACACACACTAACTCGACAGAGAGAGAGAGAGAGGGAGAGAGAGAGAGAGCACCCGAAATTAGCAATAATCGGCAGCCGAAAGCAAAAATTAACAACAAATAGCAACAACACAGCGGGCGAAAAAAAGCACAAACGCAAATACAAAATGGCCGCCAGGTGTAGAAATTCATTGACGTGTTTCATTCCAGCCATCTTTTCGCCCAATCCGGCCATTTCGGCCCTCAAATTGCATCTTTCGAATCGAATTCGAAAATCATTCCCAATCATCCATCTTTTAAGAACATGCCGCCATGCTGCCGATGGCAAGCGCATACAAAATGGCGTCTGTGTAAGCTTCTAGAACCGATCGCTTCCATTTCCAGCATATTTGTAAGAGTTTTCCCCCGCGTTTTTCCAAGCGACACTTGAGCCCTTTGGAACTTGCATCATCTGCATGGATGGGCATCAGCGTAAAGATGGTATTTCTGATTCAAATATTTATATATGTACTAGATATATCGAATTTATTATAGATATTCCACCACAAAGTATAATTGGATGTCACTTTGTTTTAAATGATGTTCGAAAAGAGCATCTGGAATTTATTTCCATAAAAATCCCCTAGAAGGGCAGCTCACTATAATAATTTCTTCCTCCAAATGATTTCAATCATAATTACGAGGTTTTCACATTTAATTAACGAACAATCAAATAACGTTTAATTTCATGAATGAATGAGCCCCTTGGAAAAGATCTGAATGGTTTCTTATATGGGAAACTAAAGAAATTGTTGGGGAAATTAATAATCTGCTTACAGTCCCCATGGTTTCCCCATGGATCAATCAATCAATCAAAGCTCATTGCCTTTGTTCTTCAGTGTTGCTATTTCAGGGATTTTCCTTTATAATTTCGAACACTCTGTGCGGCATTCTTTCAATTCTAGAAGCTAGATACATCTTTCGAATTGGAATATTTTATAGAATCAATCAGATTGGTTCTTTCCTTACAAAGATACAGCTTTCCCGCAGTATTCGGCAAGTATTCATATGTCGTTGCAGTTGGAATTAGTTAGTGAAAATCTGTTGTGGCAACGAGCTCAAATTAAATTGGATTGCAAGTGTCGAAAGAGTGCTGTGCTGCATAGTTGGCCGCATAGTTACATCGATTAGGCATTTAATCAAATTTGACCTCAATTATTGGCATTCTGCATGCAACTGCTGCGGCTGCCCCATTCGCCCATTCGCCCATTCGCCCACTCCCCGCCTGCCAGCCGCCTGCCAGCCGCCCCCCTGTCATGTGCAACACTCTGCATTTGCATCCGAAAGATACAAACATCAACCATGGACCGACCAGAGGCCGACCAGAGGCCGGCAACCGGCGACAGCCTCCATTAAAATGCCCCACTAACTGCATTCCAAGAATTTATAAGTCAAAGATCGAATGTGCCCCGCTCAAACGATAGTGCCCCTGCCAATGCCCCTGCCCCTGCCCCTGCCCCGGCCCCGGCCACTTGCATCATCATCATCATCATCATCGTCATCATCATCAGCCAGATGCATTGTGTCTATAAAGCTGAGGCTGGGACTACGAATGGGACTGGGACTGGGACTGAGACTGAGACTGGAGCTGTGTGTCCAGGGCCACCGCCAGCGATCAGCAGACAACAAAGACTCAAATTGAATAAATAAAGCGCAAGATTTATGCATACAAAATTAATAAATTGAAATATATGTACAATAAGTATTAGGCGCCAACAATAAGTCGTTCCAAAGGGGAGGCGATTGCAAGTGCATCAAGCATTTAATTTTTATGCGCCCTCTGCCCAACTTTGGTTCTGGTTCTGTGGCTCTGCGGCTCTGCGGCTCTCTATGGTTGTGGGACTTTGACTCCAACTACGACTACGACTACGACTATGGAGTGCAGTGCAGTGCTAGAGTTTATCAGTGGCCCGGGGCCCGGGGCCCAAACCAACAAAGGGGGGAGATTAACGCAAACACAGATACAGATACAGATACACACCCCGGGGCCGATGCAGATGCAGAGATACACACGGAGAAACCAAAGAATTACAGTGCGAGAAACCAGATATGAATTATGTGCGATAAGAGCAAAGTGCATTGGTGTCAAAGAGGAAAAAAAATAATAAAGAAAAACAAGAATGGATTGGAGTGGAGTCGAGTGGAGTGGACACAGTCATCGGTGCAGCAACGAACTCCACATACTCTCAATGATCTATGGCATCTGGTGGGGCAGGTGATGACAGATTTACGATGGCTTCAATGGAGCCCACGACTGCAGATAGCCCGGGACTAGAGGCATTCCCTGTCTGGGGACTGTCTGGGACAGTTTGCCAGGGGAGTCCTGAGCCAAAGGACTGCCAAAGAAGCTGCGATTCGCATTGGCGTCAGAAGTAGCTAAGAAGTAGGATATTTATTTGATCTGCCAATGATCGCAGGTTCTGTATGACATATATATCATACTATAGTCTGGGATTCATTCATTTCATTCCCTATTATTGCTGCAGATGTACCCTTTCTAACGTTAGAGTATTGCCAAGAAGAATGGAGAGCGTGTCCGTGTCTGTGTGGGGAAAAGGTATCTGCATCTGCATCTGTATCTGTATCTGTGTGTTGTGGCTTTTGGAGTGGCGGAGTGATGAAATGTGCAGCGCAGCGGTGCCAGCACCAGCAGCAGCAGCAGCAGAGACACCAGCAGCAGCAGCAGCAACAGCAACAGCAGCAGCAGCAGCAGCAGAGGCAAGTTTTATGAATGAATGAATGCAACTGCAACTGCGACGGCGACGGCGACTGGTGGCAACGGGGTGGGTAGGGGACAACGGACGGGGCCTGGGAGCTGCTGCAGAGCTGCAGAGTGGCTTGTGAATGGCAACGGTCGACAGTCGGCGGCAGAGATCGAACTATTGTAATTACTACGAGATTATGCAAAATGCATATGCAATTAGTTGCAACTCTCTGTGCCCCAGCCACTACCTCCCCCTCCCCCGCCCCGCCCCGTCAGTGCCACAGCCAGACACAGGCCCGCCCTCCTCCTCCTCCTCCCTATGTGTCGCTGCATCTGCATCTGTCTGAGTCATGGGGCAACTGGTTTGACTTGACTTGCGGCCTGAGAACAAGTACAAGTCTGAGTGCCAGTGCCAGTGCGAGTGTGAGTGCGAATGCGAGTACGAGTGCGAGTGCGAGTGCGAGTCTGAGTGCAACTGCGAGTACTTGCCGCAGATATGAACTCATTCGATTGGAATGTCCATGTCGCCCCGATGATGACGAACTCTCCACACTGTCTGAGGATTGTGCAATTGCCCCAACCTGTTTGCCACTTGGATATACTCGTACGCTCGCACACGTACGTATCTTTCAGATGCGTTTGCATCTTGCAGATTGCAGATTGCAGACGAGTATCTTTTCAGTGTGCAGATTGCAGATTGAAAATAAGCATCTTCTAGATTCAGATCGCCAGGAAGTATCTTCCAGAAGCAGACTCCCTCTTAGATAAGGATAAAGAATGAAAAATAGTATCTTATGGATGAAAATGTAGATTGAAAAGTCGTATCTTTCAGATGAAAGACGTAAATTGCTATTTATTTCGATTACTTAGCCTGCAATTATGGATTTCAGATACATATTGCACATGCGTATCGCTTAGATGTAGATGTACGTACTAGTATCTAGTAGTATCTTTCAGATACGAATAGAATATCCGTACCTTTCAGATTCCGATTAAATTCTCAGATGAAATAATTGTATCTTTCAGATGCATTTGATATAATCGTATCTCACAGATGCATATGAATTAATCGTATCTTTCAGATGCAGATGACACATGAAATACTCGTATCCTTCAGATCCACATAAAATCTCGTATCTTTCAGATGCAGATGTAATATTCGTATCTTTCAGAGTAATACAAAAAATTTTTATCTTTCAGATCCATATAAAATCTCCTATCTTTCAGATGCATTTGTTATAATTTATCTTTCAGATGCAGATGAAATATTTGTATCTTTCAGATGCATATGTAATACTCGAATCTTTTTGATGCATATTAATTAGATGTAGGGATACATACGTACTAGAAACTAGTATCTTTCAGATACGAATAGAATATCCGTACCTTTCAGATTCAGATGAAATTCTCAGATTCTCTTTCAGATGCGTATGAATTATTCGTATCTTTCAGATGCACATAAAATACTCGTATCTTTCAGATGCACATGAAATACTCGTATCTTTCGGATGCATATGAGTTATTCGTATCTTTCGGATGTAGATGAAATTTTCGTATCTTTCAGAGGTATACAAAATAATCGTCTCTTTCAGGTGCACATAAAAAATTCGTATATCACAGAGGCATATGAATTTATGGCATCTTTGAGATGCACATAAAATCTCGTATCTTTCAGATGCGTATGAATTATTCGTATCTTTCAGATGCAGGTGAAATAATCGTATCTCTCAGATGCACATGAAATACTCGTATCTTTCCGATGCAGATGGAGATGCAGATACAGATACAGATGCAGATGGAACCCCTCCTGGACCACTTCTGGGACCTCAATCAAACTCAAATTTGATGATGCCATGTTCGGTCTCCCCCTCGTTTGTCCGACATAAACATGAACATTCCATTCCATTCCATTCGAATCCATTCGTTTCCATTCCATTCGACTCGATTCCATTCAATTCCTTTTGTCCGGGAGTAAGGAGGCAGCAGGGAAATCGAGATCAATGCCGGTCAATAATGAAACGACGCCGAATGCCATCAATATGGAAAAGAATAAAATTTCTGTCCTATCAGTCCCGTCCCCTGCCCTGCCCCCGCCCCTGCCCCACCACTCACGGTCGAGGGAGAACTGATAATAATGTCGCCTGCGAGAAATTCCTTTAGCGGCATTTAAGGCCACTTAATTATGCCCCCCCTCCCCCCTCCCACCACATACCCCACCCCACCCAAAAGAAAATAAAAAGAACCCAATCCGAAATTCCAGGAATTTCGTTCGACTTTGACTCTTGTTAAATATCCAAACTGCTGTATTTGTACATGTCGCCAGTCAGTCCCCTCACCGCACCACACCGCACCGCACCGCACCTTCTTCGTTGTGGTCCGCCCCCCCCGGCCCCTGCCCCTGGCCCTGCCCCTGCATCTGTGGCAACTGCATCATCCATTCCACTCCTCGTTGCTGTAGTTTTTTATGGCCCTGGCCTATGATGCGGATGGGAGATGGGAGATGGGGGATGGGCTCTACCAATTGCCAATTCCCGAGCGGAAGGGCGACGAGACTCTTCGCCGGAACATCATAATCCCATGCCCAGAGAGATTGCAGTCGAGATCCAAGCTTCTTCCAGCGTTCGATGAACCAATTAGATCAAACAACTTGCACCAAAGCAGCAGCCAACACAGACACACACACACACACACACACACACACAGACACACTGAGCGAGAGATACTGGGTGCAACAATACAACAACAAGGAAGATGAAAGGAGATTTCGCTTCAGGGAACGAAGCCTTAGATACTCTTGCAGATCGCTATGGATCGCTATGGATCGCTATGGATCGCTATGGATCACTATGGACAGATCATATATAACTCATGGAATCGTTTCTTCGAAGACTATTCGACGCATGGCACAATGATCCGATATGCTGATCCTGGCAGATCCATATCATACATACATAAGTTACAGTCTCTGCAGTCTCTCTCCACCCAATATCTGTAATACTTTCCGATCAGGAACATACGCATACCTATGCATATACTATATGTGTACCAGAGATCTGTTCAAATTCGTATATACCCATGGCAGAGGGTATACAGACAAAGGGGAAGGAGAAGAATTCTTTACGTACCTCGCTCCGGTGCACGGGGACGGTCATCAAGTCAACTCGTTCAACATTCAAGAGGCATCGATGATAATATTCATTCATTTGATCAAACCGCCGACGATGTTGTCGACGACCAAGACGACTTTCATTATGCCCTCTTCTCCTCAGCCTCAGCCTCAGCCACCTCCTCCTTCTCCTTCTCCTCCTGGTGGTGGTGGTGGTGGTGGTGGTTATGCTGCTGCTGCTGCTCCTTCTTGGCCCTGGCTCTAAAGCCATTGGGCCAGGCTTGTGCGGCCGCCCAAAACCAAATTCAGGCACTGAGGCTGCCGAGGGGAAATGGGAAAAACATATTGCCAAAGTAGCAGCCGCAGCAAAACCAGCCAAAGCCAGTCCCAATATCAACAACAACATAAAAAGAATCTCAACAGCGGCATTATGCATCATTACACTGGGAGAAACGTCTCCGAGTAGCTTCAATTGGATGCATATCCCTATCCATGCCCGCTCGTAGATTGACTGATTGAAGGAGCTTCTATCAGAGGCAAAGGCATGATTGGGATACATTAAGGATATTGCAGAAGATGCTATGTATCCCATTTTCTTTGTTCCTCCAACAAGTGGGTAGATAGAACTGATCTATCAGATAATTACTATGCAGAGGATAGCTAGATCCCTTTTCTCTTGTGAACCAGTGGAATTTTTGGCACTGTTATGCATTTCCCATTAAAAATTTCATTTAAGTTCCATTGAACACCAAAAAATGGATGAATAAAATATGATTAAAGCCATACTAAAAGAGAGTCCCTTAAGGGAAAGATACTTTGGGGCCGAAAGATCTTTACGAGGAATACGAGAATTACCAGATTATCTTTTCTTTTGATTACATCCCACAACTCCATCTCTTCCCCACCATTGATCGGCAAACATTATTTCCCTATACATATCCACTATATGTATGGGGGTTTTCTCTCAGTGCACACAATCGACACATTCACTTATAGGTCTCTCAAAATCGATGAGAAAAAGGAATATGTTGAACGGGTGGCGGTGGCGGTGGCGTCGTTCGGTTGTAGCACGGCTCAAAACTGCTGTCCGCTTGTCCGCCCATGCCACAGCACACACACACACACACACACACACACACACATGGACACATTGAGAGAGTGCATATGTATGCAGACGAAGCAAAGACCTCTTTTTAATGTATTGCAATTCCAAGAATTTAGGAAGAGGAACGTGAGAAACTTTGTTTTTGTTATTTTCTTTTCTTTGCATTTCATTTCAAGATACGATGCCGATCTCCGTGTCTCGCCCCCATCTCTTCCTCCTACTCCCCATCTCTCTCTCTCTCTCTCTCTCTCACTCTGTCTCTCTCTTTCTGTTTACCTCGCCAGAGTCCAGGTTTTTCGGAGGCGGCGGCGGTGGCGGTGGCGGCGGCAGCCGGCAGGCAGGGCCTGGAATGAGGTTTGGCGGAGTGGTTCGGATCGGTTCGGTTCGGTGCGGAGCGGAGCGGAGTGGAGCCCGAAAGTCAACGACGTCGTCTCTTGGATTGCTCCTACATCAGGTTTTTGGCCAGGGACGAGGACCGAGGACCGAGGCCCCAGACTCTGCTGCTGCTGCTGCTGCTGCCGCAGTCGCCGTTGCAGTTGCAGCATGCCCCAGACCCAGACATTCATATTGTATACACTTAAAATTCTTTGTGGAATTTCGGTGCAAGCGTCTCTCGCGGGTGGTGCACTGCACACACTGGGTGGGGGTGGTGCAGGGTGGTGCAGGGTGGTGCAGGGTGGTGCTGGGTGCTGCTCTTGAGCCTGAAGAGTGGGCCAGGCGCATGTGTGTCTGTGTCTGCATCTGCATCTGTGTGTCTGTGGCGAGTGCAGACTTGGCTAATAAAGCCGGCGACAAGAGAAAGCCAAATTCCAAGAGAGCAACATTGCAGCACTTGGGTGGTGCAGCAGGCAAGCAGCAGCAGCAGCAGCCCAGGCGACGGTGGTGGTGCCACCAGGTGGAAGGGGGGGAGGGGTGTGCGGACCAGAATCGGAGGATCACCTCCATTGGACCTCGCATTTAGTTATTCTGTTTGCTTGCCAATCGCTGCCACTGCCACTGCCGCTGCCACTGCCACTGCTGCTCCTTTTTGCCCCCACCTTCGCCTGGACCTGGACTCCATTCCATGCCCCCTTGCAACCCCCTGACTTTTGCATTGGCTGCGATTCGTGTGTGCGTGTGTGCGTGTGCGTGTGCGGGGCACATTTCTTTTTGGGATGCCGCTGCTCGCCGCCGCCGTAGATGTGGATCGGGTCGGATCGGATCGGAGAGGGGACCATGTGGATGGGGGGGGATGTGGTTGCGACTGTGGATGCCTCTGGAATGTGCATAATTTTTGTTGTTTTTTTTGTTGCTTTTTTTGTTCCTGCTGGATGACTGATACCCATTGATTGAAAAAAAGAAAAGGATGAACAGGGGACAATGGAAATGCCAGAAGGATCGTGTTCCATATACCTATATAGCCCTATTTCGAATGGGCTTTAACTGAGAGATCCTGCATATATTTCTGATTATTTTCTGAAAATTATTGGCTATGATCAGACGATCTGCTAGGCCCCATCTTCGTCCTACCTCATGAAGATCCTCGGAGATTGCTTTTGGAGAATTTCTTTAGTCCTTTTCATGAATCATCCTTGGGATATAGTTAATCTCCTTGGAATATCCTTAAATATTGAACCTGCCATTTTAGTTTAGCGGAAAATGGAAATGTCCTCTCAATGTATAATCCCATAAATTTTGGTATTTCATTTTAAACGATGTCATAGGCCTTAGTCTTGAGTTTTTATCGATCATGGGATCGGTTATAGTTTAACAAAGATCTGCCAGGACTCGCCCCTCTAACGTGCTGCCTCCTGAGGCCTTCCGCCTTATAGGGTATCCCCCTAGCCCATTCTTTGCACTCCCCACTCTCCACTCTCCACTCCCCAGGAGCATTCTTGGATCTTTCGTTTCGTTTCGTTTCGTTTTTGGTTTTGTTTTGTTTTGTTTTCTTTGCGCTTTTTCTTTTCATTACCTTTTGTTGTTGTTGTTGTTGTTGCTGGTTTGTTTTCTTTCTACCTTTTACTGTGTGGCAGCAGCGACAAAATAGCAGAATCCTGTTGCCTGATCGTTAACAAGATGCCAAGACAACGGGCAGCGGGAGGCGGATGGCGGATGGCGGATGGAGGATGGCGGATGGGAGGGGACGATTGGTGGACGAATCTGGAAGGAATCTGTGGGAGCCTCGAAAATGTTGGCGGCAGCCAAATTAAATAGGCGCAAGCGCTTTGAGTTAGCCACGAGTTGGAGTTTTCTGAATCCAGAATGGGATTTCCAGCAGCAGCAGCGGGAGCAGGAGCAGGAGCAGCAGGCCTGTGCCTGTTCCTGTGCCTGTGGCTGTTGTTTTTGTTGTTGTTGTTGTTGGCCTGTCCCTGGTTGTTCGCTGGTTGTTGTTTCGCTGTTGTTCCTTGGTTGTTGCTGTTGCCGTTGCACGAGAGTTGTTTGCGAGTTGATTGTCCTCTCACCTCAAGTTTTTGGCCTGGCCTGGGCTGGCTGTTGGCTGGCTGCCTGCTGCCTGCCGCTTGGAATGCTGCCTCACGGGTAGAGAGAGAGAAAATCTTCTCACCTCAACGAAGATCATCATGATCATCATGATGATGATGATGATGATGATGATGATGATGGTGTGGCAGACCAGGATTGAGCGGGTTCGTTCTTGTTTTTCTTTTGAATTCGGTTCCTATGTGTGTGTGTGTGTTGGTTTTTTTTTTTTTTATTTTGGCGGTGTCTGTGTGTGTGTGTGTGTGTGTGTGTGTGTGTGTCTGTCTGCTGTTCATTATGATTATTCTGTTGGACTGTGCAAAAATCCGCACATAATCCGGCAGAACCAGTAGAACAACAACAAGTAAGGCAAGGACTTCGACTCGTGGACGCAGACGCGGAGCGGCTCATTTAGAATGAAGGGGGGGGCTGTGGTGGGGTGGGATGGGGCGAGGGGTAGGCGCAAAAAATCCCTTCCTTTCCTCACTTACATACCAAAACCTCCTGCGCCCCGCCACGCCACGCCACGCCACGCTCATTCCCTTTTGTCTGTCTCTCTGTCTGTCTGTCTGTCTGTTTGTCTGCCTTCTTTTCGTTTTTCGTTGTTTTTTTTTTTCCTTCTTTTCGGGTTTGCGCCTTTTGTCCTGCTCAACGCATTCGAATTTTCCCAGAAATGTTAATTATAATACACACAAACCTACATAATTACTCGCCTCGCCCTGCCCCTGCCCCTGCGCCTGCCCCTGCGCCTGCCCGTGCCCTTGCCTCGTGGTGTACGTATAAGTTCCCATCCCCCAACTCCCTCCCATATCCTGTTTATGGGGAACTACACTCTGTGGGCCGCTGGACCCTGGTGATCGGTGATCCCTCGCCTCCCCTCCCCTCCCCTCGTCACGTCACGTCTCTGGTCCATTCCATTCCATTCCCGTTTTCGCACTGCGTTTGTTAATACGCCAAATAAATTTGCATGCTATGCACAATTCCTTCTGTTGTTGTTCTTCATTAATGCCTCTCCTCTGGTTTATTTATTGCGAATATTTTTCTGCAATTTTTCCCTCTTTTTTTTCTCACTCATTTTTGGAGGGGTTTTTTTCGGGGCAGGGCAGGGCAGGGCGGACAGGGGTTTCTGGTTATTGCAAAAAGGTTTTCTGGATATTCTGGATATTTGTGCGTGGCGTGTGAATAATGGACCGACAAAAAGAAGTACCCGTTTACTTAGAAAAATTATAAACAAAAAACCCCCAGCACTTGGGTCCATCGTGAGTGAGCGAGGAGTGATGGATGGATGGGATGATCTGAAAGCTTTTTGGGCACAATACTAGATTCGATCTGCGGAGGCTATCCTTGGGTCTGCGGAGGCCTCTCCAGCTGCTACTGGAGATTCCTTGGACACTCGTAGATCTCTCTATGGAGCTCTCCATTGCGGTTCCACCCTTTTATGAGTAAATAGAGGGACAGAGGTTCAATTAATCATTCAATTAAGACTTAATTCTAATACAAGAGTCTTTGATCTGTTACAATAAATGATTAATGGATTATTTGGATCTCGCTCAACTAGAAATATTCCATAATGTTGGAAATTAAATTGGTTCTTTGAAATGTTGCAAATGTAACGAAAATAAGTTCGAATTAATTTAAAAATAAATATTAATATAAAATGGAAATTGTGTAGTTAATTAGTTAATATGTGAAATTAAATTAATTGAAAGAAAAAAGAATCATGAAAGCCACTCAAATAAAACATAAAATTGAGTAAGTATTTTCGGAATTTAAAAATATACCCAAACTCGATTACATAATTAAACAATAAACGATTTTCAAGGAATCGACAGACAGTTTTCTAATCAATATTCCATATTCCAAATAACAAATTTCATATTCAATAATTAATTGCTTAATTGACTCGAAAATTGGGAGAACCGAACGACAGTCGGAAAAACAAAAACAAAAACAAAGACTGCAAGGCAAAGGCAAAGGCAATAAAAGTTTAAACAATTTGTTACAACGCAGTTTTTAGGTTTCTTCTATAAAAATTTATAAAATCGCCGCCATTATGTTTTTTTTTTGCCTCCCCTTCTGGCTCCCCTTCTCTCACTCGCTCTACGCCGCGCGCTGCCGCCGCCGCCGTCGGCAAGCTCCGCTCTCGCACAACGGGTGAGAGCGAAACCCTCCCACTTTCCGAGTGTGTGTGCGCCCCCAAAAAAAAAAAAAGCAACGAGCGCCAGCTAGCGGTGGGAGGGAGTGGAGCGGGGGGCAAGAATGTCAAAAGCTAACAAAAAGCCTAACGATGTCTCTCACTCATACAAAAGCACACACACACACACACGCGAAATATGCCAATTGATCGCTCACTCACTCGCTCGCTCGCACACTCTTGCGCCAATTTATCACCTACTCACTGACACACGATGCCGCTGACGCTGCCGCAGCCGCTGTCGCTGCCGCTGTCGCTGTCGCTGCTGCCAATGCTCTCTTTCAGGAACATGCATACACGTACGTACATATGTGTACGTACACCAATGCAAATACTAATCGCTGCGGAGCGACAAAAACAAAAGCAACAAGCGGCGATGGATGGCTTTTATTGGGGGGCCGAAGCTTCTGATACTCTTCGCAGATTTACGGCTCCTTGGCTAACAAAAATGTGCAACATTTTGAGGCAGACGGCTGTGGATATTACACGAACTTCCTTCTCATCGGAATCATAGCACTCTCTGCACAGGGTATACATATAGTCATGACAACAAGAGAAAGAGCCAGGGCAGCGACGCCAACGGCAACGGCAACGCCAACGACGACGTCGACGATCATGTATTGCGCAGATACGTGAGCGTGAGATTCGAATTTTGTTGGTGGAGTATGTGGACGGAGGGAGGGAGGGAGAAGGCAGGCAGATCGAAGAGCAAGAAGGCAAGCTATAGAGGAAGACTGATGGGACGCGGGAGTTGTGGGGGGAATCGAGGGGGGACCACCTAACGCCACCCTTGCCAGAAAAGCGATAATGACGAGGCAGCGGCGATTGTAGCCGAGAGGGGGGAAGCAGCAGCAGGCAGTGTGAAGGGAGCTCAGAGCAGAGAGTGACAGAGTGAGAGAGAGTAAGTGAGAGAGATAGAGAGAGAGAGAGCGGGTTGCAAACCAGTTGTGGTGGCACGTCGCAATACCACATTCCGAACGAAAGAGGTTAGACCTCCGCGTCATTTCATTCACAATTTTCCAACGTTGTTATTTTTGTTGTACGTCGTATCTGCAGCAGTGGCGGTGGCAGTGGCAGTGGCAGTGGCAGAGGCAGAGACAGAGGCAAAAGCACCGTCAGCGTGTCAGCGGCAGAGCGGCAGAGCGGCAGAGCGACAGCGTGTGTGGGGGCCGTCGTCGTCTGCACATTTTGGAGTTGGCGCTTGGCATGCGACACACTGAAAGGGCTGGGGGAAGGGAAGGGAATGGAAGGGGGATGGAGGGTAAATAAGCAGAAAGAGAGTGGGATCTGGCGCTTGTCCTGCTTCCCTCTGGAAAGTATGTAGATGTTTCAGCCTTCCCTTCCCTTCCATCATCCATCTTCCATCTTTCTCCAGTTCCAGTCTAAGCTTTAATTCCAGTCAAAGCTACAATTCCAGCCTTATGCTCCAGCTTCAGCTTCAGTCTCTTCCCTTCCAGCCTCTCTTCTCTTCTCTTCCCGGGCTAAGCGGTGGCAGGTCGATCAATCGCTGCCATGTACCGTTTATCATTCTTAGCGCGCATTCCAATTCATTCCATTTCCATGTTGCCACAAAGATAAGAAAGGTTCTGGGCCCCCCCTGCCCCCTCATGCCGGCACTCGCCATGGCATGGCCTCTTCGATAAGGCCACCAATCCTTGACAGAGTTCTCGTTTCTTGGTTCTCCCCCTCACCCGCCCAGCTCAGGGTTTCCAGTGCGGCATTTCAAATATTTATAACCTGTTTGCCTTAATTTCTTACTCAAATGGCCAGCGAATTACAATAAATTCCTTAACCAGGCTTGTAATCGCGTTATCATCATTATTTACAATTATAACAGCAACCAACCAACACAAAGACAGAGCGAGACAGAGACAGAGCCAGAGAGAGATAGAGATGGAGATAGTAAGAGATAGACAGTCACTCACGCACCAACACGAATTGGAATGGAATGGAATGGAAGTGGAAGTGGGAGAAGCGACAAGGACAGAGAGAGAGCACACGCTACACCGAGAGAAATCCAACTACCCCACGGGAAAGCTAAGCTATAGCTGACACCGATAACTGATATAGATCAAGAAGAACCAATCATTCATAATTCAAATACATAACTGGGGAAAACGATTGGAGGATCCTCTGGGATCCTCTTTCTTCAGTTCGGGATCACATTTCCCTGTAGTTCTGTAGTTGGATTTTCTTTCCGTGTTCTTTGGGCATAAGTGATAGATAGATATGCATGCGTATCTCTTAGATACTTTTGCCTGTCGCCCCATGCCCATGGCATACCGTTGAGAGCTTCCAGTGCGAGGAGCAGGGGCCAGGGGCAGAGTGGTTTAAAGTTTACATCAAGTTGAAGTAGTGGCTGTCGCTGTCGCTGTCGCAGTTGCCGCCAGTTAAAGCGAGGCAGAAGCAGCAGCAAGCGGCAGCAACAGGCCACAAGCAACATCTATGGATACAGCATGATTCATTGGAATGCCAAGAATTTTTATATGTTTCTATCTACATTCATGCTGCTGCTGCTGCTGTTGTTGCCTTTTACAATTTCAATATGTGTGTGCGATGAATGATTTTGTAACACAACAGATACAACAGCAGAAGCAACAACAACAGCAGCAGCAGATACAACACCATTCCAGCAGCAACACCAATGGAAACACCCTAAAAAACATCAAGGCAAACACTGTGCATATGGAATGCAGTAATGGGCCAACCATAACAAAACAACCTACGAGTATGGGTCGTAAAGAGGAGCGACCCAAGGAAGGGGGAGGCAGTGGCACCGGAGGCCCTAGCCGGACACAACAGAGAGACGAGAGGAGACGAGAGGAGAGACAGACAGTTAGTCAAATAGACAAGCAGGCAGACAGACAAACAATCCAATAGATAGACAAATAAGCTTGGCACTATTCGTATCTCTCAGATACCCCCCATGCCCATGCCCACACACACACACACACACACACACACACAGTTATATCAAGCAAATTATAAACGAACCCAATGAAACAAAAAACGAAAACGTAATATGGGATGTGGGATGTGGGGCCAGGGCCAGGACTGGGGCGGGTCGGGGCGGGGGCATCTATGTATCTTCCCATCGAGCGGCACTCTCTAAGCAGATCAGATTAGGGATCCATCAATGGACCACAGACTATTAGGCGGATAAGATTCGTGGTGTGGAAATGATCCCCCAGATGCAGATATCGTGGCGCAGCGTTTCGATTCACTGGGGATTGTGATCCATAAATTTGATGTCTCGTTTTAAAAGAAAGTTTTCAAAGAATGCCACGGATATCGGTATCCGATTTATGAACGATTTTAATAAGTGTGGGATAGGATGGGGTCTTATTTGTTGGTATCGGAATGGATCTTCTTATGGAATAGATGGCTATTAAATGATTGGAGCTTAACTGTTGTGGAATTCATTACGAATTAAAACAGTTTGAAGATCTGTAAATACAGATTAAGAATGGAATATGACAAGGAAGCCTCTAGTGTCCTCAGACTTCCCAGAACAGCGATATATTCCAAGAACTTCCAAGAGCACTTCCCAATTAATGGACATGGCATTTCCCAAGACCAAATTCCAGAATGAAAATAGTACTTGCAGCATTCTTGGCTTCATTTCCCAGCGTCCTCGTACCCTCCCTTCCCAGGCTCGAGGCCGAGGCTCGAGAATCAGTCGCCCAACAAATTAGTTCCAAAGGATAAGAAAATATTATGACGATCATGAATGGCATTTACAATCCTCGTCGATTCCCATTCCCATTCCCACTCCCTGCCCTGCCCTGCCCTGCCCTGCTCTGCCGCCTCTTGTGAGAACACACAAAAATATCTCACGCTGCACACACACAGAGAGGGAGGGAGGGAGAGAGGGAGAGAGAGGGAACCATGGAGAGTATCGATAAAAATTGATTGCATATTTACAGTAATCCCGAAAAGGTCTCTGGGGCAATTCCGAGAAGTATGTATCTTTGATGCCGCACCGCAGCCGCAGCCGGACCCAAGTTCGAAGAGTCCGAGTCCCAAGATATCGCCCAGGTCGGACACTTTCGGATCGATGTGTCGTCAGTGTACTTGTTTGCAATCAACACATCACTTCCCACACTTGAGAGGACGAGCCTTGGGATGGATCGGATCGGGCAGGACACACTGTCATCGGAGGGCGGCGGCTAGCGTTGAGATCCTTTGATATATCGGCACACCCACGCACAGGGATGCGAGTAGACATTCATAGCCATAACTCCCCCTAATCACTTCACATTTGTATTCATTCTATAATCTGTGGCACAGCCACCAGCCACCAGCCAACAGCCAGCGGCCAGCGGCACAGGAAGTTATTGTCAGCGAAAATGATTACATGCTGACAAAAACAGAAGTGTCCGTGGTGGTCCCTGGTCCCTAATCCCTGATCGGCTGTATGGTCTGGTCTGGGCCGCAGCTTCTTGGAAAACAGCCGATGGCGGGCCAAAAAGAAAACACACAAGAAATGAGCAGAACAGCAAACATTGAATGCAAGTGACCAACTATTTAGGTTCCCGGGAAGCCTGTCGGACTCCGATCCTATTTCAAATGGCTCATTTCAATGACTTCCACGAATTTTGCAAGCTATCGATGCGGCATCCGCACCCGCACCAGCACCCGCACCCGCACCCACACCCGCAATCGATGGGATGCAATGAGCGGCCGCCTGGCACCACTTGGGTGTCACACGCAGCGCTCACAGCAGGCTGGCCAGACTTCTACTCCCACTCCCACTGCGACTCTGACTCCGACTCCGACACTGGCTCAATCCGAACCCAGATAGATCCCATGGTCGCCCTGAAATATGCCCAATTTGTTTGTTGTCTCATCTCCCACCCTCCGCCCTGCCCTGCCCTGCCCCTTTGCCATATACAATGCTCGTATGCATGTCACTCGATGCTGCACTTTTTGAATTCCGCCGCCTCACAAAGCAATCTCATTATTATCCCCAGACACTTGAGAGTAGTTTCTGATCTGGTCGGGGTCTGGGATTGTTATTGCTATTGGTATTGGTATTGGGATGTCGTCGACGATTGTCTGTCTGGCGAGTGTCTATCGGGTCTTTATCTATTTGGCTCTCTGTGTGTGTCCTATGTGTGGGAATGGGATTGCGGGGAGTTCCCACTATTCAAAAGTTCCAGCTATACATAATGGGAAAATCAGTGTAACCCAAGAACCAAAGATACGAAACCGTCAAGTTTCGATCCACATAACTGCGACCATTAGAACTAATAGCACTTCCTTTGGTGAATATTATTTATTTATTTATTTATTTATAAGTTCAGAATAAATATGTGTATACAACGTTAGATCTAAGTCCAGGGAATCTCCCAAATACTTTGCATACTCGTGGAACAGAAATCAATTGATAAGTCCTCCTCCTTCCAATATCCTGTCCGCAGTCTGCACGGTTTCAGGTAGATGCTGCTAGACTCTCAATGAGTTCTCCGGAGGTGTGATGAGGTAAATTTCCAATAATCTCCAATCAAGAGTCTTGCCACACCCCCTCTCCTGCCCTGCCCTCCCCTCCCCTCCCCACCCCACCCACCAGCCAGCCAGTCGGCTGTAAATTGGTTTCGCACCCACAGCCAGCGCCAGGCTTCGGGGGGCCCCCAGGGCCAGGCCTGGAAGCGTCGCCAGGTCCAACATTGTTGTCCAACTCAACTCTTTCTCACATTCTCGACTCGACTCGACTCGGCTCAGGGTCTGGGGCCTGGGCTCTGGGCTCTGGGGTCTCTCCCTCCCCCCATGTTTGCTCAGCTTTTGAAGTTGCAGCGACAACATCATCACCATCAACAGCACCACTACCGCCGTCCGCTGTCCGCCGTCCGCTGTCCGCCGTCCGTTGTCCATTTGTCCGGTGGAGCATTGTGCATTGTTGTTATGTTAAGTGCGGCTCAAAGCCATGGCTGGACCCTGGTCTGAGGCTGAGCTCTGAGGCTGAAGCTGAGCTCTGAGGCTGTGTCTCAGCTCTGGGGTCTGGGGTCTGGTCTGCATTTGAATATGAAAAACCGTCGTCGTTGTTGCTGCTGTCGTCGCTCATCGCCGTTTGGAATGTGTGGAATGCAGTTGGTCTGTCCCTCTGTCCCTCTGTCCCCTCCCTTTATGCCCTTTGTTATCAGCTGCGTTGCCCTCATGTGTCTAGGTCTAATGCCGATGCCGCTGCCACTGCCGCTGCCGCTGCTGCTGTCGATGCATTAGGGAGTGCCAGCGGCAGGGTCCCAGAGTGTGGGCAATCTGCAGCATCTGCATACAATGAGGCAGACAAAGGCATTGCTAATTTTTGCCAAATACGGTTGCAATACCACTGCAACCATCATCAGCTGCCACCGCTGCTGCCGCTGCCGCTGCCACTGCTGCCCCACACAGCCCCCTTGCAGCAACAGACCAAGATCCAATCCAATCCAATCCAAGAGCCAGGCCAGGCCAGGCCGGGCCAGTCCAAGTCCAACGGTCATTTTCATGCAAGAACGCGGAAGAATGACTCAAGAGCTGCGCAATAATTCGAAAATAAATGCACAGGAAAGCAAAAAAGAAAAATAAAAAGAATGAATGAATAACGAATGGAACACCGAATACCCTCCTTCGAACAGCTGCGGAATTTCCACGTACTCTGGCCATGATAGAAGATCGAACTTCTCCGTAACGCACAACCGTAGAAAGAAGTTTTCCACATAATGCATTTTCCGTATAACGAATCTTTTTTGTTGGTCCCCTTGAGATTTCCAGATAGTTCCAGATAGAGGGGATTGAATATCTTTCATTTGCTTGTTCTATATATATGTAATATGTATATATCTTCCCTGAAACCGACTGTTAAGACTGTTAAGACTGTTAGGACCTCCTGGCGCCTTCCACCCATCAGCAAAGGCATATACCCTCGATGAAGAGAGGGCATGGGACATCGCTTAGCGTTTGCATCTCTGCACATGCAATGCCAACTTAGACGGATGTGGATGTGGTAGATATATACATACAGACACGTACACAGACACAGATATATGTACATATATATACATATTTCTTTCTGTTGCCATATCGTTGGTCTAGACCTGTTCTACCACTCTGGAAGGTTGTCTGCCACCGGCACTGGTGTTGCTGCTGCTGCTGCTGCTGTTGCCAGGAGCCGCCGCCGCCACTGCCGCCACTGCCACTGCCACCTTGGACCAGCTGAGGCAGAGAGACGACTATCAATCAAAACATCAACAGCAGCCTATCAGGGGTGGAGGCATATTCATGGCAGGGGGGGTGCGGCACAAGGTGGGAGCCTCTGCCTTAGCCACTGCCCCTGCCCCTACCTTGATGTATCCGCAGACGGGACACACACACACACACACACACTCACATCTGTGATCTAACTGTCTGTGACAAATTTTATTTCTGTAGCGGATCTGTCTGTGCTCTTCCCCCCAACCCCTCCCCCTGGTCCGGCCCGGTGCGGCATCCATCCACCCCACAAAAATCTAATGTCACTTCGCAGCATATTTAAAAGCACATAAAGATGTTTTAGACGAAAATAAAAATCGAAACTTCTCTGTCGCTGTCTCTGTCGCTGTCGCTGTCTCCGTCTCTGTTTGCGTCTGTCTGCGTGTCTGTCGCTGACCGACGACCGACGCGACATCTCTTCACTTCTTCTGGGTTTCCTTCAGACCAAAACATGCTCGAAAATAGCCCAGAGACAGAGACAGAGACAGAGACTGGCCAGACGACGGCAGCGACAGCGACTGCGACAGCGATAGCGATAGCCGACGCATCCCATAGATATTTAGTGTCGCAATCAGTGGCGCTACGACACCCCCAGGGCTGGACTGCCGCACGCGATCGATCGCCTTGATCCTGGCGCACACAATTCCATTGCCTACTTCCAGGCGTTCCAGGCAGTTCCGCCCTAAGCGGAAGCGGCATGGACATACCAGAGATGCCATTCGACTGCCAGGGTCGTCTGCTTTCCTGCAGCCCTGTGACGCGTCTGGGTTCGTCTCTCCATCTCTTTTGCACCAACACACACGCACACACACACACACACACACACACCAATTAAACACTGTCTGGCCGTCTCACTCACACAACGTCTCTTCCCGTTGGCTTTCTTTGAGTAATGGACAGACCTGTGGAAGCACAAGGATCAACTCATTAGATACCCTTGAAGATCCATCGTGGCCATGGCAGGCTAAGGATATTTGATGGATTTGGTCCTTGCTTGGATACGATTTCGCATTAGCTTAAGACAACAGAAAGAATGGTTCTCGGACCATTCCCTCGATATAGGGATCCGTTCTGGATAAGGTTTAGATCGATTCATGCTTAGGAAGGGGTTTTCCTTGGAAGTACAACTGTTTTTCCACCGATCATTACTATAACGATCCCATCTTGATAATCGTAAATATACGTATACGCTTTTGGGCAGACAGATGTTCCATAATAAGTGATCTCTAGGATCATATGGATAAGGAGGAGGAGGAGGAGCTGCTTCAGCTTGCGAAAATCATAATACCCTCTGCAATAAAGGGTACACGAGCTGTCTATGCGATTGAGAGGAGAGTAAAGAGAGTATGACAAAGAGAGAGTGAGAGGAGGAGGTGGGGTGGGCAACAGTGTAGCGCCTCGTACCCTACCGCACTGCGACGGGACATGGCTTGGTGGATGGGATGGCTGCTCGGTGGGCCACAGAGCCAAAGCAGTCGTATTTATATGTACAGATATGTACATACATATGCATGTATGTATGTATGTATATGCCCACAGAAATACAACACAGACACACACACTAATGTATGTACATAACAGATCATTCCTAAATTCAAATTCGGATTCACTTGCCACAAAATTAGAAATTTAAAGCAAAGCAACAGCAGCCACAGGCCCACAGGCCCACAGCCGCAGAAAAGCCAAAAGCAAAACCAAAAGCAAAAGCAACAATGCAAAATAGCAACATTTTTTCAGCATCTAAAAGTAGCGAAACAAACCCAACGAAAAAGCAAAGGCAAAGGCGAAAAGCCAAAAAGGCAAAAAATCCAAAAGAAAAGAAAATAGAAGAAAGCAAAAGAAATGAAAAGCAGCCGAGCAGTCGAGCAGCCGAGCAGTCGAGCAGCGGAGAATCAAAGGAGAATCCTACAAAGCAAACAAATGTTCGCTCTGTCTCTGTCTCTGTTTCTCTAGCGAAAAAAGTTTTATTTAAAGTTCTACAGGGGGCGCTTTGTCCGTACTCCCCCCTGCCACAAAATGCAGCACGTTTCATCCCCGCACCGCCCCCTTCGCCCCAGCACCACACAGCCCCCGTGGTGCTTTCTTTTTCGTCTGGGAATGCCTAGTGCCCGACGCTGCTTGGCCCCAGGAATGCAACGAAGTTTGTGGCACACACCAACACAGACGCAGAAGCAGAAACAGAAACAGACAGAAACGGAGACTGAGACTGAGAGACAAACATTCTGTTGTGGCACATATGCATTCCATACCCATCCATTTCCATATAGGGCGGAAGAACCATGCCATACCATACCATGCCATACCCCACCCCAATCATTACAACTCAATCATCGTTCGAAAATAGCAAATCTCTCTTAAGATTTTCCATCCATTTCCGTTATTTTTGGAAACCATTGAGGAACAGCAGCAGCAGCAGCAGCAAGAAGAGTGCGCGGCGCGGGTGGATGTGGATCTTCGATCCCCAACGATGCCCCAGAGATCTCAGTGATTTAGGCACAGACAAGAGGTGAAAATCAAGCTGGAATTTTTCCATTTAAAGCATACCGGAACTGAACTATCTCCCCTCTCCAACAGCACTTCCCATTGGGGTTCCGTTCCCATGCCATAAAACATTCTCCTTTAGTGCTCTAACCTACTTTGCTATCCACGAATAATCCACACAAATCTGTCATATAGTATCTAGAATGGGAAAAGATCAAACACTCGGCGGGCGTCTCAATAAAGTTTAGAGTCTTTCAAAGGGTTTCCCAATTGAATCAAAAGTAAATTATAATACATTCTCCCAAGTGGATAAGTGGAATGCAGTATTAGTCCTGACTTGAAGAGAGTGGGAGATTTCCTTTAAAAGACCCTCTATCCTTTATTCATTTCATCATTTTGATCAAGGATGTCTGGTTGGGCCGCATAAGAGCAATAATAAAAACAAAATTCCATATAGTTTTGACCCGTTATTATTTTCTAAATCTATTAAAAGTTAACTACTTTAAACAATTGGCATATAATATCATTAATATTTAATTTTTGTTGTGTTTTTTTGGTATTTTTATAGTCATGTTTTCCTTTACTAATTTCTCCTATAAGAAACAGGATTCTTGTCACAAGTTTTCCTCAAAGTCTCTCTAAGACATTAAACTATGTAAAAAAATACCCCAGCCCCTTCTCGGTTAGTGGTAGATTTTTTAACTTTTATTACCAAGAAATTTCATAACGTAACGTCAGAAATGGTTTTTAAATTTAATAAGATGAAAAATTAACACTTTATACTTGAGATATTAGCACAAACAGCTTTGTGCAGATAGTCCTACCCGATTCGCAGAGTCTTGCAGTTTTATAGCCCAACCCAAAAACCACTTATATTTATTTTGTAACGTAACGTCAGGTCCTATTTGGGCTTATATCTTTTTTTGTGAATATAGGGCTGAAATTCTCTTTATAAAACCCTGGATGTGAAACCAGATTATAAGGATTGATTGGATTATATTCAGTATCTAGACAGATTTGGTGGCATTTATTCACGTGTATTATATTATCTAATAATCGTAAGAGATTTTCCATTGAAATTGTTATTGAACTAATATATCTTTTCTGACTTAATTCTTTTTTTTAACGCAACGCCAGAAAGACTGTGCCCATATGTACATTTCAGGATTCCCACGTGATTCTCTGGGAACATTGTAGACCGAATTCCGGGGAGGCCTTGCACTCCTTCCTCCCTCTAACACATTACATCTACTCCCAATTCACTTCCTCTTCTTTCATTATCCATACTAACAAACCTATCTCGTAATTAGCACTAGTTTTAGGCTCTTTTAGTCAGTTTAGCTATAATTTTTGTCGAATATTTAACGAACATAGCACGGGGGGGCCTTTGAGGAAACTTTTTGAGACGGAAGACCCAAAAGTAATAATTTTCAAAAACTCCTAGATTTATAAGGAGTCACAAAAAGATAATGTTTAGCTTTAAAAACATATTTATTTTAGCTTGCTCGGCTAGCATCAAGAAATTAGTAATTAAATAATAAAGGTAAAAAAATTGAATAATAATTTGCTACATTTATGGGAGCATTGAGCATTGTTCAAAAGGTCCGTGACTTTTTGAATTACCCGCCTATAAACTAATAGGGCAACACTGCTTCTGTCAATAGGCATCTGTCAGTTGACTCCTGTTAAAATTAGAAGACGCGTCATCAATTTCAATGGTAAAAAAGTGGCTTACTGAATATCGTTGTGACCCACAAGCACAAACGATGCCGAACGTCCTGAAGCAAGGGCTCGGCAAAAAGAGATTTGATTACATCTCACCAAGAAATGTCCATTTTGAGGAATTATTAAAAATATTAATATTTAAAATAAGAGCAATATTAATATTGCGCATGGATCTGAAGACCCATCGAAAGAGCCGCAGATTGCCCAACCCTGGTCTAACAGACTCGACCTTTCGGTCGTGCGTCGTGCGGCAGCGCCTCTCGGTAGCTGGCTTCGGCTTGTGCTCTATATGAATGCTCCGATTTACATAGGATCGATTTAACAGGATCTCGAATGAGCTCTGAATAAACCAATTTGGGAATACTTGGGGTACTCGTTTGTCAGTTAATCAATGATAGAGATGAGCTTAGAGAATAATAGTGGAAGCCGAAGCTTACCAACGGCTTGCATTCCAGTAAGGTATCGTATTTCGCCTCGAATCTCAGTTCAGTTCCCATCAGAGTCAAATGAGATTGCGTGAAGGGGACAGGGGACAGTGTGCAGGAGGCAGGGGGCAGGGGGGAAAGGGTGGGTAGGGGTTGATCTTTACCGATTTGGCTGCCGATCAGAATCACGCTGTTTCGGGGCTGGCTACACACGTAATTGGGTGTCCTGCTAAAAAAGTCATAATCACCTGTCCATCCCATATCATCCCAAACCCGTACAGACACCTTGGGAACGTGGGACACACGAAATTCAAAAGGCCGTAAAGCGATTTTTATGCACCAATGACATCGACAGCCGACAGCGTCTCTGCCGCTGCTGCTGCTGCTGCCTCTGCTGCTGCTGCTGATGCTGCTGCTCCCCATCCAAGTGCATCGGATCGGTCTGAAGAGAGAGAGAGAGAGAGAGAGGGAGAGAGAGAGAGAGAGAGCAGAGAGAAAACAGAAAAACAGAACTGAAAGACCAAAGACAAATTCCTGCGTTTTTCCAGGAATTCACTCAATAAACTCAAACAAAACCCAAACATTTAACAAACGAGCAGAGCCACAGGCCCAGGCAGAGCAGAGCCACAAGCAGAGCCACGAAGACGAAGAAGAACGACGAGCGACGAAGAACGACGAGCGGCGAGCGACGAGCGACGAACGACGAAGATGCTGACCTGACCAAGACGGAAGATGGAAGATGGAGATGGGGCACAAATTGAATGGAAAGGAAAGGGATGGGAAAGGGAGACGGGGAGCAACAAGAGGGGCAGAAACGACGATGCGAAGCGCTGAGCAAAACACAAAATCAACCAAAAAGCAGCGCAAGGAATTTCAAACAAGAACACCATAAAGTTGTTGTTGTTGCTGTTGTTGTTGTTGTTTTTGCTCTTGTTGCACTCTCTGAAGATGGAATGGAGCTGTGAATGTGAAGTGGAAGTGGAAATGGAAGTGGTCATGCCCCAGAGTGGCAGAATGCAGGCAGGAGGCAAGCGGCAAGCAGACAAGCAGGCGGAGAAATGCGCTTTTCATTATTAAAGTTCAATTCAGGATTTTGGACACCCCACCCCCTGATAGAGGAACAGATAGAGAATAAATCCCAATAGGAAACCTATTCCGACAAGTCGGCTCTTACTCGATTCAATATACGATACACTTAAGATCCATTTATGATCCTTCGAGTTCCCATTTTCAGATCGATCCTCTAGGAATCTATTTAAACTCGGTTCTCTATGGGCAGTACAAGGATCGCTGAGGCTGGTGCTGGTGCTGGTGCTGGTGCTCTGGTGTCATTTGGCAGGCTACTCGCATTATCAGCAGCGCCAAGAGAAGACACCCAGGCCACAGGTAGAGTAGCGACTGGGATGGAGTTGGAGTTGGAGTTCGAGTTGGAGATGAAGATGAAGATGGAGGAGTGGGCGAGCAGTCGGGAATGGGAGATGGGAGACGACAGCGGTGGCTGTCTGGCTGCATTCCAAGTCACACAGAAACCAAACAGAACCGAGCCGAACGGGATGGGATGGAATGGAATGGAATGGGATGGAGGACAGGACAGGGCAGCAGAAGAAGGAAAAGTAGAAGTAGAAGCAGCCAAACCTAATCCGACTCCAAATGGGATGCGATGCGATGGGATGGGATGGGATGGGACGAGGAGTTGTCGTGCCAAGAACCAGCATCAACAGGCACCAGGCAGCAGGCAGCAGGCAGCAGCTTCTCCGATGGCGCTGGAGCTGCTGCTGTTGCTGCTGCTGCTGCTGCTGCTGGTGCGGTACTTTTGCTGCCACCGCCAATGCCCCTGCCCCGCTTTGGTCGACTTCTCTAAAAACTCCTCTAAAAATTATTTATTAACATGGTAGAAATTCGCAAACAGGTTAAAACGACCAATCAAAGCAACAACAAGAACAACAACAGCAGCAGCCGCCGCAGCAGCAGCAGCAGCAGCAACAACAACAGCAACAAAAGCGGCGGCGGCGGCGGCAGCCAAAGACCCAAAGTGCAGATAATATTAAAAGGCAGTCAGGCAGTGAGGCGGCTGCCAGCCCCAAGTTGCATGGACGACTGTGTGGAGGCCGAGCGAGCGAGAGAGAGAGAGAGAGAGAGATGGAGAGAGACTGCGGCGATGGTGGAGGAGGGGTGGGTGGAGACGATGGCGGATGGCGGATGGCGGGGAGCTTGGGCCCCGACTGCCAGACACATTTCGAAAAGGGCCAACACGAAATTCCATGGGAGTCGTTGACTCGCTTTTGGCTGGTTACTTTTCTTGGGAAAGTTTTTGTTGAAAGTTGGATACGGGACGGGATGGGACGGGATGGGACGGGACGGGACGGCACGGGACTGTCGGACAGTAACTGAATTTTGCCTGCCTGCCTGCCTGGTCGATAAGGTGGCAGTGGCGCTGTGCAGAGCAGACCAGAGCACACACATAAACCAGGTAGGTGGCAAGTGATTAGTAATTAATGGATAATATGCATATATGCACACACACACACACACACACACACATATGTACGCCTCCATGGACATAAGCTCTAAACAGCGGAGTGTCCTTGGACAGAGACCCAAGCCACTTAATCAGATATTCTTATCAGCAATATCATATATGATCGCTGATTCGAAGGAATTCCACTTTCCACACTTCCCCCAACATCCCCCTAAGTCGCAGGAAAAATGGCATCCCTTCCCCCATCCCCCATCCCCCATCCCCTTCGTACCACCGCCCCGAAAGCAACAATCAGCTCGGAATTATTTGATACATGTATTTAATGGCATTATCAATTTCGGAGAGTGGAATTTTTAGAAATTCCTTTTCCTGGTAGCGGCAGTTATTCCATTCCATATAAATAAAATGCACTGCCGCAAAGTCAGCCAAAAAGCAAAGCAAAACAAAAACAAACAAACAAACAAACAAAAAAACCCTAACCTAACCGCAGCCTCGAGACAACGAGCCGAACTTGACAACCGGAATGTGTGTGGAATTTCTGGAGCCCGAGCCTGAGCCGGAGCCCGAGCACGACCCCGGCCTCGACCCTCGCCCTTCCATAGAAACCCGAACCTGAGGAACAGAGGCTTTGTGGCCAAGAAGCAAATTGGTGATTTATTTATAGCGACATTCGACGATTCGATTCGATTCGAATTGGCAAATGCCAATGCAGACGGGGTGCAGCCAATTCTTGGGATAGTGTCGGAATCGAATCCCTTTTCAGAAGAGATAAGATTAAAAGGCTGGCGCCAAGCGATGGTCCCCTCGGACAACCATTTGAAACACAAGAATATTCCCTCTTATTATGCTTTTAAATGTATCCCGCTAGTCGGTTCAAGCTTCCTATTTAAAAGGATAGTTCAAATCAAACTGCCCGCCATTTTTCGATTTTAACGATAACAAATTGAATGATAGCGCCCTCTTTCAGAAAAAACTGACAGCTGACTTGGTGCAATTAAAGCTCAACAGATGGCGCTGGCGTAACGTATGATTACGTTTTTCCGTTACAAAACGCAATGACTCCCCTTTGACGAACGTAACGAGACGAATGGAGATGAATAAATGTTATTCATGAGCATCGCAACTATCCATTCAAGTATTCATAACCATCAATGAACTCTCCGCCAGGCACTACACACATTGACACGTAGGAACAGCAGGCAGCGGCAGCGGCAGCGACTGATATTGATAGGCAAATGACGAGGTTGTATTATCTATTATAATGATGTTTGCACAGCGAGTAATCAGTGCAGATTGCCAGTCAATACTAATATGACACCAGCGACATCCCTGATAAGCACATCATCCCTGTGGGGCCACCAAATGAACGAACCCCACTGCTCCGCACTACTATTAATCCGCACACACACACATGCCCGCTGCCAACACAGAGGCAATATTTCAAACGTTTCGCAGCTGCTTTGCTGCTGCTGCTGCTGCTGCTACTGGCTGATAAGAGCCGCCACTCGGACAACTGGAAGCGGGCGGCGGAACGGAACGGAGCGGATCGGATCGGATTTCAGTCATTGAAAGTGTATATACAAAACAATAACAGCCAGCAGCTCACGTAGCTCGCCGGCAGATTTCATTCGCGAACGGAACGTCCAGCAGAGCGAGAGCGTCCAAAGCCAAGTCGATAGACCACAGACCACAGAACACAGACCGGGAGATGCGCAGCTTGAACCGCTTTCGCCTCATCACCTTCGACGTGACCAACACGTTGTTGCAGTTTCGCACGAGTCCGGGCAAGCAGTATGGAGAGATCGGAGCTCTGTTCGGAGCGCGCTGTGATAACAATGAGCTGGCCAAGAACTTCAAGGCCAACTGGTGGGTATTCCTCTTGCTATACCTCCTCCTGCCTAAGGGGACATCCTCTTTTCAGGTACAAAATGAATCGGGATTATCCAAACTTTGGACGGTACACAAAGCCACTGCTGGAGTGGCAGCAATGGTGGCGTCAGCTGATAGCAGGTGAGTGGAATGGAGTGCCTCTCTGTCTGTCTGTCTGTGTCTGCGTCCGTGTCTGTGTCGAGTGCTCGACACTGTAGCCTGTTTTTGTGCTGTGCTGTGATAAACAGAAACAGCTCGTTCCAAAGTGCAAACTCTCGATGGTCGCACTCTACTAATACATGATCATTGTTTAGGCACCTTCTCGGAGAGTGGAGCTGCCATCCCGGAGGAGAAGCTGACCAACTTCTCCAACCACCTGCTGGAGCTGTACAAGACCTCCATTTGCTGGCAGCCCTGCAATGGCAGCGTGGAGCTGCTCCAGCATCTGCGCAAAGAGCTCAATCCGGACAAATGCAAGCTGGGGGTAATAGCAAACTTTGATCCCCGTCTGCCGGCGCTGCTGCAAAACACCAAGCTCGACCAGTACTTGGACTTTGCGCTCACCTCGTATGAGGCGCAGGCGGAGAAGCCGGGCCCAGAGATATTCCAGCGTGCCATGGAGGAGTCGGGGCTGAAGAATCTGAAGCCGGAGGAGTGTCTGCATGTGGGCGATGGCCCTACCACAGACTATCTGGCCGCCAAGGAGCTGGGCTGGCATGCAGCGCTGGTGCACGAGAAGAGCCACTCGTACCTGGTGAAGAAATACGGCGAGGATATCGACCGGGACCACGTTTTCCCCAGCCTGTACGACTTCCACAGAAAGATCTCAGATGGGGCTGTGGTCTGGTGACCACAGTCAGTGTATTTCTTATGCCAAAACTATTTAAACGTTTCTTCCTTTTGCTGCTCAACGACTGGAGGAGGGGCTTGGGCCATGAACAAATCGCCATAGGGATTGTGCGGCTTTTGGCTCTCGCGATCGTACTTGGGGCCAATGGCCCACAGCGACTCCAGATCATACTCCTCCCTCGCCCTTGGTGAAAATATATGCAATGCAATGTTGCCTGAAAATAATACTCAGATCGGTTAACTTGGGGATAGCTTTGGTGGGGATATTCAGGATTCAGAGACTGACCTAGATCCATGGCCATCCAGTCGCGACTCTTGTCGCCCTCTATGCGGGGCAGAATGTCACCTTTGGAACGCTTGATCTTGAACATGCGACGCACAAACTCCGCCGTGGATATCATGTGTCGGTAGCTGCGTCCGCTGCACACCACCAGATGGTCCACATACTTCAGATCCTCGGGCACGTAGCACACGAAAATATCGTCCACATTCTCCTTGCGCAGCAGTTCCACCAAGTCCTCGACATCAAACACTCCACGAACGCCTCCTGTGCGAGGGAATTTTCTGTCATTTGGACTCTTTGCGAATGCAGCAACTTACTCTTCAGGTTCAAGCCATAGTACTGGTCCAGAGCTGCGTCCGACTCAGCTGGCAGATGCTGTTCCTGGTGGCGTGCCTCTTCCACATCGAAAATCTCGGGGGCCTCATCATCGCGGAAAACTTTGTATTTGTTCTGCACGCCGCCGACCAGTTTCTGGAAGGGATTCCCTTTCGACTCCTTGGCTTTCGACGGCTCCGTTGGTGGCTTGGAGAACTCGTGATGGAAACACCTCAAAACGGGGACACTGAGGCGTTTATCATGAATTAAACGAAACACGCGAGAGATCAACATATTTTAATTATTAAATAACAGCACGCGATATCGATAAAATATACCGTCAAAAAAAATATACCGTTTCATTTTCTAAATATACCGTAAATATACCTATGGAAATAAATGTTTTATTTTTGTTATATTATGAAATAAACATAAATGCATTTATTTATTATAATTAAAAATACAATTTGACTGGTAAACTTTTTAGATCCAACAGATTATATTCTGCTGATACATTTTTATCCGTGGCAATAAAAATAGTCATAAAAAAATAACGAGAACAAGACAACCACCATGGGGATTGAGTAAGAGCTCCAAAGATTTTATAAATGTTTTAAATTTTCTGAGGCGCTCTTAGAAAATAATTGAATGTTTCCATTATCATTTTCTATAGATTTACCAAATCAAGACATTTAAGCCATTTTGTTAAAGCACCATATCCATTTTCCCAGTGTTTGGATTGCTACCTCATACTTGCATGTTGCCATTAATGTTAATATTCTGTTTTCCAAGAATTTTATCGCAGTTCTGGCGAAAGATATCATAGTAATTTGTTTTTTTCAGTAAAGAGAAAGAAGAATATGCAAACAGTATTATTGTGCGTGGTTTAATAGCCTGTTTACACTACAGTTGAGTTATTGAGTTATTGAGTTTCGGGCAAAACTCGAGTTTCATTTACATGGGGCAGCATAGGGGCCCTAGAGGTGGCAAAAAAGTTGAGTTTAGGTTGAGTTTCAGTCGAGTTTTCCGATTTTCCGAATATTTCAACCCTGATCTGCCTATCGTGGAAATATCACCACTAAAAAAACAACAAAAAACAAATTTGATTATGCAGAAAAAAGGTAAACAAACAAATATTTCCTAAAAACAATACTTTTAATACAATTTTATCCCTAGATACGAGATTTGTTTGGTCACTTAAGGCCTTACAGGCATTCCTGGACTTTTGGCACATTTTTAAAAATAAATAAGCAAATAAATGAAACAAAATTGTACTTTTTTAAATTTTTATTTATATATATGTTCATGAAATGGCGTTTGACTCAGCAAATAGACACACTACAGTATGATATTCCGCAGAGGATCCTAGGCAATGGCTATTCTCTTCTACAGAGGGATTGTCAGTCGAAAAGGAGTGTCTTTCTTTTGGAGTTTGGGCAACAGTCCATCAAGTATGTTGAACGCATGCCTTTCCAGGCGGAAATTTTCCTTAAAAAAGGAATCAGAGTTCTTCGCAACGTCCTCCTCCCAAAATGATCCATATCGCGGCTATTATAATTCAATATTATTATAAAATAGAAGCACTTGAAAATGAAATGCCAATTTCTTACCAGGGTCCAAATGCGTGTATTTAAAATGTTATCCAAATACTCCACAGTTTGTGCACACATTGTCGCCAAATCAATACATCACACCATCGCTGCTTCTAGCTGCGCCGAATACAACATAAATGTTTCCTCGAAGTTCATATTTGCGTAATTTAATAATTTAAAAAACAACGCACGCTCGTGTTTGCCAGCAAGCCAAAACTCAATAACTCAATAACTCAACTTTTGTGTAGTGTAGACACCAGTTCTGAGTTATTGAGTTTCCTCGGTTATCGATAGGTAACTCACTGTAGTGTAAATAGGCTATAACTCAAGCTGTTCACCTTTTTAAATAAATGGGGGTTAAATGGGTTAAGTTCGAACGAAACTTGCGCACCAGGGTGACCGTTTACTTTTCGGTATATTTTGACGTCGAAATTTATACGAAGGTATATTTATGGGATTTCGCTATATAATGTATACTTAATCAATTTTGTGGTATAAAGTGGTATATTTGATCAATTTTGATTATCTTCATTATCAGGCTAAAATATAACAGTATCAAAATTATCTCAGGCTATGCTCAGACTATCCGTTGCCAATTTCCAAAAGCATTATTTGAGCTAATCTTAAAATAGAATAAATAATAATTAAAATAAATAAAATAATTAAAATAGATTTAAGAACACAAATATTTCAAACCATTATATGTTAGACAAAGTTTAAGAGAAAAAATCTGTTCCGAATATTTAGAACCGAAAAAAGAAATGCTTTTCCAAAACAACAGTGATCTGTTTTATATTATTAAAAACTAAGCAAAAATGTAAAGAATGATCTGAAATAGAGAAAAATACGGTTTCATATTTTTTTATCAATTAAAACAACTTTTTTCCATCGGTATATTTACGGTATATTTTGAATATGAGACAGTATATTTCGGTATATTTCTGAGTGTCAGACGGTATATCGTTCGATAAATACGTCACAGTCACAACGCCGCCTGACTCCAAATTATAAGTTAAATTTGCGACAAAACGTAGGTAACAAAACAGTGCACAATGAGTGAGCAGAAAACAAGTGGGTCGCCGTCCCCAACGACCACTAAGGATAACGCGGCCGCCAGGCAGAAAATCGAAACGGAATATAATAATAAAAAGACTGGATCGGGCTGGCATCGCTTCTACAAGGTAAAAACAACAACAACACCAATGACAGGCACTGGCTACTGCTGTTGCTGCTGCTGCTGCAGTGAGAATAATTGCACCACTGTCAAGAACAGGGAAGAAAAAGCAATGGTTTTGGCGACACCAGGAAGGAGGATGCATGTAGCAGCAGAGGCAGCCAGGCAGGAGTCGCAAACGTGTACACACAAATTCGTATTCCTTTTCGATTCGATTTCCACGAAAATGTGATGAGTGCGCAAAAGGCTTCTGCAGATGCCTCCACCACCAACACACATGCATATCTAAATGGGAGAATGTGTGTGTGTGTAGGCACGCCGCCTCTGGCCGCACTGTTGTCATGTGAGCGTAAGTGTGTGTGTGCGTGTGTGCTTGTGTTGGTGGCTGTTGCTCCGTCTTTGGTTATAAGTGGTCCCCAGCCTGGCTCAAACAGCATTTGACCAAAAAAAAAAAAAAAAAACAGAATAAAGTGTACAAACAGATTCTCACACACATGCATAGACCTATGCACGTACATATACAGCTACAGTGACAGCTCTGCTCACCTGCTGCACTCTTTGCTTTGCATTTGGCCGCAGCTCCAAACAACAGTACTTGCGTGGTGTGTGTGAGTGTGTCTTTTAGAGAGTGTGTGTTTGCATATTTATGCTGTTTCTGGTGTTTCTCTCTTTTTGAGAGATGCTGTTCCCAGCGCTCCCCCATTCTTCCCATTCCCATTCTTAACACCTCAGTCTCCCCCCCACGGTTGAAACTTTTATGATTAGCCGAATTCCCGACCCTTTTTATTTTCTTTTTCCGATTATTATTGATAGGCCTCTTGTGTCCCCCTAGAATATTGGGATTTGGTTCCGCGAATTTCGGGTCCCATAACTGAAAGGCGGGTTTTTCCAGGAAACAGTTTCTGCATTCTGATTTGTTTTGATTGCTGGACGTTTGTTGATATAGGAGTTAAGTGGTGGTGGCTTGGGGAGGGAGGATACTTTGACAAGCTTATTTTTATCGCAACGCATGAATTTTGCTGGGTTGGGGGAGGGGGAGTGGGGTGACACTAGCTTTTTTCCACTTGGGAACTATTCCAATACACACGCACACACACCAACATATTTATGGACACACTCTATCCAGTTACACACACGCACAGACACACACATTCGCACGCATCTCTCGCCAAGGGGCACAAAGGGCATGCGTCTGGTTTTGAGTCTTTCTTTGGGTTTCTTCTTGCTGCTGCTGCTGTTGCTGTTCCTGCTCCTCACTGCCGCCTTCTTCTTCTTGTTCATTGCTGGCAGTTTCTGCTTTATAGCCAGTTCCGGCGAAATGTGTCTTCAGCTGCTGCCGCTGCTTGGAAGAGCTCTGCCATGGCCAGCCAGGCAGGCACTCACTTGAATTGGGATTTCACGGAATTCAGCTTCGCAGTTAGGAAGAGGATGCGGTGCCTCTATCTGTGTGCATGCGTGTCTGTTAGTTTGTAAGCGTCTGCGTGTGTGTGTGTATCTTCTTTTGTGGCATCCTTTTGTGGCCAGCGGAGGATAATCTAATTTTCCAACTAACCGAAAGGAGTCGCCCCTGCACCAAAACACGACTACAAACAACAACAATTATGTGTCGCAAAACAAATTGTTTTTCGTTGGAACATCGCATCTCCATGGATGGGATTTCCATTGAAATCTTTCAGAAAATACAAAAAACAAAAAATAATATAAAAAAAATGACGCATTCAAGTTTTTGTTATGCTTTTTGCGCACTTGGCGTATAATCATTTCCATTGAACGCACTCCACTCCCGTTATGCCTCTCTATCCCTCTCTCTCTCTCTCTTTCTTTGTGGGATGGATGGAATGGATCACCATCCAGTTATCAGCTTACACCTTGCCAGCCGCTCATCCATTTATCCATCCATTCCCTCCTTGCATCGTTCCATCCATCCTTCCATTATGACAACCGCCATGAAGTGTGACGTTGTGTTGAGGTGGAGAGGAGGAGGACGGGGGCGTGTTGCAATTATACTCTGCATGCATGCAACGCTTTTTGTTTTGTTTTGTTTTGCTTGGCTTTTCTTTCGAGAAATACAATTCTTTGCACGCTTTGGAAATTCAAGACAGACCCCATCTACTCCACTCCCCTCCCTCGCCCCACCCTCTACCCTTCCTCTCTGGTATTTCTCAATTCTCCTCCTCGCGTTTTTGTTTGTCTCTGTGTCTGTGTGTGTGTGTGTTTATAGCTCTAAACGGTAGAAGAAGGGTCACCTGGATAATCAAGAAGCATAAAATAACTGTTGCTGCTCTGGCCATAGAATATGGCCGAAACAGAAGTTGAAAGAAGTTGGGAAATAACCAGTTTAATCTCTAATACAATAGATCTATTAAGTACGATATATTGATGGAAATATAATGGAGTTGCAGCAGATTTCCCAACATCCCTAGAGGGATTCCTGCCTAGTCTCTCAGTTTTAGAGATATCACAGTCGTAGCTCGATTCATTAATTTTAAAAGACAATATAAACAAAATCTATGGGCATATAGCTATGTCTAGAATGAGATTTAATTGTCATCGGAATGAACAGTCCTACCAAAGCACAGCTTCGCGTAGATATCATGATCTTTTGCATTCCCGAGACTTTTTCTCACATATTCTCACGTGACATGTGATAAATCATACCATAGAGAAAGTGATGCAAAATAATGTGAATAACTTGCAAATCGTAAACTTTTCTTTCGCCAATGGATTTATCAATTATTGCCATAATCGCGGAAATCCCCTTTGGGGCATGGCATTTTTTGTGCCGCCTTTATTATGTTCTGCTTATCGGACATTGCTCCGCTGATTGCGTAAGAGGCTCCGAAATGTATTTCATAAGAGGAATAAAGTACATGCAATCAATGGATCCCTGCGCTCTCTCGGCTGATTCACACACACCCGCTAACTCCCTCCCCTCCCCCCCAACACAATGACAAATGGACAATTAACAACTGCTTTTTGGCGAGCTGTAATCATCGAGAGGTTACTCATACCCAAAGTGCAGCATATTTGATGGAATGGAGCATTGCTGATTGCCAGTATCTGGGACGGCAACTAACCAAACACCCAACATCAGCCATATGCTCCACCCCACTCGTACACGCCACAAGCGGGGCTTGAGATGCACTTGTCACCGCATGGATTGGCGCCATTGACCCTGTTTGCTGTTCTGTTTGAATGGTGCTGCTGAATGGTTCGATTCGTTTACAGCTGTTGCCAGCACACACACATACACACACACACACATTCGGCTGATAAAGCCGGCCCCAAAGCAGCCAAAGGCGGCCAAAGATAATGCCATTAACAACAGAGCCAGGCAGAACCAGGCAGGGCAGCAGTCATCGTTGCCTGGCTAATTAGTCATGGCCGGATTGTCAGTTGGGTGGGTGCCTCTGCCTCTGCCTCCGCCTCCATGCCTCTATCTATTTGGATGGGTGGATGGGTGCTGGGTGCTGGGTTAGGCCTTCGCGCCTCTAGACCCACCGCTTAAAGAGAAATGCGACCAACTCCTGTGCATGTATGGTGGGATGAGTCAGTGGCAGAGGCAACCCCACCACATGATAAACGATATTGGATTTCTGTTGAATTACAAGAAAATTCCATGCGGTATGAAACACAATATATGCATGTATATATTATATATCCGTATATTGTGGAATATTTGAAATCAGCCCAAAGAATGTGATGACTCGGATGGATATTGTCTGATATGCATATAGTAATTTGAATATCACTTCACACACGATTATAATTGAGTTATGTTCTGTATGGCCCACGATTTGGTCGCTGCTGTCCATACCTTGAACTATCCGAGTGCTGCAATGACGAGAGTTCTAATCGGTCCCATTTTTATACGTATTTTTCCAGGAAATCTCCGAGAAATGTGATCGCGGGGCAAAAGAACAACAGTTTAGCACACTGGAGTCGGAGCGATCACAGAACCGTGGCCTGAATCGCTATAGGGATGTGAATCCCTATGATCACTCGCGGATTGTCCTAAAGCGCGGCAGTGTGGACTACATCAATGCCAACCTGGTGAAGGTAGGTCCAATCGAAAGAGTTCTGAGAGAGTTTTCTACATCCTGTACATCCTCTGTCCATTCGTTTAGCTGGATCGGGCCGATCGTCAGTACATACTGACCCAGGGACCCTTGGAGGATACTGTGGGCCACTTCTGGCTGATGGTCTGGGAGCAAAAGTCCAGCGCCATTCTCATGCTCAACAAGCTGATGGAGAAGAAGCAGATCAAATGCCACCTGTACTGGCCCAATCAGCTCGGACCGGAGAAGGCCCTCAAGCTGCCCAACGTTCAGCTCACCGTGGAGCTCGTGCGCTGCGAGACGTATCAGAACTTTGTGCGGCGGTGGTTCAAGTGAGTGTCTGATCTCTGAATATGAGGAAAAAGTAATCAACGAAAATCCCTCGCCCCCGCCCCCTCCCACAGATTAACCGATCTCGAAACGCAGAAGAGCCGCGAGGTGATGCAGTTCCACTACATTACATGGCCAGATTTTGGCATTCCCAGTTCGCCAGATGCATTCCTGAAATTCTTGCAGCAAGTACGTGACTCTGGCTGCCTCAGCAACGACGTCGGCCCGGCCGTGGTGCACTGCAGTGCCGGCATCGGTCGCTCGGGCACTTTCTGCCTGGTTGACTGCTGCCTCGTGCTCGTGGACAAGCACGGCGAGTGCAATGTGTCGCAGGTGCTGTGCGAGCTGCGCAGCTACCGCATGGGACTGATACAGACATCCGATCAGCTGGACTTTTCCTATCAGGCCATCATCGAGGGCATCAAGAAGCTGAACGATCCCGTATGTATGCGCTCGCAGCGGCCGGCGTGCGGGAGCTGGTCTTGGTGCTGGATGCTGGCTGGGCGCCATTCCGCTGCCAAGCGCCGCCGTTTACAGTGGAAATTCTTCTCTGTGCCTTGGGCGTTGGACTAATCGGGAAATCTCCCTCTCTCTCTCTCCTTTGTCGCTTTTGCAGACCTTTCTCGATGCTAAGGAACCAATCATTGGCAATGAGACAGATACACATGCACAGGATGAACTGCCGCCACCGCTGCCGCCTCGCACACATTCGCTGAATTTGCCGCTGGCCCCCAACGCGGGCGGTGTTCTCTCGCTGAACATGCGAGCCGCCCAGTCCAATGGAGGCGAGGAGGTGTCTGCCGATAACATTGGCGACAAGCCCTCGGTGCTGAGCAGCAAGGATGCTCTGAACAATTTCATCAATCAGCACGAGATCATCAACGCTGAGGTGGCCGACAGTCTGCGTCCCCTGCCGCCGTTGCCGTCTAGGCCTTTAAGGTCGTTGCAGGAGTCGGATAGCGATGACGACTATGACCTTGATGAGGACGACGACGACGACGATGACGATGATGATGATGACGAGGACGACGACGACGTTATTGACGAGGAGTTCGACACCATTAATCAGCTCGATGTGGAGCCCGTCAATGGCAATGTATCGACGACGACGACACCCCAAGCCGATGATGTGAATGCCAACAGCGAGAAGCCAGCAGCGCCTGCCGAACAGCACAAGGCCAATGGCATTGACACAGCGGGTCAGACCCCAGCGAGGTAATACGAATTATGATGATGATGATGATGACGATGACGATGATGGAAACTGATACACTCTGAGAGACTTTGTGCTAACCCTTTTCTTTGTACTTTCAGTCCCGAGAACGAGCTGAAGCGACGAAAACGCACCGAACATCAGGCCCATCTGCAGAAGCAAATCAGCAACATGAAACGGAAGATGCGGGAGAGCGAGGACGGCCAGAAGGCGTCAAAAAAAGGAAGGTCATTACTCACATATATTGCGGCTGGTGTTGTGGTGGGCGTGATCTGCGCCTACGCATACACGAAGCTGGGCTAAGTTCCCCACCCCACCCCACTCACCCCCCCATCCCCCCAGTCCCACCTACCCACTAAGTAGATGTAGACCTAGCCATTGAGTAGGCATTAGTAGCAATAGCAGTATGACGCCCGTTGCCGCGGGACACCGATCCTCCCCAGCACGTCACGCGAACGTCGCGCGTCTCTCATCGAGCCTCGGGCTAACATCTAATGTCAGCACGGATCGGAACGGAACGGATCGGATCGGATTGGATCGCCTCGCAACGCAATCATCCCGACGATTGGGTTGAATGAACGATACGACGACGATACACACAATGCATATATATTAGGGAATTTTTTTACGAGTATATGAGAAACAAAACAAACGAAGAAAGAAGCAAATGCAAAAGTAAAAACTAAGCGAAAATCGGGTAGAAATCACGTAAAAAGTAGATTTTGCGCAATAGACTGACATTTTAGATCAAATTTATTTTCTACATTTTAATAATGGAAATATTTAAATAACAAAAAACCCACGAAGAGAACCCCAGAAGCCCAGAAGGCCAGAAGCCCCGAAGACTTCCTGCACAAATTATTGTTTTCCGCACCCAGCACCACGCACCCCGCACCCCCGCGTCCCGCACCTACACCCAGAACCGAAACCCACCCAAAATCACATCCTTCGCTCGCTATACAATAAAATCCGATTCAATATACGAGTCTATATCTATTATATTTACGTTCAACGATCCAGAAAGACACAAAAGCCCCCGCCCACGCGCTTCACTTGTTGTTGTACAGCAATTTCTTATAGCATATATGACTTATGTATAATTATTTATGAAGATTTACGTGAAGATCGAACACTTGTTGTAGCACCATCCATGGCAAAACAAACGAAATGCAGCAATGTGCCAAAAAAGAAAAAAGAAGAAAAAAATAGAGCAAAGAAAAGAAAAGCGAAAGCAAAAACAGAAACAGAAAACACGAACGGAAGAAGAAATGTGAGAAAGCCCCTTCATGACTTTAAATTATACTTTTGCTCCGGATCTGCCCCGCCCTGCCCTGCCCCGCCCTACCCTACCCTACCCCTCCTACATTTTAATTGTTATTTTTAACGATTTATCATACAAATGCACTCTACAAACACGAAAGAAAGAAGGAAAGAAAGAGCGAATGCAGCGCCATTGAAGCAATAATAAAAATTAATGCAAAATAGCACAAAAAACTACGAGTAAAACACTATGATTATGATATATCTATATATATATATATATGTACGATACGTGTAGGTTTTGCTATAGCAAAATCATTTTTATTTATTATTTTTTTTTTTTTATATTCTACTATAAAAGAAACGAATTATGATACGGGAATCAGAATGAGAATGAGAGCTGGGGGAAACTATACAATGGTTTTTCCCCTCCCCCTCCCCCCATAGAATAAGTGTGTATGTCCCGTAGAACTAGAACCGCAGAATAGAGAGAGAAGGAAAGCGTGCAAGAGAATACCTACCATAAGAGTTATTTTTTATATATGTGTAATCCACAATTTAACGAACAATTCAACTAACCCGATACCAGACACCAGATGCTGCAGAAACTACATTTAACAGAGACAGACAGACATTTAATAAACGAAAGAAAGTGCAATGACACGCAATGCAATGGCTGACAAAGAAAAGAGAAGAACGTAGAATGGAATCGGATGATCAGTGGAGCGATGAGGAGAGAGAGAGAGAGAGAGGGATAACTTTTATAAACATAAACTAATAAACGAAAAATACATATTTATATAAAGTATATTTAACGAGTAACAACATGAACAATACCTATAGTAATGCCTAGTTAACTGAACAATTGGTTAAGTACACACACACACACACAATCCCCCCACACCACACTCCACACCCCACAACCCACAACGAACCACACACACACACGTAATATAACAATATATAATGCCTATATGAGAGATGAACGAACAGAGAGAAGTGAGAGAAAGTATTCAAATAAAGCTATATATGTATAAGACACCAAGAATTGAGCCTCTTCTATGCTATGCCTGCCGAGTACTTTTATTTATTACCTAACTATTATTCATAACTCCTCGTTTTCATCTGTTTGATTTCAGACGCGATAACAACAGAAACAGCAGACACAATATGTGCAAGAAAACGTAACTGCCCATCATCTCATGCACAGACCATCAAGACCAGCACCAACACAAAGAAACAAAATTAACATATCATTTGGCATAATATAATTGTAGATTATACGATCCTCGTATTGCAGAAATAAAAAAGGATACAAAACATGCAAAGTTCTAGACTCTGGTAAATCATTTTGAATGCAACGGCTTTTGCCGATAGTTCCACACATCGGTTGACCACTATCGCTATATCGCTAGTGGTGTGCTGTGACCATCGGTATACCGAACTGTCAGAAACCGATTAGTACTCGATACCTCATACATCAAAAAGTACTCGGTTCAGCACTTTTGTTTTTGTTCAGCAAATTTCCTATAAATTCTCAATTTCGGGCCAGGTGTAGCGGGCAATTTGTCCCCCGTAATCTCAGTTTAGAATAATGCCTGCTGTCGAGGAAGCGAAAATAATCAAATTTCTATCCAAGGTATGTCACGCAGATGAGTCATGGCATTGTCGAGTGGGGCATCGGCATCTCCCCACTCTGTGACTCTGTGGAAACGAAACTTGTTTGCCTAATTTCGCATGCAACGCAATTAACGACGTGTGTCCTTTCTGGTTTGGTTTCAGTATAAATATGTCGACGTCACGAAGAAGGATGTGATGGATGTGGTCACAACGTACCGCAGTCTGACCTACGACCTGCAAAAGTTTGGTAAGTCTCTAACCGCCTGATAGCAGCATCCAATTAACAATGCTCCCCGTCTACCCTGCCGCCCGCCAGTGTTCAACGATGGAAGCCATAAAGATCTGTTCACCCTGCAGGGCACCATCCCGGTGGTCTACAAAAGTAATTGTTGCACTTAGTGGTCCGATGCGCTAATCATGGAAGTTACATTTTGCATTCTCAATAGATAACACGTACTACATTCCCATATGTATATGGCTGATGGACACTCATCCGCAGAACGCGCCAATGTGCTTTGTGAAGCCCACACCTAGCATGCAGATAAAGGTGTCCATGTATGTGGATCACAATGGGAAAGTCTATCTGCCGTACTTGCACGACTGGCAGCCAAACTCTTCGGATCTGCTCTCCCTCATACAAGTCATGATTGTGACATTCGGCGACCATCCGCCAGTGTACTCGAAGCCCAAGGAACAACAATTGCCAATGCCATATCCACCAAACGGTGAGTTTCCAGTTCTTTCCCGAAACTTATCCCGAAAATCGCTCATCTCATCTCATTGGATTCCGTTCTGCCATCTATCTAGCTTACATGCAACAATCGGGTGGTGCTGGGGCCAGCAACTCCTTTCTGCCTTATCCTACAGCTAGTGGTGCGAGCGGTGGCAACTTTCCGCCCTATCCGACTGGTGCTAATTTCGGACCCTATCCACCCGGCGGATCGGGTGGCAATGCCGCCGGCTATCCGCCCTACATGAATTTCCCACAACAACCTGGCAGTTACCCACCTGCTGGGGGCTACGTAAGAATTCGAGTCCCAATTTGAAACGGGGAAAATGCATTTCTGCTGCAATGATTGTGTGACTCTTTTAGAATCCATCTGCGAGTCCCAGTTCGACGGGCACCATTACCGAGGAGCACATCAAGGCTTCACTCATCAGCGCTGTCGAGGATAAGCTGCGCCGTCGCATACAGGAGAAGGTAAATCAGTATCAGGCCGAAATCGAGACGCTGAATCGCACCAAACAGGAATTGGTCGAAGGCAGCACGAAGATTGATTCCATCATATCGCGCCTCGAGCGCGAGCAGGTGGATCTGCAGAAGAACATTAACGTATTACGCGACAAGGAGCAGGAATTGGAGAAGAGTCTGGAGACGCTCGAGAATGCAGAAGCCATTGATCCGGACGAGGCCGTGACCACAACGGCACCACTCTACAGACAGTGAGTCCATTCCTGTTAGCACTCCCAAGATATCCCTGTTTTTAATGTGTGTGTTTGTGTGTCTGTGTCTGCTCCCTTTTAGATTACTCAATGCCTATGCCGACGAGGCCGCCACAGAGGATGCCATTTATTATCTGGGCGAGGGTTTGCGCGGCGGCGTCATCGATCTGGAGACCTTCCTCAAGCACGTCCGCACACTCTCGCGCAAACAGTTCATCTTGCGAGCCACAATGCAAAAGTGTAGACAAAAGGCTGGACTCGCCGGCTAGTTTCCGGCTAGCAAGTCAATAATAGCTTCTCTTCTCCGTTTTTTTCAATAAGTTTCCGCAGTTATTATAATTTTTTGATTGATTGCAACGCGGGAGTGCATAAATACACACGATTGATATGTTAACATAATATATTCGATATTGTTTTAAGCGCAAATGAAATCTTTGAAATTACAATAAAAGGCCACACGTACGTTCACGCCCACGACAGGTCTTCTAGTTTATTTCTATAATGGAATGGTTATTGCCTTATTTTCATACGTAAATACCGACGGTGAGTAGGAGGAACACAATGCCAAAGCCGAGAAATATCGAGGCACACAGGCTAATCAGCAGTTCCTTAATCAGAGTCTTCTCCTTGGTTGCCTTGCGGGAGACGACAAAGATGAAGAACCAGGCCGTGAAGAATGTTCCGATGGTGAGCAGCACGGTGGCGAGGTGGGGGAATACCGCTGGATTGATGGGCGAAACGTAGCGCTTCATGTTTTCAAACGGGACAGATTCCATGCTGCAATAATCGTAATGTGCTTTAGTTTGTCAGCCAACACCTGCTGGTTAGTTTAATTTACTTTGTTATTTAATTATTTATTTGTAACTTCGACGCAAATTGTACGTGGCCGGCAGCTAGAGTTGCATTCAGTGTGACCGCGGATATAACAATAAAATATACGGTCTGACCCTCAGAAATATACCGAAATATACCCTAAGTACACTGATGGAAAATAAGCCCATCAGTACCGTAGTTTTTTTTAATTTTCCCTCTCTCAAATCGTGCTTACCTGCATCAATTCCACTGGATTGCATATGAAAGGATATGATTCCTTGTCACTCAATCAGTACTTACCATGTGGTTACCATGTAAAGCTAGGTACTCAGATCAGCAAAATTTTCTGTCGACAGAATCAGGGATGATATTCGTATGGAAACGATAAAAATGCATGCTGTATTTCTTTCGACATATATTTTTTCCACACGCGTTTTTGCGAACGAGTACTCATTTCAGGAAAATAATCTAGAAAAGCAAAGATGGTATTTGCTGGGCAAGAAAGGAATATAAAATTATTGAAATAGTCAATGGAATGGCATGTAGGCACAAAAAAAATGGAGGAAAGCTAGGGAAAGGGCCATCAGGTTAGAAAATTTCAATAATGAAAACTAATTTAATCTCGTTAAAGCAGTCGACTGAAAGCCGATTATATGGATTTTGTAATTTATTAATTTTATACCTGATACTCATTTTATTAATTTATTATTTTTTTTTGTGTTTTAGGTTACCATTCTACCCTTGAGTAGCGTGGATATATTGGATCTTATCCAGTCAAATTGTCCGAGCGGTCTAAGGCGCTAGATTTATTAATTTATAATTTGAAAACCAAATGTTGATTCCATTTCTGTTCTGCAAGAACTAGTTTCTCCAATTTCTACATATGTGCATTGTCGTTCTCCAGCGCCACAGAGCTTATAAATAGTACTTACCGGCTTGCTTTCATACAAAATTTGAATTTTTAGTGATTTTATTTATAAACAAACACAAAACAGTGTAATAGTAGAGCATGCACATCTGGGCACACTGGTCACCGAGCAAAAAAAAATAGGAAACTTTCCGTCGATGGAAAATTTAGCTAATGTGAGCACCTAGCTGAAAGAATATACATTTTTGTTGACGGTATCTTTCGGTATATTTCTGAGGGTCGGGCGGTATATTTTATCGATATCGCGGTCACACAAACGTGCTCTTTCTCTCTTTTCATTATCAATGTTCAGGAATTGTCCAAAACAGAAAAAGAAAACAAAGACGCACGATGAGCGATGTATGTATCAATCTTCTGGAACATAACATAGTCAATACATATTCCCCCCCACACATTTCAGCTTGAGGACATGGACAGCGAGCGCTTGAATGAGCTGGAGTCCATTCTGTACGCGTCCATCCATTACAACGATCATGGATCTGGCGAATTTGGTGCTTGTGAAATCACACCCTCTGTGGCCGATCAGCAGCGAGCCGTGGATGCACAACACATGCCACCGCCGCCACAACACCAGCAGAAACAGAAACAGCCGCAGGCCCAGCGCATTGTAAGCGACAAACGTGTAATCAACAACGCAGTCGCCAAGCCACGCTACTGGGCAGAGGGAAATGATAGTGCAGGCAGCACACAAACGCAAAGTGTACCCACAGGTGAGTAACGGCAATCCCCAACTGAATGTTTTTCATCAAGATGGCCATAGAAATAGAGTCCAGTCCGGTTCGAAACTATTTCCCCACCCAACACCCCCACCCCCAACTTTGGATTGCCATAGAAATTTCGCTTAAAAATTCTCTGCTTTGCGGCCATGAAGTATCTGCGATCGCTGCTGTCTCTGGGCAGCACCACTCTGCGTATTCTCTGCAAGTTTCTGGGCCTGTTGAACCCCGTCACCCTGGCCCTGGCCACGGTCAATCTGCTCTATCTGGTAGTGTGGGTGGACTACCACTTCCGGCAGTATGGCTGCGATCTACTCTTCTGGCAGAACGAGCTGAGCCAGTTCCCCCACGAGTACGTTCTCACGATCATCCTGATGGCGGCCGCCACCTATGTGCTGGGCTCTGTCGTGGATGTCGTTGTCTTCACGGCCCTGCTGCGACGTAACTTGCAGGAGTTCAACAGGCCGCACCTCCACTACGAGGAACGCTATCGACGATTCGTGCTGATACGCCTGGTGCGGCAGCTGGAGCACGCCCTCGTGGTGCAGACGCTCTCGGCCAATGGCAGTCATGTGGTGGTCAAGAACATGTCCGAGGCACAAAGGCTGATCAATGAGGCGGTCAACTTGTTTCGCGCCTCTGTCAAGGTCCTGCTGTGGCCCAACAGAGCCGATCTGCACGTGGATCCGTTCGTCCTCTACCACATAAACGAGGCCCAGCTGGAGGAGCTCAATGCCCATGGCTATTGCTTGGGCGATGTGGATTCCCTGGATCTGGGAAACGAGTACTTGAAATATTTGCTTAATCCTTTTTGGTATTGAAATTCTCTTTGCTCTCCGAATAAATTGAATGTGGGCCTTGGTTTGATTCGAGCTCATTCTAAGCGAATGTTAATTGTATATTTCTAGCGACTGAGATCACCTCCTCATCATCGCCCAAAGAAGCCGACAAGCCAAAGGATGGCAAACGTCCGTCACTGCCAAACAGAAAGGAGACATCCAACTCGCCGAAGCCCCCACAGCCGAAGCAACAAAATCAGCAAAGGGACAAGGCGAAGGCGTCCCCGAAGCACCAACAACCACAGCCAGGACAGAAGGACAAGGAGAGTCCATCACCAAAGCCGCAGCCACAGCCAAGAGCAGAACAAAGGGATAACAAGTGGAAGAGCTCACCAAAGCCACAATCAAAGTCAGAACAGAAGGCGCAGCCGCAGCCAGCCGCACAGAAGCCGAAAGCCCAACAGCAGCAACGACAGGCAGCGACAGATGACGAACCCGAGCGCTTTGACCAGAAACTACTCGTGGCCATACCCTCGAACTGGCCGCCCAAGAAGCAAAAGGGAAAACAGCAGCAGCAACAGCAGCAGAAGCAGATCAAGCCCGAGCCGGGTCCCTTCAGCAAGGCCAATCGGAAGCTGGTGCAAATGGAACGCCTAGCGGCCAAGAAGCAAAAGTCCAAGCAGGCGCTGGCCAACAAGAATCAGCGCAAGCTATCGGAGCCCGTGGCGTTTGTGGATCTGGGCGAAACCTCCAATGATGACGATGATGATGTGATACTGGTGCCACTGCCACCTGTGCAGGTGATCGATCTGGACACCAGCGACACGGAGCAGAACAGTCCGGCGGATCAATATCACGAGGAGAATGCCATGGACGCTGCCGATGTGGAAATGAGCATCTCCTGCATTACCCAGCCGGAGACAGCGACAGCAGCAGCCGCGGCAGCTCCTTTGACGCCACCGCTGTACTCGCCCTGCAATTCGGTCATGTCCAGCGATGATTTTATTGTACAGAAGGACACGAGTCGCCTGCTGGAGGACAGGGCTCGAGCCACAGACGAGGATCTGTTGGTGCTGACGGAGAATGCCATCAGAGAGGCTGCCGGCCAGCAGGATGCGGATATAGAGCAGCAGGAGCCAGGGGCAGATGTAGATGTAGAAGTAGACGCAGACGCAGATGCACCTACAGCGACTGATCAGGCGGCCGAAACCTCCTCCGATCACGAGTTTGTGCCGCCCTCGCGGCTGGAGGAGATCAAGCAGAACTATCGCGTGGACGATCACCAACAGTTCCGTGCCCTGGATGTCTACGAAAGCGAATCGGATCTCACCGAGAGCGGCATCTACTCCAAGGCGAAGGCAAAGGCCACGCCCACCATCATACGCAGCGTGGAATCGCCCTCGGACAGCTCCGATGTCGAGGAGGTCGTGGAACCGAACGTGAACAAGATGAAGCGTCTGCGCAAGCGTCGCTCGTCGAGCACAAACCAAAGCCAATCGGAGCCGAACAACGACGAAGACGAGGACGACACCGACAGCGAGGATGGCGTGCAGCCCACAGGTGTGCCGGGCATTGCCCGTGGCATGGCTGTGGAGCGTTGCAAGCGCAAGATTCGCCGCATCAGCGCTCGCCGTGGCTCGGAGGACATTCAAAGGAAAGCGCCGGCATATGCACGGATTGCCAACCTAAAAGCAATCCACGAGTCTAGCTCCAATTCCGCCTCGGAGGATGAGCTGCCCAGTGCCCGGGCCATTGCCGAGCGTCTTCTGCAGCAGGAGCAGGCGAAGGAGAGGGGACAGCGACAGAAGGAGGTGCAGAAGCTGCGCGAAGCACAAGCTGATGATGATCACCTGGAAACTCTTTCCATTGGCACCGATGCAGGCTCCGAGCAGGTGGCAGCGTTCAACAATGCCGTCTCCGATCGCGTATTGGCGATGTTCGAGCGCGTTGATGCCGGCCTCACATGCCCGGCCTATCAATCGGAAGTGACCGAAATTGGTCTCTCGGACGAGGGCGAGGAGTCTTTCCAGTATGCAGCAGACACTACAATGCCAACGGAGGACTATCCTCCAGAGCAGCAGGAGGAGCAGGAGGAGGACGAGGAGGAGCAGCATCAGGAGGAGGAGGAGGATGAGGATGAGGAGGAGATCGAAGCAGAGCCATCGATCAAAGTGGAACACAATCTCGCAGAGCTGACAGATGACGGGCCTCCGCTTACGGCAGGGCAACTTATCGGCTGGAATGAGGAAATGCGCTGCTTCTACAACGACAGCTGGCACGGAGAGAGCTTCAATGTCCAGAAAATCCAAAGAGCCATGAGTGGTAAGCACTTGGAGACGATATAAAACACTAAAGAAGAGTCTGAGCTCGTTTTTCCTTCCTTAAAGCGCGCCGACAGGAGTGGCGGATCATTAACGAGGACCGGTATCCGGTGGTTCGTCCTCGCTCACGCGCCAAATGCACCAACTGCGCCGAAATGGGCCACATGCGATCCAAGTGCCCGCGTCCACGCAAGCCGCTCGTCTGTCACATGTGCGGCAAGTCGGGACACTCGGAGCCACGCTGCCCCAATGCCATCTGTCTGGGTGTAAGAGACACGGGCATCGCCTCTTAGGCGAAGATCACAAATTCATTCGAGTTCTCTCCGCTTGCTTTCTTTACAGTGCGGCGCCAAGCAGGCCATCTATGTGCAGCAGTGCAACAAGTGCTCATTCCACAGTCGCCTCATCTGCCAGCTGTGCAAGATGCGGGGCCATGCCGTGGACCAGTGCCCGGACAAGTGGCGTCGCTATCATTCAACGGTAACGCAGAGAAACCAGGCTAAAGGATCGATCCCCCGATTAAAGCATTCCTTCTTCTTCTACTTCTTCCACTTCCATTAGATCCGCTCGAATGTGCCACTGCAGAGCCATGTCCAGTACAATTCGAAGCAGTGCAGCTTTTGCGCCGGACGGGGACATCTCTTCGAGAACTGCCGCCAGCGCATTGGCGATTTTCGCAGCCAGACCTATGCCTCTCACATTGTGTCGCATCAGAAGAGCTACAAGGATCGCAGCGGCAATCTGGGCTATCTGGGGGATCTCACGGCGTTCTTTGCCAACGATACACCCTTTAGCTTTTTGTGGAGCGACCCGAACATCCCCAAGAACAGCTACTATGCCAGATTCCTCACTCAGGCGAACCTCGCCCGGCCACAGAACACCAAACGAAAGGCCACGCCCACTGCCCCCCTGGAAGTGGTCCCAGCTAAAGCTTACACCCACGATTATGTGCCCAATGCCCAGGCGAAGGCGGCTCGTGGACAGGTCGTAGCCGCAGAGGAGACTGTAGCCAAAAAGAAGACGCCTGTGCCCGAGGAGGTCCCCGAACCAGAGCAGGCCTCAGAACCAGAGGAGGCCCCAGAACCGGAGCAGACTAATGAAGCCGAGCAGACGATCAAAGAAGAGCCACCAGTCGCTATACAGCGTGAGGAGATCTCCACCAGTTTCGAGGATCCTGTCAGACCGATTGCCAGCACCAGCAGACCGTCTGTGGGCGCCCATGAGCTAGATTCGGACTCGAACTACAGCTTCTCCGAGCACTTTGAGCTGCCCACGTCGACGACCAGCGAGGAGAATGACATAACGATGCAGGAGACTCGCAACACTAGGCGTCCCCCCATGGGTGCCATGCTCGATGTTATACCCTTGTCCGGAGGCAATGACGACGATTTCCACATCTCCTCCAACAGCCAAGGCATCTCGATGTGCGTCAACAGCAGGCAGATGGAGAGGATGGATGACAGCGGGGACGCTGAGATGCCGGATGTGCCCTGCGAGGGCAAGATCATCATGGCCCGCGACCTGTCCGAGTACCTGTTCAGTCCGGCGGGATGGAAATTCCTTGTGGAGACGTCCAAGCAATGCCAAGTCACTGTGCGCATGGACTTGAAGGACTATGGCTATGTCCTGGTGATCTACGGACTGCAAGAGCATCAGGAAGATCTGCAACTGAAGCTGATGCACCGCCATCAGGAGGTCAAGCGCAAGAGCTGCGAGTTCCAGACCCAAAAGCCGCCGAAACGCGTCGATGTCCTCATCCGCTTCCTAAGGGACGGCATTAACAGCCTCAACAGTAAGCTGGGCAATGCCAAGGCCCTGTACAGGACCATCAAGCAGCGCGAGAACCTGAACACTAAGAACGGCTTCAAGATGGCGGAGAAGAAGCGGCGCCTGCTTAACATGATCCTCGTGGGGCAGGCAGGCCTACAGAACGGCAGCACGCACTTGGATCAACTGCTGGTGCTGCTGCAGAATCTAATTGAAGATTTTTCACCCGAGGACAATGCCTCCCCGGCGATGCGCACCGAAATCGAAGACCACTGGCGCATGATCTTCACCGCCTATCCCCATCCCAAGTACGAGGAACTGCTGGATACCTATGACCGCTTAGATCTGAAGAATCGCCTGCCCTCGATGAACATAGATCCAGCGCTCTTGGGACTGCCACCGCTTCAAATGGGAAGGGGCCAGTCGACGGCACAGCCAAATAACAAGCGGGCCGCCTCTCCCTCACCCTCCCCGACCCCACCACCACCAGCCTGGCAGCACATGGCACCGCCACCGCCGCCCAAGCAGAAGGCGAAGCAACAGCGTCCAGGCGGAGCAGGACAACCCCAAAAGCAACAACGCCCAGCCGTAGGACAGGCCCAGCAGCAACAACGTCCAGGCGGAGCAGGGCAACAAGCCCAACAGCAGCAGCGTTCAGGAATGGGGCAGCCCCAACCGAAACAACGCCAAGGAGCAGGAAAACTACAACAGCAGCAACGTCCTGGACAAGGACAACAGCAGCAGCAGCAGCAACGTCCAGGAGGAGCAGGACAGCCCCAAAAGCAGCAACGTCCAGGAGGAGCAGGACAGTCCCAACAGCAGCAACGTCCAGGAGCTGGACAACAACAGCAGCAGCAGCAACGTCCAGGAGCTGGACCACCACAACAGCACCAGCAGTATCAGCAACAGCAGCAGCAGCAGCAACCGAAACGTGGCCAGTCCATTCAGATGCCTTTCAACAATCCCCAGCAACGAGCTCGGGCCGATCTTCAGCTGCGCAGAGGCGCCGATCCAGACCATCAGTTTGCGCGACTCCTGGGCGAGGTGCAACCGAATGGGCGTGGCTTGGATGCCAACAAGCCGTCGGTGTTCTGGTCGCGCGAATCGCTGCGCTACATCGACGACCTGTTCAAGATTACAACCCGTCCGGATATGCGGGAGCGACTGAAGCGGGTGCTCCAGCGATCCCAGCAGGGCGAACTGTCGCACAACGACTACCGCGCTGTGATCGATCTGCACTTGATCATGTCGAATCAATGAGTGCGACTCAAAAGGGGGGGATCTCTTATAAGGGGAAGGGGAATGACGATGATTCAAATTGTTTAACAAAATCCACCAGATCAAGAGAATGGGTATCTGAAAGATATTACCCAGAGCAGAATAACCGAATGAATGAATGAATGAATAAATAACTGACTAATTTCACTCGTACTCGTTTCTCTTTGCCATAACTCGCTATTTATTTGATCAATCACGGATCGGATCAATAACATAACTCAAATGTGGATCCACAAATCATAAAGTTAATTAATTAATTCTTCGGCCTAGCCTCTACTCTAAATTCGCTGTTATAGTTTCCATAAGCAATTGTATTACGCGTTCGGTTGGGTCGGGGGCGCTCGATTAGTGCCGATTCTATGCCGCTGAGGTCTGCTGCGTCTGTTCCTGCGTTGTCGTGGACTGGGCCGAGGAAGCCTCGCCGGACTTCTCGGTGACGCCCAGCCAGGGGCAGCGTTTCTGGAGCTCCATGCGGTATCTGGGATGACTGATCGCATACACGAATGGATCTATGCAGGCCACCAGCTTGCAGGTGCAGGCCGGAATCATTGTGGCTCCTGGCGTCAGTAGACTCTTGTCGCCAAAGGCTCCGATTAGGGACATCACGCCATAAGGGGTCCAGGACACGAAGAACAGAAAGCAAATGGTGATGGCCGCCTTGGCGATTCGTATCTCGGCCGTCTCCTTGCTCTTGTCCACGTTGGAGCGCAGTGATTCCACGTTCATTTTCTTGGCCTGCTCCCGCAGGGCCTTCTCATGGTTGAAGACATGTCCCACTATCTGGCTGTAGTAGTACAGGATCATTAGCGTGGGGCAGACGAAGCTGAAGAAGAAAATGGTGCCCACAAAGAGGCGGGTGTCAAAGTTATCCGAGAGATAGTCGAACGAGCAGGATGTGAGATATCCCTCTGCAACGAAAGAAAATGGAAACGAAATTTAATTTGCGCGCCCAACAGCTACTAACAGAGTTTCGCTTATCGCATACAAAACCGATATCAATATATATTTATCATCCCTACAGCGTGACCGCTTATGGTATATTATACACTTTTCGGTATATTTTGATGCCGAAATTGATATCAAGTTATATTTTTGGTATTTCTCATTTCATAAATTTTGTGGTATATAGTGGAATATGTTATCCATTTTTGGGTATATTACGTTATACTTCAACAGTATCAAAATAAGCTCAGGCAATGCTTAGACCACCCAATGCCAGAGAAACATTGATCGAATTAAAAGTTAAATTTAATCAAAACCAATCTAAGAAATAGATTTGAGAATACAAATGTTTCAAATCAGACAAAATCCAAGAGACAAAATTGGTTTCAAACATTTTAAACCAGAAGAATAAATTCTTTTCCAAAATATTAGGACTAAGCAAGAAAGTAAAGAATGATCTCAAATGAAGGAAAATACGGCTATGTTAATTTTTTTATTAATTGAAACAACTTTTTTTTCATCGGTATATTTACTGAATATTTTGAAAAGGAGACGGTATAATTCTGAAAGTCAGTCGGTATATCGTATCGATACATCCGCAGGTCGGTCACACTGATCCCCGACGCGGACTTAGAAAAATAGGTAAAAAAAAAGTCAGAATGGACAGAAAATTGAATAAATAATATGTTAACGAGAAAACACAGTGGATACATATATATAGTGCCTAAAAGGACTGAAATTCCTTTCGAGCAAGTGCGAGTGCAATAAAGAAAAAGGTGAGGCGAGTAGTTTGAACGCAAATAGTGAAATAAAAAAAAAATTCAACTCGCTGCTGTGTGTAAATGCAAATGATATGATATTTTCATGCAACAACAAAAAGAACAACAAACCAGCACAAACACAACAGTAGCAGTAGCAGCAGCAGCAGCTAGCAGCAGCAGCCAGCAGCAGTAGCAACAGCAACAAAAGCGAACTTGTATTCAATGGATGTGTGCGCGAGAGGCGAATAAAAGAAAATTAGATAAAAAAAGCCAAATGAAATTAGCGCACGCCTGAAATTCGAGTTTGGCGCAAGGTGAACCAAAAGGCGAAAAGCAATCAAAACAGTTTCCATTCGCTCTCGGTGTGCGTGCCGTTTTTCCTGCGAAAGAAAAACCACCTGCATTGATTTATAGTAAAAGAAAAAAAGAGACGTATCCGAACGGGATGGGTCAGTGCATTGCTGCCATAAAGGCTGACTGATAAAAAAAAACCCACAGCCACTCACACACACACACACGCCAACACCAGCGCACACGCACCAACACAGTGGCAGCCTGCTATGTAAGTTTACATTTACGATTATGTATTTTGTACTTGTTTATGCTGTAGTGCAGTGCCGTGCAGTTCAGTTCAGTCCAGTCTAATGTTGTTGCGTCCGTTGAAATAGCTCTTGCTCTTACTGTTAATGTTGTTAATGGCGGCTTAAGCATTTCGCTCTGCTTTGCCACTTACGTTTTCTAATTTATATTTTTTATATATTTTTTTGTTTTTTCGTATTTTGCAACTCATTGAAAAAGAAGCACAGCGCACACACAACAGTTAATTATATTCATGGCTGTGGCTTTTGTGGCAGTAATTACCATTTTACCCCCAGAGTTGAGGCTCTGCCTCTGCCTCTGCCCTGGAGACTTTGAGGAGAGTCTTCATATGGATATATTTCATACGGTACATGGCGTAAACGAACTGTTAATTATGTGTGTGCTTGCGATTCAGTGCGCGTCTGTGTGTGCATCTGTGTGTGTGCCAGAGTGACGTCTGTGCTTATGCTGGTCGCTTGGCTTGGTCGCTTCCACCACACCGCAAACCGCAAACCGCTCCCCCCTCCCCCATCTCCTATGCAACCATTCTATACATTTCCATTTGATGCATTACGTTACGCGCTTTTCGTTGCGTGTCGTAAGGCACATGCATCGTTTATGCGGAGACGGAATTGATGAAGTGCATTTCCGGTTATCCCACGAGTAAAATGATGGCCGCTTGGTTTGATTGTATAACTTCAAGGAATTGCTTGCTCTAAGCAAAATTATCTATTATCTATTCTAATCGCAACTTAGTCATCGTATAAACGTAGAAATAGCTCATGCCACCATATCCATACCCATACGTAAACATGCATGTGTGTGACCATTGCTGTGGACGACGCCACACCCATACCATTCTCCCCGCCCTCCCTCGTACCCGCCCACAATCGGTGCGTTTTGGGTCGTCGTCCCTAATGGCCGTCCATCAGCGTCAGGGCTCCCTGATAAGACCCCACACACACACACACACGCCACATACTAAACACATGCGAGTATTTTGCGTCGCTCCACACGTGCCATCGCACCACCCTGCCACCGTGCCGCCCCAGAAGTATTTTTTGGGGCCTTCAACGTGACGCTGACCTCGGCTGCGGCTTCGACTCCGGCTTCGACTTCGTTCGATACGTTTCCAGTTAAATAATTGCTTAAATGCAATTCGTACGGCTAGCATTTGATGTTTTGTGTTCTTTTTGGTAATGGCAACACATTCGGGGGATCCGCGGCAAGGTGAAGGTCAGGGCATGATTAATTGTTTACTCCAGGCAGTCGGGGTTCCTGCAAGTTGAACAAGTCGCAAAACCAAAAAGTGTCACAGATTACTCATTCGATTCGATTTCATTTATTTTTCAGTGACGCCGCCGCAGCAGCAGCAGCAGCAGCGGAAGGAGACGTAGACGTAGACGGAGAGCACGAAACGCACAAAAAACACTGTTCCAGGACGACCCGGAACGGACTGGCACTCCGCACAGGACTCCACGTCCACCGGAGAGAGAGAGACAGAGAGAGAGAGATTTAGAAAAACCTATAGAGATATTCGTTTCGCGGAGAGAAAAATTCCAATGTCAAATAAAATCAACCCGAAACGCCGTGAACCGACAGCAGCCGCAGCAGCAGCAGGAGCACCCACGGCAGTGGCCACCAACACGAGCAGCTCGACCGGCTCCAGTGCCGGCAACACCTCCTCGGCCAACACATCCTCATCGTCCAGCTCGTCGCTGTCTTCCGCCGGTGGCGGTGATGCGGGCATGTCCGCCGACCTAACATCGCTATTCGAATGCCCCGTTTGCTTTGACTATGTGCTGCCCCCGATCCTGCAATGCTCGAGCGGGCACTTGGTGTGCGTCTCGTGCCGCTCCAAGCTCACCTGCTGCCCCACATGCCGCGGCCCGCTGGCCAATATCCGTAACCTGGCCATGGAGAAGGTCGCCTCGAACGTTAAGTTTCCGTGCAAGCATTCGGGCTACGGGTGCACTGCCTCGCTTGTGTACACAGAGAAGACCGAGCACGAGGAGACCTGCGAGTGTCGGCCCTACCTGTGCCCCTGTCCGGGGGCCTCCTGCAAATGGCAGGGACCGCTCGACCTAGTCATGCAGCACCTGATGATGTCCCACAAGAGCATCACCACGCTGCAGGGCGAAGACATTGTGTTTCTGGCCACCGACATCAATCTGCCCGGCGCCGTCGATTGGGTGATGATGCAGTCCTGCTTCGGCCACCACTTCATGCTCGTCCTAGAGAAGCAGGAGAAGTACGACGGCCACCAGCAGTTCTTCGCTATAGTCCAGCTGATCGGTTCGCGCAAGGAGGCCGAGAACTTTGTGTACCGCCTCGAGCTGAACGGCAACCGCCGCCGCCTCACCTGGGAGGCAATGCCGCGTTCCATACACGAGGGCGTTGCCTCCGCCATACACAATTCGGATTGCCTGGTGTTCGACACATCGATTGCGCAGCTCTTCGCCGACAATGGCAATCTGGGCATCAATGTGACCATCTCTCTGGTCTAGGCAGCCGCGACTCGCCGCGACTCGCCTCGCCTCGCGTCCGTGAATCGCCCAATTTAACGTGTTTTTTTTTTATTTCTTTGTATTTACACACATTTGTCGTATGATATATGCAATACCATATAGTTTAGCCCTTTGGTCGCATCATATTCGTAGATTCTTCAAAGTTCGATTTGTAGAAAGAAGCGAAAGAAGGGAAGGAAGCAAGAAGAAGGGGTGGATAGTAAAGAGATAAGCGGCAGCAAGAAACAGCATTAGGATCGTTTTAAAAACGATTCTTCGTTCTATATGCACACCCTCATAATGCACCCCACAACACACAAGCCACACCCTCACCCACACCACCCCCACATACAAATATAATTGCATATAAATCTATATAGATATTTTTTTTTGAATGTAAGTTTCAAAGTGAAAGTTAGAAAGATAGAGATAGAGATGGCAAGCAGTAAGGCAGAAAGTAGTGCTCCTCCCACTCGATTGGTACTAGATTTAAGATTAAATTGTTCATATATTCCACACACACACACACACACACATTGTTTTAATGTTTTTAGTGTTTTCTTTTTAATTGTCGTGGTGTCATTTCTGCTTTTAGTTTAATTTTAGTTGATAAGCCGGTCTCCGACTGCGTCTGCGTCTGCATCTGCAGCGGGCCACACCTGGAGCGGAGTGGAGCTGCCTACGCGTGCCGTGCCCATTGTGCCCACCAGATCCAAACACGACAACTACCAACCACACCACCACCTATCTACCAACTATATCTACTCTATTACCACTGTAAACCACTCAACACACACACACACACACACACAAAGAACACAGAACACGGAAAACACAACAAACAATCTGCAGTCTAGTTTAGTTAATGTAAATTATTTTATACATACAATAATTGTAAATTAAATGGTAAAAGTAAATCAGTTTAAACAAAATTAACCACAGCAAAGAAATCGTATGGATTGATCAATCTGTAATAGCTCGAGAGTTGTTTGAGATATATAGAGAGAGAGCGAGAGAGAGAGAGAGAGAACGAGATGGAAAGAGAGATAGAGTCGAACAATTTTTTTTGCCAATGCCAAATCCCCACTAACAAATCGAAGTAAAATGTAACATATTGTTTGCAATGCTAAAAGACAGTCCCCAATCCCAACCCCAACCCAAACCCCACCCCAGTTACAATCCCCAACCAATGAGAAAAAAAATTACTATAGCCTACCCCTAGTTTAGACGATCTCCCCCTGGTCTGGCTCACGTTTTGTTTCAATTTCTGTCTGGTCCAAAAAATGGCAAGCGGATGGAGAATGTAATGTGGAATGATTTAAGGCATCTGCACCATACATATTTAGCTTTTAATGCGTCGATTTTACCGCGCGCCCCCCTTCCCCTTACCCCCCACTACCATACGAGATCACATACACAACAGAACTACAGAAAAAGTGAAATAAACGTGATTAGTAAAAAGTATTAACATGATCTTTCATTTATTTGATTTAAGGGTTTCTTCTTGCTGGTTCCACTAAATCTATTCTAATTCGGGAGCAACCAACGGCACATTTCGTGTATTTTGTTTTTGCATTCTCGAGCCCAAGGCCCGAGGTCCTTGTGCAAGCTGCAATGGGAGTCTACTCGAAAATTTTCCCAACAATCGAACTAAAATCAAAGTAGGTTTTCCTTCCCTTTATCCGAGACTTAACCAAGTAGTCCTTTGCTCTTCCCTTCAAATCCAAGCCCTATTCATATATGGTATTATAGTTATTCCTGAACTTATAGTCAGTCGGGCTAAAGCGTTTTATTCAGTCCTAAATTCTCCTACAAACATATTCAAAAAAAAAAAAATTTATATCAGTAAAAATTTTCAGTTTTGAGCGGAAATATATTTTAGTTTTAGCAGAAAATTTAATGTTTCATCGTTATTCAGCATTCAAATACCGAAACGCCTTGCCTTTGATCCGAGAATTGTATCCGGCTTTCGGGGAGATGCTGCCACGTCGTCAATCAGCCCCGGACCTGCAGCCCGCGCAGGCGTCCTCCGCCCAGGCCTCCTCAACCCATGTCCGTGACGCAAGTGCAGGCGAGGGCGAAGGTGAAGCAGCCGCAAGCCCCCAGCAAGGGGCTGGACCAGGACACCACGAACTCGTGCCCAAGCCGGGCTCCGTGTCCCTGATGCAGATGAACAGGCCAGCGAATCCGGCCGCCGGGGAGAATCAGGAACAGCCCCAGGAAGGGGCCATGGTGCGGATGGAGCGGACCGTGGATGGGGCACTTGGCGACTACTTTCTGTCGCTGCTGGAGTGCCCCGTGTGCTTCGGCTACATAATGCCACCGATCATGCAGTGCTCGCGGGGCCATGTGATCTGCTCGTCGTGCCGCCACAAGCTGACCCTGTGCCCCGTGTGCCGCGTGCCGATGAGCAACATCCGCAACCTGGCCATGGAGAATGTGGCCTCGAAGCTGATCTTCCCCTGCAAGCACTCCCACTACGGCTGCAGGCACCGCATGGCCTACTCGGAGAAGAAGCTGCACGAGGACGACTGTGAGTTCCGGCCGTTCTTTTGCCCCTACCCGGACGACAAGTGCGTGTGGCAGGGGCCGCTCAAGGATGTCTTCAACCATCTGACTGCCACGCACGACAATGTCATCACGATGGAGGGTCACGACATCATCTTCCTGGCCACCAACGTCAATCTGGAGGGGGCCCTCGACTGGACGATGGTGCAGTCCTGCCACGGCCGCCACTTCCTGCTCTCGCTGGAGAAGATCCACCTGGGCGAGGGCTGTCAGCAGTACTTCGCCGCCTGCCGCATGATCGGCACCATGCGCGATGCCGCCGAATTCAACTACAGCATCTCCCTGGACGCCAACAATCGCACCCTTCGCTGGCAGTCCAAGCCCAGGTCCGTGCGCGAGAGCTTCGTGACCTTCACCAACGCCGACTTTCTGGTGCTCAACAAGACAACGGTGGAGCTGTTCTCCGAGGATGGCAACCTGGCCCTGAATGTGGTCATCACGCCGACCGAAGCCGACGGCAACTAGGACAACTCGCACAACTCCCAAGATCCCGTTCCCATTCCTATTCCTATTCTACCTTTGCATTTGCATTTGTGGCGTCATAGTCAGATAGTCAGAGATGTACATACAAATTATTTCAGAGTGGAAATTGTGTGTTTTCCAATGGGTACGCGGGATGTGGGTAGCGAAACCAAACCAAACCAGTTGCCAGTTGCTAGACAGACTCACCTGGCACAAAACGATCCCAGAACTGTGTCAGTGGGAGTACCACCCACGGCGTGCAGTACAGCCAAATGATGACGTTCATGATGACGGCCTTGGTGAAGGTCATGTTGCGGTTCATCGGTTTGGTGATCACATTGTAGCGATCATAGCCAATGGCCGCATTGGTCATGCCGGCACCGATGCCCGAGTAGGAGCCAATCGAGGCGAAGATCTGGCACCACGTGTTGCCCAGGGCGAAGCCGCGGTGGAAACTGTTGTAGATGAAGATGGGCGCCTTCAGGCACATGATCAGATCGAAGACGGCCAGATTGAGGACGAACATGTTCGAGGGTGTGCGCAGGGACTTCGATGTACTGAATATCCAGATGACCATCCCATTGCCCAGGGTCGAGGCGAAGAACAGAAAGATATAGAAGACGCCCAGCATGTAGTGCATGGAGGCGGGCGGCTCCAGCTGCGTCAGCCAGTGCTCCGGTATGTACTGTATCTGATCCGGGGGCACGTTCCAGCCGAGGAACTGCAGCTCGTCGCTGCCCGAGGACATGCGAGCCTCTGGCCGTAATGGCGGCTCACTGGCATTGCACAGGGCTGCTTCCATGACCGATCCGACCGATACACTTTACGGATGAGATAGATACCGTGGACGGGCCGCCCACTGGGTTCAACTGTTGGCACACCTTCTGTGGGGGTCTTTTATACGTTAACCCCGCCGCTAGGCAAATTCAATTAGGCTTTGCGGTTGCGTGTCAATTAAATACGATTTTCCGTCAAGTCTGCAATAAAATATTTCAGCGGGAATTTCGTTTGAATCACAGCCAAAGCGGATGGAAAATGCTGTTAAGACATAAAATGTAATGGCATTGACACTTAAAATGGGAAAACAAACTAATTGATTAACTAATAGCCATTCTAAATACCTAAATTAACTTGTTCTTCTATCCTTTCTTTCTATTCTTCTCTTTTGAATTCAAATTAAACGCATTCTGTCAAACCAGTGCTGTGAAGTCCACTAAAGACAGTGCTAAAAAGTCCTGCAATTTTTTTACGTTTCGCGCTGAATGGCCACGACGAAGAAGAAAAATAATTCCTCGTAAAATGAAAAAATAACAAAAAACAAAATAAACGAGACGAGACGAGACGCGACGAGCTATGGACGAAGTAGACAAAATAATCATGCACCAGCTGCATCAGGTGGACGCCGGCATAGAGCCGACGGACGAGCTGGCCAGCTTCACGCCGGAACTGGTGGTGCGAGCCGTCTCCAGCTGCCTGACGGAAATCCGTCCAGAATTGGAGGTTCCCCGGTCCCTACCGGGCGGCGCGATGGCCCAGCGGTTCAGCGTGGCCACTGCCCTGGCCGAGAGGTGCAAGGAGAGCGGCTACCACGGCGACATCGGCTACCAGACATTCCTCTACCCCAATCCCATCGAGCTGCGGCGCCTACTGATGTTTCTGATCGAGCAGCTGCCACGGGAGCGCCAGGCGACTGATGACCTGGCCGGCAAGACGCATCCGCTGAGTGCCAGGGAAATGCTACAGCGCCAGATACGCAAGAAGCTGACCGCCCAGCTGAAGGCCATGTGGGTGCCGCAGTTCTGTCGGGCGGTGGGCAACAGGAAAGCGCATGGATGCAGCAGCTTGTGCATTGATTTTCGGCCAAAGTTGAATCTGAATGTGCCATCGGCCAATCCGGAGGAGCGCACCAAAGAGGTGCAGCAGTACTTTGACCAGCAGGCGCCCAATCTCTTCCAGCAGACAGCGTCCAGCTCATACGATCTCATTGCATCGGTGCTGCACAAGAACGATCTGGAGCGCTGGGGCCAAGGGTTGTCCGACTCGGGGATGCTGTTGCTGGCCAGCGAAGATCCAGTCATTCCCATGGTTCTGGCCGCAGAGAAGCCATCAGCGACTGCCGCAGAGATGACGCCCCTCGAGGAGCTGACCGACGAGGTCCAGAAGCTACGCACCCAATGCGAGACACTGCTGGGAGAGCGAAAGGCTCACGCCGCTAGAATAGGAGCACTGAAGCAGCGGGAAAGCGAAGCCACGAAGCAACTAGCGGACATTCAGCCGCTGCTGAAGCTGCACGAGCGCACCTGCCTGGTGCTGGCCGATCCCGAGCAAAATGTGACCAAACTGGAGGCCCTGCTGCAGGCCACCGAGGCCAAGCGTCACACATTGACACAGCAGTGGCAGGACTATCGTCGGCCCTTGCTGGAAGCCCTGGACACACTAAAGACGGCCAAAGAGGCACAGCACGTCCAGAGTATTCGCAGCGGGATTGAGCAGCTGGAGCAAGAGCTCCGTGAGAAGACCCAACAGCACAACGATTTAAATACGGCTCTACGCACCGCCACCCAGTCGCTGGCTCCGCGCAAGGAGTACACGCGTCGCATCCACGAGTTCATTGGCAACATTCGCAAGCAGCGGGCGGACATCTTCAAGGTGCTCGACGACACGCGGCAGCTGCAGAAGCAGCTTAATGTGGTGGGCGCCCAACTGCAGCGCCAGTTCAACTACACCGATGACCTGCTCTTCCAGAGCGCCAAGCATGATCTGCATGCAAAGAAGGCGTACAAGCTGCTGGCCCAGCTCCATGCCAACTGCAGCGAACTGGTCGAGTGCGTGGCCCTAACTGGGAATGTCACCAAGCAGATCCGCGAGCTGGAGGTGCAGATCGATGGCGAGAAGCTGAAGAATGTCCTCACCAGCCTGCAGCAGATCACGGGCGACATCCAGAAGTTCGAGCAGAACATACAGGAGCTGCAGTCTCAGATCAGCACAGTGGAGAATGGTGTGGCAAAGGCCCAGACCTAGACGAGTCCTGCTGCCCCCTATTTTACCTATGTATTAGTGCCAATTGTAATAAATCAAAGCAGTCACGCCTAGCGTTGATTTTATTAAACAGAAGCGCATTAATTTGAATTTAAATAAGTAACAAGTAAATCCATTTTAAATTTGAATTTTCATTTTGAATCACCCGCGAGAAAACAGCTGTTCCCTAGTGAATTTTTAAAATTACCCAGCGGGGAAATTTTATAAATTTCCTTCCATGGTTTGGTCGGCAAAAGGGGATTGATGAAATTGTTGTCATCCAGTGACCGAAATTATGAACTTTGTTTTTTATATTTAGTGGGTATGCAAAAAAAGCTATCTCAACGAAATAGTACAGTCTATGGTACCGATACCGTTAATTCGTATGGAGATCGAGATATATACATATGCAGGAATCGAATTAAATGCATGAAATGTTAAAAAACGTGTCGAGGAGAGAAAAAGCCATTATTACTTATGCTTCAAAGCAGCTTTGAAAAAACCATTTTAACATTAATTAAAGGAATTAGGGTATACAAATGTCCATACTTAATTAACCTGTTATTGATATGTAGAAAATGTGTAGTTACCATGTACAAAAAAGGGGACATTTTTGTTGACGTTTGTTTTTAAACCTTATTTTAGACACAATACAATAAAAAGCAGATCTTAAATTTAATAAATCTTGTAGAAAATTGATTCATCGAATGGATGAAATTATGTGTTCAGAACTGGGGGTCCTAGATAGCTTCTAATATTACATCGAATATACAAATCGAGGAATATGACTGTCGATCATGGACAATTAGCCCATTGTAGACCAGTGGGTATTAAAATACACACCACGCATACCATGAAACTTGAAGAATATTAGCGCAGTACAGGTGAAAAATATTGAGGGGTTTTTTGTAAGGAAAGAGAAAGTATAGAATGAATCTACAAGAAGCAATTATAAACAGCATTATTTTTCGCAGATTAACCCAAGATATTCACCAGTTTAAACAGAGGGGGGTATAGTGGGTTAAGCTCGCTTTTTCATCGGTATATTTTGAAAATGAGAGATGGGTCGGACGGGGTATATTCTAACGATAAATCCACTGCCTGTGAAGCGCGCGTCGTGCACTAGCTTGAATTCATTTTTGGACCTCTGAAGCGCGCGTCGTCGGCTGGGGTCTCTCCGTGCTTTCGTTTCTTTTTTGTGTTGTGTGTTGTTGATTTACTTTCGTTGGTTTTTAATTTAAAGTAAGCGCCTGCCCAAGCGGTACTCAGGGCTCTGGCTCTGGCTCTGCTCGACTCAAGACTCAAGTGGAGGCCGCGTGCTGTGTGCCTCCGGCCAGTTTCTAGTGTCTCCCAGTGCTTAGGGTCTTCCTGAAAACTACTAAAATTACACGAAAAACCAACAATTGCTAGCCTAGCCTGCCTAGCCTGCCTGCCTGCCTGCTGCCTGGCACACATCAAAATAAAACACTTGAGAGTGGCATTGCTGGGGTGCTTGCTTGTGCTGTTGGTTGTTGGTTGGTTGTTGGTGCTTCGTGGTGGTGCTGCTGTGTTGTCCATGCCGTGTGGTGTGCCTCGTACCCGTGTGCCTGGCCTGTGCCGCTCCAGAACTTGTTTCGTGGCCGGCCTAGAGTTTGGTTTTTTTTTTTTTTGAGTTCTTGCATGCGCGCCGATAACACGTTTAACCGGTGTGCGTGTGTGCCGCCACTTGTATACATATGTGAGTGTGTGTGTGTGTGCTTAAGTGTATGTGTGCGTGTGTCTCCTTCAACAAACTGTTGCTGCTGCTGTTGCCACTGCTGATGACGTCGACGAAGGCCCTTCTGCGGCATGCTGCTGCAGGCCATAATTATTATGCTGCTGCCCTCCCAATTGAATTCCAATTAGAATTGCGATCTGTGAAGGTCGACACACACACACGCTACACACAAGAGAGTTCCACCAAATTAATTGGCGGCATTTAGCCGGCCGGCTAGGGATTCGGCGGCTCTGCTTCGTTGCCTCTGTGGAGTCAGTCCGTGAGCGGGGGGGGGAGGTCAATCAACGTTGGAGAGCAGCAGTGGGAGAGGGAGAGGGAGAGGCAGAAGCAGCAGCAGCAGAGCAAGAAGAACAAAATGGTTTGTCTGTCGTTCCGGTTGCCGTAATATTTGCCTATTTTGGAGTCCCGGCTCTCTCACCTTTCGTGACGTTTGCTGCTAAAAATAACCAATGAGCACATTCCCTAACATATGATTCCGTTTCGGACTTTTAAGCAATTTAAACAAATTGTAACGGTAATGGTAGCAGAGCAGTGGCAACACCTACATGCATACACTCACTCTTATAGCCCTCACACCAATACCAATACCGATGCCAAAGCCAAAGCACTCTACCGGCAATTAATAAAAATAAAAAAAACAAAAACAAAAGCAACAAAAAGTGGGAGAAAGACAAGAGTCTGCTCTTCGGAACACCGACGACTCCAACACCCTTGCAAAAATGGTTCATTGATGGTTATAGAGAGGGATTATGCCAAGACCTAAGCATTATGTAGGATATAGAGATCCAATTTGGTTTGCAATAATACTTACAGTCCGAGTACATCCATTAGTTCCCATAGCAGACCAAGGGGCAGGGGTGCAGGGGTGCGGGGATCGGCACGCATATTTGCACATGTTCTTCGTGTGTTTGTGTGCATAAAACGGTACATTGCATTGGTGCACGTGAGCGGCAGCGCACTTAAGATAGGACCTCTAGCGCTAGGAGAACTATTCCCAGAGAGGCACCTTACATATAATAGTCTACCCATATATGTACATATGTGTGTGTACTTAATAGAATCGAATTTTCTCTATTCCTCCTTATCATAACACCTCCCCCCGAACCCACCCACCCGCAGGGCTATTTGCAAACAGTCAAGTGAAGTATAAATCGGAAAACGTTCCACTCTAACGACATATTTCAACGGCTACGCAATAATTTGTTTATAGAAAGCAAAAGCAAAAACAACAACAAAATAGAGTAACCAGAAATGGCAAAATATTCGCCAACTGATAAATAATTTTTTGATTCTTTTTTTTCCGTTGTGCTGTAAATTTAATATGTTTCGTTTGGCAGCACCGCAAAAGGCGATATACATATGTACACTAATCGAAGGCAATAAAGAAGGTGAAAAGCGGAAAGTGAAACGTGAAAAGTGAAAAGTGTGTAACGAAAAGCAATACGAAAGGAGAAGTTTTGTAATTAGAACACAAACCCACAAACCCACAGGCGAACCCACAGGCGAACCCGCAGAATCGACAGAAGGAGGAAATTTGTTAAATATGACACCATCGCCGACCAAGGAGCTCGTGAGTGCCACACCGACAATTTCCCGACGTCCGCGTGAGGAATTTGCCGAGAAGGTGAGTGACCAAAAGGGAGTGAAGAGGCAGGGGGCATGTACATACATACATAGGACTTCCTGTGTTTGTGTGTGTGTGTGTGTGTGTTTCCATTAATTGACCCCAAATGTGTGTTGCCTTTCAAAAGAATATAAACATTTGCTGGGGCTCCCGGACTCTGCTCTGTTCGGACTTTATAGATTTATTCATTTACTTTTTAAACCGTTGCCCGTTTGTTTTTTGTTTGTTTGTTTTTGTGCAATGTACAATCAAATATATGTACTCGATCCGCACCACACACACACAACACACACATCAATAAGCCGTCCAAATAAATATAGCTGTCATCGCTCTTTTTCCTCGATTTCTGTCGTAATATAGCCAGCAGCCGGTGCCCCATCCTCTCACCTGAGCACTGTTCTGCCTCCTCCCCCCCACCAGAGTGTTCGTTCTACATACATTATGATTTCCGTTACTGCATCACCTCATCTCTCACCCATGCCTTGCCCTGCCCTGCCTTGCCCTGCCCTGCCTTGCCCTGTCTTGCCTTTCCCGCCATTCATTTCCGTCTAGACTCTAGAGTCTGGAGTGTTCAGATTCTGCTACAGTCAGTCCATTGCTTTTCTTAGCTCTGACTAATCGAATTCTGTTGGCCATGGCCTACACGTAAAAGGTATCGGTATCCCACTGATAAGATATCATTTGGTAAGAGCCATAATCGCTGCTGTTCTATCAGTTCTTGAGTTTATAGAGTTTATAAATCAGAGAAAGAGAGAGGGCGAGAGCGAGGGTGTAAATGGTAGAATTTATTAATGGAAATATAACCTAATAATACTATATTTACAGACATTCTCATGGGGAATACTTCAGATCAGTTCACCGAAAACTAGGGAAAAGGGTTTTTTTTTTTTTTTTTAATTTTTGCTTCATTCGAAATTCAAGCTGTAATTTCGCCAAGAATATCCACATTGAAATTCCAGTCATTTTCTTCCGATTTGCATTCCCCATTTCACGCTGACGTCACTGGATGAGGCGACACTTGGGATATACATAAATGCAAATAATTAAAAGAAAAAGAAAAACACTTGCAGCAATAATCAGAAGACAAACAAACTAATTTTGTTTTAAAATTCAAAGCCAGTGCCTTAATGAGAGGTCAATGTAATGTGGGAAGAGCCTCATTATACGAGTAGTACTAGTATCCCCCCGGCTAGTAGCCCCCCCCGTGAGTCGAGAGATCTTTAAACTGGTATTCGAATCGGAATTTGAATGGAATTAGCATTTTGCATGGCGAGAGACGAACATGATATATACACGGCTTAATAGATGTTGAACGGTTCCAGATACAGATTCAAATGCAAATTGGTTCTATATATATTATATATATGATATGCACATACAAATGCAGTTATTTATAGCCAAGATCTGGATCCAGACAAAAGCTGTCACCAGACAACGCCCCAGGAATGTGATACAAAAAGAGAGAGAGAGATGTCAAGCGAGGCTTCGAGGCCCCGAAAACCGAAACAAATTAAGAGACAACTCCACTCCACAGCAATCAGTGGGGGCTTTGGCTTCGGCTTCGGCTTTGGCTTTGGCTTTTTTCCTTCATTCGTGTGTGTGTTTTCTTCTCTTTTTTTTTTTGTCAATTGATTGATTCGCCACAGTTGGCAACAAGTTTGCTTGTAGATCAATCAATTGGTTGCACATGCCGAGCCGTGCCCGAGCCGGAGCCGGAGCCGCGTACCTGTGCAGGAGCTGTACATACTGGCACATACATATCTATATACTTATGTCTGGGGCTGTCAGCGACTGTCAGTCGAGCGTCTAATGCAAGCGAATTTAATGGCATTGACCATGAAGCTAATGCGAAGCGGGGGAATAAAGTTTGGATACCCTTTGCCAAGAGAGGGGTATAATGGGTTCAACGCAAAAGGAAAGACTTGAGAAATTACTAGAAATGTTTCTCTACAGAACCCTGCATTATATCACTCATATATGTACGATAGATTGATGTCATATCTTGTTCCTTTTTTGTTGGTTTTTTTTGATGATGATGTGGCTGCTTGGCTCGCCTTAAAATCGTCCTCGTCCTCCAGCATTAGTGTCCTTGGTTTGGTTTGGTTTTTGTGGCGTGCCAGCAGCTAATTTTGTAGATTCTGCATATGCTGTTTGCACACGGAAACCATAGCTTTAAGGTGACGAATTTTAGATACCCTAACCACAAGATTCCTATGACAGGAGAAAGGATTTCTTCTGCTATGATGGATTGGCAGGAAGAGACTGTGACACATACATATGTATGTAGACAAGGCTTCCAGGCTGTTCTTTTCCAGTGGTTCCCAAAAGAAGGGTATTCCAAGTGAAAAAGAACAAAAATTGCCACGCCACATAAAACGACATGCCGTGCGAAATCTGATGCAATCGATGAGATCATCCCACAGCAGAGCAGAGAAGAGCAGAGCGGAGCAGAGCAGAGTGGAGCAGCCCGTCCGTCCAAAAGCAACAAGAATCTCGGAAGACCCAGCCCGAAGCTCACACGAGCGTGCTACAAGTCGTCCATAATTATACAAATAATAAGCCAAAGCCGCAGTCACAGTCACAGGCAAAACCGAAGAGCAAAGAGCCAACATAATCGTTTCATTAGCTGGAGGAAAAGTTTCCCTGCCCTTTCCCTTCCGATCGTTCGATTGCGCGTCTCATTCCATCTTTTAGAATTTCCAGACATCCAGATCTGAGTCATATCTGCTCCTTCTTCTGTGTCGCCAACTTTGTTGCATTTCGACTTTCCATTTCTCAAAAGTACACTCGGAGAAAAAGCCTGGCCAGAACCGAACCCTTTTTTAATTAATTAAATACATTGGTTTTTTTTGCGGTTTTTTGTTGCGTGTTGCTTAAGTGCCTCCACGGAGGTGGCAAAAATATAATTATAATGGATTTTTGTGTGTTTTGTTTTTTGATATTAATCTTTATGATTCGTTTTTCTTTGTTTTGTGTGCTTCCTGGTTTTCGGTTGCTGTTGAATAAAAACTAGAACTGAGTCATCCATCCATCCATCCATCCATCCATCCAGTCATTGTTCCAGCCCCAAAGAGCATCTTAAAGCTTTGGCTTCGACTTCTTATTGCTGAATACTCTTTCCGAAGAGGGTACTAATGCCAAGGCTGGTGGCTTAAGGGAGGGATGTAAGAGAGTTCAATGGCAGATCCACTGCTTGGTGGCTTAAGGGAGGGATTCAAGAGAGTTCAATGGCAGATCCACTGCATTCAAGGAATCTTTAGCTCTAACTCTCAGCTTGTTCCTCGCAATTATTTGGATACTTTTAATATCGAAAAACAAAGTGCATCTAAAACTTCGACAGACTGCTGTCAATTGCCTCTCATCCTTTTGCATTTTGCTGCAGTTTTTGTTGCAGTTTCTCTCTTTTTTGTTGTTTGACACTGTGAAACCCGAAGCTGCAGTAGCTGCAGTCCCCCTATTTGTGGCTTTCCAAATGCCACACCATACCATACCATACCATTCCCCATATACTCGTGCCATATGCCACAAGCAGATATGTGTGTGTGTGTGTGTGTGTATATGTCGCTCTGTCTGCTATGTATTTGCATTTGGAGAGGCTTATTTGCGTTTTAAACGCCTTGCACTTGCCACGAGGCTGGTCGACTGGTTACTGGACGACAGACCCACCTGACATCTCTCTGACAACTTTGTCAACTGTTTAATTGCATTATTAGTTTTCATTGCTACGGCCATTTGTGGGTAAATTGCTTCAGATGATCAAAAGGCGCACCACCCCGACCCCCCCAGAGCCAGACCCACTTGGAATTTCGGTTAACGATGCTCCTATGGGGCTCCACTGAGGGAAAGAAGCGCTTTGGCTGGAAACAAGTTTGATGAATGGAAAAATGTCTGCAAAGATGACAGGTGGGGGGGGGGACAAAAGAGAAATTTTGTTATTCAATCCCCAAGACACAAGAAGATTATAAAGAATGGAAGACGGTATGGCATCACCGTTAAGTGTTAAATGCGACTATAATAACTGTATCTTTGCGCTGGCCTTTCCCAAGAGTTCTGATCGTGGATTTGGATGGGTATAAACGATGCGTGGCCCAAGCTGAAGGTGGTTCTGATTCCGGATGAGGATGCCAGCAGGATCAATGCTAGCTGGAGATGCCTGACCATCGAATGCGGCGACGATTGATGATTACATCCCGAGACAAACTGTGTGCCAATTAGTTAGAGCTTTAAACGTTTTTTGATGGTTTTTATCTTAGATTTTAATGTGACTGTTGCTCGGGACGGCGCCTGTTAAACGTTTTCCTAATTGAATCCTTGGAGTATTTTTTGGTACAGATTTACTCGCAAGTAGATTGTATATTAAGTTCTGCTTCTGGGATGTTAAAGTTCTTCTGATCTTAAAGTGAATATTGCAGGAATCCTTTAATTTTTAATTCTAATTTTAAAAGAGACTTCTTTGAATTTTTTCGACTGCAAAGTGCGATTTTCCCCTACTTTTCTTTGCTTGTCTTGCACCCTAATTTCCGTTTAAATAAAATTTATGTATTTTCGATTTAAGACCCCGTTGTTTTTTGCCAGTGTCCCTTCATTTGGTGTTCATTTCGGTGGCCTTTCGGGTGTGTGTAGGGGTGCGTGTGTGTGTGGGGGTGGGGGTGGGGGTGTGCCTTTGTCACGGAATATAATACTCGTGTATATTTCCCAATGGGCGTGTTAGTTAGATACATAGATATGGCGAGTGGACGGACCATGGATATCATCTTGCACACCTTTCCAAAAAGCCAAAGAGTAGAGAGGGTGGATGGGTGCTTGCGTGGTGGGGTGTTACGGGTATGGGCCAGGGCAGGGTAGGCCCAGAACAGGGCCAGGTGTCATATCACATGGCAGTGTTTGCGCAATGGAATGCCGGCACGCTATCGTTCCAGAGCGAGAGAGTGAGCGAGAGAGAGAGAGGGTGTTTGGGTCTCTTCATCATCCACCTCCTCCTTCTCTGCCTCTGCTGCTGCTGCTGCTCCTTTTCCATTTCGCCTCGCTCTTTGTCATTTTTGGGGCCCTGGAGGCGCGTCATACATTTTATTCCTGTTATTATTAAATTAATTGATTTCGACTTTAATACGTTTATTTTGGAACAGCTGGCGAAATGCTATTAAAGCAAAAGTTTACGCTCGGATCGTTTTTGCCTATTATTAGACGCGCGTTCTTTTATTTTTCAACAGCCAAAATTCTCCATTCGAAACATAAATTTTGTTGCTTTAACTACGAGCGTTTTATTCCAACTTTTTTTCTGTGTGATCTTTCAGCTTTGTTCTCTTTTTGGGACGACTTTGAACCCGCGTAACCCCAATTTGTAGCCAAATGTATTTAGCATATATGTATGTATTTTGTTGATGTTGTGGGACTGTTTAGCCTTAATTTTAGCCAATCATTTACGCCAGTCGAACATTTCACACCCAACGAAAAGCCTGTTTTAGAGGTATTAATATTTGTACATACTGTTTTGAACCTACTGCAGGTAAAGGTGGTTCAACGAACTGCGAATACTCTTTTACCTAAACGTCAGTTGTGTTTATTGTGAGCTGTGTGACGTCACAGAGGTGCCAGTGTAATCTGAAAGAGAGAGAATCTACAAGCGATGACCCTGTGCTTCGATTCCACACCGAGCAAAATGAGGAAGCTTGAGGCAGTGCAGAATCTGAAGAGCAGCAAGAGGAAGCTTGAAGCAGTGCAGAATCTGAAGAGAAAAGAGAGGAAGCTTGAAGCAGTGCAGTTATATGCAGTTCTGGTTAAAGAGAGATCGATTAGCTGGGCACTTTTTGATCTTTCTTTTCTGCTTCAAGCCTCTCTTTTTAAGATTCCTCGCTGTGCTACATTCATGAGTAAACTATTTCTCGTACCATTGCCAGAGATTATATTTCTGCAATTAATAATGCAGACGAAATCCAGCGTCCATCTCTCTTCCCTTCCTCCCTTCCGTCCTGCCATTCTCTTGTTGGCGCTGTTTTAAAAATAAAACTCTACGTCATCGTTGAGCATTTGGCACTAGGCGGCATGCAAGCAGTCCCTCTGCCCCCGTCCTTCCTTCTCCTTCAACCAAGCAGCTGCCCATATGGCCTTTCTCCAAAAAATTGCAAATAAAACAGTCATGGGGGCAGCCAGCAGTCAGTCCCCTTCGCACCATTACCCCGCGGGCAGAGAGTTTGCTGTTGTTTTTTTTGGTTTTGTTTTTGCAAAAACCTCGCGTCATGCGTGCCTCCACTTGGCACCTATTTATGTGCAAACATATGTACATTTATGCATATGTTACTTTTTATAAATACATATACATACAGATGTACATGTACACATGTATGTTTACAGTTGAGATCAAAATAGGATAACCATCTATCTTAAGACGACATGCAATATGTGGTGTGCCTTATTATTTCTGTACTATAATTGTGGCCGCTGCTGTGTTGGCTCCCAAGCACCATTTATGTTTGTTTGTTTGCTTGTTTGTTTGTATGAATATTATGGGATATGGCATGTAAGTACGAATATTGGATGGACCATATACTCCCCTCCTCCTACTTCCTCCTACTCCTTCTCTCCTTCTCCTTCTGATGGTCTATTTCTCTTCCCTCTTCGCCTGTTCCCACTTCGACTGATGGCTGCTGCGCTGCCGCTGCTGCTGCTGCTGCTGTTTGGAGTTCGCGCTCGGTCTGTGCATTGCCTGCCTGCCGCCGGCAACCGGTCACGTTTACTGTTGTTGCTCTCTTACCGACTCACACCACACATATGAATGTACACTCGCTTAAATGGTAGGCCAGCTGTGTGTGTGTGTGCTCCTTATAACTGTAAAAACATGCTCGCCCACTTCCTTTGGAGCCGGCCGGAGCGGCGCGCACACGTTGGAACGCATTGTCCAGGCGTCGTTTTGTTTGATTCCCCTCGCTACCCTCGCTACCCTCGCTTCCCTGCTATCTTCAGCCATTTCCCCCTCCTGCTGCTCACTAAGCTCCCTCTCTCTCTCTCTTGGTCCCTCTCCTTCTACTTCTGCTCAACACTCTCCTGCTTCATTGCCATCAGCCATCGCCTTCTCTTCTCACTCCCCTGCCATCTCTTTCCCCCTCCAGCCATCTACTGCTCGCTCTCTTAACCAATTTCCTTCACACATCTCCATCACCCCCTCTCTCTCACATTAGAGTGCGTTGGAGTGTTTGTGTTAATTACACTCTAGCCGGGAGAACTCGGGTTGTAACGGAACGTCATAAATATACCCACGATCAATGGAAAATTGAAAATAAGTTCTTTCCGAAGATAATCTCCCATAGGGGTATCCAAGGTACATATCTTTGTCGCCATCAGCTGGACTTTTTCTGTTAATTGTGCCAGCAATGGCATTCGCAGTATAAAATATCCAATTCCAATTCCAATATCCAATTTTTCAATTTCAACACCCACCCATAATTTTGGCTTATTTGTGGCTTTTACTTCCCCCCAGCCCCCCTCCAATGTTTGTTGCTGTTGCTCTTGTCGTTTGGCATTGGGGCGCCTTCACCCCCTCCGCCCTCGCACCGAACAGCTGTCATTGTGTGCCCGTTCCGTCTGTCTGTCAACTGTGCAAGTGTATGTGTGTGTGTGTGTGTGTGTGTGCGTGTTTGTGCATGACTTAATAGCGGATAAATGTTATATGGTAGGTCATATAAACACATATGTACATACTATATGTACATTCATATAAGAGTACGAGTATATTTATTTGGTGGAGGGGGGCGGGGGGTGGCCATTTGCATTGTGTGCAAAGTCAATTCACTGGCCATTGGCCATTGGCCATCCAACCCTCCCCCCGTCCCAACCACAAACATTCATTCATAATTGGATGTCATTCAAATATTGATACCCTATGGAGGTATAGGATGACGGAGCCTCAAAGCAGATGTGGCATCATGGCTGAAGCATTTGGCAAGGGTAATTAAGTTCTACCATTAAGCAAAAAAAAGTATACCCTCAAATCACAAACATTTCGCTTTTTTATGGCTCTGAAGGAATGAAAATCCATAATTTCGTAGCAGCATAAAAGATATCTCGTACGGGTATATCATTATTCATGAAACTAAACTATAGATTTATTATACCTTAAATATATGTATGTATGTATGTATGTACTTTCTCTGCACTGCGACTATTGTATGTTGTGCAGATGCTTCGCCTGCAAATGATTTATTCTGCACTCGAGAGCCATAAGGGAATTTTTTGTGAATATTCTTGAAATTTATTATTACTGAGGAGAACCTGCCTCAACCAACAACAACAACAACACTAAACACTAAGCACTGAACACTAAACACTAAAATATAGATACTCGTATGTATATGAATGATTCCTTTGAAGTAGACCATAAAGCGAGTACGAGTGCGAGTGTGAGTGCGAGTGTGAGTGTATAGAGCAGAAGAACAGAGCCATCCCGGAATGAGCCGTCGAATGATTAATTCATGGCATTTTGCCGGTCCATGGGCCAATGGACCAATGGGCCAATGGGTTGTATGAGTAATATTTGATGATACGAATCGTATATTCATGGAGATTCGATTCCGGTTCGTTTCATTGCGAAAATAAACACATAACTGCTCCAATTTGTTAGTTATACATATTTTATTAATCTTTCCACAATAAACATTTTGGCGCAACAATATTTCTCAGGGCGCAACCACACGACTGTGTGTGTGTGGCACGAGGCATGCGGCATGCGGCATGTGGTAAGCTCTTCACCCCCTTTGCCCTGTTTTGGCGCCCGCCTGCAGATGCGGTCGGGGCAAAAGTGTTTATGTGCGGAAGATGCTGCCTCATGCTTCTGCGAATGGCGTGAACTTTCCTCCCCCCCTCCTCCCCTCCTCCTTTGCCCCGTTTGCCCCACACTGGGCGATGGTTTTCTTTCGTTCTCTCTCGCCCTCCTGCTGTGATTTCAAATTTCCCCACCAGGTCCACAGACCCACCAGAATGGTATGTATTTTCCAGCCAAAAGTATTCGGCTCTCGGGAATCGGATTATTTCTTTATACTCCAAATATTTAACACCTCAAATAAACACTTTCGGAATTCCATTTGCAAGAAATATTTCGATGCAAATAGAGCATACATATATACATACATACGTACATTCATATACATATGCTAAAACTGTGCAAATTAACAATTATTTCTTGGATAATAAATCTAGTTATTGCGTTAATTAAGAAATTAAGGCCATAAAGACTGTGGCAAGGACTGCGGCACCCCCTCGCCTGCGTATGAGTGATATTTTCAGCTGAAACATTAAGTATACGTGCAAGCGTGGACTTGTCTGGCAAGTGGGTAAAATGGGAAAATTTAGAAAAAAGAGGGATGAGATTTAATCGATTAAATTAAAATTTAAAAAGCATTATTCAGGCAGAAATCAAATTTAGAAAACATTGTTTCTCAAAAAGGATTGATGCTTTCACACAAGCCAAAGAATCGATTTTATAGATCTACGCTTGAGATATCGAAAAGTAAACTATTTTTGAAGGATTTCGGGAAGGCTCAAACTTTGATAATGCCTCAGGCTTGGCTAATTTCAGAGCATCTGTCTGATATTTATATTAATCAGCTCTTAAATATCCCAACCACAGCGGAACTTGCATAATTCGAATCATTATTATCCAAAGGAAACGTTTGACTTCTGTTTAGTTCGATTTATAGTAAAAATGTATTTTTATATGTTTTTTAAATAAATAACAATTAAATTGTCTGGCGCTCAACAGCGCGCAGCTCCGCCATGATGGTTGCCTCCCAGTTATCCGGGGACATGAGCATATGCGGCTCCAGGCTTTGCTTAGCTTTAGCCCCGCCCAGGGGCCACACCTGCCACACGCACAAGTGATGTGCTCGGCATCCTCCTCCACGTTGTGAGCTCATGGGTCATGGTGCACTCTGCAGAGTCCTCGTGCTCGAAGCGGTGCAGGTAGGTGGGGAGCTTCGTCAAGGCCATGCCCCCTATCCACCCTTGCTTCGATGGTTGGGATGAGCCGGTGCGTCCAGCGCCCTTTGGTAGTCGGGCCCCAGCGATGTTGCCACTTTCTGAGACTCTGCTGCTGGCACGCCATGCGCACCTGCCTTTTGTCCGCCGCTTCAATGCCTCTGCCATGCGTTTCCCGGTAGTACGTGGACCGCTCCTCCGCTGTGTACTCAACTGGAAGGAGCTGATTATCCGGAGGGACGCGAGGCGGTGAGTGGCTGCCAGGCCCCGGGCGTAGCTCGCTGTTTGGAGGTCCTTTGTCCAGATTGGCGCCGCGTATAGCATCCCTGATCTCGTCACACTCGCGGAAGCTGAGTTGAGTGACTATCAGGAAGCCAAGGTAGTGCCTACCACTGAGATGTTGGCTTTCTTCCGGCTGGACACCAGCACTGCCTCGGTCTTGTGGGCCACGAGTTCGGGCCAGACCAACTCCAGCCACTGTTGAATGATCGCCATAGTCTGGTTGCAGGTCGTCTGACCATTAGGCAGTACTCCTTACCGCCGCCTTTCCACCGATCTATTGCACTAGACGCAATGTTTTCTACTTTACCGATGGCGTCAGCCGTGGATCTGGTCCGTACTGGTGCGATGATAGGTCGCCAGCCTCCGCGATGGCTTGTTCCAGTCGGGCAGATTGGCCTATACGACGATGCTGTCCCCGGCGGCTTGACTGGCTTGGGGATGAGCTGCAGCTTCTGCGTCTTCCATCTCTCAGGAAAATCTCCTTTCCGAAGGCATTGGCTGTGCAGCTTCACGAAGATGTCCGGACGCACCGAAAGGGCTCGCATGAGGGCTCTATTCTGGATGGAGTCTGGCCCAGATGCCTTGTTCGGGCTAATAATAAATAGGGGATATGGAAGGAGCTGTCTGTGATAACCTTTAGCAGGACGACTGGAAAATGCCAAAAAGCTGAAAAAAGCGTCAGACCATTTGGAAACCCATAACCGATAAAATATGTGAAGAGGACAAGGATGTGGATCTTCTGTTCAAATATAATCTTTGTCCAAAGAGCTTTACGCAAAAATCAAATCTACACACACAAAACAAACTACACATTGGGGAGCGACCCTACAAACTAAACACCCCCAACCTTAAATCCCATCTTCAGGCACAGAACCTAGGCGGATAAATTTTCCATAGATTGAAAGATAAACTGAATGTATCTGCTGAATCATCCACAAGGAATTTTAGTTGGGTCGATCATTAGAACGAAGGCGGTTTTTTCAAGCCATCGGCTGAAACGATGTCCCATTTAAATGGGAAAAATATTCAATGGAGAATATAATATTTAAATAAAATATAGAATAATAAAATATTTATATGGAGAAAGCCTTTTTATCACGGACAATTATTTACAAGAGCACTATGCTTAATCTAAGCATATGAATTGCGACTATCTTGTGTCAAAGAACTATTTTTCCGTTATCGTATGTACTTAAAAATAAGAAAATTAAATAAAAGGAAACGTTCCACCTTAATTACAAAAAAAAAGAATACAACAATTAATTAAAATATATTAAAATATTAGTATTGCCTCTTCTATACATTTTATGCAAAAACTATGACTTTTAGCAAGGAAATTGTAGTTTTTCTTTATTTTGCTGCCCTAAAGCAAATGAGTGTGAGCGAGAGGCGAATATGTGCTCTGTTGAGGATCGATTTTGGTGACGTAGATGATCAGAACGGACTTCTGTGCACTATCTTGTTTCTCTGTATCGTGCATATAGGATTTATTTCAAAACATTTAACATCAATCAATCAAATCAAGTTTTCATGTTATAAAGGACCAAAAAAAACATCAAGTAGTAGCTGACGATTCGAGTTTTTTCATCACTCTCCGCATCACTTAAAATCGGAGCTATAATGCTCACATTATTGAGTAATCTGTAGAAAACTGTAATGCACAAAGCACGAGGTTCTCGACCTCAATATATGTAGTCCTGAAACAAACACACAAGAAATGAAACAAAAACGAAAAAAACCAAGCACATAGTTTGGGATTTCCCCTAAAAATTCAACTCACAAAATGCCTAATTCAAAAATATGTTTCATTCGAATTATGGAGGAATTCGATTGTTGGAAGTTCGAATTTGGTGTAATTTCAGTACGAAATATTACAGATGTTCGAGTCAGGGAGGTTCAACTGTATTTCAAGCTCAATTCTTCTCGATTTTCCTGTGATATTTAAGGATAATTGATCCCGAAACGGATCCTCTATTAATACAAAAAAAAAGCTTGCTTCGATTAGAAGAAATTATGCCACTCCCAGATTAGGATATATCTATAAAAATAAAGAAAATGATCTTCGGCCGAAAGCGATCAATAAAATGTAAAATTACTTCTTGTTTTGCTACATTTACTTATCTACATACATGCCAACTACATGACTCAGTGGCGACACCTACATGGCAATTCTACACGCATTCTACACAGCTCAGTGGCGCCACTAGCGATCACGAGAGAGAGAGAGAGAGAGAGCGAGCACTGCTTGTGCATGTGTGTGTACTACAGTCGTGGCCCCTGCCATTGGGAAGGCGGAAAACTTAAATTCAAATTAAAGAAGGATTAAAAAAAGTGCATTTACCAAGTGATTTATGGCCCAACTGGGCTTCGGGGCAGGGGACAGGCCCACTGCCGATGCTACTGTGCAATGTGTGGCTCTCCATTTCGAGTGCGTGTTTAAGCCTGTTCGGACCCACCACCCGTACAGACGGACACTCACATCCCCAATAGAGTGCTTAAAATATGCATGTTTAAGCCCTGGTCGCGCGGTACAGTCAGACCCATTAAGAGCTTAAAATATGCATGCTTTAATTGCCCGACAGCTGCTGGAGAGGCGACACTCGAATTTCACAGATACTTCGGGCACACAGATACAATCTAATGACTGGCATAAAGCGCTTGTCAGCAGCGGAGGTGGAGCGGAATCGGAAGCGAAACAAATCAAAATTGCCACCAAATTATCGAGTAAAAAAAAGAAAAAAAAAAACCCACTTCAGCCAGCGCACACGAAACCCAATCCGCAATCCCCAATCCGCAATCCGCAATCACTCATTAGACAAACACAAAGAGGCGTCTGTCTGGTGCTCGATTTAGTTGATAGAACCCCACCGCGTAGAGGGGGGTGGGGGGGCACTTCGAACAAAGCATCGCAGTGCCACAACACCAACGAACAGCAGAATTCAGGTGCCCGATTTGACACCCGGCAGCCCGGGCCGGAGAGCATACGCACAGCATGGTCATGGGGCATATAAGGCATCTGTCAGTAGCTTGCAACAGGAAGAGGAATACCCCATACCCATACCCATACCCCAAGTTGAGTACTCATTCCTTATAAGTAATACTCGAATGTAAATGGTATTGGAGTAGATCCGAATTGAGAAGACTTCCTTAAGCAAAGAGTGAAATGGAATTACTTATTTGGATGGGTGTTGTTCGTATCTGTTGAAAGAAAGAACTTTAAAAGATCTATGAAAATGAGAATAATAAATATAATGGTCAGCAGCACAACTTGATCAGCGATCAGTGATCTATATGATACAATTTTGGCATAAATTCATGGATCACAAGTAGCGTAAAAATGGTACATTCTATATGGTAATCACTTGCTTTCGCCAGCACTCCAAACATGATCAATGCGATACTTCGCTGCTCGCTGATCACTGATCATCATTCAAAAGTAAAAGTGAAAATTCTATACTGATCTGCTAACAAGTTCTTCCCCTAGTGCTGGGTATCCCATAATCGAATCGAATCTCTCCTAAAACACACACTATACTCCCCCAAGTTCTATTCAATATTTGACTATTGTTTACTATTGTTTCTGGCTGTAAGTGCTAATGCGTTAAATGAGACACTCGATATCCGCGCGATAGCTCTCGAAAGCTAATTGGAGCGATTTGTGGTTGGGCATAAATTACGACAGACGCGACCCCAGCTCTTGCCTTAAATTTACATAACATCTGCTCGAGTAGCTATAGATACAGATATATCTAGCTATATGTATTTGTGTACAGGTGTGTGCAGCACCCACGCAGCGCCCAGGCATCCATCTGCGAAGAGCCATAATCTGTGAGCCCGGCTCAAAACGATGATGAGGCCCCTACGACGCCAAATTGGTCAAAACAAAATAAAACGAACAAGAAAGAGACAGAGAGACATAGAGAGTGAGACACACACATAGAGCAAGAGAGAGAGAGCGCGATCCACCGCTCTTTCAGTGTGCGACAGAAATTCTAGTGATCCGCATAACAACTGAAGTTTTGGCGCTCACTTGCTCGACGGCAGTCGAAAGCGTCGGTTCGGTTTCTGTCATTGCTGCTCCGCGAGCGGGCCCCGTCATCAAGCCAGCGGCTTAAGCTTGATCCAAAGGTTGATTTTCCGACAGCGAGAGAGAGAGAGAGAGAGATTCCGAGAGATCATAGACAGAGACAAAGATCAGGGACCTTCAGCGGAGATGTCGTTTTTTCGCAACATACGCTCTTCTCTGTCGTCATCGTCACGGGCCAAGAGCTCCTCCTCCCGCGACACGACCCCAGTACGCACCTCCGGCTCCCGCCCGGCCAGCGTGATCAGCGTGGGCAGAGTCTCCTCCAGTCGTCGCGACTCCACGACCAGCTCCACACTGCAGCGTGGGGATACCTTCATACTGGCCGGATCCGATGAGGAGGCCTCGAACAGCACGAACCACACGAACCACACGCCAACCAACTCGAACAGCTCCACGCTGGAGAAGAAGTCGAAGAAGTCGAAGGTCTTTGGAAAGTTCAGCACCTTCACGAAGCGAAAGAAGACGCCCGCCGGGGGGCCCGCGGAGGAGGAGGTGGCCAGCTATGAGCACCATCCGAGCGATACGGCCACCAACACGTACTACAAGTGGCGCAGCGATGGCGGCGATCGGCTGCAGGACTACGACGCGCAGTCGGATCCGTTCAACTTCCTGTACGAGCAGCACTCCAATCTGAGGAACCTGCAGTCCGGCTCCGCGGGGGAGGGCTCCGTGCATCGGCAGGCCAGCATTGGGTCCAACTCGAGCGGCAGCTTCGACTCCTCCACGTACCGCAAGAGCAAGACGCCCACGCATCTGCGGGAGCAGCTGGAGCAGCTGAAGACCCACTCCAACGACGATCTGCTCGAGGACCAGCAGCGGGAGCGGGAGGAGGACGAGCGGGAGAAGTACAAGACGGTGACGCTGAACAGCTTCAGGAAGTCCTTCCGCGACCGCCTGCTCCAGCAGCAGAAGGAGGCGCCGCACAATCCCGCCTGGTTCGTGGAGGTGCCGCCGCCGCCCACCCCCGATCCCCTCAAGATCCGCTCGAGCAGTAGCCGCTGGGAGTCCAAGGAGAATCGTCCCGATTTCCTTGTCTTCGAGAACGACAACTACCGGCCGCAGTCGCGCTCTCCGCTCCGGGATCGCCCCTCCCGCTCGGCCACCCGCTCGCCTGTGAAGCGGAACGAGACCTTCCGCGTGGTGCAGCCCTCCCTGCGGCACATGTCGCCCTCGCCCCCGCCCCCGCACCAGCACTCGCACTCGCCAGCTCCATCCATACGGATCGAGATCAAGAACTCCATCTCGCCCCATTCCCCGGGAAGATTCGTGCCCGTGGGCGTGGCCAAGCCCATGCCCACAACGGAGTACTATGCGCAGAGACTGCTGGCCAGCAATCCGAGCAGGCTGGCTGCTCCATCCACTGCGCGAACCTCCTCCAGTCCCAGCGCCTCCCAGCGATGGTATCGCCCGCAGAGCTCCCCCACGCGGCAGCAGGCCACGAGGATGAGTGTGGATCCCCAGCAGCAGCAGTTCTCGCGGCTGAGTGTGGGCCATCAGCAGCAGCAGCACCAGCACCAGCATCAGCACCACCAGCAGAAGGGCGGCAGGACCCTGGTGCACATCGGCAGTGACCAGAGCAGATCCCTGTCGTCTGCCAATCCAATGCCCGCTCGAGGCAGGGCGCCCACGAGGGTGCAGCTGTACGGCAGCAAGCCCCAGAGCCGACAGCAGCACCAGCAGCACCAGCAGCCATCGTCGACGTACTTTGGAGGCCACTACAATGCACCTGCCACCACCGCCACCGCCACCACCAGCGCCAGCATCAGAAGCGGCAGCAGCAACGCGCACAGTGCCCCACTGAAGAGCCGGGGATCCGCCGGCGGCTTGGGTGTGGCAACGGTCTACGGCGGGGGCGTTCCCACCGTTTATTTGGGGCGTCGCGAACAGCCAATGACACGTGCCGCCCCCGTGCCCACACGACGCAATCGATCGCCCATTAAAATGCCCTGGCGATAGAGCGAAAGAGAGAGGGAGAGGTTTTTGAGAATCGAAGAGAATCGGAGCTTACGATGTTCTTTCCGAAGAAAGACACCCAAGAGTGAGACAAGGTCTTGCGTCATGATTGGAGCCGCTCGTAGCGGAGTGGAGTGGGAGTGGGAGCGGGAGCGGGAGCGGGAGGGGGTCTGTGAGCGGGAGCGGGCAGTGGACTTCGATCGTTAATGATTTATTATGTATCCATCAAATACAGCCCCTCTCAGGCTCGGTTCCATCGGATGTGTGTTGTGAATTTCGCTACGTAAAAATTATTTGTTAAGTAAACATCAATAATACGTAAATAAATATACGAAAAAAAATATTATCTACTCAATTGAACATTTTTGTTATGTGCCCCAAGGTGGGGGATTTTTTTTTTTGGTTTTGGTTTCGGTTTTTTGTGGAACCAGCGAAGCCCGAAAAATAACATTTAGAAAAAATACAAAACAAAAAATGCAAGCATATCCCGTAGTGTTGGTATAATTGTCAGCAAAAGAAAGCTTTGTGTGTGCTCTGAAAAAAAAAAAAAAATAAATAAAGAATGGAATTTTAGTGCCTTGCCACAGATACATATATGGTTATAGCCTGTCTGTCTTTCTGTATGACTAACTGTGCATGAAAATGAGCCGAACGTTACGTGACAGGGGCATTAAATATGGTCATCCCGAGTGGGGGGGATTTCTAGTTAGAAAGCAGCTGATGGGGTTCTGGCCGTATTTGGTTTTGAAAAATAAAATATATACATATGTATATACCCGTATATACTTGTATTTCGTATTTGTATAAAAGTTATGGAATAAATTGCGGCAGTCCCCCTTGCGATGCCCAATGATGATGTCAACAGCGAAATAGCTGTGGGGTGAGGGGGCTCCGTTACTCTCAGGCTTCATTAGAGAGCAGATGATGCACAAGCCGTTAAAGGAGGAGCCCTTCTATGCGCTTCTCAAAGTGTTAAGCTAAGGCCATGGCTGTGCCACCATAAGCGGATCTTTTCAGAGACTTCTCTCTTGTCTGCTAATTGGTAGATCATTTCACTTTCTAAACTGTTGCCCCAGCAACAGCCAACAGCCAACAACCAGGCCAAGACTGTCTCGGGAGACTTCTTTAGTCAGTCACTAAACTTGGTCAGTGCAACTATTAAAGCCACTAAGTAGTCTCTCCATAATCTACGCACGATCTTGAACTACATCCAGCAGCCATTGGTGGCAGATCTGAAGTAGAGTGTGAAAAATACTCGCAACTTTTCTGCAATGTGAGCTAATACGCGACGCTGCCGCAACCTTGCCCATATGGCTGGCTGGCTGGCTGGCTGGCTGGCTGGCTGGCTGGCTGGCTGCCTGGCTGGGAGGAGCTGGGGAGGTAGATCTTTGCGTGGGGGTCTACAAAAACAGGTTAACATCCAAGCTTTGAATCATCATGGGGCAGCGGGCATCGGGCATCGGGCTTAATCGTGATCATTAGGCAGTGTAGTGTAGTGTAGTGCCCCCCCTGCTATCCCTGCCCTGCCCTGCCCTGCTCTCTTGGCGTTTTGGGTCTCTGTGAATTTCTCGTTAATTTCTCACTTTTTTTTTCTTTTTTTTTTCTGTCGGTACTTTGTGCCCGTTTTTTTTGGGGGTTTTCTGTTTTGCAATAAACAAACACTTACTGTTCTGTGTCGTGGATTGGCTTTGCTTTGCGCTCGCACAAATGTTTATACAAGTTCCAGTCTGGTCTGAGGCCGATGTTGGATGTTAGATGTTGATATATGTACGATAGGTTCATTTCCAAGTAACCCAAAGACCGGTTTTCTGCGTTTGACACAACGACTAAGACAACGACGACGACGACCTACGGATTTATATACCCTGTAAGGGGTGGGGCATAATGGTAATAATAGAAATAATATTTAGTAATTATGAAGCTTTTGGAAGCCATTGCAGATCTAGAGAGATTTGATTTTTTTGATTGTTCGTTTTCGCAGCGCTTCTAATGCTTCCAAATCTTATAAACTGTCATCTATAGATCAATAAACTGTCATGGGCTCCCAGCGAAATAAAGAGTATTTCTAGATACATTATCAACATATTAATAATCATAGAAAACAGATTAAAGAGATCTTTAAAATGTAATAAAAGAGATCCCTATAAAAATCCCATTTTGGCCATATTCTGTGCCATAACTTTCTTCAAAAATTCTAGTCCGATTTGATTCGTATTTGTATTACTATGCGAATATTAATTATTTATTTATATTATTCTATATATATTCTAAATTTATTTTTTAAGCAATTTATTTAATTTTTAATTAATTTTATTTTTTATAAATGCACTAGTCACATAGCACAATCCGTAAAATTACAATTATTCGTAGGATGATTTGATTTACCTACTAAATGTATTTTCAACATTTAATTCATTTCATTTAATTGAACTTTCTTATAACTCGATCTTTTTTTTGTTTTTTGTTATATATTTGTTAAAAACAAGTTTAAAACCTTATCAACCAATAAAGTGCCATTCCTTTGCGGAATGTGAGACTGTACTTAATCGTGTTTTAAATATCGTAGAGACGTAGTTGGACCTATCCTTTGTCAAAGGATAATAGTTATTCGTTAAGTGATTCGTTCCATTATTTCACTCAAAAAGCATAGCATTTTCTATAGTTTTCTTCGAAGTAAAGGTATATTTTCATTTGAATAAAATCAAATCTTGAGCATTCCTCTATCGAATAAAACACTTTAAAGGGTATTCTTCAGTTGTTTCCAGCTGGGTTTTCGACTCATTTGACTGCAGACAAACAGTCGAACAGTCGAACAGTCGGATAGCGTCATGGCGTTGGAAAAATGTGCGAGTGGTAGTTGCCAAAGCGAACTTTGGCTTCAAATACGAGAATAATCTTTGATATTTTTTTTTTTTTTTTTTGCTAAAAATCATTCTGTTTGGGCTGTGCCAGAATTTGTAGCAGTGGGTGAACCCGAACCCGAACCCGAACCCGTCGCATGAGTGGGCAGAAGTTGCTACACTTACAAGATACAAAGATACAAAAATCCAAGAGGGCCAAGAGCCAAGAGCCAAGATCCGATAGTCAGTGCCACAAAAGGCAATTGCAGCATAATGCTGCTGCTGCTGCTGGCTCATGTTTATTTATTCAGAGATTATTCATAGATTATTCAGATTAAAAACGAAATTGGTTTACAGTCGATAAAAAGGCGGCACCAGTGACATCATGGGGTCTTTGTTTCGAGAAGGAGGAGTGACTTCAAGATGAGAATCTCATCTCTCATTTCCCCTTTCTCCACAAAGATCGAATGCTGTGTGTGTGTGTGTGTGTGTGAAAGTTTTTCCCCAGTTGGACTACGACCCATTATAGATTTATTGACACTCTCATTTGTTTAATTGGAGAGACATTAATCAGCCCATTCGGAACGGGGAGGGGGAAATGAGAATGGGAAGTGGAAGCTTAAGTGGAAATCAAACATTTGCCCAACCAACTCCGGGACCCCGGAGCTTGCAACTTAATGCCAATAATATCCTGGCCATGTCTACTGTCTACTGCTGTCCCCCATGGCACTTTTCCTGCCACTGCCACTGCCCCAGCCCCTGCCCCAGCCCCTGCCCCAGCCCCTGCCCCAGCCCCGTGCCCCTGCCATTGTCTCTTTGCCATTTTGGCCGCCTATGAACTGGGTCAGCATCGATTTTTGGGCCAGCGACGTGTCACAATTATCGTTGTGCCCTCCCTAACCCCTCCCAAAAAAAGGTCAAAGAAATGCAGTAAAAGGTTCGGTCGCACAGGAAGGATATCTATCCTGAATATTAATGTCTCAACTGGCAACCGGCGCGGCGGCACTCGTTTTTGGCAACAGGAAAACGGTTTTTACTGCATTTTTCCTGGCCACAAAACAGAAAGGCAGAGGGGCAAAGAGACAAAGAGTCAAAGAGAAATGAAAATGGAAGCATGCCAAGTGCAATTTTTGTGTGTGTTTGTTTTTTTGTTTGTTTGTTCTTCTGGTTTTTTGGTTTTTTGGTTTGCTGGCGTGTATTTTTGGAACAAGTGCAACATCTACGCCAGCAGCAGCAGCAGCAGCAGCAACTGCAACTGCAATTGCCACTGCAACATCTAGAGCAGCCAGAAAGCTTAACTTTTGGCAGGTCGAAGCGTTTGCCGCTTGTTCGGCTTTGCCAAAATGCAATTTGCATCCCATCCTCCCACCCCCCAAACACTTGAGATACATATACATATATCTTTATCCATGGTTTTATTTGTGGAGTTGTTTGGTGCAGTGGCCCGCAAAAATTAAGTTTTAAAATCGTAAATCTCTTGTCAAGCATAGTGGCTGTGGAAGGAGTGAAATGAATCAATTATTGTGGGGAATACTTCTCCGGAGAGAGCTCTTAAACCATGCAAACTTCATTATTCACGCGATTTCTTTTAATAATAATTTCTAATACGTGTGCACATATCTTTCAGGGTGCCATCATTCGCGAGGTTGAGGATGGAGTGCGCTGTGAACAATGCAAATCAAACTGTCCTGGCTTTGCAGCACACGATTGGAGGTAAGGATAAATTGAGATTAAATATTTCTCTAACAATATTTAAATTATAAGTATAGAAAATAAAAACACAAGACTGTACATGTAAAACATTATACAATTGTTTTATCTTAAAATTCATTCAAAACTTTAAAACATAAATTAGGTAGCCACAATATTCCGCGACCGCACTGTAAAGCTCTCTTGCAAAAAGCTTTTTTGTCGTGGTGGTTCATATAGCAGCTGCCAGATGGCGCCACATACTCATAAATGGAAAGACTGATTGGATATTCCGTTTCAAATGTATTTCGATGAAGAAATAAGATAGTCTTAAGAGCGAAAAAGTTCGAAAAGAAAGTGGAATCGTCTTCAATAAATCCCCCTCTTTCTTTTGAAACTCTCAAACCAACATTAATTGCCCCAAATCTATGGGAAGATTACGTTTTTTTTGTTTTATACCCGAAAATACTGTGAATAATGTGTGTGGGATCAGAATTTTGTTTTCGCTGCGATCGACAGATAAATATTGAGTCAGCGATGCCAAAAACAGATGAAACCTCTTTTTAAACAGCAGCATCAGCGGAGGCCCATAAAAGCGGTCGAGAAAGAGCGAAAAACCGCAAGTCAGTGGACCAAGCCGATGGGGCACGGGGCATTATCATCCACAATGATACTTGCACCCATGGAAGGGAAGGGGGGACCGACCTGCCTTCCCCCAGGGTCATATCGATGACAGCGTTGCATCGTTTGCTGCACACACAAAATTTTAATGATAATTTCTCTGGCCGCATCGTTAATTTATTGCCCCGTCGCAATTAACTATATTCATTATTTATTCATTGTTATGTTTGCATTTGAACTGCGCTGCGCTGCGTTGCGTTGCGTTTCATTTTAGTTGATAGAATTATTCAATTTTCAAAACGATTATGTGGTGCATTCAAACGGAGGGGGGGGGGGGGGGGAGGCATTAGCAATTCGGGAAATTGGCCAAACACTTAACGATTGTGGCCACAAAAACCATTTCAAATTACGCCATTAATCTGTGAACTGAATCGAATGTCCGACTGTCCGTCTGTCCGACCGATTGTCTGTTGTCTGTTGTCCGACTGTCGGCTGTCAGTCCGCCTGTCCGTTTATCTGTCCGTCTGTCGTCTCCTTTGTCTAACTGCGGTTGTGTTTGTGTGTGTGTTTTCTGCCTGATGCTGGCCGCACGCCAATTTCATTTGCTGATTTACGGGGCGTATGCGTATTCTGGTACTGTGATACGCTGCTAAAAAAAAATGGCATTACAGATCTGCAGGGAAAAATGATGCTCATTCGTTCAGATTTGAGGTAAAATAATCAAAAGTATCAGAAAAGTAAAAAGAGACAAATAATCGACAATAATCGAGACATCGTTTTGTTTACATCAAATTTATAGGAAAAATTGTTTGATATATGTATTTTTTATTTTAAACAAAGCGTCGAACTTCTATAGGGTATTTCTGTATTTTGTAAACTTGTTGGTTTTTTTATTCGTGGTTTTTTCCTCCATTTAATTTGTAATGTGTGTAGTTCGTGTTTTTGCATTTCTACGTGTCATTCGCTATAAATTACTAAAAGTTCTGGTTTTTTTCTTTTGTGGGTTGCTTTTTTGTGTGCGTGTTTTAATGGGCGACTTTTATGGCCGAAAGTGTTGGGTTGTAAATTCAGTTATTTTTTTATTTCTTAATCCCAGAAACGTATAAATACTTGTTCAGTGACCCAAAGATATTAGGAAATATTTAAGAAAATTGTGGGCATATTTTGGTAGGGGATAAATATTTCATGCAGGTGATGAAAACATAGATCAAAAGATCAAAAATACACAGAGATTAGTACACTGAAAGGAATGGTAGGGAAATTCAAAAGAAATGTTATGGAACTATCGATCTTATTCGATTAATGTTTGTAGATTACTCGATTACCACTGTACCTTGGATACAATGGATACAAGCACCGATAGGGTTTCCATCCACCCACCAATTAATACTGCCAGTACCCTTCCCCGTTGCAATATTTGCAGCGTTGCATTGCGGTTTCATCGGAGGGAGGTGCATCGTCAATTAGGGATCAATTAATCGGAACGACCTTGACTTGTTTTTCTATATTTGACCAAAAGATTCACATAATTTCTTAGATCTCTGCAGATATGGATTGGAATTGAATTGATGAAACGATTGCGGTGGAAGATTGTGACTGCGATTGCGAGTGCTTCAGTGGAAAATGTTGCAACATCAATTTGGCTCAAGTTTTGGGTTCAACTCAAGTTCAAAGCGTGTGCAATAGCGCGCTCTCTTTCTCTCGCTCTCTCTCCCTCTCTGTCTGTCTCATGTTTTTTAGGGCTTGAGCAATGAACGCGTCCGAGGCTGACATTGACTGACTGACGAAATGACTGACTGCATGAGTGACTGACGGTGTGCCCTGAGCCGGCTCGTGTTTGTTCATGTCTGCGTCTATGTACATACATACATGCATACATATATGTACAAGTGTTTGTGTGTGCTTGTGTGCGTTCATTGACGATCTCTCTAACAGCCGCGTGCTTCGCCGATTTATTTGTGGTTGTTGTGGTTGTTGCGGGGCTGTGGTTGCTTTTTGCGTTTCGAGACGCGCTCAAAATTGCATTGTTTAACTGTTAAAACAGTTGTTACTCAGTTGTCCACGCGATCGGAGCGAAGCGAATGAATATTCCAGCCTTAAAATACATTTTAAACCGAAAGCAAACACACAGCGAAACAACAGTAAAGAGTAGAAGAGGAAGAAGCAGAAGCAGAAAGGAGAGCACGCAATGTGTAAGCAGCGCGCACCTTATCGCCAACACTTACTCTCCAGCTTAACTCTGCCTCTCTCTCCGACTCTCTTTGTGTTTACCTAAACGTCAATAGCTCTTATCAGTATCGACATCTTCGTGTCTGTTCGTAAACGCAATACAGTGAGTGGCCAAATATTAGGACAGCTGGCAGACGAAGCAAAAATAAACCGCATAAATAAGTGTGCATAAACAGTGCAGGACCGCGATATTTGGACATCGATCGTATCCTATTTTTGTGACAACCAGCTGCTGCCGCGACTGTACACTGCAGTGTACTTTGAACTACAGTGTGTGTGCAAAATCTTAGAACAGCTTGCATACAAAATAAAAGTTCAGGCAATTACCGTACCGCTTACATTAATTGTCAAGACATACATACATACATATGTATGTATGCACATAAATTCGTGTCACGCACTGTTTAAAGACACCTGAGCGGCTGTCAAACTGCTGCCTGCCCGTGACTCCGTGACTGTTTGCTGTGTCTGCCTCTCTTTAAAGTTGCGTGTTCAGCGCTTCTTCTCTTCCCACCTGTTCGCGCTGCAAGAAGTTTGCCCATCCAACATGCTGTTGAAGGTGCAGTCATGTGACGTCTTCCAAGTGCAGCCCGTGCTGGTAAAGAAACAACCAAAGTTTCCCACCCGCGAGCGCCACATGGCCATACGGCGAAAAAAGTCCACGGCCATGGTCACGTCCACGGAGAAACCAACAACAACAACAACAGCAGCAGCAGCAGCAGGCAGAGAACAACGGTAAGTATGGGAAAAAAGAAAGGGGAGGGGGGTCATCTATGGGCTATAGGTATTTATGAGTTATTGAGGTGGTAATTATCGGTGCTAATGGATTGCCCCGCGGCGTCTGTTCGCAAAGTATTTTAATTGGGCATCAATCTTTCCACACTCTATTTCGTGCAAGAGATAGAGAGAGGGAGAGAGAGGGATAGATAGAGAGAGAGAGAGTGGGAAGAGGGGCAGAACTTTTGAATAAATTCTACTTTGATTTTGGAATTTCTTTTCAGCTCTCTTTTTGCTATTCTTTGTCTTCGCCTGTGGCCCCCCACTTTTTGCTGCTGTTTTGCATAATTTCACACTTGGAGATATCACAGTTTTATGATTGGCCCCCCTCCCCCCTACCTCGACCCCTCGGTTTGAGTGAGTGCTGAGATACAAAAAACCCGCCACCCCCCCTAAACGATGGGATCATTTGGGAACGAATCGAATTTAGAAGCATCCGATGAGTCCTATAGATGGTATAATTGCCTTTAAATAATCATAGATCTGTAGAAACGAGCATACTTCGAATACAATTCCTGATAATTAACCTTGAAATTGAAATTCCTTTGAATTGCCTCCCGTTAGCCAAGCCATTATTTCGCTTTACTCGAAATAATGCCTTTCTGCCCACAAATTACCGAACAATGTTGAACATTTACAACACCCAAGAACAAATTGGATATACAACATAGACCAGATCTTCCATAAATACCGCACATGAATCGGCTGGCCTTTCATCTGAAATTACGACTAGGGAAGCAGATTTTTTGACAACAAAGAAATCCACAAGATCCGAACGGTCCAAGATAGTGACGAATGATCATTGTACTTTTGGGCCATAATAAACACAAACGGATAGTATCGCTCGGAGCGCTGGGATCGGGCCAGAACCGAACAGAACAGATGCAAATTATTTCTGTGTGTTTACTTAATGTGACGCGACGCCTCACGTTAACGTCAATTTCCACGAATCACAGAGCAAAAGTCAAAGCAGAGCCTGAGATACTATACGGTATCCAATATAAATAAATGGATTTCCATTTTCCATTTCCATTAAAAAAGTAAAACAACATTTGTTGGCTACCTTTTAGAGGGATATCTACCCGATAGATACGGTGCCCCGAACATGTGATGTGTGGAAAGAGATGGCCTTAAACATCAGACGGAGAAACAGAAACAGAGGCACAGACATTTGCACCTGCGACCGACCAGGTGACAAGCGAACGACAAGCGACAAGCGCCAAATGTAGCCAAGCAGCAGATAAAGATACAGATACAGAGATACAAGCTACAATATCTGTGTCTCTCTCTCTCTTTCTCTTTTTCTGTAATGTAATGTAATGTTATTTTCCTTTTGGCTGTTTTCTGCCTGCCTGCCTGCCTGCCTGCCTGCCTGCCTGCCTGCCAGCCTGTTCGTGTAATTAAAAGCAACAAACGAGTGGCCCCCACCACCCCACCGTGGGATGGATGGTTTGGGTGGGTTGTTAAACAAATAAACAGATTCCCTGTTGCCCCACAGGTGTGTTTACACCCTCTGAGGAGAGCTACTCTCTCCCTCTCTCTCTCTATCTATCTCTCTGTATATAGTCGATGGCATAACTGATGGACGGACTTGATTATGAGCGAATGCATCTGCAAGTGCCAGTTAATATTGCCACTCTGGATGGAATTCTTGAAATAAAATATGGACATTCCTCGGAGCTCTTCGAAATGGCAGGAAGATTGTAATTTTCATTCTGTTTCATTGCTTGTCTGTATGCACACAGAAAAGAGGGGATATTCGTAGAGGAATAGTGCAATTTTCATAGAATCTGTTGAGAAACTAAAGAACTACCAATATATATGTATGTATATGTGTAGCAGTTGGAAATTCGAATGATAAATCACTAGTAAGTGAGACCTATCCTCACGTGCCGCAGTGGAGCGATATTTAGTTGCAATCGATACGCTGCCACTAAGTGAAGATACATTATCCGCAGATACATTTGCTTTGCCAGTGCAAAAAGGGAAAAAAAAACATATCCAACTTGTTCCGGCATTGGGTTGGCTCCCCCCTATATATCCATTAATCAAATGCCTCGCCAAAGTCACGTTTTGCATACGTATACACATGTGTATGTGTGTGTGTGTATAGCAGTATGGGTGTGAGTGTACGGAGACATTTTAATGTGGCTGCTTATCAAACTGAGAGACAGTGCGGCGACACACACTGTGGCCACACCACACTACGGAACAACTCACAAAGACAACTGCCACCTGGAGATGCCAGGAGCAGCTGGAGGAGCCTCTAATTAAGTGGACTCCCAGCTCCAACATGGAATGGTCATCAATCTTCCACGAGATAGAGATACAAACACACACACACACAGACAGACACACAAGATGGAGATGCGCCCACTCCTGGGATCGCACATTAGTTAGCCTTTGATTTTATTGTACAATTTCAGCTAATTAATCATTAATGTTTACGATTAAACGAACAGCAAAGCAAGCAAAGAAATCTTCATAAATTACATTAGCCATCAGCCAGCCTCTCGTTTCCCCCTCCCCACCCACAGCAATGAATCTCCCTGTTGCAGAGTCAGAAAGGGGTTGGGGCTGGGGCTGGTGGTTGGGGGTACGGACTGGGTCGGGCCATGAGTCTGTTGACTCTTTTCGTGCTCGTGGGCCATGAATGAAAACACTTGGCCACACCAATCAAATACCGCCTGTACCCAGCCTCTGCCCCTGCATCTGCCTCTGGCTCTGGCTTACCGCCCACTCAATGGCCGTCCGACTGTCCGTCCGTCCGTCCCTCTGTCCGCTCTCTCTCTGTATATTTTTAGTCCAAATACACAAATTTGGCCAAGTGCTGCCTAACTGAATCGAAACTGAACGGAACAGAACAGAAGGAGCTGAGAGAGGGAGAGAGAGGGACTGAGACTGAGGTGGCAGATCCGTCCAATGGCATCATAATATTATTAAAACAGTAGCGTACTGCTGGGTAATTACGGAAGGAGGAGGCAGAGCACACAAATAATCCTTATAGATGGATATGGCAGAGCAGATTGGATTTCTAGATATTTTTGCAGGATTTTTTCGAATCTTACAAATTCCTTTGATCTCCCCTCTCACAAATCCTGTTGACCATGTCTCTGGGCATTTTTACGGCCCATTTGCGTCGTCTTTATGGATTTTGTCCAGCTTACCATGTCTATCCTGCCACCCCCCACCCTCTCTCCCCCTGTTGACAACAGTTGGCCTTTTAGCTAGTTGCGTTTGTGCGCTTATAAATAATTGCAATTCGGAATTTGTTTCATGTCTGCTGCTCGCGCGACTCTGCTCTGGGACTGTGCCTGTGCCTGTGCCTCTGCTGTGTCTGTGCCTCTGCCTCTGCTGTGTGCCTGTGTGGCGCAATCAAAGTCAAGAAGTGTGGCAAAATGGTCGCCAGACGTTTTTGATAAATGGCTGGAGCAGTTGGTCCCCCCTGGGGCTGGGGCTGGGGCCGGGGCTGGGGCTGGGTGTTGTGACCTTGACCGTCTTTTCAAAGTAAAGGAAATATTTCATATGCTTGGCGCTGGCCGGGTTTACAGTTTGAGTAATATGCAAAGGGATGCGATGGTCATTAATCTAACGGAAGTGCTGCACTCTTCGCTTTACTCTGCACTGCTCTCTCTGCACTCCACTCTCTGCACTCCACTCTCTGCACTCCACTCTCTTCACGCTCTTCATTTCAAGCGAGGCAAGGTGTCCGTTAGTCAAGGTGAGGCAGGCATTGCACTTTTGAAACTCGCACAAGGAGAGCGGAAGAGAGAAGATCGTCGGTGGGTCTGCTCACCTTCACCACGTTTACCCCTCCGTTTGCCTTGCTCCCTTCCTCTCTCCCTCTCTCTCTCTCTTCGCTTATCGCTACGCTTATCACCCCCTCGCAGTGCCAGCCGCTTCGGCAGCCAAGCGCACTACCTGTTGACTCATTAGCCATGTCCGACTCCGCCGCGTCGGAGTTGCACTCACACTCGCTCTCCCTCTCTCTCGCTCTCATGCGTCGTGTGCCGCGTTAATGAAGAACGTCATAAAGAACTCTTCGCGGTGCAATGCATTGCTAATAAGCGGTTCTTGTGGGTACGCTTCGTACCCCCCCCCTCATCACCCGCACCAGCACCCGCACCCGCACCCGACCATCAAGCCACCACACGACCACTGTGGATGCAGTGACGCTGGCAGAGCAAATGCCGTGTCATTATCGCTCACCTTTTGCTCTCCCCAAAACACCACCGCTCGCACCCACACGACAGATTGGCTGCTGACGCGCTTTCTATCTGCTGGAGGGGGCGAGCTTCGTGTTTATTATACCCTATACTCTGTGAGTATATTCGTTTTGTGGTGGATTCGGGGAAGGAAGCGTATTCTTGATTAGCACCAACAGCCGAGTCGATATATCTTAGAGTATTACCATATCTGGCAGATTACCGAATTTGGATCAGATCGGATCATATTATAGAATGAAGAAAAATCTATGCTACCTCTTCCATGCGATGACTCATTCACTCTCTCTCACTCTCACTCTTTCTCGAGCAGTGTGCGCCCTCTGGCAGAGGGGAGCGAGATAGCAACATGGCGCTGGTGTTCATATGAGAAGAGGGAGAGAGACAGATGAAGCGGAATATAAAACAATAACGAAATGAAAACAATGGAATCAATTCTAATATTTTTAAATTAGAATAAAATAGGTCATTAGTTGGAAAAGGGGAGTACAAGAATCGACATTAGAACATGACTAGCGGTCGTGGTTCCTCTCTTTCTGTCACAAGTGCGAGCAAGATGGAGAGAGCGACACCAAAAGAGAGAGAAAGCGAGAGAGGGCCTACGTGTAATTACCTATAACAAAATATATTGCATAAATTACATATGTAAATCAGAGGCTCACATACATATACTCGAATACTGATTGACTACCACGTATATGTGTAGAGCCGCGGCTCTTGACGCCCTTGCCGCGGCTCACGACATTCCCGCTCGTTTTATGCTACGCTTCGGCAAATCGAGGCAACGAACCCGAGAATCCGAACCCGAATCCGAACCCGAATCCGAACCCGAATCCGAACCCGAATCCGAATCCGACCTCCGAGACCCACCGAAACAGAAACAGAAGCAGAAGCAGAGACGCCGACGCAGCAGTATTCACAGTTAGAATTGACTTGTACAACGGTGCGGTTGTGGTTGTTGTTGCCCAGCGCGTTTTCCGCGCGTTTCGGCCGCGTTTTTCCTCCGTTTTTCGTGTATTTAATTCATTAAAATTTTTGTTTGTTTGTTTGTTTGTTGTTCGTGTGTGTGTGCAAATTGTGGAATAAATTGTAAATAAATTTAATTAAATTTAATTGCATATTCTATTTTTTTTTTCTGTTTGTTGCTGCTGCTCGTAATCTGGCCATTGACTCGCTCCTGACGTCTTTTGCGCGCGTATTTTGCTCAATTTTCCAAGTGTTTAACATTTATTTGTTTTATAAACAAAAACGAAGCCGAACGCCAAGAGATTGTTTATGCTCCCTGTATTGCGGTTTTCATATCTCCCATGGAATATCATATTATTTATTCGGCAAATGTCAATTTTTGGGTCTAGTTTCGTAGTTTCTGTTTCGATAAATGACAACATTTTGAAGGATTTTTGGAATTTCATTTTTCATGGTCTTTTGGGTTTTCTTCTGGATGGAGGTTAGCAGAAAAGTTTACATGAAAATTCAGCAAAGAAAGAGAATATCTTGTGGTTTTTCGAACTGGGATGATTGTCGTAGATTTCCAGAAATATCCAGTGAAATTTCTCATGTTTTTCCTTATATTTTATTAAATATTTACGATTGCTTACGAGTGCTCCTTTAAAGCATTATGTTGTGCTTTAGTGGAAAGATATCCTTCTAAATCTGAAAAAATTAATTTCCTGGAAATATTATACCTATGTATATATTTTTTTGTTTTCTTTTCAACATTTTCTTTGAATAGTGAAACAAATTACAGGAAACTGCAGTATTTCCTTTTTCTCCTGGTCATATTTTGATTCTCCTGTTTTCCCTGCCCTTCAGGAAGCACACAAAAAAAAAACAGTGAAATGAGTCAGTGGGATTTAATTAGACGACCCAACCCCCCACCACGTTTCTTCCTCCATCCTTTCACACCCCCCCACACACACACACACACACACACACATTGACATCCATCCATTTATTTCTTTGTCGCTTCACGGCCCATCGCACTGTTCTTTGCTCGTCTCTTCCCTTTCCATCATCTCTTTTTTTTTTCCTCCCTATTTTGTAACACATTGTGACCAGATTTCGCGGAATTGTAACCCCCTATACCGAACCGAAAGTCATTTGCGGAATATTCGCCCATAGAGATGAGCGATCCCCAATCCCCAGTCCCCAGTCCCCAGTCCCCAATCCAAGTATCCGAGTATTCGTGGGTTCCATTACAATCGTATCGTGGGAAGATGTGATCTACAAAGTCTGTTGGATCTTCTCTTTGTGGGTCAGACCTGTCACTCTTTATGAGCCAAATGAGTTGGGGTGGGGGGCTGTTTACACTAGATAGATGGATGGATGGATGGCTGAGAGACAAAAATAATAATAATAATAATAAAGTGAGGATCACTTTGACAAACATCACACTCGCAGTGCCCGTAATACCCGTACTTATAAAGTATGCTATGAACACTTAACTCCAATCAAAACAGTTTTCGTGTTTGTACACATTTTCAAGCAAACAAAATATCAAGGTAATGAGGTGTTTGCTCTATGATAGAAAAAGAAAATGAAAATGAGGTTATCAATACGATGTTCTGTTCGGTTCTGTTCTGTTCGGGTATCATCGTTTAACTGTTATCTTTGCGGCGCTAGACTCTAGGAAAACCTTGAGAAAAACCTTCTGGAAATGCAAGCAATCTGTGGGGAATGGGAATTCTGTAGGGTTTTCTGTTGGGTAAATATCCAAAATAACCATAAATATTATTATATCGAAATTTGATGATTTCTCATTCTGGTTTTCTCCGGAAACTTCTATCCCCTTTGGGATAGAGGATGTTAATCCTTAACATATTGTGCGGAGAGTGCTGTGGAGATCGATCTTGTAATCTCAGAGAGCGGCCCTTTGCAATAGAGAGAGATCCTTCTTTAAAATGGGGAAGTTCGGATGTTTATCTCTGGTATTTGTGAGCATTTTTAGAGTAGAGTTATCTTTTTAGGGAATAATTTCTGGTTTCCTATTAAACTTTTTTACGCACAGAATTTACAAGCATTTTTTAATAATGTTTTTCCTCCAATGAAACTATCGTTTCTCGTGATTCGTTACTCGTGACTGTGGCTGTGATTTCCCCGTGAATTGGTGGCGCATGTCTATAGAGGAATGGGTGGAGGGGGAGGGGGTGTGGGTAACCCCTACTTAGAAGCAAGGTTGTAATAATTCACTATGCAATTTGTAGCTAAAGAATATTCCATCTGGCTGTGTCGTAAATATCCACTAAGCTGACTCTCAGTAGGAGGAGGTTCAGCAGCAGCAGCAGCAGCAGCCGCTGCAGGGGGTGGTGGGGTGGCTTCACCACACAGTGGCATATTCCGTATGTTAATTATCGCCAGGTGGGAGAATGATAGTTGGTTCCGACGGGGGGGAGGGGGAGGACAGTTGAAAGGGCAACCAGAGGCAGAGGCAGAGGTGGCGGGTGGGTCACTGCGGTGATTCAATTAGCGGTTGCCCCACACGCACATATGAGTGTGCATATGTATGTGCATACTCTTCCCATATTTCCACTATATATGCGAGTAATCGTATTACGAATCGTACGACTATATGTACATATATGTAGGCCAATCTGTGCCCGCAACAACAACAAACAGCACAGTAGAAGTGCATTGTTCTGTCGTTCTGTCGTTCTGTTACTCTTTTCCACCGTTTTCCTTTTTTTTTTTTTTGTCCCCCTCGTATATATTTGTTCCGGGGGTAAGTAATCGCATTAAAAGTCATTTAATCGAAAGCGAAAAAGGGAACAGAACACACACTTTATGGCTCTCTCTATCTCTCTCTGTTGCACACACCTTCGCCCACTTTCGATGGGGCGTGGAAGCGGGAGGGTCTTGCCTCATAATTGAGATTTGTTGCACTTGCTGCTCAGCGCTGACTTTTATGCGAGCGTTGGTTTTTTTCCTCTTTTTTTTTATTGTTTATGGGGTTTGCGGGGGGCAACAGCCACAGCCACAGCAACAGCGGCAACATGTAAGTGCAATTATAGTGGAAAATTGGATTTCCTTGCCACTGGGAAAGCTCTCACCACCCCATACCCCATATCCCATACCCCATGCCTCCCCGCTTACCGCTCCCTCTGGCCACCTCTCTGTATGGCTTGCAACATCCGAGATTCATCCCGTATCTGGTTTCAGGGCTTTTCAGGGGTTTTCAGGGGGGTATCGGTTTAGGTTTCGGTTTTCGGGCTTTTTTGGATGGCAAACAAATTGTTGGTCAAACAATGCTGATTGCTCTGCTCTCCTCTCTCTCCCTCTGCCTCTGCCTCTCCCTCTCTCTTTTTGGAGATTTAACCTTTTGCTAGATCAACAGGAGGAGCAGGAGGGGTGGGGTAGGGTAGGAGGCAGCAGTTGCCCCTTAAAACTTTTCCAATTGCTGCTGTCGCCCCGAATTTGTTCAAAACTGACTTTTGGGGGTCTTATCAATTGTAATTGTTGCTCTGAGGTTTGTTGTTGGGGTTACCTTACCTATTCTGCCCCTCGTGTCTCCATCTCCATCTCTAACCCCCCGCTTTCCCCCTCTGTTTTATCTGCAATCCGTGGAAAATGCTGCGGGGCCTAACAAGAAAAGTTGTCTCCGAGAGAGGGAGAGAGGGGGAGAGGGGGGGGTGTGTGTGAGTGTGTTCTTCTCTGGGAAAACAGTGCCTTGCAAAAGTATAAGCCGCATAATTGCAGTATAAACAAAGTTTTAACAAGCATCGAAGTCGAATGGGGATATCCTTTATGCATATCCTTTCCATTTAGAGAACATTTCCACTAATTGGAAAGGATTGGCATACCAAAAAGATTGGCATACCATTTAAAAAAAATATCTGAATTTCAAATATATTCGAATCTGAGAAATACAAAATAGTTTTCCTTATTTTTAACCAATTTTGATGATTTCTGTTTGGGATTATATATGATTGACCCCCACAGAACTTTTGTAGCAGACATTATTTAAAGAAAGACTTACGTACAGTCGAACTTCTCTATAACGCACTTCCCCATAACGAAGTTTTCTATATAACGAATTTGTTTCCAGAGCCCTGCATTTTCGTAACATTTTCAGTACGTTTTGCTCTTCTTATAACAAATTTTTGTTTTCCTCACAGCGAATATTTCTCTATTACGAAATTTTTCCACGCCCGTAACTCGAGTTCTCAGACGTTTTCGATTTCGCTATAACGAATTTATTTTCCAATTATTTTCCCACACAAAAGTATTAATTATTTTAAGGTAAAACAAACTTAAAAACAATTTCATCTTACGTATTCTATATAGCGAATTTTCCCTATAACGAACTGTTTGTTTGTCCCCTTGCGATTCGTTATAGAGAAGATGGACTTCCCAGAAGTGGAAGTGTTACCTTCCAGAGGTCTTTGAGATCCTTGACTGTTTAAATCCTCTAAAAAAGAATGTGGTACCGGGCTCCACTGTCTTTTATCTATGACAAAACCCTCCCCCAATAATATATACCCCCAGAACTCTGGGATCACTCATCTGGTAATCACTTTGTGGCGTTCGCTGATTGTTTCATTGAATCAGAAAGTTGTGTCGATGGTTCTACCAACGTGTCCCGGGTCCTATGCACATGAAACGCACTGTGTGTGTGTGTGTGTGTGTGTGTGTGTGTGGGGCTGGTAAAATTTACTTTTGGCTTTTAATTACATTTTATCTGGCGAAACTTTCAGAGCACCCCACCCCTCTGCCCCCGAAACTTGTTTTATTTGCTTCCCTACGAAATTCCATGTTGATTGTGCCACATGCCCCATGCCCCATGCCCCGCCCCTGCGATATCAGTTATTATTATATTACGAATATGATGATTTTTTTTGTTTGGTTCGGTTTTTGTTTTGGATTTCAATTAAATAAAAATCTACGACAGATGGTTGTTGTCTGTCCCTCTCTGATTATGGCTGAAACTCTCTCTCTCTCTCTGTCTCTCTTGTTGTCTCTTGTCGCTTGTGTCTCTAATCTGAAATGGAACACGTTTTAATGGCATTTTAAATGTTTACTCAGCGATAACATTGCGCATTGCTCCTCTCAACCAAATGTACAAATAAACACTCAGAATTTGTCTGTCTCAGTCTCAGTCTCAGTCTCTGGAGATTGGCGAAAGGAGATATCTCCGATCCGAAGTACTGAGGGACTGAGGCAAAGAGCAGGCACCAGTGATAGGGAGATAGAGATTGGAATGGTGGATGGTGGATGGGGGGCATTGATACAAGTGCATGCCCCGCATTGGTGGTGCAGCAGCAGCAGCAGCCACGAGTACTCTGCAAGACCTTGAAACAAAGATACAAAGATACAATATTTGTATGTGCGAGGAGGAAAGACACAGTCGACTCCTGCGGTTGCGGAAATTCATTTGAAAATTTCAATTTAAATTTAAATTTAGATTTTGGCTTTGGTTTTTCGGTACTTGGAAATCCGTCCAATGTCAGCAATTGGAATAAATGACATTTTCAAGCGGAATCAGAGAATTATGTGGGATCTACATACATACATTCATATGTTCATATGTACATATGTGTGTGGGGGAACGCTATCTATTCGCTGATCGATTTGTTTCAATTAAAATTGATTTTCTGTCGAAAAGTACCGTTTAAATTTCATGATTTATTCTCGTTGATTCATCATTTCCATTGGGGATCTATGAGATATTTTTCGGTGATTGAAAAGTTGAGTGGAGGAATTTCATTTGATTTTCGGATTTTTTGTAATTGAATAGACATTTGATTGCGATTTTTACAGTAGTAAATATTGGTTGAGTTATGAGAAATTTTCTGGGATTTCTTGAAATATTCAGTTATTAATTTGCACTGCAAACAGTAAATTTTTCCAAATATTTATAGGGATTTTTGTGAATAAAATAACTGTGGGAATACCTAAACAGATAATAATTAGCTATTGGAAAAGCCAAAGAGCTATACGTATTCAGAGTTTTGTGGAAATTACTGATGGTTTTCCCTTCCCGTTTCCCCTATTTTCCATAGTTCCAGACATATGTATAGGAATGATTATTCCTAATTCTAAGGAAACGAAAGCACAAAGCTCAAATGTTGACTAAACCTTCTGCTGCTTATCATGATTATGAATTATCATTATGAATAGTATTTGTTATTTTGGAATAACACTCATAGAAATTCCTCCCTGAAAAAGGCAAACAAAACTGGCAGTTGGATCTTGGATCTTGATAGAGTTCTTTGTTTGTATCTAGATACATATGTGTATGTGCATCTGTATCTGTATCTGTATCTCCTATGAATCACCTGTGTACACATTGAATAATAGCATTTGCATTACTTGCCACACCCCCGTGTTCTCCCAGTGTGCTCCGCTCTCCATTGGAAAACCTGTTGCACATATTTTCCGCATCTAAAGTAAAGTCGTGAGCAATTAGCAAGCATTTCCTCATCAGGAGATTGCCTGCATGTCTCTCTCTCCCTCCCTCTCTCTCTATCTCTCTCTGTGAAGACCATAAAAGGCCATCATCTATGTGGCATTCTGTTCCATTTACCCTCTATAGAGAGACATTACCATTAGCTACCCCTCTGCTGCACCTTCGACTGCCTGCTCTCGACCCCTCTGCTGCGTTTGATATTTCGTATCATTTTTTTTTTTTCGTTTTTAAGCAGAAAGCAACCTACTACTCCCCCCCTGCCTCCTGCTGCCCATCGGCTTATCTAATTTTCAAAGTTAACGCAGTTTCAATGATTGGGCAAATGGAATTTTGGCTGGAATTTCTGTTTCTGTTACTGTTTCTGTTTTTTTTTTCTGTCGCCTTCGATGACATCACGCACTGGCGGCCAATCCTAACGTGGAACGACGTGGAGTAGCAGGGGGAGGCGGAGGTGGAGGGCTGGGGAAGGTAGAACGAGGGGACCTTTCATTAATCTTATCAAAAAGATGCTTTTGCTACCTTTTTATTTTATTATATTTCGCTTTCGTTTATGGGGGAGACCTTTGGAAAGACCGTTTTCTTTTTTTTTTCCTTTTGGCCTTTTGGTTGAAAGTGTCTGGCGGTCATGAGATCATACGTGACCAGGTAGGGGGACTACTCCACTGCTCCACTCCTCAATTACTCGTTTTGTACCCAGTGGAATCCACTTTAAAGAGGATTCCCCTTCAACGGAATATTCCTCCACAGAATCCCTTCTCTACAGAATACTAGAGGTATTCGAATCCTCACTGGAAGGGAATCCTCCTCTAAGGAATCTCTCTTCAGAGCAATCTCCTCTTTGGAATTATGCAGGGAATGGAATCGGAATCCTCTCCTAAAGAAGCTTCCTCCAAAGAATTATCTATTATCTACAGAGAATCCACTCCATGAGCATCCACTAATCCATGACTCCTTTTGCTCTGTAGAATCCATGTCAAGGCACCTCTTGTAGGACTCTGTCTCTGTACTTTCATTTCCGCCTTCTTCATTCCTCAGAAATACCATCCCATCCCAGTACGAGAACCCATCAAATGTTTATCCACAAATTCTCTCACTTTTTTGTGGGCTGTGGGGGCTGTGCGTATTTTATGATGCTGATTATTTTCTAATTGAAAAATACATAAGTAAACAGGTCGTTAGAGAAGTCTTCAGAGATACAGAAACAGAAACAGATACCCGTACCCGTCCAGAAAGCGTGGAATTCTTGGTAAATTCCCTGCCAAATCTGATAAATCTGCTGAATCTGTTAAATCTCTTGCTAATCTGCTAATCTCGTGGTAAACAAAAGAAAACACAAAGCACAAGAACAACAATAAGACCAAGACCAAGACCAAGAACAAGGCCAAAGGTCAAATGAACACTTTAATCAAAATGTCAATGAGCAAATAACGCAACAAACGACCGACCGACCACCCCGAGAGACGTGCCGAGCCGTGCCGTGCCGTGCCACAAGCAAAAGCACAAAAGGTGATTCGGATGCCAAAAACTAAACGAAAGTTTTCTCTCTTTTTCTTTATTTTTATTTTTTTTTTTTTTTTCTTGCTGCTGTTTTTGCCTCCAGCAGCCTCCAGCAAAGAGGTGCGTGCCAGAGGCCGTACACAGCAAAGAACAAAACCAACACCAAAATATTTTTGATGAGTCAAATCGTAAAAAAAAAACAGCCGAAAAACCGAATAAAAACCAATTTTAAATAAAAGAAAACATAATAAGGGGCAGACGTTTAAAGAGCGCCGCCAAAAACGTTAAATTTCAGTCTGAAAAGTACAGTTACAGCTACAAAACAGTTACAGCTACAAAGGTGCAAAGTGAAAAATGGTGAAAATGCTCGATCTGGACCGTCACGCAGAGTGCCCACTGTGGGCGGCATTGGCCTCATCGGACGTCCCATGGACGGGCATGGACTATGCCTGCCTCAATGTGCTCAGTATTTACTGCAAGGTGTTTGATAGGAAAGAAATCTACGATCTCATTGTGAGGTAAGCCAATCCAATCAGAAATCAGCAATCGGCAGCACCTCAGGCTGGGCGGGTGCCTAAAGCTCCCACTAGATGGCGATAGAGCTTTTCCCTTTTGGCGGAAGCGAGCTTTGATGTACAGTGGTACGAAACACGTGGGTTTTGTACAGTGGAAATACTCGTTTATCTGTTTCGGGGATTTTTTTATGGATATTTGGAGAAATTATATTTGATATATTTGATTTAATTTTATTTGCATCATTAAATTGTTTATGAGCTAAAACTATCACATTTTACGGATAATCATCGGTGATGAAAACTAGAATTATTATTTATAATTACCCATAATAATTTGATGATTTTTTCTATCAAAAATAAAACTCAAAGCGGAATAATGGAAGAATGGTGGGTCCCTGGTTTATATACGAGTATTAAAGTTTTTGATAATAGGAGTATTGTAGGTATAATTGTACTAGATATATTTAATCAAAAAATTACTATTATTATTTGTTAAAGTTGAAGAATTTGTATTTTTTATGTGCACGCTTACCGAAGGGCTATTTTTATAGAATAAAACTAAACTAAGACGATATTTTATTTAAGTCATCTTTATGCCAAGTCCTATAACTCTAGCCCCCAGAGATCTCGAGATCTGTGGGGCTGTTCCTTCAGCTGCCATTTCTCATGTTTTCCCCACTCTCTCTTGCCTCACTCTTTCTTGCAGGAAAACCTGCCAATCGTGCAAGTGTCCTCGGGAGGCGCATGCCATTTACCAGCAACAGACGACCAATGTCCACGAGAGATTGGGCTTTAAGCTCGTCTCCCCGGCGGATTCCGGCGTGGAGGCACGGGATCTGGGCTATACATGGGTGCCGCCGGGAGTGCGTGCCTCGTCGCGGATCAATCGGTACTTCGAGCAGCTGCCGGAGGAGGCAGTGCCGCGGCTGGGCAGCGAGGGGGCATGCAGCAGGGAGCGGCAGATCGCGTATCAGCTGCCCAAGCAGGATCTATCGCTGGAGCACTGCAAGCACCTGGAGGTGCAGCACGAGGCTTCGTTCGAGGACTTTGTGACGGCACGGAATGAGATAGCGTTGGATATAGGTGAGGTTCCCCTCCTTCTTCTTTCTCCTTTCCCCTCCATCTCCTGCTATGCGATGACTCAATCAATCCTTTGTGCCTTTTAGCCTACATCAAGGATGCCCCCTATGATGAGCATTGTGCGCACTGTGATAACGAGATTGCGGCCGGGGAACTGGTGGTGGCGGCACCCAAGTTCGTGGAGAGCGTCATGTGGCATCCCAAGTGCTTCAGCTGCAGCACCTGCAACTCGCTGCTGGTGGACCTCACCTACTGCGTCCACGATGACAAAATCTACTGCGAGCGACATTATGCGGAAATGCTGAAGCCCCGCTGTGCTGGCTGTGATGAGGTGAGTCCTTCCTTGCCCCCCTCCATCATTCCATCCTCTCCGTCCCATCGATCCCCAATTGACAATTATTGTGTGGCATACTTTGGGGCATGCCCCAAAGATGGTATCTGCGCGTGTGTGAGTGTGTGGTGTGGTCTGGTCTGGCGTGGTGTGGTGTGGGGGGATGAGCCTTTGGTTTTTATCGCCTGCCACACGCAGTTCACATTTATTGCAAAGGTGCGGCTATCGCCCTGCCATCCGTCCATCCATCCATCCATCCATCCGTCCACTCCCCTGAAACAACAATCCCCTGATGATGCCCTTCCAAAAGGTTATGGCATTTTCATTGAACTTCACTTTGGGGGCGCTAAGCGCTAGACCGCTAGACCCTAGACCCTAGACGGAATGGAAGGGGAGGGAATGCTCCCCAAATGCAGCTCCAGCGATGGTTGGTTGGATGGTTGTTTTGCCACAAAAGACTGCCAGCGATGGCCAACAGTTCATTGGCAGCACTGTTGCTGTTGCGTCGCGTATTCGCGGAAGCGGAAGTTCCTTTTGTGGGTAAGGCGGAAAATGGTGCAAAGCTGGGAAATACTCGTACTGGTTTTTCTTATTGCTTATTGCTCTCCGATTTGATGGTATCGATGGATTGATCGATGGAAGTGGCATCAAGTGCAAAAAAAGTCGTAAATCAATCAAAAGCAAAAGTCTTTATTGATGTTTTGATTGGATCTCCGTTCGATTGATACGAATACACATATTTGATTGCATGTAGATGAATCAATACTTCACAATAATATGGAATAAGTTGTGGGAGAAGCTTCCTTGTGGTTCCCTGATGGATCCCCAGACTTCCAAATTTAGTGTATCCCGATTGGAATTGGAACTTGTGCTAAAACCCCGAAAATGCAAATATTTCTTCGTTCATAGAATGATTATTTGATAGAGATGGAGTCCATTGAAGGGCTTATTCAAAAGGCTTTAGATTTGATCAGGGAAAGAGAACAATTTAAAAAGATATATATATATGTAAGAGTATATATGTAGATAAATAAATGGATATAAAGAATGATAATATGGGGGATATGTAGATGGAAAAATGGATATAGAATATAATCCACAATTTATGAACCCTCAATTTAAGTCTCCGCCAAGACGACTTTGCCAAATTTAATTCGATATCAAAAACATTTTCCAACAGTTTTTCCACAAGCATTTTCCATACAAATTCGCACAATAAATTTTCCAATTATTTTTCCATTATCATATGCAATCCCCCATCGAATGGTTTGGCTGAAAAACAAAAAAACAACAAAGAAAAACTCATTTGATGAATCTATTTATACATATATGTGGAAATGTATTTAAGAGATTATTCTGTGCGAAAATTCCGCATATGCCGCTAATCAATTCGTTTGATATTTGTTTTCGCCCGACAAAAGGAAAACTTTCACTTTTAAAAATAAATAAATAAATCAACAAACAGCCAGGCCCAGACCCATATAGAACAGATACGAGATACGATAGACATGTGTATCTAGATACATTTATTTATGTATTTCTGGCACATTTAGCGAATGAAAAAATGTATTTTTAAAAATAAACAAAAGCCACGCACACATGAAAATAGTCGAAATGCCAGAATGTGGGACAAGTGCATAATTGTGCACAAATTAAATATAATTACGAGGGGCTATTGTCGAAGACGATGATGATGATGCTGCAGCATGCCACATAGAAGCATTGAAGAGGGAGAGAGAGGCAAACCCAGGCGTAGACCCAGAGAGAGAGAGAGAGGGAGTGAGAGGAGTGCCTCCCAATGTTAGTGTCAGTGCCAAAAGATACAATTTATGACATTCATTTTTTGGGCTGTCGTTGCTGCAGTCCGACCCTGGCCCCAGTTCTCAGTCCCCAGTCCTCAGTCCTCAGGCGTTGGCCAATGCCAAAGAGAGACAGATTTGCACAGCATAAGTACAGTAAGTGGCATGAATATAATTACACACTCGCCATACGGCCAGAGCTGTGGCAGTCCAATTGGGAAGGAAGAAAAGAAATAAGGATCTATGAGATGTATGAGAGGGGACTTTTATGATTCCTTTATCTTCCTTCGTTTCTTAAGATCCCTATCAATTTAGAGTAAATGTATTTCTTATTGAAGATGCTAGGATCCTACAACTTTCAACAAAATACTCAAGATAAATATTTAAGATTGATCTTTGGTGATTTTTGCTGAGTGCAATCTTCTGCAGAACTGATAGCAGGAACATTAGAGAACAGAACAGGACAGAACAATTTATAGCAACCACAATTTCCAAGATATAGCTATAAAATATGGTATATCTAGGTATTATCTACCATTATCTACCAATCCATAAAGTTTGATTACAATCGAAGAAATGTCTTAGAAACACACGATCCCACATCATAGATATATCGTACAAATAATTCAGGAATAACATTTTTAAATTTGTATTTACTGTTTTTTATTATTATTATAATTCGAACGGTTTGTTTTTACTCTTTTTTGTGCATGAAATATCCTTTGATCTGCAGTTCCTCCATCTGTACAGTGTGCACCTACATATGTATTGGCATTATGCACATGTCGCTCACTGTATGCTTAAAAAGAAAAGTGCGAGCAAAGCAAACACGGGGCAAAATGAGTGTTTGTTTTTTTTGGTTTGGTTTGTTTTTTGTTTTTAATGTGGAAAACACAAACAGAAACATAAATAGACCCCGAAAACTGATTAGAAAATTCGCTTTTTGCCGTTTGCCGTTTGCCGATTGCCGATGGCAATTGCTTTGGCATTTGACACAGCGCCAGGGCCAGAGCTAGAATCCGCGACCGAGACCGATTCCCAGAGTCCGAGAGTCCCAGAGTCGGAGAGGCAGTGCATCCATCGGTGGCCATCGCCTGCCAAAAGCTTATTTGCCAGCTAGCCGCTGCTGCCTGTCTTTTGTCACTCTCTCTCTCGCTCTCTCTCGCTCTCTCTCGCTCTTTGTCTCTGGGCTTGGCCGCCGCAGCAGTCCGTCAATTAGCGCCATTTGGTGGCAATTGCTTTTTGGCCAATTTGTTGTAGTGCCTCGGCTAGTAGTGGCTCGGTGCGCTCTTTGTGATTCATTCATTCGTTCGTTGGTTCGTTCGCTTCGCTTCGCTCTCTTTCTGCTTTGGGAGGGCCCTTGGCCGGCTGCCGCTGCTGGGGCATTAATCAGTTGCAAGACGATCGATTAACGGAAAACAAGAGCCAGGCCGTGCAACCATATGTGTGGCTGCCCCGCACTGGTAGTCGCCGACACCCAATCTCCATAGAACGTCTCATCCTGCTCGCAACGATCGCAACGCTCGCAATCATTTCTCTTCTCCTGCTAGTAATCGATGGATCTTCTGGATCTGAGTTCGCCGAAAAGAAGAAAAAAGTGAAATAAATATAGGTATATATTTGTTGTTTTTTTTGCTGCCGAATTACCTAATCAGTTGGCCACAAACGTGAGTGCCGTGCCCCGCGAGTGTTCCGAGTGCGTGGTGAATATTTTATATAATACGCGCCACAACGCCACAACGCCACAGCCAACGGCCAACGGCGGAGGCAAGAGGCAGGAGGCAGGAGGCAAGAGGCCGAGCATTGCATTGCCATTCTGTACGTCTGGGCATACGGATACTGAATCCGATTTCGATACCGATACCGATTCCAAACCCAAATCCAATTGCGATTCCGATTCCGATTCTTACGCAAGAGAATAATGCCATCGGATGAGGCGCTGACCGGCATCGGGGAGCTGATCTTCTCGCTGCTGATCGGCTACCTGGGGGCCCTGGAGTGTGCGTTTGTGGTGCGGCATCTGTACCACTGCACCTTCCAGCATCCCGGCTGCAGCACGGCCGCCGCAGATGCGGCAGCGGACCAGGAGGAGCTGCCGCGGCTGCGCGAGCGCCTGGAAAAGGACATAGCCGAGGCGGCTGAGCGAGAGGCGCGCTCCGGCACCAAGGCCATGCAGGACGGAGTCCTCTATGACAGCAAGGGCCACCGAGTGGATCCCGCCGGCGAGAAGAGGGAGGCGCTGGCCGCGGAACTGGAGCGACAGCGGCGCATCGAGGAGGAGACGCGACGACAGCTGGCGGAGGCAGAGGCCCGCCTGGCAGAGGATCGGCGGAGGGCCAAGGAGGAGGACGAGAAGATGATCGAGCAGCAGAGAGAGGAGCGAAAGCAGCGCGAGCAGAATGAGCGAAAGCTGATCGAGGCCGAAAAGCAGAGAGAGGCGGAGCAGCGCCAGCGCGAAGAGGAGGAGCAAAAGCTTCGGGCGGCGGAAGAGCAGCGCGAGCGCCAAGAGAACGAACGAAAGCTGATCGAGGCCGAAAGAGAGCGCGAGGCGAACGAGAGAAGGATCCGAGAGGCCGAAGAGCAACAGGAACGCGAAGAGAACGAGAAAAGGCTGATTGAAGCCGAACAGAGGCGCCTCGCAGCCGAGCGACAGCGAGAGCTGGCCGATGCGGAGACGGAAGAGAACGAGCGGCGCCTGTTCGAAGCGGAAGTTCGGCAAGAGCGTGACGAAGGAGACCAGGAGCAAAGGGATGCGGAGATCGTGGAGCGCCTTCTGGCGGCAGAGCGGGCACGCAAGATGAGCGCCACTGAGAGCGAACTGGAGGAGGAGGCGCTGGAGGAGGCGTCGCGTCGCCTGCTCTCCGGTCGAGTGGATCCGGAGAGCAAACAGAAGATGATCGATGAGAATGCGCGCCTCTTCCTGGAGGCCGAGGAGGAGATGGTGATGCTGCAGCAGCGCCAGCTCCAGGCAGCCCACAGCCGGGACGAGGATGCCGAATATGCCGGAGCAGTGCCAGTGGTGGAGGAGCCCTGCGTGAGGAAGATAGTGCCGCCCAGATTCCGGGAGGCGGAACGGTTCGAGGAGCCCATGATGGTGCAGAAAGTGAAGACGCAGTACGGACAGCAGTCGATGGGCCTCGCGTTTCCGGGCGCATCCGACGAGGGCTCCTCCTTGGAGCCCAATTCCAGCCAGCAGTCGTCCTTCAGCACCCAGCAATCGGAGGATTTGCTCCGCACGGAGGAAGAGCGTCCCGAGCCCGAGGGCGAGGATCAGACGCCCGATGTCCAGTACACGGAGGACTACCTGCGCTCCCTCGACGGCATCAAGAGTCGTCCGCTGGTGCGTGAGGACGGGTCCGGCAGGAGGCGGGCCTTCAAGAAGCGCCGCTCCAGCGGCAGCTCCAATTCCTCGCGGGACTCCCGCGCCTCCCGAGACGAGGAACTGAAGATGTTCACCTCGCTGGAGGAGGAGGAGCTGCGGCACGGCGACCACGACGACTACAATCCCATCAAGTACACGAGCGAGCCCACGCTGCGCGTCAAGTCGCACCACAGGCGGCACAAGCGCAGTCCGGCCAAGGATGCCATGGGGCCACCGTCGGAGGCCGAGGCGAGTGGCGTCTCCCTGGAGATGCTCGGCGAGGAGAGCGCCAATCCCTGGGGCGAGGGCATGCCCGAATACTACAAGGACACGGAGTTCTGGAAGCGCGAGAAGACTCTCTCCATCGATGAGGAAGAGGTCGACATGGATCTCTCGAAGAATGAGACGAAGTCTTCATCTTTCGAGGATGCAACTGAGGCACAGAATGAGGAGGCTGCCACCTCCCTGTTGCAGCAGCAGCAGCAACAACAGCGCTCCAAGGAGCAGCCGGTAAGTGGCAACAACGTATCTGAGGCAGGTCTCTCTCGCGTTCTCCCTCTCTCTCTCACGAAATGAAACGAATCTCTCTTTTGTGGCAGGAGCACGAACAGGATACCAAGGACAGCTCCAAAGCGGCGGAGACCACCAGCGCCGGCAGCGACAACAAATCCAATGTAAGTGCGTAGGTCAGAGGTCAGACCAACAGAGGTCCCAAAAGCCAATCCCCAAACCAAAGACAATATAAATAGCAAGATGAGTAACGCCATACAAAACTTTTGTGGTCGATTTTGGCTGTGTGGAATTCCACTTCAATTCCACCACAAAATGGAGAGAGAGAGAGATGGCCAACCGCTCTCTCGTTCTTTACGTGAGGCTGAGATTTAACTGTATGTGCCCGAATTATAGGTCTGATGGGTTGTATTGGTGTTTTACGAGACAGCGCGTACTTTGGCGCATACAGAAAACTTCGCTCCATACAGCACTGGAATTGTATGGGCGTTGGGCATCTTGCTACATATTTATATTGTCTTTGCCCGAACCCAATGCCCGCCTGCTTTCTGCGCTGCTCTCCGCTGTAACTGCTTTTTCCCCTCTCTGCTTTTCATATCCGCTTGCCCTTTTGCCCATGCATCCGCTTCCGCTTCCGCATTCTACCCAGCAGCCCCTGAAGCTGCAAACCTCCCCCGCAACGGAGGAGCAGTCGAAGAGCGGTGGTGGATCACCCGGCCTCCGGCGCAGTCCACGCATCGACGAGATGGATCACTACGAAGAGCGCTGGTCTGCCAGTCAGCCGGATCAGCAGCCGCACTCGCAGACACCCAGCATCAGTGTCCAGCAGCCGGACACGGCGCCCTGGCGCGATCAGTACGGACTAATGATGGAGGGTCTGAGCGACTTTTACGACTTTCAGGCCTCCGTGAATCCCTCACGATCGCGCTCCAGCTCACGCAATCCCTCGCCACAGCCCAAGAATGTGGCCAATCGCATGGATGCGATGGACAAGGACAAGTCCTTGGAGGTGTACGACGACACCCAGAATGGGCTGACGGCGGGGGAATTGAACTGCGAGCTGGTGCTGCAGCTACTGGAGACCACAATGAACGGCAATGAAGCCCCTGAAGAGACGCCTTCGGGCGACCAGCTGAAGGTTCAGAATGTGGCAGATGATGCGGGCAATGGCAATCCCCCAGTGGCCATGGTGTATGCACCAGCAGAGGCACCAGCAGAGGGATCTCCCACAGAGAACTCTCTCCATGAGGAGAGCGCCTTCTCTGATGCTGGGAGACGATCCCGCTCCCGCTCTCCGCTCCCGACCAGCGAGAACCTCGAGCGGAGCATCAGCCAGCGAAGGCAGCGTCTGATCAAACACAACGACGAGATCATGGAACGATTGTCCAGCTCGAGTGGCAGTGGCAGTGCCAGTGGCAGTGCCAGCGGTCGCAGCAGCCCCATGGAAACGGAAGCCAATGGAAATGTAACGCCGCCTCTGCCCCAGCCCGTAATCGAAATCAATGACATGGCCCTGGATGAGCCCATGGGCGAGGAGGCGCAGCCGACACTGGAGGAGCGGCGCCTCTTTGTGGAAACGCTCAGAGCGGAGCGCAACTCGCGATCCCGATCCCAGTCGCGTTCCCGTTCACGTTCGCCCCTGCCCACGGCGGATAATATAGCCAAGAGCCTGGAGACACGTCGCCAGAAGCGCATCCAGCACAACGATGAGATCTTTGAGAAGCTACATGAGCAGGAACAGCCGCCCGAATCGGCCCTATACCCCACACCCTGTGTGTCCATCGAGATCGAGGCACCACCGGAGGAGCACCAGCCACCAGCCGAGGTGGAGGCAGCCGAGGAGGACACTCCCGAGAGCATGGCCCGACTTTTCGAGCAGCTGCGTCTGAATCGCGTGCGTTCCCACTCCCGTTCCCGCTCACGATCCCGCTCGCCGCTGCCGAGCGCCGCCAATCTGGAGCACAGTCTGGAGAGGCGTCGCGAGAAGCTGATTGCCCAGAATGACATGTTCTTCGAGCAGCTCCAGGAGCGGGCCAAGACCCCAGAGCCAGAGCCCCGCCTGTCGGTGGAATATGTCTATGAGTTCGTCCAGGAGGAAGAACACCCTGCGGACAGCAGGGACATGCGTTCGCTTTCACCCTCGCGTTCCCGCTCCCTGACACCACCAGGACAGGAGCAGGAGCAGCTAGAGCTGGAGCTGGAACAGGATGAGGGCAATGACTTCCATCGGATGCTCAATCTGGAGGGGTCCGATCAGCGCACACTCCGCAAGAACAGCGAGGAGGTGGAGAGTGTCCTGGCGACGAGTGCCAAGCAGCGGGCCCTGGATCTGGAGGCCCTGCAGCAGCTGCAGAACGCCAGCGAGGAGATTGAGCTGCGTGTCCTCAGTCCCACGGGATCCGAGCGTCGGAGAGTGGAGGAGATGACCAGAGGGGCGCCAGATGCAGAGCGCACCGTCTCCGAGGTGGCCCGGGATCTGCAAGACGAGCTGATGGCCAGTGGCTTCAAGCGATCCACCTACGTGGGAGAGTCCCTGGAGCCGTCCCAAATGGAGGACAAGGCGGCACAGCGAGAGCTGCAGGCAGCCATCTTGGAGTCCCTCACGGAGAACCGCCTGGGGGCCAAGCCAAAGACCTTTGCGGAGGAGCTGAAGGACACGCAGCGCATGAAGGACGAGTCGCTGGCCAGCGGCTTCAAGCGCTCCACCTACGTGGGCGAAATGTCGCAGGACATGTCCGCCGCACAGCTGGACGACCTGCGTCACCGCACGGCGGAATTCCAGCGCTCCCGCAGCCAGAGCCGGTCCCCGTTGAGGGGCGAGGAGGTGGCCCTGCTGAGGGACATTGACGAGGAGGCGGCCAAGCGGGAGCTGCAGGATCAGCTGCTGGACAGGCTGGCGGCGTCGAGCGTGAATTTCGAGAACTTTTCGCGGCACCTTAATGCCGATTTCCTGGACAGCGAACGGCGTGCCTCCGACTCGGCCATCCTCAAGCAGAGCGATCCCTACGGGGACCATCTGGAGCCGGAGGAGTACCATCACTTCCGGCGCTACTCGCTGGCCCAGGAGCAGCCCGTGGAGGAGTATCCCAGCGATGAGTTTGTGTACATCTCTCAGATCGAGGTGCGCACGATGACCGGCACCAGGACGTGGCTGAAGGAAGACTTCTACTCGCTGGAGCCGGAGGAATACGAGTCCTCCAAGGAGAATGTCGTGGATCAGGACAGCTGGTCCCGGGCTGTGCTCGCCGCAGAGGCAGAGGCAGCCGCCTTCGATGCCACCAATGCCATCTACAGCTATGACATCGGATCCGACGACGATCAGCAGCAGGAGCAGGAGCTGGATCTGGATCTGGATGTGGAGGTGGAGCGAAGCAGCTCCAACGACAGCGAAGACGAGCGCCAGACGGTGGTGGAGATCGACGACGAGGACGAGTTCGAGTTCGAGTACGAGTTGGACGAGGGGATCTCGGACAACAACGAGCGCACACAGCCCACGGACGAGTCGCATCACGACACCTCCGAGTGCGAGGAGGCGGAACGGAACGCGGATCGGTACGCGAACCGCGGGGCCCAGGACTGGGAGGAGGTGGACGATGTGGAGGACTTCCTCGACTACAATCTAGACGATGGCGCTGTGGGCGGGGCCACGCCCTACTCGGATCCCGATTCGTTCATCGAGCAGATCTACAACGATGCCATCAAGAACCGGAAACAGTCGGGCATCCTGCGGGAGTACGAGACGATGGTCCAGGAGCAGCTGCCCTCGGACCAGAGCGGACCGGAGTCCTCCGATAAGGAAAAGTCCGGCTCGGAGAGCGAGCGGTACGCCCTGTGGGCCAAGACCCGCGAGCTGGAGAGATCCAGCTCTGGGCATCGGCACACCGACGTGGACATTGCCCTGGGGCTGGGCCTGGGTCTGGTGGAGAGCGAGCGGCGGGACACGGAAATGCGATATCTGGGGGATGCCCAGGTGGCCGCCAGACAGTCGACGCGCCTGCGGACACGGTATGGATACAATCCCCAGCTGCAGGCGGGCATGGAGCTGGAGGATGACATCGAGGTGGATCTGAACTACAAGCCGAGGCGGGAGTACAACTGGCGGAAGAACTTCCGCTTGGAGGATGACGGCAACGGCGGAGAAGCTGGGCGGGAGGGAACTGAAGAGGAAGAACTGCAGGAGGAAAGGGCAAGCCCTGAAGAGGAGCGGCAGGAGGCGCAACTGCCGGATGTAGAGGATCAGGAGCAGTACAACAATGATGATCCCCTTCGGGACGAAGAAGAACACGCCGACGGGGAGATGGAGGATGTGCGTCGCATGAGCATTGGCGGTGAGAGCATCACCCTCTTCAGTCGCAGTCCCATGCGCGAGATCCTCACCGATGTGCCCGAGGAGAGCGGCCTCCAAGCGGAGGAAATCCCAGCCCACGAGGAACCCGCCCCCAGCGAGAAGCCCAAGAAGAAGAAGAGCAAGAAGAAGGTGCGCAAGGGCTCCAAAACGGAGGAGGAGCTGCGCGATGACAACGATTCGGATAGCCAGATGTACGCCAGCCGACGGCAGGAGGATCAGCAGCAGGACACAGCAGCGGCAGCAGCGGCGGCAGCGGAACCACCAACACCCAAGCGAAAGTCCCGCTCTCGACGCAGCTCCAAGAGCAGTCTCACCAACGAGGAGGGGGGAGGCGGCGGAGGCGGACTCTTCTCGCCCAGAAGCAGCCTGGCCTTTGGGGGCGAATCCTTGGAGGGCATTGCAGAGTTCGAGACACAGGAGCACAGGGCGTACGGGGAGGAGGAGCAGGAGGAGGAGCAGCAGCCCAAAAAGAAGACCAAGAAGCGGAAGAAGGCCAAGGAGACCAAAGAGGCGCTGCCAGCCCCAGAGATGGATCAGATGGACGCAGCTTTGGTTGCGGCCCTGTCTGAGATCGCCCCCGTGTCGGTGTCCTCCAATCTGACGCCCGAATCCACGCAGCAGAATCTGCTGTCCATCGTGAGTGCGGGTCAGAGTGTGTGCGTGACCCCGGCCTCATCCATCGAGGAAGCATCCCCCACAGCCAGCTCCTCCTCCGCTGCAGCGCCGTCTGCGGATGCGGCTGCGGCTGCGGCTGCGGCTGTGGTGCCCGCCCGCTCCGTTGTGGACACCTTCGACATCCTGAAAGATGCCAACTTTTATCCGCTCTTCTAGCCATCGCCCTCGCTATCGCTATCGTTATCGCTATCGTTATCGCCCTCGCTTTTGGGTTTGATGAATCTCCTAGATGCGCTGCTCTCTTGCTCTCATTTGATTTCGTTTGTTCTCTATCTATTTCTTATAGACATGTTCATAGCCACGAATACGAGCCCACGTCCAAGCCATAGATCCATAGATCCTCCCAGCATCCAGCATTCAGCATCCAGCATCCGCATCCTCTGACTGAAGGGTAAACGCCCGAACCGACCCATGGGATCCAGAGATCCCGACCATCTATATACCAATACATATACATATATATTGTATAAACTAACGATCCCTTAAACACCTCCCCCCTCCCCCTAACCGCCACCCCCACCAAAAAATAGAGGACTCTACATCATAGATCGATGCTAGTGTACTTAACGATTTTTTTTTATTTTTCTTGTGCTGTCTTTTTAATTGCTGAGAAATAAATGCCAAATGAATAAAAGAAAAGCATTTCGTGTTGTTCCTATAAATAGTATAGACAACCCCCCCACCCATCCCCACCCCCAACCCAAACCAAACTGAACCGAACCGAACCATTCCCCAAAACGAGTTGCATCTGTGGTTTGTGCCAATTCCCAAAATGCCCGAACATTGAGATCATTCAGGCAGGAGGGTCCATCCCGGTGCCCCCCACCCGCCCCCTGCAGACTGCTTGTCATCCAACCATGGGACAACAGAGCACAGCAAGTGTACTGACACTCGGCAGCAGCAGCAGAGGGAGAGAGATGGAGAGGGAGAATCGTTTCAGAATTACCCATATAGTGTATAGCACTGAACATTCGTCCACTTGGTATCTGTGGCCCACTTTGCATTTTTGCACATTGCTGCTCTCCCCTGCCCCTTCCCCTTCCCCTTCCCCTTCGCATCGGAATGATGTCATCGTTTGACATACCATTCCGTACGCCCAATGAAAATGCGGCGCAGAAGCACATAAATCCCCGAAAATGCCATACACTTAGATTTACTCGACTTTTAAGGCTCACGTCAAGGGGGAACCATCATAAACCAACAGAAAATACAGCCAGGCAAACAGATAGAGAGATTCTCAAAGTGTACTCGTAGGGGCAAATATATATATGTATATACAGACATTTAATTGCTTGGATTTAAGTGATTCATACGGAGATTGGTGCGGTGACTAAATGACAGATGGAAAGGTCGAGACTAAGTGGAATTTGATTGGCTTTAAAACGTACAATATACCTCAAAAACGTATAATTCCTGCATACTAAAAATAAACCTGATTTTTGTGGAATTACTGTATCAATGCTGTCCTTCTAGGACTAAACAACATTTTAGGTGAGCTGGAACAAGAGTTTTCCTCATGCCTCGAACTATAATATTTGCGACAGAAAGGAAAGGCATATTTGAAAGGAATTTGGGGGACAATTTGAAGGGTAGCTGCAACCCAAAAGGATCAAAGGAATGCTAACCCTTAATACACAATAATCCTTAAGTTTTAACCGGAATAAAATGGCTCTCCACCCAAAAGTAGGCAACAACAAAACGGCTCTTTCGTGTGCCCAAAAGTATGCAAATGCCACAAATGCATTTCCAGTGTTTTTTGTGTGTGTTTCCCCCCCACCCAAGCCGCACATTAAAGAAATGCCAATTTCATTCATTGAGATCATTTCTGTCCCAGCAGAAGAGACTGTCAAAGACTCAAAGAACACTTTTATGAGGTATACATCCCATGCATTTCTCATTGTATTTTCCTTTTGGCGAAATGCTGAAATGCTGAAATGTCGCTGTCAAGTTCTGTGTGTCGCGTCCTTAGTCAAATTAAGCAAAAGCCAGCCAAAAGGAGGAGCTCCGCCTCACCGTCCCTCACCGTCCCTCTTTGGGGGCAAAAGATAACAAATTATTTTGGCGACTGTCAATCCCCGTGTGAGCGGCAAAGGGGGAGGGTTGGAGGGGGTGTTTTTTTTTTTGAAAATATTTATGACAGGCCGAACAGGAAAGTGTGTCACTCGTGTGATTTGTTTATGCCGCTCACTTTGGCTTTGTTCTACACGTACATGCATACATATGTATATATGTACACATGTACGTACGCTTTTCCACACAGTTTTCCATCTGCTGGTGCTGCTGCTGCTCCTGCTGCTGCTCCAACAATTGGCGATTTATTTCTGTAAAACTCATTACGTAATGCATCCAAAGTGTACGGAACAAATGGATCCACCCAAAAGCACTGCCAAAAATGCTGCCAAAAAGTCTTATTCAATAGTTTTGTGGCTCTGTCTTTGACATGAATTCATTTCTCATACGGAGGCACACTTAAAAGCCTGCGCTATCCGTACATATATACCACATGGGTATATACTTATATTCTTGCATATTTTCCATCGATATGTTATACATGTATAGGGAATATTTCTCTTTTTGCCTTTAACCATTTTTTCACTCGAAATTCGGTTCTGTATGGATATTTTATTTTCTGTTCTTGTGTCAGTTAAATGAAACACCTTTTTCCACAAGCAACAAAAAACATCGCTGCAGAAAATTTGCTATTTTGCATTCTCGAATATATGTACATAGATATAGTATATTTTTGCAATTTATCTTTGGGTTGCATGTATTTTTGGAATTTCTCAATAAATTGGCAAAAAGCAAACATGTTTTCATTTGATTTTTCTAGAACCAATTTAAAAACATATTCAGAATGTGCCAAATTTTCATCAAATTGTTGTTGCGGGTCTCTTGGTTCGTAGACAAACTTAAACTTGAACTTATAGACGGGAGTCCCCCCCTTGGGCATCAGCTGCCTCTTGGGCAACTTTTCCTCCAATAAAAAATACAAAAATACGCTGGAAAATACACAAATGAGTCTACGCCATATACATACATCTGTACATATGTATGTCTGTATGTCTGTCTGTGCATGCATACATATGTATGTACATATATGAATTTATGACCCAATTAACGCCTTAACGCCCGCGTGAAAAATGCCAAAATAATCGTAATGAGGAGCAGTCGCGGAGAGGAGAGGAGTGCAATGGAGCAGAAGAGCAGAAGAGCAGTCGAGGGAGTGGAGTGGAGCGGAGTGGAGCGGAGTGGTGGGGAGGAGGCAATCATCATCAACGGAGGAGGAGCACCACATCAGCAGTCACAAAAAAATGGAAATGAAAAAACAAAAAACACGCAACAAAACTTTTATCAAAAGATTCGCGAAATGCAATTTTATTTATAACTGAAAAGATTGCATTACACACACACACACACACGCACACACACAGCCGTCGCCTCCCCCTTTTGGGGGCTGTGGGGCTATGTCTGTGGCGGCTAAAATAGCAGCCACTAATATACTACACATGCAATGCATTATTTTATGATCCAAGTACAGTATATACTATGTACGTGTATGTTTTTGTGAGATTTATGTGGGCATTTTATGATTATATATATGTATGCCTCATAGGAGCGCAGGGAAAAAGGGGCAGATTTGCGTGGCAAATTACTAAACTCAAATGACTGAATATTAAATCTAGGCACGATTTGTCCCCACAGTTCGAGCGGCCCTCAGAGAATAGAATCTGTGCCCAAGCTGTTCCCAAGTTGGGAGTTCGCCCAGATACATATCTCTGCTAGATATTCGCACAAGGATTTTCGTCTCTGAAAAACTCAATAGACCCATCAATAAATCCCTCATTCCATGGCACATCTCATATTTCCTGGAGATCTTGGGCCATCAATGGCTTCTTCCTTAATGGATTCCACCCCTCTGCCTTCTGTCATTTCCACGTCACTGGGCCACGTCTTTATTTTCGCATAAAGCCCATAAATTCCCCTCGCAGCAGTGAATCAGTTTACAGCCAACATTTTGATATTTCAACAAACTGTAAAATATGCATTCACCGACATATACTATATATCTTTTATATATCTTTTCGTTGCGGCTAATTTGCCAGAATATTTTGTGTTTCGTTGATTTCTGTTTATTATTCAGATGATGACTTGGGCTGTTTTCCTTCTAGTTGTAGTTCTAGTTCTATTTGTTGTGGATATAATAGGATGGGATAGAGAGCGACCTAGAACGGTCCGGACTGAAGGGGGCAGGGGTAGACGGGGAGAGACCTTGTTAATTGCTTTCTACCACTGAACTGTCACAATGACATTTTCTTGGCCTTTTGGGCCGAACGCTTGCCAATCCCCAATGCCCTCACCTGCCCTGCCCTGCCCTGCCCTGCCCTTAGGTGTCGGGGCCATCCATTTGTCTAATGGAAATGGAACATTGTTTTGCTCTTGAATAATCATTGTAAACATTGGTTATTAATTGGTTGAGAATTGATTGAATTTGTTGGAAAATTTGATTTGTTAAAAAAAAGACAAGAAGAAGTGCTGGCAAGAATTATTATTAAATTAAATTAAATTAAACTAAATGAGGCTTGTGCCGCGATGTATTTTAATTTAATGCAATCAATCACATAATGTAACCATAGTTATTGTTACTATTTTCTATGGATAGAAAATAAATCAAATTAAAGAATATCTCCCTCGATCCGATGCATTTGGGCAATTTTTGAGAAAAACCAGAACTCAATTTCCTCTTGAAAACATAGCTCTAAAAACAATTATGCAAGTGCATTTTGGGTTTTGAAAATAATCCATCAATTGATATTTATTTTCATAATTCTGCCCTTGAATTGTTCGCCCATGTTTTGCATTTCCAATCAATTATTTGTACAACTATTTCTCACCTCCGAACCGCACAAAAAAAAAACCCCCCACACACACACACACACACACTCACACACACATACACACACCTGTTGTTGGCCCGTTTCAGTAAACATTTTCGGCCAGTTTTTGGCATTTCAATGATGTCTGTATGCTGTAATGCATACTATATGTACGAGTCGGGATAAAATCAGAAGAATGCCAAAATCCATTGCCATATATTAATATTATTACGATAATGTACCCACGCAAATGCTGAAAGGCTGAAGATCAATTAAAACATCTATATGGCCCACGCCAGAGACCGAAAATACCGCACGGGTGCGATAAGTGCAGGCCCAGAGCCAGATATGGCTCATACCATGCGCGAGTATATCCCCCATCGAGCAGATCCCCAGATCCATTTGGATCCCAGGAGGAGGCGGAGGAGGAGGAGGAAACCAGGGAAACAGCCACAGAACCCACACCAATTTATGCTCCATTGGGGATGGATCGCTCGTGCACGAGTATAGGGGGGATCGCTTCGTGTCGTTTCGTGTCGTGTCGTGTCGTGTGTTGTGCAGTGTGGATAGGGCAGGGCTGTCTCGTCCCCTCCCTCCCTCTCTCTCTCTCCCTCTATCTGTCTCTCTTCGTGTCTGTATGCCTGTCTGCATGTGTGTGTGTGTGTGTGTGTGTGCGAGTGCTACTTGTGTGTCGTGTGCACAAAGCGCCAGGCAGAAAGAAAATGGAGATAAAAACACCAAAAGAAATGTATTTTCTTGGGAGAAAAATTGAAAAATGTTATACCCATTAGCAGGGCAAGACGGAACGAGGGTATATTGTGTATTGGATAGGGAGAACACTGCGAACCCTCTTCGAACCCATCGAAGACCATACATATTCCTGAAATTTGCACATTCCCTCCAGGAAAAACCTTTGGAGTCCTTTCATTATAGATTTAACACTAGAATATAACCAGTCTGTAGTATTGGTTGCCTGATAAAAGGTATCTGAAAGGCCGGACTGCATCCAATTTTCCTATTTCTATCTCTAACACGGTTCTGCGCGGGGGCGGACAGAAGGGGAGGCGGGTGCCAGGTGCGCCACCCTCCATGCCCCCACCTTCTGGCACCTGAACCGTAATTCCTCTTTCGAGAGGAACAGGCGTGAAATATGGCCAACAAATTGGCCAAAATTGAAGAAAGCCAAGCATTAGCCCAGGAATGGCAAATTGCAAATGGCAAATAGCATATTACATGCACATTCAATAATGCCGTTAATTATTGGCAATATTCACATTGTCTGCCGCCAAGCCATCCATCAGCCCGTCCACCCGTCCACCCATCCATCCACCCATCCATCCATCCATCCACCCATTGCTCTCCCAATGATCAGCCATGCGTCCGTCCGTTCTCTCGCCACTCGCCACTCGCCATGAAATCGTATGGAAAGACAGACAGAGAGAGAGAGAGAGAGAGTGGTGTGCGCTGCTGCTGCTGCTGCTGCTGCTCTCCGAGATTTTATTTTTACACATGGCTGCTGCGAAACTAGATACAAAGCGAGCAGAGGCTGAGGCTGAGGCAGCGCCACCGGCAGCGGCAGCGGCAGCGGCCAATATTCAGACCAGACCAGACCGTTTCGAAAACATTTTCGGAAACCGCTGCGCCAGTTGGGATCGGGATCTCGGCGGCAAAGTTCAAACGTTCTTGGACTCCGAGAACCAGAAGCGAAGCCACAACAAAAATCGAAGCCAAACGAAACGAAACGCGTTTGCTCCTGCCCAGAGACACGCACAGACACGTTCCACTCACACACACACACGCACAGAACACTAGAACACGCACGCACACACACTGAAACACAGAAACAGACATAATAATTATAGAAAGTTTAGTCGGTCATTGGAGTGAGTGAGAGGGCTGGGCGCGATGGCGGACGTGGAAATTATGCAAACCGTGCAAACGGAAGTGAAGAAAACGAAAAAGGTCAAGAAGTCAACGTCGTCGAAACGTCGCGAATCGGAGATCCAAATCAGCGAAGTGGAGGTGGATGCCTCCATTGAGGAAAGGGGGTAGGTGACGTGTTTTGTGATCAGTTCGTAACCGACAGCGCATTCCGAAATAAAATATCCAAATCCGAATCCGAATCCGTTTCCGAAAATGAAACCGAAACCGAAACAGTTTCCCCTGTTTGGGTTTCCTGTTGTTGTTTTTTTTTCTCCAGACATTTTCCATCCATTCATATTTCTGTTTTTTTTTCTGTTTTTTTTGTTGTTTGTTTTATTTTTTGTTTTTCTTTGATGGATATGTCTTAAATTATCCCCAATAAACAAGAAACAAGAGAAAACCATTCCAAATCAATATTACTCGTACATTTCCAAAATTAAACTCAAAAATGCCAAATAGCTATATGGCAATATATCAATATATCAATATCGAAAACTATCCAAAAGTACTCTCGCATATCGAACTTTTACAAAACGACACACGTTACTACTCTACTTTCCTCGGCAAGACCGTTTACTAAAAGGTATCCACAAAATGTCTATCTGTTTCCGAAAATATATCTACCCAACACATACAAACACAAATAAAAATACCAAAAGTGCCACAAAGAATACTCACACACACCAAAAGCTACACTGCACAACACAATAAAGAAATACTGCAATTGGAATACGATACTGTACTCTCTACTGTACTCCCCTCTCCCCCTCTGTGATTGCTCCCTTTAAATGTTTAAATGTTACACCAAGTGATCGCCATCCTCTCTATACATGTATCTCCCGATCTTTGTCCTCGTTTTGCAGTTAATTTTCAGTGGCGAGTACACAAAAGCCATGGACAAGGACTGGCATTCGGGCCACTTCTGTTGCTGGCAGTGCGACGAGAGCCTCACCGGACAGCGGTACGTGATCCGGGACGACCATCCGTACTGCATCAAGTGCTACGAGAATGTGTTCGCCAATACGTGCGAGGAGTGCAACAAGATCATTGGCATCGATTCGAAGGTGAGTTTTTCCCTCGAACAAAAACCATATGTGGGCTAAGTGTAGACTGGACACAGACACACATTAAAGCAGTAAATTCCCCTGAGGCCCCACATAAAACAGCTACATCCAGGGAATTTTAATATTTCCACTTTGATTTTAATATTCGTGCCATTAATCTGCATCCCAGAGTGGAAATATTAAAATTTGACATGAACATGCAAAATACCCGATCGATATATCTTTCGGATTTAAAACAAATATGGTTCATATTTTAATTAAATATTTGTATACTTCAATTCAATACTCTATATATTTTCTACAAATTTAATATATATATATATATCTATATTTGAATAAAAAGGGAATTCCATTTCATTTATACATACATAAACAAATATGTATATAGGTACACATGTAGTTTTCTCTCAGTGTACTCAGTGTAGTGAAAATAAAACCCGAAAAGAATCAATAAATGTTTGAAAATAGTCTGGAAAAAGGAACAGAGGCTCCCCAAATGAATTGATTTTTAATGTCGAAAGATGCTCGTATGGAATGGATTTGAAATGCGAGTTTTATGTTTCTTTTATGGGTCTAGCCATAATTTGTATTGATTACAGCATGGAAATAGATCGACATGGAGGCGGGAAAAGCTTGAAAAGTATATAAATAGAGGTAGAGAGAAAGAGAGGCCATCCATAAGGGAAATTTGGAAAAATTAGAGCAAACTTTGGAGTATGTATATATTTTCTACTGCATGTTTGTTCATTTTAGAGGAATTTCTCAGAAAATATAATATTAAAGAATACATTGAAAATCCCTCCGTTAATACCCAATTAATTCGATTGATTCTCTCTCTCCTGCCACAGGATCTGTCCTACAAAGACAAGCACTGGCATGAGGCCTGCTTCTTGTGCTTCAAGTGCCATCTCTCGCTGGTGGACAAGCAGTTCGGGGCCAAGGCCGATAAGATCTACTGCGGCAATTGCTACGACTCGCAGTTTGCCTCCCGTTGCGATGGCTGCGGCGAAGTGTTCCGTGCAGGTAAGAAATGGCCCCCCCATCCAACCCAACCCAACCCATTCCCCCCCCTCAATTTCCATGTGGCATACTTCCGGGCGGCGCAACATTTTGTGGCCAGAACCGCTATGGGATCGGGGATATGATCGGTTAGATGAAACTGGTTCCGAACAGGTGGAGGACATGTCTCCATGTTCTTTCTGTCATACATATCTCCAGCATTTGATCAATTTATAATGGCCAATGGCCAATGGCCAATGGCATGGGCATGGGGGGATATTAATGGCATTTGCCTGCCAATTTGTTGGCCATACTACTCGTGTCAGCCAGCACAGTGAACGCTCGAAGGAGTGAACAACTAGGCCTATGTATAGTGCATCCCCTTGGGTTCCCTCTGTTGAGTGTGCCCCGTACGAGTGTGGCCAGTTTTCCAGCCAACGAACCTGCCACACTGCCAGAGTGCCACACTCGAGTGCGTTCGTCTGAGTGCAACGAGAGACGAGGCCCAACTGTTTGCTCTCTGGAGTGGGAGTGGGGGGAGATGCTTACGTAAGCGCGTCTCTGATGTCTTCACTGGGTATCCGGGGGACGGGGGTGACACTCTTCCGAGTGCCGTCTGTTGAATGCAAGTTCATTGTCACGCCGGTTGCTGCCGCCGCTGCCGCTGCCGCCGCTGCTTGTGGCTCTCAGCCCACGCCAGACCCTGAAAACACTCTCGTAATCGCACGCTTGCCCCTTTTATCTTTACTCCTACCCCCGTTTATCCCACTCTCTAACCCTCACTCTCTCCCCCTCCCCCTCCACCTCCCTCTCTCCCGCTCTCTCACTCTCTGGTGGCAAGGTGTTTTGTGCTCTGGTTTCAATTGTAGCGCAAATAAATATGACAGAAAGACAAATACAGAATGTGAGGGGGCAGGGGGCAGTGGGCAGGGGGGGGGGGAAACTGTTGTCAGTGTCAGTGAATGATAAATTTATGGCTGATAAATGCCGCTGATCTCTGTTTTCGAACACGTACAGAAACACCCATACTGCCGCTCCATTCCATGCCTTACCGCTACCCCTTACACCCCTCGCTGGCACTTGCCAAATTTGGCTAAAACTGGCCTGGGGGGGGGGGCCGTGACACTTTCGCGCTAACACAAGGTTGGCAGCACCGTACCACGCGCTGCTGCTGCCAATGAACGTGTAGAACAAGCCGCAAATACAAGTAATATTGAAATATGTTGATTTTAGCACTGCACTTGCAAAATATCATACGATATTTCAATGTCAGACAGCCCACACACCCCAGGCACAGCCCAGAGATGGCAGAGATCACAGCAGAGGAGGGGCCGAGAGGGCGGCGACAGACATTGGAGATTCCGATTCGATTTTGTTTGTCAAAGGTGGATCTCTCTGTGATTGACAGTCCCAGTCCCAGCCCCAGTCCCAGTGACCATTTTCAGGCATTAACTAATTGTCATTTTAGCACATCTCAAATGCTATTTAAATACTCGTATTAGCTGATTACTTTTTTATGGCCAGAACTTGGAAGATCTACCACCCTCCAGCCCATAGAGTGTCGTTTCAACCATGAAGATCCCCCACACCACACAGCACCAGCCCATCGAGATCCCACCTTAAGTACTTCTAGTCCAGAGAATCATGACTCATCGCCAACACAAGAAACAAGAAGAAAAAAACAAATAATAATCACACAAATAATTAAAATTCCCCCCCTCTGGCCCCCGAAAGGCACGCGTCTTTCCACCCAAAGATTTTGAGATTTTGAGAATTTCAAAGATTTGTATTTCTATGGCATTTATTTGTTTTGTTTCTTTTTGATTTGCGGCTTTTAAATTGCCTTTTGGTTCGGTTTTTGGGGCGGGATTCATTAGAATGAATAATGATGATGATTATTATATGAATACGAATACGAATATAGCCATGGTCCGAGGGAAGGAAGCAGCAGATGGGGGAGACATTGCCGATCGGCGGGAATAATTAAATACATTTTTGTACAAATATCTGGCACTCGCCGAATGGGACTTTCATTTCTAACATACATATCGTATATTGGCTTTATAATTGAAGGAACAAAGGGCGTTAACGATTGATTTTCTGATCTCTTGAACATTAAAAAAAAAGAAGATTCCTTTGGTTATTTGCCTAATATTACCCCAAGATGGTTCTACAATCTATATTTGTATGGCTTAAGATATTCCCAGAGATCTTTGCCTTCTTCCAATTGTTTTCCACTCCGAAAAAAATTCTATTAACCAATTACGCCCCAAGTTCAGCAATAAATGTCGCCGTTCAATTGATTGATTTGCCCGCATCGATGGGGGACCAGGGGGGAGAATCCCACGTACACGTACACGCACACGTACACGTATTTACTGGGATACTGGGGCCCATCCAACGCGTGTCGTGCCATTTCCGCGGATCGAGCGAATTAATCAAAGGCGAAACAAAACGAAACTGTCTTGGCATCAACGCCTTCGGGGCCCAGCCAAAAACGGGGGCCAGAATTCATTAGAAACTGCAATCGTCTCCCATTAGAAGGCAGCCCAAATGCCACTGGGCGTTGCAAGTACCGCCAGTACGTAGAGGCCGTGTTAGACTCTCAGTTTTAGCTGACATTTTCCCAGATGCGCCACGGGGCTATCGGGAAATCTGCATAAACACGCTGCTGTCTCTCTGGAGGATGGCGATCGTCATTCAGTTCATAATTGCCTTTGGAATACTGGTGGCAGGCGGAGCAGATCGAAGATTGATGTCGCTCTAAATGGCACCTGGACTGCCTTGCCTAAACAGGCGGCGTCTCTGGTCGGAGGCGGCGGCATGCAACAGGCCAACGAGCCAGCCGCACTCACTCATATGCCACTCCACTCCACTCCACTCAAGATTCGACTCAAAGGCAACTCGATTTCGGCTGAGTGGATTCGTATCGTCGGAGCCGAATGCTCCACAGAACGAGTGAACTGAACTCCGTTGTCTGTGGCTGTGGCTGTGGCTGGTGCTGGGGCTGGGGCTGTTTCGGTTCGGGCCTTCGGGTTTCAGTCTCAAAGCGGCTTTCAAAGCGCGTGGAATGTGCCGCGGCTGTGTGCTACAGAATATATACAGAATATACAGTGTTTTTTTTTGTTTTTTGGGGGCAACGTGTTGCATGCAATCGCTCGGCGAACTTTATTGATTGCTGCTCAAGCTCAAACTTTGCTGATCATCGCGATACAATAAAGAACTGAACAAAAGTATTTCCGCACTTAATTTTCCATAATTGAGAGAGACGGAACCCAGAAGCCGAAATCTCTCGATTGTAAACACTTTTGTTTGTGCTTTAAGGAAAATCCACTTGTAAACAGCAACGCAGATGCAAATGGAAAAGTGTACTCTGCAGAGATCTCTCCTGCCCACACTGCGTATACTCAACGCTCACACGCTCGGGGATCCTGGGCGTATACGTAATATGGAGTAGTTGGAGTTGGAGTTGGAGCTGTAGTTTGGGGGCCAGCCCACGCACACACACACACACACATTACATAATCGCCAGCTGCAGGTGGCAGCTGCCGGCAGCTCTCCAGCTCCAGTTCCAGCTCCAGCTCCAGCTACCGCCTCTGCTCTGACTCGGATTTCCCTCCTTCAAAGAAGAAATCAAATTTCATAAGTAATCCCAGTCCAAGCCACAGAGAAATGGAAAGAAAGAAAACCGGAAACAGATTTGAAGTCGTTTTGGGATGCATTTAATGTCAAACGATGGCCAAATCGACGTGTTCCACATTCGTAAGCGAACACCCATGCCACAGGCCACAGCCATAGCCTCAGCCATAGCCATAGCCAAATGGAAAACATGTAAAAGAGAGCCCCCATCCCCGCCCCCGCAAGAGAGAAGCACAGACATGAATATGCCACACGCAAAGTGGAATTTCTTTCTATTATTGCTGCTGTTTCTGTTTCTGCTGCTGCTGCTGTTGTCATTGCAATTGAATATCAATTCGAAATTCGAAATGAAATCGAACTGGAAAAACGCTTGAGAAACTTTCAATTGATTCCGTAATTGTTTCTCTGGCGATTAAAAGGGAACCCATTCCCCTTCCCCTACCACTGCCACTGCCACTTCCACTTAATTAGCCACCCAATTGGAGAGGCTCTACTCTGAGCTACTCTGAGCAGCAGTCGCAGCTTTGGGCTAATTAAAGATCCTATCGGGGGATATGTGTATATACCTACCCACATTCGATCCACTCGGAACAGCCAAAAGCCAAAGCCAAAAGCCAAAGCTGAATGTCATTCGTTGTCTTATCAAAACAAAGCCAGAGACAAGCAAATTCAATTTCAATTTCTCTTTTCACGGAATCCCACAAAAACTAATAAATCTGGAGGCCCAAACAGGCAGCCAGCCAGCCAGCCAGCCAGCCAGCATTTTGTCTGTGTCTGCCCTGCGGGTCAAAGTCAAACTCCAAGTCAAAGTTAAAGTCAAAATCAAAGATCTCCCCGACAGAGAGTGAAAATCAAACGGAAAGAAAAACCCTGTCAGCGCTAAATGAAAACCCCTCGACGCGTCGCACGAAATACTCGTACAATATTTTCGCTGATCCGAATGGCCTCAGTCTGGATTGCAATTAAAAATGCAGACCATGCACAAGGCCTAAGGGACTTCGGATTTCTGATTTCTGTTTCGGTTTCTGTTCGGTTTCTGTCTGTTGACAAATGCAAATCCACTTTCATTTTTAAGGCTTTGACACTCTCTGAATGGGTTTGTGTCTGAGCAAATGACATCAATCACAGCGCTCACATCACGCACACAGATACACAGTCATCGACCTGTCAATATATCATTATCTCAATGTCTATCCACTTGACCTCAGCAGCGCCAGCGGCAAAGGCAGCGCCAGAGGCAGCGGCGGCGTTTGTTGTAGGCGTCCGTCTACGGTCGCAGTCGCAGTCCCAGTCGCGGTCTTTGGGTCCCTGGTCTCTGGTCTCTGGTCAGTGGGCGACGTCTTTGGGTATTGTGCTAACTGACAACCCATCACAATTAGTTATAATTATGTTGGACATTCGCGGCTATAAATAGGCGATGCTTCAGCCAGTCAGCCAGCCAGCCAGCCAGCCCACCATTTAACCGCAAAAGCCATACGAACGCTGCTGCGGCTAATGCGATGGTGGTAATCCAACACGGATGGGACCGATCTTTGGCTGAGGCGACCTGATTGAGAGTAGTTCATCGATTCTAGTTCAATCTGCAGATTTCTCCCTTCAATTACATCATCCAATAATCACTTTTCGTGAGCGGTTTCTGGGCAATCTCTCCTTGAATCGGCTCAGCTTTTGGGGGATTACTGCGACATTCTTTGAACCACCACATGCAGAACATATCTCTCACATCTCCTCCATGGAGTTGTGTGGGTTTCTCGTTAAGATATTCATTCTAGCCGTACAATTCCGCGCTGCTGCTGCTGCTGCTGCTGCTGCTGCTTCCTGTGCGGCTTTCAGCTCTCGGACAATTTCCTGCTCATGAGCTAGGGACAATTCAGCAATAATTTGATTCGTGTTTTTTTTCTGCTATATTACAGAAGAGAAAAAAGTTAATTATTTAATGATTTATGATCAGCAGGCAGCTCAGTTCAGTTGCTGCTGTTGTTGCTGTTGTTGTTTCCATTTCCATTATAGCCAATTTGGTTTTTGGTTTTGGGTTTTTGGTCTTTTGATTTTATTTATAAGCATTCGCTAAGTTTAATGAAACTTGTTATTCGGCAAATGATGTCATAGAGGACGGCAACGCCTCGCTGAGAGATGGATGGTTGGATGGTTGGAATGATTCGATGATTCGATGGAGAGACTTGGCGTCGCCAAATTTGTATTCCATCTAAATCTAGAGCCAGACCCAGATCCAGATCCACATCCAAAGATAAGGCCAAGCCTACTGCTCTGCTGCTGCTGCTGCTGCTGCTGTTGGTCTTCTTTTTGGTCAAATGGATGGCGGAGTGGGTGGGGGTGGGGGCCAAGTCTTTTGACCCACATCGCGGCGAAGCGATCTATTAGCTGGCGGTTTTCGTGACTTATTAAGAAAGTACTCTCGGAGGAGCAGGAGGAGCAGGAGGAGGAGGAGGAAGCCCCACCTGGGCTGAGGGGCGGTACACTTTCCATTCGCGTCGCTGCTGTTGCTGTTACTCTTTTTTATCATCTACTAATCCGCTGGGTGGGGTATGGTATGGTGTACTCTGGGTATACTCTGTGCAGCGCTCGATCATGACCGACGTGGACGTGCTCAGCTCGAGAATGAAGTCTCGGTTGCATCTGCAGTCGAAGACCATTGGCGCGGAGCGCATCAAGAAGGCCAAGGACAACAACGAGGACATTGCCGTGCTGAGCATGTTCCTGCCGAACGCCTCCGCCGTTGAGGAGAACCGCAATTTCTATTGCCAGCTGGGCGACTACTGCCGGCAGGGCGATCCGCGTGCCACCAAAGCAGGTAACCCCGAGTCCCAGACCCCAGCAAGAGTGGAGTCACCAATAGACTCATATGCTAATCAGCGCCCGAATGATACATCATAATTTATCATTATTACCATTGCTGGCCGAAAACTATTCAAATTGGAACCAGAAGAAAGGAACCGCCCACAGGCCAATAGACCGACAATAGAGCCAATAGAGACAATAGCCAATAGCGTCATCTTTGTGGATGATGTGGCTGTGCACTGATGACTAATCAATGGACCTTTTATGGAATATGTACATACATATCTCTGAAACAAGCCAGACACGAACTCTGTCTGGATTGACTAGATTTGACTAGATGACAAAATGTACGAATGTAGGGGGCTATAAATGATGGTCTTTGGGGGGGGGGGGCTTGAATCGATTGAGGGTGCAAGAGCCTCGAAGAAATTAAAGAAACATTGTCGGCCAGCATAACCCGAAATTAGCCTACATTTTCCCACAGTTCACACAAAAGGGAACAACTATCTGGAAATCTTTTCTTCTTTTCTGTTTTTCCTATTTTCTTGCCATTGTGTCTGCCTATTTTTGGCAACAGACATTTCGAACACGCAATAAATAAGGCCAGCCAGCGGAACATTAAACAGACCTCCAGAAATGCCTTCCCTGGAGTGGAGTGCTCTTCTGGCCATGGCTTTTGTCTGGGGACTAGCCGAAAATTTGCGTAATTTCTGCATTAATTGTTTATGAAAATGTCAAAGTCTTGAGCAGACAACGAGACAACGGGAGAGAGGGAGTAGGGGCGTGACAGGCACCCTCGCCATTCTCTGGGAGAAGGTTGCATGTCTGGCAAGCATAATGGGGGGAAAAGTTTCCGTTTCTGTTTCTGTTTTGTTTTTTTTTTGTTTTTTGTATATTGAAAATGCGATTGTCTTCCATCCACTGATTGAGTGTGCCCCACTCTGGGGCCCACTCGGCCTGAATATGTCGCTGTCGATGACTGGAAATTGAGGCTTTTCTCTAGATTAAATCGCAGCAAAGACCTGGGTTAGTGGGTTGACATGCAAAGTTCAAGGTCTAGCAGAAAAACTAGAAAAAAAAGGCGGAAATTGATTGGGAAATAGATTGATTTCACCCATCTAACAAACTGTTTGCTCTCTTTGCTCTCCCCCCTCTCTCGCCTCTCTGGCAGGTACCAAGAAAATGGAGTACAAAACCCGCCAGTGGCACGAGAACTGCTTCTGCTGCTGCGTCTGCAAGACGGCCATCGGCACCAAGTCCTTCATACCGCGGGAGCAGGAGATCTACTGTGCCGGCTGCTACGAGGAGAAGTTTGCCACGCGCTGCATCAAGTGCAACAAGGTAGGAGGATCTGTGGCACACCCTGTGGCACACCCTGTGGCGACATCATCCTAATAAGTTTCTCTCAACGCACAGGTGATCACCTCCGGTGGGGTTACCTACAAGAACGAGCCCTGGCATCGGGAGTGCTTCACGTGCACCCACTGCAACATCACGCTGGCCGGCCAGCGGTTCACCAGTCGCGACGAGAAGCCCTACTGTGCCGAGTGCTTTGGCGAGCTGTTCGCCAAGCGCTGCACGGCCTGCGTGAAGCCCATAACAGGTGATGATCCCCCCGCACCCCCATTCCTTCCAATTGGTAGCATCTCTTTCATGGTTTCATGGTTCATCCTGCAGGCATTGGCGGCACGCGCTTCATCTCGTTCGAGGACCGGCACTGGCATCACGACTGCTTCGTGTGTGCCAGCTGCAAGGCCAGTCTGGTGGGACGCGGCTTCATCACCGACGGACCCGACATCCTCTGCCCCGACTGTGCCAAGCAGAAGCTGATGTAAGGATCGGATCGGATCAGATCGGTGGCGCCGCAAGCGGACATTAGCCATAAACCCATTCAACGAAATTATGGATCAAATCATGAGGAAAACCAGCCAGAGGGGAGGAGATGTGTATATATATACATGTATTAAAACGATATACAAGAGAAGATATTGCCTTAAAAAACGTACATTAGAAATGATGAGAAATTAGAGAGAAAGAAGCAGAAGCGGAAGCGGAAGCGGAAGCAAGAGCGGAAGCGGAAGCAGAAAGTGAAACATGGAGTCCTACAGCAAATCAAAAAGCAAATCAAAAGCAAATTAAATTTTGTAAAATTTCAAATCGATAGATAGTCCTTGCTTATCTGCACCATCAGAGATTGTATAGATGTATATTTATTATTTGAACTTGCATTTCAAGGCGAAATCAAAATTCACACAAAAACAAAACAAAACAAAACAAGCAAAAAAACAACAGAAAACACAAAAAAAAGAAAAGAAAGAGGAGAAAGAAGAAAGAAGAAAGAAGAAAACCAATATGAAATATCGGTACACCATTTGTAACTACACATTGTTGCCCGCATTGAAAAATGTATGTTTATTTATTTATTTTAAGTTTTAACCAAGCGACAGACAGAGTGGCACACCATCCAGCAATGGCGGATTGGTAGTGGAGTAGAGAAGGGAGAAAGGGAAGGAGAAAGGAGATGGCGAAGAGAGTGTTCTAAGCGCGGGTTGCACAGTCTTAAACAGTTCTATTGTATTAAAAACCACACGATTTTTATGTTTGATGTGAATTGTTTTGTTAATTAAACAGCAACGAATGCCACACACACACACACACACACACACACACACGTACACACACACGCGCACGCGCACGCACGCACACAGACACATGTCCTAGCAATTTAATTGTTTAGTTTTATCAATTTTTTTTTTCCTTTTTTTTTGGCTTGCTTTGGAAAGCGTCTCCGCTACTCGAAGCACTAATTACACACACACACACACACACACACACAAACACAAACACAAAAATAATAATGATAATTGCGACACAACATTATATCAATGTCCTTAACTACTTAATGAAATTCAATCTAAATAAATTAATAAATTATCAACCATTTTGTTGCATCTGTCTTGGAGGGGGCAGCAGAGAGGGGGCAGCTGGAGCGCCAGAAATATCTATCAAACACGCTAATTCTCCTGATGCAATTATCAGCGACAGTGGCCTCCTGCTGCTCAGCCCCATTGGGAGAGAGAGAGGGAGGGGGTCACTCTCTCGTGACATTGTGGACAAACTTTCTGTGGACCCTCAAGGTTTCCATAACTATACCCCATTCCGGGAACTGAATGACTGATAAGTCACACACACACACGCAGCAATTTGCTCAATGGTGCTGCAGTCGAGACAGACTCGGACCTGGAGAACCGAAGAAGAGAGCCTTCTCCGATAGCCTGGACCAGGCTCCAGCACTAAAGTGCTCAGACTACAACTCATTCCGGTAAGCAGGAACAGAACCGCCGTACTCGTACGCAAGGGAATCCCCGCTTACCTTAGATGTCTCCTTACCGCACGGATGACCTGACAGTAGTGACTGAGAGAGAGAGAGAGTGAGGAAAACCGCCTTCTGGTAGCTTGCTGCTGCACGGCACACGACAGGCCCTTAATACCTGAGGAACCTGGTGGCAGCCTGGTGGCAGCCTGGTGGCAGAAGCAGACTCCAAGGACTACAAATAGACTACTACTCATTGGAAAACTTAAGATTGAATAAAGAATAGTAGATATCCTATGACATAGATTACTTTTTACTCAAACTGAAAGATGCATTACTATATTCACATTATCATATACAAACTGAGTACATTTCTGCTTACTGAAAACATGGTCAACTTGTTTATAGCTCATAGCCATAGCCATATAGATACTATTTCCATATTTATTTTCCAAGGCGCTCTTTTAGGCTGAGGCTTTGGGCTCCACTGTGGCTCGCAGTCAGCTTTGAGGGGCATACTTTTGTTTTTGATGTTTCATGTAAAAACCATGTAGAAATGCTATCACTGTGTAGTTACCATGTAGATCAATTCAATTCGAAACTCGAGTTCTTTAAACATTTTTGAAAATGAATGCCACAAAATTATTCTTTCAGAAATAAGCCAATCATTATACGCTATAATGATAAAACTTTGAATTGGGATTACATTTTCTGTTCATTGAAGATATGCTTCTCTGGGCTGACATCCTCTTCGACTTTGTGGTTGCAGCCAGCTCTGAACTGTTTGTGCAACATGTCTGGATTGCTTTGGGATTGGGACTCAAGGCGCTTTCGGAGAGCTGAATGTACATTCTCCAGGGAATATAACACTTTCACTGCACGCAGCGACCGAGTATCGAATATTGGCGAAATGCCTGAGGCCGTTTTGGGGCCAGCCGGAGAATAATATAACAGAAAATTGACAAATAAATGCAAATGAGTAACTCAAACACCGCAAACGACTCAAAGCCAAAGGCAAAGGCAGAGCCAGAGCCAAAGCGCAGCGAGAGCGGGGAACGGGGGCACGGGCACGTCTCACGTTGCTGGCCTGGCCAAGTGCCAAGCGCTTAAACGGTCCGCGCAAAGGTAAATACAAACAGCATTCAATTACACTCAGGGCCCAGCAGAAGAGGCCCAAGCAATGTTGAATTGATAAAAAAAGAAGCGCAGCAGTTGGAATAAGTTCGTTGGCCAGTTCGCAGCCGAAATTAGTGCAACGACAGGCGACTGCCAGAGCGGGTCTCCACTTAACCTGCTTACCACTTTGCCACTTGCCACTCTGCCGCTTCAGAGATGATGCAGCTGATTCACTTAGCCATGGGCTTGGGGCTCCTCTCCTCAGCCCTGCAGGCGGCCATTCTGCCGCTGACCCTCATCGAAAAGGGCAGTGTGGACGGCAAGCCCTTTCCCTTGGATACGGAAAAGTTTGGTTATCTGGAGGTCAGGCCAAATGGCTCGCTGATCCTGAGACGTGGCCCCAACCAGAGCGGCAGCAATGCGCAGAACCTGCTTCTGCTGCGTGGAGTTCTGCAGGCCATCAAGCAAGGCAACGGCAACGGCAACCAGCACTCGCAGGACGAGAGCAAGCTCAACATCAGGATCTACGGCGACGGAGTGGAGCACAAGTTCCCCCCCCTGCTGGAGAACATCATCCAGCGCATCCAGACCTACTTCTCCGTCTACCGCTACACGGACACCAGTCAGCCAGTGAAGAGGGACGAGGCTGCTCCCACCAAGGAAGCCGTAGATGGGTACGGTGGGCATCTGGAGCTCACCACCGTGCGGACTGTCGACGAGGATGATCTGATATCCATTGGGGAGCAGGATGCCTACATTACAGTGGGCGAGGCCGCCGATTAGACTCCCCTCCCTCCCTCCCTCCCTCGAATCACACTATTTATTTCATATTTATGCCCCTAGCTGTAAGCGAATAAAACGCCGTTCCCCAAGCCCAGATTTGCCTACGTTTGGGCACGTTCCGTGGGTGTTTTGTATGCAGAGCTGCGCGGATCGGGCTCAAAGAAAAAAACTAATGCTTTTCCCCGTGTAACACATGTGTGCAATATTTCTAGGCTGGCGGGGAATTTTGGCAAACTGCGCAAGAAGCCAACAGCCGTTGAGGGTCATTGCCATTGCACAATCTGCACAGCTTTGAGCTGAATTCAATTGCTGAAACCGGGGCAGCTCCTTGAACTATTTAAGCATGGATTCCTGAAATTCCACAAGCTCCAACTCCACTATGAAACATCTTGCCCCGCCCCCTCGGAGTTCTCCTTCTCTGCATCTTTTTGTACATTTTACATTCACTTTTTTATTGTTCTGTTTTACGTTTTCAATGTTATGGTTAATGAATATGTAATGATGATGATGATGAATACGAACTTTTCGTGATGATAATTAAGAATGAATGTCTCTTTCCCGTTTCGCTGCTGTTAATTAATGGCTGGAAAATGGAAAACTATGTGCGCAATGCAATGCAATGCAATGCGATGCGATGCGATGCGTGTCTCGGATTGTTAGTAATTAAATGTACGGTTGTGGGTGCGGTGCATGGTGTATGGTGTGTGGATGGTTGATGGTTGATGGTGGGAAAATACCCCCTGCCCAGGCTTGTCCAAGCCGGGTATGCGATGAGAATCAGTCGAAGAACCAAAGCTGCCCATAGGAGGAGTGAGATTCAGAGATGCGTACGTCTTACGTCTGGGTGGTGCTTGGTGGGCCGCCTAGGCCTGTGGCACAGTGGGCTTCAAGTCAATGCTCTCGGCGGGCCCTGGCTGCTCGACTGCTGGCTGCTGCTGCTGCTGCTGCTGGATCGGCTCGGCGGGAATGGCCTTGATCAGCGGTTCCTCTGGCAGTGCCTTGGCCGCTGCGAGGGACAAATTCAAATTCAAATTCAAATGTCAATTTTTGTGGCAAAGAAAGGCTCATCTGTCTGGGTATACTCACGCTCTTCCTTGATCTGCTCCTTGGAGATTTCGGCGCTCTGCAGCTCCTGCTTGATGGCATTGCTCTCCACCAGGCGTCCGGCGAACTCGGCCTTCGTCACCTGGGGCTCGGCGATGGCGACGATTTGCTTTGCCTGTGGCTCCAGGGGCTGCAGAGGCTGCAGTGGCTGCTCCTTCAGCAGAGGCACCTCCGGCAGTGGCTCCTTCTTCAGTTCGGGCTCCGCCTTGAACTCGGGCACTGCTTTGATTTCCGGCTCTGATTTGGGCAGAGGCTCCGCCTTGAGTTCCAGCTCTGCCTTGAGTTCGGGCTCTGCCTTGAGTTCGGGCTCGGCCTTGAGCTCCGGCTCTGCCTTAATTTCCGGCTCTGCCTTAAGTCCGGGCTCTGCGGTCAGGGCCAGCTTCAGGCCGGGCTCGGCCTCCGGTTCGGGTTGGATGCTGCGTGCCCGGATGGACGAAATGGGCCAGGAGTAGACGGGAGCGTGGACCACGTCGACCACGGGGTGTGTGTGGTACACCTGGGGCAGGCTGTAGAAGTGACGGGCCTCGGCGGCAATCAGGGGCTGGGTGTTGGCTGGCGTCTCAATCAGTTCCTCCTTCTTGGAGCCCCCGGGGAAGAGGGCTGGGAAGAAGCCTGCTCCGGCGGCGGCGGCGGCCTGGGCAGCCTCTCCGATCTGTCCGGACACGATCTCTACGCCCTGCGACACCTGCTGCTGGATCTGATTGGATGTCTCCTGCACGCCCTCAAACTGCTTGCCCTCCAGGCCGCCGGCGCGTCCCGATCCCACAGTGTCCAGCACTGGAACCACCGAGGCGGCTGCTCCGGCCGGCACATACACAATGGTCTCCTCGTGGTGGGGCGTGGCCACACGGGCCAGCGGCGACAGGCCGTGGACGTAGCGCAGAGTCGGCTCCAAGTGCACCTGGGCCTGCGGGGTCACGATCACAATGTGCTGGGCCGTTGGCTCATAGGGCTTGGCCTGGCCGCCCATCGCTGCCAGGGCCAGGCAGAACAGCGCGAGGAGGAACATTCTGCAAAATCTGCAAAGGGGAACGGCAAAGTCTGAGCATCGGTTGGATCTATAGTTCTGTGTACCTCCTCCTCCTCCTCCTCCTCCTCCTCCTACTCCACCTCCTCCAATCAACTGCTCCAACAGCTGCAAACTGGTCTAGCCACTGGTCTATTTTTAGATTCAACTAAAGCCACTCCTCCTCCTCCTCCTCCCCCTCCCCCTCCTCTTCCCACTCCCAGTCCCAGTCCGATCCACCAAAGTCCATTCTAAATTTAAAGCCATTTTCTGTGTGTATTTGTGTGTGTGTGTGTAATTGCAAGTTGCATGTTGCATGTTGCCTCGTCCGACAGGATGCACCACGGAGTCCGTACATGGATCGAGCGACTATTAACCGGTTTGCAATTGATTGGCCTGCTCGGGATCGGATCGAATGGGTGAAGTGAAGGGGAAGGGTGGGCGGATGGGGATGGGGATCTGCCTACCGATCCTACACTTCTAGTGTAGATACAAACTAATGACCAGAAGCAGCTTTATGGCTTAAATCTGCTTCTACCCCACCCCACCCCACCCCATCCCACTCCACTCCACCACACTGTCCTCAAAGAGTGCCACTGCTACCAAAAGGAGTTCTTTGTACGAGTGCTGGCCAAATGCTGGACAAGTTCGTTGCCTAAGTCTTTCGTTTGGAATGGAGTTTATGGGAGGAAAATGCTTGCCTGACTTGAGAACGGCTTCGATTCAAGACTCTTTCATATTTAAATGGTACTTTATGGAAATATTACAAATATTTCAACCTGATACATTAATTTACACAATTGAATGGCTGCTGAATTTACTCCAACAAATGCACAAATTTTACATTAATTCGTTCTGTAAATATGTCTGCGAGTTATATATGAGCTAAACATTTTTCTACCAATTTTCCATATTATTCCCTGTTATTCTTCAGATTTTCTGCACAATTTACGGTTTTATTTTTTTCTTTTTCTGAGACCCTTTCACAGCCATTTTTAAATTTAGCCACAAAACTCGGAAACGAAGACGGATATAAGGTAAAGAAAATGCTTGGTAGATTTGGTTTATCGGCTCTAAGGGAATTTAACCCGCGGTGTGATTGCCTTTTGTGTATTTTAATAAATCATTGAAAATGTTTTCTATTTCAAAATATATCAAAATATTCTCCATAATGATGGCAACACTTTGGCATCCGCTGAAACCCATTTTCAAATCACTTTTTCCACTCCTCTGCAGCAAGGGGCTTGAGACATCAAACCTCTCACGAAAAAACTTTTCCTGACGGCCAACTGTTCAGGCAATGTTGAACAACCCACGAGAGGTGTTCTGCAGCCAAGGACGTGGCACTACGGGAACCGCTTTACCAGTTTTTGGCAGTGCCAATGCTGGCAATGGGGCTTCATCGAAGGATCGAAGGACCTTGCGTCTAGTTCTACGTCGAAAATCGTAGAAAATCATGACAGGGAAATGTTTAGAGATGCATTTTTCGTTTATCGTTAAATGATATAAGAAGCGACCGTAGAGGAAAAAGTTGTTGGCGTGATTAGACCCAAAGTGGTAGTGGTGATTTTGGCCAGGCCTAACTAAAAATAGCCAGGCGAACTGGTCAATTGTGATATTTCTTTTTCCATAAACACACACAAAAAGGACATGGAAGTCTCTTACCTTGCTCGACCACTACATATGCTTATAAATGAAAACTAAATGGACTTTTCTCTATCAAGTCTTGTAGCTTCATCAGTATTGATGGAATTTAAAAACATTCCGAAGATTCTAGTCACACTTTTATTTCTTTCTCGAGTAACTTTTCACATAACTTAAAAAAAATATCACAAATTAATAGCTTAAGCCCAACTGCCTTTGGCTGCAGCTTAATTAAGCACTTCTCTGCGACCCCATAAAAGCATCTTAAGTGCTCGGAAAAAAACAAAAAAACAAAAAAACAAAAAGAAAAAAAAACCAGCTCGTATATCAGAACTATGCCTAGAAATAACTTTCTCGAAGCTTGTGAATGTGAGAATAGGATAACCCCAATCGGATTGGATGGCAGAACTTACCTTTCAGTCGCCGTTTGATGGCCTTTCACTACTTTCCCGAACCTAGGCAGGTAATTCGAGAGACACAGAGCACTTAAATGGACACACAATACGCGTTCAAGCTGGCGGAGCTGGCACAATGGTTGCAATGATTGCTGGTTGCTGGTTGCTGCTCGCTGGTTGCTGGTTGCGGTAGGGCTGGGCAGTCTTCGGGTTCAGTCTTCAGTCTTAGCACGGCGACCACTTCAAGGAAACTGGTGGCCAATGCTGCCTGGCCATGGCCTTTTATAATAAGCGCGACCACGGCCATGGCCACAGCCACAGCCACAGCCACAGGCCCCACGGACTGACATGGGCCAAGAACAAAGAACCTGAACCCAACCAGAAGAGCTGGAAATCTGCAGCTTCCCGCAGGAAAAACCGAAGGCGGGGCGGGAGAAAAGGGGCGGCTTGGCTGCTTGGCGGCAGTTGATAGTTGATGCGGCCAAAAGGAGCCAAAGCTGCAGCCGAGGCTGAGCAACAATAATACTATACACACTCGCAATAGCAGCAGCGACTTGTAGAAGGGGAGACCTGCCTCTACATATATCTACTTGTACTTCCACTTCTCTTCTGGTTTCAGGTTCTGTTCTGCTGGTTCTGCAGATGGCAGATGGTCAACGTAGATGTGGTTCGTCTCGGTCTTGATCGTGGTATTGGTCTGTGTCTCCTCATTCTCATTCCCATTCTCCTTCTCCATCTCCATCTCTGTCTCTGTGTCTGTCTCTGTATCAGTCTCAGTGTCTCGGCCAAGTTGTGAAGCTCTGAGGTTTGTTAAACCTGCCGCGTAATAGAAGTCAAGCATGGCCAGGCGCTGGCGATTGCATTGAAGCCGCATTGACAGGCCCAGCCCAAGAGACGGCCAACTGGGGACAGGGTACTGGAGCCTGGAGCCTGGCGACTGGCGACTGGCGACTGGAGACTGGAAAACTGGTTCAGGTGCAAATTGAATGCGTTCCTCTCGGACACGGACTCGGACTTGGACTTGGACTTGGGCTCTGGATCTTCAGCTACCCCCTACCATTTAGATAATTTATTTTCATGTTGCCTGCACTGGCGGAAAAGATTAATCAAGATTTGCACATGCTTGCATTCAGTGCGGCTCAGATTTTCTTTTCGCTGCAGAGAGCGCTGGGTGGAAGTCAATTTATTCTCGCTATAAACTATAATCACTTCCCGCAGCAATTAGATGCGTACGTACTCCTTGTCGCTGTCGCTGTCCCTCCAAGTGATCTCAGATCGGGTTTTGATCGCCTGTTAGGCTGCCATTCCCCATGGGTATAGATAGAATATACCTACAATTTTTTGTATATTTATAGACTTGCTTAATGGACAACAAGTACTCAGCTATGACCAGCTGTGACGTATCCTTTTCCGGCTACTGGGTACTGGCTCGTCGGCCCAGGGGGAGTGCTGTTTTGCTAAGCCCTTAATTTGATTTATTTTAAATGTATCGTGCAAGAAAACAAGCCATAAGATGGCCACATGGGACCACATGAGAAGTCCTATCTACGGATAGTGGTGAAATAGACGGACTGACTGCTTATCCTCAGATATTTCAAGGAAAATTTTACGCTTTTTCTATTCTGGTCATGACATTCCATGGAAATATTATTATATTATAATTAAAGCTAAATAAATCATAATAAAAGAGATGGATAAATTCCCCAACTGTTTTGTTTACTTATATACAGCTAAATTAGTCCAACATGAAATGCAGGAACACATCTATTTAAGCCCACAAACTAGTACTCTGTAAAATACTCGTAGATTGGATTTGAAATGTAAAATAAAGGTGTAAAGAGCAGAGAAAAATATGGGGAAATGTTTTTCATGCTTAAGTTACGCTTCTCCAAAGTATAGTCGGATTATTCACGATAATCAAACAAATCCAGAAGGAATAAATATGGTTAAAATACATAGAACATACAAGATTCCTGACAGCAGTTTTTCCTCAAAAAACTCCCTAAAACATTGTGCTATCTAAAAAAATTCCAGAAAATGTTATCAAAATCGGTTAACGGTTTTTGTTTAGCCTTTATTAAGCCAAGAATCTCTGTCCCGTGCGGCAAAGGTTTTAATTAAATTAAATTAAATTAAATTAAAAAACTAATAATATTTGCATAAAATTATAACCGTCTTAAAGGTACATCAATTCACAACGTTTATCGGAAATTCACATCAATATATTGCCTCAACTTTTGCTGAAATCCGAGCTTGCCGTGTGAATTACTTTTGCGAAAATCCCGGAAACGAATAGTTGCCAAAAATCAATTTTAGGGCTAATCAAGAGCTACTTTAAATTGTAAAAATTATTTGGAACATCAATTATTTTGACCTGTTACTTGCTTTTGCAATCTTTACGATTGTCCCGTTCGACATCCGGGAAATGCCCATATACATGCTCAGGTATCTATAGTATTATGCAAATAAATGTTGAATTAAAATCTTTGGAAAAAAACTCACTTTATTCGGCGATAGCTCCTTCTGCATGGTTGTTGCCAGCTGTGATATGGGTATGGGTAGCGGCAGCCCCCTCCTGACGATTTTCCGGCACGGTAATCACGGGCTGATCAGCTCCATATATGATTAAAAAAGCATACCTCATATCACTGTTAAATCATTCAAAATAAATAAAGAACATTTTTGGCAACGAAAAACACAAATAGCGTTAAAAATTATAAAATTTTCGTCAATTTGTATACCTTTGTATAATTCCCGGCCCAGGAGGATTTCTCCACGACCTCCCCCGCTCTCGGGGGGTATGGGTATGGGTGTGAGTATAGGTAAGGGTATGGGATAAAGTCAGCCGAACTTTATTCATTCTGCACCATTCGCACTCGTCGCTTGTTTTGTTTTCAATATAGCTGCACTCTTCTTATATGAATCCATTTGTTTCTATTGTCTTCTGCTCTTGGCTTAATCTTTTACGTCTCCTTCCCTGCCCCAAAAGTCGATGGTAAGCGTTGCTTTCTCTCGCTTACTCCTTCACTGTCTTCTGTGCTCTGCCCTCTGTATATTTTGCCTCACCTCCTCCTCCTCCTCCTCCGCCTCCTCCTCCCACTACAAAAAGACAGCACTCTCTCCCTAGCTGCCTCATGTTCTTGCTTTCCTGAGTTCCTGCTTTTGCACTTTTAGGCGAATTTTCATAAGATCAAATATAAATTTAACGACATGTCTTTCGGATATATTAACCCTTTCAGGTTTTGTTTTCTTAGCAGAAATGGCTTGAGGGCGAGACGCGGGTCACAGAGGTCCAAATGGGGCACCTTTGCACCATCATCGGATCACAGCTCGAACGCCCCCGCAGGAATGTGGGTCGTTGGCTTTTCTTTTGGGCTTTCTCTGCTTTCTGGCTGCTGATTTAAATTAGTTGAGCCAAAAGTATGGCTGCTAAATCTAATAAATTTAGAAACGAGACTCTGACATAAGCTGCAGACCACAAAAAATATATACGCCATTCCTAATGGGAATTCGGAAATGGTTCTGTTTCCGTTTCCACTTGCGCTTTAACTACAAACTTTGGACCTCGAATTTTCCGTTAAGAAAAACCCTAGCGGATCAGTCTGCTTGACTGTTGACTGCTTGAGAGCCGAATTCCAAAAGGAAGATGGACACGCTCCGAGCTAGCCGAATGACGTCCAGTCAACCTTCTCTCCTGCCCTCCTTTCCACCCGTACCCACAGAGGCAGCTAATAATATTTCGATTTATCTACCAGCCCCCAGCCCCTTGCACTTTGCCACTTTTAGAGGATTTTAATGTTATTCGTTTAGTCGTTTTCCATGGTAGTCTCTTGGAGAAATCCCAACTAAAACCATGTAAATGTAAGTTAATTAAATAGGGAAATTTTATTGGCAATTCGGAAGCTGGCACACAAAAAATGTTGTACAACGTATACTAGAAATCCCATGCGAAAGGCTATCCAGGATCCTCGTCCTCTTCTCTTCTCTTCTCTTCTATTCGTAGTGCAGACGACGCTTGGGGGCCATGCGAATGAGGGGCTTGGAGGGGCCCATGGCTGCCAAGAGCTGGGCCTGGGCATGGGCCTGACGGGCGGCGTAGTCCTCGGCAATGGCTGTGCGCCATTTGTCCACCAGCGAGTCGGCGCCCGAGAGGCGAACCGGAACGAGCGGTGTCTCGCGGGTCAGAGGGAACCGGGCGACGGTCAGCGGGCCATCATTGTAGTCGTAGTCATCGCTGGCCTTTTCGGCGGCAGAGTTGGGGGTCTTGATCACCAGCTGGTTGCGGGTCGGCAGGGAGATGCTGAAGGCAGCAGCCTCCTCGGGGGAGACGCCAGCAATGGCCGTGGCCTTGGGGGAGGCCACAGCCAGGCCATTCCGGCCGGAGAGCGCCACGGCATTGGGCTTGGAGGAGGCCACACCACCCTCGCCGGCAATGGACAGACCTGCAGGGAGGAGCGAAGGTTCTGGCTTAATTTCTTTTCTTTCAAGTTACTCCACGAGGAGCACTCACCCACTGGCTTGGCCTCGGCCACGGCGGCATCCTTCTTGGGGGCCATTACGGAGACACTGTCGTTGACATCCTCGTAGGGATCCTCGCTGTTGGGCGGCAGGAAGTCGTCGGGCGAGAACTGCTGCTCCGTGACCTCGTCCAGCTTCTGCTCATCGATCTTTTGGTCCGCTGGATTGTTGCCGGCCTCCAGGCCAAAGTTCGACGGCTGCTTCTGCGGGATGGCAAACAGTTCCGGCTGCAGGAGCACACTGAAGTCCTTGATCTGGCCGGTCTGCTGCAGGAGAGCCAGGCTCTGGGCGGCCTGTCCCAGCTCCAGCAGACTGCTGGCATAGATCTGATTGTCCTCCGCGCTGAAGGAGCCCTTCCGCTTGGCCATCTCCTGAATAGCCACCAGACGGGCGGCTGCCAGCTGGATTCTGTTGAAGTCGCTGGCGCTGGCTGAGATCGAGCTGCTGGTGGATCCGCTCGAGCCGCTGCCATCGGCGGTGGCCGTGATGCTGGCCGCCGAGATGGTGATGGTGTCATCCGCATCGCGGGGAACGGCCCTCAGTTGCGGCTGCTGCTGCTGCTGCTGGCGCTGCAGGATGTAGCTCCCGAGACTGCCGTCCCGCTGGGGACGCAGCTGCAGGAGCTGGCCCCGCAGGCCGCCGTAGTAGGGATGCTCCTCGTAGACCCGCGGAGCGCCTCGCGATCTGTGTCTGCTTGTGGGGGGTTACATAGTCGGTTATAGAGTGTGTGTGTGTGGAGAGAGGGAACTGGGGATGGATGGATGCCTGGGATCTGTGCGTTGGAGGGAGAAAGCGTGGGATAGATTGAAGCGTGGGATCTACAGTATCTACAGAAGATTAGCGGACTACTCGATGGTGCGGCCAGTGCGGGCAGTGCGGCCAGTGGCCAAAGCGGGAGCTGTACAGTTTAGGGTTTTACTTTATTTACAGACTAGGGGCAAATGACACAGTTTTTCGGGGCCTCTGTTCTTAGCATAGGAACACATAACCAAGCACACAAACAGTGTAATCATAATCATAATCAAAATCATAATCATAATCATGGATAGCATCTTCATCAGTTGAACAGATCCAGCTCCAGGTCGGCCGTCGCATGGGCCTTGCCACCCACACCGGCTATGGCCACCGAGTCCGGATTGAAGTACACATTGGTGGGCACGCCCTTCCTCAGATACGCCTTCGAGATGGGGGCGGAAATGGCCGTGCCCCCGTTGCCCACCACAGCCCGGGAGTGCGGCTCCAGGATCAGAGCCGCCTGCTTGCGCCCCTGTATGGCCTGGGCCGTGAGCGGCTGGTAGGGCAGGAAGTAGTTGCCGAATTGTATCTGCGGAATGCTGCCCGAGCTGGTGCTGGTCTTGCCCGTGGCCTCCACCTTGACGCCCGACGCCTTTCGCAGTTTCGCCGGTCCCTTGGCGGTCTTCCGCAGCTGCTGCCTGGCAGAGGGGGCAGTGGAGGCAGTGGAGATCACATGCTTGCCGGGAATGGCCAGAATCTCCTCGATCACGTAGTTGGGGTTGATCTTGCTCACCGCTGAGCGGAGACCCGAATCACTCTTCAGATCGCCATTGGATTGTGTCTTGGATTGTGGCTGTGGCTGTGGCAGTGCTTGCAGCTTTTCAGGCTTTTCTGGCTTTTCGATCTCTTCCGCTGAGCTTTCGGGCCTGGGCCTGATCGTGGTGGTGGTTGTTGCCTCGGCTGTGGCAGGTGTTGCAGCTGTGGCAGCTGTGGCAGCTGTGGCAGCTGTGGTGGGTTGCAGCACGTATGCCAGTGGCAGACTGTAGGCCGCGTAGTAGGGGGCGTTGTAGATGAAAGCAGGCTGGAAGGCCCCATAGGGCCTTGGCTGGTTGTCCTTCTCGTCGGTCAGCCTCGCGGTCTGCTGTGCCGCCAGGACGAGGCCGGGGCTGGTGTGGGGACTGCCGAGCGGTTGACTGCGTGGCGGCCAGGCCTCGAAGGACGCGGTGCGCCAGTACCCGAACGCACTTTGGGGATGGGGATGTGTTTTTTGTTCGGGATGGGGTCGAGTGGGGAAGAGAGAGGCAGCAGCCGGTTAGTAATTTAATATTTACAGCAACAATTTCGAGGGGTTAGTCGGTGCAGTAGAGGATCATGCAGGGGGATGCAGGGGGATGCAGGGGGATGCAGGGGGATGGGGATTAGCTGTGACTAGGATAGATGTATATTCTACTGTTAGGCAGGGGGGTGGGGTGTGTGGGGGGGGGAAATGTGTACACGATGAAAGCAAAGCACAAACATTTACGAAATACAAACATTTATTAAAATACTAGGCGAATACCAACTAAAATGAATCCTAACTAAAATCCAAACTAAAGCAAAAGTTGAGCCTCAGACTTCAAACATCATCTCCTCCTCTGCGTCCGCTTCAGCTACCGCTTCCGCGTCCGCCTCCGCCGCCTCCTCCTCCGTCGTGCCCGTGGGCGGGGCATAGTACACCGTCGGCCCGGTGGCCACCACCTTGCCCTCGCGCGGAAAACTCCTCGCCTCGAGGTCGGTGCGTGCCAGAGCGTCCTGCAGGTCGACGTTGGCGGGTATGGAGATCACCTTGGCCCCGGGACCGGCGATCGTCAGGCTGCGCGGATGCGTCAGGGCATACCCGCCGGGGCCCACGATGGCCGTTCCGCCGCTGCCGGCTGTGGCCACGCCGCCCGGGCCGGCGATCGCGATGCCGCCCTTGCGCACCTTCAGCCGCTGGATGATGATGCCGCCCTCGCGGAGCGCCTGCTTCTGGGTGGTCTGCTGGGCGGTGGCCACATGGCCGATGGTGTGCATCAGGCCGCCCACCTGGGGGTGGATCTTGTGTGCGAACAGGTGCTTCTCGGCGGACACGCTGCTGTCCTGCTCCGCCGCCGTGTTCTCCAGGTCCTCGGCGTTCCCATTCAAGTCGCCATCACCATCGCCGCCGCCCTCCCTCTCGTCATCCCACTTGTAGTCCTGGGAGTCGCTGGACACCTGATGCTTCTGCGGGATGCTGCCCACGATGACGGGCTGGGTGCCGGACAGAGCTCCGGTCGGCCGGAAGGGCATCTTGAATATATTCTGGAAGGCATTCTTGATGGCCGACGACGTCTGGTTCTGCATATTGGCGAGATTCATGGCCGGTATGCGGAAGGGATTCAGCCGGTTGCGATTGGGCATCAGTCCGCCGGCAGGAGGCAGCGTCGATAGGTGGACGGGCGCCGAGGTCGTGGAAATGGTGGGCAAAGGCTGTTCCGCCTCCTTTCCGCCCGAGGATCCGCTGCCGCGCACTGGCTTCGCCGTAGAGCCGACTCGCTTGCGACTCCCGGAGTTCTGGTTATTCGAATCGGGTCCCCCAGTCGCCTGAATCCTGTGCGAAACCTTTTGGGAGGGCCGCTCGCGCGAGTCCAGACGGGACTCCTTGAATCCCTGTGGAGCAGCAGGAGCAGCAGGGGCAGCAGGGGCCTTGGTGGTTGTGGTGCTCGTCGAAGGGCCCCTCTTGGGGGTGCCATCCTCGTTGAGGGCCAGCTCCCTGGGCAGGAAGAACAGATGGTACTTGGGTGTGGTCTTGCCCTGCTGCTTCCTGCCCGACTTGGCCTTGCCGTAGAAGCTGTCCACGTCGCCGATGATCTTGTAGCCCTTGACGCGGTACTCCTGGGCGGCATGCTCCCGCAGGTACTGCTCCTTGTTCAGCTTGTACAGGTGCACGGGGATGACAAAGTGGGCGGGCAGCTGCTGGGCCTCCTGCTCCGTTGCGGGCCTCGGCAGCTCCACCTGGTTGGGTCGGAAATACAGCTGCGACTGCTCCTTCTTCTCCTCGCTGGCCGGGGCCGGGGCCGGGGCCGGCGTGCCCTTGCGCAGCCTCGGGGGCAGATTGTAGCTGGATCCGGCCACGTTCCGGGTCAGCTTTACGGCCCGGATCGAGGGCTCGAGCAGGGTCTGGCCGTGGCTGCCGGAGAAGTGGTGCTGCTGGGCGTGGAACGGCTGGTAGGCGGGCTTGGGGAACAGGTACTGGCTCGAGTCGAGGATCGGCGGCAGCTTCTTTTGCTCCGGCTGCTTCTTCACGTAGCCGAAGGCCTCGTTCACGCGTGCGATCTGCTCGAGGATGCGCTTGGCCTCGTCCGCCTTCTCGACGGTCGGAGGCGCCACATTCGGATCAAACTCCTCGGGAAATTTGATCAGGCGCTGCTTCTGGATTCTGCAAACGAAAGTTAGGTATTTTTTGTTGGTGGTCTCTCTTGGCATTTGGCTTTCGTTTCTAATCTCTAATGCATGTTGTGGGGGGTGGCGGGTGGCGGGTGGGGGCAAGGCAAGGCAAGGCAATGATTTGGGTTAGCGATTATGATGTCTGTTTAGGTTTAGTCACAATTCTCTAGGCTTCTGCGGGTTTTAGTCACAAATGCTACGATCTGGGCGATAGAGAGAGAGAGAGACAGCATCAACTTCTACTTGGGATGAGCATTTTTTAGCACACAGTTGACCCGGTCACAGGCCCAGGCACAGGCACAGGCACAGGCCCGGTCACAGGCAGAGACCGGGCAGGCAAGGCATATAGTAGTTTGGTGTTAATAGGGTCTTAGTCTTAGTCTTAGTTGTGGGTATCGGGGGTATCTACTCACTCGACGGCTGCACCACTGGCATCCAGTGGGCTCTGGCTGGCGGCCAAGGAGGCCAGCAGAAGCGTTGACAGCTGCAAGATAGATTAGATGTATGTGTTAGCCAGTGGTTATGATGGTATGAGTATGAGGTTTCTTCTTGCCAACTTCTGTACGGTTCGGTTCTGGATGGAGGACTCAATCTTGGCCTTTTTGGGTATTCCGATGTCGTAATGGCCACAAGAATGCGGTCAAGTGTCTCGCGAAAGTCTTTCATTCTCCGCTCTCCCCTCTACACTCTCCACTCCGTTCTCTCTCTTTCTCTCAGCTGTCTCAAGGCATTTGCATAATTTCTTTCAAGCTGCGGCTCGAGCCGGACCGAAAAGTGAGAGCCGCAGAGCCGCAGCCGCAGCCCCATCTGAGCATTGAAGTACTCGTACTTTTCAGCTTTTCCCCGCATCAACACGACTGTGAAGAACCCCACGCTCAGCAAATATTTGCCTTCCGCCTTGCACACACCTCTCACAGCACACACTCTCCGCGAGCATAGAACGCTCCTCATCTGTCCATCTGTTCATCTGTTCATCGTTCCCGTACGAGTGAAAGATTTGGCAAAGTCAATATTGACGCAATCTTCTCGGGCGACGCGACCGTTAGCATCGCACGCCCATCTATCAAAACAGAAATGTCACTAAGCCGAAGAACTCGATGCCTGAAAGCCAAGAGCCAGCTCCAGCTCCAGCTCCAGCTGCTGCTGTAGCTGCTGCTGCTGCTGCGGCTGTAGCTGAAGTTGGGGCTCGTGTTGTGTCATTGACCTGAACCTCTAGGCGGCGTCTGTTACGATTCGGGGCCAAAAACGTAACTTGAAACAGCGCTGGGATGCTGAATGCTGAACGGTGAACGGTGAACGGAGAGGGGCTTCGGCTGTGATCCGATCCGATCTGATCCAAAACCAATCAGTGGATTTGCAAGATCTCTTGCACTTCTTAGCCCCGAAACCCAAGATGTATTTCTGTCCATCTGTCTGCTTTCTTTTGTGTTGTCTTATTTATTATATTGGGCCTCGGTAACGACCCCGGTAGACGGTAACATTGGGTGTGTTCCCTGTTCCCTGTTCCCTGTTCCGTCCAAAAATAAACTGGGTTAATGTCTCGAATGCAAAGTTTACGCGCAGCATTTTATGTTCTCAAACAAGATACAGATACTCGTAAATGGGGTCTGTCTCTGAGTCTGTCTCTGTCTCTGGCTGGGGTCTCTCCGATATCACTTAAATGTGAAATGATATTCTGGAGGAGACACTGATGGTGCCTCAATTGATGAGAGATTGATGGAGCAGCAGGGCCTGGGCACACACCGCATTGTGGAGTGTGGGATGGAGAGAGAGAGCGAGAGAGAGCCAGCCATCAGCCATCGGCCATCGGTGTATTAATTTATGATATTGGAAACAATTCAATGCACTTCTAATACGAGTCTATATGGGTCTCACTTGGGTTCTCCCACACACCTCGAACCTCGAACCTCGAACCACACTCCACTCTCCACACAGAAATGTCGTCGACTGTTCTTCTGCTCTCGGGAATATCATCATAACTTTTTATGGGATGGGACTTTTTAATTGCCATTTGTTAGCCCACGCATGATTTTCATACGGCTCTGGCATATTGATTTTATTGATTTTTGGGCTTTTCAGTGGAAATGATGGTACCCCATTTGGCTGTACATTAAATTCATTATTTCTTACAGGGAACGAGACACTGAGCCGGGGACCCACTGAGGCATTTGGGCTTTGAAGGGTGTGTGTATCTATATAGAGAGGAATATGAATAATGCAAGGGATAATCTGGTTATGGGCAAAGGAATGCCATGAATCACTTTTCACTTTTCAATTTTCAATTCGGGGCGGAGTCAGAAGTCTGTCACGTTCCGAGTGGATTGTGTGTGGAGTGTACAAAAGGGTTTTCGCTTTTAGGGAAGGGGCTTAAATAAAATACAATACTGGCTGGTATTCCTTATAATAATAAAATAAAATTAAAGAACCACAAAATATTCTTTCTTTCTGGGGCTACAAAAGTTTTCTGGGCATTCGAATGGATTTCTGATCATTGAAATGGCCCACAAATATAGCCACAGAGACGCCAAATACTCGGATAATATTTGCATATGGCACAGAGCATAATTAAGGCTAATTTCAGTGGCTGGAAAGAGCCAAGAATCGAGGCGAGAACCTCTTAAGATTGTTGCCAAAAATGTCGCTTAGTGAAAGTTCAGGCCGGGAAGTGAAAGAACGAAAGACTCAAGGCACGAACTTGAGCGTCAAGAGGTTGGGCAATAAATGATTAATGGCAGCAGACAGACAGCTCTAAACTAGTTTCGTTTAACGATCGAATTTCCCTGCGAGTTTTCATTGTTTTTTGAAAATTACTTACCACAAAGATATGCATTTTGATGCCAAGTTCTGGATGTATATTTCGAATTGCGAACTGCGAATGGAATTCTTTACGATATTAACGGGCCTTGAGTGTGTCGGCGACTTTGAATCCAATCCTTGAACTGCGAAAGAGAAACGAAAGGAATGGCACTCTGGGTTATCACGCGGAAATATCAGCAGGAACAACAAAAACAAAAAAATCACACACACACACGCGGATACTAAAACAAAAAAAATACTATCCTGCGGAGCTTTTAATTTACGATTTACGATTTTTTTCTTTTTTTTTAGACTCAAGGAGCACTACGCACGAAGGCCGAATGGCACAGACACACACTACACACTACACACCTCCTCCTTCTGTGGGCAGTAGAACCAAGCGGGCCAGACGACGACTGAAGATGAACTGAATCGTGGCCGGGGCCACCGCCTCTGTTTATAACATTTCCATTAGCCAGAGACACAGCGACAGCGACAGTCAGAGTCACAGACAGAGTCAGAGCCAGAGCCAGAGCCACAGCGACAGCGACAGCAACGTTGACGGGCAAAGAAATGGCCAACGAAACAGGGCCCCACGACAGGCAGGTGTAAGAGAGCCACAATGGAAAGAAACAAAAGAAAAGAGAACTCTGGGCCCCTAAGAGAATCGGAATGATCGAGAGCCCCATCGAGTCAGAGTCACGTAAACGAGCGCCTTGGGCTGAACACTTATCGGACTGGGCAAATCTCTTGACTGGAAGGGCTTTCTCAGGGCCCGATCCACATTGATCCCATTGATATTCATGGATCAAACTCTGGGCCAGGCTTGTGCAGATTGAGATCTCCTCTTTTGACCCATCCACGAGGCTGCCTGCTGCCTGCCACCACTGCTCATCGCAGTGCGGTATTGCCAGGCACTTTTCGTTTCGATTGAAACTTGTTAGGTCGCTGACAGGGTCTTCGGCATGGTGCTACCGTTCTACCATCTACCATCCACCATCTAACATCCGAATCATCCTCAACCTCACATCTGACGTTGATTAATTGGCCGTTTATTGGTCGTTGATTGAGGGGGTGGTGTGGGGTGATGTGAGGTGTCTGTTGGCCATTACAAGTAGAGTGAGCATCGAGCATCGACCATCGAGAACTTTGGAGTGTGGAGTGTGTGGGCAGTGGACGGGTAAGCCGGCTCGGAACGGAACGAAACGGAGCTCCGAAACATGACATAAGCTTAAATTGTAAAAGACTTAAGACCCCCCTGCCCTGCCCCTGGCCCATTCCTTGGCTCCCATGAATGACAGTCTGGAGTCGTGTGTCTGCGTTGTTGGGTAATTCAATTAAAATGTTTGATTGGAACATTTGTTAGAAAGTTCTTGCCAGAGACAAGCTCGCACACTTCTCGGGTAACAGCAGCTGTCGGGATTAGCCTCAAACTTTATTGGGAAAACGAAAACCCCGATTCCGATTCCGATTCGGATTTGCCAGTGCTCGTGTTCTTGCTGCCTTTGGCTGCCATAAGTCTTTATTAACCTGACAGAACCATCAATTTTCTCATTATTATCTGCCCAGAGACACAGCCACGCCCCCAACTGACACATATACACATGTATCCCACAGACGCAGCAGAATGCAATTTATAATTTGATGGGGCCTTCGGTTTTCCTGTGTTCGCAGGATTGCCCGCAGCTTGAGTGCTGGCTTCCGATTCCCACTTGGTGGCAGCAAGCCAACAGCAATGTGGATCGGGTAACCCGAGTGTTCGGGCAATAATCATACATATTTCTTGATTAACCAGGCTCACCGCCGGCTGCCCCCAGGCAGGTGGGGGGGGGAGAGGCCGGCCACAATGCTGTCGACCTTTTGTGGCACACGCAGACATCAATAAAATTGCCACAAGATTTATGGTTTCGAACTCCCCCCCACCACCCCCCTCACCGAGCGCCGTTGGGGAGCATACGAAATTAGCAGCAATCGCTGTGTAAACTCAAATGCCCCACACGCACACTCGCCACGCCACTCCGCACTCCCCTACTGCCCCCCCTTCCATTCGATTCAATCCCCCAATTCAATTTGGAATGCAGCAATCAAAAGGCGATAAATCGATGCAGCAACAGCACCTGAACAGACAGAGAGAGAGAGAGCGAGAGAGGGAGAGAGAAGAGCTCCACTGGGGCAGGAGACTTGAGAGCTGCAGAGCTGCAGAGCTGGGGGGAGGGGGAAGGGGTAAGGGGCGAGAGAGACCTTGAGACCTATTTATAAATGCATGCAAACGGGACTGAGAGTGGGATGTCGTTGCCTAGGCATCGCATCGCATGGCCTGGCATGGCCCTGTGCCCAGGGGCCAATTAAATCTGACCTTCGTCGAGAGGGAGAGAGGAGGCAGCAGACAGCAGTCAGCAGGAGGAGCCTCAAAACCGTTGTTTATAACCGCTAACTGGGAAACAGATCTGGGATCTGGGAGATCTCAGATCCATGGCCAGAATAAATTGCCAGCTGCAGGCCCCGCACTGGTTCTTTTCTGCTCTGTTCTGTTCTGTTCGGTTTTGTTCTTCTGTAATGCTAACCCAATTATGCAGCGGAGGCCTCTAGGTCTCTAGGCTGGTTCCCAGGTTATTGATAGTGGCTCTGAGAACGTGTGTAGATAGACCCGGAGAGAGCCCTAAACCGAGATCTATGTATGTCAGTGGCAGTACATTTCTGTCAGCTTTGTTTCTTTTTTTACTGCATTCTCCGAAGAAAGTTGTTCGAGTGCGTAGGAACTTGTTTGAGGGAAATTGAAGCGGCCAGATCTCCGACATCAAATTTAATTGTGGCAGTGAAACCTGCTGTGAAACAAACCCAAGCCGAAACCGCCATCATTTCAAGTATCTTTTTAAGCATTGCCTATACCATAAAGTAGTTTTGTTTTGCAAATATTTATGCATATTATTAATGAAACTTTGTCGTCACGTTGTTTTGGGCTTTTCTTCTGTGCGGGGCCCAAAGCATATTTTATTTAGGCCACGCTGCGATCGCCAAGGCTCTCCGTTCCGACCCATTCCGTTCAATTCAAATTATTTGGCAAGTGCGCGCACGCGTCGAACATTTCAAATTTGTGTTTTTTGCCACTGAACCCAAGAAAGAGCCCACAAAAACTAAAGCGAATCAAAACAAAAGTTGACTCAATTTGCCTTTGGGATGCACTGGTCATTGGTACTCGTAAAATGACTTGGTCCGACCGAATAACCATTTTTATGAGCGGAAAATCAATTAGGCATTATAAAATGCATAAATCGTACCAATTGTTGGCCCACAAGCACGCGCCAGAAACAGTTAAGACACACACAAATGGTGGCTGTGACTTGGACTTATACGAAAAGGTGACACCACACCGATCGGATACGAGTACACCCTGAAGCCTCAATCGATTGGGAAATCAATATTGAACAGCAGTCATATTGGAATTGATTCGAATTCAAACGATTCTTGCAGCTATCGTTTCGGTTTTCTACGGAAATGGGAATTGAAATAAGAACTAAGTTTCCATTTCCGAAACAATCTTGGCAATTATTTAAAAAAGAAACCATTACCATTATCTAAGGCATTTTCCAAGGACCGTAACCGGCTTATAGGTTTAAAAAAAAAATTTAAATATAAACATTATTTGCCAATTTTCATGGAAAAAAAAAAAAATAAATTTTACAAAAAATTAGAAATAATAATTATATAATTCTACCAATAAAAGTTTAAAAAAAGTAATTTTTCCAATATAAATTAACTATTGACTATTATTTAAAAGAGAAACCATTACCATTACCTTATGGCAATTTCCAAGGACTGTTACCGTTATAAGACTTAAAATAAAAATTGAAATCTACAAATTATTAGCCAATATTTATGGAAAAAATAAATGTTACAAAAAATTAGAAGTAATAATTTTTGTAATATAAATTAAAATTAAAAAACAAATTATTTCTGATTTTGTCAATTTAAGTTAAAAATAATAATTCTTAATAATAATTAAAAATAATAAATATTTTGTATTTTTTCCACAAAAATTCAAAATAAGAATTCTTGTTGATTTGTTTTTATATATTATTTTACATATATTGCAGTATATTATATTATTTTATATATTTGTAATATTTTTATATATTATTTTATATATTTTGGTGTGTTCCATGTTGCCATAACATATATCCTTCACATTGATTTATTTATTCAAAATTCGCATTCATACCCGTCATTTACGGATCCTTTCCATGTACACATTACCATTACATCGATTACATATTTACTTGTCTTTGATCTATTCTCTGATCTGAGTGTTCCTGCACAGATCTTTCCTTTCTTCTACTACAGTTCTGCCAATCTATCGAGTACTTTTTCGAGCATTCCTTAGTTGAGTTCCCCCGTCACGTTCGATTCGTTGTCAGACATGACATTTAGCATGTTTCCGATCTCTAATGCATTCAATAGCCCAAAAAAAAAAAAAAACAACCAAGTATAAGGAGACTTTATGCTGTTTATTTAAGCTTAATTAGTGGCATACTTATGCAACTCTTGGAAGTTGGCGGACTGCGGGGGACTCAAGGCATTCGCTTGCATCCCAATTTCCGTGGCCTTGGCCAAATTGCCACCCATGACAACGAAGCCAATGCCGGCACCTGCCTTGTAGCTCAGCTCGTGGTATCCGGCCTCGTCGTAGTAGGAATACTTCCCCAAGACATTGCCAGCCTCATCGGTGTGCTGGGCATGCGACATCTGGTGGGTGCTGAAGTCGAAGCTGGGCGCAGGCTGTTGGAAGCTCCTCGGAGAGGGACTGCCACTGGCACTGGCACTGGCACTGGGATATGTTTGATAGCCTCTGCTCAGGGATGATGTGGCCACACTGTCTGCTGTGGGGTTGGGACTGTTGTAGGAGACGCCAGCGCTTGGGGGCTGCCTGTATCTCAGCGATTGCTGCACGAACTGCAGGGGATCAAAGACCTCTAGTGCATCGGGTGAGCCGGCTGCCTGTCCATAGTTGGGGGCGGACAGGACGCTCCTGGCTGCCTGTCGCCTGTCCCCATCCGTGTTGTACGAGTACCCGTGGCCGTTGAACTGCATGTAGACCCGAGCTCCAGGCACACAGGCCAAGCCCAGCAGTCCGATCTGGAGGAGCAGCAACTGAGACATCATCTTGCAGCAAAGTTCGGGCAAAACTAAGCCCAAAGCTGGCAAAGACTGGGCCTATATGTATGCATGTTGGCCCAAAGCAACCGCAGACTTTGGCTCCAACCTGCTTATGTCAGGGTATCGGAATATCCACGGGTATCGCATAACCCAAAGCCACCTATAGATAGTCTCAGAGATGCAGATGCAGATGCAGATACAGATACAGATATATTTCGTATTCCGCTTCAAATACTGTTACAGTTTCCACGTTGCAGGCATTCTGCAGGGTGAGCGGTTGGATTTGCATTCAACCCAGTTATCGGTTACTTAACGCTGATTGGTCACTTATGGCTACCACTACGGACTACCGCTATACGTATCCAGGGAGGAGTTGGAGTAGGAGTGGAAGGATGACCATCGTCTAGTGCTCCCTGGAGGCAGCCAGATCGGCGATCTCGTCCTGCCGGAGTGCCTCCGAGGGCGACAGACCGACACGTCCGCCCAGCGGAAGAATGTCGATGTTCTGGACGTGGGCCCTCACACTCTGACCCGGCGGTAGGCCCAGATACCACTTGCCCACGTTCTTGATCACCGTGGAGTCGCGGTGCCGCTGCACCCAGTCCCGGTCGCGGTCGATCTCCAGGATGCGATGGTTGGTGGTGACCAAAGGAGGCAGGGAGCTGCCCACGTCGTCGTCGTTGAGATTGTAGTTGTCGCCAGGGCCGCTGATGGCGCTGCCAGTGCCTCCTCCTGCGCCGCCGCCAGTGGGTGGTAGGTAGCCAAGGCTAGAGTCGCCCTCGCTGGAGGATGATCCTCCCCTTCGTGTGCTTCCACCTCCCCCTCCACTTCCTCTTTCCGAGCTTCCGCCACTGCCGCTTCCCCCGCCACTGAATCTATTCCGATTTCTGGTTCCGCTGGCATTGATTCGGCCCCTGTCCCCCTGTCGTGTGGCACCGCCGCCCACTGAGCTGCCACCGCCTGTTCGCGTGCCACCCCTTCCGCCTCCGCCTCCGCCTCCTACGGCTCCTCCTCCCCCTCCCCTTTCTCTGTTTCCCGCATCGTATCTGGTGTTGCCCCTTTCGGGGCTGCCTGCTGCATACCCCCGACGATCTTCTTTGCCCCGGAAAGAGCTGGAGCCACCGGAGCTGCTGCTGAGACCGATATCATCATCCTGATTGCCAGCCCCATTATCATCGAGTCCCAGATCGTTATCCGCTGCTCCATCTCCATCTGCAGCCTCCCCCTCATCTCTGCCTCCTGCTGCCCCTCCAGCTCTGTTTCCGCCGCTGGGCTTCAGATAGTCCGTGGCACCTGTTCGGCTGCCAGCTCGTCCTCTGCCCCCACCGCCACCGCCGCCACCGCCCACTCCTGCCCCACTCGGTCCAGAGGCACTTCCACTGGAAGCACTACCAGTAGCCAGGCCCAAGCCCCCGCCCGCACCCCTGCCGAAGTCATTGGCCAACCGGAAGTCCGTGTCCGCCAGCCGGAAGTCGGCCACAGAGGGGTTTATGTGCGTGCCCGGACCAATGCGATTGTGCACCACCCGATAGCCGATGCCCGCGCCCGCGATGTACTCCACCGTCCGCTGGACGCCCTTGTCGTCGAGGAAGGAGTAGGTGCCACGCACCAGGCCATCCGGGGCACGACTCTCCGCCCGACGGTGGTCCGGTCCGGCGGCAATCAGCTTGTAGCTGCCCGCCGGACCCCGCTGCACGGACATCTTGCCGCGTGTCCTGGGCGGGGCCTTGTACAGGGGACTGGAGTAGGCCACGCTGGAGGGGTTGTCGGGCACGGCATTGGAGATCTCGAAGCCAGTGCCGGCTCCAGCGGCATAGCGCACACTATGACGCTCGCCCACATCGTCCAGGTAGGAATAGAGACCTGTTCGAAGGGAGAGACATGATTAAAGATTAAAGATTAAAGAAGAAGGAAGAAGCAAGACAACTGACAACTCACCCCTGATCCTGTTTCCGGAATCATTCTCCTCGCTCCGCGACTGATCCGGAGTCCGGAAGCTGAAGCTGTACGAGGGATCATCGAAGGGATCGGCCAGGGGATCGTCTGGGCTGCCACGCGGCCGAACCGGATACTGGGCCAAGTCCATTTTCCGATGAATCTTCGGTCCATTCACGCGAAATCTGTGTGTGTGAGAATTGGGAGATTAATTAGCTGCCGACTACAATGACTGATCCTCCCCCTCCCCCTCCCCCTATCCCTGCCCCCGCCCCCGTGGAGATTGGGTAAGCCCGGAGAGCGGAAGCCAATTGAAATCGCTCGTCTGTTGCTCCCATAAGCACTGCAATTTCAATCAGATCCAATCTGGACATGGCGTGGCACGTCATTACTTTGATTACCACATCTGCTGGTAGGGGGCGGGGGGGGGGGGAGTCGGAGTCTGTCCAGGGAATCGCTCCATTCAGAATCATTGCTATCGCTGAGCATCTGTGATCTGTGATCTGTTGTTTGCATTGCCTCTAGTGCTACCCTGTAGCAAAGGGGGTGTGTACTCTAGAGGTAAATAGCATGCCAAGTGGTATGGATAGCTGGATTTCTCATCTGAGATAGGACACCCCAAGCAGTATCAGGATTGCCCAGATATGGGCCTTTCCTTTACTACAATCCAGAGAGACATCTCTGAAGACCTCCTCCCCAACATCATTGATAGCAATGAGTAACAGATGGTCGAATCAGTCGGCTCTGGGAGTTTTTACTTGCTTTTTTCAGCCAGTCAATTTGTTAACAGTTTTTTGCTTCCCCCGTTTACCGGAGATTGCAAAAAACAATCACATCTCACATCAACAAAAACAAAAACAACAAAACCAACAACAAACCGCCGCAGCCTAATGGAAAAACGTTTAGGCAACAGCAAAAGGAAAAACAAAACAAAACACACTCAGTCCAATGTGTTAGAACCGTTTCAGCTTCAGCTTCGACTTCGACTTGGAGCTGGAGTTGGAGCTGGCGTTGGCGTTGGGTTCCGCTTCAGTGGTCACCGCCTGCCGCCAACCGCAGATCCATTCATACTCGCAGATACATACGAGTATAATCGTACGAATGCGAGTATGAGGATGGCCCAGACACACAGATAACTCACTTTGTGCTTCCACTACCCTCCACCTCTGCCGCCTTTGCCATAATCTGCCACTAGTGGTACGTTTACTCACCCACGTGGTCCGGCCGTATAGACGGTCTCTTCGATTTGGCCGCTCGCTGGACTACGCGAACCATAACGACCTCGCACCGTGTTGTCTGGAGTGCCCGAGGCGCTGTGATAGTAGCCCCCAATGTCATCATTTGCATGTCTGCGGTCGGTCGGTCGGGCGGGCGGTCGGTGCCGATCGATGGCAGTATCCACAGTAGCAGTATCCAAAAGTGGCAAGTAATTGCGTTGCCCCCATGCGTGGCAGGAGTCGTAGCAAATGTGCGAAATGGGAGGGGAGCGACGGAAATGTGTTATTGTGGCGATTGCGAAATGTTTGAGGCGTTAAAAGAGGTGTTAAAAATCTTAAAATTTACTCGAGTGTGTTATGGTAAAGGGTAAGAAGACATCATTGAACGATTAGATGATTTGTTAGATCTATGATCCATGCCCATGATCCGGAAATAAAGTAATTACCCCTTTTTCTGGGATGTACATATATCATTGGGGAATTGTAAATGGATACCAGGGGAAATTATCCTAGAAAACTGAAAATTCTGCACATTCAATTTAAATGGGATATGCTCTAAGTATATCATTTCACAAGGGCTTTCTCTGCCTCCAATTTTTTTTACTTTATTATTTAAAATATATAGATTTTAGATGCAATTTGGATCAACATTTTTGGATAGAAATCTTGAATATTTAAAAGCAGAAAGTGGGCTCAGAATAAACTGAAATCAGGATTACAGGCATCCTCTGAAATCTACTATTTTTCAAGTACTCGTAAATTCAAAGGCACACATAAAATAAAACAAAAAATAAAAAAAAAAACTAAAAAATATAAACATATTGATCCTGGCTTGTATTTTGTCCCTTTTGGATTCGTTTCCATTGAGATTCTTTGTTCAAACACTTTTTCTTTTAAAAGGAAAAAAAAAAACAAAATGTAAAACAAAACAAAAAGTCCTTTACTCAATTGAATGGAATGGAAAGGGTCATTCATTCAATTATTTGTCACACAATACCGAAACTGGAAAGATCCATCCTCGTTGATGGTATTGTATTCGATTTCAGCACTCGCCGGATCTGCAAAGTATCCCAGGAGAGGGCATAGAAGCCACCAAGTCAAATGCAGATGCATGTTCGACTGCTCCTCGAATCAAGATGTGGATTGGATTGCGAGAGATTCAAGCGAGCATCCTGTCCCAGGGAACAGGAAGAGTCACAAGCACAAATCACCAGGCGAGTGTATTCCCCGATACGAATCCGAATCCGAATCCGATCTCGATCTCGAATGGAATTCGAATGGAACTCTCTCTCTCTCTCTCTCTGGGGAGGCTATGGAGACGATGATACAGTGAGCAGGCGGCAAGAACAACGCGACGACGACGACTGATGCGCCCCAGCGTTAGACCTTCGTATTTAAATACGATTCTCAGGCGAGGCAGCCAACGGTGGCAGTACAGTACAGCGGTTCGTGTTGCCTCTTGCTGCTGCTGCCACTGCTGCTGCCACTTGTCTCACCTGACCACCCACCAAACCCCGAAACATCAGGCAACGAAACACCAGAGCCAGCAGAGTGGAAGCCACGAAGATGAAACAGCAGCATTTGTGTGCAAATTGCGTTGCAAGAAATGTGGCTTTCCCCGCCCCCACCACACCACACTACACCACACCACACCACACCACACACCCTTCTAAGAGGAGCACCAGAGTGGCAGTGGCAGTGGCAGTGTGGCAGGGGCAGGTGAGAGAATTTGTTCTAATGACAGACACGCAAGTGTTGTTGTGGCAGCTGTACGACTACGACGAGAGCAGAGCCTGTTGCTGTTTGTTCTTCTTGTGGCAGGCCAGGCCAGGCCAGGCCGGGCCAGGCTCGGCTCCTTGTTCAGTAAATTGCAACAAGAACGAGAGAATGTGGGCTGGAATGGGAAATGGCGAATGGCGAATGGAAAATGGAAAATCGTGCGCGCAACTGCCTGTCAATTAGCTCACGTTGTTCCCTGAGACCCTGTTGATAGAGAGAGAGTCAGAGACAGAAACAGAAGCAGAGACAGAGACAGAGAGCTCTTCCTGCCATTGACATCCCCACCCAGAGATGGATCTATGGCCGAGCATTCTGGCAGCTGCCATTCCATTGAACTTCAGTCGCCTCAAGAATCAAAGAGAGGCGAAATATTCAATTTTTTCAGCGGGAACCGTTACGTGGAACTGGGACTGGGACTGTGTGGCGATTACGATTACGAATTCGATCCGCTCCGATCCGATCCGAGTCTAGGTCAGTGTCTTAGCTGCAATTTGAAGCGGTCAGCGGCATTGCATCATGCAATTAAAGGCAATTACCTTCCAGCCAAAGCCAAAGCCAGAGCCCGCAGCCGCAGCCTCAGCCACAGCCTCAGCCTCTGCCACAGTTTTCGATGAGCTATGTACACCCGCTACGAAAGCGACACAATTTCCGCCTAGGATGTGCCAAAGCCTCCAAAAGTTCTCGGTGCTTTTTAATGAACCATAATTAGTATGTAGCCGCTTCCAAGTACAGTTATTGGCCATTGTTCTGGATGCTCCTCTCTCTCTCTCACTCCTCTTGTCCGAGTCCGAGTCCGCGACCCACCTCCCACTCCTCAGCTGATTAGAACGAAAGACTCAAGGCACAAACCTCGGACCGCTTCGCTGATTATGATGACAAAGACTTGGCTCTGGCTTTACGGCCAACTACCGCCTATGATAATCTTTATGATCTTTATGTTACGGTTTCCAGGCATATGCAAATTTCTGACCAAATGCGGAAGACTTTTGTGGCTCTCAGTTCTGGGCCGGACCGGTCCGTTTATTAGTTAATTGTTCAGTCAATTGGAGCGGGTGCTCTTGATATGTATTTAAATTGAGAAAAATATAGTAATGTATAGTGCAGTATTGTATACCCGAGACGATCTGTCATCGGGCAGTGAGATGCTGCCAATGACCATGTGTTCATCATGAGCATGTGGTCTTGGGCTTTGGCTTTGGCTTTAAGGACAAGTTTCTAGCGCTTTGGAGGCAACTGCACGCATGGGAAATGTGCAACCAGTTGTGGCAGGCAGTCGGACAACTTGCCATTGAACCACATACCCATAGAGCAAAACTGGAATCCCATACATACCAGTGCATGTACGTTTCACTCACCCAGACCCAGACGACGCGTCGGATCATAGAGGTGACCAGCCGCCAGCCGCCAGCTGCCAGACGACAGCCGCCAAAAGCCGCCATCCTGTGAACGAAAGTGAAAATGCTTTCGTTTTCATTTGAGCTCCTCTGGTGGCGGCATTCATTTGACAGCAGCCCAGGGGCTCAGATCTGTTCAGCTCCTCCATTGGATCCCCATCGATCCCCCATTAATCTTGCACGATGAAAATTACACAACTTTTATATATATTGCTTGTGGTGGTTATCACATCGATCGGTGTGATCGATGCCGTCGGCTATATAATACGCTTCGAGACGAAGAAGTCGCGCTGTCTGAATCCGCCCAGGACCGCTCGCAAGGTGGAGTCCGTCATCACGGACTGCCAGGATGAGGTGAAGACAAAACTGGTGAATGGTGGGTCCACGAATCAAGGACTGTCTCTCAGACCTGTCCCTAACCGACTTAACTGATTGTCTCCACAGAGGCCTATGAAATACTGAAGGAGCAGGTCTCACAGGATCAGCCGCCCATCGATCCCAACGATGATAGCATCGACTTTATCTGGCCCTCAGCGCATCCCAGCGGATCAGGATCACCAGGCATCGAACTGGACCACCCACCCACCGGACCGGCACCAAATGCCAGCCACTACGAGTACATATTGTTCGATGAGCCCGAGCCACGTCGCCATATGGCGCGCCTAATGAAGAACATTCGACGCCTGGATGGGGCCCGCTCCGGCATATATCATCCCACTCTGGTGCCGCTGGAGGACAAGCGTATAGCGGGGGTAAGTGATCCTCCCTCTATCCTCAAGGGCAGCTGGAGAGCCATCTTCAAGTGTTAATGAAATGCAAGCCAACGCTCAATTAAGTTCAATGGCAGCCCAAAGAAAAACAATATATGGCAAGAGAATAATCACTACTCCCCCCCACCGCCCACCACCACACTGCCACTCCCCCCTTGGCCCACTCACCGCCCATGTTAAAGTCAGGGTTAGTAGACAATTGAAAGAAAAGCGCTAGGCCGCAGTTACCACTGCATTTTCATTGCATTTTCAGTTCCAAGTTCCATTCATAATCACACGCCTCCTAGCCTCCCAGCCTCCTAGCCTCCCAGTCTCAGGTCTCGGATCTCAGATCTCAGATCTCAGGTTTTTTTTCACACTGTAAAGCGCACTTAATACACATTAGCTGCTGGATTTTATGCATCAGCAAATTGAATGGCTGCCATTCGTTTTCATCAACATCGTTTTCCCCCCGTTCGTCCCCTCTACCCTCACCACCACCCTCCCCCTTTTAGTGTCTGCTGCACTGCGTCTATGCCAAGAACCATGCCATCGATCATATGGGCTGGCCCACACTGGACGGACTGGTGCAATTCTACTCGGAGGGCGTCCACGAGCACGGCTTCTTTATGGCCACCCTGCGCTCGGTGAATCTCTGCCTGCGGGCCATGACCGCCAAGTACCGTGTCAATCGCCAGGCACTGCCGCAGAAAGGTGAAAGCTGCGATCTGGCTTTCGACGTCTTCGACTGCATATCGGACCAAATTACAGGCTATTGCCTCGATCAGTATAGCCGGTATTAGTATTAGCCTGTCTGTGTGTCTGTATGCCTGTATGTGTGTGTGTTTCTGTATATGTATGCATGCATGTGTGTGGCATGTGTCAATAAAATGTTTAGTGCAAATCCAATTGAAAGTTACGACCATCCCATGCCATGGTTGTGGAGTTTTTCCTTTTTTTTTTTTTTTAATCAGTATATATTTATTATTATTTATTTATTATTAGAAATCAGTTGTACCTTAAAAATGTCTTAATACTTATTTTAAGAGTTTAATAGTTGGATTTATACAGATGTACCCTCTAAAAAGATGATTTTATTTTTTTACTATTTAGCAAATGTTTTTTATTTTTAATTTTTGAGGGATTTAGACTGCTGCTACCCCTCTAGCTGCTTCATTTCGATGATTAAACAACCTGTCACCAGCGATCAGTGATCTTTATGTTACAAATTTGGCATCAATTCATGGATCACATTTAGCGTACAAATATTACGCTCCATATGATAAGTAAGCTATGCACCAGCACTGAACGCTGATCAAGTTGTGCTGGTGTACACGCCCATTGCATCGACTACTGTGATGGCTTACGTGATCCCCAGTTGAAGGGATTTGAGATCCGAACAAACCAAGGGGAACTTGTCACTCACATCGCCCTTGGGGTTTTCGCTTGCATAGTTCTTATATTGTTCAGATGCGTTATGAATTATCATAGTCTTGTACAAAAAAACGTCGCTGCGTAGAGGAAGCTTCCTTTTTGAGTTGATAAGCCAATTCAACTTTTTAAGCCTATTTTGACAGGTTGTGTATTATAAGAAAATCGAATTAAGATGTGTATGCCCTAAACATAGAGGAAGTAACGTTTCCAAAATTAAAAATATTCATATATATGTTACGATAAGATACAGTTTGTATAAGATCGAATTCGGATTGAGAAATCATTACTGACATTATTACAAATCCATTCGAAGCCTTGCTCATGTTCCTGCTTGACTTTTTCTCTTATTTAGCATGCTTTTATTTCACTAAAACTATTTGAATTGGGGTATATCTGTACTATATTTAAATGTAGTGCATTTTCGGTATTTAATCCAGATATTTGCTGAAATTTTAAAAAAACAACAGAAAGACCAACTCGGTTACACGGTATCTACATGTTAAGTACACGCCATTGTGGCTCCACTCGGTTTCTCTGTTTTAATAAGAAATAAAATACAAAATAAATCAATTCTGTGGATGCCTTGAAAAAGTATGCCATGTATGAACTGTGTTTTGTGTATATTTTTGTTGACCTCTTTTGCTTAAACATAATTTAATACACAACCCAATTAAAGGCAGTACTTAAAATTGGCATATCTTGTAAAAAATTAATTCATCAATGGGATAAAATTATGTGTTCTATCCAGCTAATCTAATCTATTTAATTTAATCGAATATCAAATATTTCCGATCGTGGACAGAGAACGATTTAATAGAAGGTAAGTAAGGGCACTAACCATATTGTATGGTTAGTGGTAAGGGCTAAGTTCGTTGTATTCATAAATGTAGTTAATATGTAGCAAATGCGTAGTTACAGTTTTTTACCATGTACAAACAATTGACATTTTTGTTGACCTTCTTTTTTAAAAATAATTTTATAAGCAATCCAGTAAAAAAGATTGCCTTAAATTAACCCATCTTGTTTAAAATAAATTCATCAAACAGATAAAATTATGTTCATAGTGCTGAGAGTCCTAATGAGCAAGTAATTATAGACCGAATATCAAAATCGTGGAATATGATTTCCGATCTTCGACACAGGACGATTAACCCATTGTAGACCAGTAGGAATAAAAATTCACTCCACGAACATGATGAAACTTGAATCATTTTAACGCAGTTCTGGTGAAAGATATCAAGGGGTTTTTTGTAAGTAATGAGGAAGGATAGGATGAATCCAAAAGAAGATTTACCTACGCGGTTTTACACAAGTTTTTCACCTGTTTAAATAGAGGTTGGTTAAGTGGGTTAAGTTCGAACGAAACGTGCACACCAGAGTGGCCGCTTACGGTATATTATGACGTCGAAATCGAGATAAAGGTATATTTTGAAAATAAGACGGTATATTTCGGTATATTTATGAGAGTCAGACCATATATGTGATCCGCGGTCACACTGCATCCCTAGTCGAGTTGGCACGGCAGGAAAAGTTTTATGGTTTAAATAGACTACCAATTTAACTACAGTTAATTTAGTAAATGTATTTGTTAGTCAATATCGAGAACAGTCCTTTGTGCGTGTAAAACAACGAGTGTTTTGTGTAAGTAATGGCCCAACATCGCCCATTTCCCAGCTAATTGAAAGCTGTTGCAGAGCAGAGCAAAAAAAAATTGAACGGACGGACTGACATCCACTTGTACTTGCGTGAGTGTGTGTGTGTGTTTTTGTGTGTTAGAGCGGCTCTTGGTGTATGTGTGTCTTGCCTGTGTTAACACCAGTGTTATTTTTATAATAAATTGACAATGGCAACTGACTAAAGAGCCTAACCGAGAAGTATTATTATAGTACATATGAAGCAAGTGACAATCCGCAAAAACCTGGGGGCTGGGGACATCCGCTGGGACCACCACCACTATCGCAACTCTTTCTCCCTCTCTCTTCGAACCACTGCTCCAATTATTTTTTTGCTTTGAGTTGTTTTACTTTTGACGTTTTGGGCAAAAGAAAACAGAAAAGCATATGGAAAATCTAGAAATCATTTCTATATAGAACCGATCAGCCTTTCGAAAATTATTAACTTGGAAATCCAGATATCAAGAAAGAAGCAAAACGAACCCCCACAAAACCTGCTGCTTTAAGAAGAGAGCGAAAACAGTGGTAAGGTAACAGAAACAGAAGAGGAAGAGGAAGAGAGAGAGAGAGTAACAGCAGCGGTGGCAGAGGAGGGGAACGAACGGACGGACCCAAAAGCAAACGTCCACGTAAACTTTTAACATTTTGCTTTTGATGCTTGCTTTTTGTTGTTGTTATTTTTCGCATATTTTCTTTACTGAATCGAGGTTCTGTTTTTTGTTGTTTTTGGTTTTTTGTATGGCGATAAGGATTTCAGTTTATTTCATTGGAGAGCATAAGAAGAAACGGTAATTTTGCATACATATACAATACATAGTTCATCTGGAAAAACGGGTTTTCCCGTTACTGAGCAGCGATGTCTTGGCTGAAGGCTCGTGCCCATACGCTCAGCCTCACAGAGGGATTCAAGGAGGCCGGCAAGGGGGGAGAGTACATAACAGATGTGTGTGTGCTGTCCACTGCGACGGATTCAATGGGTGAAACATTCCATGGGAATTATGCAAGAACTGGGCAGGAACAGGTAGTAGTAGCGCCCGCTGGCTTATTGATTCGATTCGAATCCCTGCTCCTTCTTCTCTGTGTGTGTGTAGGCGTGTGTTTCCTTATTACTAATCTGTGATTTTTCTTGTCCTACTCTACAGCTTAACGAGAGCCCGAACATGCTCCACAACAATGCTCCCTGGCTGCCACCCCAGCAGCATCCTCAGCAGCAGGCACAACTGCAGCAGCAGCAGCACCAGGCACAACAGCAGGCCCATCTCCATCAGCAGCAACTGCAACACCAACAGCATCAGCAGCAGCAGCAGCAGCCTGTCTATGCCAGCCAAATTTTCCAGCAGCAGGCGGCACCACCATCACTTGGCCAGCAGCAACAATACTGGCCAGAGGAGCAACAGCACCCGCAGCAGCAGCAGCAGCATCACCCGCAGCAGCAACACCCGCAGCAGCAGCAGCATCACCCTCAGCAGCAGCAGCAGCAGCCGCCGCTAACATTCAAAAGCTACTTTACACCCCAAGGTCACGGTCAGCAGGCGCCACCGCCACTGCCTCAGCCAGAGTTACAGCCTTCTCAAATGTATTACCAGCCTCCTCCACCTCAAACAACAACCCCGCAACATCAGATGCATCCCGAAGTCCCTATGGATTCCTTTGACAACAGTAGCAGTAGCATCCAGAATAACAACATCAACACGGGCAGCAGCAGCAGCGGACGGAACGATGGCTGGGGGGATTGGGGCGATTGGAATGAGACTACCAATAACAACAATAACAATAGCCAGAGCCACAGCAACGAGGCCATGCTAGAGTCACCGCCAAGCAACATAGTCGAGGATTCCTTCAACATTCAGGGGTCACAGGGCAACAGCTGGCAGGCTTTTTCCAACAACAACAACAGCAACAATTTGGAACTTCCTCCACCCGTAGAACAGCAACCGTTGCAGCCACCACCACTGCAGCCGCTGCAGCCACCACCACTACAGCCGCTGCAGCAGCACCTCCAACAACTCCATTTGCAACAGCCTCCGCCAGAGGTGGGCCAGGAGCCCGAACTGGATGCGATTGTGCCGCCGCAAGCCTTTCAGAATCAACCATCTGCGACTGGAGGGGCAGAAGTGGCGCCAGGCGGAGCAGGAGTAGGAGCTGGTGGATTGGGGGCAATTGCTCCACCAGCTACTCTGCCACCAACCATCGCCAGTCCAGGTGGCAATCCGTTCAAGCGTTCCACTGGACCCAGCAAACGTGTCAACATACTGGCCGCCTCACAAGGAAGTGCTCCTGCTCCTCCGCAGCCTGCCCCGACACTCGCGCCAGTACAAGCTCCAGCTTCAGCTCCTGTGGCAGTAGCCGCGCCAGTAGCAGCAGTAGCACCAACAGCTGAGGCAATGTTTGGTCTGGCAGCAGAACAGCAGCCGGAACCTTTCAATATATTGACAACGCCGGCAGTTCCGGGAGCGATTCCTGCAGTTGGACCCTCCATTTATGGATTACCGGCACCCTCCTCACAGCAGCAACAGCAGCTGCTGATTCCGCCGCCACTCCACGAGTCTTCAACCCTGGAGATGGGGTCCGCCTATGAGAACCTGGAGGTGCTGGCCGCGCCCAACGACGAGCGGGCCCAGTATCTACAGACCAGTCACCTCTCGGAGCAGCCCGAGGGGGAGGGAGAGGCCAACTGGGAGGCGGAGACGGATACTGGCCTGCTGCCGCCGCCTGGTCTGTCGCGTTTGGTGCTGGGCCAGCCGGAGTTGGAGCAGCAAAGACTCGTCACGGGCACCGAACAGCCACCGGCCACGGCCATGAATGTTGTCCAGGCGGCCCTCCACATGGAGGAGCGTCAGGCCGATGGTGAAGACACCTCCGAAGGAGAGCAGCCGCCTCTCCGTATCGATGATCGCAATCTCTATCAGACGCCGCCACGTCGTGTCGTCACGGGTGTGGAGACGACTCCCGCCGTGTCTGTGCGGGAGCAGCGTGAGGTTGTCCTGGATGGCGAGAATCTGGAGGATCGGGAGGAGCCACCACCAGCACTTGCCGTTCCCGGAGTTCCGGCTGTCGTTCCGGAGCTACCGCTACAGCAACAGCTTCTACATCACAGCCTCCCCGACGAGGCCATGCATCACAATCCCCCAACACAGTCGGTTCCAGTGGCAGCTTCCTCCTCCGCCGGTGCCACCGCCGCCGCCTCTCACCAGCAGCCGCACACACACTCACACCATCAGCCCCTGCAGCAGCTCCAGCAGAACCAGCAACAACAGCAGCAGCAACAACAACAGAGACTGGAGAAGAAGCGTCCCCAAGCCGGTCAGAGGATATCGCGGACAGGAAATGCCTCATTGGACCTGGAGTCCGACGAGGAGTCGGACGAGTTTCTGCTCAGCGAACGCGAACGGGAACGCGACAGGGAGCGCGATCGACGGGACCTGCTCGATGATCGGCGCGGACGTCGTAGTGGCCACTACAACAACTACGATGGCGAGACGGAGGACTCCGTGCGGGGCGCCGGCCCACCCGGACCTGGGGAGAGTAAGTCCGCGCGTGACAGCCATCGCCGCAGCCACGAGGGCAACAGCCAGCCCTCGCATGGTCGACGCCGCAATCCCGACACAGACGTGGAACGGGAGCGGGAACGCGATCGGGATCGGGAGCGCAACTGGCGTCGGCGATCGAACAAGTACCACAGCGGCGGAGAGGATCAGGAGCGTTACCCGGAGCCCTCCCGTCGCTACAACAACAGCAACTACGATGGAGAGTCCGATGGTCCGGACTCGAGCCACTTGGGCGGCGACAGCGAGTTGCTGCTGGATGGAGGAAGCGTCGGCCCTGGCGGCGGACCTAGCAGCATAGGAGGCCGCAGCAGCAAGAACGGCGGCAGAGACCGCCAGAGACGCACTGGGACCGCGCCCGAGGATGACTACGACTATGATGACTATGAGCGAGAGCGCGGCCAATACTCGACTCGTCGCTCCATGAAGCAGTCGGAGAAGGACCGCCCGAACGGTGGTAGGCGCGATCGCGATCGTGGCCATGAGGTCACCAGGGATCAGCGGCCACAGCGGCGCAGCAACGAGGATAGCACACTGGAGCGGCGGCGTCGCCATCCGGATCAACGGCACTGGGACGGGTACGAGGAGTATCGCAGGAAGAGTTCTCGCAACAGCGACCTGGAAAAGGAGCGCACAAATGGAGGTGGCGGCGGTGGCAGTGGCAGCTCCAAGCGGCGCAACTACGCTCCGTATGCGGGCGCTGGCTACGATCCGTACGGAATGTACGAGCAGATGTCGAGAAATCCCCAAGCCTATGCGGACATGTACGCCAAGTTCTATGGCCAAATGATCAACTCGATGACGGCAGCGGTTGCTCCGTACAAGTCGGCGTCGGGCGCCATTGCCGGTGTCGGTGGTGCGATGCCGATCCAGCAGTCGCAGACGCAGACGGTGATGAATGCAGGAGTCCAAATGACGGACATCATGCGGACGACTGGTAAGGAGGGTGACCTGCTTACAGAACGAGAACGGTAAGTGGCCCAACTGCATCCTGGAGGTGCCAATGATGCCAAATTGGTTTAGTTTTTTTTTTTTTTTTAAAAACGGTTGCCTTTTATCCGTAAGCTCCCGCCCCCTCAGATCTTGCAGAGAATTGAGACACTCGCTGGTGTTGAGACGTCTCCAATGCGGTCACCTTCCAATTGAAAAGCCGCCCTGTACTCCGTGTGTGACGTTACTCACATGTGGGTCTTGTCTGGATTCGGTTGCGACACCCACCTTATTTGCAATAAGTGTTCCGTTGTCTGAAGCTTTCAAGAGAGAGTGAAGAAGCGAGCGATGCTCTCTATCTCCCTCCAATTGGTGCCGCATTTATCCAAAGTCCATCTCTCTGCAAGGTCGCGAAGGGGTTAAAGGGTTTCAGGGATTGGCGACCGAGTATGATTTTTCGCATTCCTTTAGTTTGTTGGTTTATCCATTTTGTTAACTTATACTTACACCCACCCACCCATACATACATACATATACTCGTATGTACATGTATGTATGCCTATCTCTCTCCCTCTTAATCAGTCCTGATTCCTCCCATTCCTCGTTGATGTAGCAGTTGTTCCCTTATCCGTACCCGTACCTATCTCCGCGTGATGCTAATCTCAAGTGTTGATTAACCCGTGCATACCCTCCTCTTCCTTCTCATGGTCCACCTGTTAATTGTTGAGGTTGGATTTTGGGAATTAACCCACAGAAATGCTAATTTGTAGAAACTCGTAGTTAGTAAATGGTTAGATAGAGGTTCTCGGTGTAATATCGTAATACCCGATCGATCGCGTACTATCCTGTATGCGTATTCCCGTACCTTCCACACCTTCCGCACCACACTTCCTCCTCATCAACCGTCATCATCGGCACCCACCCACATACCCAAACATGAATCGATCTGTTCGTTTCGCTCCACCTGATCTTTCATTCGCCTTGCGCCTGCCTGCTCGCCTCAGCTTTCTCTTTTCTGTTCGTGTACGTGTACGTGTACTCCCTCTCACTCACAGTTCCGTTTCGTTCCGTTCCCCTGCTTCCACCTCCTGCTCCTGCTCCAGTTCCAATTCCATTCCATATTCCATGTGTGTGTGTACGCAAATACCGTTCGTTGTCTGTTGTTGTTTTCCACTAACAAAACACAGCAGAACCAATCAAAGCAAAAGCAAAAGAAGCAAAGCAATAGCAAAAACAAGGTACACCAATATTAAGGTATGGCAGTCCGCCGCGGCGCTCTCTCGCTCGGATCACACAGATGCACAACGGTACTGTAACTGTAACCGAGAACCGAGAGAAGAGAATGGTATCCTGGAGTGGCTTACCTTACTATTGGTAAACCCTGATCGTATACTCTGATCGTATATAACCTATAAAACACTGTTTTCGTTTCTAACCAAATTCACAAAAACAAAACGCAAAAACGCCAAACATCATTTGTGCCTTCCTCCCTCCTCCCCATGTCTAGGTATACACACGCATATATACAAAATCAAGCAAACGAATATCATCGGCAACATTTTAACGAGCTGCTCTACCAGCAGCAGCTCCAGCAGCTTCAGCAGCAGCAGCAGCAGATCCAGCAGCTACAGCAGCAGCAGCATGAGCTCCTTAACCGCAGTATGGTGGACATGGAGGCGGCGGCGGACAGCAGCGCCAGCTTCTATGGCGGCGGCGAATCGTTTAGCACCCGGAGAGTTATCTATGGGCATCATGTGCTGGCCAGTGCCCGATCGCTAAGCAATCTGAATGGTGGGGATCTGAATGGAACAGGAGGAAGTTCACGTTGCAGCGGCCTATATTATGCTGGCTCTGAATGCGCCCTCGATATCAGGTGGTCACAAAATCTCACACTGAAAAGCCTCTCTCTCTCTCTGTCTAAATATGTATATCCAAACAAGAAAATCCCCCGCTCTACTGAGTCTTCGTTACTCTCTAGCTCTCTTAGGTCTTCCTAATCCTTTCCCCAATCATCCAGGACATTCTTATGCATTTACAAGAATCACACTGTCTGTCTCCCTCCCACTCCCACTCGCACTCCCTCTCCCACTCCCTATCCCATGCTTTCATGCTTTCGCTTTGTCCATTATATTCCATCTGTTTGCTTACGCCCCAGGGCTGTATGGAGGAAAGCTGTTGGGTTTCTATCGACTTATCGATTGCTTTGGGCCGCCGTCTCTCGCTTGGGATGTGTTTTGGAGAAAGGAACCTATCCGTTGGGAGTTTTTGGGAGGGGGCGAACTAATCCGTCCGACTGAATAGAATCTAAGCAGAATCTTGAATCGAAAATTGATCAAATCAAATCATTCTATTCCGTTCCGTTCATTTCTATTTTGTATATAATCTCTTGACGAAACTTTCATACTCTCCCGCATGCGGAGGGGCAATTTCTAAGCCCATCCATCCTCTCGCTGATCGATCCCCTGTCCCCGTGTCCCACATGTCCCTCCCGCTGTCCGCTGTCCTGCCTTCAGTTGTGCATGGAACATTTTTGTTATTTCACATTTGATTTATTTTCATTATTGAGTGTGTGTTCCCCTCCGCTCGCACTTTTTCTAATCGTTTCTAATCTATTCTCTGCCTGCGGGTGCTGTTCTGCTCTCCCAGAGGTGGCGATGTGGCAGCAGCTTCTCTGTCCACTTACGGTGGCGTGGCTGCAGCTGCCACTGCAGCGGCCACAACAGCGGTGGCCCGTCCGCCCAGGAGACGCACCCCACTGATGTACAACCGACCGCATCTGGTGGCCTCGTACGCAATGAGTCTGCTGCTGAAGGTGAAGCCAAAGTACGCCGGACGCGGACGCTTGCGCAACGATGTGGAGGTGGCGGCACCGCGCTTCCGTGACGGAACAAGCAGTTTGCTGCGCATGTACCCGGGACCCCTGCAGGGCCGCAAGTTGCACAAGGACAAGATCATCAGTTTCTGCAAGGAGCAGATACGCCTCGGCCCCACCCGCGGCTGTACGCTGCTCTATGCCACGCAGAAGAAGCCTCAGGGCTCCGTGGAGAAGTACCGGTCCTCGCACGCCCTCATGTGGAATCTGCTCATCCTTCTGCTGCGCCAGAACGGGGTAAGCCAATCCCATTCACAGCCTATCCTGGGCAACCTTCAGTAAGCTCCTCCACATTCTCTCTCGCCCCGTAGTACATTGCCGACACGGATGTGGGCGATCTGCTGCTGGAGAACCAGCAGGAGTATCCCTACAATCCGGCCGAGCTGGATGCCGCGTCCGAAACAGAGCCCGACGCCGATGCAGAGCCATTGGAGGGAGCGGAGCCGGCTGCGGACTCGGAAGCTGAAAGCGAAGCGGCTGCCACCAGGGCCAGTCAATCCCCGGACGACGAAGGCCAGACTGCCGCTCCTGGCACTGGGTCTGATGCCAGTGGTGCTGGCGGCACGGGGAAAGGGAAACCAGCGACGCTATCGGAGCAGGCGGCATTGGACAAGTTCCGCAGCTATGTGCTGCGCGGCAATGTGGAAGAGGCCCTGCAGTGGGCCACCGACAACAACCTGTGGACGCACGCCTTCTTCCTGGCTCTGTACGAGGACCGCTATGCTCTGACAGACGTGGCGCAGAAGTTCCTCAATCGCGCCATCAAGGCCAACGATCCGCTGCAGACGCTCTACCAGATGAAGAGCTGCCACACACCGGCCTGCGTCAGCCAGCTGAGGGACGAGCAGTGGGGCGACTGGCGCTCCCACCTCTCCATTCTCGTGACGAACAAGTCGCGCCAGCCGGAGTACGATCGCAGCTCGGTGGTGGCCCTGGGCGACACGCTCTTCCAGCGCGGCGACATATATGCGGCCCACTTCTGCTATCTGGTCGCCCAGGAGGAGTTCGGACGCTACGACAGCTCGGCCACCCAGCTGACGACGCTTACGGCCAATGTTCCGAGGTAAATGCCAATGTCCAGTGTCCATAGCATCGATCGATCGATGGCATAGGTGATAGATACACTTTCTGATGATTTTATTGTGATCCACAGACTCATCCTGCTGGGTGCCTCCCACTACAAGCATTTCAACGAGTTTGCCAGCAACGAGGCCATCATCATGACGGAGATCTACGAGTACGCCCGCTCGCTGTTCGACCAAAAGTTCAGCATTCCCAACTTCCAGCACTACAAGTTCCTGCTGGCCACGCGCATCCTCGACTATGGACAGCACTTCCGCTGCACCAACTACCTGGAGCAGATAGCCAAACACATTGAACTCAAGCCCGAGTGCTATGACACTGATTTTATTCAGCGCGTAAGTTCTAAGAGCCCTCCAATATAACCCTCTCGCTTTAATCTCTGTGATGTAACGTGTTTTCTGTAGGTTTGCGGTCTGGCCGAGCGTCTGCGCTACCACGATCCCATCCTGATCAATCGGGTGTCGTTTGCAGGTCCTCCGATTGGCAACAACGGCGGCAGTGGAAGCAGCAGCACCAAGGACCCCGCCTCGCCCGAGGAGAAGGCCTGGCTGCGTCAGCTTAAGGCCATGGCCGATGTGGTGAGTGATCCACTCGGATCTCTTCTCAGTGCGGAATTGTTTTCTCTTGAACGAGTTTTTGTTTGATTTTCGATTGGCAGGAGCTCCATATGCAGCAGCAACAGCACCAGGAGCTGCAGCAGCAACAACAACAGCAGAACGACATCGATCAACAATTTGCGGAGGTGAACCAACAGTTCCGGGAGCTTAATATGCAATATGATGGCGGCAATTTGGAGGATACCCTACATCTGTCCAAGGAGCAGCCACCTGCGGCTGATGTCCACCAGCAACAGCTGCCAGAGCAGCAGATGCACCAGCAGCAGCAGCAATACTACGAGCCAACGCTGCCCCAGACGCAGCTGCAGCCTCACGTACAGCCGCAGGAGGAGCTACCAACCGATCCGTATGGCCAGCAAAGCCAACAATTGCAGCAGCAACCGCAGCAGATGTACTACGATCCCAATGCAACAGCAGCCCAGCACTACGAGCAGCAACAGCAGCAGCAGCAGCAGGTTGCCGCCTCGTATGGCGGCCACATAGAACCAGCAACCGAGGCATATTCTGGTGGCGCCCAAACAGGAGATCAAGGGGCAGTGGCAGCTCCTGGCTATGGCTATGACTACTGGTCGGGCACACAGCAGCCGCCCTATGGCGATGAGGTAGGTGCTGGAATGATTTCCATATAGAAAATAGAAGAATTTTTGTTTCTTTTGTTACTTATGTCCCTTATGTCCTGCCCGGCTATTTCCATGTGTTGTTCAGTCGTATTTGATTTCGTTCTAAGTTCCTGAGTTCTTTTCTGTCGTGACCCCTGACCCTTGTGTTCTGTTGTAGCCATACATTTAGGAATCCAAATAAAAATGCTAACGAGTTTCTAATTCACACACACACACTTAAACGCACACACATTATTGGAATGCAGAGAGCGGAAGGCAATGAGAATTTGAATGAGAATCAAGATAATCAGGACACAGCCACAGGATATGAGGAGAAGGATAAAGAGGATGATCAACAGATGTTACAGCTGCAACAAGAGCAGCAACAACATCAGCTGCAGCTGCAGCTGCAACTGCAACAGCACTTGCAACAGCAAAAGCTAAAGCAACAGCCACACTATCGCAGTAACAGCAGCAACAATCCCTTGAAGGGTTTGAAGGCCCAGGCCCCAGCCACAAAGTCTAGCATGGAGATGGAGAGGACAAAGACACTCCTCCGCCAAATGGCAGCATCCTCCGCTACTAAGCCACAAACAGCAGCCACAGCCCGTGTCGCAAAAGTAGAGTCAGCAGCAGTAGCAGCAGCAGCAGCAGAAGGAGCAATTGAGGCGGCAGAAGTGCCCCCTGAAATATTAGCCACATCAACGATGACAACGCCAGCGCCAGCAGCAGCAAAGGCATTCAATTTGAATGATGTAAGTAGCTTTACTACCATAAATAAACGACACCAAGCTACCAGCAGCAACAGCAGCAGCAGCCACAGCCACAGCCCCAGCCCCAGCAATGTCTGCAACCGCAGCAGCAGAAACACTACAGCCGCCGCCGCCGCAGCAGCAGCAGCAGCAGCCATTCCTAAGCAATTAATTAGTTGTAGAAAATCGAACATCAGTCAAAATAGTTGTCATGTATTATCAACGCCCAAAACGCTTACAACGCCCACACGTTTCATAGCCGCTAAGGCGGCCATAGCGAAGTCCTCCACAGCGGCCAAGACCACAACAACCACAATCAGCGGAGGAATCAGAGGAGCCACAGCAGCAGTAGCAACAGCAGGAGTAGTCAAGCGGGTCAACTTCAACTTACCCTCGACCATAGATGAGTCATACGAGCAGGAACTGGCACTTGAACAGGAACAGGAACAGCAGCATGAGAACAGTCTGGCTCTGGCTCAGGCCCAGCCGCATTTTAAGCCGACAGCCGCGGCCTCAAGGCTCTGCCGCAAGCCGCACATCGTCTTTAATGGCACTTATCCAATTGACATGCCCCTGAGTGAGGCGCAGGCGCAGTCGCAGTCGAAGAGCAACAGCTATGACCCAGAGGCGAATGCTGATCGTGGCGAGATGCAACGCTATCGGTACATGCTCCACGAATACGTGATCGATGAAGATGCCGAAGGCGAAGAGCAGGCCGAGGAAGACGACGAGTTTGCGGAGGAGCTGATGGGCTATGCGGATGAGGATGATTGCTACGATGACGACGATGATGATGACAATGACAATGACGATGACGATGATGACGACGAAGATGGCGACTACTACGGGATGGTGCAGGACCACGATTTCCTTAACAAATATGGCATTATACAGAGCAAGCCATCGGCTGGACCAACTGGAGCTGGAACAGGAGCCTCCACCTCAACGGGAGGGTCTGCAGCTGTCGCTGCACAGCCACAGCATGTGTGGTCCATGCAGGAACTGATTGCGAATCCCGCCATTCCGCTCAACTACAAGAAGATGTGCTCCGAGGTGGAGCAGAGTCTGAGTAAATTCGAGACGTATCTGGATAGTAAGCAGCAGCAGCAGAAGAAGAAGGGAGGAGCAGTGCGAACCTACGAGATTGATGCACCCACCAGCAGCAGCCACAGCCACAGTCAGGGAGAGGCGCTTAGTTCTAAGAAGAGATTGTAAACAGTCGCAGACACAGACTTGTGCCTCTGCCTGTAGTCGAAAAATCCAGTAATCGATTGCATCGATTCCCTAAACCTAGAACCAAAAAACAGAACAGTATTTCTCTTGCCAAATTCTGTCGGTTATTTGAGAGAGAGAGAGAGAGAGAGAGAGAAAGAAAGAAATGTTGCTTAATGAGCGTCGCTGCTTTTTGGAGCTTGAGTACCTGGAGCTTGTCTAACTGTCAAACTATATATAGTATAAATCCTTGTAGGCCTTTGCTAGCCCATAAGCCTTTTAATGATAAAGAGATCTATCTACAGAGAGATACAGATACAGATAGGAAGAGAATGTGATCGAATGTGAAGAGGAGAGTGTTTTGACTGCGCCAGTTTTGCCCGTTTTGCCCACGGTTTTGTTTCTGTTGTTCATTTATTCCGCCCCGAACTAACCAACGAAAACTAAAACTATAGCAAAACTAAAATTACAACTCGTGTTTTCATTGTTAACTAATCTTAAAGACTATGCATACTTACACTACACATACTGAAATAACCAAAGTTCTCAAGAATAGTATCTATCGACAGCTACTATCCATACAGTGTCGTATCCCCCTACTCGAAATCAAACAACTAATCCAATGCCATTTCTTAACTCCGCATTCGAATTCGCATTCGACAGCTTCAGCATCAGCAACAACAGCCACAGGGTGGGCGACCAGCAATCTCCATGCCGAAATCCAAGAGCTACGGTGATGAGGATGACGGTGCGGCTACGGGTACCGGTACGGGTGCCACAGCCCAAGCAGCGGCCAGCAGCAAGCCTGCAGCAGGAGCTGGAGGCAAACAAGGATCGAGTGGAGAAATCGGGTAAGTCTCGACATTCCAAGCGATTCTCCATCAATCATCATATCTCTCTCTTGTGTGAGCAGTGCGCCTGGCAATCAAAATGCCGGCTGGTTCGGGGGATTGTGGAACAAGTTGTCGCTGAAACCGAAGAACCAAATGATTCTGCCGGACGACAAGAATCCCACCATTGTGTGGGACAAGGAGCGCAAGTGCTGGACCAACACCGAGGGCAATACGGATGAGGCGGAAAGCTTCAAGCCGCCGCCAAAGATGAGTGACCTGGGCATGGGAATGGGCATGCCCATGGGTGCACCACCTCCAAATATGCTGGGCTCCATGCCCTCACCCCATCTGATGAGTGGGCACGAGGCGGCGCCAGCGGCAGCCCCGCAGCCCCCACAAATGTATGGGAATCCCCATGAATATGCGGCTGCTGCTGCTGCCCCAACGCCCGAGCTGTATCCAGCGACGGTGCCATCGCCAGCTCCAGCGCCTGCGATACCATCGCCTGACCTCGGCATCAACACACCAGCAGCACTAGCACCAGCTCCTGGTGGCACCCAGCCCAAGCTACAGTCGAACATGTTTAAAATGCAGCGCAATCGCAGTAAGATATGCCCTCCCCACAAGGGGAACACTACTTGCTGGAGAGCGTTGTCTAAACCATTCCATTTTGCAGCTTTAAAGAACTCGTATGTGGATGTATTCAATCCTTCGGGTGCACCCATGTCGGCGGCGTCCGAGAATGTCCTGGCTCCCATAATGGCGCCAGCTGCAGTGCCGCAAGGTGGCTACTTTGTACCAGGAGGAGCAGTTCCTGCGCATCAGCAGTAGCGGGGGTGGCTGGGCCCAAATGCCAGCGAAATGTGAGTGTGGGACCGGTCAGAATCCCACAGTGGAATCCCACAAGTCCTCCTCGACTGACTCGATGCATTTCTCTTTCTGTTTGCAGCTGAACTTCGAGCTACGTAAAAACTACCAGACCAGCAGACCAGATCACACACGCACACACACACAACCAACCAACCAACCAACCAGACCACACGCATACACACACCCATCCACCCTGCCACCCGCCTGCCTGCCACATGAAATACACACACGACAGGGGGTCACAGGGCGAGGGGACATTCCGCAATTGAAATGTCGCCCTCCGCCACGCCACAACAACAAAACCTACTAATCATCGAGATGATCCGACTATAACTGGCATTAACTTAACTTGTTGTCTGTCCCCTAACAATTTTGTCTTGTGTGTTAGTGGTGTGTGCGTGTGTGGGTGTGTATAGTGGTGCATGTGTACGACCATCCATCGAGAGATCTTTAAATGTTTAGTGAAAAGATGAAACCAATTTGTGTAGTAATAGCAAAATATATATGTAATCCCCATCGCCCTTCCAGTCCCTCTATCGCGTTCTATTCTACATCCCCACCCCATCCCAATCAAAGCAATTTCTGTTTATATATATATGATATTTCTTTTGTATGTTGCATAGTTTTTATGATTATTTTTTGTTGTTGTTGTATAGAGCTGATGTGTAAGGAGAGAATAAGAATAAGAAATGAGAAATATTCAAAGAGGGGGAGGCGGGAGCGCAGGGCACACAAGACAGAACAGAACAGGTCATTGGTTTATGCATTATTTAACCTTTTAAAAATGTCTATCAATCTATCTAGCTATATATACGAGTATTCATATATATACGAGTATATATATCTATACATATATGTATGTGTGGTATGTTTTTATGTGTACCTATCTCTAATTCAAATTCTTGTGTGTTTTCTATATAGTTGAATTATTGAATTGATACGATGCGATCCTCGATTTGTTTTTTTCTTTCTTTTTTTTTTTGTTTCTCTGTGTCCTTTCTGCGATTCGATGCGATGCGATTGGTGTGCAAAATATGATTCAATATGAAATATGATTCCAATTACTATATATATTATACGAGTAAATGTATTTTGTTTTAAATTTTATGATCGTTTTATTTTGTTAGAATTTAATTGTTTTTTTTTGTTGATGCTTTAATTCTTAATTTAAATTAAAACAAAAAACTGGTGCAGGCAAAAACGACAAAAACAAAACAAAACAAAAAAACCCAAAAATATGGAAAGAAGAAAGGAAATGATAAGGAAAACCTATATACATATTAATTAATATACACATATATATATAAGCACACATATGTATTACGTACAAAAACATATAAAATCGAAACGGAATCGAAATTAATGCTAATTGGTGTTTCAAAATTGAACTAAAGATCCTCCAGTCCAGCCTTTTGATATATATACATACATATATACTACATATACGAGTATATAAAGGTACAAAGTTCTGTACTGAAAACCGACCCGAATTGTACACAAATTACCCAAATTAGCCCCAAACTGTAACTTGTTCTTTTTCCACACTTCGATATGCATATACATAGATATATTATGATTTCTAATGGTTGGGACGAACAGATCAAATCCCCAATTCGAACAGAAACTTGGTATACAATTCTAAACGTTTAATAAGCCTAAAATAAAACCTAAATCAAATGTGTATGAGTGAAAAATACAACAACATTCATGTAAAAATACATCCAACCACATCTTTTAATTTTATTTGGTAGCTGATCCCACTGCCATAATGGCCAGTGGTAGGACATTTGTATGTATAGGGCTCTGTTTTATTCACGATTTTTACTTTATTTGTCGTTATATTGGTTTCTGGTAGATTCCACTGCCAATATGGCCAGGGATAAGACATAAGGCATCTGTTTTGCTTATCTCTGTTTGTGCTGCTTGCGGCTCCTCCGCTAATATTCAGGTACTAGATAATGTCAAACAGGATCCTCTTCTTCTGGCTAACATCTACCAGCAGCATCTTGCTCTTTACTGATCGATCAAACGCTTGGATCTTCCCTACAGTTTCCTTTTGCTTTGCCATAAGCTAGTCGGAGACTAACAAATCTCAATCTCGAACTCTGTTGCTTCTGCTTTGGGTTTTTCCTGATTTACAGATTTATGTCTTCACGAAACATTCCTTCGATTTCAAAGTTATCTGTGTCGCTCCCGTCCCTGCCTCCATCCCCATCCTCGTCAGAATAAGCAGCAGCCAATGCATGGTAGACATCGTGAATGTCATCCGAACCGTGCAGTATCTTTGCCTTTTTCGGTGCGTTCGCAGATTTTGGCTCCTCCTCTTCCGATTCGGAATCAGAAGTGGTTCCTGCGGGATCATCATCCGGTTCTGTATCTGTAAGGATAGTGAAATTAATTTCAGGAATTTCAGGAAGTTAGAGAACATGAAAACCCACCACTGTCTATCGTCTCGTAGCCAGCCGGAGGATGTGGCGCATAGGTGACAAAGATGGTGGGGAACTCCACTATTGTCTTGCCAGAGAGATTCTCGCGCAGCGTTTGGCTTGGCTCCAGGTGATAGCAACGAGTAGCGCTGCGCCGGACGCCCTCGGCCTGTAGCCAAAAGCTTAGGCCACCAATGCCCACCGTCTGATGGCGGGCGAGGAGTTTACGGTTCTTGCGGGCCGTCTCCTGCTGCAGATCTACATACTTAAGCAGGAGGGCGGCCAGAGTCAGCTCCTCATCACAGCGAGCATCCGCAAATTGGGCAGACTTTATCTGATCATGCCCCTCCTGCTCTTCCTCTGCAGCATTCACAAATAGCCAATCAATGCGCCAAAAGAAGCGTTTCCGCTTCCAGTCCAGAAACGTGGTGTTCTCCTTGTGCCGACTGAAGAGCGGCAGCAGCAGGGAAAGCTGAATGTTCCGCTTCTGAGCCGCCGCGAGCATGCGATGCTGTGGCACTGGCAGATATCGTTGCTGCTGGGTGTAGCGCTTGGCCTGGTCGCCCTTGCGGTCATCCGCGTACCGTGTGCACTCTTCCAGGAAGCAGTAATCGCTCATCATTTCCCGGGCCGTCATCTCGTTGAGCGGCACGAACTTGGTGCGATCCCGCAGGCCATCGCAGTCGAGCTCTTTCTTGTGTATCTGGACGCAGGCCAAGCTGCAGGTCTTGACCTCGCATTTGGGACAGGCATATTGGGCTTCCTTTCCGGCACACACCTCGCAAACGCCCAGGCGCAGTCTGTTCGAAAAAACCATGCGATGAATTTCAATCGAATTCTCATTGACTTATAAGTTACCTTTTAACAGAAGTGCCTGCCTTTTCCTCCGACATTTCATGGGCGTATGTATGAAGAATAGCGCGCACGTGTTCTCCATCTTGTTTTAGTTTGCGATCAGCTGTTTGGCCACTTCGGTGTTGGTTGCTTGTGTGTGTGTATCATTACGTTGCCTCTGCGCAAAATGCTAATCTTATTCAGTTCTGGCGCGTTGATAACTGTGAAAATGAAATAAATATATTCAAATTCGAAGTTGGTGAGTGTCAACATATTGCGGTGTGAATTTATTTATTGATTTGCTTAAGGTTAAGAAACATAACATAATGAAACTGACAAATGTATAAACATTGCCCACACATACATGTCTGTTTACACCGCGTTGCTGTGTGTGTGTGTGCTGTATTGCGCAGACTGTATTGTATGTGCTCGGTGGCGTTGCCACTTGTTAAATGTTTACAGAACAAAAGTTATCGCAATCGATTGCCACATGGCGGCAATCTGTTATCTTGCTAAATATTCAAATAACCATTAGTTTATCTATGTACTGCATCTATATATATGTTTGTATATATACTTTTCGTACGTGTTTCGATTAAGCCACTGGTCTATCTTATCTGTCAATAGAACGCACGCACACGCGCTGTCCAAATATGTTTCATAGTTCAGATCTTGTGAAAACCGTGTTATTACTCCCACTTAAGCGTACATATCTGTCGTTCTAACCAGCATAATTGAGACCACTACCTTTGCAATTGAATCGCATGAGAGCCGGGTGCGGAGTGGAGAGTGGATAGGGTAGGGCGGTCTCTATAAATATGGTTGTTCGTCGGCTATTCCACTCAGTACGCCAATACAGCAAGACCGTTCGTCGAGCACCGACAGTGACTGAACAGGCGGCGCAAAAAGAAACAGCTAGCGCTGGACCCATGGAGGAGATTCGACGAGGGCCAAGGGCCACAAAACAGCTCGCCACATCCCACATCCACAACAACGACATTGAGATGCCGACCAAGCTCCTATCGAGTGCGGTAGTAAAGCAGCAGCAGCAGAGCCCAACCCTGCACGAGCTAGTCTTCGATCCCAAGGGACAGTTCAAAGAAAACAACAATGACAACGAAACGGACGACAAGGATTTCAATGCCGAATTCGAGGTGAGTCTCCTGCTTACTCTTCCTCCTCAGAGTAGGATTGATAGGCGTTGCTCTTCGCTTTCTCTCTGTCTACTTTCAGGCGGCCATCAAGCAGCTCAACTTTCTGCAGTCGAACGATGTAACCATACGCAACTCTATGGATAATCCCAGGGTGAACACCAAGGCGGACACTCTCAAATATCTGGAACGCAGCGGCCTGCCCCTGACCACCCTCGAGCAGCTGTCCTTCATCCATGTGGCGGGCACCAAGGGCAAGGTGAGTGCTGATAGCTGTGATAGCATTCTTGCGTGAACCAGTTTTTATTTGTTATCCAACATCCAACATCCAACCTCCGCTGAAGGCCACCCAAATTAACAGTTAGCTCTCTCTCGCACGCTCTCTGTCAGAGACAGAGTGCAATGCCAGTAAAAATCAGGTTTCACAGTCACCTCTCGCTAGGCTAATCGCTCATTAGCTGATAAGATTTGCTGAGCTTCCAATTTGGAATTTGTTTACAGATTGGTCTGTTTTGGTTACCCGGTACTATGTAGTCGTTTACAGGCGGAGAACATTGTATTCGCAGAAACAGAAACAGAGCCCATCAACAATATCATTTTGCTTTGGGATTCCTGTTTCCCTTCAGCTGTTTCTTATCGTATAGATCGTATGGAATTCGAGAATAACAAATACCACACACCTTTTTCTGTCGCTAATCTCCCTTCTACATATCGCTAGAAGGCACATACAGCCCTATAGCTTGGTAGAATCATTCTTTGGACCATTATCCACCTATCGATTGGCCTGTTAAGATCCTTAGAGACCAGACCTACTATAGCTCGAACTATAGCGGGTATCATTTAGTCGAAATACCCTGCTATGCGTATTATCAATCGGTATTTCTTGTTATAGCCGGTTTGCATGCCGAGCATTGAGCTTTGGCCATAAGATAGGAACGTACATACTCGTATACATATGTACATATGTACGTTGCCCCTCCTTAGAAATCATATATATATATACATACCTCATTGATACCTCATCGATTGCAGGGCTCAACTTGTGCTCTCACGGAATCCCTGCTACGTCACCACGGTGCTCACACTGGATTCTTCAGCTCTCCGCACATTGTGTACACCACTGAGCGGATCCGGATCGATGGCAAGCCGCTGGCCAAGGAGAAGTTTACGAAGCACTTCTGGAAGGTGTACAAGCGGCTGGAGGAGCGACAGGAGCACGAGCTGGACATGCCCGCCTACTTCAAGTTTCTCACGATCCTCGCCTTTCACGTGTTCGTCGCGGAGCGCGTGGACGTTGTCGTGCTGGAGGTGGGCATCGGCGGAGAGCATGACTGCACCAACATTGTGCGCAATGTCCGAACCGTTGGCATCGCCTCGCTGGGCCTGGAGCACACCCAACTGCTGGGCAACACGCTGGCGGAGATTGCCTGGCAAAAGGCGGGAATCATCAAGCCGGGTGCCCATGTCTTCACGCATGTCAGCCAGCCGGAGTGCCTGAAAGTGATCCGCGAGCGGGTGCAGGAGAAGCAGGCAATCCTCCACGAGGTCCCGCCCACCCGGGACTACTTCCAGTCGAATCAGTATGCCCAGCACTGGGACAACTTCAACCATGTCGTCCACCTCAACGGCTCCCTGGCCATTCAGCTGGCCAGCGACTGGCTGTCCCAGACCAGCGGACCCCTCCACCGCGACTACAACCTCAACGAAACAAAGCTCGAACCGGAGTTGCTGCAGGGACTGCTGAATTCCCACTGGCCTGGCCGCTGTCAGCTGGTGGAGTACCGGGGCATGCGCCTGCACCTAGACGGAGCCCACACCATGGAGAGCATGACCGTGTGCACGGACTGGTTTGCCAAGAGCATCAGCGAGAGGTGAGTGTGCTCCAGATTCCACTCTCTGATTTTTGCTAACCTTCTTCTGTCGGTCCTGTTCCTGATCCTGTTGCAGTTCCAGCCCCAGGATTCTCATCTTTAATCGCACTGGAGGCACGGATATCGAACCGATGCTGAGCCTGCTGAATCGCGCCTGTGCCTACGACATGGTCTGCTTTGTTCCCAATTACGCCACCTCGAATCCGAACGCTCCCAGCCAGGTGATGGTCCGCTTCACTGCCGAGCAGCGGATGCTGCGTGTCCGCGACATTGCTGAGCAATGGAGTGAGATGTGCACGAAGGAGAAGCAGCCCGACCGCGGTCAGGTGTTCAGCACCCTAACGGACGCCTTTACCGCCATCCAGGAGCGCTTTGCCACGGACAACACCCACATAGAGGTGCTCGTCACGGGCTCCATTCATTTGCTGGGTGCCGCCATTTCCGCTCTAAGCTACATGGATCAGTCGCAGATCTAATATGCGATCATTGAGCATATCATTGCATCCTCAATGAATGGATTGGTCCCTGGATTGGTCCCTGTCCCCCTTACATGACACTGTTTGACAATAGAATACCATTCCTTAAAGATCTTTAGGCAATAATGATGAAACCTCAAGTGAAAACGAAATGTAAACACCTTTCCCATATCTATATCCCTAAAGAATAATTATAAATTTATAAATTAAAAATTAGTTTGTCTCGAATCGCACAAAATTATCTGGTTTTGGTGGAAATTTGAACCTAAGCGTCTGCTTAGTTTAAATTTGGAAGAAAGGAAGGAAAAGCCTTTGCAGCTCGTATAGTTCCATCGATTCCATGGCATCGAGAGGATGCATTAATCCTATTAAATATGACGAAATCATATAGAATCATGCAAATCTCAAATAAGCTATTAAGTTCTTGATTTTAAGCCGTTCGTAGTGTAGTTCCTGTTGATGTTGATAAAGAGCAGATATAAATTTTGCATTTTATATTCGAATTTCGAAATAGTTTGTCTCTGTGTGCTACATTTATTTAAATGTATAGCAAATACTATTTAGCAATATTTATATTCATTCATTTATTATATTAAATTATAAGGAAGTCCTGGTAAATCGTATATATTTCATAGAATTTCCAAAGCATGCCGTTTACCGACGGGGTATTACCACTTGCACCGCGTTTGGCGTTCGATTCAATTGTTCCTTGCACCCGGAGACACGACACACGACGCACACTCACTCACTCGTGCCACTCGCACTTGCTCCTTGCACCAACTGGCAATGCATTCGAATGGCGACTGTCGACTGTCTCGGAGTCAGAGTGATCCGTGACTCTGTGGAGCCTTTTAAGGGTGGCGTCTTGCTGGCTCTGGCTTTGGCGGGGGTGGCTTATGCTTGTGCTTATGCTCCTGCCACCGGATGGATGGACCGGCACGGGCCAATCGGTGAGCGGCAACCCTGGTCGCGGAGGAGCGGGATGGCATCAGTACGATGCGAGCAGAGCTCTCTGCTCTTTGCACACTCTCCCGCAAAACGCACGTTGCAAACAAAATGGCTAACGTCGGAACGGAACCGAACGGAAGTTGGCCTGTGTGCAAGCGGGATGGCAGCTGGATGACATGACTTATTAAATAACGGTTAAATGGCATGTTAACGGTAACACAGGCAGCAGCAGCGGCAGCAGCCGCGACAGCAGCAGCGGCCATTGCTAAGTTTCCAAAGCTTCTGCTGCTGCTGCGCTGGCTTCGACTTCGACTTCGGCTTCGGTTTCGAGCGCTAAACTGTCCCGTTTACAGCAACAAATCCGCGTAATTCACTTCTGTCACTGTATGCATGTATGTGTGTGTGTGTGTGTGTGTGTGTGTGTGTGTGGCTGAGGGTGGGAGTGCCTGTGCCGTGCCTGTGCCTGTGCCTCGTCCTGTGTCTGCTCATGTTCGCTAAAAGGATTAATAAACGTTCAGCATTTCGCATTTCAGTTGTTCATTTGACTCGGCGCTTAGCGGTTCAGCTGCTGCTTCTGCTACTGCCACTGCTACTGCTGTTGCTGCTGTGTGCGTGCGTATCTGTGTGCGTGCGTGTGGCAAGATACATAGATAGATAGATTCAATTCAATTACAACTAAAACACCGTCGAGACGAACGATTGCAACCTCAAAATTTACATACATTTGCCGTCGGCTAGCGGCAGGGACTGGGACCGTGATTGGAATTGGGACTTGGACTCGGACTCGGACTTGACCCCTTCCCCCCATTCTGAAACATTGTATTCCATGTATTCCGTGCACTCCGCCGTACTGTTTTTGTTAATGTTCATTCAAGTGCAATAAATATGTTGGCCTACAGCAAGCCACTGATGGGGCATTTGCACTTGCAACATCGTAACTGATTTGCACTGCTTGAGACGACTCTAGTTTGAAACACAAACGGAAACAACGGCAGCGGGAACGGGAACGGTAACGGAAACCGCAACCTGGAAAACCCATCCAATCCAATCCAAAACAATCCATCAAAATGCAAAGTTCGAAATCGTTTTTAATACGCGATCTGCTGGGAGACCTGATCAATCGACGGCAAACGGCGGATTCGGGTGAGTGTGCGCCCCTAGGATAGACACCTGTCATGTGAGAAAGGATCAATTATGGTATGGGCCCAGAGCGATCATGGGTACATCCTTCTTCGATAGACTACAAACTTTATATGGTCCTTTGCACGCCAGATTGTTAGACACAAGAATTATTCGTATTTTAGAAGGTCTTACCTCTTCTAAATTCACTATGCAACACCATATTTACGAACCAAACCGACTTTTTCTGATAGATTTGGGACTTTAAACATTTTTAATGAATTATACTTTTTTTTCTATGGCAAGTTTTATTTTATTAAACAAAATTTTTAATGTTTTTTTAATGCTTTTTGAGCCAATGTTTCTTTTCTTCCCATAACTTAAGTATATTTCATCTCATCGTATTGAAATTTGAAATTCTTTTTAGCTTTAGCTTACATTCTGGGAGATATAAAGCTTTCAAACGAAAAATTGATCATTTTTCCCGATATAAATGTTTTTTGTTTTTTAGTTTAAAAACTTAGGAAAGGTTGAAAAATGTATTTCTTGTGCTATTATATTTGAATTGTATAGGTACATTAAGAAGGCTTCGTTTAAGGTATCGTTTCTATCGATGGATAAGCGGATATCCATCCCGAATGTCATTTTACCGTTTAAAACTGTTACAAATACAGATTTTTGGTATTTTTGTGAGAAAAATAACGGCTATATGTAACGGTTACGGGAATTTAACGGCAAAATTCGGCATACGATGGTTTGGTCAAACGGCTGCAACTTAGCCGTTTATCCATACAAATGATACCTTAAGCGGCGCCTAAATAATGTACCTATCTAAAACCAAAAATTCAGCCCAAGAAATATTTTTTGTTCGCCTTTTCCTGAATTTTTAAAGTGACAATTTCGGAAAAAATACTGCAAGAAATGATCAAATTTGAATTTGAAATCCTAATATCTTCGAGACAGTAAGCTGCAGCTATAAAGTGCTTGGGCCCGATTCTTAGCTGCATTAACCAGCTTTTCAAAATTTCAAAGTTTAATACATCTAGATGTAAGATACTTAAGTAATGTGAAAAAAGAGCAATACTGACAAAAATACCAGATTGAAAAAATTCTTAGAAAATAAACGACGTCTCAAAATAAAAACTTTAATTGCTTTAAAATTTGTAAATCCCCAAATCTATCAGAAAAAGTTATTTTCGGCCACAGCGGGAACTAAAGTTCAATTTTGTTGAGTAGTGTGATCATCTACTAAACATTTCTCAGCCTTCTTAATAAAATAAAAAACATTTAAAAGATTTCCTGGATATCTGTTGGATGGAATGTCAGCCATAGATGATCGGATGACTAAAAAATCACAAAGAAAAAACGAGATAGGAAAACAAAATAAAAAAATGAAAATAAATAAAGCTGAATGCCGGCCTACGGGTCACTTTCCTTCGATGATAAGCTTGGATCACTCCGATCACTGCCACAAGTTCTGATGCCTGGGGTCGAGGAGCACTAATGCCTACTCGAGCTCTGTCCATGATCATGTTTGCCCTGCTTCTCTCGAGATAACGTAAGAAATCGGCACAGAACTGTTCCATCTATCAGTAATCATGGTTAAAAGTCCAATAGACTTGAGACTTTCCATCAAAATCTCGCCATAATCATTCCCAGAGACGCTCCAAAGAAACCCAAAGTCACGTCCCTAAGATTCCCTTAGATTTCATTTACGAGCATGATATGTGCGATATGCTAAACGTCGTACATACATCCTCGTATTTAGAGCCCTATGTTGGGCCAATTAACTTGTTCCCCGTTCTGCATACCATGCCCATCCCCCTCTTTGATGTTTGTTTTTGTTTTTTTTTTTAGGGAGTGAGGGTGGAGGGTTTCGGCTTAAAACCGCTGACAAATTGCCTTTCTCTCGCTCTTTGTCCTTTGTCTGCCTCTAGCATTTAAATCTCACACCTCGCTCAATTATCGCAAAACAAAACTTTTAGTCCAAAGGGAGAGGAGTGGAGCGGATAGCAGAAGAGTGCGATGAGGGGATGGTTGAGGGGAGGTGTGGGAGTGGGTGTGGGTGTGGTGGTCGCATTGTGGTGGGGCAGGAACGGGACACAAACAAACGCTTTGGGCAATAATTTAATTGTTCACTGCTTGCTTTTCTTATACCCTTACAGAGGATATTCTGATCTATTCTAATAATAGTTACAGTTCCATTTAAGTATTTATACCAATAGATTTACAACAAGAGTAAATAATAAGATAGATATCTAATTTAAATATTTGTATATTTAATTTCAATATAATTCAGACAAATGTAATATATTTATTATGTTTATTTTAAAGTGTTTTATCATTAGGGCGAAAATGTTTTGTTTTAAATATATTTAAATATTTATTCTATTCGTTGGAGTTAGCACATAGTTTTATTCCGATTTCCAACAAGAATCGCTACACATATAGTACTATATAGATGATAGGTATGGTATCGGCAGGGTATCTGAAGCCTCGGTCCCCAAAAAAGGGAGTCCTTGCTGTCGTTGCAGTCATTTGCTGGTAACCTGCGCTCGAGCAATTTGTCACGTACAGGCACTTTGATTGTTTAGCCCCAGTACGGGGAAATGGAAATGAAAATGTGACTGGAACTGGAACTGCAACTGCAACTGACGGTGCGGGGAGTGTGGGGCACTGGGAGTGTGACTGCAATTGCGAATCCTTTCACAGAGGACTGCTCTGCTCTGCCCCAGGTGACTGGCTTTGTTTTGTGGCCTACTGTATCCATGCCCCCCCTCTGTAACGTGTAACGTGTAGCCTGTGCCCCAGCCTGTGCCTGTGTCTGTGCTCATGTAATTATCATTTTGTTGTTGGCTTCTAGTTAGGCATGACATTAAATAAAGTTTAACTCAACAATTAAAACTATTTAGAGGCTAATTGTCGGCAGTTATGTGCGAGGTGCGAGGGGCGAGGTGTGTGCGGATGGGAGTGCATCTTCGCTTAGCTCCTGGCAGTGGTTTCTTCGGTGCCACCTCCTTATCCCTTCTCTCGGAATAACCTGGATTCTAGTTCGCCCAGGTATCTTAGTCTTTAAGACGCTCAACACTTAGCAATTATATGCGATTTGCCATGAATGGATTTCCTTTAAGCAGGACGCATTTAATCGGAACAACAAAAACGTAGCTAAATTGGTGGCACATGCCAGGATATATCTGTCTTGAGTTGAATCGTACTTTTCCCTTTACGTCGCACTTCAAGTGCCTATTAAATGGCAATTGTGCCGCAAATTGATACGACGTGACTTTTTAAGGAAAAGAAAGAACACACTCGAGACTCGAGACTCGGGACTCGGGACGCTCCACAGGATGTCCACACACTCACGCACAAAAACATGCACCAACAGGCACGGCACACATACTCGCATATGCATAATTGAATAACCTTTCATCCAGGAGCAGGACCAGGACCAGGACCGCGACCACGACCAGGACTCTGTGTCTCTGTCTCTCTCTTTCTGCTTCTGTTTCTGTGCTGTTGCTGTTGCTGGTATAAATAGAATGAAATGTCGAAACGAGACCCATTCGGGGTTAAAAAACACACACAAATATAGAAATAATTTCCGCAACGGGGAATCCTCACTGAGAGCGAGAGCGGACACACGTGAGCGCCCCCCGGGGGCGGACCCTCAGAGGCGAGCGAGATGACGTCAAGGATGAATCTGAATCCTGAATCCTGATTCCTGAACCCTGGTGCTGGTGCTGGATGCTGCGAGTGGGAGTGATAAAGCAAAGTACATTCCAATGGGAAGCAATTGAGAGCTCGAGACGACACGTGAATTTAATCAGGCAGCCCCGCAGCGACTGCGACTCAATCGTGGACTCAATCTTGGGACGGGAACGGGAACGGGAACGGGAGGGGCAACAGGATATGGGATCAGTATTAGGATATGTGGCGGATATATTTAGCATGTTGACTGCTACTCCGCATCCGATAGCAATATTCAATCCGCTTCAATCCGCTCCCCTTCCGCCCTGTGCTGTGCTGTCTTCCTAATGGACCAACGCCCACTCGAGGCAGAGCCTTGTGCTTTGATGCGTTGTCTATTGCTGGACTGGACGCCGTTAATGAGTTGACTTGGCCCTGGCTGTGGCTGTGGCTGCGGCTGCGGCCCTGAGCCAAGAGTGGCTGCACGCGCCTCTTTTGGGCTACACTTTCAGATTAAAAAACGAGGGGGAACGTTATGAGCCCCGTCTGCGCCGCGGCTCTACTTTATACCCGGTACTCAGTCAGTATATATGTATGTGAGCTTGTTGTAATTTATTACATGTTCACAAAAGGGAAAAATTTAATTTTAGCCAAAAAAAAAAAAAAATTTAAGTTGAACCTTTTCGGAGATTTTGATCTATTAGATTTTTCCATATTTGTTTACATACATTTTTTACATCTGCCATTTCTACATGTTTTTATCTACTTCCTACATATACACACACGGCTGTGTGCGAGAGAGAGAGAGGGAATCAGTCTGCGCTTGGGAGGCCACTGAAATTTCATTTGTTCCTTCTGACTATATTTATGATCCGATCTGATCCAAATTCAATACTCTGATAGATATAGTAATTTTCTATGATTCTGCGTTTTTGGTTTTCCCGTATCTTCAAAATTGTAGATTTTCATCTTTTGTGGGGGCGGAAGGGGGCGTGGCCAAATTTTAAAACAAACTCGTCTCGGTTTGATATCACAGGAGCTTGGATAGAAAGTTTGGTGGTTCTAGCTCTTATAGTCTCTGAGAACTAGGCGTCAAAAAATTCGATCAGGCATAGCGCCTACCCCTGTGTGTGAGAGAGAGCGAGAGGGAACGATGCATTTCGAAATTGTTTTCTTCATTGTGGCTATATTTATGAGTCCATCTGATCCAGATTCAACACTCTGATAGATATTGTCATTCTCTACGATTCTGCGTTTTTAGTTTTCTCGTATCTTTAAAATTGTGCATGCCACAGATTTTCGTCCTTGGAGTGGGCGGAAGGGGGCGGGGCGAAATTTTGAAATACACTTGTAACAGTGCGATAGGACAGGAGTCTGGATACAAAATAGTGTTCCTCTAGCTTTTATGGTCTTTGAGCTATAGGCGCTAATGAAGACGGACGGACGGACAGACGGACAGACGGACAGACGGACGGACAGACAGACATAGCTATATCGACTCGGCTATTGATGCTGATCAAGAATATATATACTTTATGGGGTCGGAAACGCTTCCTTCTGGGTGTTACACACATTAATTTTTTGCACAAATCTAATATACTCCTTTACTCTTCGAGTACCGGGTATAAAAAAAATGGAAAAAAGAAGGAGGATGGAATCCATTAACGCCACGCTGCGCCCAAAAGCAGGCTACAGACTCTCTACAGTATCCAAGCATATCTTTCTCTTCCCTACCCCCAGATACGACTGCGACTACCGGCGATCAATACACTTTGAGAGCAATTTGCATTGCGGTTGAATTGAATTGTTTTTTAAAAGCCTTCTCGCCCTCTTCGGTCTGTTTCTCCACTTGATTTCCATCTCCAATCAATCCCATCCCCCTTCCACAATTAGCTCTCATTCGATTCAGACTGCGAATCTCATGGCTTTAATTCTTTAATACTGGACTTACACTCTTAACGCTTTAAGCAGCCTCAAGCATGCCCAGTTTATTCTCAAAGTGTAGGGAGAAATGCATATAATGTCTGGGATATTAAGTATTGCTGTAGTCATGGAAGTTTTCTTCCCAGATCAATGATTCGTTCGTTGTGTAGATTAATATTAAAATCAAATGAAGATTGAGCGAGAAAAATACCAGAAATACCAGTAAAAATAGCGATAAATACTCGTATTTTCTCAGTCCGTTTTGATTCGGTTGCCTGTCCTTGTGGGTCTCTAATATGTATACATGATTTTTTTTCTTTTAGAAATCGAGCTGTCCAACGATGATTCGGATATTGATATTGAGGATCGATCCACTCCCGACTCGACGGCGCACGGATGCCAGCAGGACCTGATGCTGTCGCACCATCACCGTTTCCACCATAACGACGACTCCAGCGTGGAGTCATGCGGCACGGCCACACCGGGTCCTGTGCCGGGCCTGAGTGCCGCAGCGGCAGCGGCGGGTGTGGCAGCCGGACTTCTGGCGGCGGCGGCCAGCGGTGCCAGTAACAGCGATCCATCCGGAGGAGGAGGCGGAGGAGGAGGGGGAGTTCCAGGTGGCGGCGGCGGCGGCAGCGGCAGCTATGCGGAGCACAAGCTACAGATGAGCAAGAGCGGACGCAAGCCGAGACGGCGACGCACGGCCTTCACCCACGCCCAGCTGGCGTATCTGGAACGAAAGTTCCGATGCCAGAAGTACCTCAGCGTGGCCGATCGCAGCGACGTGGCCGAGACGCTCAATCTATCCGAGACGCAGGTGAAGACCTGGTACCAGAATCGACGGTAGGTGCCATTCCAATCCCAATCCCAATTCAATAACACCTTCGACCATTGATTTTCATTTGAATCAAGTTTTTCGTTTCATTCAAATTTGTGAAAAGTACCAGATATACTCGTATAGTACATATACATACATATAGCAGGATATCGGCATGCGTAGACAGCAGGCAAAAAAAGATAGCTGTATTGGTGCCAGGCACTGTTCTACGCGTGTACGTGAGCTGCACCAGCAGCGCATTTTCCTATGCACATATTTACTTATCTATTTGGATTTCCTTCCACCTGGTGCTACAAGATTAATTTCTATTTAACGCACTAGTCACAAAATAATTATACCCGGTACTCGAAGAGTAAAGGGGTATATTAGATTTGTGCAAAAAATTAATGTGTGTAACACCCAGAAGGAAGCGTTTCCGACCCCATAAAGTATATATATTCTTGATCAGCATCAATAGCCGAGTCGATATAGCTATGTCTTTCTGTCCGTCCGTCTGTCCGTCTGTCCGTCTTCATTAGCGCCTATAGCTCAAAGACCATAAAAGCTAGAGGAACACTATTTTGTATCCAGACTCCTGTCCTATCGCACTGTTACAAGTGTATTTCAAAATTTCGCCCCGCCCCCTTCCGCCCACTCCAAGGACGAAAATCTGTGGCATGCACAATTTTAAAGATACGAGAAAACTAAAAACGCAGAATCGTAGAGAATGACAATATCTATCAGAGTGTTGAATCTGGATCAGATCGACTCATAAATATAGCCACAATGAAGAAAACAATTTCGAAATGCATCGTTCCCTCTCGCTCTCTCTCACACACAGGGGTAGGCGCTATGCCTGATCGAATTTTTTGACGCCTAGTTCTCAGAGACTATAAGAGCTAGAACCACCAAACTTTCTATCCAAGCTCCTGTGATATCAAACCGAGACGAGTTTGTTTTAAAATTTGGCCACGCCCCCTTCCGCCCCCACAAAAGATGAAAATCTACAATTTTGAAGATACGGGAAAACCAAAAACGCAGAATCATAGAAAATTACTATATCTATCAGAGTATTGAATTTGGATCAGATCGGATCATAAATATAGTCAGAAGGAACAAATGAAATTTTAGTGGCCTCCCAAGCGCAGACTGATTCCCTCTCTCTCTCGCACACAGCCGTGTATGTATATGTAGGAAGTAGATAAAAACATGTAGAAATGGCAGATGTAAAAAATTTATGTTAACCAATATGGAAACATCTAATAGATCAAAATCTCCGAAAAGGTTCGACTTAAATTGTTTTTTTTTGGCTAAAATTTAATATTTTCCTTTTGCGAACATGTAATAAATTACAACAAGCTCACATACATATATACTGACTGAGTACCGGGTATAAAGTAGAGCCGCGGCGCAGACGCGGCTCATAACGTTCCCCCTCGTTTTAATCTTATAATATAGATTATATACATCGGTTTTGAATTCTAAACATTTATATAAGAGTTTAATTTCATTTTTGAATTTTTCATAAAACATTTGTTTTTTCTTATGGTGTATTATTATTATTACTGATATTTATTTATTTTATTTGTTAAATTTTGTTTGATTTATTTTCTTAATTTTATTTATTTTCATAAGGCAGGGCCTTGCTGGCCGCTGATGTACATATAGCATTTTAGTTAAGATTCGTTCTTCTGTCCCATGTCTGGTGTACCACGCATATCTCTACGATATGCACGTAGATTCTTCACCCTTCCCCCTCCTTTGCAAATAATAGAAAAGCTGTAACTAATACTCCTACTGTTCCTATGACTGTAATTTTCTTGTTCAGGCATTTTCTTCGTATACAAATATTTAAAGAAATACGAGAACCTACTTGGTATGTGCCTGGAATGCGCCTTATAAGTGGAATACCTCGGCATGTGTACTTGGATACTTCTGTGGATATATGTATGTGTGCACTATTCCCCAGAATGGCATCAGTTTCGTTGGAGATGTTTTCGTGCCTGAATTCCTGCCTGAAAGATTATCTCTTCGAATATGTTTACTATTCGTATTCGAATTAGTCCCAACAAAGTAACAAATCGATTGGAGCTTGCTCTCTCCGGTTACGGGTACGAGAGTACCAGGAAGTCGGACAGGTGGAGCACATTCTTAGATTTCAAACCGATTGTCAGGGATCCCTGTTTATTTTTGGTACCTTTTGTGATTGGGTTTGCGATTCTAGGCAAATACTAGGTATATTTAAGTGGAAAAAGCAATGAATGATCTTTCTAACGAGTGTTCTCTTCCACATTCTTTTGCCTGCAGCACCAAATGGAAGCGACAGAACCAGCTGCGTCTGGAGCAGCTGCGCCACCAGGCCACGCTCGAGAAGGACTTTGGAGTGCCGGAGGGTGGCGGCGGAGGCGGCGGGGGCTTGGGCTGCTGCCCCACCGGCCTGAGCAGTTCGTTCAGTGCCGCCGCCGCCGCGGCGGCCGCAGCGGCCAGCAATCCGTGCAATTTCTTGACCTCCGCTGCGGCGGCGGCAATCTTCCGGAATGTGAGCTATGTGCACGGCTGCCCAATGTAGAGCTGCCACGCCCTTGCTGACCGCCAGATCCCCAGTGGCCTATGTATATAAATATTATGGGAAATATAATGGTTCTTGTGCAATAAACAAACCCAGATGTGGAGCGGAGCGGATAACAGAGGACGCTCGTCCTTCGTATAAAGATATACCAAGCGTACCCGATATTATATGTATATGTCCTTATATAAAACGATATAATCATGAATTAGGTTTAGTCAATTTACTCTAAACTGTAATATATATAAAAAGAACAACAAGAAACCCAATTTTTTTTTGTCGCACTCTTTTTTTGGCCAGAATAAATATTTAATTGCTAGTTCTTCGGTGTTCTTATTTTATTTGGGGATCACATAAGGATTAGACAAGTTGAACAATCCACAAGGTATGAGTATGGATATATATTATATATTATCCCTGGATGGCCGATGTGAATCATAGTTTTCTTTATTTTCAGAACCAGATTAAGTTTAGTTATCTGGTGGATATGTAAATATGTATGTGTGTATGTATGGTCATTCTCTATGATTCTGTTTTTTTTTCTCCGAATCTTCAGCACAATTCGGTCCGAATACTATACATGTACATATTTGCAACCGAATTAGTACTTAATGTAGATTTTGTTGGCTTTTTGTAAACATACTCTGACTTGTCAAATCCTTCACGAAGATTATCGAGCAAATACTCGGAACTACGGAATCCGATATATTTTTGTAAGTTATATTCGGCCTTCCAGATACTCGAATGATACTGCAGCATGCATATCATAAACACTAAGAATCTTAGCACTGAGGAGGTGGCGGAGGTACACGACTGGCTTCTGCAGAATAATATCGGCACGCACCGGCTGCGGCGCGACTTTTCCGACGTGCTGCCCCTGGCCGAGATATTGAAGCGCTCCTATCCACGCCTGGTGGACGTCTACAACTACCCGAAGAAGAACAGTGTGCAGCTGAAGATGGCCAACTGGGAGACGTTCAATTTCAAGGTGCTGTCCAAGCTGAACATCAAGCTGAGCCGCGAGTTGATTGAACAGCTGTCGAACAACGCCCACGGGGCCGCCGAGGTGTTGCTCCACGAAATCATACGCCTGGAGAAGCGGCAGCGCATGCTGGAGGAGCGCAGCATATCGCTGCGTCAGGAGCAGGCCTGGGAGGAAAACGATGAGGTGAAGACCGTTGTGGTCAACAAGCAGGTGGGAGATGCCATTGTTCAAGTGCCGCAGAAAATGATACTATACTCGCTCTATGAGAAAATGGCCCAGGAGAACATGGCGAAGGATGCCATGATGGACGCCTACCAGCAGCGAATGACTCACATGGAGAACATCATCAAAATTAAGACGGAACGCATCGAGGAGCTTCTGATGCAGATGGGAAAGCTACCCCCAAAGATGGCTCCCACTGTGTCGTCCAGCTACTTCCTCACTGACGATGGAAAATATCAATCTTTTGCTCCAGCCCCTTCTCTCGACTCAGACAGTAGAAAAGGATGCTAGTTCACAATAGGAAAAATAAAGGCTAATTCCAGCGATGTCCCACACACAACCATACAAGTATTAATTTGTATTTTCAATTATCGTTATACTCGTATCTAAACACGATTGCAATTTCTGGTCTCTAAACCACCGAATGATCGGAAATAATAAATTTATTGTTTATTATAGCTCTCTCTTCTCTAATCTTACTATATTAAGGGCTCTAGATTTGATCTGGTGCTTTATTATTATTAAATCTGAAATTATTCGCAGCACTTTGGTGGGTCTTATTTCCGATATCCTGCAGGGCTTTCACGGATGATGTGTTTCTATGTTTCCTGCGCTATTTCACGGAATCACACGGAATAGCTGCCCCTACTTTAGGATGTGTTTGATGAACAGTTTTTTAAATCCGGTTCTCGATGAGCTTGAATACATATTAGTTTTGTTTAGATGTGTCTGACAGCCAGAAGGAATGGTTCAGCATCAATATCCAAGTCCATATAGTCATGTCTGTCTGTCCCTCCCAATAAGCGCATAGATCTCAGAGACTATAACAGCTAGAGCAACAGAATTTTGTACCCAGATCCCGACTCCTGATATATTACACTGTTACAAGTGAACTTCAAAATATCCGCCCCACAATTTTAAAGATATTTAAATGTGTGCGAATTTTTTAATATTTCAGGGAAAGCCCCACAAATCGGTTCCGAGGCTTGGGGACTACCAGGATTAATTCTTAAATTACTCCGCCAAAAAAAATTCGAACTATACATAAATAGGTACATTTTATTATGCAATTGTGAAAATAGTGATTATTTTGAATTTTTTTAGCCGACAAAAATCATCGACCTACAATAGCCACACAGAAGGACTACAGATAGATACCAACAGACTGCTTTAAGAATATTCTATGCATATCCAGGAAAATTTCTAAATTTTAAGTTTTATGGATCATCATAAATGATAATAATTATCCATAGTTATTATTTTTCAGCAAAACAAAATAAAAATCGAGAATAATGATTATGTGTTGTTTTTCGTACCCGGTACTCGAAGAGTATTTATTTTTTCGATCACAAATAAAACTGAAAAAAAAAACGTACAGATACATATCCTTACTAATTGAGCCAAGGCGAACACGTAAAACATGTTTTTGAATTGAAAAACGTAAACAGCACACATTTTCAGATATGGATTAGATATGCCGGCTGTAACATCGAGAAGTCAAATGATTAGGCTCTAATCACTCTGGTCCAGTAGGGCATGTCAGTGAAGAGAGGTTTTCTGCACTGAAATTAGTGCTAACTGACTTGAGATGCAACCTCGCACCGGAGTCGGTGTACCGGAGTCGTTCCTCATGCCAAATGAATCTAATAAATAATCAAATAATAATAGTCATTGCAGGGAGATCGTTCGGCACTAAAAATATTTTTGTAATTTAAAAACGTGTAATTTAACGTGTTCGACTTGGTTCAATTAGTAAGGATATGCGTTGTATACGTTTTTTTTTTAGCTCCCCACCTTTCTTCCTATATTCCATTTTGAGTTTTATTTTGATCGAAAAATGTTGTGATTTTTAAAATATATCCCATAATGATTACGGTCCCTGAGGTCAATAAAAATAGGTCGACATAATCTATTGTCAATTGAAGCCTGGAAGACAATGCTCATGTTTGGGCACACATTTAAAAGATAGGTGACCATCTTCTTGAATCATTGGATTTGGAAGGATCGAACATAGTATACGATTCGATTAAAAATGTCCTATGAATAGGATGTTGGGAATGTTGCTTGAGTAATATTCTCGGATCTTTCAAATTGTTGAATACTCGTGTTTTTTAATTGAATGAAAGGAGCGTTTCAATCAGCGCATACTCCCCACTTTGGCCAGATACGAGTAGTGCCGAAATATTACCCCTGCATAGAGCATTCCCAGAGCATTCCCATAGAGTAGAGGCACTGTTCTGTTTCGAGAGGATGGTAATGGACCATCCCATCCTCTGAACGGTGCCCGCCGCTCGCTGCCACAAAACATATCTACGTGTAGTATACATATGGTTAAATGCCCCTGCTCCGGATCACCTCACCCCCTCCGGCGGTCGGTGAGCTGTGAGTCATGCTTGAAAATCAACTTGAGCGAACGGCACAAAACGTTATCAATTTGTCGCTATATAGCAAATAACCCGGGACATATGCATATATACACGTACCCGTACCCGTACTCGTGTCCGTACTCTAGTGCCGTCGTCTCTTCCACTATATACACGACTCTATTCATATATTATTTCAATCTTGAGTCCAGGAGGCAGCGAGAGAGAGAGAGAGAGAGACAGACAGGCACAGCGAGAGAGAGAGAGAGGGCTGGCATAGCGCAGCCAACCGGAAAACAAGCAACAACTCTGGCATGCAATTATAACGGGCCAAAGGAGCGCAAAGAGCGCGCGCGCCCATTCGGTATCGGCATGGGCGTGCGCCAAAATGGGATAGCAACAGTGCAGCACGAGCAGCAGCAGTCGCCGTTACCGTTACCGTTACCGTTACAGTTACATTTTCATGCGCATTTAGCTCGCTATGGAGGGGGCTACACGAAAAGGAGGAGAAATGTTTAGCTACAAATTGAATCTTCGGTGAGTGAGTTAACGAGCAGGCAGCCACACAAGCAGCCTCCGTCGGTCCGTCTGTTTGTTGGTGGGAGGGAGACAGATGCCGAGAGGCAGAGCGAAAGCCAGAGAGGAGTGGGTGGTGGGGTGTTGTGGGGTGGTTCGCTGCGTAGTTCGTTCGAGTGGTGCAGCGCTGCGCTGAGTCGGGGCCGCCCCGCCGAACAGAACGTAACAGAACGCTAATTAAAAAGACACTTGAAGGGAGCCACCGGAAACAAGTTCGCAGGCAGAGCAGAGTGAGCACAAAAAAAGTTCCAGCTAAAGAGGGAGCGAGCAAAAGAGAGAGAAGAGGAGAGGCATAGAAAAGCCTGAGATGTACCGAAGCTCTCGATACCTGTGCTTCCTTTATATTTATCTTTATTGTTCCTATGTCAGCCTTAGTTAGGCTTAGGATTTGCAATAACACAGCTATTACATATGTATGTACATATATTATATGAACATTTGGTTCGATTTATTTTTTAATCATAAAATTCCACAAAACGACATATTTTTTTTGACGATCTTTGTTACATTCCAGCCGATTTGGAGATGCTTTCTTCTTAATACCATATTCCAGGGTATACAAAAAAAAGCTAAAAGCTAAAAATTTAAGCAAGCGGGAGGGGGGCGGGCAGTCGTAGAAAATGCCAAAGAGAGATAATAAAAGGAGTCGTAGAAATAAAAGCTTAAGAGAGAGAGAGAGAGAGAGGAGTCAAATAAGGAGCCGTATAGAAGGTAAAGCGATAGAATAAAGCGGAAATCTAAATGGAAACCGAGTTAACATTGCCACGAAATCGTCTATGAAATGTGAATGTAATTTAATGAATAAAATCTCACTCCCACTCCCACTCCAATCGCAGCCCCACTACCCCCCTGCTGCAGGTCTGCGGCACTTGTCTAGATAGATTCACATTCATGCGGTTCATTTGCGTAGCCATTGAGATCTCGATTGCATTTTTAATTGGTACATTTTACGCTGGCATCCTTTGAGCACAAAGACGGGGACTGGCACTAGTGCAGGCACTGGCACTGGCACTGGAACTCCCCTTTGAGCCACGAGTAGCTGGAGGATCTTGTGGGGCCTTTGCCGTAGCATCCACTTTGATTTGTATTTATTTAATGAGTTATTAATTGCATTAAGCTCTCTGCGAGCGCCAACTTTTGCAAACTTTGCAATTAAAAGCAAACAACGAGAGCTTTTGTGGGGCAGAGCGGAGCACAAACGCAAACGACAGCGGGGAAACGAAGAAGAAGGGCAGATGTCGACGAGAGAGAGAGCAGCAAGCAGATGAGTTGAGAGAGAGGCTACCTCCTCCACAAGACTAGAGAGAGGAAGAGTGAGTGAACCAAAATTACATATAAATATGTACATATGTATGTATTATAGGGATCGCAGAGAGCAGAATATTGCTCGAAGCTCAAAAGAGAGCAGAAGCGTGGGTGGTGGGTAAAGCTTCAAAATTCGATCGTCCCGGCCCCGAAGGTTTACCGTAGCAATAGATACCGCTTCCGATCCGTCTCCCGAGCCTCGAGACTTTAAAGAGGTTATATTTTGTAAGACAAAATCACATCTTTTAAGCATGTCCTGGGCGTGGGCTTTGTTTGTTTATTCAACAATTATGAGCAGCACAAGTCACTGCCGAAATATTAATGCTAAAAGTTCTTAGCATGCGACTTCCCCCGAGACGAGTTCCGAGTTCTTATTCCAATTTCGATTTAAATTTGTTGTGTGCCATGCCCCCGCCGGAGGCCAGAAACATCAGCGTAATGATTGCGTATGCGGAGAGGACGATTATGTCAACGTGCCGGGAGGCGGCGGGCGGCGGGTGGCGGTTGGACACAGAACGACTGCCGACACACTTGACTTCCGGATGAGGGCTAAGGGCTGAGGGGTGAGGGCTGCCAGGCCCTGAGCCACCGGGGGCGGAGTCGGTGTCGCAGTTGGAGATGTTTACCATATTGTGTGAAAATTTTGTGGGTTTTGCTCGTGCTGCTCCTGCTGCTCCTGTGTCCTTTCATTGGTGGTGGATTCTGGATTCTGGTTTCTGGTTTCGGTTTCATTTTGTGATTAAAATGTTTGTCATTATCCGTTTGGAAAATTGTCACAAATTGTGTTTGTGCCGCGAGCTGTGCCACACTTGTCTGGCTGGATTTTTGTTTTTTCTCCCTCTCTCTCTCCCACTCTCTCCGGTTTTTTCGTTTGCTCTCTCTGCTGAAGTCTCCATGCAGGCGCACGAGGGGGCACGATGCCAAAGCTTTGCCAAGCGAAAGCTTCGAGCCAGAGCCGAGCTTGGTCTCAGCTTGATCCATGGATCGATCGGATTGGAGCTGGATCGATCGATCAGTCGCAATCGGTGTATTAGCTGGAAATAAACATGAAAATTTGCGATACTGAGCAGACGTGAGTGTGATTGAATTGATTGTTGAGTATTTGAGTCAAAGTTTGTTGGATAGTAAATATAAATACTTACTACTCGAATGTGCGATACACAATGATAAGTAAAACGAGAGATTGTTCCGCCTGGATATTGGGGAATCATCTTTAATAAGTGTTTTTATTCTGTTTTCATCTTTGAGATCTAATGTGTTTCTAAAGTGTCAACTCAATTTCGCACTCAATTGTCCATCGAACGATTTCCGATTTGTAAATTTCGATTTCACATTTTCGGGCATTCAAAATCTAACGATCTACGAGAATGATACACATATCTTCAGAGTCGTACAGAGTCGATCCTCAGAGTCGTATAAGTCCTCAAGGCAATACCCATTAAGAAAGGCGCAGCTGCCTGTGGAATCAGACTCAAGTGGGTGTGGCATCCACTGCAAGAGAACAGCGCTAAAGAGAGCAAAAAAGAATGTCAACAAATTTGTTTTTCACAATTTTTGAAGCCTTTTAACAACATTTTGTTCATATTTCTGACCTCGGTAGGGTCGGAAGTGTACAAATAAACAGGATTATTCTAAGGCTAGTGGTTTCCACAGATCTAATCCGATTCGTTTTCACAGTCTATTGAGCACAATCGAAACGGTCGTCTATTTTATTACCGCATCTCGATATTTGTTCCGGACGAGGATAAGAGGAATTAGGATTATTTCGGAACAACAACAGCGGCCTGACTCGATCAGAGACTAGGATAGTTTCAGTGCTGATAAAATTGCAGAAGTCGTCCAGCTAGAGAGCTCCAAAAACTTATTAGGGTCGCCTTAGCCCAACGAAGGATCCCACGGCCATGACAAGCACCGACAGCATCGTTCAAGGGACGAAAAGGAAGAAAATCTGCTAATAAATCCCATACCGGAATCAGTGCTTCCCCCAGGTACCAGGTGCCGTGGCCCATCACCTCTTAAACTGAATGTGAACTCACCTTGAACAATCGACGCTGCCAAGCTGATCTTCAAGTTTAGCGGGCGCGGTAAAAATCCCACAAAATTGGACTGCTGTTAGCGGTACGCTGACCTTTTCCATATTCCTCCTCTGGAAAGGATTGATTTCCATGCTCGCATTTTCACCTGTCGCTTCACTTATCTAAGCCGGAAAGAAGGTCGATAATTGCTATATCTGTTTATGCAGTTTAAGCAGTTGTTCCAGGAGCCAGAAGCGCGCTTTCTTCTGATCCGTCTGTCTTCTGTCTATGTAGCCTCGCATTTATGATGCCATGGGATCATGGGATTCATGGGGAATGGGATTCATGATATTGCCTCCTTGCTAGGCACAAAAAAAACGTTCCCAAAAATACAGTTCCTAAACAGACGAACAGATAAAGTGTGATTGAATGTGTGTTGGCTTTAAGGGACCATGGGTTCTGTCCTGGCGGTACTTTACACTTATGAATGAAATCCTTTACTCCTAATTAGATAAATATATCAAAATTGGGAAGTCTATGAGGGTAGAGAAGAAACCAAGCCTTTCTTTCGGATCTTTTGCTTCAACTTTCCTTTAGTTTCCTTTACCAGTTCCTCTGAATCAATCATTTTCATTGTCCCCGTAGAGAGAAATACGATATTCTGCTAGCCAGGCGCCATATATGTCATGTCGGCATAGTAGCTGACTTTTACAATTTATTTATGTATTTTATTGGCAGGTTTTCTTTATAATTGGATTACCTAAGCAGAATATAATGTATGTCAAAATGTATGATTGCTCCCCTTTTTATCGCCTTTCAAAGCTGAGCCTGTCTGGCCATACTTACTGTTTATATTCGAGGGAAACGAGCCAAGCAAATCGGTTGGAGGGTCTTCTCAAATTACGAGTGGCAGGCACAAGTCGCTAGTTGCGAGTCGCGAGTCGCGTCACGACACTTCTTAGATGACAAAAGTTAGCCATAATTCGTTGGGGGATCAGGCTCGATTCCAATTGGAATTCTCTTCCTATTATTTCTATAGTACAAACAACAACTTCATTAGCTTTCAACAAAAACGCCTACAGCATACTCGTACTGTTTAGGGGGCTGGGGAGGGGATGCAAGCCCAAACCCAAGCCCAAACCCTAATCCAAAACCGAATCCAAAGCCACAAATACAAATCAGAGCATAATGATATGAAAATCTGTTGGCTTTTGTCAAGCCCCGAAGCCACAAAGCCCTAAAATTCTACAGGCTCTATACCGGGGATGAGACCGATGGGAATGAGTGGCAGGGGAAGGAGCAGGGGCAGGCATACATTTATTTTAACAATTTGCCTTAAATTAGGCGTAAAATGCACAGATTGGTTACAAACAACAAGCGCCTCATCAGGCCACAGCCACATCCACCCACCCCCGAAAATGAAAGGGTAGTGTGCCATGCCACTTGTCGTCTCTTAGCCAGCCCATTATCATCATTACGATTGTTGCTGATATTATTATTTTGGGTTGCGGTTGCGGTTGCCGTTGCTGTTGCTGTTGCGATTGTCGGGCCAACCCTCGCTAATTGAGCGCTTTTATCAGTGCTAATTGAAGTGAAGCAGACACAGTTCATGAGTTGACATTGATTGCGTCACAAAAGGATGAGGAAGGTGCAGGATTCGCAGTAGCAACACGGGGATGTATGTCCTACATGTTACAGCACTTGTCCGTGAGATACTGCTGATCCGATCCGATCCGATCTGATCCGTATCGAACTGTTAGCTGATTTGCATAATTGGCTCAGCTTTGTGCGGATGGATGCACTGGGCCGTGCCACCAACAGGGTCATAGGGTGGTGGCATAGAGCTTGTCCTGCCAAGAGGATGGTGTGGCTGTGGCTGTGGCATTCTAGGGATTCTCACTGTTCCTGCTTCTCTGGCTCCGGATGTGGATAGGGTTGAAAGGGGGGCGTGACTGCTGTGCATTTGTAAAATATGCATAATTAAAACACAGAAAATGCACAATGGCCATTGGGGCCATTGATGTCTTGGCTTGGCTTGGCGAGGCAAAAATACTCGTACATTGCACGAGTATATCTACTCGTACAACAAGTTGTTAATCTTTTCATGCGGCCGCATAATTAAAATATGAATATGGAAATTTCAATGGGTTTCTGTTTCTGTCCTCTGCCTGCCACAAATGGGGCAAGCGCCCCAAAATGAACTGCAAAGAAAGGCCAGGCTTCGGTGGACGACGCATGCGATACCCTGGCTGGCAGCTGCAACGTTTTTATGATAATAGATAAGTGGATATGAGTAAATGATTTTATTAATTGAATTTTATTCAGCTATTGGCGACTGGTATGCCACAGAGATCCGAAAATGTTTATTCGTACGAATTGAAATCTGTGTGCTCCGGTTTTCGCAACCTTTTTCTAAAATTTGAGGAGCGATGAATACATTTTTTGAATATATTAAGATATACGGAAATAAATTTGCAATTGTATAAGTATAAAATTTAAACATCAGCAAATATGTTTATATTTGTTTCCCCCTCATTAAGATGTATGTATATTTATTTACTATGTCCATGAATTTGACAGTCAATTTTCAACTTTTTGCGATTTGCGATAACCGGAGCAGGGATTAGAGTGAAAAAGACCCCAAAACCTGCAGACGGATTTGGCTATATCAGCTCATGCTGATCGATTATATATTTGTGGCATAAGTTTGTTCATTCGAAATCATACAACCCTTCTCGACAAAGGATAAGGGGTAACGGCAAAACACAGACAAGCGGAAAGCAAGAAGAAGAAAAGGCCAAGGAAGAAGAAAAGGCAAAGCACACAGAGAGAAAGAGAGATTCTCACACACGCACCAGAACACTCTCGTTGACAGCGCGACTTAACAGTAAGGGGGGAGAGGCAGGCGGCACCTAGTGCCGTCTCATTCGCGCATTTGCGCTTTTTACCGTTTGTGCGAAGTAATTGCAAAATATGAATGCATAATGAGGAGATATTTTCCCAAGTACGCAAGAAACTTCAGGCAGGCAGACGGACAGGCAGTGGGGCAGGGCAAGAGGAGGAGGATAGGTGACTTTTATGCTAAAATGCGCACATGGCGCGTGCATTTGCATTTTGCCAGCCGTTGTCTTCCACGAAAAGCAGCACAAGGACACACACACACACACACATACAAATGGCTTTCCTTACCATCTCCTCTCGTCTTTTCACCAATTTCCCTGAACACACACATTATGCGCTTTTCACTATAATTCACACACGCACACACCCAAACAAATGTACAGCTGCATATACGAGTGCGCAGGTATGGTTGTCCCCCTCACTCGCGCACTCGCCAAACGGCAGCACAATATGGCTCGCATTATGTGAAGCTGAATGCATGTCAAAATGCTCATTAAAATGCCGTTGGCCATTGGAGCATCCGCCTCCACTGCCCCGCTCCACGCTGATATGTCCCCGATGTTTCCTCTTTTTTGCAGTTCATCCAGCGAGTCGCTTTACCCCACCATCCGTCCCCTCGGCTTCGATCTGCAGGAATTGCGTTTGGCCATCGAGCTGTCGCCGCTTCGCCAACTGTGCCCCTTCCTGTTTTCCACTGAGAACATCTACGAGGTGAGTGCCTGCCGCAAGTGCCGGAATTCCACGCCGATCTCACACTGCCGTTCCAGATAATGGACGGTTTCAATTCGTTGATGAACGGCGAAAAGATCGCGTTTGGGGCCGGCGCTCTGGGCACTCTGATGGTGGCCGGGATAATGGTGTATATGCTGATCCACGCCGATCTGAACACGAGCCATGTGAAGCGAACCCTGTTCCTGCAGCGCTGCTTCAGCTACATGGCCTGCACCGAGGAGACTCACGTAAGTGGTGGACAGCACATGGACAGCATTGAATTCCGAACTAATTCCAGAAATTCTTGTTCTATCGGGGATAGGTGAACGATATATGCGCCGCCATCTTGAACAAGATCAACATCAGAGATTCGGACCACATGCTAAACCTGATCCTTTGCTGCCACCACGCCAGCCCCTTGTGCACCATGGCCCAGTTGGTGTGCAGCTGCCTTCTCTGGGCCGTGCTCGACTGGCTGACGGATATGGGCACGGGCTCCCACCGCCTGCGCCCCTACTCGGAGCTGAAGCTGGCCATCAGCCTGGTGAATCCCAACGTCTGCGTGGAGTCCTATCTGCACGGCCTCAATCTAACGGTGCGCGTCGTCTCTGCACTGCTCGTGGTGGGCCCGTACGGCAGCACCGAGCAGATATGCAACGAGGTCGGCGTGGCGGCCGCAATGTTCGTGCTGCCCGACGACGATGCCGCCATCGTGTTCCGCTGGCTGAGCGCCATTGTCAACGAGTTGCGCCACAGCATGGGGCAGGCGGATGGCCACATGGAGGAGCGCATTGTGGTGCTAGAGACAGCCTGCGACCTGATGCTCATGATTCACGAGCATCTGCTAACTATTTATCAGCGCATGCGCGACCTCGACCCAGAGGCTGAAATACTTCCACTGCCCGATCTGCCGCCAGAGCCAGAGCCTGTGCCAGTGCCAGTGCCGGAGGTGGTCGCCCCCGTGGTGGCGAGCGAGAACCATTCTGTTTAATCTTGTTTCACTATTTGATTATTTTCGTATTTACTCACCTTTTTTTATAATATCGTATCGAAATAAAGCACTTTTCACATAAGAACATAAGAGCATAAGAACATAAGAACACTCAGAATGGTGGGGGGATAACATAACGGGGAGGCTGGCGGGACCCAGTGTCATTTTGACTATTTACCTTCCCCACCCGAAATACCGTAGTTCCTTAATCTACATACATTCTACACACATATGTACATTCTACATCTACATCAAATCTACAATTGGCAGCCCTGTTTTGGGCTTGTTTTTTTTACCACAAAAGAGAGGTGATATTCTTTATTTTCACAGGAAAACTTAACAAGCCAAAGATCAGTGCTCCCCGTATACAGGGAACATACATTCATGCATATGTATTTATATGTATTATTGGATTTTTCACTCGCCCAGGACATTATCTAGCCAATTTTCCACATCGTTTTTGCTAGCCGCCGACGACGGAGTGGCCGGCTGAACCATCGGCATTGGCATCGGCATCGGCATGGGCATGCTCAGAGCTTCAGGATCGGGGACAATGGTGCTTGGATCCGGCTGAATATTTGTCATGGCCAGCAGCTCCTCCAGATCATCTGCCAGGGCATCTGCGGGAGCTGCAGTAACAACGGGTTGCGGTACTACTGGGACCGTGGCGGACTTGGCCGAGACAGCACGCGACTTGGAGGCACTGCCATTGGCCTCGCGCAGCACACGCTGCTGGTAGAGTGTCTCCGCCCGCTCAGCCGCCTCCGTCTGGGCCACGATTTGCTGGCGTGTGAACATGGAGGCTGGATAGTCCATGCGCTTGTAGAAGGGGATCGTCTGGAGACCGGCGTTCAGCCGGATAAGGTTTAGCGTGAAGTAGCCGCTGGCTGCCTTGGTGTGCAGTTGCGTCTGGCCCTCGGCAATGCTAGTCCACTCCTTCTCGGAACCGAAGGTGAAGTGGCCGCCACCGAGGTTGGGAAATTGCGTCAACTGCTTGTAGTCACCGGCCCGCAGTTGGGCGCGGGCATTCTCGTCGATGGGCACTCCAGTGTCGACGCCCAGATGGTCCACGTCGTCCGTGTCGCTTGGCAGAATGTCCAGCAGGTCGCGATTCATTTGCGGAGCCAGTGTGGAGCCCCGGGATCCGCCGCCAGACGCCCAGTTGCCCTTGCGAGCAAAGCGCGGCTCGTCGCTGGAGTCGGCCACATCCACGATGCTCCGCACTGCCGTGGTCTGGGGCGAGCTAGAGGAGGTGGTAGTGGTGGTGCCACGGCGCTGCTGCGGTTTGTGATGAGTGTATTGCTTCATGTTCCGCCGCTTCCTGTTTTGCGTAAAGATTCGTCAGCAGTGCCAGCAGTCGCAGCAGTGATTACGTGCTACTTACTCCTTGGATCGATCGTCCTTGCCAGACATTCTGATACGTAGTTGGGGTGGCGGGGGCTTCGCAAAGGTAGTTTGAATTTAAAATCTGGTTTGTTTGCACCCTCAGTCAGGTGTTGTTGCTGTGGCAGCCCAATGCTGTAGTGTGAGTGAGATGGAATCAGCCAGGTATCGGAGCGCCTAACAGCACGCTGCAAGCGAAATCTTTGCGCGTAACAGCACGGCTTTGTTGCGTTTCACAGGGTGACCACTTTAACATTAATTAAGAAAAAGGGTATACAAATGTCAATACTTCGTAAATATGCTGTTGATATGTAGCAAATGTGTAACTTAAAATTGATTCATCATTTCATCGGTATATTTACAGTATATTTTGAAAATATGATGGTCGATTTCGGTATATTTCTGAGGGTCAGACCGTATATCTTGTCGATAAAATATACACTCGTTTGCATTTGTGTCTGTGCCATTGCGAAAATTGGGTTTGCCGAAAAGCGGTAGAAAAGAGGTATGTACATATTACACAAATATTTAAAAACGTATAGTTTAACAATATATAGTACATATGCCTACAAGAAGTCAGCGCTGATCATCTTTTTTGTAACAATTGTATGTGAGTGGCGACTCGAGGGCGCCGCGCAGGCGCCACACATTATACGTTAGGTCCGCCATATTGAATTTGCAATCTTTTTCGAGTTTTCTCTCTGCTGCTGTACAAGACTAATTCTACGTTAGCTCTAAACTGCCTCCTCCCATACAACAGATCACTGTGCAGTTGAGCCGTCAAGGGAGGCTTTGTCTTCCAACCCGACGGCTTCTTGAATATTTCAGATTTACAATCGCACCATCGCCACGTGCTCTTTAGTCTGCAAATACTTGGTATAAACCGCCTTTATTTTGCTTTTATTCCAGAAGAAATGTTGAGTCCAGATCCAGATGGGAATGCAAAGACCGGAGCCCAGGAATCCAGGGGCCGTGTCACCGGCGTTGTGGTCTGCACGTTCTGTGCTGAAACCTTCCGGAATTTGATAGATTGTCTGTCCCACGAGTTGCAGAAGCACTTAGACATCATAAAAGCGAACAAGAAAACCAAGAACCCAGAACCCAGAACTCAGAATTTTATAAGCGAACAAACCCTAAGCGATGAATCGAACCTAACCCCAAATGGGGTCGCAACACAGCGCACCCATTTGATCTATCCAACAAAGAATGATGTGAAGAGCTTGCGCTCTGGAATTTTTCAACTGCACATTGAAAACAACCAAACAATGTATTACTTCTGGCTTATCTGCAATTTGCATACAATTAAAAATGTTTTGATGGATATATTTGGCCTTGACCTGGTTTTAACGGAATCAAATGAGCCCTGCTACTACAAATGGCTGATCAGCGGCAAGGTGGACACCTGGACAAATCGATACAACGAAAAGTCAAAGATACCGCCAACAGAGTACTTTGACTTTCATAAGAAACAGACTAAATACATGCTCAACGAGAGAAGCCGCCATCCACAGATGCCGTCGCTTAATTTAATGGCCTACTTCACTCTGCGAGCCGCCGAAGACTACCAGAAGTTGGAACTGGTGGTGGAAGCGTACCCTGGGCAAGAAAACGAAATGCGGCGCCTTGGTTCGATCACGAAGCTCTTCAACGCGCTTAAGGATTTCCTCTTGAAGTACAGCTTCCAAGAAAAGCTGTGCAAATGGAACATTCGTAGTGAGGAATCAGTGCCGGCCATATAAGAATCTACAAACATTCATATGTATGCATCGTTTAATAAAGATCGCAACTAAGCACTTGCCACGAACAAGACAAGAAACTATACGAGGGATATGCATAGCTACTTAGAAATTAAATTTCGGCAAAACTTCTCGTAGAGCAACATACAGAAGAATCTATTTTATATACATAGGTGCAAAGTGACGCAAGGGGACTTAGGATTAGCTTAAGCCTCTATGTACTGGTTTATTAAATGGCAGAATAACTCATAATGCACTCCTCCGATTCGCCAATTCACGCTAGCGACTTGTGGGGCTGACGAGCCCAACCTCTGGGATTTTAGGCCCAAGAAATCTGACGTTGCGTTCCGATTAAGCTTGCTCAGATCTCTGCTGACAAATTACAATGTATAGCGGTGGTGAAACAGGGAACGCGGGATCAATGGCTTCCTCCAGGCCACCAATCCGGAGCAGTCCAGCCATAGTGCTCGTGAAAGCTTACATCGGTAGGGAAACAGCGTCGTCGGGATACCAATGACATCTTGGCTAACAAACAAACTGCTAATGACCATATAGGGCACCTGGGGACCCATTTGTCTCCAGCTCTTACTTGAGTAGGATATCGAGGAGCAGAGCTTCCAGTCGCCGGGAGTCATCATCATTGACTCCACCAATGCACTATGGGGAATTTTGCCACTTTTTCTGGCATTAATTAATAACTTCCAAACGAAACAATATTTTTTGGTTTGGTTTTTTAATATAAGTTTGTAATAACAAAAGAAAGTTATTTTGAAAAAATGGGCGTGGCAGCCCTTTTTATACCCGGTACTCGAGAGTACCGTCTTCATGAGCGCCTAGATCTCAAAGACTATAAAAGCTAGAGCAACACAATTTTGTATCCAGACTCCTGTCCTATCACACTGTTCCAAGTGTATTTCAAAATTTCGCCCCGCCCCCTTCCGCCCACTCAAAGAACGAAAATCTGTGACATGCACAATTTTAAAGTTAGGAGAAAACTAAAAACGCAGAATAATAGGGAATGACTATATTTATCCAAGTGTTGAATCTGGATCAGATCGGATAATTAATATAGCCACAATGAAGAAAATCATTTCGAAATGCATCGTTCCCTCTCGTTGAGCGCCTCGATCTGCGAGACTATAAACGCTAGATCAACCAAACTTTTTATCCAATATCCTGTTATATCCCATTATTACAAGTGTATTTCAAAATTTCGCCCCACCCTCTTCCGCCCACAAAAAGAACGAAAACCTGTGGCATCCAAAAATTTAAACATTCGATAAAACTAAAAACGCGGAACCATTCAGAATGACCATATCTATCAGAGCCTTGAATCTGGATCAGATCGGATCATAATCATGGCCGCATGGGAAACAACTCTGAATTTGACAAACTTAGGTTATGGCCTAAAATATCAAATTTCAGAGAAAGTGCGCAAAAGTGCACATTGATATGATATGCATTTAAAAGAGAATTGAAATCTCTACAATATGTATTAAATCTTATGGTTGGAATAGGTTGGACTCATTTTGTACGCCTCTTGAAAGACTAATATTTGTCACAAAATGATACCCGTAAACGATTAACAATTACAAGAAATATAAGGAGTATTTGTACAGTATAAAAACAAAAATACATATTACAAACGTCTTCGATTCGAATCCATTGTAAAAATCGCACTTAAATTGGTCAGTTACTAACTTTTTAGCTCCTTCAACTTAGAGAAAAATTACTCGTTGTATGAAAACTTGCACATCGCTAGCAAACAGCTGTTTTTGACAGCTGTTAACTTAACAGTGGTTCGCTCTGTTAAAATTTCGACTACATAACATTGAAGACTAATGTTATTCTGGTACATAGCGGTTAAAAATATTTCATTTTAACGACTTCTTGAAAATGGGTTTTGGCCAGAAAAAGTGGCAAAATTCCCCATAGTGCAATGGGCGCTGAGAGATTGGATAGTTTTGGTCCATATCATTTAAAACTATTATTTAGATTGTATTCTCCAATTTTTCTTGACCTCCGAATCAAAATTTGTGTGCTTTTTCCAAAACAGAACTAGGGATGTTAAATATTTATAAGTCAGTATCGATACATTTTTTGTGTAATATTTTTGAATTTAGATATCGGTAGTTTTGTGCAATAACAGCCGAGTTCGTTCGTCTTATCGCACAAAACTACCGATATATTTTTGAAGCTACCCTGTGTATCGATAGATAGAGTAAAACGTAGCGGGTATATCTGATCAAACGACGGAAACAACTGGTAGTAATAGTGTTGATTTGATAGATACTGATTTATCCAATATAGTGGAGCTTTCTATGTGCATTATCGCCACAGATCCCATAAATAGTACATTCAGGCTTGCATATATAAAAAATTTAAATTTTTAACTGATATTATGTATAAACAAAAACAAAACTGTGTAACCTGGACACCTGGTCACACTGGTCACCGATCAAAATATTGGCAACTTTTTGTCGACAGAACATTTTTCAGATCTGAGTACCTAGCTGAATTCAGAAAAGTAGTACAACAAAAATCACCTGCAAATCCAATATATGCACTGAAAAATATATATCGATATATTGATAAATGTAACATCCCTAGTTCCAAGCGGAGCATTTTATTTCATTTTTTTCCAGCCACCCAATGCTGCAATGACGTATTTATTTTAATTGTGCCAAAATTAATTGGTAAGTTTTGGCAGAGACCGCTCGTATCTGCCCCTGGATTTATGGAGTGTATACACCTTGCTGAACCGTGTTGCCGTTTATTTTTGCCGACAGCTGTTTGAGATGATGTGCTTTCTGAAAGGCTTGCGCCCTAGCCATAATCGTAGCCAGCTGTCAGCCGTTGCCGGGGAGATCTACCGGGCCTTTTTCGCAGAACTGATCACGCCAGAAGGACCAAGTACGAGTACATATCCCGCCGCCCCGGCTCTGCTCCCAAGCTTCGATGTGGCCGCTAATAATCGGAAAGTAGCCATAGGGACTTCGGACGATGATGTGTGGATCTTTGGATACGGGTCGCTGGTGTGGAAGGCGGACTTCCCCTACATTGACCGCCGGCGCGGCTTTATATGCGGATTCAAGAGGCGCTTCTACCAGCACAGCATCGACCACCGCGGTACGCCGGATAAGCCGGGCCGGGTGGTGACCCTGCTGCCTGGCGATCCCGCTGTAGATCGGGTCTACGGCGTGGCCTACCGCATTGCTGCCCCGCAGAAGCGTGCGGTGCTCGATCACTTGGACTACCGCGAGAAGAACGGCTACGAGCGCTGCAGTCTGGAGTTTTACGAGTATTTCTCCGAAACGGAGCCCATCCAGGTGATCATGTACGTGGCCACGCAAACCAACGACTCGTATGCCGGTGATGTGTGGCAAGTGCCATGCATAGCCAGGCAAATCTTCACCTCTGCCGGACCCAGCGGCCCCAATCGAGATTACCTCTTTAACTTGGCCAAGGCCATGGAGAACCTTTTTCCCGGTGCGGTTGACGAGCACCTCACGGAGCTGGTGGCCTGTGTGAGGCGCCACATCGAGCAGGACGAGCCCGAGCTACTGCAGCGGGCCCTGCACGAGGAGATAACCGAGATCCTCTTCGAGTCTGTCAGGGAGGCGGTCAGGGAGGATGAGCCCCTAGATTATGGTGCGACTTCACGGCGGCTGGAGACTCTGCACCGCAGCTGCAACAAAGCTGGCTGGCGGGAGCCACTTCTTGATATGCAGTTGAAACGGCAGAGCCATTTACCAACGTCCTAATGCCCTGAAGAGCACTTTAATCGCATCAACTAGACAATTTTTTATTTATTATCGTTAGATATTGTATGTGTGTGTTGTTGTGTCCATTCCAAATGTTCCCGTGAATACATGTCGCCAGTTAGGGCGGAAGATCTGTGTAAATCTGGGCTGATAAGCCGCAACGGATTATTTATGAAAGTCCAGTTTGAATTGATACCAGCTGACGGATGATTTACAGCAGGCTAGCCCGATAGTTTTACTCTTGAGTATCGATGTTTTAATAAATGACAAATGCCGTGTCAGTGGTATATTGTTGCTATCCGTACCTGCCAATTATTAGTAATTTGCTTTAAAATCATTTGTTTGTCGGAGAAAAATCCTCGTCACTATCGTACACCAGTATCGATAAGCTGACAAAATGGTTTGGTGGTGGACCCAACCTCGTTCTGCTAACACACCTTGCAGAATTCATGTAAAAATCACGTCGATATTATTTTTTGGAGCCATCTTCGACCTCTGCATCAACAGTTTCTTCAAATAATCATATCATAGATCCCAGAAAATTATTTTCACCAACAAAATATCACCCAAAAATGTATTACACAAAAAATATTAACTAGATATATCGATATTTCGTAGCATTAAACGTTGTGGAATGGCCACACTAAACTAAAGCTAATAACAATATTGTCGTGTCTGTTTTCTGCGCGTTTTGCGAACGGATTTTCGCCTTTGTTTTTTTGTTTATCTCGGGCATCGTGGCCAATAGCAATTGCAGGGCAATGCATTAACTAATTGGTCAAGCGTGACGAGTGTCAACGTCAACCTGTCTGTCCAGCGCAGCCACCTCGGAGGAAGGAATTCGCCATGAAACAGGTGGGCGCTGTGCGACAGTCGGTCGGTCGGTTGTGGGGCACTGTGGTGGTCACCTACGGGGGGGTGTGTGGGTGTTGGAACTACTCTACTCTTCTTTTGTTGTTGGTGTTGATGATATTTTGCTGACGATGATGTTATATTGGGTTTGTTTTTGTTTTTTTTTATGTGCATATGCAAATTCCTTTCTTTTGTTGCTGGCTATTATTATTGTACGCAATACGTACGTCGTGCATATGGTAGTGTGAGTGCAACTGTGTGTGTGTGTGAGAGTATGACAACATGTTTGAATTTGCGTATTGAGCGAATAACTGTTGTTAGAAAAGCAACTCTTCAAGCCTGGCCATGCCCTGGCCAACCCTAGCCCTAGCACTCCTTCAGATGAATCGCTTAAACTAGGGTAAATCTTTGACGTTGACATTACACTACACTACACACACCCACATGCACTCTCATTTGCCATCGCTTATCAAACAAGAGCTGGCTATTATGTATGTGTGTGTGCGTGCTTGTGTGTGTTCATATAATGTATATGTATCTTTATCGTTATACGCGCTCTTCTGGTGCCCAACAAGTTTCTTATTAGTGGAGATTGGGGATTCGCAAAAGATTATGTACATTATTCATATGACGCAAGAGCTTTTCTGCGCGCGTTGTTCCTTTATTGCATACTTTGCTGAGTTATTGATAATGGCGTCGTCGTCCTGGTGCCTGGCTGCCGCCCCCGCCAGTTTGTGTGTTTGCGTGTGAGTGCGTGCTCGCTTAAAGGACATTTAGCACATTTCCAGGCATAACTCATTTCAATTTCAATGCAAATTTCCACCACACGTACATACATACATACATACGAGTATGTACATATACATACATATGTACGTGTTTGTAGGTGGGGCGTATTTACATTTTAGCAGATTACATTTTTTAGTATGTATGGGTATGTACGTGTACGTGCACCCCATTCCATCCACCCTTCTTTAAACAGATGCCCCGTCTTCCGTCTTCACACCCGCACTCAGACTCACACACACACACACACTCAACCACCCACAACAAGTATCGATTCCTAGGGTTGCCAAGCAGTGCCTAAATCTAGGCCTAGAAATCAAAGCCAGCTGGACAACCCTTAAACTCTTTGCTGCTTCTTTGCATAACCACCAGGAAGGATGTGTGTGTGTGTGTGTGTACGAGTATATGTATGCCCTTATACATACACGTAGGGGAAACTGCGCGGAAACCAATTTCCCAACCATTTAGTTCAGTTTTCGGTGAAGAGCGTCCAGACGCGTGTCCCCGTAGCTAGGAGAAAACCCTCTCAAAAAACATCCATTTGGCCATAAAAACAAAATACGAAAAACCTCGAATTTAAGAGAAAATCACAAATCAAAGACGTCCCTGCTCTAAACTGTCTCCAGATGTTTCGCAACAGTAAATTGTGTAAATGTCCAGAAACTAGCTGTAATTTGAGCATGGTTGGGTCCAAGCAATGGGGCAGAGCGAGAGAAGGAATGTGTGTGTGTGTGCTGCCTCTGCTGCTGGTTCTGCTCCTGCGCTGCCTCAACAAATTTTACAGTTGTGTGGGTGTGTGTGTGTGTGTTCGTGTCATGTGACCGCGCGCGCAAAACATTTTGCATTGTTTTTGCTACGTTCTGCTCACGTCGCTGTTCTGCTGTTCCTTCTGCTTCTGCTGCTGCTGCCTGCTGCCTGCTGTCCTGTACGCGAAATTATTTTTTGGGGGCGCCTAGCGTAAGCATGCGCAATGGCCCCCACAATCTGGCGCTACTACACAGCGCTCACATGTTAGCTTCTGCTGCTGCTGCTGTCCCCGCACACGTGTGCAGAAGAAGTCCACGAGATAATATATTTAAGGCGAGGTTTAATCCAATCCAATCCAATTTTCGCTGCCGTGAAGTATGGCGCATTAGGAATTGGCCAATTGCAATTCCAGAGGATCAGCTAGTCCATACGGTTAGTGCTTGTGTGCCGTGCCTGTTCCGTTCCGTTCCAGTGCCATTTGGGGATAGTGTGTGTGTGAGTCAGGGTGCGAGGGAGTGCGGTGGGAGTGCGTCCTGTCCTCGTCCTAGTGAGCATCCCCTCTATGTATCTCTCTCGGGCGCGCTCTCACGGTCGCACTCTCTGGGCAGAAGAGGTGCAAATGCCTTCGCACTGGCAGCACACTCTGCCAGGAGTAGCAGCAGCAGCAGCAGCAGCAGAATTGGCACCAGCCTCACAGTAGCCAACTGACCAGCTAACCAGAAGCTTATTTTTTTGTTGTCTCTCTTGCATAGAGATGCCCTGTAATCTCGCACTGAGAACCAAACTGAAACTGGAAATAAAAAACGGCAATAGAAAAGCTAAAGAATAAGCACCGTTAACGGCGCGCGCGATTCTCTCACTCGATATTTGTTTGTGCGTGTGTTCGTGTGGTGTGGTGTGGTGTGGTGTGCGGAGAAAATCAATTGACAGAAATTTCGATTACATTTTTTGTTAGTTTCTTTCCCTCTGTGAAGTAACAGCTTCCTTCCTCCCCCCCCGGGCCATACAGTAGATGCTGCAGAACACACTAGAGCTAACGAGAAAAGGCTGCAAAAGTGCGTTCCCCCCACCAATCGCCAATCACCTTGTTAATTGAAAGAAAGCGAAAGGAAATAATATTCATTACTATCGTTACACTTTTTTTGTGGCAGTGCACACTCTACCATTAGATGTGTGAGTGCAGCGGGCAGCGTTCGCGGAGAGGAGAGATGATGTAGCTTAAAAAAACAACAAATACGTGAGTAGCAACAAGCAAGAAATCAGTAAAGGCAATGGTAACGGTAGCAGTAACGGTACCCCTATGTTCGTGTGTGTAAAAAAAAGAAGAATCTGCAAATCGAGGTTATCTATACGCACACACGTACAGTGAGCAAGTGCTGTGGGGGGAGAGAGGGAGCGAGGGAGTCAAGTAAGAGCGAGAGGGATACGCTTACGTACACATATATACATACACAGATTTGGGCAGCAGCATCCTACTCCCCTACTCTCGCTCTCTCCCCCTCGCTCTCTTTCTCTTCCTCTCCCTCACACTCACTCACTCTCACTCCCCCCAACGGTGGCATTTTAATCATCATTAGGAGGGGGGAGGCAGCGGCGGCGGCGGCACACTGTCATTATCACCCCCGTCCCTCACCCATTGGGCTGGGATTGGGACTTTGGTACGGGTAGATCCGTCGTCGGTCAGGCGCCATGTGTAAGCTCTCTCTCCTCTCGCCCCCCTTACAGCGATGTTTGTTTTGCGGGAATTCAATTTAAAGTATGGCAACGATTTGCTTTTCACTTTCCTGTGCGACTCCCTGGGCCTCCCCCCGACCCACTCGTTATTTTTTCTTCTTTTTTACTGTTGCGCTCATTTGTCCTGCCGACCCAGCGACCTATACACACACACACACACACACACATATGTAAACCAAATACCACAAGTGTGTGTGTTTGTGTGTGAGTGTATGCCTACTAACTTGCGTGTGTGTGAGTTTGTTTGTCAAAGCGTAAACAATTGCAAAAAAATAAAAGTACAAAAAAAAAGCAAAGAAAAAAGGAGAAATAACGAAAAAAATAACGGGGAAAACATGAAAGGAAAGCTGACTCAAACACGCGACTGTATGTGTGTGTGTGTGTGTGTGCAGGAGAGTGTGCGAAAAAAAATCGATTTGTGTGCCATCAAAAAGTGCATATATAGGCAGCCCATATATCTACATATATCCATATATGGGTATCTATGGCATACACGTGTCTCTCTCTCTCTCTCTCTGTGTGTGTGTGTGTGTGTACGGCGTGTGGAGGGGGCATTCATTCGTTGTGCAACATAATGTTGCAAACAACGAATCGAAACAAAACGACTTTCAATTAACAAACAACAATCGTTTGGGGAGGTAATGGGGCAGGAGGCCCTTGACAAAGCAGAAATCCATTTAACCTTTGAATTGGATGCAAGTCCCAGATTGATTTCATTCTGGCCCCCCCACTTCCCCACTTCTCCACTCCCACAATGCAACACAGCGGGTGGGGTGGGGTGGGGTGGGTGCAGTGGGTTACTGGGTGGATGCAAGAGAAGCAAAGTGCTGGAGCTCATGGGGGCAATCTTAATTAATCAACGTGTCCCTGTCCCAGTCCCAGTTCCAGTCCCATTGCCAAAGGCAAGGCGCAGAGACAGAGGGAAAACAGAAATCAAGGTTTATGTAATCCCCTGGCACTGAACAAAAAAAAAAAAGAAAAAGAAAAGAATGTACAGAACAGAACAGCAAAAAACACTCTCGATAGACAATCGGAATGCAGCTGTGTGTGTGGGAGAGTGTTTTAAATGCTATCGATATCGGATGGGGAAAACAGGGATAACTGTAATCCGAACAAGATTACTCTCTTTCTCTCTAAAGTGGAGCATATTTAAGCTTACAAAAAAATAAATGTATGTTGAGTGGATCGAAGTTACTTATATTTTTTTTTTCCGCTTTCTTCCTCTCGATTGCAGCTATCAATTCAACTAATGCTAACCTAGTTTCACTCCCCAACAAAAGAATCAAAGAAGAAAGACCAGCGCAGAGCAGCGGTGGCTACTCTGGCAACGCTTCAAATACTAAATCAAGATCTAACAAATATTAATTGCCAGCAACAGCAACAACAACAAGAACAACAACAACAACCACTAGAAGAAACACTTATATAGGAAATCACTCTCGGAATCCAGATCCAAATCAAAGCGTGATCCCAAAGCAACAGAAAGGCCAACATTTTTTCGGTACTCCTCGCAAGCTGAATCCTTTCCCTACAGGCACAACACACCTCTACACCAGAAGGCAGCAACTCTGTCCACAGCCAGCTCTAGTCCCAACTTGCAACCTCTCCGATAATAGAAAGAAACCACTTGCGGAAACCACCTGCTCCTTAGCTAGAAAGAGAGGGAGAGAGATCCAGAAGAGTGCAGAAGTACAGAGAGAGAAGAAGAAGAAGGAGTGTGATAGAGGAGGCGAAGGAGGACGACTCATGTTAGAAAAATGAAAAAGTTCACATTCAAAGGAGTTCTAGATGGATTTCGACAAAGCGTTCAGCCCCAAGCCACACGACAGGAGCAGGAGATCCAAGAGCAGCTCAAGGCCGATCATTTCACATTGAAGAAAGTAAGATATCGCTAGAAAAGCAACCATGCTAATGCCGCCTAACCCAGTCATACATATATACCGATCACCCCCAAAAAGTGAGCAGACATCGCGACATGGCATCTGTTGCAGCTAGCGGGTGTTTTATCTGGTAGCTGTACCCTTTTGAATCTATCATAAGACACACGCGGCTATGACCGATGCCCAAACCATCCAAGATTCAATAATCAGTAATTAGTAATCAGTAATCAGCAATCAGCAATACCCACACCCCTCCCCTGTCCTCCAGTGGAACTCCCCATCTGGAATCACCATCTATTCATTTCATCTAACGCTCTTAATCTCTACCCTCTGTATCTCTCCCTCTCTCTCTCTCTCTCTCTTCGCAGACCTTTCGCCATGGCTTTCCGTACTCGCCCACATCCTTTGCCTTCGATCCGGTACAGAAACTAATAGCGATTGGGGACAAATCGGGCTACATTCGCATGTAAGTCCATACATCCTTCTTTGTTGTTGTCTCCGTATCCCGTCTCTAATTGGAAACACCCATCTGTTTCTGTTGCTTTTCCTGCTGCTCCTCTCTCTTTTTTTATGTGGATGTTTGAATCGAATGTAGATTGGGAAAACCTGGCGTCGATGCCCATGCCAAACACGAGGGCGAATCCGAGTGCGCCGTGCTCTTTGCCCAGTTCCTGGTCAATGAGGGGGCCCTCGTCACCGTCACCGCCGATGACACCATACACTTGTGGAGCATACGCCAAAAGACGCCGCGCATTGTGCAAAGTCTGAAGTTTCAGCGGGAGCGGTAAGTCCTACGTACGAACCATCGAAGGGATGATTGGATTTGATTTGATTGGATTGGATTGGATTGATTTTTTAGCTTTTCAATTAGCGATTGAAGCTTTATGATGGATATACTATACGAGTATGCAATTCTATTGGCAATCATAGGGGAAACTTGTAAAATGGTGTAGAACGCACAAAGCAGTTGCTGGACACAATTGAATATTAAATTGTAAATCAATTCGAAAGCCGAACTCTTCCATTAACTAGCTGTACGAGTACGAGTACGAGTGTAGTATTACCATTTCTGTAGTAATTCCCTCAATTAAAACAAACATCATTATCATTGACGATATGAACGCGAACCTTGGGTCAATTGATATTTCATTGAATTCGTTTACGAATGAAACATATCGAGTTAAGATCATTCTTTAATTGTTCTTTCGTACAAATGGACATATATTCTATTATTAGCTATTTTTGCATAAAGAAAAGAGTAACTGACGCATTTCTATTAGTCATCTATAAATGACTTTCAATTATAACTCCCAGAACTACAGGAACTTCCCTGAACTTCACTTTTCTCCCATGAATTGTAGGCTCTCAGAGAAATTCAGCAACTGAGAGCTAATCAAACACTGCAGTAAAGTAAATTCAGGGGGATCCATTAGTAATTATTGATGTCATTCATTATCGAAACGCACGAGTACGTGAATGCTTACGTTTTTAATTTACGTTTATTTCCATATTGCAGCGTGACTTGCATACACTTGCCCGTGGGCAGCAAATGGCTGTACGTGGGCACTGAGAAGGGAAACATACACGTTGTTCACATAGATACATTTGCACTTAGTGGATATATTATTAACTGGAATAAAGCAATTGAAGTGTAAGTACGACCACGAGTAGGAGCAGGAGTCCTTGATTATATCATTTCCATTTACGTGCAGGGTTAGAACTAGTCATCCAGGTGCTGTGATTGCGTTATGTGATAATCCATTGGATGCAAACAAGGTGAGTACTTGCGGGAGCACTGTGACCATTGGATTGCCGTACTGATCTGATTCCTTTCTCCGGAAACCTAGTTGCTTATTGCATTTGAGTGCGGGCTGCTTGTGTTGTGGGATCTGAAGGCGAAATGCGCTGAGATACGATGGCAGGCGGCCGAGGCTGTCAAGTCCCTGGCCTGGCACTACGAGGGCAAGTACTTTGTATCATCGCACACGGATGGCTCCATATGCTCGTGGCCAACCAGGCCCCAGCCAAAGCCACAGTCGCAGGTTTGTCCGCACGGTAAGTCCTTCCAGCTCCCAAAGCAAACGATTCTGCATCCTGCATCCACTGACTGATACTGGTACTGATTGATCTCTGTTCTCTCTGCATTAGCAAAAATCAACAAAGATGGAAATGCGGAAAAGTGTAAACCGATCTATAAAGTTGACTTGAAGTCCAGCACAACTGGGTGAGTACTTTGCTTTTGCTGCTGCTGCTGCTTCTGCTGCTGATTTACTATTGATAATTCATTTCGAATCCATTTAATTTTAGTGAAACTTTCACAATTTTCTCTGGTGGCATGCCGTCGGAAAAGGGCTCAAAGTCGAATTGCATTACCGTGATGGTCGGCAAGGCCACGACGGTGCTGGAGATGGAGCACGCTGTATGCGATTTCATCACCCTCTGCGAGAATCCCTGGCCATGCGGTAAAATCTCCCATCAGAGGGCATGGCCATAATAATGGTTATAGCTTTAAGCAAAACAAAGCATGGCTTGAACACAAATATGTATACGAGTATATGCCATTGCCAAAGGGGATCGGATGCCCGACTAGTATACTTTCAAATTGGTTTCAAAACCGGGATGTACAAACCTACATAACGGTATTTGCTATTTTTTCGCGTTTGTGTCCATTTCGGACAAACATTTCTGTTTTATTCAGTTGATAAACAATTAGTGATCAATATTATGTGCCTCGACTAGCAGAGCGTGTGGACACCTTAGTGAGCCGCAGCGGCAGCCTCTGCAGCGATCTCGTTCTCCTTGGCACACCATCCTTGATCAGTTTAAGTATGACGATCTCGTTGATTTCATTGGGATCCAAGCAAAGCTTTTTCTTGCTGCAACGCAGTAAAGAGCCTTCGAGCCGCTTCTGGAGCTGTCGACCCTTGCTATTCGTGGCTGGGAAGAAAGCTATAGCTGCCAGTCCTGCGCCATTTGACATGGATTATACCAGACTCATCGAGATATACATATTCGACAGCGTGATGGCAATCCCTACCTAGCTGAGTGATCAGATCCATCTGTTTCCATCGATTCCTACAGCTTACACTAGATATGTATATTATATATTGCTAATGCATGTCTATATCCTATGAACAATGCCAAACTGGCTTACGACTAGAAAAGCATAGTTCTCAAGTTGTATTCCAATTTATGGGAAATTTGTATAGCGAATGACAGCTACTACCATGTACATAATACGAATATCTGCCCATGAGATGTATCGACTAATGGTATTTTCCTGTATTCTCCTTTACGATTCGCAGAGACCCAGGAGCCCTATGCAATAGCTGTGCTGCTTCAATACGACTTAGTATTAATAGACTTATTAACACCCGGTTTTCCATGTTTTGAATCGCCTTATCCAATGGACTTACACGAATCACCTGTTACATGTTGCACATATTTAACCGATTGCCCATCGGATTTGGTTCCTGCTTTCTATTCAGTGAGTAGTCCTCCCTGGCTCCCCTGCGAGCCCCCCGCACCCCCAAACCCACGATCATCTATAATGATATCTGCCTTGTGTGGTCCACAGGTTGGTCGGACAACGACAAGTAAAAAAAGTTGCTTCTCGGAGCGCGAATGGCCCATATCGGGCGGGGAGTGGTCGCCGGCGTCGTGCAGCTACTCGGAGATTGTCATCACCGGACACCAGGATGGTAGCCTCAAGTTCTGGGACTCGGGTGCCGGCACACTTCAGATACTCTACAAGCTGAAAACGGCCAAAATGTTCGAGAAGCCGCGCACTCATGCGGCCCAGGCCCACGCGGATGCCGACAATCCGCTGGCCGTGCATCTGATATTCCTCTGCTCGGAGTCGCGACGGCTCTGCGTGGCCGGGGCCATGGGGCAGGTGATGTTGTTTAAGTTTCGGAAGGTCGAGTCCACATCGGAGGTCCTGGTGCTGGAGATACCCATACTCTATGAGAATTTTGATGACATTTATGGCACCAGTCCCGAATGCGATTTCCTAACTGGCCATCAGGTGCAGAAAACGGAATCAAGTGATTCGGACAAGGTACGGTACAAACATACATACATATGCACATAGATCAACTCTCTTCATTCTCTCCATTGATTGAATTTGCTTCCACACACAGACGACGGACTGCTCTTTGAAGGTTCGCTTTGGGGCACAGCGAAAGCCGCCGGGCTTTCAGTCGCAGCTGGTCTGCCTCACCACCGGACCCAATCGCCGGAATGTTCAGGTCACATCGCTGTGCATCAGCTCCAGTTATGGCCTGTGAGTAGTGTAGTCCACACACACGCTTCTCCTGGCTCTCCTCCACTCCTAATGTCATCTCCATCCCGCCACACTCGCCTCAACCATCCATCCATCCGTACATCCGTCCATCGATCCATCCAACCAGCCACACACGTACACACACCACCAACCACCACTGCCACCTCTACCACCACCAACCCACCAACCAGACACCGGACACGGCAAAAGCGGACTTAAAAATACCTCAAAGAAACCAAAAGAAAAAGAAAAAAAAACAAATACTTAGACGTAGTCTAGTTTGTATTCGTATATGCATGACGTTCTCTGAAAGCGCCTGAGACTTAGCCAAAGAAAAACAAAAAAACAAACTCGTAACTCTCGTATCGCTCGTATCGCTCGCCGACTATTAAGCCCCCCACCCCGCCTCTGCCCTAAGTCCCCTAAGCAGCACCGCTTTTGTTGAATTTGTTTACGTTGTGTATTCCGTAGTATGCAACAGTTGCAAGCAGACCGAGAACCGAGTATCGAGAATCCCCTCCCACCTCCACTGGGGAGGAGAACCGATCCTCCCGCCCGAATCACCAACCAGATGAATAGATTAACAGACAGATACAGATACAAATACGGACACAACAGATCAGATCCCACGATATCCGAATCGAACCGCGATCATAACCAGACAGAGAACCATAGACGACTAGACGAGTATACGAACCGAAACTGAAAGACCGAAATTGTAGTGCCTGGTGTGTGCGCGTGTGTGAGTGATGCGCATCGACAAAAATAATTCATTAATTTGTCTTTAGTTCTAGTTTTGATTAGTATTCGTATTTATTGGTATTCCGGCTTTTGTTTTCTTTTGAATTGATATTGTTTTGTATGCACTTTACGTACCACGTACATACTACGTATATCTTTGTTTTACTTTGCTTTGGCACCTTTTTTTTTCTTTTTTCCTAAAAAGACTCGGTATATTTGTTGGTATTTATCAGTAATTTAGGCTATTTTTCTGGTAATTTCATGCTTTTTCATGGATTTTAATTTCGATATTTAGTCTGTATTAATCATTTCTTGCAGTCAGTATAGTATTTATTGTGATACAGCAGTTTTGTAGATTTTTCCGCATATTTCTTTATTTTATTTTATAACGCGCCGTTCCCGTACTATTTTCAGCTCAGAATGTTTATTTTTTATTGGTTTGGTATCATTTTGTTATTTATTGGTATTTTATTTTTATGTAATCATTTTTTATAGTTTGTTTTCAATTTATAACTTTTATTTGTGCTCGTTATTTTCCTTTTCAAGTTTTGTTCATATGTATTTTCCGTTTTCCGTTTCATTCTCATACATTTTTCAGTATTTTGAGTGGTATGTTTTCGGTATCGTGTTGCGATACAAACATATATTGTATACGTATTATTTGTCGTATTTGTTTTTGGCGTTGATTTGTATGCAGTTGATTTTTGGAAATATATATGAATATTTTCTGTTTTTAGAATGGCTTATGGTACCGAATATGGACTTGTCATAATTGATATAATCCAAAAAATTTGCCTCTTGAGTGTTGCATGCCCCGATCTGTATGGCGCACATGATCCTTACTCGCGAACACCAAAAAGTCCGAAACGCATTGAGAATAAAGAGGAGCAGAGCCGATCGCCCAGCTCAGATCAGGTAAGTGCCCTCCTCCTCTCTCTCTCACACTCTCTCTCTCTCTCTCTCTATCTGATCTCTGATCTCTGCCACCGAGCTAAATAGCCACAGCGAAACCGATTATACCGATTATACATATACATATACTACATATATATACTATATACACATAAACACAAGAACACACGGATATATCACGCACACACACACACACACACAGACAGACATTGACACGTAATATCCGTTTTGCGGAAACGGAAACAGAAACAGAAACACAGACAGACTGAAAAAGTATTCGCCCCCATAAGTATGCTACGGAAATCGAGACCTACACTGAACAACAAGTTTCTTCTCATGCATACATATCTCACCGAAAACGTACATATATATATATACACATATATATGTATGTATATCTATATCTATATACATAACATATACTACATATATATATATATTTGATCTACCATATAAGCTTTGATTTTTACGAGTATTTACTGCTAACCAAAATTGATTGATTGATTGATTACATTAATCTTTAGCTAAACCTTAAATATTTGTATGACATAAACGATTTTGTAGCCAACAGATTTTGTTTTGGTTTATGTTTATTTTGTTTTTGTTGACTTTTTTGTTCCCCCCCTCGTTCTCTCTCTCCCCCCTCTGCCACTCTATCTCTCTCTCTCTCTCTCTCTCTCCGTCTCACTCATAGTATTTTTTTGGAATTTTATGTGGCATTTTTGAACTGAAAGATTTATAACCGATACCAATACTTAGACAGACACACAAACACACACACACACAAATGCAAGCAAGCAAGCATATATGTATATCTATCGATCTATCTATATATCTTTTGACATATGTAAACATATCTATCTAGTCAAAATAGCTTAGTGTTTTTATTATACTATAGTTCGAGTATCTGTATCTTTTTTGTTAGTGTGTACGCCTCCTCTGACGCGTGTCGTCCTCGGGCTGCTCTAGCCCCATCTCTCTTTCTCTCTAACCTCTAACTCTCTATCCATCCTGCTCTCTAATTCCAACTATGGCTATCTATCCAACCAATCTTTTCTAACTCTAAGTACTATCTAAGTATCTATCTATCCACCCTGCTCTCGGGCCTTATGTACATCCGAGTGAAGCATTTATTTGTATGGCTCTTTCCTTTCCACTGTTTCTTCCTTGAGTTTGATGCAATTTTCTCTCCCTCTTCCACTCTCTATCTCTCTCACTCTCTCTCTCTCTCTCTCTCTCACTCTCTCTCTCTCTCCCTCTCTCTCTCTCTCTCTGTCTCTCTGTCTGTCTCTGTCTCAGAACGCACAAAATGCAGCATGGTAAATCGTACATTGTTTGATTGATTGTTCATTTTGTTTGGGTTTTGTTTGCACGAAAGCTTGCCTCAATTGATTGATGATTGATTGATTGGTGTTTCTTGATTTGATTTTTCTTATTTTTTTTTTGGCTTATTTTTTATGGCCACGCCCAGACAGACCATCGCATTGACATGCCTTGAACACTGATTGATGGCTTTGATTGTTGTAAATGTGTTGTGCTCTGCTCTCCGAATCCCACCCCCCTCCACCATCTGATTGATCTGTTGTGTCTGTCAAGCCTAGCGAACACCCAAAACATTACAACTACAACAAAGAGAAACAACATAAAAAAAAAAAAATTAAATTAAATTAAATTAAAACAGAAACAACAAAAACTCCTCTCTCTCTCTCTCTCTCTTTCTCTCTCTGTCTCTGTCACTCTGTACTAATTCATTGATTGATTGGAACGAGTGAAAGTATGCGCGTGTTTTGGCCTTTCACCTTATGTAACATATTCCACTCTACCCCACTCAATGTTTTGATATACATATACATACAAACATACAATACATTTGCATAATATAACATGATTGATTGATTGATTGAAAGTAGTATTTACATTTGAATTTTAACCCCAACCAAATCAAATTTCTATTCTAAATCTTAAACCTAAACCTAAACCCAAACCTTAATCTAAATCTAATCAAAATAGTTATATTGCCTGTGCGTGTGTGTTCAATCGTTTGTGTATGTGTATGTGCCGTGCGTGCGTGTATAAGTAGCACAAAAACTGCAGCTTAAACTGTTATAAGCCCCTTTGTTATACCCGTTGTATAACAGACTAACTAAAACGTTGCCTAAAGTTTAAACTTCTTCAAAAAAAAAAAACCAACCCCCACAAACCAAAAAAATCAAAGTAAACCTTTAACTAAATTGTACATACAATATAATGATGGTACAGTACTCTCCCACCCCAAAAAAAAAACACCCAAAGCCTTAATGCCTTTTAAGCCTTTAAAGCCCCTGTTCCCCCCGTTAAATTCCACACACATACACACACACACACAGAGAAAAGAGCAACAAATGTGAGCAAACCAAATGTGCAAAGAGGAGGAACATCAGCAGCGAGAACAACAGTGGAGCGAGAGAGCACTCGTTATTCGAGTGGAAGCGAGTGCAATGACTAGCTAAGCTGCACTGGCAGAGAGAGAGAGCTTACAGCAAACAGTAGCGAGAACTCTGCAGCGTGTGAAAGAAAAGCCAGAACTACTCCCAGCAGAATGAAACATTTGATTTTCAGGAAAATCCTACTAGATCTAGATCCACTTAAGCACAGGGGTTACCACCCCGGGGGATGGTACTCGTACCCTGTAATCGTTCCCTTTGGTATCTTAGACTCTGCACTATCCATACTAATTTGATTGCGAATGAAATCTCCTTGTTCAATTAAATCGATTGCCAATCAATAAACTTCCAACTCGCTGACAGCTGACAAAAACTGAACGTAAAATATCGTAAACGCTGATCTGATCGGTTGCTCCTCCCCAGCTGATGTGTCTGATGTGTTCTTCCTTTTGCCTCTCTTGGTCTGCCGCAAAGAAAGTGAAAACAAAAACCAAAACCAAAATCAAAACAAAACCAAAACCAAAATATGTATCTATACTGTAATACCCTCCTTCACCCCCCGCCCCCCTCCCCAAGTAACCCAAAACCAAAAACCAAAACCCACCGACAACCAGAATAACCCCAACGAAAACTTTTATTTGATGCCTGATCGAAAACGAAATTATAATTATGACCCCAACACCCCGCTTAATCTAGCTGAACGACACGACTAGCCCGGACAGTCCATCGATCGAGTTCATGCCCGAGGCGACCGAGGCGTATGCCACAGGTGCAGCCGCAACACCGGCGTCGACTTCGGCGGCGGCCAACGAATCCTCGAGCACCTCGCGGCCCACCTCCCCCAGCAGCGGTCCCGATTCGGCGGCAGCATCAGCAGTTGTAGTGCCAGTGGCAGGGTCAGTGACAGTGACAGGTACAGGTACAGGGATCGGGACCGGGACCGCGACTGCAACCCATCCGCAGCAGGTGATCAACAGCAGCCGGGAGACGCTGCTGAGTGGAGCGGCGGCAAGCACGGCCGCCACAGCTGCCAGTGCCATGGCCAAGAGTCCACTGCGCGAGGAAGTGATGGCGGCGGCGGCCCCCAAGGAGCTGCAGGACCGACGCAAGTCGATGTCCTGGAAAACGTTCAATTTGAAGCGTCAATTATCGAAAGTCAATATGAAGATCGGCGGCCTCAACGTCAACACCGATCTCGAGTCCATCAGGAACACCTCTATTTTCTACACCCCCAAGGAGAGCTCCCCTGAGGGTGCCGGTGAGGAGCCAACCGCTTCCGCTGCCGCTGGCGCTGGCACAGGTGCAGCTATAGTCACTGGCGAGGCCCTCGAGTGCCACGAGGAGGATGCAGGACTGGCGGTGGCCAGCATGGCGCTGAACAGCGAGGAGCCTGAGATGCCTATGCCGATGCCATCGTCGTCGGCGGCGATGCGCGGCAAGTTCCGCTCCTCCACCACGGACACGCCGGACGGCTACAGCGGCGAGGTTATTGCAGCGGCGGCTGCATCAGCCGCCAGCGGTAAGCGCGTGGACTTTGAACAGTCCTTTAACAGTGGTGCAGAGGGCGGCGAGCGGCCCAATAACCTGCCCCTATCCGGCGAGTCGCAGGCGCCGATAAAGCCGACACGGCAGCGGTTCAAGGAGAAGTCGCGCGACCAGCGTCTGCTCTCCGTACCGAACATCAAGTACCAGCCACGTGACCTGCGCGGCGGGGTGCGGGCCATGAAGAACGACGTGTCGCCGCTGATGGGCGGCAACCTGAGCAAGAAGATGCGTAAGTATGGCCCCCAACGGGGTCCAGATCCACAGAGAGAGCGGGACTCTGTCTCTCTGTCCTTGTCTCTCTCTTCATCTCCCTCTTTCCCTCGCGGAGAGTATCCTTCCCGCCCCCCCCACGACACCCCTCTGGCTTACAGAAGAGCGAACGAGCGAGCGAGCGGGCGTACTGTGTGATCGCTAGGCAGCAGACAGGCATGCAGCGGCAAAACGAGTATCCTCTCCAATCTCGCATCCATCTTTCTCACGCACACACACACACACACACTCAATCAATCACTCATTCACTCAATCATAGAGCGGAAGCAAAATGTATGAATATAACATTTTGGATGGGAGATGGGAGTTGCTAGGAGATTTACCATGCCACCTCCACGCCACCTCCCTACCAGTCCCAGTCCCAGCCCCAGCCCCTGCCCCCCGTCCTCACACCTCCCAGTGTTCTGTCGCTGGTTCTCTGTTGGATTTTCCACCCGGTACCCTGCCGCTTTTGGGGCACCTCTTTTCTGCTGCTTCTCCTTTTGGGTTTCTCTCTTGGTTTTTCGCTTCTTTCTGTTTTAGTATCTTTGCTTTGTTTCAATCTTTGTTTTCGTTTTTGCAAGATGTAGTAGACATTAGCCGCCAAAAACAAAAGCAACTGTACTTTTAGTACCCTTTAATCTCCCAATTCCAACCCAACCAACCCGAACCGACCCCCGACCCTGACACCCGACCAACCACCCGCCTCCCTGCGCATTGGTGCCGTGCCCTATTGTACGGCTAGAGATGTGCATACTTAAGATCGTAAATCCGATAACCGATATCCGAAAAATCCAAATTCTAGAGCTGAGCAAACCCTAACCTAAAAAATGAAAACCAAAAAAAAATCCTGCTTTTTGTTGATTTTTGAATAAGAACCAAAAGGCTGAAACAAAATTGCATTTTGTGTATAGAAAAGCTTCGTATAGTATGTACATATGTACCTTGTAGAGCATACTATTCTAGAGAGCATACAAATCGGTGAAAGATCAGTGTAATGTAAATGTTATTCCAATCTGATTATAATACTGCCAATTATTTAGTATATGCTAATATATCGAGTATGAGAATAAGCAAACAAAAACAACAACAATGTAATGCCACATACTTAACATAAGCACTCCAAACAAACAGCAAACAAACAGCAAACAAACAAACAAACAAACAACAAAACTCTCCAACAATCGACAAATCAAAAATACTTTTGAAATCTCTTATCTATGCTTCTTCTTCTTATCCTCTAAAAACTAGACAACGGCTGCAGAAGAGCTGCAATACAACTGCCTTTATGTGATTGTATGGAAGTTCTTTGGTAAATCATTTAACCACCACAACAACAACAACAACAGCAACAGCAACAAGAAAAACAACAATCACAAGCAACACCACTCCAAGCACTCCACACACGCACAGTCAAGTCAATCAGTCACACAGTTCACAGAACAATCACAATCAAGCACAAGCACCATTACAACATCACCAACATCACCAACACCATCAACACCACCAACACCACCAACACCATCAACACCACAACTCCACAACACCACCAACACCACACACAAGCGCGTACAAATGTATAACGTAACGTATAAAACTCTGAAAATATCTACATACATACCATACCATACCATAGCATTTATGTATTTTATAAACGTACCTTTTAAGACTTGATATTAGTAGATTTAAGAACTGGAAAATAATCAAAAGGGAGGGGGATCTTTTGAAGGGCATTCACCACCCCACACCACCATACACCTCAGTCTACCACCCTATACATACATACATATGTATGTGTATGCACTGTGCAAAACAAACCATAAAACCAGAAACCAGAAACCTGAAACCTAAAACCTTAAACTAAAACTGAAAATACGAAATTTAAATGTTGATTGTTGTGCTGTAATAATACCGTAAGACCCGTATCCGTATATTCTTAGCGTGTAAGTTCCATTAATCATCCGACGAAACTACCACCCACCCATTCACCACTGTACCACCCACAACACAGGCAAAATGACTACCCAGCAGCCGGGTTGTCCAAGCTCCAGGGACCCAGCTCAGCTTTCCCTGTGCCCTGTGTCCTGTGTCCTGTCCCCGGTCGCCTGTTCTTTCCCTGTGAATTGCATTTGTTGGTCGCAATTCCAGTTCCAGGTTGAGGATTTTCTCTGTCCCCCTAGGCCCAACACCACCAACCCCCGCCCATTATGGCCTACCCCTAGTCTATTCTATGGCTCTTGT